>OY770263.1:182280373-183530373 GCA_963669355.1 Chorisops tibialis | reverse complement strand
TCGATTTTGTCACAGATTTTGACAACAATTACAATTTTTCGTCACCCTTCTGTTCCATTTGGATGCTTGCACATTTCAGGATGGCATGTGGTACAACCATATAATAACACAGATTTGACGCATGTTTCAAATACTCGCAGCTTCGTGCGAACTTCCAGAAAGGGCAAAGAATACTAAAAGCCTGACTAGCTTTATTTAGACGAGCCGCAATATACTTTCGGCTCCGCCGTCCATGCTGACAATGCTTCCAAGATAACAAAAATCTTGCACCTCTTCCACATCTTGTCCGTTAAGAACAATCGGCGTGCTTGTGTTCCCATGAGCATGTACTTGAAAGTGACATATTTAGAGCGAAAAAGTGATTTATGAATATGATAAATAAAGTTTATGGCTATTTAATACGAATAAATCTATACATGTAAATATAATTGTAGTGCCTGTCTGTTATTTGCATATAAATGACTCTAAGTTAGAGTTTTGTCTTACTTGGACAATAACTAAGCAGAGATACACGTTTTTAAAAATTTTCTCTGTCTATCTGTCCGGATTTCACGCAAAAACGGCTGAACTGATTATAATGATACTTTCAAAATTTATTAAGTATGCTACGAGATGTAATGCGTTTGGTTTTATCTCAATAGCCCCTAGCGTTCTACTCACTCCTATAAATTATTTGAATTCCTCTACTCCTTCCACCACCCCCCATAAAAACTGCCCTTTCTCATGAAATACTATAACCAATTCAGTACGTATAACATTTATCGAGGTCAAATTTCGTACTAAATCCTTAATTAGTATTATAATTAATATTGGGGAAAGTAGACCGATTAGCTTCTCGCCTTCTACCCTAGAATCTGACACAATATCATATCAAAAATTCGATTTTCTTGAAAAGTATGAAAGTTACTGATCTGAAATTTAAAATGATTCAATTGCATGATGATTATAATTGTTTCTCAAAAAATCACTGGTAGAAGGACTAAGGGTACCACCAAACTGCATAATTCCACTAAAACCAATGCACTAATTTTCTCAGTATCTATTCAATTTTCGAAGCTTAAATTTGGTACAAAACATTTTTATAGCTACTCTAGCATGATATGAAACAAATTAGTTCAATGCTTTCACCTCTTCTACCACTCCCCATACATAATTTCTTAAGATCATAAAAATTTCGATTTCATCTATAGTATAGTTTGATTGGGCTTTACGTACAGTCGCAGTCCTGTTCTGTTTTTAAGCTTAATGTTTTGTATTTAGGCTTTTTTTAATTAATACACGCTACGACTATTCACATGACCTTAACGCTCATCAATACGATACAATCACGAGCCTGTTCCATACAAATGCGGATACAATTTTTTTTTTTAGGCAGCCGAACACAACTTAGGGGGTCACCCTTTAATGTAAATTACATAGTCATGTCGGTAAGGGAAAAAAGGAGTTAAGGAGTTAAGGTTAGTCGGGATTAAAAGGGGGGAAAAGCCTAAAATGCCGGTGAACGTTGAGTTTGAAACGTCGAAGGTCGCATGACAATGGGAATATATCTTTAGGCAGTGCATTCCAGAGCTTAGAAGTTCGGGGTATGAATGAATGCCTATATTTCACTTTGCGGGAAGTTGGAAGCTTAACAGTTAACTCGTGTGCGCTTGACGATAGGCGTGTGTTTCTAGGAAATGAGTACAGAGGAGGAATAAGTTTAGCAAATTCCTCACTGCATTTACCATAAAAGTAGCGGTGGTAAATGCTTAGTATACCAACATTCTGCGATGCTCAAGAGAGTCTATAGAAACCGTGTTGGCTTCATATCCAATAAGTCGGAACGCCTGTCTTTGGACACGGTCGAGCATCGCAAGTTGCGTTTTGGGTGCCCCAGTACATAAATGAGAATTGTACTCGAGGCGTGGTCTAATGTAGGCCTTATAGATATTTGCTAGGTCACTGGGAGTAAAATGTTTTTAACATCTTCGGAGAATTCCTAGGCGTTTGGATGCGTCAAGTGCTACGTCAAGTATATGCTGGTTCCAATTAAGGTGGTTATTTATTTTGATGCCAAGGAGTGAGAAGCATTCGGAAGAGTTTAGTAGGACACCACCGAAAGTTACATTAGAAACCGACGCCGAGACATCACGTTTAAGGGAAAGCTGACAGGCCTGTGTTTTTGAAGTGTTGCACTCTACTCTATTTATCCTGCCCCATTCCAAGATTAGATTCAGGTCAGAGTTCAATGATCCAAATAGGTCGGCACGTTTAGATGCTACCGGGACACGGTGAGCGTTAGTAATTGAGTCGAATTCATAGATGTTAGATAGGGTACTGTCATCTGCAAAGCAATGTATCGGATTGAGCGTTGACGACAGAAGGTCATTGATAAAAATAAGAAAGAGTGTGGGTGATAAAACAGATCCTTTGGGGACTCCGGAATCTATGGGAAAGGGAGAAGATGCCACGTCGTCCAATACGACTTTTATGGTGCGTTCATGTAAGAAACTCTCGATCCATTTTACGAGGTTATTATTGAAGCCGACTGCTTTGAGCTTCACTAGGAGACAATTGTGCGAAACTCTGTCAAACGCTTTACCGATGTCAAGCGCCAGAACTTGACCTTCGCCAAATTTATGGATGCAAGAGTTCCAACGGTCAGTCAGATAAACCAAGAGGTCACCTGTAGATCGTCCGGAACGGAATCCGTATTGGCGATCATTGATAAGTTTGTTATCTTCAAGATAGCGGACTATTTTGTGATTCACAGCCGTTTCCATCACTTTCGACAGACCGGAAGTAATGGCGATAGTTGGCGGGCAACGCTTTGCTACCCTTCTTGGGAATCGGCTGAACATTCGCCATTTTCCACGTGCGCGGAAAGTGTCTAGAAGAGTAAGAGAGGTGAAATAAATCGCGCAGGGGCTTAGCCAGAGACGGAAAACAATTTTTTAGAACAAAGGGGGTGATACCATCGATGATGATGCAATGGCGCTACAGCCCATATCGAGCCTTGGCCTCCCGGATGCACATTCTCCAGTTGTCTCGGTCCAACGACCGCGTCCTCCAGTTTGAAAAATTGAGAAGCGACCTGCAGTCTGCGTCGACTGTGTCCTCCCATCGCTTTCGTGGCTTCCCCTGCGGTCGGTTACCTTGAGCTTTGCTCTTGAGCACTCGTTTTGGGATTCGTTCCTCGTGCATTCGTTCCACGTGGCCAGCCCATTGCAGCTTGCGCAGTTTGATCACTATAGATGCTGGTGGGTCGTCAAATAGTTGATACAGCTCACGGTTGTATTGAATTCGCCAATCATCTCCTTCCTTAACTACTCCGTATACCTTCCGAAGAATTTTTCGATCAAAAGTGTCGATTAACTTTTCCGAAAACCGTGTCAAGGTCCACGTTTCGCATCCATATAGCAGCACAGGACGAATTAATATCTTGTAGATGCGTAGTTTATTGTTTCGATGTATCCTCCTTGATTTCATTATGGGGAGGACCGCATAAAATGCTTTGTTAGCTGCCGTGATTCTTCTTTGAATTTCATGTCGTTCATTGCCGTCCTTTGTGAGAAGGGCTCCCAGGTATACGAATTCATCCACCTGCTCGAAGTTGTATTCGCCTATCGTAATGTTCTGCCTCTCTGGGACAGTCCTTCGTGTCTGGGTCATGTATTTAGTAAATACCATCGGGACCTGCAGATTTCTGACCATTGAGCTGACGAAGAATTCTGGATATAAGTCGTGTGCTAAAATGAATCTCAGGTAGACGAAATCCAGATGGTGTTACAGACGGGGGAGACTGGTTTGTCGCTGGTAGCCTGGAGTTTCGTGCGAAACTCGCTGCGAGAAGATTGGCTTTCTCAAAAGGATGGACTAAAATTCGGTCCCCGTCTAGAAGAGGTGGTGTAGATGATTTTACATGGTTGCTGTTGACCGTTTTAACAAATGACCAAAAAGATCTCGAGCCATTTGGTGTTTCGAGAATTTTCCGTCGATGTTTTTGGTCGTGTTGAAACTTAACACTTTTTAAAATCGACTTGCATGTATTTCTTGACACGTTGCAAAGAGATCTGTTGGCAAACGTTGGGCTGCTCTTAAAAATTTGAAAATATTTTTTCTTGTTCCGGATGGCCGTAAGACAATCTTTAGTAAACCACGAATCCTTCGACTGTTTGATACCTTTGTAATTAAAGGGTATGAAGAGTTCCATACCCTTAAGGATGGGTTCGGTTACAAGCTGACATGCTGTATCACAATTATTGGACTCGAAACACAATTTCCAATTAAAGGCCTTGAAAAACTGTTTTAATGCTCCCCAGTCTGCTTCTTTGTAACACCAGATGGTTCTTCGAGGAACTTTGGCTTTTAATGTATTTACCACTGAAATCGGAAATTGTGCTCGAATCATGAAGTGATCAGTATTCCCAACTGGAGATGGCGATATCACAGAAACAGAATATTTGTCGGGATGATTCGTTAGAAAAATGTTAAGCAAGTTTGAAGCATGGTTTGCTATTTCAGGCAATCAAGTTGGTTCGGTTACCAACTGCACTAATCCGTTTAGTGAAGCGAAGAGCTCAGTGTCTTGACCCAGTTGGTCCGTATTGGTAGAATGTTTCAGCCAGGCAATAACGTTGAAATCGCTCGCTGTAACAATTTCAACGTCAGGGTTTGCATTATACAATGCCTGAATAGACTCAGACAATTTATCCAATACTGTTCTAGTGTTTGCTACTGTCAATGTCGGACTTCTGTAAACATAGCAAAAGGAAATAATTTGCCTTTGGACCTGAAGTTTCACTCAGGAGTAGTTAAACTCTTGATTGGTGCAGGTGTCTAGATGGGAAACAACTTGAAAAGTTACATCATCGCGTATATACCTAGTCCTGCCATAAGTTCTGTCACATAATTTCTCACATTGGCAACAACTTTATTTTATGAGTGACATTTCAATATCGGCCAGTTTTATAAACGTCATAATGTTGTTGACAGTTGATGGTCATTTAAAGTGTGTTCGTTAACGTGTGAAGATGGAATGGGGTGTAATAGAAAACCGAACTGCAGTGATTGCACTACATAAGTGTGGAAAATCCGCGAGTGAAATTTTCAAGTTGTTGTGCCCGTTAAAAATAACGCAAAGATTTGTGTATCGTGCGATCCAGAGATATAACGCGATCCAGACTATTGAAGATCGACCTCGTTCTGGACGTCCGCGTGATGTACGTTCTTCTGCTGCCATCAAAGCGGTCGAGAGTCGAATTCGTCGAAATCCGCTTCGTAAACAACGAATCATGGCTCGAGAGATGAACATCTCCACCCGAAGTATGTCTCGCATCATAAAATCTGACCTCGGGATGAGTGCCTTTCGACGATCAACGGGACATTTGCTGACTGAGCAGTTGAAGCAAATTAGGAGCACCAGATCGAAAGAGCTCCTTCGGCGGTACGGCAACAACAAACATCGAGAAATTTTATTTACCGATGAAAAAATTTTTACGGTGGAGGAACATTTCAACCGCCAAAATGATAAGGTGTATGCCCACAGCTCCATAGAAGCCCGAGAAGTTGCCACTAGGGTACAGCGAGGACATCATCCAGCATCAGTCATGGTATGGTGGGGTGTCAGCTACGAAGGGGTCACCGAGCTTCATTTTTAAGAAAAAGGCGTAAAAACTGCAGCGAAAAATTATCAAACGGACATCCTGGAGGGATGTGTGAAGCCGCTGAACTCTACGCTATTCAACAATCGACATTGGGCTTTCCAGCAAGATTCTGCGCCAGCCCACAAAGCTCGAACCACACAAGCGTGGTTGGAAACCAATATTCCACAGTTTATAAGGGCGACGGAATGGCCTTCTGGGAGCCCAGATTTGAATCCCCTGGACTACAAACTGTGGGCGGAGTTAGAGTCCATGGTGTGCACGAGACGACACCCAAATATCGAGAGCCTTAAGCGATCTTTGACAGAAGCAGTAGCTAATTTTCCGCTAGAAACAGTGCGTACTGCTATCGATGACTGGCCCAACAGATTAAAGAGCTGTGTTAAGGCTAAAGGCGGCCACTTTGAATAATTTGTTGCTTATTTTACTTCCATTGGTATGCCAAAATAAAATATATTTTCCTTTGTCAAAAACTCTTTTTCATTTATACAAAAATTGCCCATATACGTGTGACAGAACTTATGGCACGACTAGGTATATAGCGATACCCCGCTGCTGGAAAAATGTAGGTATGAGGTGGTAGTCAGGGATAGTAAGATACTGGTTTCATTTTTAATAATTTATGGTTCTGATTCCAACAAAATACAAAGCATTGTGTTCAAAGAGCCTTTAAACTAAGCTGATTATATATCCCACATAATGTAATACTAACTAACTTCTCAAAAATTTCTAAATATTGTTATTCATACGCGAACAAAGTCGCGTGGGATCGCTAGTAAATAATAAAACGAATTAGTTTTGCTTTTACTTGAAATCTAGAGACCCCTAGCGCACTTCAATTGGTGTCAGAAGTGGGATTTCAAGTACTTCAATATGGAAATAATATTATGTAGCGTTCAAAAAATAATCTTGCAGTTAGTAAAGTAAATAAAAATTCACGCCCTTTTTTAATTATTTTAGGTTCTAACAACCATAAAACGGCATTATAAAGAAAAGAAACATTTACTTGGTACCCATGTAGAAACAGAAAAACATCTAACAAATCAAGCAATCCAATTAATTGAAGTGGTGGAGGTGGCGACAGCTGATACTCACATGCTACATGTAAGGTCATCTTCCTCATATCTCTCTATTAAAAAAACCCCTTTTCAAAAACTCTCTTCATTAAATTCTCTAGAATACCATCGAACGTCGCAAAAGTAACGATGTTGAAATTAAATCGGCGTGTGAAGTATTTGTTAGTAAAATGGAAGAAACGTTTGATATTATGAACAAAAACTTAGAGAATCTACAAAAGGAGCACAATTCACTCTCCGAAATAATCATGGAGGAGATAGGTAAGCAATTTATTCTAACAAAACAAGTGCAATCTAACAAAACTCAGAAAAATCGATTATAAATTTGTATCGCAGGAAAAAATTCAATGGAACACAAAAACTTCTCATCGGTGGCTATCAATAAGGTAAAATCTATATCGGAAAAGCACGTCGAATCAATGAACGATATACATCGATATTTGCAAAAATACGGCTCGCAATTCACCGATGGAAATTCAGATCATGAAAGAGAATTCTTTCAGCTCTTGAACGGGTTGAAGCAAAATGAAATGGATTTTAAATTTACTTTCGAGAAACATTTCGCTGAATTGTTGCAGCTCTTCAATCAGCAAAGCTTAATTGTAACTAATAATTCGTCAAATGTGGCCGAACTAATCGTTAAAAACTATCAAACCGTTACTGAATTTGCGAAAAGTACTACGTCCCGATTAAATGATTTCACGAAAAGTGCCAAATCTACGTTAGAAAACGATGTTGCAACGATCGGTAATTGCATCGAAGCTCGTAAAAATATTTCTTCGCGTCGACAAGCACTATTAAATTCCTTTAATAGAGATTGTCGATCGCTCGATCAGGAAGAGAATGTCCTGGATGAAAAGCTACAAACAGTTTCGTATAATGCCAGAGAGTTGAACAATAAAATTGATGAAAATGCTGGCTGTGAAATCAAAGCTCTGCAAGAGTTGAATGCGAATTTACAGGATGCTTTCATCGAACTGAAAAGCTCGGTATTGAATTTGAAAAACGAAACACATGACTCGATTGGCAAACGAACGAATCGGGTTTCTCATGTAAACGAGATTTTAGTGAAACATTTAAATAGTAAAGAAGCTACGGTTTTAAATTTGGAGCAAATGACGGAATGTCATTCGACTGAATTGATCGCATTGTTTGATCGCTTCAAAACCGAAACAATGGCAAAAGAGGAACCAATCCGAGTACAAATCGATACGGATTGTAATCATGTATCGGAACTTATCAATATGGATACGGAGCGCGCTGAACAATACCAAACTCAGAGTAGAGCTCTGAATGAATCGCTGCAAAGCAGCATTAAAGAATATACGACTCAGTATCATGATAACATTGCCGAATGCAAAGATCAATTACAGAATTTTCAAAGCAACGAACTGAAGACGTACACACCAACCGGTAAGCAATATTTAAATTATCCTTTAAATTACGAATTTCGTCGTCTCAGGTCAAACACCGTCACGAAAAGATTTCTCATATCCTCGTGTTTTGGTTGCAACATCGCCGCACAGCAACGTTATTCGACGATTTCGAATGGATCGAGAATGGTCGGATTCGGATACAACAGTCACGATAAATGATGTATGCAATCGGGAGAGATAGGCTCACGGATAATATTTAATATTTATTTCCTTTCTATAGGACAGCGAGAATCCTTTGCATGATTTTTCTGCAGACGAATTAGGAATTAGCTGGACACCGAATCCAAAGGTTAACGATACAGTTGAAGTAGATGCCAACAATAATGGCGTCATTACGTTAAAAGAACTGCATGCTGAATTCAATTGTAAGATACCAACATTATTAAGTATGATCGATGATCAGTCATAGCTATCGGGAAAGAATTCACTAGCTTTGGGATATAATTGGGTAAGTTGAAACGATTTTTTTCCCTCCGCAATGAATTTTGAATTATTTTTTTTATCTCTTTTACATGAAAATAAAGAAAACTGTGTCCTTTAATTATTTTGTTTATTAGGATGATGCGTTAGATGATTGTAGAGTGGTTTTACTTCATTGTTTGTTTTTTTTCTAAATTTTTTTTTATATAAAAATAATTCATTGAATCCTTTCTGTTTACTAAATATTCACAATATATTGAAATAACCAATAAGTTAAATATACCATACAGAGTACTCCCCGCATATAGGAAAACCAGAATGCCCCAAAAAGGGGTCTGCTCTTATGCAGGACACGGATAAAGTTGATACTAATAAAACTTGTGTAAAAATAAAACAAATTTGAAAAAAAAAAAATTAAAAAATTTTAATTTGTATTTTAAGTCAATAAATGGAATTTTAATTTATTGTAGAAAACCTGTAATTTGTTTTGAGCTAACGCTTGCATAGACGTATAGAAATGATGCTCTCGGTCCTCAAGATTTTGTATACCTAGTCTTGCCATAAATATTGTTACAAACTTTTTAAAGCACTGTTCAATAAAAGAGGTGTTATATGTTAAGAAATCATTGTTTATTTATTAAATGCATTATCAACAACGGAAATTGCAACAAGTTATTCGAAGTGATTGCCTTTTGCCTTTACACAAGCCTTTAATCGAGCTGGCCACTTATCTATGGAAGCACGCACGACTTCAATCGGAAAGTTGGCGACTGCATGTGTAAGAGACTTCTTTAAGGATTCGATATTAGGATGTCTTTTAGAGCACGTCATTTGCTCTAAGACAGACCATAATTCGTAATCCAGCGGATTCAGGTCTGGGCTAGAGGAAGGCCAATCTTCAGCTTTAATAAAATCTGGAACATTTTCTTCAAGCCATTTTTGGGTTGACTTCGCCTTATGACCTGGTGCAGAATCTTGCTGGAAACTCCAAGGCTTATTTTTGAATAATGGCGTGTTGAGAGGTTTCACTACACTTTCAAGGACACTTTCTCGATAAATTTTGGCAGACGTTTTGACGCCCTTCTCACAAAAATGCAACTTTGTCACCCCGTTGTAGCTAACACCCCACCAAACCAATACTGAGGCTGGATGATGACCTCTTTGAACCTTTTGGGCAACTTGAGAAGCTTCTCTGGCACTGCGAGCATAAACCCTATCGTTTTGTTTATTAAATGTTTCTTCGACAGTAAAAATTTTTTCGTTCGTAAATAAAATTTTACGGTGTTCTTGGTTTGCGTACCGGCAAAGTAATCGTTTTGATTTTTCCACTCTATTTTTTTTAACGAATCTGTTAGTAAATGCCCGGTAGATCTACGATAAGCACCCAACCCCAAGTCTCTTTTGATGATACGTGAAATTGTTCTTTGGGGTATTTTCATCTCACGCGATAAAATTTGTTGTTTCCGAAGAGGATTACGGCGAATTCTCTCGCGCACGGCTTTAACCGCTTGAGGTGTTCGAGTAGTTCGCGGACGGCCACTTCTTTCACGGTCACTTACTCCAGACGTATCATTAAATCTTTCAATAGCCCGATATACAAACATTCGGCTTATACCAAGGGTATGCAGAGTCTTAAAATTATCACTTGGTTGCATTCCTACTTTATGAAGTGCAATCACAGCAATTCTATTTTCTTTGTAACCCCAATCCATGTTCACTACACTAAAAATTAAACTCAAATGATGACAAATGCATCAAGCACAAGCGTACTATAGCGATTAGCTCAATTTTTAACAAATGCAATATAACGGTTCCTATCTGCAGGGTTGCCAAACCTTGTAACAATATTTATGGCTAGACTAGGTATTGAGCTGATTGTGCTTCAAATATCGTTTTAGAGTTCTGGCTCGCTGCTAGGTTTTATCTGGAGCTCTAAACTAAGCAAGAGTTGATGATCGACTAACTTTTTATTATCCAAATATAAATTCCTAACTTAAGGCAGACCCTTTTTCGAACTTACTCGTTTATTATTAATGTGATGTACATCAACCTTCTCCTACCTGAAGGCGTGATATTGCTGTTTATATTTCAAGGTTGTCATTGTTTTGCAGAATATATAACATTTAACAAAGTACATGTGTTTCAGCGCAGTGCAAATCCTTTTGACAGTGAGTTCGATGTTTTCATTTTCAGCTGGCGGCAAATTGATGATTTAAATCATGTTTTGCAGGTCTCGTTGTTCAGAGACTGATCAAAAAGATCAAAAGAATCACGCGAATGTGCTGATATGTTGATGTGTATGGTTGCTCAGATGGATGTACACTTACCAGAAAAAGTATCCGTACGCAATGAAAAGAAAACAACATATTAAGAAATTCATTGTTGAAAAAAGACTTACATTTAATTTTCTTATCACGAATTTTTATTCAATAACTTAACTACCTTTTCTATACATTTGTTCTTCAGTTTATCTTTAAAAATTAAATTTCACAAAACAAAAACAAAAAATTTCACGTAAACGATACAGAAAAAGTATCCGTACATAGCAATATTCATTTAAAATAATCAACTTATTTTATTATTATTATTATTTTATTAAATATAGTTTAGTAACTTGTGGGATAACCTTTCCGCTGGAGGACCTCCTGAAGTCGATGTGGCATGGAGAGGGCCAATTTGAATGTGTCCTGCCTGGTAATTTTGCCCCATTCATTGATGATGACGCTTTTAAGCATTTCTTTGGAAGTTATGCTATGCTGACGGATCCTGAGTTCCAGCAAATCCCATAAATGTTCGATGGGATTAAGGTCTGGGAATTCGGGTGGCGTACGCAACTGATGTTTTGTGTTATACAGCAACCAAAGCTTCACATTCTTCGCCGTATGCTTGGGATCATTATCATGCTGGAACCAGAATCGTTACCAAGCCCCAACTGTTAACCGCTTTGCTTCATATGGGTCATTCTTTTACAAACCGTACACCTAATTGGACGACATATTTTCTATTGCTTCCAAAATTTTTCTATAGGTAGTATACATCGAATAAGCCGACACGTATGCGGGGATTTTTTTTTAAATTGTTTATTTTAAAAAATATGGATGTTTAAACATTTTGAGAATCGTTGGTTTTGATCTTCTTAAAAGGCTATTATCTTCGGTTCTATTTGTCTCACAGATTTCGTTCTTATCTCATTTTAAAGGTAATTTTGTAACCTTTTCATTACATTGTTCCAAAAAAATTGTATTGTTAAATAATTGTAGTTATTAGCAATTAAAGCACTTAAAGTCGATTTTCATACTTGCGCCCAGCCGATAAAAAATCGAAAAAAATACCATCGTATTCCTTGATTGATTCTCTAAAAAATACATTTAAAAAAAAAATGGAGAAATAACGGGATCAACAGAAAAAAAATAATTTGCACACTCAACAATCTTTTAAGCTATGTAATTGAAACTTAAAACGTATATTAATCTATACTAGGCAAATACAAAAAAAATATAACATGTCGAAATAATAGTAGTGGGGGGAAATGGGGAACATTTCAAAACTGGTGCACTTTTCAAAATTACAAATCCTTATATCTCAAAAAATAGTACAGATATTAAATCAAAAATTTGTCAGCTTGTAGAACTACATAATGGTTAATTTTGGTAAAAATTTTAAGCTGGGTGGTGTAAGGGGAGGGAGGTGATAAGCAAAAATGTCGAAAATTTTGAGTGATTTTTTTAGGGCTCTAGTGAAAGATAAAAAGTTAAAATTTTGCATGTGAATACCTATATTTAATGTACATAGAAAAATAATATTAACTTGATCCATATTTATTATAAACCGACTCCCCCGGTCTAACGTGCACAAGGTGTTTCATGTGCATTGAAAAAAACACATAAACTGAAAATTTTTGAGTGAAATTTTAAGGTAGAAACTTGAAAATTTGCGAAATGCATTTAAAAAAAATCCCTAAATATACGAAATATTAACTGGTCGAAAACCTTTAAAACTTCTACCCCCTCCCATACAAAATTATTTTTTCGACCATTTTCATGAAATCAATTATCACCTAACCATTAAAAGCTATCAAATTTAAATTTTGCAAACCAACTTACAAAAATAATTAAAATGAAATTGCGTTCAAAGTTTTAAAATCGCGCTTGCCCTTCTACCCCCTCCCATACAAAAGTATGATTTCGACTAATTTCATTAAATCAACTAATAATCAACAAATTAAAAGCTATGAACTTGAAATTTCGTACGAGCATCTAACAACAAAAATGAAAGAAAATTGCATCACAAGTTTGACGATTCCCCTACCTCCTCTACCCCCTCCCATACAAAATTATTTTTTCGAGCATTTTTAAGAAATCAGTTATCAGCTAACTCTTAATAGCTATCAATTTCAAATTTGGCATAAAAACTTATAAAAATAATTCAAATGAAATTGGTTTAAAAGTTTTGAAATCGGGCTTGCCCTTCTACCCCTCCCATACAAAACTATGATTTCGACCAATTTCATTAAATCAACTAATAACCAAAAAACTGAAAGCTACGAACTTCAAATTTTATACAAGCACCTTACAAGAGAAGCGAAATAAAACTTCATATCAAATTTTACGATTCCCCTACCTACTCTACCCCCTCCCATACAAATGTTCAGTTTCGTGAATGTAAAATACACCGAATTTTATGAAAATTCTATGCAACTTCGTCTATGAAACACATTCTATACAGAGAATATTGGACGTGATTCAAGTAATTAATTAAAAAGCTATTAACATTCACCCACCCTTACTATTACCCCTACTCCTTCCCTCATAAAAACCCAAACTTACAGACACGAATGAAATATTGTTAACAGTCCTGCCCAAGAACTCCCTTTCACTTAGTCTTCCCTTACCACTCTAACCTGCATATTGACTTTCCACTCATCCGCAACTTGTCCCAAGAATAATAAAGTTTCGCCCGACTTGTTGGCAGTTTATTTTTTAAAATAAACAATTTAAAAAAAATCCCCGCATACGTGTCGGTTTATTTCATATATATAACACATAAAAAAAAAATAAAGCGATTCTATAAACAGACGTGAATTTTTCCGGCAAATCCGTACGGTTTGTAAAAGAATGACCCATATTGGTCTTCAAAATATTTAAATAAGCGAATTGATCCATTGTTGACTCTACAAAAACAAGTTTGCCAACTCCTTCCGCCGCCATACACCCCCAGACCATCACACCACCACCACCATGTTTGACAGTTGGTACAAGATTTTCCTTTTCGAGGGCAGTACCGCTCTTCCGCCACACTAACTTTCTTCCTTTAATTCCAAATATACAGAACTTGCTTTCGTCGGAGAATAATACATGTTCCCAAAATTCTGGAGACTTGTTTATGTATTCATTTGCGAAAGCCATACGTTTCTTTTTATTGATTTCCGATATGTACGGCTTCCTACGGGCCACTCGTGCGCGATACCCCTATTGCGCGATACCCCTATTGAGTATTTTGCGAATTGTATCTTCATGAACATCCTTGCCAAAAGATTTTTTTAAGTTTTCACTTATTTTAGAAGCAGCTATTCGAGGATTTTTTTCACTGATTCCACTACATTTCGCTTTTCGCGTACGGTCAAATTGTTTGGTCGACCACAGCGTGCCATTGACACAAGCAGAGTACATTACACCGAGTAGGACCACTCTGTATATTGCCCGGGTTAACACGTTTGTCACGTGCTACCTCTTCAAATTCAGGTTTTTACTTTTGGTGAAACGTGTTCGCCGAGTCCGCGACACTTCTTATCTCTCATTCCCGCACATGGCGTTCTTACAGCTTTTGCTCAACTTGGACGGCGGGTGCGCGGGTCATGATCGGCGGGTGGTCGACGATTCTCTTTCCGCTCAATGTTTTCGATATTTTTCGCTTGCTCTTGTCTAATAAAAAAAAATCTTTGCGAGAATGAAATGGAAAGATCAGATTAAATGTTCACTGTAAGCTTGAGAGAGAGGAAGCACACGTATCGGAGATGAAACACGAGTGTGTTTTCGGCAATTTTCGGAGCCGGGTCGTATTTTTAGCTGAGTTGTCCTACTATGTGTATACTATGGACACAAGCATCCTGTAGAATTAAATGCTTGTACGACGTACTGGACAGAAGAGTGAGTTCTTCCTTCTATGTGACCAATATCGCGAAAAGATTTGCCTTCTTTTCTAAGTTTTAGGATAATTTTCCTCTCGCCAACACTAATTTCTTTGGTTTTGGGCGCCATCACAAAATTCTTATACGCCAGAAATATGAAATAATTGCAAAGTAATCAATTCACTTCAAAATCTATCACAAACTAAAAAAGAACTGTCATTGAGTCTAAATATGTCGCCACATAATACGGGAAATCCTCCGTTTTGATCTGTACGGAAACTTTTTCTGGTCGAAAGTGCTGCCATATACTCGTTTATGTGTTCCAGGAAGTTCTTTAAATTAGTGATCATTATGAAATATGCTGGGAATTATGCAAAAAGGTCGATTTTATGTGATTAGAAAAGAAAACAGTCAAATTAAATGAATATATCAAATTTTTGAATATAACATCTTTATTTCCTTGCATGTACGGATACTTTTTCTGGCAAGTGTATGTGGGTAGGCGTCTTGAACAGAGTCAAAATATTTAAAAGAGTCCACAAGCTTTCAATTTTGCCTATGCACTCACACATTTTTAGAATAACAAGTTCGTACCTCTCAAATGAACGATTTTGATTGGTTCACTCAAGGTTATCAAATCAAATCAAATTCCTGTTAAGACCCTCTGCAGGGGCATAGGACAGGAACAACTCTCTTCCACATGGCGCAATCCTGAGCATCGGCCTTAAGCTGCTGTCAGGACTTGTTTATTCCTCTGGCCTCCTGTTCAACTGCTCGCGACATCTTTATTGAGGACTATAATCCACAGCCAGTTTGGCGATGTTTCGCTCTGGTTTCCTCAAAGTGTGACCGATCCACATACCTTTTTTAGTCTATCCAGTTGTACTCCAAGGTTCGCCGTTGGAGATCACTTCTGGCCAGAATATTCCTAACATGAGGCATTGGTTCATGAAAGTTTGTAGTTTCTTGGTAAGTAAGGTAAGGTTTACCGAATTAATTGTGCAACCCATTAAAGGGTGACCCCCTAAATTAAACTCGGTGCATTAAAAAAAAAAAATCGAACGGTCACTTTCCACGTAGTACAACCATATAACAACACGGATTTGATACATGCGTCAAAAACTCGCAGGCTCGCGCGAGAGGAGATCTCTCTTACCCTCCAGAAAGGGGAAAGGATACCGAAGGCCTGACGAGCTTTATTTAGACGAACCTCAATAGCCTAATCGGCTCCGCCGTCCATGCTGATAATGCTTTCAAGAAAACAAAAATCTTGCACCTCTTCCACATCTTCTCCGTAAGGAACAATCGTTGTGCTACCCATGGGTATGTTCTTGGTTTTACGCACATTTATTTTCAGTCCCGCCTCTTTAGAATGCAACGAGCGAACATTTGACTTTTAGTCCGAACGGTTATGTGCCATCAAACACACGTCATCAGCATAATCAAGGTGCCTTAAGATGTTAAATAGTCTCAATTGAAGACCTTTACCTTCCCCACCTTCCAGTGCAGCTTTCAAGATGTCATTTATTACCACCAGAAACAGGGCTGGTGATAATATGCAGCCTTGTCTGACACCCGTTCGCACAGGGAAGCTATCGAACACCTCTTTTCTATGCAAGACGGGACACAATGCATCTTCGTAGGATTCTTTAATCATAGGTATGACCTTATCTGGAATACCTCTCCTACGCAAAGCATTCCAAATGTACGCTGTCGAGAAAGCTTTCTTGGCGAACCCATTTCGGCTGACTACTCCAATATTATCCGTAGGACATTTGTGTGGTCGGTGCAAGATGACCCTTTACGGAATCTAGCTTGATAAACATCGAGAGTGCTCTCCACGTCATCACTAATCCTATTGAGAGTTATCTTAGCCATGATTTTCGATACGGCAGTAAGTAGACATACACAACGCCAATTGCCACAATCCCGAATGTCGCCTTAATATCTTATATCTTCTATCTTATTCGCGGATATCTTCCTTCATTCCACACCTCAGTAAAGAGTGGAAGGAGTATATCGGCTGTTATCTTTGGGTCCGTCTTGAGGAGTTTGGTTGGTAGTCCGTCTATACCTGCCGCTTTCCTTCCCGCCATTTACCGAATGGCGGAAACTATCTCTTCCTTATCTGGGAGATCGTCCCTAATAGAGGATTGTTGCGGTTGGATGTTTAGTAGTTGTTCTGTTTCTGGAATATCTTCCTCTGACACGATGTTTAAAATATCAGAGAAGTATTCCTTCCATCGCCGCAACTGATGTTCGCTCATATTAAGGAGAGTTCCGTTGACATCTCTCACCAGGTGGCTGGCGGTGAAATTTCTATTCATCAACTGTTCCATGATTTTAAATAGTGAACCCATATCCCCAATGTAAAACGCAGATTCTGCCTTGTTGGCCAGACCTTCAATGGCATTTCTCTTGTCGCGTTTAACAGCATTTTTAAGCTATATATGAGCATCGCGGCAGTTCTGCCTCAGGTCGGGCGCTTGTTAGTTGACATCGGGTTGAGAGATGATTGCCAATTTGGCTTTTTTTCCGATCGCCAACCTTGTCCCATGTGTCTTGCTGCATCCAGTGTTGCTTACCGCTTCGCGAATCTGTGGGATATCACAGATTCTTCAGCATTAATTAGAAACTATCTCTTCCTTATCTGGGGGATCGTCCCTAATAGAGGATTGTTGCGGTTGGATCTACCAAGCATCCAACCGCAACAATCCGTTCTGTTCTGTTTCTGGAATATCTTCAAACATGATAAGATGTTTAAAATATCAGAGAAGTATTCCTTCCATCGTCGCAACTGGTATTCACTCATAATAAGGAGAGTTCCGTTGACATCTCTCACCAGGTGGTTGGCGGTGAAATTCCTGTTCGTCAACTGTTTCATGATTTTGAATAGTGAACCCATATCCCCAAGGTAAGCCGCAGATTCCGCCTTGTTTGCCAGATCTTCAATGGCCTTTCTCTTGTCGCGTCGAACAGCTTTTTTAAGCTGTATATGAGCATCGCGGTAGTTCTGCCTCAGGTCGGGTGATCGTTGGTTGACATCGGGTTGAGAGAGCCAATTTGGCTTTTTTCCGATTGCCAACCTTGTCCCATGTGTCTTCCGACATCCATGGTTTCTCACCGCTTTGCACATATCCCACAGATTCATCAGCACTAGTTAGAAAAGTGTTTCTGGTTGCCTCCCAATTGGCGTCCAGTGTGCGCATTTCATATTCACCCAATGTGGATGACTTCTTGCGTAGAATAGTGGTGTATTCGCGTTTTTTGTTCGGATTTTTGAGTTTATCCACATTAAGCTTGCGCTTCATTTGAAGAATTTGTGATCGTCGGATAGCTGCTGTACACAATCTCAAGCAGGCAACCTTCAAGTGGTGGTCGCTCCCCACGTCAGCTCCACGTTTCGCTCGCACGTCGAGGAGACATCTTCTCCATCGGGGACTTATAGCCAAATGGTCGATCTGGTTCTAAGTAACACCATCAGCGGAAACCCAAGATGTTTTATGATCTTGTGTGGAAAAAGGGTCCCTCCGATGACCATTTGCCGAATATTACAAAACTCCACAAATAATTCGCCGCTTTCGGGTCTCTTAATCCAAGGTCGTGACGCGTCGACCCAAGGGTCACCATGCCTCCCCATGACGTGTTCTAGTCCAGTGTTGTCTGATCCAATCTGGGCGTTCATATCTCCTGAGATGATAATAATATCACCTCTTGGAACACGTTCGAAGGTGGCACTCAGTTGACTATAAAACTCCTCTTTGTCACCAGATGTTGCGGTATTAATTGGTGCGTAGCACTGCAAAATTGTGTCGTTTCTGACACTGGTCCTGAGCCTGACGACGATAATCCTATCCGAGATTGATTCCCAGCTAATGAGACTGTTTCTCGCTCTCGGTGTAAGGACGAACGCCTCGCCATTTTTGACTTCACTTTCAGGGCCAATGTACAGAATAGTGTTTCCACTAGGGGTTCGTCCTTCTCCTGATCCTGTCCACCTGACCTCGCTCAAGCCCAAGATTTGGATGTTATAGTGCTCCATTTCACGGTCGATCACTGATTGGCGGTGCAAGGACCGAGTAACCCCAGCGGTTCCCCCGTCATTCAATGTTCGAACGTTCCAGAAACCAATCATAGTCCGTTTTCGAATGCCAAAAGTCGTTATCGTAGAATCCGTCCGTATGCGAGGCGCTGTATCCGTTTCTCGTATCAGTTAGGTCTTAAGATCACGGGTGATAAGCCCATGATCCAGCGAGAGTCCATTTGCCAGTTTTAGGGCAAGCAGGACTGGCTGTGGGTGAATTCTACAGCCCACATTCCACAGGGGGATAGTTAGCTCAGGTCCGTGGAGTCGCTAGTCTCCAAAGATAGTTGCAGGAATTGGTAAAACCTCATCCTACAACTACCCCCTTGCAGAACTTTCCCATTTCATCTAGAGTATCGTATGATTGGGCTTTACATCCTATCATAATTCTGTTATGTTTTTTTTTTTTTAATTTAATTTTTTTGTCACTTAGATTTTTAAGTATGCTAAACATTTCTCGAAGTTAGTATGACAGGTGTACAAAAGAGCAGCGGAATCAAGTCCGCAATATATGCCTGAGTCGAAATCAACTTGACTAACATGCTTTGAGAATATCAAATTCTTATTGGGATGATAGAAGTTATACTGGTTGAGTTAAGAAACACATCGGCTAATTTAAAGTTTTGCGAGAAAAGATTTTACAGAAAACTAGAAAATCTCTCAATTGCACTAAGAACCAAAGTCCCAGATCATGCCCTACAAAGAAGCACGCCATAGTTTAACTATACCTCTAGCGATACTCAAATAAGAACTAACGAAACTAAATTTTTCGGAAATTCCAAAGAACATTCTCAGATACTTATAATTATTTGAAACCTCGCACAACGTATTAAGTTCGGATCATATACATGCACCATTCCACTCCATACTCAAACCGTCCAATTCTGAACCCGGTAAAACCCGCATTATTCCCGTCCAATTGTGAATGGATAGGGAATAATTGTACAAGTGTGGGTGCAGTACTTCCCCTTCGCCCGACTGTTTTCCCAATCTCATGCACATTTTCAAGCCCTCCAATCATTCTATAAGGACACACATAGAGTGTGTTTCAGTTTTTTTTTTGTCCAACACGAATACTTTGCTCTATTCTCTCAGTATGCGAACACGTTCATATGACGAGGGTGGTTTTGTTGTGTCTAGTGCTAAGTGTTAATTTCGTTTTCTTACTCAAAGAAAAATCCCCGAAAAAAACCCAAGAAAAAAGAAAGAAAACTTTATTTTTTATTCTTTCATAAAGTTTAATCTATATACGTTTGTTTGATGTGTTTTTTATTTCGAATTTTTCGTTTCACGATAAGGATAATACGAACCCCATACACTAGTCCCGAAAAAAATTCGATTTCTTTCGTGTGCAGTAATGAAGTTGCCGCCCATATAAATCCCATCCGAGTGTGCCATATGTCCTTTCGGTGAACGCATCGAATTTTATGCGAACAAAATAGAAAGAATAAAAGGATCTATTGTGTGATATAATGTGTGTGTGAAAAAAAATAAATATCCTGTGCGATTGTGATAGGGACGTTGTTCCTCCCGCAATAATTCGTCCTGTTTTTCTGGAGTTTCGGATTTTGGGATTAATCAATAGGAAAATAGAAGAAGAGACCCAGTGACAAAATCAAGAGAAACAAGGGGAGGAGTAGCAAGGCTGCAGGACACGAAACACGAAGAAGAAGAAGATTTGCATATACGAGACACCATCACCACCATCATCACCACTATCACTATCCTTGCGATTATAACATCCTGCTGCAAAGTGCCTCCATCGACGGTTGTTTGGGACGGACGTGTGAATACTATTTACAAAATTTCTGCACGTTCAGTTTAAAAAATAAAAAAAAAATATAGAGATATATGTAAGCGAAAAGAAGCAGCATATAGGACTCGCTTCCCTATCAGCTCTAGAGTTTAAAGTGGTCATCATATCACGAAAGTGCTGGGTTATAAATTTTCCGCTATTCCCTGGAGTGTACAAGTCAGAAAGGAGGAGTATCAGCAGTAAAACAGGGAACTCTCTTGGTGAAGCAATACGTCCGGGGTTAATAACGGAGTTGGAACCTACCACCATCAGGCATCATCATTGCTCCTTGTTATTGTTGTGTTTTTTTTTTTTGAAAGGAAGGATCACCATAGTGTCCCGGACTAGAGATACCCGCACATTTTGTATAGTACAAAAATAATGCCAACGAGAACTGCCAGCTAGAAGTACTGAAGATGAATGGCCTTGTTGTAATTGCACTAGGACTCGCTGCCATCCTTGATTTAAATGCATCGAATTTATTCGTCCAAGGTGGGTTCTTATTTATTTATTTTACCAGTGTGTAAAGTACTATTAATATTTTTTTTTTAAATTTATTCCATTTAAGTTAGGTTCAATTTGTGTAAAGAACTAGGTAGCAATGATGCAATCTAGAATAGACCACGCATTCGCTTCTCTAGGTCCTTGAAATTGTTTTTTTACTGGCCTTGAAATATCTAGTTTATAGGAACCACATAAGATGTGAAAAAAACAATCGATATTTTATTAAATTTTGACATCCTTATCCTCAAAGGAATTTCATAGTCATGTGACTTTGTTCTCGTTGCGTTTTCTTAATTCGTTTAATTCGATAATCGATCTCGGTATTAATTTAATTAATTAATTCGCAAATTAAAATATGGTCCTTTGAATGACTATTTTCACACTATTCTGATTAAATGATTGTCATTCTATTGGGTGTTCTTTTTTAAGGCACCGAGCATAACTTATGCGATCACCCTTTTATGCACTGCACAATTAGGTCGGTAAAGGAAGTGGTTCAAAGTGGGAGTATTATGGAATTTCGGGTGGAGAGAGATGGAAATGACGGCGAAAATTATTCTTGAAGGACTGTTGACTATACTCGTTCGGAAAACGTTAGCAGGCAATGCGTAAAGTTGCTAAATTCTTTGAGTCAATTGCTTGTGATGATATACATTTTCATTCGTTTGTCGATATTAATTTCAACATGGCTTTGCGAAAGGTATGCTCATGGTTACTAGTCTGATATAATTTTCCAAATTAGATTTACTTTTGCTATCAAGAAAGGGCAGCAGGTTAATTAAACTTATACAGACTTCTGTAAGGCAATCGATAAAATTGGTCAGAGTAAAGTGTTCTCCAAGGTAGTCGTCTCGGCCCACTACTATTTTTGTTAATTATTATGACGCCAGTGTGTTAATTGTTGAATAGAATATTCTTCTCTATGCAGACGGTGCAAAAACTTAAAAAATTATAACTAATGAAAAGGATTGCTTATTATAGCAGAGCGGATTTACGTGTTTTTATAACAGGTGTAATGTAAATAACTTACGTCTTAATAGTAAAGGGTTATCCAATAAGAGGTGTTATTTTGATATTCAAAGAAAAATGGTATTTTTTGAGATAAATGATCGGATGTTTATTTCATTGTAAAGAAGAATGTATGCCGTTAATAATGGAAAACAATATCAGCCAAATGGCCACCACGATCACGCTTTCAGGACCGTATCCTTTCCATGAAATTTTTCATAACCAAATCGCAAAGTGGCTGCCCTATGTCCTCGATAGTTTCACGAATTCCATCTTTGAGGTTTTCAATCGACGCTGGGCTGTTGGCGTAGACCTTGTCTTTCACGAAGCCCCAAAGGAAGAAGTCGCAAGGTGTTAAATCACAAGATCTCGGTGGCCAATTGCGATCACCTCTTCGAGAGATAACGCGGTCCGGAAACTTTTCCCGTGAAAGATCAATGGTTTCGGTGCTTGTGTGGCACGTAGCGCCGTCTTGTTGAAAGTAAACGTTGCCCAGATCAATATCATCCAATTCCGGCCATAAAAAATCATTACTCATCTCTCGATAGCGCAATCCATTCACCGTAACTGTTGCTCCAGCCTCATTTTCGAAAAAGTAAGGTCCAATGACCCCGCCGGACCATAAACCGCACCAAACAGTCACACGTTGAGGATGGAGAGGCTTTTCAACAATAACTCTAGGGTTTTCCGAGCCCCAGACGCAACAGTTTTGCTTGTTGACGTAGCCACCGAGGTGGAAATGGGCCTCATCAGTCAAGATAATTGTTCGATGGAATTCCGGATCATTTTCATGCATTTCAAGGACACAATCAGCAAAGACACGGCGTAGTTGATGATCGGCCGGCTTGATTTCTTGTGTTAACTGAACTTTATAAGCCTTAAGACCTCTTTATGCAAAATACGGTGTAATTACGTTTGTGAAATGCCCAATTCCAAAGAACGACGAGGAATGGACAAACCTGGGTTTTCTTTGGGCTACAGCAACAATATTCTCAGTTGTTCTTGAGCGACGTGCACGGGTTTTATTCTTCACATCACTAACATCCCAACAGCTCGAATTTTTCCACCAATTTCTGTATTGCGGTCCGACAAGGTGCTTGACGACGATCCAAAAATGTTTTAGTTTTACGAACCTTCTCTGCCAAATTTTCACCATTTTTATAGTGAATTTTAATAATTTCAATGCATTGTTGAAGCATGTATCGTTCCATTTTTATTAATGGCGTAGTTTCTACTTGTCAAATGTCAAAAAATGACAGCTTCACAAGTGACATCTACCGAAATAGCGGGCTATTCAAAATAACACCTCTTATTGGATAACCCTTTAGTAAGTGTACTACTATTTCTTATTTTAGAAAAAGAATACTAATTCTATTTCTCTGTAATGCAGATGGAAACGCTCTAATTCGTCCTGATAAAGTACGGGAATTGAATGTACTATTTCTTGTGAGCTACTACCAATAATGACGTTGTTCACTGAGTTTGGGAGTCTTCTATTGAAGTATCTTTCGATGATCAATCGAATAGAGATTTCCGTAAGTAGTATGGTCCATTTTTTTTGTATAATTTGGGGAACACGTGAGAGCCCTGCGACCTTCCCGGCCTATTGTGCTTTTATTGTCCTTTTACTCTACCATAACTCTATAGCTTTGGATAATCTAAGTATCTTTAAGGGAGCCATGTTGGCTAGTTCCACGGTAGAAAGGAAACCTTTTCCGAGTAGTTTGTGTCTTTTCTTTGCTACTGTTTCACAGTGACATGTGTTGTGTCGTTTCTGAGTCTTTGGGATAGAGGCGGTAGATGTCGGTTTCAGCTAAACCCATATTTTCGAGGTAGTGGCTTACTCCAGTGTGCCCCGTCATTAAGCCGATTAGAGTACTAATATCACTCTTGCTGAATCTTAGAATGCCCTCCACTTTTTTTTTTGTGGTAGGATTAATTTTCTAAGTATAGGGTTGGAGTGCCCTTTTAGTTTTCCGGAGAATGGCTCTGGGCCAATAAAATTTGTGTCTGTGCCGTTTTTTGCAAGGCGACAGCCTCTACATTTCTCTCAATTTCCATCTGTCCTGGTACCCACATTAAGGTTACGTTGTTCCTTTTTCCCACGATAATTAGGTTTTGAAGGCAGTCCCAAACTATCCTTGATCTGTGTTTATTGGATGCTAGCGCCTTGAGAGCCGATAGGATATAAATAGATTTGTTGCGATGAATCCTCCTCATATCCTCTTGGATGTATAGCTCCATTGCAATTAGTTCAGCCTGGAAGATTGTGGCTTCTTTGTCGAGTGAAACTGAGAAGTTAGGACCCTTAACTCCGGTTCCAGTTTCCTCAGAGGTGCAGGCGCAATCTGTATACCAGATGGTTGATTCCTCTTCCATTTGAGGTAGCATGGGTAGCCAGTCCTTGCGTGTTCTGATTATAACCTTGAATGAGGTTTCCAAATTGAATTTTGTCGGCATAGTGTCCGATAGTGTGGAGTTTAGAACCTCTATTTTTGAGTCTTTTAGGATTTTGAGGTGACCTGAGTCCCTTGATTTGTATTTGTTTTACCTCTGTATGCGTAACACCCCTTTGAAAGCCTCCTTTTTTATTTGGATATGTATTGGAGGAATGCTTAAGAACGTTTCTATTGCTGCCGTAGGACACGTTTTCATTGCTGCTGTGATACCAAGACAAGCTAGCCTTTGGATTTTTTGTAGCGTAAGCTGTGATTTTTGTTGTAAAATTTTAGTTCACCATATCGTTGATCAGATATCCGACTGAATGGAAGGAGGGCGTCATTGTGAAAATTCCGAAGAAGGGCGACCTTCGGGATTGTGGCAATTGGCGTGGTATATGTCTACATACTGCCGTATCAAAAATTATGGCTAAGGTAATTTTCAATAGGATTAGTGATGTCGTCGAGAGCACTCTCGAAGTTTATCAGGCTGGATTCCGTAAAGGGTCGTCTTGTACTGACCACACAAATACCCCACGGATAATATTAGAGCAGTCAGTCGAAATGGGTTCGCCACTACATCTCATGTTTGTAGACTTCGAGAAGGCTTTCGACAGCGTTAAGCGAGATTACATATGGAATGCTTTGCGTAGGAGAGGTATTCCAGATAAGGTCATAGCTATGATTAAAGAATCCTACGAAGATGCAAGGTGTCGCGTCTTGCATAGAAGAGAGCTGTCCGAGAGCTTCCCTGTGCGAACGGGTGTCAGACAAGGCTGCATATTATCACCAGCCCTGTTTCTGGTGGTAATAAACGACATCTTGAAAGCTGCACTGGAAGGTGGGGAAGGTAAGGGTCTTCAATGGAGACTATTTAACATCTTAAGTCACCTTGATTATGCTGATGACGTGTGTTTGCTTGCACATAACCGTTCGGACTTAGAGTCAAATGTTCGCTCGTTGCATTCTAAATGCAAAGAGGCGGGACTGAAAATAAATGTGCGTAACACCAAGAACATGCACATGGGTTCGAACGCAAGTACACCGATTGTTCTTAACGGACAGGATGTGGAAGAGGTGCAAGATTTTTGCTATCTTGGAAGCATTGTCAGCATGGACGGCGAAGCCGAAAAGGATGTTGAGGCTCGGCTAAATAAAGCTCATCAGGCCTTCGGTATTCTTTCCCCTTTCTGGAGGTTGAGAGAGATCTCCCTTCGCACGAAGCTGCGAGTTTTTGACGCATGCGTCAAATCTGTGTTGTTGTATGGTTCTACTATGTGGAAAGTGACCGTTCGACTTACCAAGAAACTACAGACTCTCGTAAACCAATGCCTCCGGCGCATTTTAGGAATATTCTGGCCAGAAGTGATCTCCAACGACGAACTTTGGAGTACAACTGGCCAGACTAAAATAGGTATTGAGATTCATCGGCGGAAGTGGCAGTGGACCGGTCATACTTTGAGGAAACCAGAGCAAAATATCGCAAAACAGGCTCTGGATTATAATCCTCAAGGAAGACGTCGGGTTGGTCGACCCTGTAACACATGAAAGCGAGCAGTTGAGCAGGAGGCCAGAGGAATAAACAAGTCCTGGCAACAGCTTAAGGCCGATGCTCAGGATCGCGCCTTGTCGAAGAGAGTTGTTTCTGTCCTATGCCCCTATAGGGGGTCTTAACAGGAATTTGATTGATTGATTGATATCGTTGATACGTATGTGACTATTATTCATTCTATATGTTTGTTCCAGTTTGCTATCCAGTATAACACCTAGATATTTTACCTCATCTGAAAAGGGTATTGGTGTTCCATTCATTGAAGGAGGTATGCTGTGGATTTTCCTTCAATTTGTAAATGGTACTATCTCAGTCTTACTTGGGTTGATCTACAAGTTCTTAGACTGTACTTTGTCATGACCACAGGATTGGCCTCTGCAGTCACTTCACGTACTTTTTTTGGAGGGTTTGTTATTTTGTATCCCTCTTCATTTACGGCCCCAGCCGCTGTTTGTGATGCTTTAGGGATCGAATTTGCCCTTTTGGTTACACTTGGATTTTCCATTTGATTCCCAAGAGCAGCATGAGAAAGTAGAGTCACTCCTGGCAGAGCTCCGCTTTACCAGGGGAAGGCTAATTGAAACTGGAGGGCGCCTGGTATAAAAAGTTCGCATATTAGCGGTTAGTTGCACACTGCTTTCTTTGCATGTGCCGTTTCACCGTAGGTTTGGGACGTTTATTTCCAAGGTTCACTCCTCTAGCGTCGTGCTTTATAATGGTCACCATTACGACAGCACGTACACTTGCGAAACACTTTAGGGATAAATCCCCTTGTAACCATCAATATCTTGTTCAAATTACAAAAATACCAATGCTGTTATAGGATGCGGAACCGACAGCTAGCTGATCGATTTAATCCGCCCTACCACATCTACCACAGACCATAGACAGAATACGGAGCCGACAGCAATCTGTTCGACTTATTCCCCCTACCTGCAGATCTTTTAGCGTTACCCAGTCTGCACCGCAAGGAGGCGATCTACATAACAGACTCTCTGTCTCGTCCATTGAACCATAGTTACGAGCTTAGCAGGGTGCTTGAATACACACCCTTCTGGACATTAGATCAGTTGGGTTGAGATTTGCATAACATATTTCCAATGTTGTATAGAACTTCAGTTTTCATTACAAAACATTCTTTCTGTTGCCGTTGGCTTCCAGACCGTAAGGTTCCTTAGCAAATTTTTTTTTGTTATTGTGAAAAGGTTGTTAGCCCTTCGCACAACCCTTTATCTAGGAATTTTCATTTTCGTAGATTGAGGTGGCCACCCACGCAAGTAGTGTGCTGAAATTATACGTCGAACGGGACTCGAACTCCTGGCCTTCGCATTGTAGACCAACATGCTGTCCACTAGGCTACACTCTAGCTTGATATTGATAGATATTCTGTTCGCCACGAATGTTTCATATGATGAGGATGCCGCTCTTATTCAATATACGACTATTTTAGAATCACACCAATAAAAAATTTGGTCATGGTTGAGTTTTAATATGTGTTTCACTCGACTGGTTATGTGAGCTAATATTCGCACTGTACATATTTGTAATCGTGGCAAGGTAATCGCTTTTACTGGTGTAACTTTGAAAGCGGCACATAGTAGCCTGACAGCTGAAGACAGATAGCTTCTCCGTAAGCCTTCTCAGAAGCGTCGCTGAAGCCGTGAATCTGGTATAGTTCCTTTCATGTTGCAATACACGCTTGCCTTGGTATCATCCATTTGTTCAGCAATGGGTGGTTATCTCGAAATTTTAACCTACGTGTATGAAAATTTTCTGGGAGTGCTGAGTCCTAATCAAGCTCGAGCTTCCATAGATGTTGAGCGAAGTCTGCAACGTTTTGCAATCCGTTTTAACGTTATCTAATTTGCTTGAATTAAAACTGGTCTGCCTTGGGCACCCGCGTAACCCCTAGAGTTTAGATGCCTTCCACAAATTTGTCATTCAAGTCTAGCTTGAATTCAATATCTGTGTCGAGCATAGTTGCAAAAATCATGGGATTTTTGAAACATCACTTCCGAAGATTAAAGTCCGCACCTTTCACAAGACCTCTTAACTGTGACTACATTTGTAAGACTTCACTCAAATTGTTGCTCCCTGTCATAATATCGTCTACTGATACGAAATGAGCCTCAGGAGGCCCATTCCGCATGCAGAATTTTTAATGAAGGTCCCCCAGGTCGTGACAGCACTTCCTGCCGGCTGCTCAGGAGCGTGGGGGTGGGGAAATTTGACCTGGGAGTCCCTCATCCTTGAGGGTGCTGTCGCAAGGTCGATGTGTGCTCTAATCGCAGATCATCACGATCATTTCAGCCCAAGCTCCATATATGGCCACCTAGGCTAAACGGGGCCCAGGACGCATGACTCGAACAGAGGAGAGAAAATGATATATGGAGAGCATCCCAGACATGGGGAGCGCCGAGTCCACAACTGGGCGACTTAGCACTTCATATTTTCTTTATGATTCATAACGCGAGAAAAAAAAATATAAGGAAAAGAATAGAAGAGAAAAAAAAACAATGTGATTAAAGACTTACTTGCATTCCGTCCGTACCTGTGTGTTGCTCGACAGTGGAATTAAATTTCGTAAAAAAAAAAATATAATGAATACGAAAAGGAAAGAAAAAAAAATGTTTGGTTAATTATTAAACGCGATTTATTAATTCCCTAACTCCTAATATAAAAAAACTAATCATACATATACTATCGTTGGGTACCTGACGTCCAGCGTTGGGGCCCTGGATCCTGCAGCTAGTCTGTCTTCCTTTGTTTAATTTTATGTTTTTTTTTCTTTCACGTTTTATTTTGGATTTATATGGTTTTTTTTTTTTTTTCTTTGGTACTTCACTTTTTATTTAAATTAATTCACTTGTTGTTTTGAAAGATGTTTTTCTTATGTTTGGATCACTATTACATTTTATATTCACTGTCTTGAGCCAATCTTATAAACTTCCAATTTTCAACTAGTTTAGTATTGTTAAATTTACGTTTGTTTTATTTTAAAACTTGTGTGCTCTCACTACACTTTCCGCCTTTTTACTTATTAATTCCTATTCTTATTATTTTTTTTTATGACTTTTTCACACCCGTTCTTCGGCGGCTCCCTCATCCGACCACCAAAAATAAACTTTTTTAAAAAGCCCCGATTTTTCTACGCGCTGCGTTTTATAGGTACTCAACGGTTTAGTTTTTTTTAATTTTTGCGCGAAATGACGGCCGTCAGCACAAATTGTTATTAAATATTTTTCGCTTCACTCCCTAGATGTCGTTGTTGCGCGGTAATTATTTTATTATTGTTATTATTATTGTTTTATTTGTTATTATTATTAACATTATTGTTACTATCAAAAAAAACTATTTATATTAAAATAATAAAGGTTTGACCAAAAATATTACATAGCAGAAAAAAGAAATAAAAATGCAAAAATACAGGTGCGGATCGCGAATTCATGGAGATCCGCTCCATGAAATGAAAAATAAAAAAAAATATATATTAGGAAAAAAAAAAAAAGGCTGGACGCTCATTTCGTATCACTACGTAGAAATCTCGTCCTATCACCTCGGATTCCAGTGGGTAAAAATTTGTTTTCTGATAGCTTTTAAAGCACTTGGTTGCCAAGAAAGAGGCTGGAGTAGTTTCATATGTTAAAGTCTTGAGCTTGTATTAGTATTCCATGTCCTTGGTTAATTCAATTCGATAGACTATTAACTGGTATTCTTGATCTTTTGCGTCTATCAATATTCGCCAGTACATCTTTTCGATGTCTGCGGTGAAGACGTATTTATGTAGACGAAAGCGAGGAAGAATCGAGAAAAAATTATCTTGGATTGTTGAACTTTGAGTGCCATCATAACTGTATGATCAATGTTAATGTTAAGCGTGTACAACCTTCGTTAAGTGTTAAATTCTATCTCTCGAATACCACCCTGCGTTTAGTGGTAGTACTGGACACAGTGATGAGGAAAAAAGTAGTGCGATCCAATCACTCTCCTGTATTTGCTCCATGTGCTTCATTTGCAGATGTTCGTCCATGAAGGAGACGTATTCTGATTTAAGAATCTGGGTTCATTTTTCTCTAAAGGAACAAATCGAACTGCAGTCTCTTTTGACTGACCTAAGACTGTTGGATCTTTCTTAAATCGAAGTCTCACTACGAATCGACCTGACTGACCACGAGTCGTAGACCTTCCAAAATATTTTTCACCGAGACACTCTTCTTGAGTTCGTGATTGGATTGGTGTACTAACCGGTTCTAGTTACCATAAGCCCTGAGTATCGAACGTAGTATCATCTATGGTGGCTATTCCCCAGAACGCCTTAGAGGATGTATGGTATGAGCTTGTTTCCTAGTACCACCCACTCAAATATTGTATTTTGAAGAGCAGCTAGAGTTTTGTCTAGCTGAATCTGACCAACGGACATCAAAGCTGAGAAGTGCTTAGCGCCAATAAGTAGGTCGATCTCCCAAGGTTTATAAAAGTTTGGATCAGCAACTTTTACGTTAGATGGCAAGTTCCAATGTTTAATATCCTCAAAACCAGCTGGCTGATTCTCGATTATCCTAGGTAGAATGATTGTCGCAATGCCGACGGAAAACTTATTCAAACTTGACTGCTGTGCTTTGTGTTCTCGGTTTCCGATGATGGTTTTGCAGTTGGTATATGTTAGTTAAGCCGTCTTGTTAACTCAGCCGAGGTAAAAGTGAGCTGGGATTCAGAGTTCAAGGTTGCTCGACATTCGATGGAATTTTTATGTCTGTCCATAATATGTAGCATGTATCACTGCAGTTTCTAGAAATAAGCGGACCGATAATCTATGATGGATTCTGATGTGAGGGCAGCTGATGATGACCTGTTTGTTGATGCTTCAAGTGGTTTGGTTTGCTTGACAACGGCTGCTGATATCCATCTTGAGGAATTTCGGATAAGCCTATATTGCATGAACAAGATTATAAAGTGGACAATCAATGTTTCCTGATGTCATTTTCGAGCGATTTTCTGCTTGAGGTCGCTGTCCAGAGGTTCTGCCAAGGGTCTGAAGAGACCGGACTCGATGCCTTGTATTTACTTTGAGTATTCCAAAGCTTGCTCGTACAAACACTGAATGTTTTTATCCATTTTCTAAACCGTGATGTGAGAAAGCATTGCATTTGGATGCAATACTTTCTCACATGACATCACGTGATTTAGTGAAAACTTCATTATTTTCCAATCCCAAAATGTATTCTTTAGTCACATCATGGAGAGATTTGAAGCTGGAAGAGGAGTCAAATTGACCCGGTAGCCGATTAAGGATAGTAGTTACTAATAAACGTTTATTATTGTAACGATCCTCAAATGTGTACATCGCGGACTCCGATACCGAGAAATTTTGAATTAAACGTTTATAGGTTGCGCTTTAACTAAATATATTTTCCGTTTTGTTCATCGGTTGCTCATGAATTAGCCGACGATATACATAGTTCTGAGAAAGACCTCCACTTCAAGTAGTTTCCGTCAAAACTGGACATATTGATTTTTTTTTAACGCGAGGAAAAGCATCGAAAGCCTTTAAGTGCGGAACTGGAATCCCTCACCTAACCCACTACCCTACGGGATTACAATTAAGTATTGCGCCAGGAGGTGGGAGGAGCATGAAGCTCAAACGTCAATTTACTGTCACATGTAATGTCTTATATCACCCTGTATATGTCACTACCTATTTATTTAACTGTCAACTGTTGTAGTTGCTGTAGGCATTTCTGTCTCAGATAGTTCCCTACGTAGTCTTTCGAGTCTCCTTAGCTCGATGAGTACTGACACGCACATCTCAGTCACCGCGTTCCAGATTTCGTAGTTGCTCAGCATACGTGGTCGGGCTTAATATTTTCTTCAATGATGTCCTCTACTCTCCTTCTGTCCATTTCGTAGATTGGGAAGTGAAAGAATACATGCTCTGCACTTTTTATTGTTTCTGTACAGCTTGGACATGACGCCGAGGGGTTATGGTCATATTTGTGCAAATAGCTTCTGTAACAGCCATGCCCTAACAGAAATTGGATCATGTAGTAATCTACTTCACCGTGCTTCGGTCCGACCCACCTATCTACGTCTCCTTTGAGTCTATACGTCCAACGGCCTTTGCTTACGATGTTCCATTGCAGTTGCCAAGCATTGGTACTTACTCGTTGCTCTTCTTTTTTCTCTTTCACTGTTAAGCATCGGTTTATCGTATTCTTTTTGTGGTATAATCGTTGTGCTTCACCAGCTAGGATGTCTGGCGGCAGTAAAGCAGCTATGACATTCGCGGCGTCATATGAGATTGTGTGAAATCCACTGTACCCTTAACGCACTTACTTAATGGGCTTTTTTTAGCATATTCGCGTAAGTTTTGTGTTGTAGGGCTTCACTTCATGTGGGTGCAGCATACATTATAATACTTCGCGTCACTTTTGAAAGAAGTATCCTGCTGTTTTGGCTAGGTCCTCCAATGTTCGCCATTTTTTTTGCATAGGGCGGAGTTCACTCGTCCTGCAGACAGTTTCGATGTTCGTCTTAAAGGATAATCTTGCGTCAATCATAAAACCCAAGTATTTAATGGATCTATATTTAACTTTATATGCTCTCTTTGTTTTCTGCTTGTAATAAGAACTAATTTTGTTTTTTCTGCATCTAGCCTTAGATTAGATGCTCTAAGCCAGTTCTTAATGTCAGAAATTACGTTGGTGCTTATGTACTCTGTAAATCTTTCGCGACCACAGTAATTGCTATATCATCCGCGTAGCGAATTATTTGTACACCTCTTGGTACTGGAAGATGTCATCATATTGTATATTCCATAATACGGGTCCTAGTACTGAGCCTTGTGGGACTCCGCGTGGTATGTTATACTTCTTCAGTCCTTCTTCGGTATCATGTATAGTAATACTCTATCTGCGAGATAGCTCCTGATCATTCGTAGGAGGTATGGTGGAGTTTCTAATTTTAGTAGAGCATTTATGATGTGAGGCCATGTCTTCGAATTGAATGTATTTTTGACGTCTAGTGTTATTATAGCGCAGCTTTTTTTGGATCCATTTCTCCACCTACTGCCTTCAATAGCCTTTTCAGCAATGTCAATCAATTTTTTTTATTGCGACGACTGGAGAGCGCTCTTTGCGGAATCCATATTGATTCTCTGAAATGTTTCACACTCTCTTGTAGATGTTTTTCTAATCTGTTAAGAATTAACCGTTCTGGGATTTTCCCCAGTGAGCAGCACAGCGGCCTGTATGAACTCGGCTCTCCGGGCGGTTTTTTTGATATCGGAAGTAGAACCAAATGTTAACGTTTCCATATTTTGAAAAAAAATATCATCCTTTAGACATTTCGTGTAAATTTCTGCGTAGACGTCTGTGTTGAGCTTTATAGCTAGTTTAAGCGTTCTATTCGGTATGCCATCTAACCCTGGTATTTATTGTTCTTAAGCCGGTGCTTGGAGTACAGATTGGTTTGCGACAGCTTCATTGTCGAAAGTTCACTGGATTTGACTGATGAAGGATAAGCTTGAAGTAGCTTCTTCAGCCTGATGACCATGTCTTGAGTTGACTCTTCGATATCGCAGATTATGTTGATATTGTAGTCATATAATTTAGGTTCACTACGACTTGACCGTTGGTTGATGACCGAGATTTCGTCCCAGAATTTGTTCACCAGATCAATTTTTACTTGATAGTAAATCGATGAGATCGGTGAGCGCAGTCTTTCTTCAGTGTCGTTAATCAGGCGCTGCAGCGTACTGATTAACGCCCGTTGTTGTTTGAATGGCGGGGCCAGCTCCGAATCTTCCGGATCTAAATCCTTGCACACAACCTTCTTTGATGAAGAAGGCTGAGTGTTGGCAGATTTTGAAGTGAGGGGCAACGCCAACTGCAAAAGAACCGCCCAATGAAACATCAGTTTTCGGTGTCAGCTGATCCTGGATCTCTTCCTTCAGTAGGTTGAAACCATCGCTGACCCTTTCGAAATAGTGGGTTGTAAAATATTCGACTCGTTGGTCCGATAATGAGTGGCGTTCAATGACTTCTTTCGAAGTTTGACCACAGTTGCTCCCGTTTTCCCAGTTTGGTCTTCATATAGTTCGGCGTTTTGCGGTTCGGAGAGTCCTTTCGGTAGTTAGTAGACTATCAACCGATCGATCTCCTTCTCTTTCGACACCTGGGATAAAATTAGGTCGTCCTCCATTTGAACTATGGAAAGAAAATGTAAATTAGGTACTTAGATCAAACTGATCTCGTCGGGTCCTCGAAATGTTTTGGCTTGGACGTCTTCACCTTGTCCCGATGTGACGATAAAAAAGAATTTAAGGTACTGAGATATGTATGTTTTACTCAAAAGCTACGGTTTATGTACAATAAGAATGCTTACGCTAATCGGAAAAAATAATATGCTGATTCCACATAGTTGGGTTAGATTAGGCGTAAAGCCCAATCATGCGATACTCTTGATGAAAGAGAAATTCGTATGGTATCAAGAAATTTTGTATGGGGAATGGTAGAAGTAGTTATAGCATTGAACTAATTTGGATTTAAGGAATTGTAAAATTTGTATGAGAGGTGGTAGAAGGAGTGGCGAGTTCTTAATGATATTTTTCAGAAATAACTAAGAAAATAATGCAATTGGCATCCAGTTGTGAGCGCTTGTTTCAGGGCCCAGATTTGCGATATCCTAATGTACATTTTGAAACAGTCACCATCGCTTCTCGGAAGTTTCGCTGGTGTTTCGTTTATGCCCGGCACCTTGTTGTTTTTAAGGTTTTAAGGACATCTTTCATTTCTTTTACTGTTGGTAGGCTTAATATATTTTCTTCGTTAGCAGGTATCTCGGTCAGATTACCACTTACAGTAGTAGTCAATAAAGAATTCGAGTTAAACAACTATTGGAAATATTGTTCCCATCGCGTTTTTATCTCTTCCGTGTCGCTAATTATGCCTCCTGCTGTGGCCTTACAAAGGCTCGTTTTTGGTTGAAATCCTCGTTATACTCTAGATGAAATCTGAGAGTATATTGTGTTTGCCTTACCGTTTGTAACGCTAAGAAATAACGCTCGCACAGAGCCGCCAAGGGTACAGAAATATTTGTTGTCGGTCAAAAACCCCAATTCCGAGTGACCGTCTGTCTGTCTGTCTGTCTGTCCGTCTGTCCGTCTGTGCGTCTGTCTACAGCATAACTCTCGAAAGCTTTGAGCTATAGTGCTAAAAATTTTTGTGTGTCATTTTTAGCAAAAAAGTAACTTTAAGTTCGTGAATAGGCCACATCCCCTCGCTCCTTCTACCCCCTCCCATACAAATTTCATGAAATTTCGAAAAATTAAGAAATTGATTTTCTTTGACACTATTTAAGCTATCGACTTGAAATTTAAGTGAAAGTATTACGTTATAAATGTCATTAATACCACGGAATATTGACCCGATCCCTTTACTCCTTCTACCCCCTCCCATACAAATGGCCAATTTTGAAAAATACATATTTTCGATTTTCATCGAAACTAGTAAAGCTGAAAAAAAGAAATTTTGTCAGAATTAATTCTACTATAATTGCAATCTATTTTAAAAATAGTTATCAACTTCACCTTACTCCTTCTACCCCCTCCCATACAAATTTCACGAAATTTTGAAATTTAAACTAAATTATTTTTCTTCGAAACTGTTAAAACTATCAACTTGATATTTTGTATAAAGTATACAAATAAAAATAGTAATAATCCGAAAAATATTTGTTTTGATCTGTACACTCCTTCTACCCCCTCCCATACAAATGCAGAATTTTTGTTAAATGCATTTCATCGATTTTCATTCAAACTAGAAAAAGTACAAACTTCAAATTTTGCCAGGATTCGTTTTTTAATAATTGAAATAAGTGTTAGAAAAAATTATCAGCTCCGCTTCACTCCTTCTACCACCTCCCACACAAATATCTCTATTATAAATTCAAGAAAAGCATTTCTCCTTCAAGTATATGAGAGCTATCGACTTTGAAATTGAATCAAAGCATGGTGATAAGGATGATGATAAGCAGTTTCAAAATCATCTTAAACGCTCCACTTCCTCTGCCACCTCCCATACAAATGCCTCAATTTAAGGAAAACTATGACCAATTTCTTTAAAAATAATGAAATTTAAAAACTTTAAATTCAGCAAAAAACATTTTGCATGCCATGTCCGGTGTCATATACGAAAAATACAAACCTCCCCCTCTACTTCTACCACCTCCCATGCAAAAGTCTCTATTCACTATTCGAAAGAATTTGAGATGACATATTTTCCGGTATATTAAAGTCATTGCCATCTCATCTAGAGTATCATATGATTGGGCTTTAAGCCCAATCATAATTCTGTTATGTTTTTTGCTTTGTAATTGGAGCGTAAGCTTTTTTTTTTTTTTCTGGTTACGCCAGGGAGGTGTGGAATCTTCGTTAGATACCAATAGCCCGTGCCATTGGCATGCACGATTCACATACCTGATCCTACCAGAGAACTGTCAGCCGATATGTGCCTGCGTACTAAACCACACCCCCGCACACAGACTTCAACCACTCTCCCCGCGGGACTGCCTTTAGGTATTACTTCGCGGGGCTGGCTAGCATTTTATGCTGTGCTCCTTATATTGCTTCTGCTCTCCTTTCTCTCTCGATTCTCCGAAGATCCTTTTGCACATTCGTTACGAGTGTGCAAATTTCCATCCAATTTTCCTCTGATTCCATCATATAGTCAATGATGAATGGTGGACTCGGAATATTATTTCTCCATTCTCCGAAGCGACTGCAGTTGAAAACCGCGTGCTCTGTGTCTTCTTCTTGATCTGGGCAATTTGGACAAAGAGGCGAATCATCGTGTCCGAACCTATGTAGGTATTTGCGGTAGCCGCCGTGACCTGATAGGAACTGCGTGATGTGGTAGTTGCAGTCCCCATACACCCGCTTTGTCCAGACCTCAATTTTAGGAATTAGCTTATAGGTCCATCTGCCTTTTGTAGCGTTGTCCCATCTGGCTTGCCACATAGCTATTGATGTTGCCTTTTCCTCTTCTTTTATTTTCCTCGTAACAGCTGCCTCTTGTTGAATCGAGGATCTTCTTTCATATATCCTTAGCATTTCATTTGCGAGAATGTCAATGGGGATCATTCCGGCTATGACACAGGCTGCTTCGTCCGATATTGTTCGGAAACCGCTGATTGTTCTTATCGCGCAGAGTCTATATATTGATGACATCTTCTTCCTTGTTTCCTTTGTTGCTAGCGCCGCCGCCCAAACCGGAGCAGCATATAGAAGAACTGAGCTGACTACTCTCGAAAGTAGTATCCTTCTGGCATATCCTGGTCCACCAATGTTTGGCAGTATTCGGGAGAGGGCTGCCTGCATTTGTGACGCCTTTTTGCTCGCGAAGTCCACGTGAACTTTAAATTTTAATCTGTTGTCGAGCATAACTCCTAGGTATTTAATTGCCTCCTTGGATCTGATGATTTGACTGCCTACCTGAATGTTCACGTATTCAATTTTCTTTCGGCTTGTTATTAGAACAGCCTCCGTTTTGTGATCAGCTAATTCCAAGCCAGCGGACTCTAGCCAGTCTCTAATTTGTGATACGGCTTCATTTGTTGCTGACTCTATTTCGTGGATGTGCTTAGCCACGGTAACAACAGCGATGTCGTCAGCGAACCCGATTAATTTTACTCCTTGCGGCAACGATAGTCGAAGAACTCCATCGTACATAATATTCCACAGGAGAGGACCTAGTACAGACCCTTGTGGGACTCCCGCGGTGACGTTGTAGTACCTTAACCCCTCATCAGTTTGGTACCTCAACTTCCTATTGGTGAAGTAATTTGCGATTATTCTCAACATGTAGTGTCGTGTATCCATTCTAACTAACGATCTGTTTCCTCTGCTAGTACGAGCAGTCTGTTGTTAATAATTCGCTCAAGGATTTTTCCCAAAGTATCAAGTAAACATATTGGGCGATATGACGATGGTTCTCCAGGAGGCTTGTTTCCTTTTGGTAGAAGTACCAAATGTTGAAGCTTCCATGGCTCAGGAAAGACTCCTTCCTCAAAACACTTTTGCATGGTTGCTATAAAGATGTCGGGCTTCTTTTGAACAGCAACTTTTATTGCCATATTTGGGATGCCATCGGGTCCAGGTGCCTTGTTGTTGGAGCGTAAGCTGCTCTCGTGTTATTGGATTCAAACTCTTCATCCATTTTGCATAGTTCATCATTAAGATATTTGCTTATCTTTTACTTGCGTGTTTTCTTATCGTATCGTCTAAGCTCGTCAAATATGTCTTTCTTGGATCTCGTTTGTCATTCATTAAATTATTTGGAAGCTGTATTCTTTTTATCTATTGTATTTCGGCATTCATAATCGAACCAATCATTCTTTCGCTTGGTCTGTTGGCCTATAACTTCCTCTTCGCCGGACTTAATACCATGTTTGATGGAGGGCCATAACTGCTCTCTTGGCATTTCATGGTGGTTGAATGTTTGGCCAAAATATCTCTCTAAATCGGATGTGTATGCGACTGCGATAGACTCGTTCTTCTTGATGTCGAACTTAAGTGTCAGTTGGTGTTTTGCAGGTCCCCTGTTTGGTATTCGACATCGCAATTAGGCGTTGACCAGAGAGTTAGTATCTTTTAAGGTTCCTACATCTAGGATGCTGGAAGCTGCCCTTTCGTCTATAAGAACATGGTCTATTTGACTATTCGCACTTATATCGGGTTACGTCCAAGTTCTTTTTTGAATGCTCCGATGCGGGAAGCATGCTGAGCTTACAATGATGTTTCCACTGCAGATGAAGTCAACTAGAGGGTGGTGTTTGTCATTACTAATGTAATGGAGACTACTCTTCTATGTGTGTGTCTTCTCCTTCCCAGCCTTCGTGATGAAGTCATCTAATATAATTTTGATATTATTTTAGCGCAATGAGTCATAAGTTGTTTCAAGGTGACTATAAACACATCCTTAGTTGCCTTGTCGTTATGTCTTTATGCGAAGTGCAGAAACTTTTTCATTGATTGGCTGTTTAAATGCTTTGCTGACCTCAAAAGCTACTCCAAACTCTCGACTTCGAGATGGTTTTCCAATTTTAAAGATTGTGTCCGATCTCATGTCCATTATTTCACTGCCAAGCCATTTCAATTCCCGGAGTGAAACAATATTAATGTTGAATTTAAGAATTCGTTGCAGGAGTGATTTTAGTGCTCCTGGATTGAACAAGGATCGTACATTTCAGGTTCCGAAAATGTTAACTTTTCGTTTCCCGGGTTGTTTCCATTGAATCCATCCAATCCGAGGCAAAGCTTCAAGTTCCGTAACAAGTATTTTTTTTTTGCGGAGAAAGGTTCTCAGCTCATCGCCCAACCCCCAACCTGAATCGCCAAGTGGCTTTAACATAAATTGGCATCATCTTTAAATGGGAGATGGATCACGTATCGCAAAATTATTTTCATCTAATTTATGTGTAGTTTGGAAGATCTTTTCACATCTTGTTTCTGATACGGAGGATTCTCTGTGACCGTCTTCACTGTTTATTTCATTCGGCCATAGAAACTATAAAAGTAATCTTTTTTTTTATGGTCGCTAGACTTCATGACCTTTCCAGAGATTATCCAGTCTAACTAGGTCTTCCGGCATAGAAAATGTTATTTCTTCAGTCTGCTTTTAATGAGGCCTTCAAAAATATCTGCTCTAAGGCTAAGATCTATTGTCCCAGGTGTATTGAATTGCGGATACGTCATCTTTAGATTCTAAATCGGATTAGACTTGTTAACTTCAATTAACTGCTCGGGTAGTATTGACGTCAATTTCGGCAAATGAGGAGATTCTCGGTTAATGTTCTGAAGTTAGAAGGAAATCGCAAAGTTATTGTAATTGTTACCGTTCTTTTCACAGTTTTTGTTTCAGCGTCTCTTATTTTAGTCATAGATGTCATTACGTCTTCTATGAAAATTTTTTCGGTTTCTGTAGATATAGTGATCGATGTTTGGGAGCCTGGATCGATAAGTGCTCTAAACAATATTTTTTCTGATAATTAAGTTGATGTTTATGAACGCAATTGCAAGTAGGATCGTACCGCAGTCCCCAAAAACATATTTTCGTTCGCTTTTATTGTTGAGGCTACGTTGGCTGCGATTGCTGCTGCAGTTGTATAGTATATCAATGTGCGGTTTGGTTTCTTACATTCAATGCATGAGTACTTGCTGTTGCAGATTGTTGTATGTTCGTACGTAAAAACTCCTTGTTGGTTCCAGCATTCATCCACGGATTTCTTCGTGATATATGTTATGCGTCTGCTCCTAACAAAATACCTCTCCCGCGCAAAGCATCGAATTCACAAAAATAAGATGTAGTGGCTGACCCTTTTCGGCTCACTGCTCCAATATCCGTAGGGTGTTTGTATGGTCTGTGCAAGACGAACTTTCACGGAATCCAGCCTGATAAACTTCGCGAGTGCTTTCCACAACATCACTAATCCTATTGAGAATTACCTTAGCCATGATTTTCGATACGGCAGCCAGTAAATATATACCACGCCAATTACCACAATCCCGAAGGTCGACCGTCTTCGGGATTTTGGCAATGAGACCATCCTCCCTTTCAGCTGGATATTTTCCTTCATTACACATCTCATGCAAGAGTTTGATAAGTATATCATCTGTAAGTGGCAGGTCTGTTTTGAGGAGTTTGGTTATATTTGAGACCTTCTTTGGAAAATGAAGACTATTTCCTCCTTATCTGCGGGATCGTTATTAATAAAGGATTGGTATAGTACCTATGTTTTCGTTTTACGTGAATGCTCGGGCCGAGGTCTTCCTCCATTACGGATTTACTTCACGAATGTCTTAAGCAACATGGATTGTTTTCGAGACGACAATTACTAACGTCCCTGGATCGGTCACGTTTAGACCTGTTTGCAGTTTGTATTTATAGTGCTGGCTGCTTGACCTATCTAACATCTCTGCCTATCAGAGGGTCAAGGTGCCCAGTTGTTATGTAGCTCCACTTTGAAAAACGAGAAATAAGTAACAAGCTTCGCTATCCGCGATGTGAACATGACCAATAAACCAACAAGTGTACCCCAAAGAGACAGTATCCTCAGTTTTTCTCTTTCGCTTAGTGCTCGTTCTCCGTATGATCCCGTTGGTATTCGGCTCATAGTAATTGTCCTGTTTTGTTCGAATATTGTTCCCTATTGGCTGCTACTATGACGCTGCGGCTATACCAGGGCAGCCTTGGTTCACTTCTCTCTGTCGCTTGAGAATCGTTGTCTAATATTTTGATCACTTTAAATCTTTGCTGCTGGCTTTGGTATCGTATTCGCTCACCTGTAAATCGCCGACTAACAGTTTTAAATCAGATTTCGCTTAATTTTGGATCTTGGATACTGCACCATCATGCTTCGGTGTCGTCTCCGCTCATCAGGTATTCGTTACTTTCTTCCAGTCCGCTTGGGGCGCGTAAGACTGATATAGTCGTATCGACATTTCTTGGCAAATGATTCCTTTCGCTCATGTTCTTCCGCTTATTACTTGCACTTAGATTTGTTCATTAGCATCATTTACATTCAACATTTACTTGCATAATTTTCTTGCTCAAGGCATGTAACGTTTTTGGGCTGGCTGCAATTGGCTCGTGAAACACATTTGTAGGGTAAGTTTTGCAATGCATTCGCCCATCTACAGCCCTACCTGAACACGCTTTCATAGGTTTGCCCAGAAGCCTGCGGAGCGACGCACGCTTCGCACCTATACTCATGCAAACTGATGCGATAAGGTTGGGGGTCCCCGTCACCACCCCCGTGGTATCACATAACCTCTGGTGGGGCTGCGCAGGCTCACACGTGGTCAACCGATGTGTAGCGCCGCCACCCACTTCTGTCTAGCGTTCTGTGTTGGCTCGTTACCGATCAAACAGTTCGAGTCCGTGGAGTCGTTAAACTTCAAAGGCAAATTACTCGCCGAAGCTTTCTTGATCCAAAAATATCAGAAGCATTATTTTCATCGCCGTAACTATGATCACTCATCATCTCCAAGTTTATTTCCATTAAGCTTGCGCCGTATTTAAAGATTATTTGGCCATCGGACAATTTTTGTGCTCAATCTTGAGCAAGCAATCATGTAGCTTTGATCGATCCCCATGTCAATTCCAATATTTGCTCTCACATCGAGAAGACATCTTCCTCTATCGGTAACTTATGGGAATTTGGTTCTGAGTAGCAGCATCAGGGTAAATCCAATATATTTTATTGTGACTCTTGCGTGAAAAAAGGGTCCCTTGGATGACCCTCTGCTAAGTACGAGGGTCGTTTGATAAGTCCCTGGCCCAAGTAAGAAAAAAGCATTTTTTCCGGAAATTTTTTTTTTATTTTTCAACATAATCTCCCTGGAGGTTAATACATTTGGTCCAACGTTTCTCAAGTCCTTTCATACCGTTCAAAAAGAAATTTTTGTCACATTCTGCAAAAAATTGGGAAACGGCGTCTTTCACCTCTTGGTTCGATGAAAATTTTTGTCCACCGAGGTGAGTTTTCAATTTGGGGAACAAAAAAAAGTCACATGGGGCCAAGTCGGGCGAATAAGGTGGGTGGTCAACGATCTCATACCGCAAATCGTGTAATTTGGACATGTGTAACAGTCGAGATGAGTGGTTTCACCAGAAACCCTCTCATCGGCGTCCTGCTGACACGCCACCTTGGCGGTGTCCCATGAAGTGCCTTCTAAGTGACGGGTGGTACATCCAGCACACGCACGTGCTAGCTCGTCGTTGGGGTGGTTTTTGTCACTTCTTTTCATGGACAATATAAAAATATGTACCAAAAAGGGCTGACCACCAGGTTTGGGAGGTCCTGGTGAGGTAGTCAGCGGGTAGCGATCGGAACATATTGTAAGGGAAGAAGAATGATTTGCAGTCGAGGTGAGTCTCTCGACCCTGGGGGTTACGGCATCCTCTATCTCTCTCTCTCTCTCTCTCCTCCCGACCCTTTTACTCTACGTTTCTAGCCTTCCATGTTCGGAAAGCTTCAAAAAGAAAAGTATGCTGGTTTTCTAAATATGTTAGGAACATGCGATTTTACTTACCACTCGGGAAATTCACTTCAACGGATTCTATGCTGCTTATAACTAAGTAGGAAGAAAAAAAAAAACCATGCGGTTTTTTTTTTTTACGGAAAATTCGGGAAATTCTTTTCACACTTTCACAGATTTATTGCTGCTTATCACTAAGTAAGAAGAAAAAACCCATGCGGTTTTTACGGAAAATTTGGGAAATTCTTTGCACACTTTCACAGATTTATTGCTGCTTATCACTAAGTAAGAAGAAAAAACCCATGCGGTTTTTACGGAAAATTCGGGAAATTCTTTTCACACTTTCACAGATTTATTGCTGCTTATCACTAAGTAAGAAGAAAAAACCCATGCGGTTTTTACGGAAAATTTGGGAAATTCTTTGCACACTTTCACAGATTTATTGCTGCTTATCACTAAGTAAGAAGAAAAAACCCATGCGGTTTTTACGGAAAATTTGGGAAATTCTTTGCACACTTTCACAGATTTATTGCTGCTTATCACTAAGTAAGAAGAAAAAACCCATGCGGTTTTTACGGAAATTTCACTTTAACCGATTTAATGCCGATTATAACTAACTAAGAAAAAAAAAAAACCATGCGGTTTTTTTGCAAAAATTCACTTTAACCGATTTAATGCCGCTTATTACTCCCCGACTTCTATATGCTGTAGAAGGGTCCGAATACTACGACGTGCTAAAACAAACAGAACCCAACAAAGCATCAGTTGTTCCCAAGGAACCTCGGCCTACCCGTTATTGGACAGTTTGCGCACGTCACTTAGGTTTTTCAGTGACGCTCAACTGTTTGTAGCACCATCTGTGAGATGATAGCACAACCAAGCACCCAGCAGCGAATTGGTTTTGTTTAATTTTTAATTTTATTGTATTCCTTCCATACGCGCGACCATTACAGGGCAGGTTGCTCGGTCAAGCTCGCCTGGCACCGAGAAAGCTGAAGAATTAAATGGGCTCGCTGCTACGTGTGGTTTCGACCCACCCTGAGATTAAGAGTTTACCTTTACCGGCTGAGTTAGCCGGGCACCTATAACCTGAAGGCCTTATCCCCAAGATATGAGCTAGATCTATTTGTATAGGCCCCGAATACTATTGTGAAATGCAATTCGCGTCCGCCGAATGAGGCCTCACTTTCCGTTTGTCCTCTTAACTTGTGCGTACATATTTCTGAAATCCAGCAGAGAACCGTATTTAGGTGAAGGACCTGATACCTGATATTTCATTAATATTGGCATATGGGGTAAATGCATGTGCATGGCGACTAGATATGGAATGTATTGCAACCCGAGAGTATGTATGTATACGCAAGCATATATTAAAGTAAACGTACACGCCTATATATATGTGTTTACGCATATGCGTGTATATCTATATTATCTATATTTTATTATTCTTCTTTTTGAAAGGAAGACAAAAAAACTCGCAGTAGTGCCTTATGGAAAAGAAATTAGTTAGTCTCCTCTCTCAGCCTCACCAATCACTCAGGCAATAATTAAAAGATATCTACATTTACGAATGTTCAGTTCGAAGTATAATTTTTTTTTTTTTTTTTTTTTGTATTGTACTTCAGCAAACTTCTTGTATATATATCCACACTTCTCTGGCAGATCATTAGCGTTATATTGTCCCCTTTTGGGTACTATGATCGCTCACGTTGAGAGTGATTGTATAGGATAGTTAATTACTTAAGTTATTGACGATTTTCGTACCTTCTCATTAGAGTAATTTGTAGCATATCAGGAATGTTGTGTTATAGCATTCCAAGAGGAGTTGCGAGAATGATGCTAAGGATGAGAGGCGAGCGATAAATTGGGAAGGAGTATTCGTTCCCTACTGACTTATTACGGCACCCGGTGAGCTTTCTCCTCCACCCGAGTTGCAAAAAGAAACCTGAGACTAATATTCGACGCATAATGCTTTACATTTCGTTTACTTTAAAGACACGCATCGCGCATCCATACATCAGTGTTGAGAAAAAAAAATATATATATATTTTTTTTTTTTTTTGGTTTTTTTTTTTTTTTTTTTTTTCTTGAAATGGTTGCCTTCCAAATGCATTGGGGTTTCCACATACGCCTAAGATCTCATCAACATATAGTATGCCTGTAAACAGTTGACAGGGGCTCATTCGTTCCCAGCATACTTGATTAAAACAAAAGTTATTTCCTTTAGTGCGATATGATGATGATGGGACCCCTTTCTTACAGAATGATCCATCAAAAAATTTATTCCGCCACAATACTACTCTCTCCTGGACTCCATTCAATGCATAATATGGACTACAATATACCAAAATTGATGCCTCAAAACGATGTATTCGGAACCTCACTGTCTCATTGAATCTATAAGAGTTAACTCCGAATATACTTATAATTAAAATGATACATGCTACTCTCTATTAATATTTATGAAAAAAAAAAATTAAATCTGCCGTGAAACCCAAAAATATTTGATGCTAACTATTTGTGAGCGATATGACTAAAGTTATGTATCATTACTATAATTCTGATCTTCGATACACAATACGGTTCTAATTACAGCGCTATCATAATTTATTTATTCTTACAATTTATTATAATACGATTCCTATGCTAATTCCAGTCATCTTTATTCCAATTAGATGTATAATAAAAATGATATGGTATCCATTCAATGTACCAACACAATTGTCGGCCTAGCCGTAGTGACAGCAATTCAGTGATAATAGTAACTATAAGAAATCATTAATTGATTTCGATTGGATGATATCGACGTTCAAAGAGTTAAATCGATTTATTATATGAAATTAATGTTCAGGGAGTTTTTGCTTCAATTAAAATCTTAACCATGTCACACAGAGGTAATCCTCTATTGCCGTAAGTCTTTGGCATGAATATTGCCAATCACCTTGCCTTTCAGATCTTCAACTATATATATGGAATTCCCAAGTTTCCGAGTGATTCGGCACTTTAAAAACTTCGGAGCTAGTTTAGCACTATAATTCTTTGCAGCATCGCTCAAGGAGAAATTCCTGCGATACACTTCCTGTGCTGGAACAAAATTTGTTTCACGAGATCTTAAGTTGTATCGCTTGGCGTATTTTCTGTGTGCTTGCTCCAAACGTTTCCGCACCTCGGCACGGATAGCTTGCATGCTATCGGGCATTGAGAGACAGGTTATTTCTTCGGAGGGTGCCTCATTTAAACGCCTTAACAAAGGATAAGCTGAGCCGTGGCAAACCATATTCTCCCCGAAGTTTAAGAAATAGGGTGAAAATCCGGTGGCTTCGTGTACTGAAGTCCCTAGGGCACAAGCTATTTCGCTTATGTGCGCGTCCCAATTCTTGTGTTCCGCTCCCAGATAAGCACGAATTGCCGCAAGTATTGACCGATTCACTCTTTCGGAGGCGTTAGCCTGGGGTGAATAGATAGCCGTAGGTGTATGCTTAATTCCATAACGCGACATCATTCCGGCGAACTCACGAGATGAAAATTGTGTGCCGTTGTCCGATACTATAAACTCCGGAACTCCATATACGTGGAAAACTTCGGTTTCCAGAAATTTCAGGACATTGATAGTTGTAGCTTTCCGCATAGGCTTAAGCAAAACATACTTGGTAAATTGATCTAACACGATGAATATGGTGGTGTTACCGCTTTTGGATCGTGGATAGGGTCCTAGCATATCAATATATATACGCTGCCATGCCCGCACAGGCGTTATTTGCGTTAGCATGGGTGGTCTCAGAGTGATATTCGGCGCTTTTGTTTGTTTACATGTGTCGCAAGAGCTTACGAAATCTTTCACTTGCACAGCCATTCTGGGCCAGTAGTAAAATTGTCTTAGGCGGGCCAAGGTTTTGCCCATTCCCCCATGCGCTACTAAGGGTGGATTATGTGCTGTCTGGATCAATTTATTCGTCAAGCCTGACGGGATCCACAGTCTCCACGCAGCCGAATCGTCTTCCAATGGCCCCGTACGTGGTGAGACACGCTTGTATACGTACTCCTCAGATACGCAAACGTCTGGCAGCCGATCTCCAGCCTCCTTGATAGTGGCTATTAGATCTAGGTATTCGGGGGCTTTAAATTCGGGAGAGGTGAGATCTACTTCCACGAAGGATTCGGGTATTACAGGGGTCAACTCGTCCACGAAAGCTCGAGACAGAGCGTCAGGGACCACGTTCTGGCTTCCCTTCCGATGTTCGACCGTGAAGTCGAATGCTTGTAGTTTCAGTGACCACCGTGCCAGTCTTCCGCTCAAATCCTTTTGACTCATGAGCCATTTCAGACTGGCGTGATCTGTTACAATGGTGAATGGGAGTCCTTCCACATATGCGCGAAATTTCTTTACACATGTTACAGCTGCTAAACATTCTAGTTCTGTGATGCTGTAATTTTTTTGCGCACTGTTTAGTTTTTGTGATACATAAGCTATTGGCTTATCTTCGTTCTCCCCGCCCACTTGATATAACACTCCCCCAATACCTGATTGGCTGGCGTCACACTGGATTACGAAAGGCTTGGAAAAGTCTGGATTGTGCAATACTGGGGCAGTCGTGAGGGCGAGTTTCAGGCTTTCGAAAGCCTCTTGGGCCGCCGGCGTCCATCTAAATCCTGAAGTAGATTTTTTTAAGCAATCGGTAATTGGTGCGGCTTGCGAGGCGTAATTCGGGATGAATCGACGGTACCATCCCGTCATACCCAGAAAACGTCGTACTTGCTTCATTGAAGTGGGTGATGGGAATTCCGCGATAGCCGAAACCTTGCTTGCATCTACTTTAAGGGTACCGTCACCTACTATATATCCCAAATATTTTACTTCAGTCATGCAAAAGTGGCTCTTTGCGATATTTATGGTCAGGCCAGCTGACCTAATACATTTTGCCACTTCTTCTAATGACTCGATATGGGATTGGAAATCGGATGATATGATCAGCAGATCATCTAAGTATACGAAGACACGCTCTCGGAGTGAGGCGGGTAAGGGGGACATCACTTTATCCATAAGACGACACATCCTCTGGGGCGCATTGCACAGCCCGAAAGGCATGACTTTGAACTGATACAGTGGTCGCCCCGGGACGGTAAAAGCTGTCTTTTCTCTTGATGATTCGTCCAGTGGTATCTGCCAGAACGCGTCCTTCAAGTCAATAGACGATATGAATCGGGTATCTTGTAACCTGCTGATCAGTCCATCAATGTGTGGAAGTGGATAGGCGTCTTTTGTTGTCACTTCGTTCACCTTTCTTGAGTCCAGGCAAAGCCTAACTTTGCCTGGCTTTCGCACTAAGACGACGGGTGAATTCCAGGCGCTCATGCTTTCTTCGATGACGCCGAGAGACAACATTCTGTCTAGCTCATCGTACATCAACTTCTGGATGGCTGGGGAAACTGGGTAATGTCGCTGTTTTATAGGCTCGGCATTTCCGACATCGATTACGTGTTTCTCCATTGACGTTTTTCCCAGTCCCAAATCTGCACAGGAGGGAAATTTTGCTATGGCTAGCTTTAATTTAGTTTTTTCCGAATCAGTTAACTGATGCATTTTTGGAGGGGCCTCTCTGTCGCAAGTATCTAGTGATATAGAATCTACAAATATTCTAGACAAGCCAAATAAATTCCAGAAGTCTATTCCAAGATAGAGCTCTTTCTCGAGATCAGGTACGATGTAGATGCACATCCTTCGGACTACTCCTTTGAATTCTACAAGCGTGGTGAAATGCCCCACTATTTTATGTGAACCGCCGGCTGCGGTTCGAATTTCAGAATCGGTTTGCTTAAACTTGATCTTTAATTTTTGCAGAAGTTTTAGTGCTCCTGCTCCTAGGCATGTTACGCTGGCTCCGCTGTCCAGTAGACCTGTAATCGGTATTCCGCCCATCTTCACTTGGGTAAAAGGCCGTGGGTCTTCCTTCGAATTATGAATGGACTCTATCACAATTCGTTGTCGGCTCTTTCGACGCTTGTGCCATTCTCGCAAACGGAAAATTGATCTGTTGACTTTATTCTTGCTTGGTGTTATTTCGGAAACTTTGTCAAAAATTCTCTGGCGTGCCCTTGCGTAATTTAGTTGTCTTTCCTGAAGGCTTCGTCGATGTAAAGATGTTGTGGGTGATTTATTTGCCTGGCCAAGATTAGCATTTATTTCTCTATTTGTGTTATAGTGGGTGAAGTTGGTCTGAGTTTCTACGGAGGCAGTTTCCCGACTACACCTCTCCGTAGGTGCTGATTCTAATGCGGAACTATTGGTGGTTGGCTCTGGGGTGAATTGGAATATCTCTGCGGGGGAATAACAAAGTCCTTCTCTATCGTTTGTTGACTCGTTTGGCCGGCCCACGGTGTTTTCGGCCGACCACTCCTCCCGTTTTTTGAGTTACATCTTGGGCAATTCACACTCGTTCTTTCCTTTTCGCCACAGCGATAGCAGAATAGTCGTCTGATTTTGGATGGACATTCTCGGAACCCATGACCGAGTTGCTCGCAATTCCAACAAATCCATCCGGGGTGATGTATATTCGGTTGCTGTTCGGGTTCAAAAGCGCTTACTTTTTCCCTTCCTGAGAAGTACTGATTTTTCCCACAGTTGGGCAGTTCCACTTCAGCCAGGTGGTGATTTTTGTTTGCTGGTGCAATGTAAGGGCGACGTTCATAGTCTGGAATTGATCGGAGATAATTTTCTGCTTTACGACATTCTTCGCGGAACTTGTCTACGCTGGAGAGATTCATTGCAAAGATCAATTGAGCGATGCGTGGGTTTATATTTGGCAGCATGAGACCAACCAACTCCTCGTCTCTCATTGGCAGGCTCCGTTGTACGTTCAGTGCTATGATCGTAGACACATAATCTTCAATAGACTCGCGAAGACCTTGACGACGACGCTCAATGGCGTGGGTTATTTCGGAATCCGAATTCCATATTTTGAAGCGCTTAATCAAAGCACCCTTTATCTCTTGCCAGGTCGGAAAAGGTCTATTGCGCAAGAACTGCCAGTACCAGGCCTCTGCAGGGCCGCTGACGCATCGATGGAAATTATTCACCCAATACTCTTCAGGCGCTTGATTCGTCAACTTAAGCCTCTCCAGTCTGAACAGAAATTCGTCCACTGGCATGTTTTGCGAAATTCCATCGAACTTCATCGTACCTTTGTGGAGAGGACTTGACGATCTTGGCGGGACGGAGTTGAATCCTATACGCCTTGACACTGGCCTGGAAGAATGTGGTTCCGAATCCTCTCGACCAGGGATCTCCAGTGGCGCTTGATGAGTGAAGGGTGCGTGGTGCGCTGGGGCCTGCACGACACTTACTCTGCCTAGCTGAATTTGCAGTTGCTGAACACATTGTTGCAGCTCTACGATTTTCTTTTCGTAGTCTTCAGCTCGACCGGATGTATTCCTGTGAGGCGGAGGAAAAGCATAAGCGGTTTCCCCGGCTCCGAACGGCATAGTATTAGGGCCATGATCCCACTGCAAATCTGATAGGGGGGTATTGGCTCCCGGGGGAAATTCTGATCGTACTACTTTGGACGTTGTTTGCCGGACTGTTTCAATCCCCGATAGGTCAAGACCCGGGGGAGGTCGTGACATATCCTGAAGGGTGCCCATCATACCAGCATTGCCATATTCCATATTCAAGGGCGTACCTGCTTGCGACGGTTTGGCCGATACCACTCGGCTTGGAGACAGTATTGCTTGGTCGTCTCTAAGGATTCTGTCAAGGAATTCTGAATCTCCACGGGGAAGTTCGACGTCTGTTCTTCGCGCTCGCTGCCTGGTATTCGGGCCTTTGGGAATCGCCCCATCTCTCTGGGGTGTTCTCGCTGTAGCCATATCTTGGGTATTTGTTTACTAAGATGAATTCCGGTCCCTCTGCGAGGTTCTCAACTTTTTCTAAAATATTACCTATCGCTATTTAAATGTTTGGGTGCCAGAAATAATACTTCAGTCAATTTCTAGGCGAGTATTGAAGCTCGATCTACTAGGTTTCAGGATCAATATGTGAGCTATGTCGCAGCAAAAAAAAAAATGGTAAAAAAAAAGGTAATTATTGAGAAAAAAAAACTTTCCAGTTAGTTATTAATTCTTTCCAGACCGTAAGTTAATACTAACCTAACGATTCGTGACCTTGAACTCGTCACTTCTACCGTCAGTGCTCAGGAGAATTCACAAAGAAGCGTTTTTCTCGAAGCCAAAATAATGAAAGATTAAGAAAAGGTTTCGTCCAGGAACGAATCAATACAACAAAAAAAATATAAGAATATCTACTTTTTCCTAAGACAAGGTTGGGGTGGGAGAGAGAGAGAGAGAGAGGTCTGCAGAAAGACATCCTGCCAATGCACAAAGAAAAGAATAAGAAAATAGGTTTGTAGTTGGAAATAAAAAAAATGACCGCAAAAGAACTTGTTGGCCTAAGAAAAGTGATAGACTAGTGTTCTGGCGACATCAGACAAGGACAAAAGAACTCCTAGCCCGCCGAATTCCAAAGAACACTCATCACTCCTTATAGGCCGGAGACCATCGCGAACCGTAAATTCAGGAGGCTATCGGTACACATCATTTCTGCTGGATATTCGCTTAAGGAATGTCACAAGGTAATAGAATTCATGAAGTCAGGCGTGTGATTTTAGGTATTTACCCAAATCCAAGATACATTCATGATTTTCCTTTCCCAATTTACTCCCAGCGTGGCAGCAGATTGACACAACCGCCCTCACGTCACGCTAATTAATGACGCACCTACGTTTTCTACGTAGTGGGATCAGCAACTGAAAAATTGTAACCCTTCCTTCACACTTGAGGCAAAATTCCACACACCTGATAAACATGCAACGATAAATGTCTACATGGACTTGAATTTGATCGCGCACACTCATGTTCATGCAGAGTGCCAATCACGCCAAAGTGTCCGCCTGCTTGATTGATGAAGAAAGAAAAAAAATATATTTTTGGAAAATTCGAATAAGATCTCAGAATGCCGAGTAGGCGATTATGGGTGTGAAAAAGGGGATTCTGAGGACTTAGTAAAAAAAAATTAAAATTACATGAAAGTAACGGAAATGTGAGTTTTATGATTGAAGAATCTCACTCGTTTCGGGCATAGATAAGTTCCATTCAAGCTAAAATCCGTGGAGGAATGTTGAGAATGGCTTGAAAAATCAGGCCACCGAACCTATCGGCCCTTGCGTTGGGCGCCATATTTGTAACAGTCGAGATGAGTGGTTTCACCAGAAACCCTCTCATCGGCGTCCTGCTGACACGCCACCTTGGCGGTGTCCCATGAAGTGCCTTCTAAGTGACGGGTGGTACATCCAGCACACGCACGTGCTAGCTCGTCGTTGGGGTGGTTTTTGTCACTTCTTTTCATGGACAATATAAAAATATGTACCAAAAAGGGCTGACCACCAGGTTTGGGAGGTCCTGGTGAGGTAGTCAGCGGGTAGCGATCGGAACATATTGTAAGGGAAGAAGAATGATTTGCAGTCGAGGTGAGTCTCTCGACCCTGGGGGTTACGGCATCCTCTATCTCTCTCTCTCTCTCTCTCCTCCCGACCCTTTTACTCTACGTTTCTAGCCTTCCATGTTCGGAAAGCTTCAAAAAGAAAAGTATGCTGGTTTTCTAAATATGTTAGGAACATGCGATTTTACTTACCACTCGGGAAATTCACTTCAACGGATTCTATGCTGCTTATAACTAAGTAGGAAGAAAAAAAAAAACCATGCGGTTTTTTTTTTTTACGGAAAATTCGGGAAATTCTTTTCACACTTTCACAGATTTATTGCTGCTTATCACTAAGTAAGAAGAAAAAACCCATGCGGTTTTTACGGAAATTCGGGAAATTCTTTGCACACTTTCACAGATTTATTGCTGCTTATCACTAAGTAAGAAGAAAAAACCCATGCGGTTTTTACGGAAAATTTGGGAAATTCTTTGCACACTTTCACAGATTTATTGCTGCTTATCACTAAGTAAGAAGAAAAAACCCATGCGGTTTTTACGGAAAATTCGGGAAATTCTTTTCACACTTTCACAGATTTATTGCTGCTTATCACTAAGTAAGAAGAAAAAACCCATGCGGTTTTTACGGAAAATTTGGGAAATTCTTTGCACACTTTCACAGATTTATTGCTGCTTATCACTAAGTAAGAAGAAAAAACCCATGCGGTTTTTACGGAAATTTCACTTTAACCGATTTAATGCCGATTATAACTAACTAAGAAAAAAAAAAAAACCATGCGGTTTTTTTGCAAAAATTCACTTTAACCGATTTAATGCCGCTTATTACTCCCCGACTTCTATATGCTGTAGAAGGGTCCGAATACTACGACGTGCTAAAACAAACAGAACCCAACAAAGCATCAGTTGTTCCCAAGGAACCTCGGCCTAACCGTTATTGGACAGTTTGCGCACGTCACTTAGGTTTTTCAGTGACGCTCAACTGTTTGTAGCACCATCTGTGAGATGATAGCACAACCAAGCACCCAGCAGCGAATTGGTTTTGTTTAATTTTTAATTTTATTGTATTCCTTCCATACGCGCGACCATTACACATGGAAACCGCGCAGGTGTGGACAGGGGCGTTGTCGTGGTGGAACAAGATCTTCTTTTTCCATCGTTGACGATTCGCGTGACACGTCAACTTAGAATGGCTGCCAAAAACAATCTGTTACCTACAGAAACCTGAAAAAATTCATGAGACCGTTCGAAAGTGCCATCTACCTAGCGATAGCAAAAACTTTTTCGTGAAACCACGTTTTGTCATTTGGGCCAGGGACTTATCAAACGACCCTCGTACAACAAAGCTCCACAAATAATTCGTGACGACGTAACGCGCCGACCCAAGGGTTACCATGCTTTCCAAAAACGGGTTCTAGTCCTCTATTGTCAGAGCCAACCAGGGCGAGGTGATAATAATGAACACGCCATTGCACTCAGTTGGCCATAAAACTACTCTTTGTCACTAGGTGTTGTGGCATATTTGGTGCGTAGGACTGCAGAATTGTGCCGTCTATTTGTGACGATTGTCCTGAGCTAGACGACGATAGTTCCATCTGAGATTGGATCCTAGCTGATGGGATTGCTTCTCGCTCTTGGTGTGCAATTTTTGGCTTCACTGTGCAATTTTTGGCTTCACACTCAGAACTAACGTACAGAATAGTGTTTCCACTCGGGGCTCGTTGTTCTGATCCTGTCCACCTGATCTCGCTAAAATCCAAGATTTGTGTATTATAATACTTCATTTTAAGGTTTGATCAGCGGTGTATGGAAGGAGTGAGTCCACACCTTCAACCATCTTTCAATATTCAAACGATCCAGAAGCCAATCGTAGCCCGTTTTTGACTGCCCAAATTCGTTATCGTAGAATTCGTGGGTATCCGAGGCCCTGTATCAATTTTTCGTATCAGTTAGTGTTTTAAAAACACGGATGAAAAGGCCATGATACTGTGCGTGTCCATTTGCCATTTACATATAGGACAAGCAGGACTGGCTGTGTGTGTGTCTTATTGCCACATCACACACGGCGAAATTCCGTTATAAGCCAGACTTAATTCACATCCTCAACTTTTATTGTTTTTAGAATCTATTACATTTTTTATCATATTCCAGGTCAACAGCGACCTCGAATACTAGAACATCCGGCAGATGTGGTTGCCGCACGCGAAGAACCTTTAACATTGAATTGTAAAGCTACGGGTCGTCCACATCCCGATATATTCTGGTATCATAATGGAACGCCGCTTATACCTTCTGAGCGCAGAGTTATCCTGCCTGAAGGATCGTTGTTTTTCTTACGGTAACTGTCCTCTTATTACCACACCAATGAAAATTTCTAAGATCCATTTCCATTTCAGAGTAATGCACAACAAGAGGGAGCAAGATTCAGGAATTTATTGGTGCGAAGCAAGAAGTACAGCTGGAATAGCAGTCAGTAGGAATGCAACACTGCAAATTGCAACACTTCGGGATGACTTTCGGTCCGTACCGGTTGATACGGTGGCATTAGTAGGCGGTTCGGTTCTGATGAACTGTACTCCACCGCGCGGAATACCAGATCCTTCGGTACTTTGGTACAAGGATGATAAAGTTTTGGATTTCGGAGGAAAGCGGTAAAGAATTTAAAAAAAAAGAAACTTTCTGATGAGAACGATTAATGAAATTCGTCTTTTCCAGGATATCAATGGTTGGCGATGGAAGCCTTATGATATCAGAAATTTTCTCAACGGATGCAGGTCGCTATGAATGCTCGGCTCAAAATATTGCAGGAAGCAAGACAGCTCCGCCAGCTATGTTGAAAGTCCTGACTCCGCCTCAAATATTGCGGCGACCGCAGGACACTGAAGTGATCGAAGGCGAAGGATTGGATATACCATGCGATTTAACTGGGGATCCTAAACCTCAAGTGGCATGGTATCGAGAGGGTGGAAATCTTCCAGAAGGACGATCCAGAACTCTTCTGGATAATACCCTGCGAATCGAAGATGCCCGGGCCGAAGATGAAGGACAATACGTCTGTAAGGGATTCAATGAAGGCGGAAACGTTACCATATCAATAAAATTAAGTGTGTTTTGTAAGTATTAATTTCGAATGAATTATCTGGAGCTATAGTCGATATTTTTATTGCTAGCAATACCCACCTTCATCGAAGCTCCAATCGATGTTAATGCAAAAGAAGGTAGTGCCGTGAGTATACCATGCCGAGCCTCGGGACGTCCTAGATCCGTAGTGGTTTGGGATCGGATTCAAAGCGGTGTTGAGAATGATACCGATTCCAAGAAATCTGAAGATGAGTCACACGACGAGATGATAGCTAAAGCAAAAATAATGAGCTTGCGTTATAAAAGAAACCTTCTCGCCGATGATATTGAAGCAGATGGCGGTGAGGCAACTATTTCGGAATTGGAAACAACTCCGATTTCACTACCACCATTGTTGGTGATCAATTTCGAAGTGTCAAAGAGTGGAGAGCTGATTTTTAAGCATGTTACCAAAAAGGATGAGGTGAATTGTTTTTCGATACAAGAAACTATGGAAACTCTTCAAATAATTTTCGCAAATTTTTCAGGGATGGTACGCCTGTGCCGCTATTAACGAAGCTGGATCTGTGATTAAAAAGAGTTTCGTTCATGTTATAAGTAATACGGACCAGGATGAAGAATTTCAAGTTCCTGAGCCGCCTGGGAGCCGCTGGGAGAATGGACAAAATATTATCATTACATCTGTCAAACCAATTACAGCACATAACATAGATGTTTCGTGGGAAGCAACCAAAGTTGCATTAGTGCGTTCCAATACTCTGACAATCTACTATCGTCCGTTGGTATTATCTGAACCCGATGTTCGAACCCTCTCGAAGGAGTACAATAGTACGGTGGCTGCAATCGATATGAAAGCTCATCGATTACGTGATTTAAAACCGTTTACTAGTTATGAAATTTTCGCAACGCTTCCAAATGGTTTGGGGCAGTCAGTATCAAATTTGAGAAAGGCCAAAACCATGGATGGACCACCGTCTGCACCGCCAGCACATGTACAAGTGGGCGTTTTAAACAATACAGCGGCATATGTTCGGTGGTCACCGCCACCGTTTCATTTGTTGAATGGTGCTTTGACTGGATATAAGGCGAGTTAATTGTGCTTATGCCGACGGGTGAAATTTAATGACCTTGTTGATTTATTTTTTAGATTCAAATTAAATCAAACATCACGAACAAACTACTCGGGCAGATGACGCTGAATGCCACAACCCATTCTGTCGTCATAAACAGCTTGATTCCTGGGGGACGATATATTGCATGTGTAGCTCCATTGACATCGGGTGGATTGGGACCCTATAGTCCAGCAACACCACTCATCATGGATCCATCGTTCATATCACGACCTCCTCCTAAGTTTGTTTAAATTCAATCAAGTTATGGTCCAATCGTATAATCAATTTTCCTTTCCAGGTCCGATTCCACTCTAAATACGTGGTCGATTTCCTGGATGCCAGGCATAGCTTTAGCCATCCTCGGAGTTTGCCTAATCAGTGGTGCCATATTCGCAGTATTTTGGGCACATCGAACTAAGAGAAATCTGAAAGCATCATACCCCGGTCCTGCACTAGTATCGTCGCTACCAGACAAATCCCACACGCTTTGGATGCAGGGCAATGTCGCGATAAAACCAACTCAACTATTTGCGCCGTCGCTGATCATTTCAGATAACCTACAGAACACGCAAACTTTGGCTCCGCCCAAGACTACCGTGCGACAGCTTTCACCGCCAGAGCCTTACGCAACGGTTACGCTACAACGACGCTTGCAAACAGACGGAAGCTCGTCCTTCTTCAAAAATACAACAGCCAGTCCGAGCTCAAGTGACTACAACGACTCATCGATGCGAATGCCGATCAATATGTGCGATGTCCCACCTCCACCTCCTCCCGCTGAGCACTGCTACGAGAGCTATAAACCCCCGAACAATATGACAATACGAACGAACCCTGCTGCACTATCGCCGCAAATCATGCGCCGAACATCTCCGAGTCCGCCTTGCTGGCGAACACTGGCTCCGCCGATACCGAACTTTCCCCAGAATTGGGTTCGCGATCGTCAACGAACCCTTCCTGTTCCCGCCACCGAAAACTATGGTCTCTACGCGCCCGATAACGATTACGAAACCGATTCGGTTTTGTACGAAGAATTTTGCGGTACGCAAAACGAAGCTTCGTACTTTAACGAGGGTGGCGAACCCACCGAAGAATACTATCGTAATGTAAATATGGAATTTTTCGAAGATCAAAATTTCGAACCTCCACCACCGCCACCACCCCCGCATCCCGATTCCCCAAATCGTATTAACCGAAGTGGTGGAGGAGGAGGAGGCGGCGGAGGCGGTCGTTATTTGACGAATCTGAAGCCGGACAATATGAATAGCATGGCACGAATGTTGAATAAGTCTACGATACAATCACATCATCATCATCATCATCATCATCGTCGTGATGTATCGTGCGAACGAAACGAATCGAACAGTTCGGATAGTAGTGATTCGAGCGATAATCGTTGGGTACATCAGACCCAGCATAGGACCAAATCAAGGTCGCGAAGTGGCGATAGAAAATATCGAGGTGATCAATAAAATTTATTAACCAAAAAAACTTATTTAAAATCATATTAAAAAAAAAAACAATTCGATTTATTTTCGTAGTTATTAATCAAGAAGTTGAAAGTGTTACAAGTGCAAAGCTGACAAACGTTGCTAGTAATTTGGTTCCAAGTATTGTGGGGAATTAACTTGATTTTTACCGTCATATGGATAATTTTGAAAATAATCTGATAACCGAGTCAATTGAGGGTTTCGATTGCAAGTGGACAGTTTTTTTTTAAAGACCGTGCAAACTTTAACTGTGTATGACAAGACTATTTTTCTAATCACTCTAAACTTCAAAGCTGCACTAGCGTTTTGCGGATATAATGCAACTGAACACACGAGAATGTTCCAATAAATAGTTTCGTATAACAAGTACCGTCTAAAAAAATGAACGTGTTAATCAAGTCTTTACCATATCCATAGAAGAAGATATCATAAATCTTAATTTGCACGGTAGCTGGATACAACTAGTATTACAATTTACAAAACAAGATTGTCGCGATGCCATTTATTTTAGGATACAATTTGAACGTTGATTAACCATGTCAATCAAGAGTTACTTGAAACTACGTCCTTATTAATTTGCTGAAATCCGTGATAAATATCAATCGTGTAAACTGCGTCGTGCAAATCGAGGCTTATAAATGAAAGAAAATTAAGTTAAAACGAACCTGCTAATTACTTATATCCCTATCAATCTCACGACACACATCACGCTTCTTGATTAAAAACTACATTTAATAAATTAGAAAAAAACATCAAAACTTTACAAATCTCTTCATAACATAAATTTAAAGTACTAGTCATATTTTTTTCCAAAATAAAAGTATTAAACTATTTCTAAATACAAAAAAAAAAAGAAAGATTGAACTCTTTTAGCGATGATTTAAAACGTATTTATGCGTTAATGCTAGTGACAAAAAAAACTTAAATAATAAAAATCTTTTTATATTTAATTCAATATTAATTAGAAGAAGAATAATTTTAATTCTTTTTTTATTTCAAAAATAGGCGAGTGAGATTTTCATTTTGAAATAAAAAGAAAATTCGGTTTATCCTAATTTTTTTTTAATTGGGTTTCAAAAGAAAAGTTAAATGATGAGTTTGATATTAAAAAACAAAAACTATCCTACAAGGGAATTTTCCCTGAAAATCTGTGATGGAATTTCAAACATATTTAAATTTGAACTTTCCCTGCATTGAATAACAAAAAAAAAATCTCATGCAGGGAAAAATTCATGTATTTAATTTTATTATAATTTTTTTTTTTGAATCTCCACACTTTTCTATCCACTGTATGGTCTAATTCTTAAAAAAAAAAAAAAAAACAAAAAATTGATATAAATCTATTATAAAAACAACAATCCTTAATTTTTGAGTGGTCTTAGTAAAGAGTGCCTTAAGTTTATTAAATGTTGTTTTGTTGTTATGTAAAAGCAAACAAAATATCTTCGTAATATAAAAGTGTAAAATTGTTATTGATAATTCTATAGCGGTGCAATATAGCAGAGAAATTTGCTATAATTTTATTTTCTTTGTAATTATTATTTATGGTTTTTTTTTCTGTGATTAGATTGGTTTCTATCATTTGTAATTTGGTGTAGAAAAATGAATATTCTGTAACTTAAAACGTGTAACTTTTGCTTCCTTTACATAATTTAGCTTCTTTTACAAACGAGTAAAAAGAAAGTTTTAATCATTCCCATTATTCTTCGTTAAGCACAGAATTTTGCCTAGCATAGTATTGTTTAACTCGGGATTTATTACATCCAGTAATGAATAGAAAATCATGCAAATTAAAACTATAAACTGTTGGTTATGCATGATCAGATTCATCCAGTATATGCGATAGATTGTTCTCCTTAATACGGAATGGAATGAAAAGCGAGTAAATCGCAACTCGTAGTTTTCTATTTTCGCGTAAAATTGTATTCTTGAGAGTCGCGATGTACTATGTACTAGTATTTAACTATCGCGCAATTTGTAATTTATCATTGCTAATTAAAAATTTTAATCCATCGATTTTTTTAGAAAGTATAAAAGATACTGACATGAAATTTTATAAATAATATTTCTATGTTGTTTTGGTTGTATGTAAGAATCATTAAAATTCCTCCAGTACTTCTATCTTACGAATGCTTCGATGTTACGAAAAAATTGATTTATTCCATACCAATTGCCTAGGTACATATAAAATTCCTGAAGCTAAAACTTTATGGGGTGATGGAGCCCATACAAAATTTAATAATTTCTTAATGTTACAACAATTTTATTTCGCTTTTAGGTAGTAGGAGGGTGGATTCAAAGAACCACCTTGCACTGGGCCATCTAATTGGGATCATTGTACTTCCCCTATTGACTATGAGATGGATGTTACTCCTCTTGTGTTAGCCACTTCCTACGGTTTGCGAACCGCAGAAGGCTCGAATCTTTGGCGTTTCTGAGGTCGTCTAGTTCTGAGAAGAATCTAGGGCCTAAAAAAAGGAGACGACTGTTGGAGATTGCCGAACAGTGACAAAGATAAGGTCAGAGGTTAGAGTGGCGGCATTAGCCCACATTGACCCTTTGGGATCTATAGTGATACCACATAAAGTAGTTAGGTAGGTAGGAATAGGTAGTTGCCTAGACACAAGTCCGGGCGAATATACAATATCTGCTGTTCCGTTGCGATTCCACAGGATCTCAGAAGAAACTCCTACTCTGTGAACCAACCGGAGTTTTCTATGAAGCATTGAATGCTACTGACCTCCGCATTTACTAGATTATCGTTTTATGGGCCCAACTAGATGGCCCCAGTGCATTGTGGCTCTATGGAACCACCTTCCTATAACCAAAATTTAGTAGATTATTGAGTCTATCGAAGAAGTGTGCGCTTAGGTGCCGTCGCCCTCTTGTAGAGAGAGGAGAGGGCAAGTACGTAGCAGATGAAGAATCATCTCATTTTTTGCCTTATTCTTGCAGCTCCTGTAAAAGTCATGAAACGGGAGGACAAGCCTCTGAGCATGTCTTCCTATCAGCTAGTGTCCTGTATCAAATCCTACTACGGAGCTGATCACTACCTGTTAGTACAGGTCAAATTTGTATGGTGGTATTACATGAACCACCATTTCCCTATCTGTCATTGGCTTTGCTAATCGCATACAACTGAAGTTGCAGCTTAGAAGTTGTGAAAGGCGTGCACAACTTCTCTTTCGCGGATTGAATCTGTAAGTTCGCCGACTCTGCAGCTCCCCAGAATGGCCCTATACCGTAGTACCCAGCACAGGCGAATGTTGAACTGTTCAGCTATCTCCTTCAGACACGCGCGACAATCAAGAAGTCTTCGATGAAGACATGACTAATTCCAGGGATTCGATAGCGGCTTGGCTATCAGTGAAGATGTCAATATCCTTAGTAGATACTACATTACACTTCAGCTAGGCCAAGGTTTCTTTTATCACCATCACTTCTGCTTGGAACACACTACAGTGATCCGGAAGATGGAAAGATAACTTAAGTTAAGCATTGTGGAGAGGAGAACGCTTCCTCCCACTTAACTTCGAGCTTTCCATCCATCATTATAGAAGGATATGGACTCTTCCTCCCATATTTCATCTGTCTCCCACCCTTGTCTCGAGGTAATGACGGTGAAGAAGTTTTTATCAAAATGAAAACTTGGGAGAGTGTCGTCTGTGTTTTCGGTTAAATTCTCGAAATATTCCCGAATTAAGGAGTACCCAGTTCGAATGTAGGTCCGCTGGCGAGTTTCTTTGAGGCGGGCGGCTGCACTTGGAGCCATCCAAATTTCATAGAATTTATTTCGTGTATGAAACTAGCTTTCTATGCAGCAAATTTTGGATGTGATTCAGGCAATAAATTACAAAATTATTCCCATCTACCCATCTCTTCTATCGCACCCTCCCCCCACACAAACCGAAACTTGCTTCTATTAACTAATGAAATATTGATTCAATGTACTGGAGCTATTGATCGTATTCGCTGTTAAGTGTTAAATAATTGCCAAAAGCTCTGCTCTAGAAACAATTTCACTTGATCAGATGGTTATTTGTTACAAATAATATCAAGCGGTAGCAGATGAAACAGTAATTCTATTTTAGTGGCTGGGGTTATTCCCAGAGCGCCACTTATGCATAAATATGCTGTTTTCTGCACCTTGCCGAGCAGAGTGCGGTTTGTCTCTGTCTTTAGGGCAGTACACCATACAATTACTTCATAAAGCAAGATGATGACGGCAACGTAGAGCCAAAGCTTTACTTTGGGCTGCAGTCCCCAATTCTTACCTTTCTTACAAGTGTAGAGCGCAACAGTAGCTTAGGTTAGGTTAGGTTCGTGAAGGGGTTGGACACCAATGTACGTAGGCCAGCAGTGTGCCCATTGTTCGCTTCCGTGTTTTTACCATGTGTGTTATATACCATTCAGCCAGCCTGTTGTCTGGTGAAACTAATGAGCTTCATCGGTTCAAGGAACCGGGGATCATTTAGCTCGGTAAAGAAGTACTCTCTGAGAATCTGTCTTAGAATTGTCCGGAGGAATGGATAATGGCAGAGAAAATTCTCTGCAGTCTCATCCTCCCCACAGTAGCCTCTGCAAATCTACTCGGTTGTAAGGCGAAGCCTTCGAGCATGCTTTCTAAGAAGACACTGGTCCGTGACTATACCTAGTAGCGTCCGTAGGGAGTTTCTGTCGAGTCTCAATATTTTAATTGATTTCATTCTGTCAAATCCACCCCATATCATCTTATCTTTCTAACCATTTGAGATTTTCCCTTCTCCACACTTTGTTAGCGTATATTGTCTCTTAAGACAATGTCTACATTGTCCGTTTTCTCAACGGTGGCAGCGGCAGATCCGTTTCTGGTCAGCCTGTCCGCCATTTCATTCTCAGGTGTACTTCCATGCGCCGGAACCCAAAAAAGTCGGAAAGTGCAGGTTTTATCCAATTCTTCCAAAATGTCCATGCAACGGTTCAAGCATCTTGAATTGCAGCTGCAAGCGGAGAGGGCCTTCAGTTGGTTGTCCGAGCAAAAAAGAGCTCGCTTACAATTACAATTACCTCCGATTGGAAGACCGTGACATATTTTGGTAGATGCCTGGAGATTTGCAGTTCAATGCTTTTAGAAAAGATGCCATAACCTACTCTTCAATTTTCGAACCATCAGTAAATATCACAATCTTTTCATTCTGCATAACATGGTTGTGTGTCCATTGCTGTCTCTCAGAAAGAGTGACTTCACAGTGCATTACAAAGTGAATCTTATGGTACAGTAGTTTTGTTTACATGATCCTGAATATTAGGTTTCGAGCTCAGTTTCCTATCTACAATAAGACCCAGATAGTTTGCTTTATCTGCGAAAACAAGACGACTGGTACCATCTAGGTTAGGAGGGTCAACATGGGAAGTCTCGCGTTTCCCTGTAATAAGGACTAGCTCGGGTTGTGTGGGTTCACTCTCAGTCCATATTCACGAGTCCATTGAGAGGGTATTTTGCTTAAGTATTGAGAGGGCATTTTGCTTGTACTCAGGTGGCTACCAGAGATGACTATTTCAACGTCGTCTGCATAAGCAATTACTTTACAGTCTGCCTATTCCAGTTTTAGCAGTAGTCAATTGACCGTCACGTTTTAAAGAAGTGGAGTACCTTTACTGACAAACCTTCTACCGGATGCGACGCCCAGTTTTATGCTAATAATCCTAGATGTCAACATCAAATTCATCAGCAAGCTCCCTCGATATCGATAAAAGCTATCATAGTGCACTTTTAAATATTTAGGGGTCGTTTCAACCGATTTCCCCTTCCAGTATGCGTGTTGGCCTGCTGACAACATTCGCTGATCGATGTTGCTGCGTAGATGGATGTCTATTAATAGTTCTAAGATTTTCAAAAGGAATGAGGTTAAACTTATAGGTCTTAGGTTCTTCGGACATGTATGAAAGCTTCTTCCAGCTTAGGGGATAAAAATCACTTTCACCTCCTTGCACGTTTCCGGAATGTGGACCAGTCGTAAGCAACCAATAAAACTAGCATCTAACCAGGGAAGTATGATATTAGAGGTGGGTCTACGACCCATCGGATCTCGCCATGCAGCTGGGCATTGAGGGGGAGGTACAGAGAATTTTGCGAAGTCTTTACGCTTCGGATGTCTCTTCAACTATACCGCAAAAAACTTCCCAGGATTCGCGCTGCGCTTTCCTTACGTCCTGTTTTTAATAGCGAAGGGCTTCTTTGTAGGATTCCTAGTCTGAGGACTTTTTGGTTCCCTTGGCCTTATTAAAAATTCGCCTACAAACTTCTCTGAGATCTCGAATTTCGTCACACCACCATGGTGGCTGCTGTTACCTGTTTGCCTTTCCCATTTAAGTCCCTTGTAAGGGTAGATACGACCTTATCAAGAGCAACGGTGATATCCGAAAGGCTTGGAACTTCGTAGGGAAGCAATTCCTTGATAGTATCCCTATACGTGGACCAGTTAGTATCCCTATACGTGGACCAGTTAGTCTTCCTGTAGTTCCTGAAGACTAGTTTCTCGGGAGGATGGTCATCTAAATCAAATTGGATGTATCAATGATCTGAAAAGGAATGTTCGTTGGACACCTTCCAGCCCCTAACCATATGCACGATGTTTTCTGAGACTATGGTAATGTCTAGGACTTCCTGCCTATTTCTAGTAACAAAATTGGGTTCCCGCTCTGTTGCAGAGCAGTAGCTCATGAAGTAAGGAAATCCTAATGAGTGACATCCAGTGAAGTTGCGAGTTCCTTGCTGAGCTCTTCAGTTTCCGTTGTTACGGTGAAATTCAACAGATTCAGCATTCCGCAGCTCGAGACCGGCGTGATGTCGAGTAAGAATGGTGCGACAAGGGTTTTAAGCCTTCTTCTAACAAGAGCTGGGCAGTTAAATAACACGTAATCTACCGTCTCCCTCTTTCCTGTCTGTTTGCAATTCCTACAGAGATCATGCGTTACCAAACCATAAGGCAATGGACATACGACCATACCAACCACTGTCGCCTATTGCTTTCTGGGTAATGATAACAAAAGTTTTGTCTTCTTTGCGTCACTCGCATTGTGGCATGTGTGGGCGGAATCTAGCAAAATTTGACTTTTCTTTTGTCTTAAGGATTCTGTAGTGCGCGGTAACAGTTGAATACTATCTTAGACTTGATAGTACACTAATGCATTGCCTTCAGGACAGCCTGATTATCTGTAAAGACATTCATTTTTCCATTACAGTTCCGCGGTATATTGGCGATATCGGCTGCCTCTTGTATTGCCAGAATTTCCGTTTGAAAAATGCTGCATCCAGTCCAACTTCCATTTTAGATCCGTCAGTGCATAGATTTATTGATCCTGTAGGGTCCCCGGTTTTTGTTTCCTGTTGCCTGTTCAGTATACGTATCGAGAAATTAATGTCAAACCCAGACTTTAAAACCGCAGAATCCGTGGTTATTGCAGGTAGGCTTATCTTAATATGTCCGTACGGGCAAGTTTTAAGTTGTTTGGACTCCTTAAGTCAAAGAGTGTTTTTGGGTGCCAATTGTTAGCTTACTGTCTAGGATTCCCATATACTCTGCATGGTTGCACAGAGTCAGTTCCGTGATTCCTATTTCCGGTAGCTAGGCTCCTGAGTTTTGGTTTTCCTAGTGAAGAACACCACAAGCGTACGGTTCATTTTCTCAGCGACTCCGTTCTTCTTAGAAGTGTAGGGGTGTAGGGGAAAATGTCTCGTGGATGATACCGAGAAAATTGACTCTTGATTGCGAAATTCCGTGGCATTGTCTGAATGCAATCGCTTGATTCTGCGCCCGGTATGGTTCTCGACCTCGGCTCTAAGGCTCTGTAATGCCTCTGCGACTGGTGAATTTTCGCTCAAGAAAGAAAGAAAAACTTTTCGTGGGAAATCATCGATTATAACGAGGAAATATCTGACTTTCCCGACTTTGATGTAGATAAAGGTCGATATGAATCAATTCCAACACTTTTTTTGTTTTGATTGTGACATCATCCTTCTTGAAAACAGCACGTTCTTGCTTTCCTTCAGCAAAGCTGACACATCTATCCAGATCGTGCTTCCTTCCGCCCAACTCAACTTTACGCTAACCGCAACTGCTCCATTCCTTCGTAGCTCAGGTGGACCAGACGATGGCGCCAATCGACTAACTCGCTGTCCTTTGCCAGCATACACCTCACATGCTGTGCATCGACACGATACACTCGGTTGTATGACTTTGCTTGGATCAGCTTCTCTCCCCGAGCGTTATAATACTTGTACCCATTCTTGCTGAACGATACATTATTGCTGGCATCGAAGATGGCTCCGACAGATAGCAGGCTTATTCCTACCCTTGGGACAAACAGCACGTTCCAAAAAGCGATGTCAATTCCGTTGACATTGATGTGCTCGGTCCATTCTCCAGCAAACGCTCGTCATTTGCGATGGAGATATCGGAGCGTTTGATGTTCTTGAAGTCCAATAATATTACTTGGCGAAACTCGGCGATGCTCTGTTGTCGATGAAGCAGTCTTCATTGCAATAATCACCCGCGATTGCGGTGAATGCTTTCGCGAATTTTGCGTCTCTTTTCTTTTCTGCGTTGTTTTAATTTCTGGAGCATTTACTTTTGTAGTACCCAAGCTGACAGTATCTGAAGCACTTCACATTTGGCCTTCCGCCATCGTTGCTCTTTCCTGATCCACTTGCACTGGCTAGCATCGTAAACCGTACGTTGCTGTAGAAGAATGCCGTATCTGCCTTACCGCTCACCTGAGTGATGGTCAACAGCATAGATTTGAACTTCTCCACACTGATGCTTATACCACTACCTCCATCACAAATGGCTGCAACTTAGATCCAATCTGCCGAACAACAGCAAAACGACGTCTCTGTTCTCGATTACTACCTTGGCGCACCTTTTTCATGGCTCCTTCATCTTTGCTTCACAATCCTCCAATCACGTTGTTAAGCCAACGATAGCAAAAACAGTCCCTTCGCGATCCAGTCCGGATTCTGCGAAATATTTCGCCAATAGATTCCATGTGGCTGGTGGAGTTCCCGCGTTATACAAATGGTTCATCACTGTTGATTAGCACGCGAGGTATAGCCAATCCATGGCCACCTGCAGCTTGTAGTTGTCTATTTCCGTGTCGGGAGCTGGTGCGAAACAATTCGCCAACTTTCGTGTGCGTTCTCTGGCCTTCAGTTTCTCGAATTGGATGTCTCCTTTCGGCATTGTTGGCTTGCTGAACGTAACCTCGTTGAATTTCGACTCAACGAAAGTTTGATTGTCGATCAACCGCGACATCTCGAAATTATTTGCAAAAATATTTCCAGGCACGTTACTACTTTTCTCTGATTAATTTTTCGACTCCTGGGCCCATAACCTGTAGTAAATGGCTTCTGGGAAATCCGATTGGGAAATTCGGCCAGAAATTTCACATTTTCATACCGAATCGAGTCTGAGCAACCCGGCGACCATAACTCAACAGCAAGCAACCGAAGCTCGATTTTGTTTGTGAAACGTTCCGGCCGAATTTTTTCTGGTCGAGCGCTAGAATTGTCCGAAACTTTTGCTTGCTGCTGAGTTATGGGTGCCTGGTATTTCAGGTCGGATTTGTATGAGAAATCGTAAAATTGTGCAATAACTCAACCACGATGTGGTGAGATTTGATGAGTTGAAGATGATGTAAACAGGGACAGCTCACGAAGGTGCCGGTGACCTTTGTCCTGGCGAGATGACAATAAATGGAAAGCACAATCTAGTCGTATCTATCCGCATTTTGCAATATACTTCGATTAAAAAAAACCCGTGAGTTTTTCGTCTTTTTCGTTTGTTTAAAGAACTTTACGAACATTGATATTGCGTTAATTTTCGGCGCCGATCTATGTAAATTGGGATTTGCTCGGCCCCAATGGTGTCGGATTTTTTGAATTTTTGCACGACCGGACTCGTATTGCCACTTAACAACAATCTCGACCTGTATTGACGCAATTTTCTCACATCACATCGACCACCTGGAAACACTAGCTTACGTTTCGTACTTTAGTATCTACGGTGCCCTTTTGTCGCGCTCTAACGATTCAATGTAAATAATACTGTCAAATAAATACCATTACATTTGTTTAATAAATGATTTAACAAAAAAAAACCATGTATATACAAAGACATATCCATGTTCCTTATGTACTTCTGTGCAGCGGAGATTTGTTTTTTTCCCATTTTTGCGATTAATAATAATGAAATATCTTTTCCGTAAAATTCTCCTCTTAATTCATTCCAATCCAACCGTTGTAGTAAATGTTTTCTATAATAATAATTAATTGTAATAAATAAAAAAAAAAAAATACTCTGAATTTTCCTAAACGATTAACTCTTTAAAAAAATCATCTTCTAATCTTCATATCAAACTCATCATTATTTTACTTTTCCCCCATTACTACTCAAATATTATTTTCAATTAAATAAATCACATAAAAACATAAAAAATTATTTATAAAACATATTATTTAAAAATGCATGCCAATTTGCTATAGGATAATGCTAATTTTTTATTAGCATTTAATTACGTACATAAAATAATAATAAATTACTATAATATACATAGGTATATATATAAATTACATTTAATCAGGATCTAAGTAGAAAGCATTCATTTTTATGAAAAAACAAAAAAAATATTAAAAAAAAAATTAAAAAAAAAAATACAATTTAAGAGGCCTTTAAATAAAGTCGTAGCAATATCGTTCGTATAAATAAACAAATTATTATTATATTTAATAAGAAACAAAAAAAAACCTTGTGTAAGATAAACAGTGTTGCATTTGTTTAGTAGGTGCAAATTTAATAATAATAAAAAAAAAATTTATTTATACGTCTAAGTAGATACTAGATCATTTAATAAATTTAAAATAATTCAAACAAAATGTAAAAACAAATATAAATGAATAAAAAGAAATACTCGGCTCAAAATGCGTTAAGAATAAAAAAAAAACAATAAAAACAAATTTATTATACAAAAATGATAAATCGTAGTTATATATAAACCAAAAAACCAAAGTACTAAAGCAACAAAAATAAAAATAATACTCTTTAGGATGATAAGTTTAATTAAAAAAAAGATATTGTTGATTAATGAAATAAAAATAAATAAAAGAAAACTTAGTGAATTTTAGCTTTTTGCCAATTTCGTTTGCTTTATATACGCGCATTAATTGATAATTATGTAAAAATAACGATAAAAAAAAACCGAAAAATTATATAACGTTCTTTACAATTTTTGTATAAATATAATTAAAATAAAAAAATTAAAATAATTATCAATTACATATATTAAATAAAATCCATTTATATGTTATTTTATTTCCAATATATATCACGATATATTGTTAATAAAATATTATATAAATAAGAAACAAAACAAAAAAAAAAGAATAACGCCATTTAGTGCCGTACTTATTTACAAATTGTATATATTACACAAAACAAAAGACGAAAAAAAAGAAGAAATTAAACAAGAAAATCCGAACAGAAGAAATTTAACAACAGACAAATATTGATAATAATAAAAATTTATTATTAAAATAGCGCATTGGGAGAACAAAAGAAGATTATATTAAAAAATGCAGAAATTAACTAGAGATTGTTGAAAATTAGTTTGTTCAGTGCTTAAAAAATTACGATGTGAAAATTTTGAAAAACAAATCCCGAATAAGCAAATTATTTTAGTGTTTGAAAACTAATCCACAAAATCAACAACAAAAAAAAAAACTCGAAACTAAAATGTAGTTTCTTACATTTTTTTCAAGATTTTGAATTGATCATCGGTCATCTTATGAAATTATAACTGCCATTTACTTTTTTACATCAAAATTCCGGTTATATTGTAAATTTCTGATCTTTTTTGGCTTGACGGAAATTTGTATCGCACACAAATGAACGATTTTTCATTAAGGACTTTGCCGAATTGTCCTAAAAAAATTTCATTTTTTACATTGCTTCACCTATGGTGTCCACACAAATTCACTTCTGTAAGTTTTTGTCACCTCAATTTACGAAAATGAAAAATTCGTAGGTAGAGGGTTGTGCGAAGGGCTAAACAGCCTTCCACAATTTATAATGAAAAATGTTAAGGAGCCTAAAGGTCACGATCCTGATTTGTGCTGTAGTGCCACTGTAGCAGTAGTGCAAAATTATACCCATGAAATGTAATTTTCGAAATTTCGATATAATTATTTTTAGTCGTGCCGTTATTTCGAAATTTTTTTTTTATTAATTTGAAATGAAGCCCATTGTGCTAAACTGTGTCGTACGCTTTTTGGACATCTGGCGTAATCATGCCAATAGATGTTTTGTTCCGAAATTGGTAATTTTTTCTCCAATTTATTGACTTTGAAATGTTGATAGATTGATAGATTGGTCGATTGGCTAGCTCGAAATCCAAATTGGTGATCAGGAAGGATATTATTCTCATCGGTGAGAAGACGGTAAGAGATTCATTTGACTTTATTATTTTAATAATAAAGTACTGTGATCGACGCAAAAAAAAATTTGCTACCTTTAAATTTTTTTTCGCGTTTCATTACTAAATTAGCCTAAAAATGCAAAAAAACCATCCGTCCCACCGTAAGCCGTACATATTATTAATATTATTGTACTTTATAATGGTCACCATGTAGGTAATACTTACAGTTGCGAATCACTATAGGGATAAATCACCTTGTAACCTGAAACATGACCAGTCCAAATTTCAAAAGGATCCATGCTGTGATAAGATACGGAATCGACAGCTAGCTGAACGATTTGAGTCCCCCATCCGCTAAAGACCATAAATAGGATACAGAGCCGACAGTTAGCCGTTCGACTTATTTCCCCTATCTTGATAGTATACTGAGCCGACAGTAAGCTATTGGAATTACTCCCCCTTATCTGTAGATCTTTTAGCATTACTCAGTCTACAGCACGTGGAGGCGATTTACACAACAGACCAACACGCCATTCATATGGACTCATATTTCTGAGACTGTTAAGGGTAGAATGTTCGTTTTTGGGTGGTTTGTTAATTTGGTAACCGAGCTCCATTATCTAAATTTTGGGATTATCAGGCGGAATAGGGGTAAAAATTCAAAATAGGTGTTAAGTTTAAATTTTGTCAAATTATGGAGCTATATGATTTATAATTTTTGTAAAATTTTTAAGATGGGTAATGTAAGGAGAACGAGGTGATGTTCATTACTCGGAAATGAGATATTTTACAATTGCGTCGTTGGAAACTGCGGCCGCGCCAGTAGCAAGCCAAGGTGGAGACCATCAGATCGACTACTGGAGACGATCCGTATAGCATTGAAAAGTGGATCAATAACCTCGAAGAGGAAATTACCCCTATTAGTTACTGCGAATCCGCACCTTAAAGAAAGACGAAAAACTCCACCAATACGTCATTGCAATGCAAGAAATTGCAAGTCAGGCGGATGTTTCCGAAGCTGATGTAATACATTTTATAATTATGTGATTGCGAGATGCGACGAGCGCTATTATTTTGTTGCAAGGTTCTATTAACATAATTGAACTCAAAAATCGTTTCATCGATTATGAGAAACATAAGCATAGGTTGAGACTTACTTCTGGCCAGAAGGGGGTAACTTTTTTCCATTCTACTTCTGGTTCTTCTTTTGTAAGTGGACATCACACAAGACCTTCCATAACTTCTGGGACACTAATTTCCGCAAGAACTTCAGTGTCACGTGCTTCCGCAATAACTTCTGCACCGCCAATTTCTGCAAGAACTTCTGGGCCGCCGACTTCCGCAATAACTTCTGGGTCGTCAACTCCCGGAAGAACTTCTGGGCTGCCAACTTCCACAAGAACTTCTAGGCCAACTTACATAATAACATCTGGGCCGAAAACTTCCGCAAGAATTTGTGGGCCGCCTTTTTTTTATTATTTGGAGAACACGTGAGAGAACTTCGACCTTCTCGGCCTATTGTGCGTTTATTGCCCCTTTACCCTACCATAACTCGATAGATTTGGCTAATCGAAGTATCTTTAAGTCATGTTGGCAAGTTCCTCGGTAGAAAGGAAAACTTTTCCTAGTATATTGTGTCTTTTCCTTGCTACTGCTTTACAGAGACATATGATGTATTCTGTCGTTTCTGAGTATTCGAGATAAAGGCGACAAATCTCGGTTTCAGCTAAATCCATATTTTCGAAGTTTTGGTTTACTCCACTGCGCACGCCGATTAGAGTAATAATATCACTCTTGTTGAATTTTAAAATATCCTCCTCTTTGTGATTGATAAACCTTGAAGTCTATTCCAGTAGATTTTATGCTCTTGTTCAACTTCTAAGCATAGGGTTGGAGTGCCCTTTTGATTTTCCGCAGAATGGCTCTGGTCCAATAAAATTCGTTTCTGCGTCGGTTTTTGCAGGGCGATCAGCCTCTTCATTTCCCTCAATTCCCATATGTCCAGGTATCCACATAAAGGTTACGTTGTCCCTTTTTATCAGTATCATTAGGTTTTGAAGGTAGTCTCTAACGATCCTCGATTCGTGTTTATTGGCTTTGAGAACCGCCTGACTATCCGAATGGATATAAATATAAAAGTTTGTTGCGATGAACCCTCCTTATATTCTCTTGGATGCATAGCTCCATTGCAATTAGGTCAGCCTGGAAGATTGTGGCTTCTTTGTCGAGTAGTTTTGAAACCGAGAAGTTAGGACCTTTAACTCCAGTTTCAGTCCCTTCAGAGGTGCGCGAGCCATCTGTATACCAGATGGTTGATTTCTCTTCCATTTCAGGTAGATTGGTGGATTGCCAGTCCTTGTGTTCTCTGATTATAACTTTGAAGGAGCTTTCAAAGCTGAATTTTGTTGTCATAGTATCCGATAATGTGGTGGTTAGAACATCTATATTTGTTTTTTTAAGGATTTTGAGGTGATCTTCCCATTATATGCGTAATACACCTTTGATAGTCTCCTTTTTTATTTGGAGATGTATCGGAGGGATGTTTAGGAACATTTACAGTATTGGAAAGATGATTGTCCTGTAGCACCAGTAGATAATCTTGGGCTATAGTCCCCATTTTATGCCGCATAAGCTTTTGCAGGCCCAAAAAGCCTTTAATGCTTTGGCATGAGTCCATTCTATATGTTTGTTCCAGTTGAGTTTGCTATTCATTCTGGGCCGCCTACTTCTACACGAAATTTTGGGCCGCCTACTTCGGAAATAACTTCTGAGCCGCCAACTTCCGCAAGAAATTCTGGGACGTCAAGTTCCGCAAGACAACTCACAAATAATGCATCTGCATAGTCGACGTGCTGTTTGAAGTGAATTGATCGGGTCGATCAAATGTCAGGTTGCCCGAATTTTAGTGGAACTACTTCTCATTTAAAAAAAATGAAATCTAGTTACCGCCTGTGATGAGAAAAGGATTCCAAGCACGAACTGGCTGAAAAAAAAAAGTTGAAAAAGAGATAATTATTCTGGTCGCATTCATTTCCTTTTCTTGTTATTTGTTTCTTTTAAAATAATAAATGAGAAAAATATATGTATGAAAATAAAGGCGTAAAGCCCAATCATATGAAATGGGAAACATTTTAATGTACCTCCCAAGTTCTTTCGAATAGTGACTTTTGTATGGTAGGTGGTTGAAGCGGAGCGGGGAGATTTGTATTTTTTGTATAGTATATAGGTATATGACGCAGCTAGGGTATAGCCTAGTAGGTAGTCTGTTGGTCTTGTAATGCGAAGGTCGTGAGTTCAAATCCCGGTCGGCGCAATATATAATTCTGGCACATTGCCTGCTTGGATATACCTTGGTCACCTCAATCTAAGAAAATCGAAAATTCGTAGAAAGAGGGTTGTGCGAAGGGCTAACAACCCTTCGACAATAAGTAATAAAAAATGTTAAGGAACCTGAATATCAGGAGGCCAAGGTCCGATTTGGGCTGTAGCGCTATTGTAGTAGTAGTATATATATGACGCCGAAATGTTTCGTGCTGACTTTAAAGTTTGCGTATTTCATAATTTTTAGAGAAATTGGATATTGTTTTCATGGAAATGGGGCATTTGTATGGGAGGTGGCAGGGGAAGTGGAAGGTTTTGGATGATTTTGAACCTTTATCATTATCGATAGCTCCAATTTGAAATTCGAAAGCTCTCATATGTCCGAGGAAGAAATTCTCTTATTGAATTTATAATATATAAATTTGTGTGGGAGGTGGTGGTAGAAGTGAAGCGAAGTTGATACTTTTTTTTCGCCTTTATTGAGGCACAAGTTCAGGCAGAATTTTAGGCTTCTACCTTTTCTAGTCTTAATGAAAATTGATATAATGCTTTTACCAATATTAAGCATTTGTATGGGAGGAGGTAGAAGGAGTATACGGATCAGCATTTGCATAATACGGCAAATATCATTAACTTCTCAAAATTTTGCTTAGATCTACTTCTTATTCCCTCTCCCATACAAATCACAAATTTGGGAAATGAATTATTTTGATTTCCACTAAAACTACAAAAAAAAACATAACAGGGCTACGATTGCGCATAAAACGCAATCTTACGATACTCTAGATGAAATAGAATTTTTTGTCATCTCAAGAAATTTTGGATAGGGAGTGTTAGAAAGGGGTGATAGCATTGAACTAATTTTTCCCCATCATGCTAAAGTAGCTATAAAAATGTTTTATACAAAATGCTGAATGGGGACTGAGAAAATTAGTGAGTTAGATTTAGTGAAAATGTGCAGTTTGTATGGGAGGTGGTAGAAAGAGTGGGGGGATTTTAGTGATTTTTTCAGAAATAACTAGGAATATTATAAAATTGACAACCCTTAAATTTCAGATCAGTACCATTCATACTTTTCAAGAAAATCGATTTTTTGTGAAGTTGTGAAACTGTGTTATATTGTATGGGAGGGGGTAGAAGCAGTAAAGCTAGTCAAATATTTTTTTCTGATCTTAGTGATAATACTAATTAAGTATTTATTACAAAATGTGAGCTCTATAAATGTTATATGTTCTGAGAAAATCGTCTTAGAGCATTTCATGAAAAAGTGTAGTTTGTATGGGAGGGGGTGAAAGGAGAGGGAGGACGCAAATAATTTTTCTACTGTAGATTTAAATTATTATGAAAGTAATATATCCCAAAACTCAGACTAATAGCTTTTATACTTTTCGAGTAAATTAATTTATTGTTGAATTGCGAATTTGCGTCATTTTGTATGGGAGGGGGTAGAAGGGGTGAAGCTAATCGTCTAACTTTTTTTCGCCTTACTAACAATTTCAAATAAATATTTGGTGCACAATTTCAGCCCGCTAAATTTTATACGCACTGTGTAAATTGGCTTAGAGTAATTCACGACAAGTACAGTTTGTATGGGAGGTGGTAGAAGGAGGGGGAAGTCCCGCATAATTTTTATACGGTAGATTGGTATTATCATATAAATAATATGTTCCAAATTTCAGGACAATAGCTTATATACTTTTCGAGCAAATCCTTTAATTGTCAAATTGCGCAATTGTGTCATTTTGTATGGGAGGGGGTAGAAGGGGTGGAGCGATTTGGCCCGTTCACGAACTTGACCTTACTTTTTTGTGAAAAACGACGTGTACAAAATTTGAACAATCTAGCTCAACGCGTTCTCAAGCTAGAGAGCGAACAGACGGACAGACGGACAGACGGACAGACGGACGGACGGACAGACGGACAGACGGACAGACGGACATCCGGTTTTGAGATTTTTGAGTGATAAAATTAACTTCTGTATCATTCATTTTTTTCTCCGAGCCTTATTTCTTGGCGTTACAAACCTTAGAGTAAACTTATAATACTCTCAGATTTCATCTAGAGTATAAAAATAGAAACCTTAAATTTTGCCAGAAATTTTCATATTTTCAAGAAATGACAAAAATGTCAACTTCCCTTTACTCTTTCTACCTCGTCGCTTACGAATTTTTCTAATATGTTTCTTAGCAGTGTTGATCACATTTTATGATCTTTTTCAAATATAAAATCCTTTTCAAGAATGGTTTGTGTACTTGGAAGAAAAGTATCGCGAAAATGACTAATTTCTTGCAACGAATTTTTAGACAATTCAAATTGATTGACCTGGGTTGGGAACATAGCACAACAGTTTTTAAGAATTGGACGAAAAGATCGAAACATTCAATTATAAAGATTATGAAAAGTGAATCGAACTATTTTCTGAATTAATTGATTAACTGAATTTTCTGATATGAATATTGAATTAAATTGTGCGAATGAAAAATCGAATTAGGGGTGGGAAAAATCAATAAGGAAAAAAAATTTTATTTATTTATTTTTATATTGTTTTTCGATTTTCTTAATCGTGTAGAAAATAGAATTACTTCTACTTCTAAAATGGCACTACAGCCCAAATCGGGCCTTGGCCTCCTGACCTTTCTTTCACATTTTCATTACTTATTGGGAAGGGTTGTTAGATCGTCGTACGACCATAAATCTACGAATTGTTGATTTTCGTGGTATGAAGTATCTAAGGCGTGCTGGAATTATAAATCGACCAGGATTTGAACTCAAGACTTTTGCATTGTAGACCAACACACTACTCACTAGGCTACACCCTAAATAGAATTACAAATTCAAATTTCCCTTCAAATGCAGGGCTTCGTCTCTACTAAACTATGAAAAAGCGCCTCTCGTCAAAAAGATTACAAATCCTTCTGTTAATGTACCGCCTCTCTTTGTAAAAGCAAACACTTCGAATGTGTGTTATACATTTAGAAGTCGATGGATATCAAAATTATTTAAATGAAGTTCTTTACGATTAAGCAGATTTAAAATGAACAATTAAATTTTTTCAATCAAATTTCTAACCATTCTGCTAAATTTTTGGATTGGGAAAATGCTCACTAAGGCTCATAGTGAAGTAAATTTTGACAAAGAACAAAGTACTGTACATTAAAATTTTGATTTTAAAAATTTTATCTGCAAAACAATTTCGAAAATTAATATGAGTAAAGATTTCCAAAATATTGAATATTGATATCAAAAATGAAATATTTGTTACTAAAAATGAAAGCAATAAGGCTAGATATAGTTAAAGTCTTGTTATTATTAAATATTTTGAAGTAACATAGTCAGTATTACTAATAAGCGTATTTATATATTTACTATTTTACTACCCGAACAATGATTTTTTTTATAAAAACACTTCGTTCGCTCTACATCATCTCAAAAATAAACTAAAAATGCCAAACGGTAACCTACAAAGACATATCGAAATATCTTTATATAAAGAATATTATACTAAATAGAAAAAATAACAACGATTTATCAATTACACTGCCATCATAATATTCATTCCAATAAGCCATCGCATTAATTCACTACTGCCAAGATTATTTACTAGTTAAATCGGCTTAATAGCAAAACAAAGCCTCCTCCTAATTTTATCTGAGTCGAAATCTCAGATAAAATTATAAAATTTCCAAATATTTTTAACAGTCGGAGGAGTAGATCATATTTTTGCCAGAGGAATATTTCGGAATATACTTAATTTTTAACGAATATTTTCTCGAAACACAAATTTCTAAGATGACCGATTTATTTACAATAATTTAAAAAGAGTGCTAAATTACAATATGATTATTAGAATTATTTTCCTTTTGAACCTTCTCTAATTAATATTTCCACAATTTTAAAATACATATTCATGTTTAGGAATTTTCGAAACTTTATAATTTTTTTTTCACCCAATTATTTTTATTTATTTTGATATATTTAACTATAAAAAACAAATGAAAATGCTGCATGATCCGCTTCCATAATTCTAAGCATAAATCTAAAATATATAGTTAATAACATACCTCATAATTCAAAACAAGAAAAATAAAAAAATGAAATAAGAGAAACCAATAAATTAAAAATAAAAAAATAAAATAAATAAAATAAAATTCAAAAAAGTCTTAGCGTAATAATTATTATATCTTCCAAAATACAAAAAGAACAACAACAAAAATATATTATACATAAAAATTTCATTATTTCTCTTAGGACCATATAACAAATTATTATTAAAATTACTTGAGTTTTTCTAACAAAAAAAAAAAAAAAATTATTACTATATATATGAAAAAAAGACAGAAATAAAAATTGAATTAAACATATCTTTACTGATTCAAAAATTTTAGTTTTCAATATTTTTTTTTTGTGGAATCAACACTTACAATATTTCAAAGAAATATTCTGGCGGTTGGATTTCTGAAATGTAAGTTGGTAGATTGAAGTGGATGTCCAGACACAAGTCCGGGCGAACATATATCAATAGATCTCAGAAGAAGGCTCCTACTCGGTGAACGAACCGGAGCTATTAATGAAGCGTTGAAGGCTCTTGGCTTCTACATTTACCACATTACATATCGAAGAAGTGTGCGCCTAGGTAGCGTCATCTTTCCTAGAGAGAGCAGAGTAAGTGCATTATAGATGAAAAATCGTTTCTTCTCCTTCCTCATCTTGGCTGCTCCTGCGAAGATCATTAAAAGGAAGGACACGCATTTTTTAAATAAGCATACGACAATATCGATAGGAGGGTACTGTACCAAATCATGCTTGATTTTGCCCGATTCCACAACCAGCTTTCGAACGGAATATGGTTTGAAGCAGGGAGATGGTCTAGCCCCCATGCTTTTCAACTTCGCACTAGAGTATGTCGTCCGAAAAATCCCAGTTGACACCAACGGGACACTATTATTCAAGGCGTCCCAACTAGTAGCATACGCTGACGATATTAACATCTTACTAAGATCCTTCCCTAATGCAAAGGAGGTATTTATCAATCTTGACGCCGTCGCAAAATAAATGGGATTACTCATTAACGAAAGCAAAACAAAACTAATGACAATGAGACACAAAATAACAATAGCGGAATATAATTTGGAAGATCATATATCTTGGGGCTAATCTAGCAAAGGACGGTAATGAAACGGACGAAATCAATCGACGAATACAACTAGCAAATAAAACGTATTATTCGGTACTTCCAATAACGAAATCGAAGAAAGTGCACAGGAATAATAAGCTGCAAATATAATACGACCTGTGCTCTGTTATGGCGAGACGTGGACATTAACGCGAACTTCCGAAAAAGCAGTTAAAGCATTCGAAAGAAAGGTCCTCCGAAGAATTTTGGGACCTGTGAAGGAAGGAATGGAATGGCGAATAAGATACAACCATGAGTTGTACCAACTCTACGACGATCCGGAGCCTTCAACGTTCATCAAGCTACGTAAACTGCAGTGGGCTGGCCATGTAGAGCGAATTAAAGATTGAGGAATTCCTCAACGTGCTCTTAAAGGCAAAGCCAATGGTTGCCGGTTAGTAGACAAACCACGCAAGCGATGGGAAGACTTCGTTGATGAAGACAGCAAAGCCATCTTAAAAAACATAACAGCACTACGAGTGGGCGTAAAGCCCAATAAACTCAGAGGGATCCGAATATAGATACTCACTGTCGCGGTTAAGAGAACACCAAATTTTTGACAATGTGCGGCTATATCTCACCTATAAAAAATCTGACATGACCTGTGTAAATGGCAAAGCTAGGACTACTATTATTCTGTCTATTCAACAAGAAGGACTTTCAACTGATATTAAGAGCTTACGACAAATTTATACACGCTTTCATGAGCAATTTAGCCTTTCTTCTGATCAGAAAGACCTCGAAGCGTTTGGCTCGCATGTTTCTTTAAGGCATATCTCTGATCTTCAAAGAAGTCGTGAAGATCATAATAGCTTTCTTCGTGCATTAAGGTCTTGCTAATTTGAATGTTGATACGCCTCTGGACCTTTCCATGATTATTGATTCACCTCATGATCTACATCATAATTTTGGCAGGAATCTGTGTAACCTTAAGCATGTAAGAACTAACCCCGATCTTTTTAAATGTGAAAGAATTAAATTTTTATTTCCACAATATGTTAGGGATAAGAGGTTCTCTGCCTAAATTTCGTAATGATTTGGCTAACTGTCCCTATGACATTGCAATGATTACAGAAACTAGGCTCCTAGAATCTCATTTAGATGCGGAAATGATTCCTTCTGGATGGTATATTTTTCGGAAAGATAAATTTAAGCCGTCGCATTTGGTTGGTCACCGAGGAGGTGGTGTCTTCATTGCTGTAAACAATAGACTCTCTAGCTAACCCATAGCTGTTGAGTTGCCCATTAATGCGTTTTTTGAGATTTGCGCATGTAGATTCCAAATGGTGGATAGAATGCGTAACGTAGATGAAATAGGAAATAGTTTATTGTAGCGGAAAATATGTCATCTTAAATTCTTTTGAATAGTGAATTGTGACTTTTGTACGGGAGGTGGTAAAAGCAGAGGGGGAAGGTTTGTAATTTTTGTATATAACACCAAACGTAGTCTACAAAGTGTTTCATGCTGAATTTAAAGTTTGTAGCTTTCATAATTTTCGAGGAAATTGAACAATTCTTGCCTGAATTTATGCATTTTTATGGGAGGTGGCAGAGAAAGTGGGGGGTTTTGGATAATTTTGAATCTCATTTTCAACATCCTAATCATATTGCTTTGTTACTCATATTCTCGAAGAAGAACTACTTTTCTTGAGTTTTCAATACAAAAATTTGTATGGGAGGTGGTAGAAGGAGTGAAGCGAAGTTAATATTTTTTTTAGCATTTATTGCAATTATTAAGGGACGAATTGTGGCAACATTTTAAGCTTGTACTATTTCTAGTTTCAATAAAAATCGATTAAATGCATTTTATCAAAATTGTGCATTTGTATGGGACGGGGTAGAATGAGTATTCGAGTCAAAACCAAATTTTTTGGGATCAATGATACTTGTAATCAAAATTAAAATTTAATAGCCTTGACGATTTTGGAGAAAAATAATTTTGTTCAAATTCCGAAATTTCGTTAAATTTGTATGGGAGGGGGTAGAAAGGATGAGGTGAAGTTGACAATTTTTACAAAATTGGTTGCAATTATAATAATATTAATTTTGACAAAAATTGGTTCTTTTAGCTTTGCTAGTTGCGATGCAAACCGAATAAATGCAATTTTGAAAATTGTACATTTGTATGGGAGCGGGTAGAAGGAGTAAAGAGGTCAGAGCAATTTTTTTTTTTTACAGTAATGGTATTGTCATTATAATACTATTACCTAATTTTCAAGTCATTAGCTGAAACGGTTTCGGAGAAAAATCAATTTCTTTAAATTTACAAATTTCATGAAATTTGTATGGGAGGGGGTAAATGGCTGCCCTACAGAAATTCGGGTACGGAACATTGAACCACCCCCCTTATAGCTAAGATCTGACCACTTCCGATTATTATTTGTTCCCGAAATTGCAGAAAGAACTGTAGGCATGAAAATTTACCAACGATGAAAAGGTGAAGTCGGCAATTCCAGCCTATTTTGAAGGCCTTGCTTAAATATTTTATTTAGAAGGAATTAATAAACTTTGTGTTGTGTAATGTTCGTTTTAGGGTGGATTAAATAAATGATCTCCATTATCTAAATTTGGGGGAGAGTCAGGTGGAAGGGATAGGTGGGGGAATGAAAGTGCCAAAAACTACGCTTGCTAATATCTCCACTACTAATGCAGATAGGAAGCTGAAAATCAGCATAAATATAGAGAGGAATGTGGGACAAACTTTAAAAATAATTTAATCTTTTTATCCATTGGCGCCCGAAATGGAGAGGGGGGTGGCTAATAACAAATTGTCGGCCGAATTTTTTTTTAAATGATTATATCCTCGAAATTCTTACCATAAAAAAATCATATTTACCATTAATGTGGCAAACAGATCCACCAGAATAAGCTTAGAGGAAGGCTAATTACTGTGAAGGGGAGTATCAGCAGGGTGTAAGGAAATACACTTAAAACTGAATATCTCGACTATCTCTTAAGCTATGTAATTGAAACTTGGAGCATCTATTACGCTATACTAGCCGAATTAGGAAAAAAACATAACATTTGGACATAATAGTAGTGGGGGGAAATAGAGAGTATTTCAAAAATGGTGCACATCCGAAATTGCAAACCGGTATATCACAAAACTGAGTACAGATATCAAATTTTGTCAGATTGTAGAACTACATAGTTTTTAATTTTCGTAAAAATTTGAATTTGGAGGGTGTATGGGAAGGAGGTGCTAAGCAAAAATTACGAAAATTTTGATTGATATTTTTAGGGGTCTGGTGAATTATTAACTATTAACTATTTTCTCTAGATGTATCCAAATGCAAAATTCACTCCTTCCACCACCTCCCATACAAACTGCACTTTTTCATGAAATACTGTAAACCAATTTTCTCAATACATATAGATTTCATCGAGCTGAAATTTTGTATCGAATCCTTAATTAGCATTATTATAAATATTGAGAAAAAATTAACTGATTAGCTTCACTCCTTCTATCCCCTCCTCCCCATAATGTGATACAATTTCACAACTTTGTTGAAAAATGTGAACGTTACTGAACTAAAATTTAAAATATATCAGTTTTATTTCTCGAAAAATAACCAAAAAACAATCCCCTCCTTCTACCACCTACCATACAAATTGCGCAATTTCACTAAATCCAATGTTCTAAGTTTCTCAGTACCTATTCAATTTTTGAAGCTTAAATTTGGTACAAAACATTTTCATAGCGACTCTAGCATGACGTGAAACAAATTAGTTCAGTACTATCACCCATTCTACCACTCCTCATAACATCACAAAAATTTCATCTGTAGTATCGTACGATTGGGCTTTACGCAGAGTCGTAGTCCTGTTATGGTTTTAAGCTTAATGTTATTTTATTTGGGTTTTTATAATCTAGATGAAATCTGAGAGTATATTGCGTTTGTAACGCTAAGAAATAACGCTCGCACAGATTCGCCAAGGGTACAAAAATATTTGTTGTCGCTCAAAAACCTCGATTCCGAGTGACCATCCGTTTGTCCGTCTGTGCGTCTGTCTACAGCATAACTCTCGAAAGCTTTGAGCATTAATGCTGTGTGTAATTTTTAGCAAAAAAGTAGCTTTAAGTTCGTGAATGGGCTACACTCCCCCACTCCTTCTACCCCCTCCCATAAAAATTTCATGAAATTTCGAAATATTAAGAAATTGATTTTTCTTTGAAACTATTTAAGCTATCGACTTGAAATTTAGGTCAAAGTATTATAATATAGATGTCATTAATATCACGGAATATTGACCCGATCCTCTAACTCCTTCCACCCCCTCCCATACAAATGGACAATTTTGAAAAATACATATTTTCGATTTGCATTGAAACTAGTAAAGTTGAAAAGACCAAATTTTGTCAGAATTAACTCTATTATAATTGAAATTTATTTTAAAAATAATTATTAACTTCACCTCACTCCTTCTACCCCCTCCCATACAAATTTCACGAAATTTTGAAATTCAAATTAAATTATTTTTCTTCGAAACTGTTAAAGCTATCAACTTGATATTTTGTATAAAGTATACAAATAGAAATATTAATAATGCGAAAAAAATTTGTTTTGAACCGTACACTCCTTCCACCCCTCCCATACAAATGCATAATTTTTGTTAAATGCATTTTATCGATTTTTTCCCAGAATTTGTTCTTAATAATTGAAATAAGTGTTAGAAAAAATTATCAGCTCCGCTTCACTCCTTCTACCACCTCCCATACAAATATCTGTATTATAAATTCAAGAAAAGCATTTCTCCTTCAAGTATATATATGAGAGCTTTCGATTGAAATTAAATCAAAGCATGGTGATAAGGATGATGATAAGCAGTTTCAAAATCATCTTAAACGCTCCACTTCCTCTGCCACCTCCCATACAAATGCCCCAATTTCAGGAAAACTGTGACCAATTTCTCTAAAAATAATGAAAACTAAAAACTTTAAATTCAGCAAAAAACATTTTGCGTGCCATGTTCAGTGTCATATACGAAAAGTACAAACCTCCCCCTCTACTTCTACCACCTCCCATGCAAAAGTCTCTATTCATTATTCGAAAGAGTTTGTCTTTGTCATTTCCATCTCATCTAGAGTATCATATGGTTGGGCTTTAAGCCCAATCATAATCCTGTAATTTTTTTTTTAATTTAACACAAGCCACAACTATTCACATGTCCTTAATGCTCTTGAATACGCATATGATCTCGAATCACGGGATTGATTTGATAACGATCCTGTCCTATACAAATGCGAGTACCATGGTTTAGTTCTTAATAATTTATGGTTCTTATACCAACAAAATACAAACCATTGTCTTTAAAGAGTCAGTAAACTAATCAGATTATATAAGCCGGATAATGTATTACTAACTGAATTCTCAAAAAATGCTTATTTTGCGATTTTTACGCGGACAAAGTTGCGGGCGTTCGAAAGTTCGAAATAAAATGGGTAAAACGATGTAAAAGTAAAAAAGTTTCACTTCAAAACGGTCTAGATACTCAGAAGATGATTACCGTTCGCTTTCTTAATCATTCCTGCAAATATTTTTCAGTAGCAGCTAGTAAAACTGAAAAATATACCAGCTTCTCCACTCGTTACGGTCGTTCTCACTCTCCTTCCTCTCCCTTCCCAATCACAGTCCCTTCAGACCCTCATATACCAAAAATGTACGGACTTCCGAAAATTCATAAGGAGAATACCCCACTTCGACCCATCGTCAGTTCGGTACAATCACTTACTCAAATAAACTGCCAACAAGTCGGGCGAAACTTTATTATTCTTGGGACATGTTGCGGATGTGTGGAAAGTCAATATGCAAGTAAGAGTGGTTAGGGAAGACTAAGTGAAAGGGAGTTCTTGAGCAGGGCTGTTGTCTATTTAACAATATTTCATTCGTTTCTACAAGTTTGGGTTTTTATGGAGGGAAGGAGGAGGGGTAATAGTAAGGGTGGGTGGATGTTAATAGCTTTTTAATTAATTGCTTGAATCACGTCCAATATTCTCTGTGTAGAATGTGTTTCATAGACGAAGTTGCATAGAATTTTCATAAAATTCGGTGTATTTTACATTCACGAAACCGAACATTTGTATGGGAGGGGGTAGAGTAGGTAGGGGAATCGTAAATTTTGATATGCAGTTTTATTTCGCTTCTCTTTTAAGGTGCTTTTATACAATTTCAAGTTCATAGCTTTTAGTTTGTTGACTATTAGATGATTTATGAAATTGGTCGAAATCATAGTTTTGTATGGGAGGGGGTAGAAGGGCAAGCGCGATTTGAAAATTTTGAAAGCAATTTCATTTGAATTATTTTTATAAGTTTCAATGCAAAATTTGAAATTGATAACTTTTAAGAGTTAGCTGATAACTTATTTCATAAAAATGCTCGAAAAAATAATTTTGTATGGGAGGGGGTAGAGGAGGTAGGGGAATCGTAAGACTTGTGATGCAATTTTCTTTCTTTTTAGTTGTAAGGTGCTCGTACAAAATTTCAAGTTCATAGCTTGCAAATTGTTTGTTATTAGTTGATTTAATGAAATTGGTCGAAATCATACTTTTGTATGGGAGGAGGTAGAAGGGTAAGCGAGATTTCAAAACTTTTAACGTAATTTCATTTCAATTATTTTTGTAAGTTCTTATGCAAAATTTCAAATTGATAGCTTTTAATAGTTAGGTGGTAATTGATTTCTTGAAAATGGTCGAAAAAATAATTTTGTATGGGAGGGGGTAGAAGTTTTAAAGATTTTCGACCAGTTAATAATTCATTCTTTTAGGGATTTTTTTTAAATGCATTTCGCAAATTTTCAAGTTTCTACCTTAAAATTTCATTCAAAAATTTTCAGCTTATGTGTTTTTTCATTTCACATGAAACTCCTTGTGCACGTTAGACCAGGGGGGTCGGTGCATAACAATTGTAGAATTTTTATTATTTTTTATGTATGTACAATAAATTGATATATTGACCTGCAAAATTTAGACTCTGTATCTTTTACCAGAGCCCTAAAAAAATTACTCAAAATGTTCAACATTTTTGCTTTCCACCTCCCTCCCCTTACACCCCCTTACTTAATTTTTTTACCAAAATTAAAAACTATATAGTTCTATGATCTGACAAATTTTTGATGTGATATCTGTGCTGAATTTTGAGATATAATGGTTTAAAATTTTGGAAAGTTCAATGCTCCCCATTTTCCCCCACTACTATTTAGTCCAAATATTATATTTTTTTTGTATTTCTTTATTATAGCTTAATATAAGTACCAAGTTTCAATTGCATAGCTCAACAAATAGCCGAGATATTGATTTTTAAGTGTTTTTCTTTGCACCCCCCCTGACTCTCCCCCTTACAATAATTAGCCTCTACATAAGCTGATTCCAGTGAATCTGTATGCCACCTTGATGGTCTAAAATTATAAATTTTTTATGCTAAGTAATTTCGAAGATATAATCATTTGAAAAAAAAATTCGGCCGACAATTGGTTTTTAGCCCCCCTTTTTGCACCCCAATGGATAAAAAAATTAGATTAATTTTAAAAGTTGTCCCATAAACCCTTTTATATGTATATTGATTTTTAGCTTCCTAGCTGTAACCATGTTTGAGATATTTGAATTCTTAGTTTTCGGTTTAAGTGCTCCCCCCGCCTCCCCCTGAACCCTTACACCTCCAAAAATGAGTGTCCTTCTGAGATCCGCAACTACCTACAATCCCTCCAAAAATGAGCTTTCTATCTCGAAGGGCTCGGGAGTTAATGTGCTCTGAGCGTACACACCGGCGTACGGCGTACGGCGGACGGCGGACGGCGTACGGCGGACGGCGTACAGACAGACGGATTTTTTTTTTTTGCATTTTTAGGCTAATTTAGTCACGAAACGCGAAAAAACAAAATTTCAGGGTAGCAAATTTTTTTTTTTCCCAAGTCGATCACAATACTTTATTATTAAAATAATAAAGTAAAACTGGCTAAGGCTCTCGCGACCGAGTTACGCCCACTAGTAGGTAACACATCACGCTCTGTTAAAAATTCCGCTCATCCAGTAGAGATTCTTCAGAAAGTCAAATTGGAACCAACGAATATTCTAGTCAGCCTAGACGTGGAATCACTGTTCACCAACATCCCGATTAAGGACACCTTAAGTATCATCAGGAAACTAATCCCGGACAACAGGTATGACTTAAAAGAATTTTGTTTAAATAATACTTTCTTTTCAGCTCTAGAGAAACTCTTCAAGCAAACGGAACGAGCGGCTATGGGATCTCCAATTTCACCGGTGGTAGCGGAAATTTTCATGGAGGAATTTGAAAAGAACGCACTGGACTCAGCTCCATTAACACCGAAATTGTATCTACGGTGTGTAGATGACACCTTCATCATTTGGCAACATGGGAAAGAAGAGCTCGACAAATTTTTAGCACACCGGAACTCACACCACGAGAAAATTAAGTTCACCATGGAAATAGAGCAACGGGAAACTGCCATTCTTGGATGTACTCGTAGAAAGGAATGATACGTAGCTAAGCTTCTGGGTATGTAGGAAACCAACTCACACCAATAGATATCTTCACACTCATTCACATCACCACCCAAGCCAGAAAACAGGGTTACTGAAGACCCTAATACACAGAGCTCGACGTATAACTGAAGGAAATCCGGGCAGTCTACGAAAGGAAAAGGAAGAGTTGAATCGGGCATTCGCTGCAAATGGATACAAAGCGAGCGAAATTGACAAGGCGTGGAAACCGAAGCATCCAAGGACAACAGAACGAGAAGACACTGAAGAAGAAAATGCAGACAAACGATGGGTAAAACTACCTTACATCCAGGGCACGACAGATAAGATAGGAAAAATCCTTCGGAAATCCAACATCAAGACAACATTCACTACCCCGACTACTATCCGAGGAATTTTCGGAAACCAGAAGGACAAAAAACCATTGGAGACTGAAGGAGTTTACAAAGTACCGTGCGGCTCATGCGATAAAGTATACGTAGGAGAAACGGGAGGCACATTCCAAACAAGGATCAACGAGCACCAACGATGCACACGAAAAATCAGATACAGTCATCAGCGATCGCGGAACATGCAGCGACAAAGGACCATACCATCGATATCGACAATGTGCAAATTCTGGCCAGGACAAATCAATATTATCAACGAATAGTACGAGAAGCCATTGAAATTTCTAAACATCCACAGAACTTCAACCGAGACACCGTATACAAGTTATCAGCAGTTTGGCTACCTGCCTTAAAATTTGGCAAGAACAAAATCCGTACCCAGAAATCCTTAACTAATTTAACTACCTGATACTTATTATTATTTATTTATTTATTTAAGACTAGCAAACGCCCGCGACTTCGTCCGCGTAAAAATAAGCAATTTTTGAGAGTGTAGTTAGTAATACATTATGTGGGATATATGTATAATCTGCTTACTTTAATGGGTCTTTGAAGAAAATGGTTTGTATATTGTTGGAATCAGATCCATAAATTATTCAGAATGAAAGCATGATACTCCCATTTTTATGGGACATGCTCGTGATCAAATCAAACCCGTGATTTGAGATCATATAAGTATGGAAGAGCGTTAAGGACATGTGAATAGTTGTAGCTTGTGTTAGTGAAAGAAAAGACCAAATAAAATAACGTTAAGCTTAAAAGCATAACAGGACTACGATTGTGCGTAAAGCCCAATCATACGATACGAAATTTTTGCGGTGTTAAGAAATTTTATATGGGGAGTGGTAGCAGGGGTGACAGCAATGAACTAATTTGTTTCACATTATGCTAGAGTAGCTATAAAAATGTTTTGTACCAAATTTAAGCTTCAAAAATTGAGTAGGTACTGAGAAACTTAGTGCATTGAATTTAATGAAATTGTGCAATTTGTATGGGAGGTGGTAGAAGGAGTGGGGGGTTTTTGATGATTTTTCGAGAAACAACTATAACTATCATGCAATTGATATACTTTAAATTTCAGATCTGTATCGTTCATACTTTTCAAGAAAATCGAATTATTGTATAGTCGTGGAATGTGTCTCATTGTATGGGAGGGGGAAGAAGGAGTGAAGCTACTCGGTTAAGTTTTTTCACGATATTAATAATAATGCTAATTAAGGATTAAGTTCAAATTTTTACCTCGATGAAATTTAAATGTACTGAGAAAATTCGTTTAGAGTATTTCATGAAAAAGTGCGGTTTATATGGGAGGTGGTGGAAGGAGAAGGGGGTTTCTGGTGATTTTTCGAAAAACAACTATAATCAGCATGCAATTGATATATTTGAAATTTCAGATCAGTAACATTCAGACTTTTCAAGAAAATCAAATTCTTGTGAAGTCTTGGAACTGTGTCACATTGTATGGGAGGGGGTAGAAGGAGTGAAGCTAATCGGTTAATTTTTTCCCGATATTAATAATAATGTTAATTAAGGATTTAATACAACATTTTAGCTCGATGGAAGTTACACGTACTGAGAAATTTGGTGTAAAGTAATTCATGAAAAAGTGTAGTTTGTATGGGAGGTGGTGAAAGGAGTGAGGAAACTCAAACAATTTGTACACCAAAAGACTGCATTTATAATAGAAATAATATATTCCAAATTTCAAATTAATAGCTTTTATGGTTTCCAAGAAAATTTGATTAATATATATTTTGAAAATGAGTCACTTTGTATGGGAGGGGGTAGAAGGCGTGAGGGGAGTGAAATGAAACCAAGTGCAGATTTCATTCCGATGGACACCTAACAAACTGTGCAAGTTTCATTACAATCGGTTCAGCCGTTTGTGCGTGAAAAGCGGTCGTACAGACAGACAGACAAAAATTTCAAAAATGTGTTTTTATGCTTAGTTAGTGCTAAAATAACTCAAAAAACTAACTTATAGCCATTTATAAGCAAATAACAGACAGACACTACAATTATATTTATATGTATAGATAAATGACTGCATATAAATATAAAGCCATTTTATAGAGGCATCAGGGGCATCTAAGGCCATGCGATGCCGTTTGATAAGTTTTTGTTTTAATCGTAATTCGTACAACTAGGTTAACTATTGATTAGTCAAAATTTAAGTATTAAACTAAATCTAAGCTTACTTTTAATTACTGTTTTTTGAATCCTTGTAGACTTTATATTATAGATAAACTTATGACTAATACATTGATTGGCATATATTCACCTCTTTTTTCTGATACTAATTAATTAACCCTAATTAACTAATTTATACATCGGATACATCGCCTCGGATACGGACTGATTCTACGGCAACGACTTTTGGCATTCGACAACGGACTATGATTGGCTTCTGGAACGTTCGAACATTGAATGACGGGGGAAGAGCTGGGGTTACTCGGTCCTTGCACCGCCAATCAGTGATCGACCGTGAAATGAAGCACTATAACATCCAAATCTTGGGCTTGAGCGAGGTCAGGTGGACAGGATCAGGAGAAGAACGAACCCCTAGCGGAAACACTATTCTGTACATTGGCTCTGAAAGTGAAGCCAGAAATGGCGTGGCGTTCGTCCTTACGCCGAGAGCGAGAAACAGTCTCAATCTCGGATAGGATTATCGTCGTCAGGCTCAGGACCAGTGTCAGAAACGTCACAATTCTGCAGTGCTACGCACCAACTAATACCGCAACATCTGGTGACAAAGATGAGTTTTATATCCAACTGAGTGCCACCTTCGAACGTGTTCCAAGAGGTGATATTATTATCATCTCGGGAGATATGAACGCCCAGGTTGGATCAGACAACGCTGGACTAGAACACGTCATGGGGAGGCATGGTGACCCTTGGGTCGACGCTTCACGACCTTGGATTAAGAGACCCGAAAACGGCGAATTATTTGTGGAGTTCTGTAGTACTCGGCAAATGGTCATCGGAGGGACCCTTTTTCCACACAAGAGTCTTCATAAAACATCTTGGGTTTCCCCTGATGGTGTTACTCAGAACCAGATCGACCATTTGGCTATAAGTCGCCGATGGAGAAGATGTCTCCTCGATGTGCGAGCGAAACGTGGAGCTGACGTGGGAAGCGATCACCACTTGATGGTTGCTGCTTGAGATTGTGTACAGCAGCTATCCGACGACCACAAATTCTTCAAATGAAGCGCAAGCTTAATGTGGATAAACTCAGAGATCCCAACAGAAAACTCGAATACACCACCGTTCTACGCGAAAAGTCATCCACATTGGGTGAACATGAAATGCGCACACTGAACGCCAATTGGGAGGCAACCAGAAACACTTTTCTTACTAGTGCTGAAGAATCTGTGGGATATGCGCAAAGGGGTGAGAAACCCTGGATGTCGCAAGACACATGGGACAAGGTTGGCAATCGGAAAAAAGCCAAATTGGCAATCATCTCTCAACCCGATGTCAACCAACGAACGCCCGACTTGAGGCAGAACTACCGCGATGCTCATATACAGCTTAAAAAGGCTGTTAGACGCGACAAGAGAAAGGCCATTGAAGATCTGGCAAACAAGGCAGAATCTGCGGCTTACCTTGGGGATATGTGTTCACTATTTAAAATCATGAAACAGTTGACGAACAGGAATTTCACCGCCAACCACCTGGTGAGACATGTCAACAGAACTCTCCTTAATATGAGTGAACACCAGTTGCGATGATGGAAGGAATACTTCTATGATATTTTAAACATCTTGTCAGATGAAGATATTCCGGAAACAGAACAACTTCCAAACATCCAACCGCAACAATCCTCTATTAGGGACGATCCCCCAGATAAGGAAGAGATAGTTTCCGCCATTCGGTCAATGGCGGGAAGGAAAGCTCCAGGTATAGACGGACTACCAACCGAACTCCTCAAAGCGGACCCGGAAATAACAGCCGATATACTCCTCCCACTCTTCACAAAGGTGTGGAATGATGGAAGATATCCGACTGAATGGAAGGAGGGCGTCATTGTGAAAATTCCGAAGAAGGGCGACCTTCGGGATTGTGGCAATTGGCGTGGTGTATGTCTACTGACTGCCGTATCCAAAATTATGGCTAAGGTAATTCTCAATAAGATTAGTGATGTCGTCGAGAGCACTCTCGAAGTTTATTAGGCTGGATTCCGTAAAGGGTCGTCTTGTACCGACCACACAAATACCCTACGGATAATATTAGAGCAGTCAGCCGAAATGGGTTCGCCACTACATCTCATGTTTGTGGACTTCGAGAAGGCTTTCGACAGCGTTAAGCGAGATTACATATGGAATGCTTTGCGTAGGAGAGGTATTCCAGATAAGGTCATAGCTATGATTAAAGAATCCTACGAAGATGCAAGGTGTCGCGTCTTGCATAGAGGAGAGCTGTCCGAGAGCTTTCCTGTGCGAACGGGTGTCAGACAAGGCTGCATTTTATCACCAGCCCTGTTTCTGGTGGTAATAAATGACATCTTGAAAGCTGCACTGGAAGGTGGGGAAGGTAAAGGTCTTCAATGGAGACTATTTAACATCTTAAGTCACCTTGATTATGCTGATGACGTGTGTTTGCTTGCACATACCCGTTCGGACTTAGAGTCAAATGTTCGCTCGTTGATTCTAAATGCAAAGAGGCGGGACTGAAAATAAATGTGCGTAAAACCAAGTACATGCACATGGGTTCGAACGCAAGCACACCGATTGTTCTTAATGGACAGGATGTGGAAGAGGTGCAAGATTTTTGCTATCTCGGAAGCATTGTCAGCATGGACGGCGGAGCCGAAAAGTATGTTGAGGCTCGGCTAAATAAAGCTCGTCAGGCCTTCGGTATCCTTTCCCCTTTCTAGAGGTTAAGAGAGATCTCCCTTCGCACGAAGCTGCGAGTTTTTGACGCATGCGTCAAATCCGTGTTGTTATACGGTTGTACTACGTGGAAAGTGACCGTTCGACTTACCAAGAAACTACAGACTTTCGTAAAGCAATGCCTCCGACGCATTTTAGGAATATTCTGGCCAGAAGTAATCTCCAACGACGAACTTTGGAGTACAACTCGCCAGACTAAAATAGGTATTGAGATTCAACGGCGGAAGTGGCAGTGGATCGGTCATACTTTGAGGAAACCAGAGCAAAACATCGCAAAACAGGCTCTGGATTATAACCCTCAAGGAAGACGTCGGGTTGGTCGACCATGTAACACATGGAAGCGAGCAGTTGAACAGGAGGCCAGAGGAATAAACAAGTCCTGGCAACAGCTTAAAGCCGATGCTCAGTTTCGCGCCTTGTGGAAGAGAGTTGTTTCTGTCCTATGCCCCTATAGGGGGTCTTAACAGGAATTTGATTGATGAACTAATTTAACCTTAATTACCCTTCATTCCATATAATAATTGTGTTTGTAATTGTCGATCAGTTTGATAAAGGTCTCAGCAGAGACCGAAACGTCAGGAATAATAAAGCGTAACAGTGTAGAATCCGGAAATCTTTTCTTTCAAAAAGGTAAAATTACAGTTGAATAGTACGCCCAAATCATGTACTTTGTCAGAACGAAGTAAAGAGCATCCATCTACAACATAGTCAAAATTAAGTGATTTTCTCTTCTTAGAATACGAAACAGTAGTTCACTTATTAACGTTGAGATGTTAATTAAGCAAGCAGCACCCGTCATGAAAACGCGAGATATCACTTTGCAATAATAAACAATGCTGGAGATAATCTTAAAGATTTTCGCATCATCGGCATAGAGGAGAATGTTCGAGTTAGAGATAAACGAATTCACGTCATTAATAAAGAGAAAGAATAGAAGTAGACCCAGATGGCTACCTTGCGGAACGCCTAAAGTATTAAATATTTCAGAAGATAAGGCTCCGCGAAAGTGTACTTTCTGAATGCGATCACTAAGATACGACTTAATCCAAAGGACTAAAATATCAGGAAAACCAAGCAGCTGGAGTTTATCCACTGTAAACACCTGAGTTGATGTTTGACTAAAAAGTGATTTTACGTTTTTATAATGTTTATATGTATATTCTAAAATTAGTGACTATGCAAAATTGATTTATCCGAATTGCATATTGCCACTCAGCAGTTTTTTTAACTGAGTTTCTGCAATGTTGCAATGTGCAATTGCAAGTTGGAATCAGACATGCAGCAAATATGCTATTCGGCAATATGAAAGTTCCTACCAATATGATGAATTAAGTTCAACATACTGTTATGGACTTGTAATTGTAGTTCAAATAGTTTGAAGTTGAACACTTTCATTTCCAATTCAGAACTTATCTTTACAGGAAAAGTAACTATAGTAAATTTAGAAATCTTGCGAATGCAAACGAAACACGTGAGAATAGCCGACTATTTACCAATTTTATTTAGAAATATATTAAGAGCTTACAATAAATCTCTATGTTCAACATAGTTATTTTATTATATTTGACAAAATTTTGTAATCCAACGCAAACCGAAACAATGAGCGTAGTAAATTACGAAACGATGGAGTTGTTTTATTAGCGATATTGAGGTTTTCAGTGATAACACCTACCGCGACAATTGCAATGGGATTTCGAAGTAGATATAACTGCAAAGACCGACTTATTTCATTTCAGTTATCTCAGTTTGATATCGCCGATCGGTAGTATTTGTCGTATTCAAAATTTGTGAAGTGAAAAGACGTGCCAAGTGAAGCTGCAAAAATGCGAAAAGAAAGTTATCCGCGAGCTTTGGATTTACATGGACAAAATGAACTGCAACCAGCCAAACGTAATAAAATATTAAAATTCCTAGAGCTCCGTTAATTCAAACTTATATTTTAGAAAATATTATTTAAAAACAACCGTTTAAAAATTGAAAATCTATGCTGATAGTTATTTGATTTATGCACTTTGATATGTTTATGTTCGCAATAAACTTAATTATTACCATAAAATTGCTAACTTTTAAGAATCGCTCAGTTTTTTTGATCTTGTCGTATCTATAGTTGAATTACTGGTGCGCTAATCCATTCGTAAATCGACGAGTCAATTTGTAATTAGGTATTTAAATAGTGATAGAGATTATGAATCAATCTTAATCAAATAAGGTGGTGAAGAGTATTGCAGGTGGTGAAGAGTATTACATAAATATCTTTAATTCATGAGCAAAAACAATGGGAAAGAAATTTATAATTCCCAAACTTGCCATTCGTTTATTGATGTGATTTTTATTAAATTTTTCTTGCACACTTTTTTCTGTTTTTTGTTCTAAAAATAAGGATCGATATTCAGTATCAGGATAAAAAAAAAGCTTAAAAGGCGATTATTTATGGCATTAATGAAGACAAAACTCACCTTCATTTTACAACCCTTCAATCAGTTTTGATTAATTTAATTGACAATATCCGATTGATGTATTACTTATCAGCACAGAATTATACTGTATGGCTTTCTGCATTTCGGGTAACAATGATAAACTACCTGTTATCGGTCCTGTCTATAGATCTCCCTAGTAATAAAAGAGTTGCGAGACAACAAAGCCCGGCGGCGCGTAAATAAATGATTAAATTTTAAGTCTGGAATCATAGTCATCCAATTGAGGAAAATTTTTCAAGATCGTGTCGTATTAACAGATAACCAAAGCGTGAGATGTTAACTCTCTGTTTACGTTCACGCAATTATTTTATTTGTTTTGAAAATGAATCACTTTAAGATTCATCCGTAACGATTATCACTTATCTCGCGATTGAAACTAACATGAACTAATCGACTTAGCAATCCAAGTCCAAATTTAGCATGCGATGGACAACGAGAAAGCTCCTTTGATCGCAAAATTATCTCGCAAGTATTTCGAAAGACTAACAAAATAATTTTGTTTTAACTGATATTGATTTTATTTATTTTTTAATTACAGCGAAGGGTTTTGGAGTTCGCCACTATCAAGCTTGCTGGATGTTCGGTGCTCTCGTTTTTGGCTACTTTCTGCGTGTGAACATGTCCATGGCTATAGTTGCCATGGAGAAGCCCAGTAAAAATCCGAACATTGAGCGATATGTTTGGAGTTCGACTGAAAAGTTGTTAATTTTGAGCAGCTTTTTCTGGGGCTATGTCGTGGCTCAATTACCGGCTGGACTATCCGCCCAGCGCTACGGACCAAAAATCATCCTCAGTTTGTCAACAATAGTTTGTTCGGTTCTAACGATCATCATACCGTGGGCTTGTAGCATGGGTCAGTGGAAGGCAGTTTGTACTCTTCGTGTTTTAATTGGATTTTGTCAGGGCACAGTATATCCGTGTGTCCATACTCTCCTAGCCAAGTGGGTGCCACGGACGGAACGAGGATTCATCGCTTCGTTTGTTTATTCGGGAGCACAAGTTGGTACGTCCATAATGTTTGCTAGTAGTGGAAGCATGTCGGAATCGTACATTGGGTGGCCGGGCCTCTTCTACGTATCGGGTGGACTGGCACTCATTTGGGCTGTTGCGTATTTTGTGTTCGGATCTAATGCGCCGGATGATTCCAAAATCATTTCCAACTGTGAACGAACGTATATCGGAAGCTTGACTGGAAACACAGTGAATAAGGTACGCATGAAAAATTGGGATAGTTTTAAGATGACCTTCAATGTACTGATCTCATTTCAAACAATAAGTCATGTCATGCATTAGATCAATTTCACATCTTTATAAACAATTAAAATGCTACTTTTCGCAATAATTCATAAACAGCCAGCCATAGTAAAGATGCCCTACTTTTCCAATCTTAGGAATTCTTTTTCAATCATTATAAATTAATTAGATAACGACAAATTAGATTAAAAGTTGGCATTAAAATTTGATAAGTAGTATAACAAACAATTAACTGTCCATTTATTTTATTATTTAATAATTGTTGGATGCCCAATGATTTCTTATTGTTTGTGCTCTCAAACTGAATGATATGTGGTCTTTCTTTTAACTTCAGCCTCATAACATTAATCCAGCCAAAAGTATGCCGCTTATATCATTAAATACTGTGCTCTAGTTCGTTACGCGCTTATCGCTTATACCGACAGTGATGAGCTTACAATTGAAATTGATGGCTTCGTGGCGTAGTGGTACCGTGATTGCTTCACTGCTAATAGGTCGTGGGTTCAATTCCCACTCCTGGCAGTAGTATTTTTTAGTTGTTCAGTAATATGCCAGTGCAATGACAAATTATTTAAATTTTATAATGGACAAACTTTGAAAAAGCGAAACAGTTTCACTTCTAGAAGGTCTACATACTCATTAGAAATGGTTTTTGTTCGCTTTCTTTCACTTTCCCATAACATCTGCAAATAGTCAGTAGCAGCCAGTACAACTAAAAAACATAACAGAATTATCATAATAAGGCTTCTACCCCCTCCCATACAAATTTCATGAAATTTCGGAAAATGAAGAAATTGATTTTATTTGAAACTATTTAAGCTATCAACTTGAAATTTAGATCAAAGTATTATGATATAAATGTAAACACGGAATATTGACTTGATCCCTTTACTCCTTCCACCCCCTCCCATACAAATTGTCAATTTTGAAAAATACATATTTTAGATTTTCATTGAAACTAGTAAGCTGAAAAAACGAAATTTTGTCAGAATTAATTCTACTATAATTGCAATTTATTTTAAAAATAATTATCAACTTCGCCTTACTCCTTCCACCCCCTCCCATACAAATTTCACGAAATTTTGAAATTTAAATTAAATTATTTTTCTTCGAAACTGTTAAAGCTATCAACTTGATATAATGTATACAAATAGAAATATTAATAATGCGAAAAAATTTGTTTTGATCTGTATACTTCTTCTACCCCCTCCCATACAAATGCATCATTTTTGTTAAATGCATTTCATCGATTTCCATTCAAACTAGAGAAAGTACAAACTTCAAATTTTGCCACAATTCGTTTTTTAATAATTGAAATAAGTGTAAGAAAAAATTATCAGCTCCGCTTTACTCCTTCTACCACCTCCCACACAAATATCTCTTTTATAAATTCAAGAAAAGCATTTATCCTTCAAGTATATGAGAGCTATCGACTTTGAAATTGAATCAAAGCATGGTGATGAGGATGATGATAAGCAGTTTCAAAGTCATCTTAAACGCTCCACTTCCTCTGCCACCTCCCATACAAATGCCTCAATTTAAGGAAAACTATGACCAATTTCTTTAAAAATAATGAAAACTAAAAACTTTAAATTCAGCAAAAAACATTTTGCATGCCATATCCGGTGTCATATACGAAAAATACAAACCTCTCCCTCTACTTCTACCACCTCCCATGCAAAAGTTTCTATTCACTATTCGAAGAATTTGAGATGACATATTTTCCGGTATATTAAAGTAATTTCCATCTCATCTAGAGTATCATATGATTGGGCTTTATGCCCAATCATAATTCTGTTATGTTTAAGAAACAGGATTAAGAAAAATTTAAAGTTTCTGCTTTTTATAGTTTTAATGGAAATCGATATAATGCATATATCAAAATTATGCATTTCCATGGGAGGGGTTAGAAGAGTATACGGATCAAATCGAGTTTCTTACCGTTAATGGATATTATACTTTATTCAAAATTGAAAGTTGATAGCTTCGACAGTTTTCAAGAAAAATAATTTAGCTGAAATTTAAAAATTCCATGAAATTTGTGTGGGTGGGGTTGAAGGAGTGGGATAAAATTGATATTTTTTTTAAGCCTGATTGCAATTATAACAAAAATAATTATGCAAAAATTCGTGTTTTAAGCTTTGCTAGTTTTAATGAAAATATATGAAATTCAGTTTTTAAATTTTTATGAGAGGGGTTAGAGGGAGTGATGGGACCGGATCAATATTTTTTTCCAAAAATGATATTTACATCATTACACTTTGAATTAATATTCAAGTCAATAACTTCGCAGAAATATAAAATTCTTAAAATTTCGAAATTTCATGAAATTTAGGAACTTTTAGGAACTTAAAGCTCCTTTTTTTTGACAAATATGACAAAAAAAATTTCAACACGATTGCTCAAAGCGTTCGAAAGTTATGTTCTAGACAGACAGTCACTCGAAATCGAGGTCTTTGAACACGATCGAAAGTGGCACTGGTTATAAAACTCCTCTTTGTCCCCAGGTGTTGTGGTATTAGTTGGTGCGTAGCACTGCAGACGTTTCTGACACTGGTCCTGAGCCTGACGACGATAATCTTATCCGATATTGGTTCCCAGCTCATGAGACTGTTTCTCGCTTTCGGTGTAAGGACGACCGCCGCGCTATTTTTGTCTTCACTCTCAGGACCGACGAAGAATGGTGTTTCGGCTCGGTGTTCGTTCTTCTACTGATCCTGTCCACCTGACCTCGCTCAAACCCAAGATTTTAATGTTATAGTGCTCCATTTCAAGGTCGATCACTGATTGGCGATACGAGGACCGAGTGACCCCAGCCCTTCACCCATCATTCAATGTTCAAACGTTCCAGAAGTCAATCATACTCCGTTTACGAATGCTAAAAGTCGCTATTGTAGAATCCGTCTGTATCCGAGGCACCGCATCCGTTTCCCGTATCAGTAAGGTTTTAAAATCACGGGTGGTAAGCCTATGTGAGTGTCCATTTGCCATTTTTAGGGCAAGCAGGACTGGCTGTGGGTGAATTCTACTGCCCCCATCCCACAGGGTGATGTTTAGTTCAGGTCCGTGGAGTCGCTATTTTTCAAAGATAGTTGCATGAATTGGTAAGAGAGAATAGCCTTATGTAACCTTAATTGGAATGATAGAGTTCGTATTCCTCCTTATACCGACCGACTTCAGCTACTAAATATGGCGTCACTCTCGAGACGACGTGAAGCAGCTGATGTAGTTTTTACTCATCAACTTCTTATAGGGGTAGTTGACTCTTACACACTTTTGGGTTTGATGCAGTTTGCTGCTGGTCAATTTTTACCGAAGCATCCTAGAATGCTGCAGATTTTCATTCAACAGAATAACTATGGTATGAATAAACCGATTTTACGTCTCGAGAGAGAAATTAATAAGAATGCTGATGTACCTCAGCCAACAAAATAATTCAATAAAGACTCGTTAATGAATTATATTAACGAGTTAATGAGTGTCGTTAACGATACATTAACGAGTCAACAAGCGGACTAAATGGACATTCATTAATGAATTACTTTTAACTACTCATTAATGAATTGTAAAACGCTTACAAAAAACGAGTATACAAGCAAGTATATAATCGAAAATCGCAATTGCTTCTCTGTTTTTGTTTTGTATGCTTTGAACACACTCATAAGCACACGCAAACTCTATAGAGTTTGCAGAGAAAAAATCGCTCAACGAAATATGTGCGATATGCCAATAGACATTACTATGTCGACATTATTTTCGAACTCGCATATCGCACGTCTGATGTGAACTCTGCAGAGTTTGGTTTACATATGGCTTACATTATTTTATTTTACCCTCCAGCTCGGTTTTCGAACGTGTAGATTACTCATCATGTTATTTGTTTTCCAAGCATATTGCAGCTCGGGCATGCGAAATATCGTTTTTCGATCATAAATTTATGAGCGCTCATTAAAATGTTTGCTGGGACACGACTTCTCTGTAGATAAACTATATTGAAAACGCTAACCCTAGCTGACACCAATTTATGTCCGGTTAATTTATGTTCTTGTTGTAAGGGTGTTAAATTATGAGCCAAAGGATAAATCGATTTCCATCTTTTATACTTTGAACCGATTTTATGGCAATTCCTTGCATTAAGGAATCCTGATAGTGACAAACGATTCCAAACCAGGACCGAGGATCGTTTTTCTTCTTTTGTGGCCTTCTTTGCAAAATTTTATTGCCTTGACTATGTAATTAAACTCTTAAAAAATATGATAGATGAGTGACATACGTCACCAATTTATTAACAATGAAGACGAGCTAAATTACGAATTAGTAAAATTATAGTTAGGACCGCTATGTGTTACTGGTATTGGTTTCGACGCATTGGCGGTTCTTTTAGAGTAGTGTCTCTCTTTCAATACTTTTTCTCATCCTCAGTTTGCTTTGTTTATTTACTTATTTTTGCTAACTATACTCTAGATGAAATTTGACAGTATATTGTGTTTACTTCACCATCCCCCCCATCTTCTACCCCCACCCGGACCAACTTCATTAAATTCAAGAAATTGATTTTTCTCCAAAACTATTTAAGCTATCGACTTGGAAATTAAGCCAAAGTATAATGATGGGAATATCATTAACGTTAAAAAATGTTGAAACGATCTTCTCACACAAATACACAATTTTCAAAAATGTATTTCTTCCATTTGTATGGAAACTAGGAAATTCAAAAGGAGGAGTTTTTGCCAGAATTAATTTTTGTTATAATTGCAATCAATTTTGAAAAAAAAAATCAACTTCAACTGCTTCTATCCACTCCCATGCAAATACATAATTATGGTACGTGCAATAAGTGCTAAAAAAATATCAACTTCGCTTCAATCCTTCTACCCCATGCCATACAATTTTTTGTAATATCGAAGTGCGCAACGGGTCGCTGAATTTTTAGTAAAAATAGAACAACGATTTTACTTTTAATTTCATCGCAAAGCTTTATTTCAACTTTCCACTACAAATTATCGCTTCGAAATCTTTCGCTAGTCTCTAACCGTCTATCGGTCAAACTGGACTCTTTCGCTTCTGAGTCTCTACTCAACTGCTCCGCCCCACGAACGCTTGCTCTATTTCTTCTTCAATGGCGCTAGAGACCAAATCAGGCCTTGGCCTCCTGACCTTCAGGTTCTTTAACATTTTCATTATTTATTGCGGAAGGGTTGTTAGCCCTTCGCACAACCCTCTATCTACGAGTTTTTTATTTTCGTAGATTGAGGTAACCGAGGTATACCCAAGCAGGTAGTGTGCTGGAATTATGCGTCGACCGGGATTTGAACTCACGACCTTTGCATTGTAGACCATCATGCTACCCACAAGGCTACACCCTAGCTTAACTGCTCTATTTATATCGCTTTTCATTCGTTCGTAACCCGTTCGCTATTTATTTATTTATTTATTTATCATAACAAGATATTTAGTTACATAATCATTAACTTATATTTTAATTTAATGTAACTTAAAACAAATTAACTTACATAACTTAATCTAAACTAGTAAGATGGGCACTGGTAGAAGGATGGCCATACAGGGTTTTGGATACTTTATAAAACAGAGCGCAGTCTTAGTTTGTATGTCAATTCACTCATTGGGGGTGTGTAGTGAGCACTGAATTTGTTAAATACTCTACAACATCTGTTAATAGGCTCATTTTGTCCGTAAACTGTACTATGCGGATATTCCTTTAGTAGTCCTGAATGTCTCGTCAGCCTGACATTGTCATTGAGTCTGAATTTATTTGAGATTTGATCAAGCAAAATATCGCCATTCAAAACATCTAAGGTAAAACAGGATGTGAGCATAGTTCTTCTAGAACTTAGAGGTAAAAGATTTAATATTTGGAGCCTAGTTGCGTACGGTGGAAGGTTTTCAAAGTCACTAGGATCATACAAGTCCCTAAGAGCAAAGAGAAGGAATTGCTTCTGTATTGACTCTATTCTGTTGCTGTATAACTGGAAAGAGGGATCCCAAATGGGACATACATATTCCAGAAGAGGACGGACAAGGGAACAGAATAATGTCTTAGTGACCCATACATTCTTAAACTCTTTGGCTCTTCTCTTAATAAATCCAAGAAGCTTATTGGCTTTTGAGATTAATCGGTTGTAGTGAGATTTAAAGCACAGTTTATTGTCGAGTAGAATGCCGAGGTCCTCAATTTGATCTACGTGATGTAGTTGAGATCCACTTAGGAAATAGTCATGTAGGTGTGTGGATCTTTTATGTGAGAAGCTTATCGTGTGGCATTTACCGACATTAAGCTCTAACTTGTTCTGACTCCACCACTCATCTAGTGCAATAAGCTTGGATCGCAGGAATGCGACATCATCGGGTGAGGTAACAGTATGATATATTTTTAGATCATCAGCGTACAATAGATGCGAGACATTTTTTAATACATCAGATAAATCTGAGATGAAAATGTTAAAAAAGAGGTCCCAAGTGACTTCCTTGGGGTACCCCAGAGGACACTACTATTTCCTTGGAAAGCCTTGGAAGCCTTGGAATTTGAAAAATTGAGTTCTATTACTGAGATAGGATTTAATCCAGTCAATTAGGGATCCTGCAACACCAATTTTTTTTAATTTTAAAATCAGGATGTTGTGATCAACTCGGTCGAAGGCTTTGCTAAAGTCAGTGTATACTACGTCGATTTGATGCCCATTTTCCAGTGCACAGAGTGCATCAGATACTAGAATCATGAGGTTAGTCATGGTTGAGCGTCCTTTTCTAAAACCGTGCTGCTGGTCATTAAGAATAGGGTTGATTATTTTGGTTAATTTGTCGCAGATAATTTTTTCGAATAATTTCGGTATGGCTGATAGAATAGCTATACCTCTATAGTTCTCCACATTTCGTTTGTCACCATTCTTATGGATGGGTGTGAGATGCCACGATTTCCAAGCCGATGGGAATACTCCCAATGAGAGTGACTTGTTAAAGAGCCAGTATAGAGGTGTTGAGAGCTGAAAGGCACATTTCGATAAGAATAAGGGGGGAATGAGATCAGGACCTGGACCTTTTTTGACATCAGTAGTTGTAAGTGTATCAAGCACCTCCTCAATGGTTAATGAAATATTTTCAACGAGTGGAGGAACCGAAATGTTGGGCTCGATTACGGTTGAATCCGACTGGGCTCCAAAAACGTCGCGAAACGGTCAGTAAACATATCGCAGATATCATGTCTGCAGAAAGATTGCGTGATTCCATTGGACATGGTTACGGGATAACCCGAACTTTTACGTTTTGTGTTAACGAAGTCGAAAAATCGTTTCGGTTCTGTTATGATATCTTAACCGATTTTTTTTACATAACTCTCAGATGCAATCCGGGACACAGAAGAGAACTCTGAAGCCAATATTTTTTTTGGAGATTAGGAGAAATTGCGCCCACTTTCTTAAGCTTTTTGAATAGCTTATTTCTTCTATTCCGTAGTGATCTTAGGTTTTTATCTAACTAGAGTTCCGATAATTTATCTTTTTGCTTTATTACAGGGACGTACTTGACAGCAATTTCGAAGATCACATCGTAGAATGCTGTTATGGCATTGTCAAGATCATTAGATGAAAAAAGGGCTGTCCAGTCTATCGTGGACAATTCATTATTAATGCCATTGAAATCAGCATTCCGGAAGTCAAATACAATATTATTATTGTAAGAGTGAAAAAAATTAGTGTGATCGTATGGTAGATCTACTATGATGGCAGAGTGATGTTGAGTATTAGAGAAAAGATTCTCAGCGTCAGAGACATGGCCAACAATCACTTCATCATATTTGCCATCGTCTACAGTCGGCTTTCTTCGTTCTCCTTTTCATCTAAATCGTAATGAACTGCTTTTTTATCGTTATCCGAATCCTTTTTCGCTCATACCAGCCCATACGTATTGCAATCATTTATTCATCGCTCGAATTTACCCGATTGTAATCGGCCGCTTCTTTTCGTTGCCTGTGTTACATTTATTGCCCTCCATCGAACGCTTCGTCTTTACCCGATCGGTGCCGTTCATTACCGGTCGTCTTTGAGTCTTTTGCCTATTGTTGTTAAACGTTCCAATCGATATTCGGAATTATTTCGTTCTTGTTCGGGTCTTTTTCCTGTCGGTCGGGTCTCGTATAGTTCGTTAATTGAGCTGCAACGTTCAAGATCGGACACAGTTTGATAAAGGTCTCAGCAGAGACCGAAACGTCACGAATAATAAAGCGTAACAGTACAGAATCCGGAAAGCTTTTCTTTCAATTCGAAATGCACTGTGAAAACATTCACCAAACCATCGGACACGTGTTTATTTTCGAGTACGATGAGAAGAATGCAATTAAGATGTTTTCAATCGCGCGTATATTTGCTTGAAGTCTTTGACATTCCGATTAAGTCGCATTGAGTTTCTTATGGTACTCGTACGCGTGCATTAATTTGGTGATAAGCAAGAAGAGCTGACAGCGGAAGACAGCGGATATATGAAAACGCAAAAAACATTTCTCCTTCGAACTTATGAGTGCTATCGACTTTAAAATTGTGGCAAAGCATGGTGATGAGAATGTTGAAAAGTAGTTTCACCCGAACCCTTCCATTTCCTCTACCACCTCCCATACAAATACTAAAATTCCAGAAAATCATGTCCAATTTCCTTTGAAAATTATGAAAGCTACAAACTTTAAACTCGGCACAAAACATTTTGCATACCACGTTCGGTGTTAAAAGCAAAAATTGCAAACCTCTCCCCTCTGCTTTTTCCATCTCCGATACAAATAACTATTCCAATTTATGATGACTTATTTGCCGGTACATTGAACTCATTCCCATTTCATTTAGAGTATCGCAAGATGGGGCCCAATCATAATTCTGTAACGTTTTTAATTTATTTTGAAAGAAATGTTTTTTTTTGAATTTTGCATTTTCTTTTTCAGTGCATGAAAACACCATGGAAAGCAATATTCACATCGAAACCGTTCATAGCATTGATATTCGCGCATTGTGGCTTTACGTGGGGATTTTACAGCCTCTTAACTGAAGTGCCCACCTACTTACACAATGTCCTAGATGTAGATCTCAATTCGAGTGGACTGCTTTCCGCTCTTCCCTACTTCGTCATGTGGATATTTAGTTTAACAATCAGCCCGATAGCTGACACTTTGATAAATAGGGGAAGCACATCGGTGGAATCGAGTCGAAAAATCTTCAATTCTATCGCGCAATGGGTTCCGATGGTAAGTTTGATCGCGTTGGGTTACACCTCTAATGTTGCCTGGGCAATACTTCTACTAACGGCTGCAGTTGGTTTTAACGCAGCTTCCTACGTTGGCTACATGGTAAACCACATGGACTTATCTCCAAATTTCGCCGGAACTATGATGAGTATAACAAATGGAATAGCGAATTTCCTGTCGATTTTTGCACCAATTGTAGCTGGTGCCGTAGTTAAAGAGACCGAGGTTTGTTTTTATTTCTACTTTCTCAGAATTTGTTGGAACTATTTTCAATCTGTACACAGAATGACCCGGCGAAGTGGCGAATTGTATTCTTCATCGTGGCTGGGTTTTATTTAATATGCAATTCAATATTTGTGATATTTGGCAAGGCTACGATACAATGGTGGAACTCGAGCGAGACGATAAGCGGACCGAGCTACATAGTAAATGGCAACAAAAACACGATCCACAGCAAAACTTAACTGAACTAAGATAAAATTAAGGTGCACTTTCTAAATATTTTGGAAATAATCTCAATATTAAATTTTTTAAATTTTATAATAATTTCTTGGAGACATTATTCATTTTTCGATTAATGTGGCAGACAGCACTAAACCAACCAGCCTAGCTGGTGACAATTTTCAGGTAGGAAAATAAAGGTGGGAGTGTCTTGGCATGGATGTCCATCCACCTCATAGAAGTAATACATTGTGTCTATAAAGTTTATGTTTAATCTGGATAATGATATTTCAAAAGTTTTTATTTTGGTAAGCAGGTAGGACTGTCCTTAATTATTATCCCAAAAATCAGCGCGGTATGTTAATCAGTTTGTTTATAGCATCTGGTTGAATTGGTACACCTCAGTAGTCCACGGCGATTCTTGTGTTATGTCCCCGATCGACTGAAAACGGGTTTCAGGGAGAGGTAATTTAATTTTTGAAGATAGAAAACAGTCATACGGAGTCAAATCTGGTGAACACGTGAGAGCACTGCGGCCTTTTTGGCCTATTGTGTGATTATTGCTCCTATACCCTACCATAACTCAATAGCTTTAGCTAATTTGAGTATCTGTAAGGGGGCCATGTTGGCTAGTTCCTCGGTGGAAATGAAACCTTTCCCCAGAAGATTATGCCCTTTACTTGCCACTGCTTCACAGTGGCATAGGATATGTATTGTCGTTTCTGAGTCTTCGAGACAGAGGCGGCAGATGTCGGTTTCAGCTAAGCCCATATTATTGAGGTGGAGGTTAACTCCATTGTGCCCCGTCATTAGACCGATTAGAGTACTAATATCGCTCATTCTGAATTTCAGGATATCTTCCACTTTGTTTTTTTGTGGTATGATTAGTTTTGAGGTTGATAAGCCTGGAAGTCTATTCCAGTAGATTTTGTATTCTTGTTCAACCCACTTCTTAAGTATCGAGCTTTGATGCCCTTTTGATTTTCCGCAGAATGGCTCTGGACCAATAAAGTTTTTTTCTGCGCCATTTTTTGCAAGGCGATCAGCCTCTTCGTTTCCCACAATTCCCATATGTACTGGTACCCACATTAAGATTACGTCGTTCCTTTTCCCTAGGATGGTTAGGTCTTGAAGACAGTCCCAAACTAACCTCGATCCGTGTTTATTGGATGCTAGGGCTTTGAGAACCGCCTGACTATCCGATAGGATATAAATTGATTTGTTGCGATGAGCTCTCCTTATATTCTCTTGGATACATAGCTCCATTGCAATTAGTTCAGCCTGGAAGATTGTGGCTTCTTTGCCGAGTGGTTTGGAAACCGAGAAGCTAGGACCTTTGACTCCGGCTCCTGTCCCCTCAGAGGTGCGCGAACCATCTGTATACCAGATGGTTGATCCCTCTTCCATTTCAGGTAGCGTGGATTGCTAGTCCTTGCGCTCTCTGATTATAACTTTGAAGGGGGTTTCAAAGTTAAATTTTGTCGGCATATCGTCCGATAATATGGAGGTGGCCTCTAAAATCCCCTGGTTTGTACTTGTTTTCCCTCTGTATGCGTAACACCCATTTGATAGCTTCCTTTTTTATTTGTAGATGTATCAGAGGGATGTTAAGGAACATTTCCATTGCCACTGTGGGACAGGTTTTCATAGCTCCTGTGATATCAAGACAAGCTAGCCTTTGGATTTTTGTAGCGTAAGCTGTGCTTTGCTTTGTAAAGTTTTAGTCTACCATATCGTTGATCCGTATGTGACTATTGGAAGAATGATTGTTCTCTAGCACCAGTAAATCATTTTGGGCTTTAGTCCCCATTTTCTGCCAAATAAGCTTTTCATCATCATTAATGGCGCGACAGCCCAAATCGGGCCCTGGCCTCCTGAAGTCGTCGCCTCCAATCGTCTCGATCCAAAGACCGCGTCCTCCAGCTGCTAATTTTTAGAATGGCTTTGCTGTCTTCATCAACCGAGTCTTCCCATCGCTTGCGTGGTTTGCCTACTGGCCGGTTACCACTCGCTTTGCCTTTAAGAGCACGTTTGGGGATTCTTCTGTCTTCCATCCGCTCTACATGGCCAGCCCACTGCAGTTTACGTAGCTTGATGAACGTTGAAGCTTCTGGCTCGTCGTAGAGTTGATACAACTCATGGTTGTATCTTATTCGCCATTCCGTTCCTTCCTTCACAGGTCCCAAAATTCTTCGGAGGACCTTTCTTTCGAATGCGTTAACTGCTTTTTCGGAAGTTCGCGTTTATGTCCACGTCTCGCTGCCATAACAGAGCACAGGTCGTATAATAGTTTTATAAATCCGCAGCTTATTGTTCCTGTGCACTTTCTTGGATTTCATTATTGGAAGTACCGAATAATACGTCTTATTTGCTAGTATTATCCGTCGTTTGATTTCGTCTGTTTCATTACCGTCCTTTGCTAGATTAGCCCCAAGATATATGAAGTTGTCCACACTCTCCAAATTATATTCCGCAGTTGTTATGTTTTGTCTGATTGGCGTTCTCCTTCTTGTTTGCGTCATTACTTTTGTTTTGCTTTCATTAATGCGCAACCCGACTTCTTTTGCGGCGGAGTCAAGATTGACAAATACCTCCTTAGCACTAGGGAAGGATCTTGCTAGAATGTTAATGTCGTCAGCGTATGCTACTAGTTGGGTGGACTTGAATAGTAGTGTCCCGTTGGTGTCGACTGGGATTTTTCGGACGACATACTCTAGTGCCAAGTTGAAAAGCATAGGAGCTAGACCATCTCCCTGCTTTAAGCCACATTCCGTTCGAAAGCTGGTTGTGGAATCGGTTTGTATTCTCACTTGGGATTCAGTGTTCGTCATTGTGAGTCTTGTTAGTCGGACTAGTTTTGGAGGAATTCCAAAGTCAAGCATGATTTGGTACAGTACGCTCCTGTCGATACTGTCGTATGCTTGTTTAAAGTCTACGAATATTTGGTGCACGTCTGTGTTATATTCCCAGCATTTCTCAAGCACCTGTTTCACCGAGAATATCTGGTCTGTTGTAGATCGTCCGGTTCTGAATCCTCCTTGGTATTCGCCAATTATTTGATTAGTATAGGGCTTAAGACGACGTTCAATTATTTTTGTCAGTATTTTATAGGACGTACACAACAATGATATATCGGTGCTACTGGGATGGGATTCAAAAGATGTTCGAAGTATGAAGCCCATCTCCTTTTGATTTCTTCTGTGTCGCTGATGATATTGCCCTCTGCGTCTTTGCAGAGACTGGTTTTTGGTTTATATCCCTTTTTCAAGTCTTTTACTATGGCGTATGCGTCCCGCGTATTATTTTTTCTCATGTCGTCGTCCATTTTTTGTATCTTGTCATTATGGTACTTCCTTTGTTTTCGTCTGCAGGTCTTTTTCGCATACCGCCTAAGCTCGTCATATTTTTCTTTTTTGGCTCGTGTTGGTCGTTCAGTAAAAATTTTGTAAGCTTCGTTCTTTCTATCTATTGCGTCGCGACATTCTTGGTCGAACCAATCATTACTTTTTCGCCGTGCTTGATATCCTAATACCTCTTCCGCGGAGGATTTGATGCCGTCTCGTATTTTCATCCACGCATTATCCACTGGCATATTTTGGATATTTTCATATATTGGTATCAGGTGTTTATTACATGCTAGCATGTAAGCCTGCGCCACCGTTTCGTCGTTAAGCTTGTCGACATTGAATTTGCGAGCTCTACTCGTTTTCGAATACCCACGACAAGCTATTTTGCATCGATACTTAGCTCTGACTAGATAGTGATCAGAGTCACAATTCGCACCGCGGAGAGTTCGTACATCAAGTATGCTGGAAGCAGCCCTTTTCTCAATAAGAACGTGGTCTATTTGGTTGAAGGTGTGACCATCTGGTGATGCCCACGTTCGTTTGTGAATATCGCGATGTGGGAAGCACGTAGAGCTTACTATGATATTTTTGCTGCTTGCGAAATCAATCAGACGTTGGCCATTGTCGTTGGTTATGTCATGGAGACTGTGCCCTCCTGTTGTTCCTCTATGAGCCTCCTCCTTTCCGACTTTTGCATTAAAATCCCCTAAGACAATTTTTAGGTCATTCGAGGGCAGTGAGTCATAGGTTGTCTCTAGGGTGGCATAAAATTCGTCTTTAGTTACATCGTCCTTGTCTTCTGTTGGTGCGTGAACGTTGATCAACCAAGTGTTGAAAAATTTAGTCATTATTCGGATTGCACACAATCTTTCACTTATTGGTTTGAAGCTTGTGACCTGCTGTTTAAATTTTTTTTGTCAACGACAAAAGCGACTCCAAACTCTCTGCTTCCCGACAATTTTCCACTTGGATAGATTGTGTATGATCTCATGTCCATGATTTCGCTACCGAGCCATTTCGTTTCTTGGATGGCAGTTATGTTGATGTTGTGTTTTGCCACTTCTTCGAGAAACTCTTTCAGAGCTCCTGTCCTAAATAAGGATCGAACATTCCAAGATCCAATAGAGTAGTCCATTTTTCGTTTGCGGGGTCGTTGCCGTTGAGTCCGTCCTTTCCGAGGCTGTTCTTCAGGTTTCTGGACAGTGTTCTTTTTCCGGTGATGCGTTGTCGGCGCCTCGCCCAACCCCCAACCTGGAGGACCGGTCCTACTTATTTATTACACCCTAGTAGAAAAAGGGTGGGAGTTTTGAGCTAAATATGACATGCTGGAGTTCTCACAGCTATGCTGCAAGTCCAACTATGTCATACTTTTTGCCTACTTCCTGAGACGCACTGGTGTTACTGGCCATTCAGGTTAACTCCATTTACCCTCCTCCTTTCTCAACTCGGGCTTGGGACCGTCTATGGCGGAGTTCTATATATAATAATAATAAGCTTTTACAGGCCCAAAATGCCTTTAGTCCTTTGCAGTGAGTCCATTCTATATGTTTATTCCAGTTGAGTTTTCTATCTAGTATGACACCTAGATATTTTACCTCATCTGAAAAGGGTATTATTGTACCATTTATTGAAGGGGGGTATGATGGCATTTTTCTTCTATTTGTAAATGGTACTAACTCAGTCTTACTTGGGTTGATGTTCAAGTTCTTAGACTGACACCAGTTTATTATCACTTCTAAGGCTGATTGTATTCTTTCCGATATAATTAAATCATGTTTGCCTCTAATGATAATGATGAAATCATCGGCATATCCTATGTCCCTGTTCTGTTAGACGATCTAGGAGTTAATCTACTACAATTGACCAAAGAAGTGGAGATAGTACCCCACCTTGGGGACAGCCTCTATAGATCTGTGCAGTCAATGTGCTATCACCTAGATCCATGGCTGTCATTCGGCTCCTTAGCATGGCATGTATCCATCTAGTCGTGGCCGTTTCCAAACCCTTTTTCCTAGCTGCCGCTATTATGGCTTCATGGGGAGTATTGTGAAATGCTCCTCCTATATCTAGGAATGCACAAAGTGGAATTTCTTTATAGTCTTTTGCCTTTTCGATTTGTCTTACCAGACCGTGAAGAACTGATTCTGTTAATTTGCCCTTTTGGTAGACATGTTGATTAGTATTAAAACGAACCTTCTTGGATCCTGTTCTTAAGTGTATGTCCACTAACTTCTCCATCGTTTTTAAGAAGAAGGAGGTAAGGCTTATAGGACGATATGACTTAGGCTGATCAATGGGACGATTCCCTGCCTTTGGTACAAATACCACCCTCGCTTTCCTCCAAATTTTTGGGATGTATCCCCAAATAAAGCTGGCTTTAATGATCCTTATCATTATTGGCATTAAGATCTCTAACTCCTTCTGCAGTAATGCGGGGAATATTTTATTTACTCCGGCTGATTTCTAAGGCTTAAAGGTGCTGATCACCCATCTGATCGTTTCCGGAGTGAAGATTTTGCCAGCAATGCTTTTGCTGTGCGGAGTTTGACGATATGTCCTTTCCTCCGCCTCTAAATCCTCATTGTTGTTTATTATTTTGTTATTTTGGGCTGCTTATCGATTCTTCTTCGATACCTAGTTCAAATTCTAGGACTGACTGGTACAGATTCCAGTTGGTGCGTTTAGGGTTTCTGTATTGTCCGATATATTCAAATGAAGTCTTAATATCAAAACAGATATGCCTATGATCTGATAATGAGGATTCCCTTGATACTTGGCAATTTTCGCACTTGTCAGCCAGGCAGGGGCTTGTTATTGTTAGGTCAAGTACTTCCTGCCTAACTGAGCTTACGAAAGTCGGCGTGTTACCTTTACTTATTATGTCCAGGTTGTAAGTAGTAAGATACTCCAAGAGTGACTCACCTCTTTTGTTGATGTCACTGCTTCCCCAGATAGTGTGATGAGCGTTAGCGTCACAGGCCAGAATGACTCGTATTTTGTGGATTCTACAGTATTCCACCAGCTCCATGACGCCTTGAGGTAGCGCCTCTTGCTCCTTCCCCGAAAAGTAGGCCAAGGCAATTATTACCTCTTGGCTTCCTCCTGCCTTTGGTATTTTCACCAGTACCGCTACTAAATCTGTTCGGATGAAAATAGGCATATTTAGGTAATTAATTTCTGGTGATATTAGAATTGCAGCTCTTGGCCTGTCACTTCTTTTATCAAAGATCACCTTACCCATTTTTTTCGGAATCCCAATAATTTTGCCCATAGCTGCTCTCGGTTCCTGAATTAGGGCTATGTGGAATTCCTCTTTAGCGAATCTCCATGCTATTGTGTCCATGGCCGCTACTGCACGATGGAGATTCGCTTGAATAACTCTAATTTCGTTATGGCCATCTTCGTTCATCTGCGGCTCGCCGCTCTTGAACTCCTTGACCTTAGGGCGAAGAGTCACGCTAGAGAATTTAAAGCAGACTCTATGCCCCTTTTGCTTAAGCTTTTCCATCGATTGGCCGTCGATGGAGAAGGTTATGATGGTGTTTGTGCCCTCTACTCTTCTGCTAAGAACCTTCCAGTTAGAGGCGCACAAACCAGCATTTTGCGCATCGATGAGGGTGGTAATTTCCTCTGATGTTTTTGTCTCTTGAGGAAAATATCCCGTGATTATTTCTAATCGCGGGATATTCTCCTCCCGGACTGCCCTGATGTTCGTGGACTTGTCCGGCTTGATGCCTTCTGCTGTTTTTTCCAATCATGCTGCGGTTTGCTCATCTAGGCAAATGATCAGCATCCAACCTGGCTTAAGGTTGAGTCCACCAAATTGTGGAATTATCTCCTCTTTTGCCACGTTGGGAATCTCTTTTAGTATGCTATCTTGTATTGCAGCTAGCTGCTCCGCTTTAAGGATCTTATGAGGATGTTCGGTATGTATTATACCGATCCTGATCCCCTTTACTGAGTCTCTGTAGCTAGTACCCGACGTGGAGGGCTGAGCCTCTTCTGCAGGTCTATGCACTACGTTTTTGCTTACTATTTTAGGCCTTTTGTTACCACTTCCCACAGATGGCGGTGTTGTAGAAGAGGTTCTGCCTCTTTCAATTGCCTTTTTCTGTGCTGGCGATAACGTCTTTTCGATCGGCTGGCAAGCAAGATCATACGCTTTATTTGCGGTTTTCCCTTGATTTCGATGGTAAGAGTACCGTTTCCGGGCAGCTCCGCTTAGCTTTAACTTTACTATTTCTAGAATAGAGAATATATTACCCACCATTGCATATATGTATTATCCCGCATTGTATTAATATCCATGCCTTTTATTTTAACAACATGGACGATACAGAGCCATCTCACAATTTGATTTTGTGATTCTTCAATTAAAACTGAAGAAAAAGCTCAAAAACTATCTAGGACTTTTTTAATAGTTGCCTAAAAAATGGATGAGCTAATTTTCGATAAAAGAAGCGATAGGCCTGAATATGCCTATTTTCATCCGAACAGACTTAGTAGCAAAGATAGGAGAGGTTCAAGAGGGGATACTTGCCTCGGCCTACTTTACTACAGAGGAGCATCTAGCGCTAGGCATCCGTGAGTTTGTTGAATACAGCATAATCCACAAAATACTAGTCATCCTGGGCTGCGACGCTAACGCACACCATACAATTTGGGGAAGTAGTAAAATCAATAGAAGAAGTGAGTCACTTTTTGAATATCTTACTACTAACAAACAAGATATAACAAATAAAGGCAACACTCCGACCTTCATGAATTCTGCTAGGCAGGAAGTACTTGACCTAACCATAACTAGCCCCCGCCAATTGCGAAAATTGGCACGTATCCAAAGAAGCTTCACTTTTAGATTATAGGTATATCTGTTTTGAAATAAAGACTTCATTTAGCTATATTAGTCAGTACAGAATTCCTAAAACAGTTGGTACTGGAATCTTTGCCAGTCAATCCTTGAGTATGAAGTAGATATCGCGGAAGAATGAATAAGCAGCCCAAATTGCACTGATCAATTAGCTAACAAACTCGTGGATGTAATAAATGCCTACGAACAAAGCTGTCCCGTTCTACATAAGAAAAGGGCGAAACAGACGCCTTGGTGAAACGAAGAAATGGCGTAAAAAAACAGAAATTAACTAGGAAATTGTTCAAATTGTTGGTAACTGGGGCGAATACAGAAACTCCGTTACTGAATATTTATAACAAACTTCTAAAGAAAGAGTCATGGAGAAGATTTTGTGAAGAGATAAATGATCTCCCATATCGGACTCTTAGAGAGACCAGATGGGTACTGGACAAAAAGTAGCGTGGAAACGCTGGAAGTGTTATTAGCAACACTTTCCCAGGCTGCAAAAGAATAAATAAGGACGACTTAGAAGTAGAGGAAAGGACGTATCGTTAAACTCCCTTCAGCAAAAGTATTGCAGATAAAAGCTTGACTCCGGAAAAGATTTGATTGGCTATTAAAACCTTCAAACAACCAACATACATACCAGAAAGGCAGATCAGTCAGCCCTTCATGGTCTAGTTTTTTTTATTATATTATTTGGGGAATACGTTAAAGTACTGTGGCCTTCTTGGCCTATTGTGCGTTTATTGCCCCTTTACGCTACCATAACTCTATAGCTTTGGCTAATCTAAGTATCTATAAGGGAGTCTTGTTGGCTAGTTCTTCGGTAGAAAGGAAACCTTTTCCGAGAAGATTGTGTCTTTTCCTTGCTTCTGCTTCACAGTGACATAGGATGTGCTCTGTCGTTTCTGAGGCGGCAGATGTCGGTTTCAGCTGAGACCATATTTTTTTGGTTGTGGTTTACTCCGCTGTGGCCCGTCATTAGGCCGATTAGAATACTAATATCACTTTTGCTGAATTTTAGAATATAGATTAATTTTTTTTGAGATTGATTAGCCTGGAAGTCTCTTCCAGTAGATTTTATGCTCTTGTTTAACCCACTTTCTAAGTATAGGGTTGAAGTACCCATTTGGTTTTCCGCAGAATGGCTCTGGTCCAATAAAATTTGTTTCTGCGCCGTTTTTTGCAACGCGATCAGCCTCTTCTTCCCGTAATTCCCATATGTCCATGTACCTACATTAAGGTTACATCGTTCCTTTTTCCCAGGATAATTAGGTTTTGAAGGCAGCCCCAAACTATCCTCGATCCGCGTTTATTGGATGCTAGGGCTTTCAGAACCGCCTGACCAACCGGTAGGATATGTATAAATAGATTTGTGGCGATAAGTCCTCCTTATATTCTCTGGGATTCATAGCTCCATTGCAATTAGTTCAGCCTGGAAGATTGTGATTTCTTTTTCGAGTGGTTTTGAAACCGAGAAGTTAGGACCTTCAACTCCGGCTTCAGTCCCCTCAGAGGTGCGCGAGCCATCTGTATACCAAATGGTTGATTCCTCTTCCAGTTCAGGTTGCATGGATTGCCAGTCCTTGCCTTTTCGGATTATAACTTTGAAGTGGGTTTCAAAGTTGAATTTTGTCGGCATAGTGTCCGTTAGTATGGGAGTTAAAACCTCTACTTTTGGGTTTTTCGTTTTTTTTCCTCCATACACCAATTTATCCGAGTGTCGATTTTCAGCTTTTTTCTGTATTCGTAAGGGAGATAGATAGATATTAGCATGTTTGTAACTTTAGCCCTCTCTCGCGCTTCTAGTTCCGTCTGACATTTCTTAAATTTGGATAATGGAGCTCATCCACCCAACGTACAATCTTCCCAAAAATGAAAATAATTTCGGAAATGTATAGACCACGAGCTGAATTACGAGCCGCGAGGTATCCTCGGCAAGTTCTTACCCTATCCTTTTGTGTTGAAGCAAAATTTTGGAAATACTTGACATAGCTTAGAAATACTTATATGGTATTTATGAATAAACCGATTAAAGGTGGCAAACCATAAATACAATGGTTCTGCTTCTGAAAGACTTTTCCACTGAGCAAATGAACTCCAAATTTTCTTTCCCCTTAATTTAATTATCTTGGAAATCAACAGTATTCTTGTTTATCGCAATCCTAGATTTTAGAGCTTTGTGTTCAAATAAAAATTTTTTTCCGGATTTTTCTATTCTGTTGCAGAATGCCATTCCTTCTTCTTTATCTGATGAATTCTTTGACGAATGGAACTTTAGTGGAATTTGATCTTTTTCTTGCATCTCTCCTTTCAACTGACCCATTGAACATGAACCGACACTTTTTTCGTCTTCTCCTTTAAAAGAGGGTATGAACAAGAGTATCTTATCAAGTATAGAATTCTGGCATAGGTTAACTTGCTTACATCATGACACAGTTGGTGCCCTCGAGGAATTACATTCATATATAAACTTCGAAATAAGAGAAAATCAGAAAAATTTCTGAATTCTTTTTTTTCTCTGTCAGGAGATAGATATAGAATTCTCTTCGAAAAGTTCCTTTCTTCCGAATTCCCAAAGGAGTATTCATCCAACGGCAAAATACCGATGGCATACCAGGATGCCCAACATAATACCAACGAAGTATTGTGAATATGTAGCTGATTTTTTTTCCACCAAACATGTTCGAAATTAATTTATATTATAGGGGATATCAATTACACTTTGAATAAATATAAAAAAATGTACCTATATCTTCGAAATAAATCGAATTTCTTTACCTTTTTAGTAACATATGTACATGCATACTGCATACATATATAGAACATATCAAAAAAGAGCTGACATAATAATTTTGATTCTGCGGAAAACCCGCAGCAGGGAATAAAATCTCATTAGTCGCGGCTCATGTATCGGATTTCTATTGAAAGAAAATCAAAAGAATGATTCAATAGATTTGTGATAGGATTTTATTTGAAGGGGAAAGGAGGAGTTCTGTTTAGTGAAGAATACTGGAAAAGAATACTATTATGATGATTGCAAGAAATTTCAATGAACTATGCAGAATAATACACACATTTCGAGACATGAAAGAACTACAATTGGGAGTAAGCCCCAATAGCTAAATAATAAGTTTTAGTGATTTTAAGTAATTATGTATTAAATTTTTTGTCGAAGGAAGTGGCGGCGGATTTTCCTGTTACGTAAATAACATACATATTTATGAGAGTCTGGTGTTCTTAATTAGAGTACGATTGTATTCAACATTGTTTTAACGTGTACTGCCAAACTGCGAATCGCATACGGAAAGTACTGGAAGTGGTGAGGAATTTAAATGCAACAACGAAATTTTATTCAGAAATAAGTTTTAAATCTCACATTAGTAACATTCATGTACTTTCCAAGAAAATGGGCATTAAAACTTTGAATTTGTGTCATTTTTTTATGGGAAATGTTTAAATTAGGTTTGCGGAGGGGTTGGTCACCAATGTGTAAAGGGCACCAGTGGGCTCATTAAACACCATCGCATTTGAACTTTATTGCTCTAGATAGCATTTAATCAGCTTGCACTACCGTTGAAACTAATGAGCTTCACCAAGAGACCGGAGATCATTCAGCTTGGCGAAGAAGTACTTTCCAAGAATTTGTCTTCGAATTGTTCGGAGCAATGGCCAATGGCAGGGGAAATACTCCATAGTATCATCCTCCTTACCGCAGCCTGCAAATGTCCTCGGTTGTAAGGCGAAATCTTCGAGCGTGTTTTCTTAGAAGACAGTGGCCCATGATTATACCTACTAGTGTCCGTAGACATAGCGACATTTTTCTATGAAAGGCCCTTCAACCTTTGTCAACAATAAACTTTAAAACAAAAGCTTTATTTCTTTTGAACTTATATTTTTTATTCACATAAAAAATAAACTGCCAACAAGTCGGGCGAAACTTTATTATTCTTGGAACAAGTTGCGGATGAGTGGAAAGTCAATATGCAGGTTAAAGTGGTTAGGGAAAGCTAAGTGCAAAGGGGTTTCTTGGGCAGGGCTGTTTTTCAAGTTGACAATATTTCATTCGTTTCTGCAAGTTTGGGTTTTTATGAGGGGAGGAGGAGGGGTAATAGCAAGGGTGGGTGGATGTTAACAGCTTTTTAATAATTGCTTGAATCACATCCAATATTCTCTGTATAGAATGTGTTTCATAGACGAAATTGCATAAAATTTTCATAAAATTCGGTGTATTTTATTTTCACGAAACCGAAAATTTGTATGGGAGGGGGTAGAGAAGGTAGGGGAATCGTAAAATTTGATATGCAGTTTTATTTTGCTTCTCTTGTAAGGTGCTTGTATAAAATTTCAAGTTCGTAGCTTTTAGTTTGTTAGTTATTAGTTGATTTAATGAAATTGGTCGTAATCATAGTTTTGTATGGGAGGGGGTAGAACGGTAAGCGCAATTTCAAAACTTTTAAAGCAACTTCATTTGAATTACTTTTATAAGTTTCCATGCAAAATTTGAAATTGATAGCTTTTAAGAGATAGCTCATAACTGATTTCTTAAAAATGCTCGAAAAAATTATTTTGTATGGGAGGGGGTAGAGGAGGTAGGGAAATCGTAAAATTTGTGATGGAATTTTCTTTCTTTTCTGTTGTAAGGTGCTCGTACAAAATTTCAAGTTCGTAGCTTTTAATTTGTTGGTTATTAGTTGATTTAATGAAATTGGTCGAAATCATGCTTTTGTATGGGAGGGGGTAGAAGGGCAAGCATGATTTTAAAACTTTTACCGTAATTTTATTTTAACTATTTTTCTAAGTTTTTGTGCAAAATTTCAAATTGATAACTTTTGATAGTTAGGTGATAATTGATTTTTTAAAATTGGTCGAAAAAATAATTTTGTATGGGAGGGAGTAGAAGTTTTAAAAATATTCGACTAGTTAATATTTCAAACTTTAAGAGATTTTTTTTAAATGCATTTCCCAAATTTTCAAGTTTCTACCTAAAAATTTCATTCAAAAATTTTCAGTTTATGTGTTTTTTTCATTCGACATGAAACACCTTGTGCACGTTAGACCCCCACTTCGGAGCATAACAATTTTGGAATAAATTACTATTTTTTTTCTATCTATATCAAATAGATGTGTCGACATACAAAATTTAAACTTTGTATCTTTTACCAGAGCCATAAAAAAATCACTCAAAATTTTCAACATTTTCGCTTTCCACCTCCCTCCCCTTACACCCCCCAACTCAAATTTCTTACCAAAATTAAAAATTATATAGCTCTACAATCTGACAAATTTTTGATTTGATATCTGTACTCAATTTTGAGATTTGATGATTTGTAGTTTTGAAAAGTGCGCCATTTTTGAAATGCTCCCCATTTCCCCCCACTACTATAATGTCCACATATTATATTTTTTTCATATATCGCTAGTAAAGCTTAGTATACATTTTAAGTTTCATTTACATAGCATAAGAGACAGTTGAGATATTAATTTTTAAGTGTTTTTCTTTGCACCCCCCCTGACCCTCCCCCTTTCACTAATTAGCTTCTATCTAAACTGCTTCTAGTAGATCTATATACTATCTTGATGGTCTCAAAATATCAATTTTTTATGGGAAGTAATTTCGAAGATATAATCATTTGAAAAAAAAATTCGGCCGACAATTGGTTCTTAGCCCCCCCTTTTCGCACGCCAATGGATAAAAAAATTAAGTTATTTTTAAAAGTTGTCCCACAAACCTTTGTATATGTATGTTCATTTTTAGCTTCCTAGCTGTAAACATGGTTGAGATATTTGAATTCGTATTTTTCGGTTTAAGCGCTCCCCCTGCCTCCCCCTGAACTCGTATACCCCCCAAAATTGGTATCCGCCTGAGATCCGCAACTACCTACAATCCCTCCAAAAATGAACTTTCTATCTTGAAGGGCTTGGGAGTTAATGTGCGCTGAGCGTACACGTCGGCGTACGGCGTACGGCGGACGGCGTACAGACAGACGGATTTTTTTTTTTTGCATTTTTAGGGTAGCAAATTTTTTTTTTTTCCCAAGTCGATCACAATACTTTATTATTAAAATAATAAAGTAAAAGTAAGGACGTACAAAAAAATGTCGCTCGATCTGTAAAAGCTTAATCCGATTCCTTTCCCCCTCAAAGCATGACAAATATAGGCAATATTGCCAGATTTACTCTTTCACATTTTTCATCCTGATCATTTTTCAATCAGTAAGGAAATGTTCATACTGGCAATACTTAAAACGAAGGAATGAGATGACTTGCGACTGAAGGCTCTGGAAGCAAATACCGCGACGCATCTCCCCTTCCTATAAAAGTCGAATTTGATCGAGTCGAGCAGGATAATTTTGCCACGTACTGGCCGGCAGTACGGTATTAGTATTATTTAAATTGCATCTCAGAGCGATTGTTGTCTTTGGCTTTAGGCTTTCGTCGTTCAGAAAAAAAGCTGTCCTGTGCATGTATAGTAATTTTACAGTGATGGATGAAAATAATGCGCGCTTTTGTCTAAATTTTTTTTAAATATTGTTTGATATTCGTTGATTTGAATTTATAATAATATTTATTTAAACGTTCGAAGGATTTTGTATACAATGGATGTGAACAATATTTGTGGGATTCAGTCTTTGGACTATTCAGCAAATGATGAGTTTAATAATTTATAGTTGATATGTGTTGTTGTAACATTGAAGTTTGAAAAAAGAAAATTATACTAGAGAAAACGTTAATGAAAACTCTAATTTGATTTAAGTTTTATGATAGAAAGGAAAAAGAAAAAAGAAAAAAGAAAGAAAAAGAAGTATAGAAACAAAAGATGAGTTTTAAATCAAATGTGCTTGTTATAAACTGCTGATTTCCTTGATGGCATTGTAAATCGACATCCTGCAATTTGCGATAAATTTGGTGTTTGTTTTTTGTAGGAATTCGTTGACCGTTGGAATGCCCGTGATGTGTTTCTGGTGAATCGTTGTTGTGCCTGTCGGTAGTTTGTAGATTGTTTTTATGATTTTATTTTGCAATATTGATATGTTGCGTAGATGACAAGCGGCTGCTGATGACCAGATAGCACTGCTATATGCAAAAATGGGACGGATTATCGACGTGTAAATTAAGTGTTTGTTTTCAGTCGATAAATGTGACTTTGGTGCATGCAGTGGATACATTGCTCTGAAACATCTTGTTGCTTTGTTGTTGGCATTTGATATATGTTCTTTGAACGTCAGCTTTTTGTCGAATGTAATTCCCAAGTATCGTACGGTGTTGGCCAAATTGATCTTATTATACTCTAGATGGAATCTGAGAGTATTATAAGTTCGCTCTAAGGTTTGTAACGCCAAGAAATAAGGCTCGGAGAAAAAAATGAATGATACAGAAGTTAATATTATCACTCAAAAATCTCAAAACCGGATGTCCGTCCGTCCGTCTGTCCGTCCGTCCGTGCGCCCTCTAGCTTGAGAACGCATTGAGCTAGAAAGTTCAAATTTTGTACACGTCGTTTTTGACAAAAAAGTAAGGTCAAGTTCGTGAACGGGCCAAATCGCTCCACCCCTTCTACCCCCTCCCATACAAAATGACACAATTACGCAATTTCACAATAAACGGATTTGCTCAAAAAGTATAAAAGTTATTGGCCTGAAATTCAGAATATATTACTTTTATGATAATATCAATCTATTGTATAAAAATTGTGTGTGTCCTCCCCCTCCTTCTACCACCTCCCATACAAACTGTACTTATCATGAATTACTCTAAGCCAATTTCCTCAGTGCTTATAAAATTCAGCGGGCTGAAATTGTGCACCAAATATTTATTTAAAATTGTTAGTAAGGTCAAAAAAAATGAGATGATTTACTTCACCCCTTCTACCCCCTCCCATACAAAATGACACAATTTCGCAATTTGACAATAAATGGATTTACTCAAAAAGTATAAAAGCTATTGGTCTCAATTTTGGTATATGTTAATTTTTTAATGATTTAAATCTACAGTACAAAAACTATTTGCTTCCTTCCTTTCCTTCCACCCCCTCCCATACAAACTACACTTTTTCCTGAAATGCTCTAAGCCGATTTTCTCAGAACATATAACATTTGTTGAGCTCATATTTTGTAATAAACATTTAATTCATATTATTACTAAGATGAGAAAAAAAATATTTGATTTGCTTCACTACTTCTACACCCTCCCATACAATATGACACAGTTTCACAACTTCACAAAAAATCGATTTTCTTGAAAAGTATGAATGGCACTAGTCTGAAATTTAAGGGATGCCAATTTTATAATATTCCTAGTTATTTCTGAAAAAATCATTAAAATTCCTCCACTCTTTCTACCACCTCCCATACAAACTGCACATTTTCACTAAATCAAACTCACTAATTTTCTCAGTTCCCATTCAGTTTTTGGAGTAAGCATTTTGTATAAAACATTTTCATAGCTACTTTAGCATGATGTCGAAAAAATTAGTTCAATGCTATCATCCCTTCTAACACTCCCCATACAAAATTTCTTGGGATCACAAAAAATTCTATTTCATCTGGAGTATCGAAAGATTGCGCTTTACGCGTAATCGTAGCCCTGTTATGTTTATACTCTAGATGGAATCTGAGAGTATTATAAGTTCGCTCTAAGGTTTGTAACGCCAAGAAATAAGGCTCGGAGAAAAAAATGAATGATACAGAAGTTAATATTATCACTCAAAAATCTCAAAACCGGATGTCCGTCCGTCCGTCCGTCCGTGCGCTCTCTAGCTTGAGAACGCGTTGAGCTAGAAAGCTCAAATTTTGTACACGTCGTTTTTGACGAAGTAAGGTCAAGTTCGTGAACGGGCCAAATCGCTCCTCCCCTTCTACCCCCTCCCATACAAAATGACACAATTACGCAATTTGACAATAAACGGATTTGCTTCCACCCCCTCCCATACAAACTACGGTTTTTCCTGAAATGCTCTAAGCCGATTTTCTCAGAACATATAACATTCGTTGAGCTCATATTTTGTAATAAATATTTAATTAATATTATTACTAAGATGAAAAAAAAAATATTTGATTTGCTTCACTGCTTCTACCCCCTCCCATACAATATGACACAGTTTCACAACTTCACAAAAAATTGATTTTCTTGAAAAGTATGAATGGCACTAGTCTGAAATTTAAGGGATGCCAATTTTATAATATTCCTAGCTATTTCTGAAAAAATCATTAAAATCCCCCCACTCTTTCTACCCCCTCCCATACAAACTGCGCATTTTCACTAAATCTAACTCACTAGTTTTCTCAGTTCCCATTCAATTTTTGGAGTAAGCATTTTGTATAAAACATTTTCATAGCTACTTTAGCATGATGGCGAAAAAATTAGTTCAATACTATCATCCCTTCTAACACTCCCCATACAAAATTTCTTGGGATCACAAAACATTCTATTCCATCTAGAGTATCGTAAGATTGCGCTTTACGCGCAATCGTGGCCCTGTTATGTTTTTGGTTACATTTGATAATTTTTGTTGGGATGCGTCTTCGTTTATTATCGAATGGAAATATAATTGGTTGCGTTTTGTTGTTGTTGATTTTAATTTTGCATTTACTGAAGTAATGATGTAGCGTTTGGAGCGTTAAATTTGATTGATTTGAATTATTTGAATTTAGTATTTCTAAACTCAATAAAAGGCAAAATGTAAGGGAAGCAATGCTTCCCTTGCATCAATGGATGCCATGTCACTGGTGTTCTTTTTTTTTTTTTTTGAAGAAGAAGAATTTATTATAAGTATACCCATGAGCGAGGCTCGTAAGGATAGTAAGTAATTATAATACAATTAATAAGTGAAAAAACCGAAAACAAAAGCGAAAAGCAGCAACAAAAATGGTTACACAAATATACTAACAAAAAAGAAAGGTATAAATATAAAACACAACTAATAGTAATATAGTAAAATAATTTAAGTTATTTAAATGACGAGAATCGAAAAATTAAGTTGAAAAATTAGTTTTGTAGGAGTTGCTCTTTTAATTTTACTTTAAATTTATGACGGTAATTTTTCATTTCTTCTGAGAGTTTACTATAGTTGCTAGTTGACTTTGCCAAAATCGAGTTGATGCCTTGTCTCGTGGTACGCCGCGTAGAGATAGATAGATATGGGTTGCAGTTCGTGTGTTGTAATCATGGTTGTCTCTATGATAATTGGGGATGGTATTGCTATTTGTCAATTGATGTTTTATTAGATTGATGTGATTCGCAGATTCAAGGAAAAACAATTGGTCAACCGTAAGAATTTGATGCGTCTGATGAATTGTCTTAGTTCGCTCCCTCATGTTGTTTTCGATTGCTTTATTTTGAATTTTTTGAATGCAAAGTTTTGATTTGAAAGCTGAACCCCAGATAATCACTTCGTATTGGATTTGACTGTTGAATAACGAGAAATAGACTGATCGTTTTGTGTCGTCAGGTACAAGATTGCAAATTTTTCTGAAAATTCCTGCTATTGGAGCCAATTTCTTCCTTAAATTATTTAGGTGAACATCCCAGCTTAGTCGCGAGTCCAGATATATGCCTAAATATTTGAAATATTTGACTTCTTCAATGGCTTTATTTCCGTAAGTTATTTGTTATTGGTGTGAGTATGAATTGTTGAAGAGCATGTACTTGGTTTTCGTGGCATTTACGCATAATTTGTGCTTATCTGTCCAGCTATTGATTTTATGCAAATCTTGATTTATTTGGTTTTGCAAAGTTTCTGGTTCCTTTGCGGAATACAATAAAGTTATATCGTCAGCATATAGTGATATGTCTCCGATTAATTCTATATTTGTTATTGAATCAGTATAAATATTATATAGGGTCGGTCCTAAAACGCTTCCTTGAGGAACGCCGCGTTCAATAGCAACCATAGAACTTTTAATATTGTCTAACTCTACATATTGAAACCTCGAGGTAAGGTAGCTGTTAAACCAAGTATATGCGACTCCTCTAATTCCAATAGCGAAAAGTTTTTTTAGCAGTATCTGATGGTCGACGCTGTCGAACGCTTTGTAGAGATCTATAAAAACTGCAGCAGCATATTGACCATAATCACATGATGACTGCAGCTTCGTGACAACATCAAATAAGGCTCCCTTTGTGTCGGAGTTAGTTCTAAATCCATATTGTTTGTCGGAGATTATATTATTATGCGTCAGAAACTCTTGTAATTGAGATTTTACTGTAATCTCCAAAATTTTGTCTAAGGCTGATAAAATGCTGACAGGACGATAGTTGTTAAAGTCATTAACGGAGCCAGACTTCAACAGAGGAATAACTTTACTTATCTTCAAGGAGGAAGGAACTGATCCCTCCTCAAGTGAAGCATTGATGATCGTGGCAATTGGAGCCGCGAGACACTCTTTGCACTCTTTAAGCATTTTTAGAAATGTTGACATGTCCTTTTGAGTTGGTGTTTTTGAGTTGACGAATTATCATTATAATTTCCTCTTCACTCGTTGGTTCAAAGGTGAACAAAGCTGGCGTCTGATAGCGTTCATAAAATAGTTGAGGGATACTTGGCATAACGTAAGTTGCCGCCTTGTTGAAATGGTTATTGATTTCGTTTACTAAATTGACTTTCAAATCCGCATGCGTTACATTCCGGAATAAAGGTGATGAGTTTACAGGGATGATACTATCGTAAATGCATTCTTTGATTGTATTCCATGTTGCTTTGCAATTGAGATGGTTGGGTTTGAATTTGGAGCTAAAGTATTTAGTTCGTTTAGATCTTTTCAGCTTCGTCGATCTGTTTCTCCAATAAATATACTCGTTCTTCAGGTAACTATTATTTTTATCCTTAGTCCACTTGTTGAACCAGAAGTTTCTGGTCGTAAAACAATTCGTTAATTCTGCATCCATCCATGGCTTGCTATATTTATTTTTATTTATGGAAGTGGTATATCTTGTGCAATCATTTATTCGATTTTGAAGATCGTCAGTAAAAGAAGAAAGCATATCGGTTGATGTCGCAATAGTGTTTAAAAATATCGGTTTACTCTCCAGGTTGGCTTTTAATTTATTTATATTAGTCCTTGTGTACTGCTGGCTATGAGTAATTCTCTTGTTAGGTTTGCTTGTAATATTTTCTACTTCTGTAAAAAGCATTTTATGGTCAAAAAGTTCATGCTGGACTAGCTGGATATTAATTTTATGAGTGAGATCATTAGTCAGAACATGGTCAATGTTGGTATTAAATTGTACCCTGGTGACATTTGATGTATTGCAGACGTGAAAGTTGTTAGTAGTGAATTTATCTATGTAATTTTTTACATTATTATTGGTTGTATCGAACAAATCAAAATTCAAGTCTCCAATAATTAGTGTTGGTATCTTGCTGTTTACTAGTACAGTGTCAAGGTCATCCAGGAATTTGCTTACGTCTGAGATGTTACTGCGCGGTTCGCGGTAAATGCCAATAATGTCCAGTACTTTTTTCCCAAAAGAAATATTAACGGATATACGACTATCATGATCATCACTGTGCTCGAATATCAACTTGTGGCATAAATCTTTGTGCACGAGAATAGCAGCACCTCCAGATTTCCTATTGGGTCTGAAAGTGAAATAACTGGCGTATTCATTGATAGAGAAAAGTTTTGATTGGGCTGTATTTAACCAGGTTTCTACTACTACAACAACATGGATGCGCTTTGGTGACGATTTAATAATATATTCAATGTCAGCAACTTTGTTATTCAGGCTTCTAGCATTTATGTAAAGTAGTTTTAGTGAATCGGTATTACTAAAGTTGAGTGTGTTTAAGGTTCTCTCATGCGAAATTGGGTTAAATGGTAGTGTGAGTGCAAAATTATTTAAGTGCATCAAGTTGACTGAGATGCTTTATATGAATAATTTTTGAGTTGTCAGATTTTCTTACTAGCACTCTACCATTTTTTACCCAAACATACTTGATAGAACTCGATCTTTTGAGGTCTCTCGATTTTTGTATAAAAAGTTATTACGTGGTGTCAGTTTTTCGTTTATGTATACCGGTCGCTTTTCAGTGGTGTCAACAAGAAGATCAGCTGTTAGTTTGTTTTGTTTATATTTCTGTTTTTCAAAAATTTGGTCGCACAGTTCTCGATTGGCGACATTAAAAACTATAGCCGGCGGAAAACCCGAGTTAGGATTCACCAAAGTGGAGCGTCGCGCATCAAGCAAGGTGTTATTGCCAGGTGAAATTTCGAGGTACGTGAGAAGATTTTTGTACACGGATTCCAGATTTTCATTTTCCAACTTCGGGACACCAGCAGTTTCAAAGGTGGTTGACAGTTGGTCCTGTTTTTTTTTTGTCGATGCTGTACTCCAAAGCATTAACGGCCGCTTCGAGTTGGACATTTTGGTTTCGGATTGCGATATTCTCTTGTTGTAAATCTTCAGCAAGACATTTATAGTCCTCAATTGCACGTTGGAGAAAGGTAATTTTTTCTTCCAGTTTAGACTGATATGATAAAAATTCATCCAATTTGTGGCTTAAAGTTTCCAAATTTATGTCATTTGAAGCTCGCTTACCTGACATACTATCAAGATCGCTGTTGTCTAACGAATCGAAAGTATTTTGGTGCGCCATATTGGAACGTCGTTTCTGCCTATCCGACTTACAAATCTGGCAGAACCAAAATTTATTGTCCTCTGCTTCAATTTCAGACAGCTCCTTCCTGCTAAGACCTGTACACACTTTGTGGAATGCTTTCTTGCAATTTCCATCACACTGAATAACTTTGTTTCCAGTGAAACTGACTATTTTGTTGCAGACTTTGCAAATTTGCTTCGCACTATTCTCCATTTTTCTCTCTTTTAAGCCTATAATGCGAATTGTACTGTAAACAAGCTCGAATATAGCTAAGTCGGGAGGCGCAAAATATTTTTTGCATTTACGAAGAATGCTTAGGCGTTTGGAGGTATCAAGAGTAACATCAAAGATATGTTTACTTCAATCAAGATGGTTATTTAGCTTTACGCCTAATATGTTAAATTCATCTAAAAAGCTAATTGGTACGCCATTAAAGGCTAAATTAGACGACGACACTGGAACATTACGTTTAAGGGAAAGATGACAGGCCTGTGTCTTTGCAGCGTTGAACTCTACTCAATTTTTCCTGCCCCATTCCAAGATTCAGTCGAGGTTGGAGTCCACCGAAACGAATAACTCCCTGCGTTTGGAAGGAATAGATTGCTTATGAGAATCCGCAGCAGAGTTAAATTTAAAGGTGTATCTAATGTAGTGTCATCTGCAAAATCATAGATTGGATTAAGAGTAGAGGACAAAAGGTTGTTAATGAATACTAAGAACAGAGTAGGCGATAGGACAGAATCCTTAGGGACACTAAAATTAGTTGGGAAAGGGGAAAAAAAACGCCATCTAATACGACTCCTATAGTGCGTTCGGATAGGAAACTCTCAATCCATCGAATAAGGGTAGCATCGAGGCCAATGGCCTTTAGTTTAACAAGGAGACATTCATGCCAAACACTGTAAAAAGTTTTGTAATGTCAACAGCAAGAACTTGACCTTCGCCGTTCTTGTGCAAGAAAGAGTTCCAACGTTCCGTCAGATAGACCAAGAGTTCCGGAACAGAAACCGTATTGACGATCGTGGAAAAGCTGTTTTTTCTCAAGACCGTGAATGATTTTGCGATTGACAGCAGTTTCCATCACTCTCGAGAGCACTAAAGTGATGGGTATCGGGCACTTTTAAGCGGGGTGAACAATCGCGACTTTCTACAATCGTGTACAGCACCCAGAAGAGTAAGATAGATGAAAAACATTGCGAAAGGGCTTAGCCAAAAAAACGAGCACATTTAAGGATAATGGGGGGATGCTATCAGGGCCAGCGAACTTGCGAACATTGAACTTTTGTAGGATCCTGAATATGAGACGCGTGCGGAAATATTGCGGAGGCAGCGAAAAACCTCATGGTGTTGCGATAGGAGGGGTTTGGTTTGAAGGTTATAGCTTGGAGTTTCTCGCGAAACTTACTGCCAATAGGTTAGGTTTCTCAACCGGATCAATAACAGTACGGTCAGCGAGTGGTGGTGTTGACGGATAGATGAGATTATTTTTGACTGATTTTTTTTTTTTTTAATAAATGCATTTATTCGATTTTCATTTACATTGATTTTTACAAAATTTTGCATTACTCCCCCTTTTAGGGTTAGACCCTGTGATAGGGGTGAGGTTAATGTTAATTATGTAATTAAATATAATTATTAATAACTCATAAACTGTAATATTTTTATCGTTATAATTTCATTATGATTTTAATTATACTTCTTATACATATTTAAATTTGTGTTGCATATTTTTATTATTCTTAAAAAGAAACCACACAATGCGTATACCATACATAGAATTACATTCCATTTCTCCCTTTATAGTACAAATCTTTGATTTTTGTTTTGAACTGATTAAGGTTATTGCTATTTCGCACTATAATCGGTAATTTATTGTATAAAATTATACCTGTGTAAGAGTAGTGATTCAATCCAAGATTAGTTCTTCGTGACGGAACAATTAAATCAGATTGCGTACCACTACGGGTTAAATTATTATTAATTAGCAATTGTCCATTAGAACATTCTTTGAATATTTGAATACTTGAAATAATTTTAAAAATTTGTTCAATACTTAAAACATCCATAAGATCAAATAGAGCCAAACTAGAGAATTTTCGCGGCTTTTTTAAAATAATTTTTAGTAATGTCTTCTGAGTTATCGCTAGAGGTGCCAGAATTGAAGGTGTAGCACTACCCCAAGCTATTATACCATATTGTAGTGTTGAGTGGATCATTGCAAAATAAAAAGATCTTGCCGCATTTTTAGTTAAAAATGATCGTAGTTCAAAGCAGCTGGGTATTAGTTTTTTCAGTTTATTTCTAACGCTGTTTATCTGGACATCCCATCTCATAAATTGATCAAATATGACCCCTAAGTATTTAGTATGATATACTCTTGTTAATAAGGGACATCCACAGTCCGTGGAACACGAGTTTGAATGTATTTTTAAATTTAAGTTTTCAGGAGTTCCGCGGGTGTTATACGAGAATGTAATATAATTGGATTTATTTATATTGATGAATAAAGAATTAAAGTCTAGCCATTCTTTGATAACGAGAAGGCTATAGTTGGCTTTAGCAGTAACTCCTTCCCAGCTTGAATTTTCTATAAATAACACTGTATCGTCTGCAAACGATATTAATTACCCTTTTATTTGAAGATTATATAAATCATTCACGTAAAGTAGAAACAATATGGGACCTAAGACCGTTCGTTGTGGTACTCCAAATTCAAATGTAAGTTCAGAACTAAGTTGGCAATTTATTTTCACAAAAGACCAGAAAGATCTTAAGCTTTTCGGACTCTGAAGTATCTTCCGCCGAAGTTTTTGGTCGTGATCAAATTTACCACACTTAAAGATAGATTGACAGGAATTTCCTGATGAATTATAAAGCTCTCTTATTATTATTAGTGCTGCAGTAGCATTTACATTAATTTTAGATTAGATCGGCTCTACGCCCTTGCTAGAAGCTCTCTCCTTAAAAATACCTCATCAAACCTTGGGAGACTACGTACTAAATTAGCCTGAAAATGCAAAAAAAAAAATCCGTCCCGCCCTACGCCGTACATATGGACTCATATCTCCGAGACCGTTAAGGGTAGAATGTTCGTTTTTGGGTGGATTGTTGATTGGGTAAATAAACTCTATTTTCTAAATTTTGGGGGGTGTTAGGTAGAAGGGGGAGGCGGGGGGAGGGAAAAAGTCGAAAACTACACTTGCTAATATCTCCACCGAATGTACATTGAAAGATGAAAATCAGTAGAGATATAGAGAGGATTGTGGAACAAAATTTAAAAATAATTTAATTTTTTTATCCATTGGCGTCCGAAAAGGGGAGGCTAAAAACAAATTGTCGGCGGAATTGTTTTTTTAAATGATTATATCTTCGAAATTATTTATTGTAAAAAATTCATATTTTGAGACCGTCAAGGTGGCACATAGTTCCATTGGAATCAACTTAGAAAGTGGCTAATAATTGTAAGGGGGAGGGTCAGGGGGGTGCAAAGAAAAACACACAAATTAATATCTCAACTATCTCTTAAGCTATGTAATTGAAACTTGAAACGTATATTAAGCTATACTAGGAAAATACAAAAAAAATATAACACGTTGAAATAATAGTAGTGGGGGAAATGGAGAGCATTTCAAAAATGGCGCACTTTTCAAAATTACAAATCCTTATATCTCAAAAAAAAAGTATAGATATCAAATCGAAAATTTGTCAGATTGTAGAACTACATAATGGTTAATTTTGATAAAAATTTTAAGTTGGAAGGTGTAAGGGGAGGGAGGTGAGAAGCAAAAATATCGAAAACTTTGAGTGATTTTTTTAGGGCTCTGGTAAAAGATACAAATTTAAAATTTTGCATGTGAATACCTGTATTTGATGTACATACAAAACTAATAATAACTTGATCCATAATTGTTATAAACCGACCCCTCCGGTCTAACGTGCACAAGATGTTTCCTGTGCATTGAAAAAAACACATAAACTGAAAATTTTTGAGTGAAATTTTAAGGTAGAAACTTGAAACTTTGCGAAATGCATTTAAAAAAAATTCCTAAATATACGAAATATTAACTGGTCGAAAACCTTTAAGACTTCTACCCCCTCCATACAAAATTATTTTTTAGACCATTTTTAAGAAATCAATTATCACCTGACTATTAAAAGCTATCAATTTGAAATCTTACATAAAAACTTACAAAAATAATTGAAATGAAATTACGTTAAAAGTTTTGAAATCGCGCTTGCCCTTCTACCCCCTCCTATACAAAAGTATGATTTCGACCAATTTCATTAAATCAACTAATAACCAACAAATGAAAAGCTACGAACTTGAAATTTTTGTACAAGCACCTTACAACAGAAAATAAAGAAAATTGTATCACAAGTTTTACGATTCCCCTACCTCCTCTACCCCCTCCCATACAAAATTATTTTTTTGAGAATTTTTAAGAAATCAGTTATCAGCTAACTCTTAAAAGCTATCAATTTAAAATTTTGCATAAAAACTTATAAAAATAATTCAAATAAAGTTGTTTTAAAAGTTTTGAAACCGCGTTTGCCCTTCTACCCCCTCCCATACAAAACTATGATTTCGACCAATTTCATTAAATCAACTAATAACCAACAAACTAAAAGCTACGAACTTGAAATTTTATACAAGCACCTTACAAGAAAATCGAAATAAAACTACATATCAAATTTTACGATTCCCCTACCTTCTCTACCCCCTCCCATACAAATGTTCGGTTTCGGGAATGTAGAATACACCAAATTTTATGAAAATTCTATGCAACTTCGTCTATGAAACTGACACTCTATACAGAAACTATTGGACGTGATTCAATTAAAAAATTATTGACATCCACCTACTCTTACCATCATGCCTCACCACTCCCCTCATAAAAACTCAAACTTGCATAAATAAACGAACGAAATATTGATTATAAGTACTGGAGCCTTTTAACGGTTCCGCAAAGTGTTGAATTGACGATTGCCCTGCCCAAGAACGCCTTTTCACTTAGTCTTCCCTAACCACTCTAATATGCATATTGACTTTTCACTCATCCGCAACTTGTTCCAAGAATAATAAAGTTTCGCCCGACTTATTGGCAGCTTATTTAGCTTCCTAACCATGGTTTAGATATTTGAATTCGTATTTTTCGGTGTAAGCGCTTCCCCCACCTCCCCGTGAACCCATACACCCCCCAAAATGTTTATCCGCCTGAGATCCGGAACTACCTACAATCCCCCCAAAAATGAACTTTCTATCTTGAAGGGTTTGGGAGTTAATGTGCGCTGAGCGTACACATCGGCGGACGGCGTACAGACAGACGGATTTTTTTTTTGCATTCTTAGGCTATTTTAGTCATGAAACGCGGAAAAACAAAATTTCAGGGTAGCAAATTTTTTTTTCCAAGTCGATAAACTTTATTATTAAATAATAAAGTAAAATTCGCACGCCCTTATGTTTTTTTTTATAAATAATGACTCTGTAAGTCATTAAAAAATTTGTTTTCTGCTTGGTCCCCCTCTCCATCTCCAATCTGGAGAAATCTTTCTCCAACTGTATGGGTTGTGACGACACGACACAACTCCGACTGAGCTGGCCAGAGTTGGGTGGTCACGGACAATTTACCCATACAAGTGTAGAATTATAGATGTACGCACCTCAGAAGGTGGTTACAGATGCTCTACCTCTAGGCATCATGGAGCTTGTGGAATACAGCCGAATCCACATAATACCAGTCATTCTGGGCTGTGACATGCCACATACTATCTGGGGAAGTAGTGATATCAACAAAAGAGGTGAGTCACTTTTAGAATACCTTACTACTAACAACCTAGATTCTGGATATGCAGAACGGTCTTAGGAATTGTTACATTTTCTCGGACCATGGGGCTGCACTTCTGGTACTCCAGTCCTACAGGACTACGTCCAAACTAGTGTCATTTGTGGACTCAATTTGAATCTCCTAGCGGCCACTACGAAGGTTTTTCTAATTTGGATACCGGGTCATAGCGACTTGTTAGGTAACGAGGCAGCAGATATGCTTACACGGCAAGGATCTACAAACATCAATTCCACTAGTAAGCCAGTTGATGTGGAACCAACAGTGCTGAAGTCTAGCTTCAAACAAACTATTTTGGATTCTTTCTTGGCGATGTGGCAACAGCTGGACACCTGCAGAATGGCCAAATCCTTTTGGGAAGAACTGAATAAAAATATTACAGCTCAGCTGTTACAAAGTAGTCGCTATAGCATCCGAACTATTGTTGGCCTGACCACAGGTCACTGCTGCTAAAGCTGCACGCATTTAGGATGCGGATCGCGAGCGACATCCTTTGCAGAGGTTGCGAGGACGATGAAGATTCTATCGAACATTATCTTTTTCACTGTTCGCAAATCTCCAAGAGTCGTCTCCTTTGTTTAGGCTCTAGATTCTTCTCAGAACTAGATAGCCTCAGAGACGTCTAACACTCAAGCCTGCTACGGTTCGCAGACCGAACCAAGTGGTTAGAACAAGAGGAGTGACTTCCATCTTATAATCAATAGGGGGAGTACAATGGGTCCAACTAGATGGCCCCAGTGCATTGTGGTTCTATGGAACCACCCTCCTACAACCTGAACCTGAACAACCTAGATATAATAAAAAAAGGTAATACACTGACCTTCATAACCTAACCACAACAAGCTCCTGCCTGGTTGACAAATGCGAAAATTGGCACATATCATAAGAAGCTTCATTATCAGATCATAGGTATATCTATTTTGATATTATGACTTCATTTGGCTATAAAGGACAATACAGATACCCTAAACGTACTAACTGGAATCTGTACCAGTCAATTCTGGAGTACGAACTAGGTATCGCAGAGGAATCAACAAGCAGCTCAGACTACATTGATCAAATCACGACCAAACTCATAAACAATATTATTAATGCTTACGAGCAAAGTTGTCCTGTTCTACACAAAACTGGGCCAAACAGAAACCCTTGGTCGAACGAGAAACTAGTGGCAAAACGCAAACAAACTAGAAAATTGTTCAATAGAGCAAAAACCGTTGGCAACTGGGAAGGAGAGTTCCTTACTGAATATAACAAACTTCTTAAAAAGTTAAAATAAGAGTCTCGGAGAAAATTTTGTGAAGCGATAGATGATCTTTCAACGGCCTCAAGACTCCAAAAGGTGTTATCAAAAGATACCCCAATAGATATCGGACTCTCAGAGAGACCGGATGGGTCCTCAACAAAAAGCAGTATGGAAACTCTTGAAGTGTTATTGGCAATACATTTCCTTGGCTGCAAGATAATTAACAGCAATGAAGATTTAGCGGCAGAGGAAAGGACGTATCGTCAAACTCCGCTCAGCAAAAGCAAATCGTCACTCCGGAAAACATCAGATGGGCGATCAGCACATTTAAGCACTACAAATCAGTTGGAATAGATAAAATATTCCCCGCATTACTGCAGAAGAGGTTAGAGATCATAATGCCAATCATTATTGGCATAAGGATCTTTAAAGCTAGCTTCGCATGGGGATATATCCCAAAAATATGGAGGAAAGCAATGGTGGTATTTGTACCGAAGGCAGTGAATCGTCCCATTGATCAGCTTACGCCATATCGCACTATAAGATTTACCTCCTTCTTCGTCAAAACGATGGAGAAGTTAGTGAAAATTCACATAAGAACAGGGCCTAACAAGGTCTGTCTTAATAATAATCAACATGCCTACCAAAAAGCAAATCAACAGAGTCAGCCCTTCATGGCTTGGTAAGACAAATCGAAAAGTTAAAAGACTATAAAGAAATTGCCCTTTGCGCATTCCTAGATATAGAAGGAGCATTTGAAAATTCTCCCCATGAAGCCATAATGGCGGTAGCTAGGAAAAAGGGTTTGAAAACGGCCACGATAAAATGGATACACGCCATGTAAAGAACCGAATGACAACCACGTATCTAGGTAATAGCACATTGACTGCACAGATCTATAGGGGCTGTCCCCAAGGAGGGGTACTATCTCCACTTATTCGGCCAATTGTAGTAGATGACCACCTGGGTCGTCTAACAGAACAAGGATACGAGGCAATGGGATATGCCGATGACCTCGTCGTTATCATTAGGCAAATATGATTTAATAATATCCGAAAGGATACAATCAGCCTTAGAGGTGATACTGAACTGGTATCAGTCTAAGAACTTGAACATGAACCTAAGTAAGACTCAGATAGTACCATTTACAAATAGAAGGAAAATCCACATCATACTTCCTTCAATAAATGGAACACTAATACCCTTCTCAGATGAGGTACAATGTCTTGGATGTCATGCTGGATAGCAAACTCGTAGCGTAAAGCCCAATCATATGATACTCTAGATGAAATGAGAAAGAGTTCAATGTACCGGAAAATATGTCACCTCCAATTCTTTTAAATAATTAATAGTGACTTTTGTATGGTAGGTGGTAGAAGGAGAGGAGGAAGGTTTGTAATTTTTGGATATGACACCTAATGTAGTATGTAAAATATTTCGTGCTGAATTTAAGGTCTGTAGCTTTCATTATTTTCAATTGGACATAGTTTTCCTGAAATTGAGGCATTTGTATGGGAGGTGGAAGAGGAAGTGGAGCGTTTAAGATGATTTTGAAACTGCTTATGATCATCCTTATCACCACGCTTTAATTCAATTTCCAATTCGATAGTTCTAATATATTCAAAGGGGAAATGCTTTTCTTGAATTTATAATACAGCTAATTGTATGGGAGGGGGTAGAAGGAGTGAAGAGGAGCTGATAGTTTTTTTTAGCATTTATTGCAATTATTAAAAAACAAATTCTGGCAAAATTTTAAGTTTATCCTTTTTCTAGTTTTAATGGAAATCGATATAATGCACTTAACAAAAATTATACATTTGTATGGGAGGGGGTGGAAGGAGTGTACGAATCAAGACATATTTTTTTTCGTGTTATTGATTTTTCTATTTTTATACTGTATGCAAAATATCAAGTTGATAGTTTCAACAGTTTCGAAGAAAAATAATTTAATTTAAATTTCAAAATTTCGTGAAATTTGTATGGGAGGGGGTAGAAGGAGTGAGGTAAAGTTGATAATTTTTTAAAATTAATTTTGGCAAAAAATCGTTTTTATAACTTAGCTAGTTTCAATGAAAATCTAAAAACTGCATTTTTCAAAATTATGCATTTGTATGGGAGGGGGTAGAAGGAGTAACGGGATCGGGTCAATATTCCGTCATATTAATGACATCTATATCGGAATACTTTGACCCAAATTTCAAATCGATAGCTTAAATAGTTTCAAAGAAAAATCAATTTCGGAATTTCGTGAAATTTGTATGGGAGGGGGTAGAAGGAGTGGGGAGCTGTGGCCCATTCACGAACTTAAAGTTTCTTTTTTGCTAAAAATGACACACGACAAATTTCAGCACGATAGCTAAAAGCGTTCGAGAGTTATGCTGTAGACAGACGGACAGACAGCAACTCGGAATCGAAGTTTTTGAGCGACAACAAATATTTCTGTACCCTTGGCGGCTCTGTGCGAGCATTATTTCTTAGCGTTACAAACGGTAAGGCAAACACAATATACTCTCAGATTTCATCTAGAGTATAACAAGCATATAGAATAGGCTCATGCCAAAGCACTAAATCATTCTTCCAATAGTCACATACGAATCAACGATATGGTGGATTAAAATTTTACAACAAAAAGCACAGCTTACGCTACAAAAAATCTAAAGGCTAGCTTATCTTGGTATCACAGGAAAACCTGTCCTACGGCGGCAATGGAAATATTCCTAAGCATCCCTCCGATACATCTCCAAATAAAACATAACAGGACTACGATTGGGCGTAAAGCCCAATGGTGCGATATTCTAGATGAAGGAGAAATTGTTTTATTTTAAGAAATTTTGTAGCTGAAGTGGTGGAGGGTGTGACAACATTGAATTAATTTTTTCATATCACGATAAGGTTGCTATCATAATGTTTTATACAAAATTTAGGATTCAAAAATTGAATAGGTACTGAGAAACTTAGTGCATTGAATTTAGTGAAATTGTGCAGTTTGTATGGGAGGTGATAGAAAGAGGGTGGAGTTATTAATAACTTTCTTAGAAATAACTTTAAACATCATTTATTTGGCATAGCAGATCAGTAGCATTCATACTTTTCAGGCAAATCGACTTTTTGTAAAGTTATTGAATTGTGTCAAATTGTATGGGAAGGGGTAGAAGGAGTTAAGCTAATCGCCTAGTTTTGTTTGGTCTTACGAATAATACTAAATAAATGTTTAAGTGCACAATTTTAGCTCCATGAATTTTATACGTACTGAGTAAACTTGCTTAGAGTATTTCATGAAAAAGTGCAGTTTGTATGGGAGATGGTAGAAGGAAGGGGAAGACTTAAATAATTTTTATACAACAGATTGAAATTATTCTAAAAGTAATATATTCCAAATTTCAGATTAATAGCATTTATACTTTTCGAGAAAAACCGTTTATTGACAATTGCGTAATTGTGTCATTTTGTATCGGAGGGGGTAGAAGGGGTGACGCTAATAGTATAATTGTTTTAGGTCTTACTAATAATTCTAAATAAAGATTTAGTGCTAAATTTGAGCTTTTTCTCCGAGTCTTATTTCTTAGCGTTACGAACTTTTTGAAAACTTATAATACTCTCAGATTTCATCTCCAGTATAAAAAGGATGCTATCAATGGGGAGAACAATTACAAATCAGAGTATCTTAGAGGTCACCACAAAATCCCAAAAGATCGAGAAATAGAGGTTCTAACCACAACATTTTCGGACGCTATGCCGACAAAATTTAACTTTGAAACCCCCTTCAAAGTTATAATCAGAGAACGCAAAAACTGGCAATCCATGCTACCTGAACTGAAAGAGGAATCAACCATCTGGTTTACAGATGGCTCGCGCACCTCTGAGGAGACAGAAGCCGGAGGCAAAATTCCTAGCTTCTCGGTTTCAAAACCACTCGGCAAAGAAACCATAATCTTCCAGGCTGAACTAATTGCAATGGAGCTATGCATCCAGGAGAATATAAGGAAAGCTCATCGCAACAAATCTATTTATATCCAATCGGATAGTCAGGCGATTTTCAAAGCTGCCTTCAAAACCTAATCATCCTGGGAAAAACAAACGACATAACCTTAACGTAGGTACCAGGACATATAAGGAATTGAGACAAATGAAAAGGCTGATCGCCTTGCAAAAAACGGAACAGAAACGAGTGTTATAGGCTCACAGTCATTCTGCAGAAAACCAAAAGGGCACTACAACCCTATACTTAGAAATTGGGTTGAACAAGAACATAAAATCTACTGGAATAGACTTCCAGGTTTATCAATCTCAAAAAAAATTAATCTTACCAGAAAAAATAAACTGCCAACAAGTCGGGCGAAACTTTATTATTCTTGGGACAAGTTGCGGATGAGTGGAAAGTCAATATGCAGGTTAGAGTGGTTAGGGAAGGCTAAGTGAAAGGGAGTTCTTGGGCAGGACTGTTAACAATATTTCATTCGTTTCTGTAAGTTTGGTTTTTATGAGGGGAGGAGTAGGGGTAATAGTAAGGGTGGGTGGATGTTAATAGCTTTTTAATTAATTGCTTGAATCACGTCCAATATTCTCTGTATAGAATGTGTTTCATAGACGAAGTTGCATAGAATTTTCATAAAATTCGGTGTATTTTACATTCATGAAACCGAACATTTGTATGGGAGGGGGTAGAGAATATAGGGGAATCGTAAAATTTGATACGCAGTTTTATTTCGTGTCTCTTGTAAGGTGCTTGCATAGAATTTCAAGTTCATAGCTTTTAGTTTGTTGGTTATTAGTTGATTTAATGAAATTGGTCGAAATCATAGTTTTGTATGGGAGGGGGTAGAAGCGCAAGCGCGATTTCAAAACTTTTAAAGCAACTTCATTTGAATTATTTTTATAAGTTCTTATGCCAAATTTGAAATTGATAGCTTTTAAGAGTTAGCTGATAACTGATTTCTTAAAAATGCTCGAAAAAATAATTTTGTATGGGAGGGGGTAGAGGAGGTAGGGGATTTTCTTTCATTTTTGTTGTAAGGTGTTCGTACGAAATTTCAAGTTCGTAGCTTTTAATTTGTTGGTTATTAGTTGATTTAATGAAATTAGTCGAAATCATACTTTTGTATGGGAGGGGGTAGAAGGTCAAGCGCGATTTAAAACTTTTAACGCAATTTCATTTTAATTATTTTTGTTAGTTGTTATGCAAAATTTCAAATTGATAGCTTTTAATAGTTAGGTGATAATTGATTTCTTGAAAATGGTCAAAAAAATAATTTTGTATGGGAGGGGGTAGAAGTGTTAAAGGTTTTCAACCAGTTAATATTTTGTATATTTATGCATTTCGCAAATTTTCAAATTTCTACCTTAAAATTTCACTCAAAAATTTTCAGTTTATGTGTTTTTTTCAATGCACATGAAACACCTTGTGCACTGTAGACCGGGGGGATGGTTTATAACAAATATGGATCAAGTTATTATTATTTTTCTATGTGGATTAAATATAGGTATTCACATGCAAAATTTTAACTGTGTATCTTTTACCAGAGCCCTAAAAAAATCACTCAAATTTTTCAATATTTTTGCTTATTACCTCCCTCCCCTTACACCTACCAACTTAAAATTTTTACCAAAATTAACTATTATGTAGTTCTACAATCTGACAAATTTTCGATTTGATATCTGTACTATTTTTGGAGATATAAGGATTTGTAGTTTTGATAAGTGCGCCATTTTTGAAATGCTCCCCATTTCCCCCCACTACTATTATTTCAACATGTTATATTTTTTTTGTATTTGCCTAGTATAGCTTAATATAAGTTTTAAGTTTTAATTACATAGCTTAAGAGATAGTTGAGATATTAATTTTTAAGTGTTTTTCTTTGCACCCCCCCTGACCCTCCCCCTTACAATAATTAGCTGCTTTCTAAGCTGGTTCCAATGAAACTATATGCCACCTTAACGGTCTCTAAATATGATCTTGTTACGATAAGTAATTTCGAAGATATAATCATTTGAAAAAAAAATTCGGCCGACAATTGGTTCTAAGCCCCCCCTTTTCGCACCCCAATGGATAAAAAAATTAAATTATTTTTGTATGTTGAGTTTTAGCTTCCTAGCTGTTACCACGGTTGAGATATTTGAATTCGTATTTTTCGGTTTAAGCGCTCCCCCCGCCTCCCCTGAATCCGTATACCCCCGAAAATGGGTATCCGCCTGAGATCCGCAACTATCTACAATCTCCCCAAAAATGAACTTTCTATCTTGAAGGGTTTGGGAGTTAATGTGCGCTGAGCGTACATGTCAGCGTACGGCGGACGGCGTACAGACAGACGGATTTTTTTTTTTGCATTTTTAGGCTAATTTAGTCATGAAACGCGAAAAAAAAAAATTTCAGGGTAGCAAACTTTTTTTTTTCTTGTGTCGATCACAATACTTTATTATTATAATAATAAAGTAAAAGTAGTGGATATTCTAGAATTCAGCAAGAGTACGCTAATCGGCCTAATGGCGGGGCACGGTGGAGTAAACCACCACGTCAAAATATAGGCTTAGCTAAAACCGACATCTGCCGCTTCTGCCTCGAAGACTCAGAAACGACAGTACACATCCAACGTCACTGTGAAGCAGTAGCTCGGAAAAGACACGAGAAAAGTTTTCCTTTTTACCAAGGATCTAGCCAACATGGCTCCCTTAAGATACTTAGGGTAAAGGAGCAATAGACGCACAATAGGCCGAGAAGGTAGCAGTGCTTTCACGCGCTCCCCAAATTATAAAAAAGAAATCAAATATAACCTCTCTCGTAAATTGCACTTACATGAATGATAGCTCTATGCGTAAAAAAAAAAAACATGGATGCCTACTAGATCCCATGTATTATCAAATTTTGAAGAAATAATTTGAAAGTCGACAGGAAGCTATACACATTGGTATAGTTTAAGCACGGAAAAGTGGGAGAAGGGAATACAGTCCAAACTAATAGAATCGTCATCACCCACAAAACCACAATTCTCGATATATTTTTAATTTTATAAATAGACACAGATTCAATACGAAAGAATGCGTTAATTTAACTTTTATGCAAAAAAGAAACAACAATTTTATTTTCATTCTTTAATACAAACCCTTTGAAACCACAAAAAATCTGCTTATACATCTCTGCAAAAATTAATCGGATTATGCAAATTTCGTACGGCAATTTATCTAATCCTTATGGATTAGCGACCATCTATTCAACGACCCTTCTCGATAACTCCTATTTTCATTCTTTACCTCTTCCAGAAAAGCTAGCTGTATCGAAAATTCTTTCATCTCTTTTTTATGCTTGAATTCATCTAATTTTCCTGTATTCTAATAAAAAAAACCTTTATCGATTTTAATGCTGACGAAAAAAAATAAAAATAAATAAATAACCTCAAATTTGTAGTTTCATTTTTTGTTGTTGCGAATCTCACACGGATTATAAAAAATGAGCTTGCTATCGGAGCAGGTATTTCAGGAAGTGCTTGAAAAGTTCCATTTTTTTCGGACTATTTATTCTCGATTGACACCGGTGAAAAATTGAAGAATGTGAAAATTGTCTGATCTTCTCGCCCTCTTCTTCCATTCAAAATAGCCATGTACACTGGGGCTGCCGGACTATTTCGGTTTTTCCAACCGCATAAAAATGGGTCATTTATCAAGCGGAAATCATATTACGGTTCATCGAATTCTGGAGAGAAAAATGGAATTTTCCTTAAATAAGGCTCTAGGTTTAAGGAGGCAATAGTGAATTTGAGAGCGAGTATAAATTGTTGTATAAAAAGGTGATGGTTCATTTTAAGTTTGTATTCCGAACTGATCCAATTTCGAATTCAAATTGCTAAATTTTTTTCTTTTAAATTAAAAGGACATTCCATTAACCACTAAAGTTTCCTTATCAGATTGAATTAAATAAGGCGCATAACGATGCTTTCTATCAGATTCATTTCATCTGAACCGAATTGTACGGGAGATTTAGGCGCCATTTTGTAATAAAAATTCAAACATTGGTCAAAACACTAACAGCAAATGAAATGTTATAGGAATTTAATTGTCACACGAATTCGGGGTGATGAACATGTTTGTCAGGATATTATGAAATGTGTCTGAGTACGTAATAAAAGTTTATTTCGATCCTGAGATTTTCGATGTAATGGAAAGGAAGGACTAACATACATATATGTGAACGCATAAAATTCAGTTTAGTAGGGATAATAATTTGTAATGGAGTCCTTTTATGAGGTCGATATGCTCAAAGCCATGCTAAAATAAATTAAATATGGTGATTTGTTGGCATGAGTTCGGACTAATGTGGTAATAACAATAATAATTTGACCGCAATTTCGTTTTGGCGATAGTTTAATTATGGCGTTTATTAAATCTGACATCAGAGTGGAAAACAAAAATCTGAATAATGTAAGTACTCTTTCTTGTATTTAGGTAAATCTTGAATGTTCGTGAAATTTGTATGGGAGGGGGTAGAATGGGCGGAGTGAAATCGATTATTTTTCCAAATTTTAATTAATTTATTTTTAAAAATTTGAGATTCTACCTTTTCAATGGTCATTCGGAATCGATGTTTTCGGAGGTTGATGTTTTATTCAAAATTAAAGCTCCAAAAATTGGATACAACTGATAAAATTTGTTTATTTGATTTACTGAAATTGTGCAGTATGTATGGGAGGTGGCAGAAAGATTTGGGGGTTTTTAGTATTTTTTTGAGAAACAACTTTAAACATCATGCAATTGATATACTTTAAATTGCAGATCAGTAGCTTTCATGTAGCATATTTACATTGATATGGCAATTCCTTGTTGCACTTCCGCCAAAAGCTTGTAACAAATCGTTGTTTTTTTTCAACTTTTAACAGTATACTTGTTCCTAAATTATGAGGATAGGACTTGTTAAAAAAAACCCACAACAAAATATTTTTTTTAATAAAACTATGTATGTACGAAGAAAGAAAAAAAAAATTACACTGAAGAAAAAAAAAGACGAATTTGGCCCCAAAAATTCGACGAGATTGGAAAAAAATCCGTTTTTTTTCATCTGCACGCCAGAAAGTAAAGTGGAAAAATTTGTCCGTGAGGAGTTGCTTTTTGGCTCTGTACGGAAACAGTGGACAGTAGACAATATTATTGAGAATACCAAAAAGAAGAATAAAGTAAAAGAAAAAAACATAACAGGACTACGACTGGGCGTAAAGCCCAATCGTGCGATACTCTAGATGAATGAGATTTTTTTTTATTTTAAGAAATTTTGTACGGGAAGTGGTAGAGGGGGTGACGACATTGAACTAATTTTTTCACATCACGCTAAGGTTGCCATCAAAATGTTTTATACAAAATTTAGGATTCAAAAATTTAATAGGTACTGAGAAAATTAGTGTATTGGATTTAGTGAAATTGTGAAGTTTGTATGGGAGGTGGTAGAAGGAGTGTGAATTTATTAATGACGTCTTTAGAAATGACTGTAAACATCATTTAATTGACATATTTTAAATTGCAGATCAGTAACATTCATACTTTCCAGGAAAATCGACTTTTTGTAAAGTTGTTAAATTGTGTCAAATTGTATGGAAGGGGGTAGAAGGAGTGAAACTAACCGGCTAATTTTTTTTTCTCTTACTAATAATTCTAAATAATTATTTACTGCATAATTTCAGCTCGATAACTTTCATACGTACTGAGTAAATTTATTTAGATTATTTCATAAAAAAGTGCATTTTGTGTGGGAGGTGGTGGAAGGAAGGGGAGGACTCAACTAATTTTTATAGAGCAGATTGAAATTATTATAAAAGTAATATATTTCAAATTTCAGATCAAAAGCTTTCATGCCTTTTGAAAAAATCCGTTTAATGTCGAATTGCGAAATTGTGTCATTTTGTATGGGAGGGGGTAGAAGGGATGAAAATATATGTCTGATTTTTTTTTTGGTCTTATTAATAATTCCAAATAAATATTTAGTGCATAATTTCAGCTCGATAAATTTTATACGCACTGAGTAAATTGGTTTAGAGTATTTCATGAAAAAGTACAGTTTGTATGGGAGGTGGTGGAAGGAGGGAGAGGACACGCATAATTTTTATAAGATAGATTGATATTATCATGTAAGTAATACGTTCCAAATTTGAGTCCAATAGCTTTTATACTTTTTGAGCAAATCCGTTTATTGTCAAAATGCGCAATTGTGTCATTTTGTATGGGAGGGGGTAGAAGGGGTGGAGCGATTTGGCCCGTTCACGAATTTATCCTTACTTTTTTGTCAAAAACGACGTGTACAAAATTAAAACTTTCTAGATCAACGCGTTCTCAAGTTAGAGAGGACACGGACGGACATCCGGTATTGAGATTTTTGAGTGATTATATGAACTTCTGTATCATTCATTTTTTTCTCCGAGCCTTATTTCTTGGCGTTACACACTTTGTGGCAAACTTGTAATACTCTCAGATTTCATCTAGAGCATAAAAAACATAACAGAATTATGATTGGGCATAAAGCCCAATCGTATGATACTCTAGATGAGATGAAAATGACTTAAATATTTCATCTCAAATTCTTTCGAATAGTGAATAGAGACTTTTGCATGGGAGGTGGTAGAAGTAGAGGGGGAGGTTTGTATTTTTCGTATATGACACCGAACATGGCATGCAAAATGGTTTTTGCTGAATTTAAAGTATTTAGTTTTCATTTTTTTTAAAGAAATTGGTCAAAGTTTTCCTGAAATCGGGGCATTTGTATGGGAGGTGGCAGAGGAAGGGGATCGCTTAAGATGATTTTGAAATTGCTTATCATCATCCTTATCACCATGCTTTGATTCAATTTCAAAGTCGATAGCTCTCATATACTTGACGGAGAAATGCTTTTCTTGAATTTATAATAGAGATATTTGTATGGGAGGTGGTAGAAGGAGTGAAGCGGAGCTGATAATTTTTTCTAACACTTATTTCAATTATTAAGAAAGAAATTCTGGCAAAATTTGAAGTTTGTAATTTTTCTAGTTTTAATGGAAATCGATAAAATGCATTTAATAAAAACTATGCATTTGTATGGGAGGGGGTAGAAGGAGTGTAAGGATCAAAACAAATTTTTTTCGCATTATTAATATTTATATTTGTATTTCTTATACAAAATATCAAGTTGATAGCTTTAACAGTTTCGAAGAAAATTAATTTAATTCAAATTTAAAAATTTCGTGAAATTTGTATGGGAGGGGGTAGAAGGAGTGAAGTGAAGTTGAAAATTATTTTTAAAATAAATTGCAATTATAGTAGAATTAATTCTGACAAAATTTCGTCTTTTCAGCTTTACTAGTTTCAATGAAAATCGAAAATATGCATTTTTCGAAATTGTCCATTTGTATGGGAGGGGGTAGAAGGAGTTAGGAGATCTGGTCAATATTCCGTGATAGTAATGACATCTATATCACAATTTTTTGACCTCAATTTCAAGTCGATAGCTTATATAGTTTCAAAGAAAAATCAATTTCTTATTATTTCGAAATTTCATGAAATTTGTATGGGAGGGGGTCGAAGGAGTGGGGGTATGTAGCCCATTTACGAACTTAAAGTTACTTTTTTGCTAAAAATGACACACAAACATTTTTAGCACTATAGCTCAAAGCTTTCGAAAGTTATGCTGTAGACAGACGGACAGACGGACAGACGGTCACTCGGAATCGAGGTTTTTGAGCGACAACAAATATTTCTGTACTCTTGGCGGCTCTGTGCGAGCGTTATTTCTTAGCGTTACAAACGGTAAGGCAAACACAATATACTCTCAGATTTCATCTAGAGTATAATAAACATAACGGGCTACGATTGCGCGTAAAGCGCAATCTTACGATACTCTAGATGAAATAGAATTTTTTGTGATCCCGAGAAATTTTATATGGGGAGTGTTAGCAGGGGTGATAGCATTGAACTAATTTTTTCCCCATCATGCTAAAGTAGCTATAAAAATGTTTTATACAAAATGCTTACTCCAAAAATTGAAAAGGAGCTGAGAAAATTAGTGTGTTAGATTTAGTGAAAATGTGCAGTTTGTATGGGAGGTGGTAGAAAGAGTGCGGGGATTTTAGTGATTTTTTCACAAATAACTAGGAATATTGTAAAATTGACATTCCTTAAATTTCAGACTAGTGCCATTCATACTTTTCAAGAAAATCGATTTTTTGTAAAGTTGTGAAACTGTGTCATATTGTATGGGAGGGGTAGAAGCAGTGAAGCTAATCAAATATTTTTTTTGGTCTTAGTGATAATACTAATTAAGTACTTATTACAAAATATGAGCTCAATAAATGTTATATGTTCTGAGAAAATCGTCTTAGAGCATTTCATGAAAAAGTGTAGTTTTTATGGGAGGGGGTGAAAGGAGAGAGAGGGCGCAAATATTTTTTCTACTGTAGATTTGGATTGTTATGAAAGTAATATATCCCAAAACTCAGATTAATACCTTTTATACTTTTCGAGTAAATCCATTTAATATCAAATTGCGAAATTGTGTCATTTTGTATGGGAGGGGGTAGAAGGGATGAAGCTAATTGTTTAATTTTTTTTGGCCTTACTAACAATTTAAAATAAATATTTGGTGCACAATTTCAGCCCGCTGAATTTTATAAGCACTGAGGAAATTGGCTTAGAGTAATTCATGACAAGTACAGTTTGTATGGGAGATAATAGAAGGAGGAGGAGGACACGCATCATTTTTTTACGGTAAATTGATATTATCATAAAATTAACATATTCAAAATTTCAAGCCAATAGCTTTTATATTTTTCGAGCAAATCCGTTTAATGTCATATTGCGAAATTGTGTCATTTTGAGTGGGTAGAAGGAGTGGAGCGATTTGGACAGTAGAAGGAGTGGAGCGATTTGGTCCGTTCACGAAGTTGATCTTGCTTTTTTTCAAAAACGACGTGTACAAAATTTAAACTTTCTAGCTCAACGGGTTCTCAAGCTAGAGAGCGAACGGACGGACGGACATCCGGTTTTGAGATTTTTGTGTGATAATATTATCTTCTGTGTCATTCATTTTTTTCTCCGAGCTTTATTTCTTGGCGTTACAAACTTTAGAGCAAACTTATAATACTCTCAGATTTCATCTAGAGTATAAAAAGTGTGAAAACAGCGCGGAAAGGTGAAATATAGAAGCGTGTGAAGAAATTAGCCTTTCTTACACGTAATAATAATTGATAATAATAATCATATAAGAACAAAACAAAGTGGCTAATAATAATAAAATTAACAACAAACAAAAAAATAAAAAATGAGTTATCAATCGAAGAAAAATTCCTAGATGTCTGGTAAGCAGCAAGGGCCCCAACAAAGTTTTTTTTGTTAGATTTAAGTTTTTATACTCTAGATGAAATCTGAGAGTATATTGTGTTTGCCTTACCGTTTGTAACGCTAAGAAATAACGCTCGCACAGAGCAGCCAAAGGTACAGAAATATTCGTTGTCGCTCAAAAACATCGATTCCGAGTGACCGTCTGTCCGTCTGTCTGTCTGTGCGTCTGTCTACATCATAACTCTCGAAAGCTTTGAGCTATAGTGCTAACAATTTTTGTGTGTCATTTTTAGCAAAAAAGTAAGGTCAAGTTCGTGAACGGGCCAAATCGCTCTACCCCTTCTACCCCCTCTCATACAAAATGACACAATTGCGCAATTTGACAATAAACGGATTTGGTCGAAAAGTATAACAGCTATTGACCTGAAATTTGGAATATATTACTTTTATGGCAATATAAATCTACGGTATAAAAACCATTCGTGTCCTTCTTCTCCTTCTACCACCTCCCATACAAACTGTACTTGGCATGAATTACTCTAAGCCAATTTACTCAGTGCGTATAAAATTTAGCGGACTGAAATTGTGCGTCGAATATTTATTTAAAATTGTAAGTAAGGCCAAAAAAAATTAGACGATTAGCTTCACCCCTTCTACCCCCTCCCACACAAAATGACACAATTTCCCAATTCGACAATAAATGGATTTGCTCGAAAAGTATAATATGTACTAGTCTGAATTTCGGGATTTATTACTTTCATAATAATTTCAATCTACAGTATAAAAATTGTTTGCGTCATCCCTCTCCTTCCACCCCCTCCCATACAAACTACACTTTTTCGTGAAATGCTCGAAGCCGATTTTCTCAGAACATATAACATTTATCGAGGTCACATTTTGTAATAAATACTTATGTAGCATTATCACTAAGATCAGAAAAAAATATTTCATTACCTTCACTGCTTCTACCTCCTCCCATACAATATGACACAGTTTCACAACTTCACAAAAAATCTATTTTCTTGAAAAGTATGAATGTTACTAGTCTAAAATTTAAGAGATGTCAATTTTATGATATTCTTAGTTATTTCTGAAAAAATCACTAAAATCCTCCCACCCTTTCTACCACCTCCCATACAAACTGCACATTTTCATTAATTCTAATACACTAATTTTCTCAGCTCCTATTCAATTTTTGGAGTAAGCCTTTTGTAAAAAATATTTGTATAGCTAATTTAGCATGATTGGGAAAAATTAGCTCAATGCTATCACCCCTTCTAACAGTGTCCATACAAAATTTCTTGGAATCGCTAAAAATTCTATTTCATCTAGAGTATCGTAAGATTGCGGTTTACGCGCAATCGTAGCCCTGTTATGTTTTCTCTTAAGTTTTCATTTTTATCGTGAATAAATAGTCATTAGTTTTTTTTCTCGTTCCATTACTTTATTTCTTTTTGTCTTCTTATTTTTTTTAAGTGTCAAGATCTTTTGTGCCGTATTCCAGGGGCAAGTACGATTGTCGCGGAACCCCATATTTCTATTTTCGGGAATTTATTTTGTCAAAGTGTGAAGAAGATGAGCGGGAAGTAGAACTTCCATACTCTGAAGCTCCTCCGAAGGAATGAAATGCCTTCTTCTCACCCTCACTGTCTACCTTGTTAATTAAATAGGAGTAAGCTGAATGTACGTCGTTGTTAATTCCGTCAAGCGCGTACCAGAGCGAAAAAAATGTTTTTCTTCGGAACATGTCCACCCACTCCCATGTTCCTAACTAGTCGGCAAAAATCGCGCTTTTTCCGAAGAATACATTCGCTAGATAATCTGATGGCGAAGAACGAAAAATTTTAGAAGACTTCGGTCATCTACCTTAGTTTTTCGTCACAAGCCGTGCTACAGTATCAACCCAAACGAATCTCAGCCTTCTTCTCTAAGCATCAGTGGCAGAGGACGGACGGTTATCGATTTATTTGCATCAAAAATTCATTTGTAACTTTCAATATTTTTCATAAAAAATTTATTTTTAACTTTCATCAGATATATTTAATAGTTTATTGTATAAACTGTTTCATCATATGTACATTCATACTTTTCAAGAAAATCGAATTTTACTTTATTATTCTAATAATAAAGTATTGTGATCGACAAAAAAAACAAAAACTTTGATACCCTGAAATTTTTTTTTTTCGCATTTCATGACTAAATTAGCCTAAAAATGCAAAAAAAAAATCCGTCCCGCCGTACGTTGTCCGCCGTACGCCGTACATATGGACTCATATCTCCGAGACCGCTAAAGGTAGAATGTTCGTTTTTGGGTGAATTGTTGATTGAGTAAGTGAGCTCTATTTTCAAAATTTTGGGGGGTGTTAGGTGAAAGGGGGAGGCGGGGGGAGGGAAAAGTCGAAAACTACACTTGCTAATATCTCCCTCAAAAATGCAGATAGAAAGTTGAAAATCAGTAGACACATAGAGAGGGTTGTGGGACAAACTTCAAAAATAATTTAATTTTTTTATCCATTGGCGTCCGAAAAGGGGGAGCTAAAAACAAATTGTCGGCCGAACTGTTTTTTCAAATGACTATATCTTCGAAATTACCTGTTGTAAAAAATTCATATTTTGGGACCATTAAGACGACATGTAGTTCCATTGGAATCAGCTTAGAAAATGGCTAACTATTGTAAGGGGAAGGGTCACGGGGGTGCAAAGAAAAACACTTAAAAATGAATATCTCAACTATCTCTTAAGCTATGTAATTCAAACTTGAAACGTATATTAAGCTATACTAGGAAAATACAAAAAAAATATAATATGTTGAAATAATAGTAGTGGGGGGAAAATGGCGCACTTTTCAAAATTACAAATCCTTATATCTCAAAAAATAGTTCAGATATCAAATCGAAAATTTGTCAGATTGTAGAACTACGCAATAATTAATTTTGATAAAAATTTTAAGTTAGGGGGCTTAAAGGGAGGGAAGTGGTAAGCAAAAATGTTGAACATTTTGAGTGATTTTTTTAGGACTCTGGTCAAAGATAGAAACTTTAAATTTGGCATGTCGATACATCTATTTGATATACATAGAAAAAAAGTAATAATTTGATCCAAAATTGTTACGAACCGACCACCCCGGTCTAATGGGCACAAGGTGTTTCATGTGCAGCGAAAAAAACACGAAAACTGAAAATTTTTGGATGTAATTTTAAGGTAGAAACTTGAAAATTTTGGAAATCCCTTTAAAAAAAATCCCTCAGAGTATGAAATATTAACTGGTCGAATACTTTCAAAACTTCTACCCCCTCCCATACAAAATTATTTTTTCGACCATTTTTAAGAAATTAATTATCACCTAACTATTAAAAGCAAATTATTTTAAAAGTTTTGAAATCGCACTTGTCCTTCTACCCCCTCCCATACAAAAGTATGATTTCGACCAATTTCATTAAATCAACTAATAACCAACAAATAAAAGCTACGAACTTGAAATTTTTTACGAGTACCTTACAAGAGAAGAAAAAGAAAATTGCTTCACAAATTTTGCAATTACCCTACCTCTTCTACCCCCTCCCATACAAAATTATTTTTTCGAGCATTTTTAAGAAATCAGTTATCAGCTAAAAGCTATCCATTTCAAATTTTGCACGAAAACTTATGAAAAGAACTGAAATGAAATTCCTTTAAAAGTTTTGCAATCGCACTTGCCCTTCTACCCTCTTCCATACAAAAGTATCATTTTGACCAATTTCATTAAATCAAGTAATAACCAACAAATTAAAAGCTACGAATTTCAAATTTTGTACGAGCACACTACATGAGAAAGGAAATAGAATTGCGTCACAATTTTTACGATTCCCCTATCTCCTCTACCCCCTCCCATACAAATGTTAGGTTTCGTGAATGTAAAATACACCGAATCCTATGAAAATTCTATGCAATTCGTCTATGAAACTGACATTCTATACAGAGAATATTGGACGTAATTCAAGCAATCAATTAAAAAACTATTAACATCTACCGACCCTTTCCTATCACCCCTCAACCCTCCCCTCACAAAACTCAAACTTACATAAATAAACGAACGAAATATTGACTATATATACTGGAGCTTTTGAACGTTTCCACAAAGTGTTAAATTGATAACTGCCCTGCCCACGAACCCCCTTTCACTTAGTCTTCCCTAGCCACTCTAACCTGCATATTGACTTTCCACGCATCCGCAACTTGTTCCAAGAATAATAAAGTTTCGCGTTTCAAATTGTGTCATATTGTATGGGAGGGGCTAGAAGGAGTGCAGCTAATCGTCTAATTTTTTTTCGGTATTACTAACATTCCTAATTAAATATTTAGTGCATAATTTCAGCTCGATAAAATTCACACATACTGAGTAAACTGGTTTATAGTATTTCAATAAAATGTGCAGTTTGTATGAGAGGTGACGGAAATAATGAGGGGATTCGAACAATTCTTATACCGTAGATTGAAATCATTATGAATATATTATTAAATATTTTATTAATGGATACAGCTTCTTCGTTTAATTCGTATAATACATTTGGGAGATTGAGCCCGGGGAGAACATCATCAACTTTGCCACCTTTGCGTTGGTCCCTGTCGCCAGGTGGCCAATATATATTGAAGAAACTTCACATATGCTAGCACTTTATTGAAGATGCTTCACATATGCTAACACTTTATATCGCATTATTTATTTGGTTACGCTTAGTCCTGGGCTTAGGGATGATTTTGGTATTTCAAACTCTTCTTATTTATTAATTGCGACGTTTCGGTATCTGACCTCTATCAAACCTAAGAAATTTCAACGATATTTATAAAGGCGGAGATTAATTGAAAGTGATAAGGATAGGTAAAAATAATTAGCTAGAATTTTACCATTCTTATCGCATAGAAATAGTCATGGCGATTGAATCTGAAAATTAAATACTTTCCTTTTATTTTTGTTTCTAATTATTTTTTGATACTTTTCCCAAACAAAAAATCTGCGAAATTTGCAGAAGTTTTTTTTCCGTTAAATAAAGAGAAAAAAATATATCTGGAAAAAAAAAAAAATAATAAATGTGGAAAAAAAAAATCAATTGAAAAAGTTTCTTATAAAGAATTATCCAAACAAAATAAGATGGAAGTGAAAAAGCAACAAGGAATCACCACTTATTGCGAGTTGAAAGTTTCGTACGAATTATGTCGGAAGAACGATGCTTTCCTGCCTTTTTTCTATTTTTCCTACAAAACTTCTTATCTGCTGACCGGAAACGTTGCTTGTCTGAAAAGAAAAGAAAAACAGTTTGAAAATAGATAATTTTTTTTTTTTTTTACAAAACAATTTACTTAGTTACTTTCGAGTTAATAAGATAACGAACAGAATTTAGCACTTTTATTTCCAATAAGAAGAAAATTTTTTGATACAGGCAGAAGAAGAAAGTTTAATAAAAACAAAACCAGTACTTTAATTTTCAGAAAATTGAGAATTGTTTCGCGTTGATTCAAAGTCATTTCAATATCTATGACTAAAATAAATCGATACATATAACTCGCTCACACTGTCCTTTCGCGAATTATGATATTGTTATATGTCAACACTAAGGTCACTATATAACTGTGCAACTCTGGATTCTGTAGTATGCCTATTTTATTACAAAAAATTGTTCGTTCCAAAAATTTAGTAGAAAAATCGTGCGTTCGAAAATTCAGCAGTGAAAATCACCGTAGAGTGTTAGTGAAAATATGTATGTGTTGACTGTGTAGTCATTCTGATATGTTTTTTTGCCAAAGCGTCATCTGACGAATACTAAATTCTGTACAAACAGCTGTTTGTTGAAGATGTGTGGGTGCAGGAAATTGCAAACTAAAATTGAATTCTTGACAGGTTCTAATGAAACGGCACAATGATATTAATTTTTCAGTGCACATAATGAAATCCTAAGTGCATTTTGATTTTTATCTAACCGAATATGTTTATGTAACGAAAATTCAAATGGAACGGTTTTAATCATGGAAGCATCTGCCAAACTACTAATATCGCGTTGCTCAGTTTTTCAGTGATTCTAGTCAACATTACTAACGAATGCTGTTACCGTCATCTTGAAATAGACGCAAGGCTGTAGCCCGATCAGCTATTAGTTAAGCGGCCAAATGTATTTATTAGAAAAACTATAAACATATCTTTTTATCAGCTGAAAATCAAAGTAAAAATATTTTTATTTACACATTCTTCATGGTTTTTGAAATCTGAGAGTATATTGTGTTTGCCTTACCGTTTTTAACGCTAAGAAATAACGCTCACACAGAGCCGCCAAGGGTACAGAAATATTTGTTGTCGCTAAAAAACCTCGATTCCGAGTGACCGTCTGTCTGTCCGTCTGTCCATCTGTCCGTTTGTCCGTTTGTCCGTCTGTCCGTCTGTGCGCCTGTCTACAGCATAACTCTCGAAAGCTTTGAGCTATTGTATTAAAAGTTTTTGTGTCATTTTTAGCAAAAAATTAACTTTAAGTTCGTGAATGGGCTACATCTCCCCACTCCTTCTACCCCCTCCCATACAAATTTCACGAAATTCCGAAATTGATTTTTCTTTGAAACTATTTAAGCTATCGATTTGAAATTTGGGTCAAAGTATTATGATATAGATTTCATTAATATGACGGAATATTGATCCGATCCCCTCACTCCTTCTACCCCCTCCCATACAAATGAACAATGTTGAAACATACATATTTTCGATTTTCGTTGAAAGTAGTAAAGCTGAAAAGACGAAATTTTGTCAAAATTAATTCTACTGTAATTGTAATTTGTTTTAAAAAGAATTATGAACTTCACCTCATTCCTTCTACCCGCTCCCATACAAATTTTACGAAATTTTGAAATTTAAATTAAATTATGTTTCTTCAAAGCTGTTAAAGCTTGATATTTTGTATAAAGTATAAATAAACTGCCAACAAGTCGGGCGAAACTTTATTATTTTTGGGACAAAATGCGCATGCGTAGAAAGTCACTATGCAGGTTAGAGTGGTTAGGGAAGACTAAGTGAAAGGAGCTTCTTGGGCAGGGCAGTTCTCAATTTAACACTTTTCGGAAACGTTCAAAAGCTCCATATTTTATTGGTTTATTTATACAAGTTTGAGTTTTCATGAAGGGAGGGGGGAGGGTGATAGTAAGGGTGGGTGGATGTTAATAGTTTCTTAATTGATTGCTTGAACCAAATCCAATATTCTTTGTATAGAATGTCAGTTTCATAGACGAAATTGCATAGAATTTTCATTGGATTCGGTGAATTTTAAATTCACGAAACCAAACATTTGTATGGGAGGGGGTAGAGGAGGTAAAGGAATCGTAAAATTTGTGATGCAGTTTTATTTCTTTTTTTTTGTGAGGCGCTTGTACAAAATTTCAAGTTTGTAGCTTTTAATTTGTTAGTTATTAGTTGATTTAATGAAATTGGTCGAAATCATACTTTTGTGTGGGAGGGGGTAAAAGGGCAAGTGCTATCTCAAAACTTTTAACGTAATTTTATTTCAACTATTTTTGTAAGTTCTTGTGCAAAATTTCAAATTGATAGCATTTAATAGTTAAGTGATAATTGATTTCTTAGAAATGGTCGAAAAAAAATTTTTGTATGGGAGGGGGTAGAAGTTTTGAAGATATTCGACCAGTTAATATTTTAAACTCTTAAGGATTTTTTTTAAATGTATTTCGCAAATTTTCAAGTTTGTACCTATAAATTTCACTCAAAAATTTTCAGTTTATGTGTTTTTTTCATTGCACATGAAACACTTTGTGCACGTTAGACCCCCACTTCGGTGCATAACAATTTTGGAACAAATTATTATTTTTTTTCTATGTACATAAAATAGATGTGTCGACGTGCAAAATTCCAACTTTGTATCTTTTACCAGAGCCATAAAAAAATCACTCAACATTTTCAACATTTTCGCTTTCCACCTCCCTCCCCTTACACCCCCCAACTTAAATTTTTTAAAAAAATTAAAAACTATATAGCTCTACAATCTGACAAATTTTCAATTTGATATGTGTACTCAATTTTGAGATTGGTAATTTGTAGTTTTGGAAAGTGCGCCATTTTTTAAATGCTCCCCATTTCCCCCCACTACTATTAAGTCCATATATTATATTTTTTTCATATGTCACTAGTAAAGCTTAGTATTCGTTTCAAGTTTCAATTACATAGCTTAAGAGACAGTCGAGATATTAATTTTTAAGTGTTTTTCTTTGCACCCCCTGTGACCCTCCCCCTTACAAGAATTAGCTTCCATCTAAACTGATTCTAGTAGATCCATATGCCGTCTTAAAGGTCTCAAAATATCAATTTTTTATGGGAAGTAATTTCGAAGATATAATCATTTGAAAAAAAAATTCGGCCGACAATTGGTTCTTAGCCCCCCCCTTTTCGCACCCCAATGGATAAAAAAATTAAATTATTTTTAAAAGTTGTCCTACAAACTCCTTTATATGTGTGTTAGTTTTTAGATTCCTAGCTGTAACCATGGTTGAGATATTTGAATTCGTATTTTTCGGTTCAAGCGCTCCCCCTGCCTCCTCCTGAACCCGTACACCGCCCAAAATGGGTATCCACCTGAGATCCGCAACTACCTACAATCCCTCCAAAAATAAACTTTCTATCTTGAAGGATTTGGGAGTTAATGTGCGCTGAGCGTACACGTCGGCGGACGGCGTACAGACAGACGGATTTTTTTTTTGCATTTTTAGGCTATTTTAGTCATGAAACGCGAAAAAAAAAAATTTCAGGGTAGCAAATTATTTTTTTTTCCCAAGTCGATCACAATACTTTATTATTAAAATAATAAAGTAAAATAGAAATATCAATAACGCAAAAAAATTTTTTTTTGATCCGTACACTCCTTCTAACCCCTCCCATACAAATGCATGATTTTTGTTAAATGCATTATATCGATTTGCATTAAAACTAGAAAAACTACAAACTTAAAATTTTGCCAGAATTTGTTTTTTAATAATTGCAATAAATACTGGCGAAAATCATCAGCTCCGCTACATTCCTTCTACCCCCTCTCATATAAATATCTGTGTTATAAATTCAAGAAAAGCATTTCTCCTTCGAATATATGAGAGCTATCGACATTGAAATTGAATCAAAGCATGGTGATAAGGATGATAATAAGAAGTTTCAAAATTATCTTAAATGCTCTACTTCCTCTGGCACCTCCCATACAAATGACCTAATTTCAGGAAAACTATGTTCAATTTCAAATCTTTAAAAATAAAGAAATCTAAATACTTTAAATTCAGTAAAAAACATTTTGCATGCCATGTTTGGTGTCATATACGAAAAATACAAACCTCCTCTCTACATCTACCACCTCCCATGCAAAAGTCTCTATTCACTATTCGAAAGAATTTGTGATGACATATTCTCTGCTGTATTAAAGCTATTCCCATTTCATCTAGAGTATCATATGATTGGTTTTTACGCCCAATCATAATTCTGTTATATTTAATTCTGAATTAGCACAACAATAAGCAAACACAATAAAATAAGAAAATTTTTTACCAATCTTATTTTATTATTTTAATAATAAAGTATTGTGATCGAGTTGGAAAAAAAAATTTGCTACCCTGAAATTTTGTTTTTTCGCGTTTCATGACGAAATTAGCCTAAAAATGCAAAAAAAAAAAAACCTTTAAGACAGAAAGTTCATTATTGGGTCGATTGGATGGTTGCGAACACACTATTTTGGGGGGTTTAAGTGTTGAGAGGAAAGGGGGGAGAGCGTTAAGCAAAAACACTTAAAAAGTAATATTGCGACCATATTTTAAGCTGGTAATTGAAATTTCATCAGATTGTAGAGCTACATAGTTTTTAATTTTGGCAAAATTTTAAATTGAGGAGAGGTAGGTGGTAAGCAATAATATCGAAAATTCTGATTCAAGATTCAAGATTCTTTATTGAGACTTAAAAATATACATCATTAAAACTGAATACTTAGAGAAAATAGTGTTGCTGGCTATGAAATTTCGCCAAGCATTATATCTAATAACATATGTTTCTTGAAACTAAACTAAATTACGAAGCGATTACATACCTAGTCTTGGATAGGGTCACTCTTGCTCCCGGAGTTGGTGCCTTCAAGTAATTTTCTACACTAAACTAAACTAAACTAAAACTAATAACTATAGACTACTTATACTAATGTTACAACTAAAATTAAAACTAAATCAACGAGAATAAGGGTGGTTAACTAGCAACGCAACATGATGCGTTGGAGGATTGTTAGTCATCCTTTTCCTCGGTGGGCATCGGTTGAAAAGAAAAGTTAAGTAAATTACTATTTCAGCAAACAAAATACGCGTAGCGGGATAAATTAGCTAATTTAACCTCTATATGTGCTAGTTGATGCCTTTTCATAAAATATTATCTTACAGCGATCTTCTGCAGATTCTTGCAAAACATGGATTGATGCCTCGTTCCATAAACTAATTGGTGATGCATAGTATTGGCTTAAAAACGGCGTGTTATGATTGTCTTCAAACAGCTTTTTAATTAATGGGTTCTGGTGAGTCGCTAGTCTGACGGCTGATTGTTTAGCTAAATATAGCAGATATATCATCAAGTGTTCCAAGTCAGCGTCTCCGTAAAGGGAGACATTGCGGAAATAAGTCTTATCTGGCTTTCTATGCTTTGATATACAGTGCCTTAAGATTCTCCGTTCGAAGATTTGAAATTCCTCAGCAACTGACGGAGAGATTGTAAGCCAAATTAAAAAACCATAAGAGATTATCGGTCTAATGAGGGTTTTATACATCAACACCTTCGTCGATTTATAAAGTTCTTTAGTGCTTAACAAGGGTCTTAGGATGGAAGCTGCTGCTTTTGCCTTTTGAAGTACATGTCTCGCATGCGGGTTGAACTTCATTCTATGGTGTAGTTAAACTCCTAGATACCATATGTTATTTTTAAGTGGAATATTCTGGCCTTCCAACACCAGCGATAGAGATTTGCTATCACGAACTGCGAGACGGTGTCCTTTCCCACTTGCATTTCGAAAACAGATAAGCTCCGATTTCTCAGCATTTATCTGTATACCCCAAGTTTTGAAAAAATCGTTGGCTCGCAGTAAGTGTTCTCTTACTGCAGCGAGGGTGTCATGTGGTCTCTTAGCGTGAGCAAAAATCAAAGTATCGTCGGCATAAAGTATTGCTTTGGAACTTACTAAAGAAACTCTAGAAGCGACAACATCCATAGGCAGGTCATGAATAAAAAAATTAAATAGCTTCGGACCGAGGATAGATCCTTGCGCTACTCCAGCATTAACAGGGATGATTGTCGAAGTGGAGTTCGCTATCTCTATGAAGAGTTTTCTGCCTGTTAGAAAGTCAGCAATGATTCTGATAAGAGCTTGCGGACATCCTGTCATTAAAAGTTTATATATTAAACCATGCATCCACACAGAATCGAATGCCTTTTCTAAGTCTATCGAACAGGCAACTGTACATTTTCTCTGCCGAAGATTTTTTAAAATATTATCTTGCAAGTATAATACAGCGTGCTCGGCAGAATGATATTTCTCGAAACCGAATTGTCTGTTGGGAATAAATTCACTGCAAAAAATATTTAATTTCGTTTGGATGCATTTTTCAAAAATTTTGCCAATATTTGATACCATTGAAATAGGCCTCAGTTTGGTTATATCATTAGACGCACTGCTTTTCGGAATAGGGTAAAGCTTCGCGATTTTCCAACTTGATGGGAAATATCCATTGTTGATGCAATTATTAAAGATGATAGTTAGCTTTTCGGATAATTGATTAGAGCATCTGCGCAGTATATAATTAGGGACGCCATCCGGGCCTTTCGATTTTTTCCCATTCGTGCAGTTTATTAGGTCTTCTACGAGTTCTCTGTTGAAGAAATTATCTTGGTGGCCACATTATTTGAACGGTTGTCAGAGGAGAATGTAGTTAAAACTGAATTTTCATTTGAATCATAAAACTGCCTTACTCTTTCCTGAACAACTGAATTTAATTCCGCATTATACTGAGGATTCTTTTCCCTATACGATGCGCGGTAAAAATCAGTACACGCTTCTAGTTTGTCATTTATTGATGAACACTCTACATTTTTATAAAAAAGATTATCCCTTGCAATATTCAGTTTTAGGTATTTTCTGCCTGAGATCCTATCTATTTCTTTAAAGGCAAATGGTGACGGAGAAATATTTTTCAGTCTTTTTTTGTAAAGTTCATTCATTTCCTTACGAATTGTATGTCTTATTATGGAATTAAGGCATTGAATTCTCGAATTAAGTTCCTGATATTCCGCATTCACGCGGTTGTCGAAAATTCTGACTGATGATGAAAAATACAAAGCTTAAATTTTTGCGGATACATATATTTGATAAATATAAAGAAAATAAAATGCCAACAAGTCGAGCGCAACTTTATTATTTTTGGGACAAGTTGAAGATGCATGGAAAGTCAATATGCAAGTTAGAGTGGTTAAGGAAGAGTAATTGGAACCCCCTTTCACAAGTGGAACCCCCATTCACAAGTGGACCTCCTTTAGGGCAGGGCTGTTGTCAATTTAACACTTAATTGCGAATACGATTAATAGCTGCAGCACATGTAATCAATGTTTCATTCGTTTATGTAAGTTTGGGCTTTTATGAGGGAGGGGTGATATTAAGGGTGGGTGGATGTCAATAATTTTTCAATTGATTGCTTCAATTACGTCCAATATTCTCGGCATAGAATGTAAGTTTCATAGACGAAGTTGCATAGAATTTTCATAAAATTCATTCACGAAACCAATCATTTGTATAGGAGGGGGTAGAGGAGGTAAGGGAAATGTAAAATTTGTGATGCAGTTTTATTTCACATCTCTTGTAAGGTGCTCGTATAAAATTTCAAGTTCGTAGCTTTTAATTTGTTGGTTAGCAGTTAATTTATTGAAATTGGTTGAAATCATACTTTTGTATGAGAGGGGGTTGAAGGGCAAGTGCGATCTCAAAACTTTTGACGCAGTTCTGTTTCAATTATTTTCAAAAGATTTGTGCAAAATTTCAAATTGATAGCTTTTACTAATTAGGTGATAATTAATTTCTTAAAAATGGTCGAAAAAATAAATTTGTATGGGAGGGAGTAGAAACTTTCAAGGTATTCGACCAGTTAATATTTTATTCTTTTAAAGATTTTTTTTTAAATGCATTTCACAAATTTTCAAGTTTCTCCCTTTAAATTTCATTCAAAAATTTTCAATTTTTGTGGCTCTTTCGTTGCACATGAAACACCTTGTGCACGATAGACCAGGGGGGTCGGTGCATAACAATTGTGGAAATTTTATTATTTTTTCTGTATGTACAACAAATATATGTATCCACATGGAAGATTTAAATTTTGTATCTTTCACCAGAGCCCTTAAAAAATCACTCAAAATTTTCGACATTTTTGGTTACCACCTCCCTCCCCTTACACCTCCCGACGCAAAATTTTCACCAAATTTTAAAATTACCTAGTTCTACAATTTGACAAATCTGAATTTTATATATGCACTCAATTTTGAATTATAACGGTTTGAAATTTTGGAAAGCGCACCATTTTTGAAATGCTCCCCATTTCCGCCCATTACTATTTTGTCAAAATATTATATTTTTCTCGTATTGCGCTAGTATAGCTTAATATAGGTTCTAAGATTCAATTACATAGCTTAATAAATAGCCGATATATTGGTTTTTAAGTGTTTTTCTTTGCACCCCCCTGACCCTCCCCCTTACAATAATTAGCTTTTATCTAAACTGATTCTAGTGGATCTATATGCCAGCTTAATGGTCTGAAAATATCAATTAGTTTATTATTCTAATAATAAAGTATTGTGATCGGTACAAGAAAACAAAAAAAAAAATTGCTACCGTGAATTTTTTTTTTCGCGTTTCATGACTAAATTAGCCTAAAAACGCAAAAAAAAATTCGTCCCGCCGTACGCCGTCCGCCGTACATATGGACTCATATTTCCGAGACTGTTAAAGATAGAATGTTCGCCTTTGGGTGGATTGTTGATTGGGTAAGTGAGCTCTATTTTCTAAATTTTGGGAAGGGTGTTAGGTGGAAGGGGGAGGCGGAGGGAGGGAAAAAGTGAAAAACTACACTCCACCACGAATGAAAATCAGTAGACATATAGAGAGGGTTGTGGGACAAACTTTAAAAATAATTTAATTTTTTATCCATTGGCGTCCGAATAGGGGGGGCTAAAAACAAATTGTCGGCCGAATTATTTTTTCAAATGATTATATCTTCGAAATTACTTATCGTAAAAAACTCATATTTTGGGACCATCAAGGTGGCATACAGTTCCATTGGAATCAGCTTAGGGAGTGGCTAATTATTGTAAGAGGGAGGGTCAGGGGCGGTATAAAGAAAAACACACACACTAATTTTAAGTTGGGGGGTATAAGGGGAGGGAGGTGATAAGCAAAAATGTCGAAAATTTTGAGTGATTTTTTAGGGCTCAGGTGAAAGATACAAAGTTTAAATTTTGCATGTGGATACGTCTATTTGATGTACATAGAAAAATAATAATGACTTGATCCATAATTGTTATAAACCGACTCCCCCGGTCTAACGTGCACAAGGTGTTTCATGTGCATTGAAAAAAACACATAAACTGAAAATTTTTGAGTGAAATTTTAAGGTAGAAACTTGAAAATTTGCGAAATGCATTTAAAAAAAATTCTCAAATACACGAAATATTAACTGATCGAAGACCTTTGAAACTTCTACCCTCTCCCATACAAAATTACTTTTTCGACCATTTTTAAGAAATCAATTATCACCTAACTATTAAAAGTTATCAATTTCAAATTTTGCATAAAAACTTAAAAGAATAATTCAAAAGAAGTTGCTTTAAAAGTTTTGAAATCGCGCTTGATCTTCTACCCCTTCCCATACAAAACTATGATTTCGACCAATTTTATTAAATCAACTAATAACCAACAAACTAAAAGCTATGAACTTGAAATTTTATACAAGCACCTTACAAAAGAAGTAAAATAAAACTACATATCAAATTTTGTGATTCTCCTTCCTTCTCTACCCCCTCCCATATAAATGTTCGGTTTCGTGAATATAAAATACACCGAATTTTATGAAAATTCAATGCAACTTCGTCTATGAAACACATTCTATACAGAGAATATTGGACGTGATTCAAGCAATTAATCAAAAAGCTATTAACATCCACCCACCATTACTATTACCCTTCCTCCTCCCCTCATAAAAACCCAAACTTGCAGAAACGAATGAAATATTGTTAAATTGACAACAGCCCTGCCCAAGAACTCCCTTTCACTTTGCCTTCCCTAACCACTCTAACCTGCATATTGACTTTCCACTCATCCGCAACTTGTCCCAAGAATAATAAAGTTTCGCCCGACTTATTGGCAGTTTATTTTTATGGTAAGCAATTTCAAAGATATAATCATTTGAAAGAAAAATTCGTCCAACAGTTGGTTCTTAGCCCCCCCTTTTTGCACCCCAATGGATAAAAAAATTAAATTATTTTTAAAAGTTGTCCCACAAACTCCTCTATATGTATGGTGATTCTTAGCTTCCTTGCTGTGACCATGGTTGAGATATTTGAATTCGTATTTTTCGGTTTAAGCGCTCCCTCCGCCATCCTCTGAGCCCGTACACCCGCCAATATGGGTATCCGCCTGAGATCCGCAGCTATCTACAATCTCCCAAAAAATGAACTTTCTATCTTGAAGGGCTTGGGAGTTAATGTGCGGGTAGCAAATTTCAGGGTAGCAAATTTTTTTTTTCCAAGTCGATCACAAAACTTTATTATTAAAATAATAAAGTAAAATAATAATTTGTGCCACAATTGTTATGCATCGAGGAGGGGGATAGGAGGGTCTAACGTGCACAAGGTGTTTCATGTGTAAAGAAAAAAACACAAAAGCTGAACATTTTTAAATGAAATGTTAAGGAAGAAACTTGAAAATTTACGGAATACGTACAAAAATCTAAAAGAATGAAATATTAACTGGTTCCTTCCTCTCACATACAACATTATTTTTTGACCATTTTTAAGAAATCAATTATAACCTAAATTTTGAAAGTAATCAATTTAAAATTTGGCGCAAAAACTTTTAAAAGTAGTTGAAACGAAATTGCGTCAAAAGTTTTGAGATCGCGCCTGCCCTTCTACCTCCTCCCATATAAAAGTATGATTTCGACCAATTTCAGTAAGCCAACTAATAACTGCGAAGGGCTAACAACCCTTCCACAATAAGTAATAAAAAAAAATGTTAAGGAACCTGAATATCAGGAGGCCAAGGTCCGATTTGGGCTGTAGCGCCATTGTAGAACTAGAGAACTAATCTAAACATATAAATATAATTGAAGTGTCTATCTGTTATTTGCTTATAAATGGCTATAAGTTAGTTTTTTGAGTTATTTTAGCACTAACTAAGCATAAAAACACACTTTTGAAATTTTTGTCTGTCTGTCTGTCTGTCTGTCTGTCTGTACGACCGCTTTTCACGCACAAACGGCTGAACCGATTGTAATGAAACTTGCACAGTTTGTTAGGTGTCCATCGGAATGAAATCTGCTTTTGGTTTTATTTCACTCTCTTCACGCCTTCTACCCCCTCCCATACAAAGTGGCTCATTTTCCAAAAAATATATATTAATCAAATTTTCTTGAAAGCTATAAAAGCTATAAATTTGAAATTTGGACCATATAATTTCTATTATAAATGCAGTCTTTTGATATACAAATTATTTAAGGTCTGTCACTCCTTCTACCACCTCCCATACAAACTACACTTTTTCATGAACCACTTTACACCAATTTTCTCAGTACGTGTAACTTTCATCGAGCTAAAATGTTCTATTAAATCTTGAATTAACATTATTATTAATATCGAGATAAAATTAACCGATTAGCTTCACTCTTTCTACCCCCTCCCATACAATGTGACACAGTTCCACGCCTTCACAAGAATTCGATTTTTTGAAAAGTCTGAATGTTACTGATCTGAAATTTAAAATATATCAATTGCATGATGATTATAGTTGTTTCTCAAAAAATCACCAAAAACCCCCTTCTCCTTCCACCACCTCCCATATAAACCGCACTTTTTCATAAAATACTCTAAACGAATTTTCTCAGTACATTTAAATTTCATCGAGGTAAAAATTTAAACTTAATCCTTAATTAGCATTATTATTAACAGCGGGAAGAAAATTAGCCGAGTAGCTTCACTCCTTCTACCCCCTCCCATACAATGATGCACATTACACGACTATGTAACAATTCGATTTTCTTGAAAAGTACGAATGATGCAGATCTGAAATTTAAAGTGTATCAATTGCATGATAGTTATAGTTGTTTTTCGAAAAATCACCAAAAACCCCCCACTCCTTCTACCACCTCCCATACACATTGCACAATTTCATTAAATTCATTGCACTAAGTTTCTCAGTACATACTCAATTTTTGAAGCTTAAATTTGGTACAAAACATTTTTATAGCTACTCTAGCATGGTGTGAAACAAATTAGTTCAGTGCTGTCACCCCTTCTACCACTCCCCATACAAAATTTCTTAACACCGTAAAAATTTCGATTTCATCTATTAATAATATCGTATGATTTGGCTTTACGCACAATCGTAGTCCTGTTATGTTTTTATGCTTAATGTTATTTTATTTGCTTTTTTTTTTTAAATTAACACCAGCTACAATTATTCACATGTTCTTAACACTCTTCAACACGTATATGATCTCGAATCACGGGTTTGATTTGATCACGAGCCTGTCCCATAAAAATGGCAGTATCATGCTTTCATTCTTAATAATTTATGGTTCTGATTCCAACAATATACAAACCATTCTCTGCAAAGAGCCATTAAAGTAAGCAGATTTTATATCCCACATAATGCATTACTAACTACACTCTCAAAAATTGCTTATTATTGCTATTTGTACGCGGACGAAGTCGCGGGGGTTTGCTAGTAACTAATAAATTAAAAGCTACGAACTTGAAATTTAGTACGAGCACAACTAACAGGGCCATTGCGTGAAATTAATTGATCATCAAATGTTTCTTCCAGTAATTTAATGGAATCGCGCGCTGTGGGGCATGCGGCGCCGCTCTGTTGAAACCGCATATTGGCGACATTAATACCTTCCAATTGAGGCACGAAAAAGTTAGTAATCATGTCTCTGTACCGCTCACCGTTGGCTGTAACGTTCTGACTATCATCATTTTTGAAGACATATGGACCAATGAATCCACCGTCCCATAAAGCGCACCAAACGGTGACTTTTTCTAGTACAATAGTGTTTTGACAGTGGCTTGTCGATTACTCTCCAAATGCGGGAGCTTTACTAATTGACATAGCCATTTAGCCCAAAGTGAGCTCCATGACTGAGCAACATTGTCAAATGAAATTGCAGATAATAGCAATGCTTCGTTCGGCCCTTCGCCAAACGTTGAAGCAAAGTCTATTCATGATAAATTGACAAACCAAATTAACCTCCAAACAACCAGAATCTGTCAAATTGACTGCTACAGATAATAGTGTTGCCAATTTAAAGCTCTTCGCCTCTGAAAGAAACACCCAACATTAAAAAGATTTATACCAAACTTAAGCTTCCAACATTTCATCGGTTTTTAGAAAATTAGTGTATTAAATTTAATGAAATTGTGCAGTTTGTATTGTAGGTGGTAGAAAGAGCATGGGGTTGTCAGTGTCTTTTTTTCAGTAATAACTATGAAGATTATGCAATTGAATTCTCTCAAATTCCAGAGCAATAACATTCACATTTTTCAAGAAAATCGATTTTATATAAAGTTCTGAAAATGTATCAATTTGTATGGGAGAGGGTAGAAGTAGTACAGGTAATCAGTTAATTTCTTTCGATCTTACTAATAATTCTAAATATTTAGTGCACAATTTGAGCTCGATAAATTTTATACGTACTGAGTAAATTGGTTTATAATATTTCAACAAAAAGTGCAGTTTTTATGCGAGGTGGTAGAAGGAGTGAGGTGATTCAATTAAATTGTATACTGTAGATTAATGCTGTCATAGAAATAATATATTCTAAATTTCAGATCTATAACTTTCACACTTTTTGAGAAAATTCATTTATTGTGAAATTCCGAAATCGCGTCATTTTATATGGGAGGGGGTACAAGGAGTGGAGTGATTTGACCTGTTCACCAACTTGGCGTCAAAAAGGACATGTTCAAAATTTGAACTTTCTAGCTTAACGCGCTCTAGAGCTAGAGAGGACATGGACGGATAGACGGACGGACAGACGGACAGACAGACGGACGGACAGACGGACGGACGGACGGACATCCGGTTTTGAGATTTTTGAGTGATTATATGAACTTCTGTATCATTCATTTTTTTCTCCGAGCCTTATTTCTTAGCGTTACAAACTTTACAGCAAACTTATAATACTCTCAGATTTCATCTAGAGTATAAAAGGAGCTACTGTTTGGTCTGGGAGTTTCAATCAGCCACCTACATCCAAACATATATGTACATATATTAGAAAATGGAATGAAAAAAAAAGTGTGCAAAATAACAAGGCAGATCGTTAAAGCACGGAGCCATAAAGTCATTAAGAAAATGGTTTTTTTGTATGCTTTTAACTTTTGTTTCCGGTTAGCAGACATTTCGAAAAACATTCGCGGTCTACCTGCAGCAAAGCCCGATCCTTTGCGACCACTCGCACCCTTTTCTGATGAGTTATGTTATCGATATACGCACATTCAAAATTATAACGATTCCCAAAGTTCCCTATTATTATTTCATAATATGGGGAACTAAAAATGGTTTTCCAAGGCAATATCAGAGCCAAACGGCTTCTTCTGTAAATTTGTTGATTCCATTATCATTCACGGCATCTTACCAACATCCCTCTAGGTATTTTGGCTATCCATTACTCTCATTTGCCAAATGGTAAAATAACTGGCGAGTTTTGTCATACAAAGCATCGATTTCCATTATTTGCTTCGAATCGAAAATTGAAAAAAAACTGAAGAAGGTATGAAAAAATAACAGGGTTACGATTGCGCGTAAAGCGCAATCTTACGATACTCTAGATGAAATAGATTTTTTTGTGATCCCAAGAAATTTTGTATGGGGATAGAATGGTATGGTGATAGCATTGAACTAATTTTTTCCCCATCATGGTAAAGTAGCTACAAAAATGTTTTGTACAAAATGCTTACTCCAAAAATGGAATAGAAGCTGAGAAAATTAATGTGTTAGATTTAGTGAAAATGTGCAGTTTGTATGGGAGGTGGTAGAAAGAGTGGGGGGATCTTAGTGATTTTTTCAGAAATAACTAAAAATATCATAAAATTGACATCTATTAAATTTTAGACCAGTAATATTCATACTTTTCAAGAAAATAGATTTTTTGTGAAGTTGTGAAACTGTGTCATATTGTATGGGAGGGGGTAGAAGCAGTAAAGTTAATCAAATATTTTTTTCTGATCTTAGTGATAATGCTAAATAAGTATTTATCACAAAATGTGAGCTCGATATGTTATATGTTCTGAGAAAATCGTGTTAGAGCATTTAATGAAAAAGTGTAGTTTGTATGAGAGGGGTTGGAAGAAGAGGAAGGACGCAAATAATTTTTATACTCTATATTGAAATCATTATGAAAGTAATATATCCCGAAATTCAGACTAATAGCTTTTATACTTTTCGAGCAAATACATTTATAGTCGAATTGCGAAATTGTGCCATTTTGTATGGGAGGGGGTAGAAGCGGTGAAGCTAATCGTCTAATTTTTTTTTGCCTTACTAACAATTTTAAATAAATATTTAGTGCACAATTTCAACTCGCTAAATTTTATACGCACTGAGTAAATTGGCTTAGAGTAATTCATGACAAGTATAGTTTGTATGGGAGGTGGTAGAAGGAGGGGAATGACACACATTTTTATACGGTAGATTGATATTATCATAAAAGTAATATATTCCAAATTTCAGGCCAATAGCTTTTATACTTTTCAAGCAAATCCGTTTATTGTCAAATTGCGCATTTGTGTCATTTTGTATGGGAGGGGGTAGGAGGAGTGGGGGGATATAGCCCATTCACGAACTTAAAGTTACTTTTTTGGTAAAAATGACATACAACAATTTTTAGCACTGTAGCTCAAAGCTTTCGAGAGTTATGCTGTAGACAGACGCACAGACGGACAGACAGACAGACAGACAGACAGACAGACGGTCACTCGGAATCGAGGTTTTTGAGCGACAACAAATATTTCTGTACCCTTGGCGGCTCTGTGCGAGCGTTATTTCTTAGCGTTACAAACGGTAAGGCAAACACAATATACTCTCAGATTTCATCTAGAGTATAAATATTGGAAGTGAGTGTGAGTGTGGCTAAAAGTTTTTATTTCTGAATATCTACAATTTGCGTTCACAACGTTTGTTCCTCCGATAGAAAATGCGGTGAATACCGGTTTAATATAGAAAAAAAATGTTACATACAGTTACTCACATAATTGAGCGTACACCCTTATAAATAAACTGCCAACAAGTCGGGCGCAACTTTATTCTTGGGACGATTTGAGGATGCGTGGAAAGGCAATATGCAGGTTGCGTGGTTACGGAAAATTAAGTGAAAGGGCGGTCTTGGTCAGGGCTGTTGTCAATTTAACACTAAATTGCGGATACGATCAATAGCTCCAACGTTGTAAAAAATAGAAAAGTTGCTCCCAAAAAACACGTTGCATCTTCGTCAAAAGTAAACAGAACTTACAGATCTCTGTGAACTGTTCTGACAAATGAACCAACTGACTCATAACAAACTTCAGTTCAAACTTATGATACGCAAGAACACGCTCATATGATTTCAAAGTGGACCAACACGTTTGTATACGATAAAATCAACGAAAGGGTTACGAAATCAATTATTACCAAACCATTAAAAGCTATTATATATTACTTGAAATTTTGTACAAACACTTTCAAAATATTTAAAACAAAGCTGCATCAAAAGTTTTGAAATTCCACTTGCCCTTCTACACCCTCTCATACAAAATCTCTTTAACGATGCGGATATAATTTCCTGGGGTATAGCATACAAGATGGTGATGACAAGGCTGAGGGATCATAGGTCCTCACAAATGACTTGCCCGATAATGCTTAGATCAATAGTAGAGTGCCTGTTTCCCCAAAGGCCAACTACTATGTGTATCATAACCAGAGAGATCAGCATAGAGTCCATTCCTGCAATTACATCTACAATGGCGCTACAGCCCAAATCGGACCTTGGCCTCCTGACATTCAGGTTCCTTAACATTTTTTATTACTTATTGTGGAAGGGTTGTCAGCCCTTCGCACAACCCTCTTTCTACGAATCTTTCATTTTCGTAGATCGAGGTAACCAAGGTATATCCAAGCAGACAATGTGCTGGAATTATATATTGCGCCGACCGAGATTTGAACTCACGACCTTCGCATTATAAAACCAACACACTACCCACTAGGCTACACCCTAGCTTCCTGCAATTACGTCGGAGGAAATATTTGAGGCTTGCAGGAAGATAAGAAACAACAAGGCACCTGGACCCGATGGCATCCCAAATATGACGTTAAAAATTACTACTCAAAAGAGTCCGGACATCCTTATAACAATGATGCAAAAGTGTTTAGAGTGTTTAGGAGTCTTTCCCGAGCCATGGAAGCTCCAACATTTGGTACTGTTACCAAAAGGAACAAGCCTCCAGGAGATCTACCGTCATATCGCCTAATATGCTTACTTGACACCTTGGGAAAGATCCTTGAGCGAATTATAAACAACAGATTGCTCGTATTAGCAGAGGAGTAAGAAGAACTGTCAGACTACTAGTTCGGATTTAGAAAATCGCGTTCAACTATTGACGCCATAAAAGTGGTAGTCGATACTGCAGCTGAGGCAATACAAGGAGAAAGATGGCAATGGGGGAAAAAGAAATATTATGTAGTAGTGACACTGGACATTAAGAATGGCGTTAACTCGGTGAATTGGTCACTTATACGGAGGTCCTTAGCCAGGATGGGTACACCATACTACTTGTTGAGAATTATTTCAAACTACTTCACCAACAGGAAGTTCAGGTACCAAACTGATGAGGGGGTTAATACAGTTCAGGTCGGCAGTGAAACCATCAGATCCAAGAAAGCAATTAATTATCTAGGAGTTATGCTCGATAATAGACTAACGTGTACTTCGCGAGCAAAAAGGCATCACAAATGCAGGCAACCTTTTCCCAAATGTTGCTAAACATCGGTGGACCTGGATATGCCAGAAGGATTCTACTTCCCAGAGTAGTCAGCTCGGTCCTCCTATACGCTTCTCTGGTTTGGCCAGCGGCGTTAGCGACAAAGGAAACAAGGGAGAAGATGCTATCAGCGTAAAGGCTCTGTGCAATAAGGGCAATCAGCGCTTTCCGAATAATAGCGGACGAAGCAGTCTGTCAGTGTCACAGCAGGAATGATCCCTATTGATATTCTCGCGAATGAGCTGCTAAGGATCTACGAAAGAAGATCCTCGATCCTACAAGAGGCAGATGTTCCCAGGAAAATAAAAGATGAAGAAAAGGCAACATCAATAGCAATGTGGCAAGCCAGGTGGGACAACACTGCAAAAGGCAGATGGACCTATAAGCTAATCCCCGCAATTGAGGTCTGGACAAAGCAAGCGAATGGGGACTGCAACTATCACCTCACGCAGTTCCTATCAGGTCACGCCGGCTACCGCAAATACCTACATAGGTTCGGACACGATAACTTGCCTCTTGTCTAAATTGTTCAGATCAAGAAGAAGACACAGATCACGCGGCTTTCAAATGCAGTCGCTTCGTAGAATGAAGAAATAATATAGCGGCCACAATTCATAATAGACTATATGATGGAATCAGAGGAAAATTGGATGGAAATTTGCACACTCGTAACGAATGTGTAAAAGGATCTTCGGAGAATCGAGAGAGAAAGTGGTGCGCCGCCTTCACCTTGAAAGAGTTTAGCGATGATTGGCTGCACGACATCCTCCAATTTCTTATTCCGTTTCATTTATTCCTATGGATCGGCTTCCAGATTATCTTCGAGCCATTTGATCTTCTCATCGATGGCTTTTTCCACTTTCGTTTTTTTCATTGTCAGACAATCTGGCACCTAATTTCTCCTTATCTTGAAGATGATTCTTCAAACTGTAGCATACACCAGGTTCACCACTTGCTAAGGTCGTTCTTACTCCCATTCCCCTACCTTTCCATTCTGATTAATCCCTCCCTCTATGACTGTGTTTAAGCATTGCACAAAATGCCATTCTGTAAAAAAAGACTCAGAGCGCGATTTTTTGAAATTATGACAATTTATATGGAAGGGGTTGAGAGTAACTAACATCATTCTTGAGCTTTGAAATAATCCTATAGATTTTTAAATGTTTTCAGTGATATTTAGGCTTAACAAATATCTTTTGTAATATTTATTTAGTATATGTAACCATTTTTAGTACCATCTAACATTTATAGTATCCTCCTTATCTTTCTCATACTCTGAATTTGGTCTTGTTTTTGTGGTATCTTTTTAGTCCTATCTCAATATGCCTTTCTCATAAAAAAAAGGAAAATACAAGGAACAAATCGATTCGATGTATTCTTCAAGTAGTGATGGTGGTATTGGCCTTAGTTCTATAAAAAATGGTGCAAAATAAAAATGTCGCAATAACTTAGAACACGAATCCAATTTTTGTGTTCCTCTTTACAATTTTTTTTTTGATTTTTTCCGTGTTTTATTTCACAAGCAGGACCAATAGAAAATCCTACTTAAGCGTTTCCGAACCAGTTGCGTTCAATAAAAAATTCCATCTTACGACTGTATAAGGACGACAGCCAAGTGTATATGTTTCGATCCATAATACTGCCATATTGTCATTCCAGATGGCACTATCCGCATTTCTATACATTGCGTATTGTTTGCTAACAGGAAAGATCTACAGGAGGATTTGAAAGAAAGCGAAAAAATTCTTCGAGCAGGAAAGAATGGAGACGGGCAGGATTACCAATGTATAAGGACGACCAGATGAAATTCATCATCTTTAAGAGAGTTGTATTTCTGAGAGAAAAAACAAACTTTAAGGGAGTGTAAGCTTCTTATGAAAATGTCCTATCTTGAATATTTTCCCATTAATTTCACATATGTTGATTCAATTAGGTACCTACACTCCATATATCTCGCATCTTTGATGGGTGGGCAATAAACATCAATTCCATTTATGGAATCAATTTCTTCAGAATTCCTTTCAGGAGAAATCAACAGAATCCCATTTCAACTTCTTCATTGCCACTTTCAATCACTTTCGAACATCACATTGAATTCGAACCAATTTTGTCTTTTTTATGCGATGTGTTATTTCCCTTTCTTTCAGGACTTGTATCCCAAGGACCCCTACTTTTTATAGGCTATTGATATCAAAGAATGACCGTACAAATGAAATTGACTAAAAAAGAAAATTGTGACCGGAAATAATAGTGTCATCGTCCACCTTAGGATGTACCCGTTTTATTTGATCGAATCTAAAGAAAATCATCCTTGTCCGCCGGATGTGTAATGAAATGGCAAGTAGCGAAACGGTTATAACCAAACGAAATTCAATCAAATGAATGGCGATACATTCGATATCCTGTTGAAGGATGGATGAAATGAAAAGGAAATAAGACGATTTCACACTTTCGCTTTGATGTTGACTTTTCTGACAGGAAATTCTATTTTGATTGTAAGAGGTCTTAGGTATCGCGACGAATATTTTTTTCGAAAAATTGAAGTCAAAAACTCACTCACGCAAATGATTAACTGACACTGGTTTCATTATCGAGCGGGGCTCAGCTCAACTTTCAAAATATCTTCAACCCCAATCATCAAAATAATCGCTCTCAAAAGATAGTTTCTCTCGTACTAATTCACTCAATGAAACCTAAATACCGTTATTTGAAGTTAATTTTTTTTGTGGTTATCGAAATAAACTTAGGGGGTTACTCCTTTAATGTGTGATGCACAGTTAATTCGACATGGGTAAGGGAAACAAATGGAAATAGGGAATTTAGCAGGGAAATACAGGACGGAAGAGTTTAAGAGGCGGTGAACGTTGTTCTTAAACTGCTGAAGGTTGTATTCGGTGGGAAAGAGATTGCTTGGTAATGAATCCCACAATACTGTCGTCCGAGGGATGAAGGACCGCATAAACTTCACCGTTCTCCACAACAAGGGCTTCACAGTGTACTCGTATGAGCGTGCAGCTTGGCGAGTATTTCAGGGGTCATTTTTTATAGGTGGTATTAGGGCTTTTAGTTCCTTGCTGCCTTTACTAATGAAGTACCTATAGTAAATACAGAGTACTCCGATATTTCGACGGTGTTCGAGGGAGTCAATTGAGGACGATATAGCTTCATCTCCAATTAATCGGACTGCATGTTTCTGGATACAATCAAGAAGAGCCAGATGTGATTTTGGGGCTCCAGCCCAAACATGCGAGTTGTACTCAAGGCGTGGTCGTACATAAGCCTTACCGATGGTAGCTAGTTCGGACGCAGAAAAGTATGTCTTACACTTCCGCAGAATATCTAAATATTTCGAAGCATCAAGAGCAACTTCGTAGATGTGTTGGCTCCAATGAAGGCGATTGTTAAATTTTACACCTAGTAACGTGAAGTCTGCAGAAGGTGAAAACTGTACACCATTTGAGGACATATTAGTGGTCGACGTCGGAACGTTATGTTTAAGAGATAGATGACAGAACTGCGTTCTTAAGACATTAAACTCTACTCTGTTTTTCATGCTCAATTCCAGGATTAAACTGAGATCAGAGTTCAATGACTGTATTGACTCATTACGGCATGAGGCCACTGATGTTGGGCGTGCCTCCGCAGGAGAGTCAAATTGGAAGGTGCTATCACCACAGTGAATAGGATTGAGAGTAGATGATAGGAGGCCGTTTATGAAGGGAGGAGAGGAAGGAGATAAAACTGAGCCCTGAGGGACGTCGGAATCAATGGAAAAGGGTGCAGAAGTTACTCCGTCTAGCACAACTTTAACAGAGCGCTCGGAGAGAAAACTCTCAATCCAGGCCTTCAGCTTAGCTAGGAGACATTTGTACCAAACTCTGTCGAATGCTTTAGCAATGTCAAGGGTAAGTACATGATCTTCTCCGAATTAGTGGATGCAGAAGTTTCAACGCTAGCTTAAATAGACAAGAAGATCGCCAGTTGAACGTCCAGAGCGAAATCCATATTGGCGGTCATATATGAGATTTTTATCCACAAGAAAGTTGACTCGCCTGCGATTGACAGCAATTTCTATTACTTTTGAAAGCACTGAGGTAATGGCTATTAAGCGATAATTAGCGGGGCTCGCTTTGCTTCCTTTCTACGGAATTAGCTGAACATTCACGAACTTTGAGGAGAGCACCCTGGAGAGTAAGAAAGATGATAGTGATTACGAAGAGGTTTAGCAGAGATTAAGCGCGATATTTAAGGACGAAGGGGGATGCCATCAGGCCCAGCAGACTTGTGAGTACTGAACTCCTGCAAGATCCTGGAAATAACCCTAGTTCGAAAACAAAGTGGTGGCAGCAAGAAGCCCGAGTCCGGTTAGCACGGAGGACTCTAATTTGACGCTGGAAGTTCAGAGTTTCACGAAGTTTGCTGCCAAAATGTTGGCCTTTCCAACTGGATTAACAACGGTTCGGTCGCCATCGATAATAGGAGGTGTTGCAGACGTGCTGAAATTGCTATTGACAGATTCCGTTATTACTCTTATGCATATCTTTAAATCCGCAATTTCTATGATTTTACCACATAAAAAAGAATTATGTCTAGCCTTCTATTGAATGAGAAAATGAAAATCTGGTAGTTTTATTAAAATTTTAAAAATTTTTTTCCGTGATCTGGAAGTAATCTGAGAGTAATACAAGTTTGCTTTAATGTTTCTAACGCTCGGGAAAAATAGATTACACAGAATTTCAGTTATCAATTAGAAATCTCGAAACCGGATGTGAGTCCGTATGTCCATCCGTTTACTCTCTAGCCTGAGAAGCTAGAAAGATCAAAATTTGTACACTCTATTTTCGGCAAAAAACTAAGGTCGAGTTCGTGAATGGGCCAATTCTCTTCACCCCTTAGACTCATAGACTTTATTTTAAGATCGTTTTCGTTCAAAATATAAATGCTAAAGGTCTGAAATTTTGAACTTGACATTTTATAATAAGACTATTTAAAAAAAAATTGAAATATCCTACTGCTTTTACCACCTCCGATACAAACAGCACAATTTCACGACATACAGTACCCACACCTCTTCTTCGGTACCTATAAAATTTATGAATTTAAAATTTGGTAAAAAGTATTTTGGTAGTGAGCTAGAAAGTTTGATTCCGCTACCCCTTCTATCATTTCCCCATACAAAATAACACAATTTCACAGCTTATATAATATTAAAGGGTGACCCCTCTGTTATACTCCGTGGCGTAAAAAAATATTCCGGGAAAAAAAAAACTCTAATACAAAAAATATCAAAATTAATGACTCCAAGATCGATGGTGGCGCATATAATTTGCTTTATCTAGAGAATTACAGAGTAGGACGTAAAGTGAATGATTGCTAGTTCACCAGGTCGATTGAATGTCTTTCAATATTTTTTTTTCCTGCGGTAGGAGCAACCATGTTAGGTAATGTGTGTCTTTTGCACGACATCTTTGTATTATATATCGAATCGTAAAATATTCCAAATCCATAATATGATTAGTTTGCATTAGAGGTTCGAAATGAATAGACACTGGATAGACAGACAGATCATCCGACATTGAACGATTGACTAAACATGAAATTGCGTATAAATATCGGATTTAATGACGTGGAAGATTAATTTCATAGAGTATTATACCCAGCTCTATAGAATCCTGTCGTAAAATCTTCAGATACATCTTGCTGGGCTTGAATTCTGCTACGTGGAGGAATCTCGGCAATAGATAGAAACGGCGAAGATACAGTATCGTATATCTTAAAACATCGCATATAGGTACCTCAGGGAATTTTGCCGTGAAAGGACACTAAAAACGTGCAACTTTAGTAGAAATTTTTTTTCTGTCCTGTACACGGCTCTCTAATACCCTGTAATTGGGTTCGTTAGGCCATGTAACACGTCGTTGACTGCTCCAGTAGGCTTCGCTTCCAACACTTGTACATGTGTCAAATCCCTGCGAATACAACATGGTGACGATGCGAGGGATATGAAATACGTGAGCGAATCTGTTTCACAAGGACGACGGTGAAATACAACTTTTTTTGCCCTCACATATCTAATTTGTGAAGGTGATGGCACAGCAGGAAAAGTCATCGTGCTGCTCATCCTTCTCATCCCCTTCTTACATTTTTTTCATTTTCTTCCCTTAGAGAATTATTCCAAAAACTTGACCACTGAAGCTGATTAACCTGCTGGACAACGCTTTTAAGAAAAACCACCACTTTAAAAAGATATTCAACATTAATGTAGTCTCGACTCCCTTTTCGCTTCGATCATTTAACCATAAAAAGGAAATCTATAGTGGTAGTCTCCATTAAATTATCTAACCTTCAGGAGAGCGTCAGGCCTACATAAAATAAGCTTGAAATAATTTTTTTTTTTTTTTGATGGTCAGACGAATTTGATGAAAAGTGGGTACCTAGTTCGATGTATTTCCTTTTCTTTTCAAATGGGATTTCTAATACATTCGACCTTTTCCTTCGGAATAAAAAATTGAGAAATAAAAGAAGCCAACATATATTTGGCACGTAGATCCTGTTCTTACTTTGATTTTACACCCATCGAACGGAGTGAGCAGAAGATAAGGGTTTGGAGGTTTGGTCAGCATTTTATAATCTCTCTCTTCGGACGCACATATCTAGTCAAATGGGACAAGCTTCCTCCTACCCTTTGGTTTCAACTCCATAATTTCATTTTCTTTCGATTCTTATCCATGAACAAAAGAAAAATAAAAGAAATTCATTCAGTTGCTTCCAAAGAAAAATAAAATAAAAATGAGTTACATCCTGAGAAGGCAAAAAAAAAGCTTTTAGACTGATTTTCAATGATTTATTGGATCAATTCCGGATAAAAAGATTGCCAGATGTGAACCGCGCCGGCCGGTCCTTTTCTACGAGTGGATGATTGGACATTCGTTCGATATTTTTTGAAATCTGTTTAATACGAATGTTTGGAATTACTTGAGTAACCTTTTAGCCCACAGTCGTAATATTAAAGGATTTACGAGTATTATTGGACAGAAAATTTCATATTGGACTGTAGAAAGTGAAATTGTTTTTTTTTTCTAAATCTATATTTCATGGTACGACCGAAGGAAAGATAAAGCCCTTGACAAGACGGTCTGAAATAATATCCAGTCTCTATGACCATCGATTAACCAGAATGTCATAGCAATTTACAATAGACTATGATCAACATTAAAAATTTAATTCGAATTTTATTCAATGCAGGGAAACATTTGATTTTATTGCTTTTTGTGCGAATTCTGAAATGAACTCTTAAATTTTGTCCGCTAAAGGTTAAATTGTATTTTTGAGTGGAACCGCTGTCTGTCAAAGGTTTTAGAAATAAAAGAACAATAGCGTTCGGGACGCATGGCATTTATTTGGATTTAATTAAAATGTTGTTGTGAGACGAAGGATCCAGTCCTCCAAGTGATGCGTCCATGAGTCTATTTTGCTTTAGCTCAGGATAATTTCTGTCCTATAAATCCTCGTCCAGTTTTATTTCCTTGAGGAATTCAAGTGTCTCCAAATCACTTATGACATTGGTAGGCTATTGCCTCCCAGCTGACTAGAACGTTCTCCGAAGTTTTAATTGATGATAGACAAAATCTGCGTTAGTCGTTGGAATCAGTGCCTAATACTTTAAAATATTCTTTCGATCGTGAGTGTCCTGACAGTATTCCAGTTATGATTCGTTCTTTATTCCTGTGCGTGTAAAGCATTTTGTGGAAAAGCTATGTAGCTTGATATCACCAAGTGGTCTGTAGGCATGTCCCGCAAATCAATTTGTGTGATGTATCGCAACCTGTATATGTCGTTTTGTCCATCTTCTATTATTTCCATCTGCCCCTTTCGTACATCACTCAAAGTGGACAGTTTTTTCTTTAACCTCTGCCGAGATTTCGATCTCATCCCATTTAAGTTTCTTTTCTGGTAAAATAAAAAATCACGGTTTTACCCGGATTGACCTTTAGGTTATTCTCGTGACACTATGATGGTGTCATGCATTAGTTCACAAAGAGACTAATCAAATTTGCATTATGCTCTAGATGAAATCTGAGAGTGTTATAAGTTTGCCAAAAAGTTTGTAACGCTAAGAAATAAGGCTCGGAGAAAAATATGAATGATACTGAAGTTGATATAATCACTCAAAAATCTCAAAACTCGATATCCGTCCGCCCGTCCGTGATCTATCTACCTTGAGAACGCGTTGAGCTACAAAGTTCAAATTTTGTACACATCATTTTTGACAAAAAAGTAAGGTCAAGTTTGTGAATGGGTCAATTCACTCTGCCCCTTCCACCCCTCCTATACAAAATGACAAAATTTCGCAATTTCACATTAAACGGATTTGTGCGAAAAGTAAAAATTTTATTGACATGAAATTTTAATAATTTAATTAAATCTACTGTTTAAAAATTATTTAAGTCATCCCCCCCTCCTTTCATTAAATGCTCTAAAAGAAAACACTGCTATAAAATTTATCGAGCTAAAACTGTGTACTATGTATTTATTTAAAATTATTAGTAAGACTAAAAAAAATAAACTGCCAACAAGTCGGGCGAAACTTTATTATTCTTGGGACAAGTTGCGGATGAGTGGAAAGTCAATATGCAGGTTAGAGTGGTTAGGGAAGGCTAAGTGAAAGGGAGTTCTTGAGCAGGACTGTGGTCAATTTAACAATATTTCATTCGTTTCTGCAAGTTTGGGTTTTTATGAGGGGAGGAGGAGGGGTAATAGTAAGGGTGGGTGATGTTAATAGCTTTTTAATTAATTGCTTGAATCACGTCCAATATTCTCTGTATAGAATGTGTTTCATAGACGAAGTTGCATAGAATTTTCATAAAATTCGGTGTATTTTACATTCATGAAACCGCACATTTGTATGGGAGGGGGTAGAGAATGTAGGGGAATCGTAAAAGTTGATATAAAGTTTTATTTTGCTTCTCTTGTAAGGTGCTTGTATAAAATTTCAAGTTCGTAGCTTTTAGTTTGTTGGATATTAGTTGATTTAATGAAATTGGTCGAAATCATAGTTTTGTATGGGAGGGGCTAGAAGGGCAAGCGCGATTTTAAAACTTTTGAAACAACTTCTTTTGAATTATTTTTATAAGTTTTTACGCCAAATTTGAAATTGATAGCTTTTAAGAGTTAGCTGATAACTGATTTCTTAAAAATGCTCGAAAAAATAATTTTTTATGGGAGGGGGTGGAGGAGGTAGGGGGTGGAGGAGGTAGGGGAATCGTAAAACTTGTGATGCAATTTTCTTTTTTCTTATTGTAAGATGCTCGCACAAAATTAGAAGTTCGTAGCTTTTAATTTGTTGGTTATTAGTTGATTTAATGAAATTGGTCGAAATCATACTTTTATATGGGAGGGGGTAGAAGGGCAAGCGCGATTTTAAAACTTTTAACGTTATTTCATTTAAATTATTTTTTTTAGTTTTTATGCAATATTTCAAATTGATAGCTTTTAATAGTTAGGTGATAATTGATTTCTTAAAAATGGTCGAAAAAATAATTTTGTATGGGAGGGGGTAGAAGTCTTAAAGGTTTTCGACCAGTTAATATTTCGAATATTTAGGAATTTTTCTTAAATGCATTTCCCAAATTTTCAAGTTTCTACCTTAAAATTTCACTCAAAAATTTTCAGTTTAAGTGTTTCTTTTAGTGCACATGAAACACCTTGTGCACGTTAGACCGGAGGGGGGGGGGGGGGGGGGGTCGGTTTATAACAATTATGGATCAAGTTATTATAATTTTTCTATGTACATGAAATAGACGTATCCACATGCAAAATTTAAACTTTGTATCTTTGACCAGAGCCCTAAAAAAATTACTCAAAATTTTCGACATTTTTGCTTATCACCTCCTTCCCCTTACACCTCCCAACTTAAAGTTCTTACCAAAATTAACCCTTATGTAGTTCTACAATATGACAAATTTTCGATTTGATACCTGTACTCTTCTTTGAGATATAAGGATTTGTAATTTTGAAAAGTGCGCCATTTTTGAAATGCTCCCCATTTCCCCCACTACTATTATTTAAACATGTTATATTTTTTTTGTGTGTTCCTAGTATAGCTTAAGATATATTTTTAGTTTCATTTACATAGCTTAACAGATAGTTGAGATATTAATTTTTAAGTGTTTTTCTTTGCACCCCCTCTGACCGTCCCCCTTTCAATAGTTAGCAACTCTCTAAGCTGATTCCGAGGGAACTGTATGCCATCTTGATGTTTCCAAAATATGAATTTCTTACGATAAGCAATTTCGAAGATATAATCATTTGAAAAAACATTTCGACCGACAATTTGTTTTTAGCTCCCCCTTGTCGGACGCCAATGGATAAAAAAATTAAATTATTTTTAAAGTTTGTCCCACAGCCTTCTCTATATCTCTACTGATTAGTAGTAGTAGCGTATTTTTCGACTTTTTCCCTCCCCCGCCTCCCCCTTCCACCTAATACCCCCCAAAATGTAGAAAATAGAGCTCACTTACCCATTTAACAATCCACCCGAAAACTTGCATTCTACCTTTAACGGTCTCGGAGATATGAGTCTGATAGAACAGTCGATAAAACACTCCGTAATGTTATAATAATCACGATCGCTCAGAGCCTCACACGGAGACGAGGTTCTCACTAAGAAAGTCCGAGAACTTCTGACCGACCAAAGCTTCCATTGTATTTCTTCGTTCTCAAATTGATGCGTAAGTGTTACCAGTCTTGTCTTTTTTGCTATGATTACGATCATTGCAATGAATAGCGCTATCACGGCCAAACTGACCTGCATCACGCACTCGGGATGCATTTAGCTTATATTGCAATGAAGTAACAGTTTTTATCCGACATTTAATATTTCTTCACAATTGTCGAATAAGAAAACACGTCGCGTCGTTTCACGAGTATCTAACAGTAGCTCAGAGAGCCCCTAGCCTTGTCTACAATACATTGAACATTTCATATCGATTCACAAATACCGAACAGTAGCTCAGAGGGCTCATAGCCTTGTCTACCATACATTGAACATTTCATATCGATTCACAAATACCGAACAGTAGCTCAGAGGGCTCCTAGCCTTGTCTACCATACATTGAAATTAATTCGTATTGACCTCTCAAACGTCCTACTTTCTTAATTCCGCTATCACGGCCATAACTCAGAGAGTTCGACCATCCTATTCAAAATCTTACTTAAGCATTTGATCAACAGGACTCGCAACCTCGTTTATGCAGTTTTTATCTCATGCGTAAATACAACACTATATGTATTTATCCCTTACAGTCACAGTTTACCTTTTAATAGATGGTTTCTGTTCGCTTTCTATCATTCAGTCCTCCATAACATATGCAAATATTTGTCAGCAGCCAGTACAACTGAAAAATACACCAGGTTCACCACTCGCTACGGTCGTTCTCACTCGCCTTCCCCAACCTTCCCAATCCCATTTCTTCCCTCCATGACTGTGTTTGTGCATTGTACATAAAGGCCGAAATTGCCTATAACACAGGTCATTCTGTAAAAAAAAAAAATTTCTCTCTTTTTTTTATTTTTTTTTAAACAACAATACTTTTGACTGGTTGATTAATATTTATTTACAAAACGAAAATATAAAGATCGATAAGGTAATTCTTTTCCTTCATAAGACAATAAAACAAGAAATTTTCGTTATTTCATCAAAATTAATAAGGCGTTAATATGAAAAAGAAATGATATTCATCAATAAACGAAAAGCAAAATTCACAATTGATATGATTTCAAAGTTTTTTTTTTTGTAATGTATATAATTATTATTATTAATTCTCAACTAGTGGAATTGCCTTCAAGAGTTCTCGCGGTGCCACAGTAATTACCTTTTTTTGACGTAAACGAGTGCCATTGACATCCGCTATAATTTCCAAAGATGCGTCCGCTAGAAAAAAATATGGTACGAGTTTTTGTTTTAGTTCAGCTAATTTATCTGATCGGATCAGCGAACAATCCGAACCCGAGTCGAATAAGCACCGAAATAGTTTTTCGTTGATTACAGCAACTGCTGTATCACGATTAGTCATTGCCGAACACAAATTCACTTGCCGCCGCTCGGCCCGCTCTTTGGCCCAACACTTATCTTCTTTATGTCCGCTTTTTCCACAAAACTTGCACTGCTCAATATTTTTTTAACCTAATTCGTCATTTGTATCAGTAGAAACCTTGGCATTGCACTCCCGACGCAAATGTCCTTTTTTATTGCACTTGTAGCACACACGTTCGCTTTCTATTCGTGCGCGCTTTGCTGCCACTGAAACGTCACTTTCTCGGCGATCAACCCGTTTCAATAGAAAATCATTTCGCGGTCTTAGTTTTTCAGTCAACGCCGATAGCTGCTTCACGAGCACGACCGTACTAGACATGTCGGTAAACGATAAACTGCGTTTTAAACTTCGATCAGAAATTCCGCCGATAATGATTTTAGCGCGCACTTCGTCGGTCATAGAAAAGGGTAACTTTTGAATCTGCGGCTGTTTTTGCAAAGCATATTCTTCGTATGACGTGGCATCACAGCTTTCATACGCTACGACTCGTTTCAACAAGTTCCACACATCTATTTCACCCGAAAATGCATTTTGCAGCCGTTTGTTGATTGCTGACTTGTCTGGATCATTTGGCATAAAATCATGTAGATCAGGCTGTCGACGCGTTGTTTCTCGTGTTTGATTAGGAATCGATCTCTTTATCAGTTCCTCGAACAAACTCAAGGTCGTTTTCTCCGAAGTTTCTCCGTGCAAAAATGGCGGATCACTGCGTCCCTCTGCATGGACTGTCGGATTTGGGGAAACACAATCGCCCAACGGGACGCCTTCCGGTTCGGTCATAATGGTTTTATAAAATAATCAGGATAATGTGATCTTTATCCCACTTCTGATGATAGAAAACTCGATAAAACACTCCGTAATGTTATAATAATCACGATCGCTCAGAGCCTCACACGTAGACGAGGTTCTCACTAAGAAAGTCCGAGAACTTCTGACCGACCAAAGCTTCCATTGCATTTCTTTGTTCTCAAATTGATGCGTAAGTGTTACCAGTCTTGTCTTTTTTGCTATGGTTACGATCATTGCAATGAACAGCGCTATCAAGTCGATATGTACGGCGGGACGGAATTTTTTTTTTTTGCATTTTTAGGCTAATTTAGTCATGAAACGCGAAAAAAAAGTTTCAGGGTAGCAAATTTTCTTTTTTTTGTGTCGATCAATGATATTTATATTACTTTATTATTCTAATAATAAAGTAATATAAATATCATTGACGTCAAAAAATATTGATCTGATCCCCTTACTCTTTCTACCCTCTCTCATACAAATGAACAATTTTCGAAATGCATTTATTCGGTTTGGATTGCAACTAGCAAAGCTAAATGAACCAATTTATGTCACAATTAATTTTATTACAATTACAACCAATTTTGAAAAAAACTATCAACTTTACCTCACTCTTTCTACCCCCTCCCATACAAATTTCACGAAATTTCGGAATTTTATCTAAATTATTTTTCTCCAAAACCGTCAAGGCTATCAACTTTAAATTTAGAGAAAAGTTTACTATTATAAATATCATTGATGTCGAAAAATGTGGTTTTGATTCGAATACTCCTTCTAACCCCTTCCATACAAATCCACATTTTAATTGATTTTCATTGAAACTAGAAATAGTACAAACTTAAAATTTTGCCATAATTTGTCCCGTAATAATTATAATAAATGCTAAAAAAGTATGAGCTTCGCTTCACTCCGTCTACCTACTCCCATACAAATTTTTGTATTGAAAATTCGAGAAAAGTATTTTTCCTTCGAACATATGTATGAGTAACAAAGCAATGTGATTTGGATGTTGATAAGCAGATTCAAAATCATCTAAAACCTCCCACTTTCTTTGGCACCTTCCACACAAATGCCATAAATTCAGACGAAAATTGTTCAATTTCTTCGAAAATTATGAAAGCTACAATCTTTAAATTCAGCATAAAACATTTTGTATACCACCTTCGGTGTTATATACAAAAATGCTACGAACCTCGCCCCTCTGCTTTTACAAACTCCCACACAAAAGTCATACAATTCACTATTCGAAAGAATTTGAGATGACATATTTTCCGGTGCAATAAACTCTTTCCTATTTCATCTAGAGTGTCATATGATTGGGTTTTACGCCTAATCATAATTCTGTTATGTTTTTGCTGGTTTTGTCAACTTTTTACAAGTAGATATTTTTTTGATTCTGATTCTCTGTAGAAGTTGCAGTTGATTTGATGCGAACTGGGAGCAATGTGTGTGTTTCATGAATCTATGTAAAAGCGTTGAGAAGGAACAGCAATTGCTTCCGTATTCTCAAATTTTCTCAAAATCCAAAAATCACCCTTTTGCAGAGCCTAATTGAAATGTTTTAGGAACTTTTTATATATATGGGTGAAGCCGTTGCAAATAAGATATCTTCATTTTACTCGTGATGAGTCGCATTTCAAAAGACCCTAAAATTACTTAGGTCTTAGTACCAAGAGAACCCTATGTTAAATTTCATGTTTTTAGGCAAAAACACGACGTATATACAGAGGGATTATCCCCTAATTTCCCCTCTTGGATATTCAGTTTCACGAAATCCTAAAATCTTGAATGGGAGAGCATTTTTGCAAACTTTCTTGTTTGCATGACTACATTTTATGAAACAAGAGGAAGCCGTGTTCAAAATTTCAACTTTCCGGCCTTAGCGGTTGCTGACAGTTCAGCTCGGTGAAGAGCTACTCTCCGAGAATTCGCCCTCGAATTGTTTGGAGGCATGAGCAATGGAAGAGGAAATGCTCTATAGGATTGAAGAGTAATTAGACTTTCAATTGTTTCACTGTACAACCAGGAGCCGTCCGCCTCAAACGGAAATACAGACTACACTCTCAGAAGTTTTGATTTTGATAATAATCTCCTCATTGTCATCCCCTCGTTGCAAGAGTGGGATGCTGACGGAATACGGGCGGAAGAGTCCATATTCTTCTAAGAGTATACTAGAAGTGGAGTGGGATAAGGTGTTTTATATGTAATGCTTAACTTAAGCATATCTTTCCGTCTTCTGGATCACCGTTGATTGTTCCAAGCAGTAGTGATGGCTGTAAAAGAAGCCTTGTCCTGTCTGAAATGTAACTTCATTAATAGCCAGACCGATATTAAATCCCCCGAATCATTCATGTCTACACCCAAGACTGTTCTTGATTGTTGCGTGTCTCCGAATGAGATGGTTGAACAATTCAAAATTCACCACTAATGGGTACCAGGGCATAGGAGCTGCAGGGCATGGGAGCTGTAGGGCCGACGAGCTCACCCGGCACGGTACCACCATGCACATTCATTTTAAGGAAGAGAAGCTAAGAATGCCTCTCGCAACAAATATTCTGCAACTTAAGTCGGATGCGATTAGCAAAGCCAACGCCAGTAGGCGAATGATGTAATATATATATATATATATATATGTAATATCACCAGATAAATTTGGCCTGTGTTGGATCTAAAACGATCGGGTAGACTAAAGTAGGCAGATGATTTGCTCCGTAGTAGGAATCGTCACAGAGCATTACCTGATAGGGAGACGTGCTCAGAGGCTTGGCCTTCGGTTGATTTGTATTTGAATGCACTTTCCGTACTCTCTTTTGTAGAAGGAGATGTCACGAATGCCTACGCTCTTCGATAGTCTCGGTAATCTGGCAAATGCGGAAGCCAGGAGTCTTCAATGCTGCATAGAGCTTCGGCTAGATCACCGAGTAGGAGTCTCTTTAGAGATCCTGTGACATCTCGACATACCAGCTTATGGTCTTTGTGAGCCCGGACTTGTGTCTGGGCAGCCATCTCTACATACTCACCTACCCACTGTATAACCGAGGAAAAATTCGTTATCCCTGACTCTGACATATAGCATGATAGCCTTTGCATTTATGAATATCGCTAGTACAAAAAGTTTATCGCTAGCAGGAGTCATAAGATTGAAAAATATTTAAGAGAATTGAAAAAACTTAAAGATTCATGAATATTTCATTTTGCGTAATGTTCCCATGAAATCTGCTTTAACTTAAATTTTTAACAAAAAAACTTTTGTCATATACCACTACCTCTCATTTGGTTGCAAGTTTGAAAAACTTATTTTAGTTCAACGTTTTAAAGTTTTAAGACTAATTTTTTTCATTTTACATTTATTTAATAATTTCTACAGAAATATGCAAACAAACATCTGATCCTTTACACTTTGAATCTTTTTCGCAGAACATCGAAGTATCTAAAATCTTCACTGCACAAAAAGAAAAGGCTGAAATTGAAAACTTGCAAGTGCAGTTTCTTGTTAACTTTGAGTAGTTGGGTCTATCCAAGAATGAATGTGTCCGTATATAAACTAGTCAAACTATGTTTAAGACTTTCTTCCTCTCTCTTTTTGAAGTATCATTTAAAAAGTTTCAGGATCATAAGTGCTAGAAAAGCAAGAAACTTGCATGTGTGAACTTTATACTTTTCAAGGATTACATGAAATCCCATTTTCGTCTTTATAAAAATAGAAAGAGAATCGGCCAGGAGTCATAATATAAAACACAGACGAAAAATAACAGAAACAACAACAACGATGTTCGGTTCAATTAGTTCTGAAAAGTTTTTGCGAAAACTATTTCATCGAGACAAAGAAGTTTGTGGCTGCTTGTATACTTCCTTGAAATCAAGAACAATCCATCTGAAAGGGTCTGCTATGTTCCTTCTTTTAACTTTTGCCCGAGTAGTTTTAGTCGGGAAGAAACAAGAGGCGATACAAGGAAGTAAAGTATAGACGAAAAGGAAAGGCAGCAAGCCATTGGAATATATACGCCGCGCCAAAAAGGATTGTTAAATGTGTATGCGCTGTCGACCAGGAAATTGGTCATGTAGGGCTTACTTCCAGTTTTAATTGCATTGAGTTACCTTGAAGTTGTGTGCAAGGATGTGGAATTTGTATAGTGTACAAGTACAATTAAACTTTTCCTTGTAATTAACTATGCGAGAGAGAGCGAGAGAGTAAGTAAGCTATTGTGTAATACCTCAAAGTGTGCAAATAGTTGTAAGTTTTTTATAAAGCCGTGGGTTCTACAAGGATAACGAATTAGAGAATGTGGCTGAGAAGCAATTTAAAAGTCAGAAAAGCTGAAGCTTTGGAATAACTCCAACGTACATTTCATTAATGGGCTTAATTAAGAGTCGTTATGACCCAATTTGCAATTTAATTTAGATGGTAAGTAAATTGAGGAGGTACTTAGAGTGTTTGATATGAAATATTTAGCGGGCTTAGCTAAAGTCAAATAAACTGCCAACAAGTCGGGCGAAACTTTATTATTTTTGGGACAAGTGGCGGATGCGTGCAAAGTAAATATGCAGGTTATAGTGGTTAGGGAAGACTAAGTGAAAGGGAGTTCTTGCGCAGAGCTGCTGTCAATTGAACAATATTTCATTCGTTTATGCAAGTTTGGGTTTCAATGAGGGGAGGGGGAGGGGTGATAGTAAGGGTGGGTGGATGTTAATAGTTTTCTAATCGATTTTTTAAATCACGTCAAATATTGTCTGCATAGAATGTGTTGCATAGACGAAGTTGCACATAGTTTCCATAAAATTCGGTGTATTTTAAGTCGCGATCTCAAAACTTTTGACGCAGTTTTGCTTCAAATATTTGTAAAAGTTTGTGTGCAAAATTTAAATGATAATTTGATAGCTCTTAATAGTTAGGTGATAATTGATTTCTTGAAAATGGGCGAAAAAATAATTTTGTATGGAAGGGGGTAGAAGTTTAAAGGGTATTCGACCAGTTAATATTTTATATATATAGGGATTTTTTTTAAATGCATTTTGAAAATTTTCAAGTTTGCACCTTGAAATTTCACTAAAAAATTTTCATTTTATGTGTTTTTTTCAATGCACATGAAACACTTTGTGCACGTTACACCGGGGGGAGGGGGCTTCCCATTTCCTTCACTACTATTATTTCAACATGTTATATTTATACTCTAGATGAAATCTGAGAGTATATTGTGTTTGCCTTACCGGTTGTAACGCTAAGAAATAATGCTCGCACAGAGCCGCTAAGAGTACAGAAATATTTGTTGTCGCTCAAAAACTTCGATTCCGAGTTGCTGTCTGTCCGTCTCTCTACAGCATAACTCTCGAACGCTTTGAGCTATCGTGCTGAAATTTGTTGTGTGTCATTTTTAGTAAAAAAGTAATTTTAAGTTCGTGAACGGGCCACATCCCATTACTCCTTCTACCCCCTCCCATACAAATTTCACGCAATTCCGAAATTTTCAGAAATTAATTTTTCTTTGAAACTTCTTCAGCTATCGGCTTGAAATTTAGACTAAAGTATAATTATATAAATGTCATTAACATGACTGAATATTAATGCGATCCCGTCACTCGTTCTACCCCCTCCCATACAAATGCATAATTTTGAAAAATGCAGTTTTTCGATTTTCATTGAAACTAGCAAAGTTATAAGAACGAATTTTTGCCGGACTTAATTTTATTATAATTTCAATCAGCATTGAAAAAATTATCAACTTCACTTCACTCCTTCTACCCCTTCCCATACAAATTTCACGAAATTTTGAATTTTAAATTAAATTATTTTTCTTCGAAACTCTTAAAACTATCAGCTTGAAATTTTGCATAAAGTATAAAAATAGAAATATCAATAACGGAAAAAAAATGTATTTCGATCCGTACACTCCTTCTACCCCCTTCCATACAAATGCATAATTTTTGTTAAATGCATTATATGGATTTCCATTAAAACTAGAAAAATTATAAACTTAAAATTTTTGCCAGAACTTGTTTTTTAATAATTGCAATAAATAATAAAAAAAATTATCAGGTCCTTTTCACTCCTTCTACCCCCTCCCATACAAATATCTGTATTATAAATTCAAGAAAAGCATTTCTCCTTAGAATATATTAGAACTATCGAATTTGAAATGGAATCAAAGCGTGGTGATAAGGATGATGATAAGCAGTTTCAAAATCATCTTAAACCCTCCACCTCCTCGGCCACCTCCCATACAAATGTCTCAATTTCAGGAAAACTATGTCCAATTGAAAATAATGAAAGCTACAAACCTTAAATTCAGCACGAAATGTTTTGCATACTACATTAGGTGTCATATCCAAAAATTACAAACCTTCCTCCTCTGCTTCTACCACCTCCCATACAAAAGTCACTATTAATTATTTAAAAGAATTGGAGGTGACATATTTTCCGGTACATTGAACTCTTTCTCATTTCATCTAGAGTATCAAATGATTGGGCTTTACGCCCAATCATAATTCTTTTATGTTTTTTTTTTGTATTTCGCTAGTATATCTTAATATATGTTTTAAGTTTCAATAACACAGCTTAAGAGATAGTTGTGATATTCATTTTGAAGTGTTTTTCTTTGCACCCTTCCTTACCCAACCCCTTGCAATAATTAGTCTCTCTCTAAGCTGATTCTGGTGGACCTATGTGCGACCTTAATGGTCCCAAAGTATGAATTTTTTATGATAAGTTATTTCAAAGATATAATCATTTAAGAAATAAATTCAGCCGACAATTATTCTTAGCCCCCTCTTTTCGGACGCCAATGGATAAAAAAATTAAATTATTTTTAAGGTTTGTCCCACAACCCCCTTTATATCTCTGCTGATTTTCAGCTTCCTATCTGCATTTTTGGTGGAGATATTAGCAAGTGTAGTTTTTGACTCTTTTCCTCTCCTCGCCTCCCCCTTCCATCTAGCACTCACCAAAATTTAGAAAACGGTGCTCACTTAAACAATCAACAATCCACCCAAAAATGAAACGGTCTCTGAGATATGAGTCCATATGTACGGCGTACGGCGGGGCGGAGTTTTTTTTTGCATTTTTAGGCTAATTTAGTCATGAAACACGAAAAAACAAAATTTCAGGGTAGCAAATTTTTTTTTCTGTGTCGATCACAGTACTTCATTATTAGAATAATAAAATAAAATTGATCTAAGATTTGTTCATTGAAGTTTATTTTTCCAGATAGTAAGAGGGTGCAGGAAAAGTTAGAAATAATACATTAATTAATTGGCAGGAAACTATTTAACTTAGCGAGGACATGATAGTAACGAGAAAACGAATCATTTTGTGTGCTCGTATTTAATAAAAGCTTGAGAAGTTGTTAAACAAAAAATTAATTAGAAAATTTGTAAAGTTCCTTATAAATGATTATGACGCCGGGGCAGCGAGATTGGAAATAATCCCCTTCTTGCACGTACTTATTATACCAAAATATTGTTTGTAACATAAAAAACTACTTTTGCGAATAAACTTCAATCATGCATTGCCAATCAAGCATTGCTCTAGACGAAATAAAGATTTTTGTGATTTAAAGACATTGGGAGGGTAGGGAGTAATTTTTTCTGCCATATCACTAAAACGTGTTCATAAAAGTTTAACTAAATAGAAAATTTTATCTTTTTAAAAAGTCCAAAAAGCAACTTTAGAATTGCAGGTAGATAAACGGGGTGATGGCAACTAAATTAACCTGTTCACATTATACAGCTGCTAGCAAATTGTGTAACACAATTTTAGCTTCCCAAAATTTGGTAATTGGAGAAAATCATATTCATATTACAGTTTTGACGGATTTAACAACATTTCGACAAAATGTTTATTACTAATTTCTGAACCTTCGTTTTTAATAGATTTCCAACATTCATAACCATTTCGAAGCAGTGCGTTACTCGCATAGGGAAAACATAACAGGGTTACGATTGCACTTAAGGCCCAATCTTACGATAATCTAGATGAAATAGTAATTTCTATGATCTTACGAAGTTTTGTATGGGGAGTGGTAGAGGGGGTTACAGCGTTGAACTATTTTTTTTTTACAGCATGCTAGAGAAGTTATGAAATTTTTTTATGCAAAATTTAGGGTTAAAAAGGTAAATAGGTACTGAGAAAATTTGTGTTTTAGATTTAGTGAAATTGTGCAGTTTACATGGAAGGTGGTGGGGTCTTTTTATTGATTTTCACTGTAATAACTGTAAGCATTTTGCCAATGATTTCTTAAATTTTCAGACCAGCAACATTCATACTTTTCAAGAAAATCGATTTTTTTTGTAAAGATGCGAAATTGACCCAAATTGTATGGGAGGGGGTAGAAGGAGTGTTTCCTTTTTTTATTTTAATAACAATTATAATTAAATATTAAATACAAAGCTTGAGCACGCTAATTGTTATCTACTTCTACAATGGCGCTACAGCCCAAATCGGACCTTGGCATCCTGATATTCAGGTTCCTTAACATTTTTCATTGCTTATTGTGGAAGGGTTGTTAGCCCTTCGCACAACCCTCTTTCTACGAATTTTTTCATTTCCGTAGATTGAGGTGACCAAGGTATATCCAAGCAGGCAATGTGCTGGAATTATGTATTGCTCCGACCGGGATTTGAACTCACGACCTTCGCATTACAAGACCAACACGTTACCTACTAAGCTATACCCTAGCTCTAATTGTTATACGTATTGAGAAAATTGATTTGATGTTTTCATCAAAAAGTGGTGTTTGCATGGGAGGTGGTAGAAGGAGTGGGGTGATTCGAATAATTTTTATACCATAGATCACATTTGTTATGATAAAAATATTTTCTGCATTTGTAATTACTACCACTTACAGTATCCAGGAAAATTTGATCATTGTAAATTTTTAAAAATAAGTCATTTTAGATGGGAGGGGGTAGAAGTGAAGTGAGCCTTATTTCTTAGTGTTATAAACTTAAGAGCAAATTTATATATTATAATACTCTCAGATTTCATCTAGATTCCAAAAATGGCAGTGGTCCAGTCAGATTAGATCAGAAAAGGTCTGTTTGGCGAAATGCTGCGATCTCGATGTTTTTTTTTAGCTGAATTTGGTTTATCTGAATCTGATATATAGACTGTTTATACTCTAGATGAAATCTGAGAGTATATTGTGTTTGCCTTACCGTTTGTAACGCTAAGAAATAATGCTCGCACAGAGCCGCCAAGGGTACAGAAATATTTGTTGTCGCTCAAAAACTTCTTTTCCGAGTTGCTGTCTGTCCGTCTGTCCGTCTGTCTGTCTGTCCGTCTGTCAACAGCATAACTCTCGAACGCTTTGAGCTATCGTGCTGAAAATTTTTGTGTGTCATTTTTAGCAAAAAAGCTATTTAAGCTATCGATTTGAAATTTGGGTCAAAGTATTATAATGTAGGTGTCATTAATATGACTGAATATTGATCCGATCCCGTCGCTCCTTCTATCCCCTCCCATACAAATGCATAATTTTGAAAAATGCAGTTTTTCGATTTTCATTGAAACTAGCAAAGTTATAAAAACGAATTTTTGCCAAAACTAATTTTATTATAGTTTCAATCAGAATTGAAAAAATATCAACTTCACCTTACTCCTTCTACCCCCTCCCATACAAATTTCACGAAATTTTGAAATTTAAATTAAATTATTTTTCTTCGAAACTGTTAAAGCTATCAACTTGATATTTTGCATAAAGTATAACAATAGAAATATCAATAACGGGAAAAAAATGTGTTTTGATCCGTACACTCCTTCTACCCCCTCCCATACAAATGTATAATTTTTGTTAAGTGCATTATATCGATTTCCATTAAAACTAGAAAAATTATAAACTTTAAATTTTGCCAGAATTTGTTTTTTAATAATTGCAATAAATGCTAAAAAAAATTATCAGTTCCTCTTCACTCTTTCTACCCCCTCCCATACAAATATCTGTATTATAAATTCAAGAAAGTATTTCTCCTTAGAATATATATATTAGAACTATCGAATTTGAAATGGAATCAAAGCGTGGTGATAAGGATGATGATAAACAGTTTCAAAATCATTTTAAATGCTCCACTTCCTCTGCCATCTCCCTTACAAATGCCTCAATTTCTGGAAAACTATGTCCAATTGAAAATAATGAAAGCTACAAACCTTAAATTCAGCACGAAATATTTTGCATACCACATTAGGTTTCATATCCAAAAATTACAAACCTTCCTCCTCTGCTTCTACCATCTCCCATATAAAAGTCACTATGAATTATTTAAAAGAACTGGAGGTGACATATTTTCCGGTACATTGAACTCTTTCTCATTTCATCTAGAGTATCAAATGATTGGGCTTTACGCCCAATCATAATTCTTTTATGTTTTTTAAGACTTTTTGGCATTTTTCAAAGAATGTGCGTTATTAGAATGAAATGAGTATCTCACAAACCGTAAAAAACATATTCCACCAAAACTTGTAGCACTGCCTCTTATTAAATGCACTTTAACTGATTGAATCAAAATTTAGACCATATTTAGCCGATGAAGTTATTGCAAAGTATATTTTCGAGTAAATTTTTTCTTAATGTCATTTTCAAAAAAAGATGGTCTAAATCAAATATCCGCTTATTTTCTATAGTTAAGTTGTATTTCACATATTCTGACAAAGTATTTGCGGGGTTTGAAGTTATATTTGACCCATCTTGAGCCGAGATATCGATTTTTTTCTTCCAGATTTTAAGATATTTATGTAATTATTTTATTTTTACTCATAAAAATTGCTTTTTAGTCTGCCAATCATATTCTTTGGGAATTGCTATGTAATTACGTGCATACATACATCTGATATATACAAAGAAAAATAATAATTCCAACCAGAATTGTTATGTAGCCAAAAGAGGCCCTAACCTGCACGAGGTGTTTCACATATATTGAAAAAAAAAAAAAACTCAGAATTTGAAATTGAAATTTTAAGCTGCGAACGTGAAAATTTGTTAAATTTATTTAAAAACTTGCTTAAAAGTATAAAATATAATCTGGTCGAATACCTTCTAAACCCCATTACACCCCTATCCCAAACAAATCCAAACTTGCATAAATAATAGAATGAAATATTGATACTAATTATTTACTGTAGCTATTGATCGTAATCGCAGTTAAGTGTTAAATAATTGACAACTGCCTTCACCTAGAAACCTACTTAGTCTTCCCTATCCACCCTAACCTGCATATTGACTTCCCGCGCTTCCTCAACTTGTCCCAAGAATAATAAAGTTGTGCCCGACTTGTTAGAAGATTTTCTTATATTCTTGAAACCATACATTTGTGTGGGAGGGGTTAGAAGAGAACACTCAAATGAGAGGTCTAAATGTCTGCAAACGGATCTCATTTTTAGTTTTTCAGCTAGGGTGTAGCCTAGTAGGTAGCGTGTTGGTCTTGTAATGTGAAGGTCGTGAGTTCAAATCCCGGTCGACGCAATGTATAATTCCAGCACATTGCCTGCTTGGATATACCTTGGTCACCTCAATCTACGAAAATGAAAAAAATCGTAGAAAGAGGGTTGTGCGAAGGGCTAACAACCCTTCCACAATAAGTAATAAAAAATGTTAAGAAACCTGAATATCAGGATGCCAAGGTCCGATTTGGGGTGTAGAGCCATTGTAGAAGTAGAAGTAGAATTGAGTTCAAAAATCACAAAAAACCTCTAAGACAGGCGAAAATTTGCACATTTTGCTATTTTTCGAGTCCCTCCCTCAATCCATCAGTAGCTGCAATATTTTCATCGTAATCTACGCAAAAAACAATAAGGTCTAAAAAAACATCGAGCTCACCACATTTCGCCTCAAAATTCAAATCCGATTGGACTATACCATAAGTAAGTTTCCATACGATAGGATTGTAGTTAAAACTTGAATTTAATGCAGGGAAGCTCATAGGATCCACTCAGCTGGGTGCAGGATGTGAATTCGTGGTCGTCTGTAATACCGAAACAATTTTCCCATATGAAAATTTTTCGTTGTTTTTCTATCAAGTATTTTTGGAACTTTCCACAGATTGTAGAGCCTGTAGGTAGGATGATTTACATTAGTACAACGTACACAGTTCGTTCCATCGCTTAATCAGACTGATATGAGTCTAATAATTAAATTTGGTGATCTACTAGGAAAAAAAAAATTGTTACAACAAATTTTATTTTCGTCTCATGGCCAAATTAGCCTAAAAATTCAAAAAAACATAACAGGGCTACGATTACGCGTAAAGCGCAATCTTACGATACTCTAGATGAAATAGAATTTTTTGTGATCCCAAGAAATTTTGTATGGGGAGTGTTACATGGGATGATAGCATTGAACTAATTTTTTCGCCATCATGCTAAAGTAGCTATGAAAATGTTTTATGCAAAATGCTTACTCCAAAAACTGAATGGGAACTGAGAAAATTAGTGAGTTAGATTTAGTGAAAATGTGCAGTTTGTATGGGAGGTGGTAGAAATAGTGATGGGATTTTAATAATTTTTTCAGAAATAGCTAGGAATATTATAAAATTGGTATCCCTTAAATTTCAGACTAGTGCCATTTATACTTTTCAAGAAAATCGATTTTTTGTGAAGTTGTGAAACTGTGTCATATTGTATGGGAGGGGGTAGAAGCAGTGAAGGAAATCAAATATTTTTTTTCTCATCTTACTAATAATATTAATTAAATATTTATTACAAAATATGAGCTCAACAAATGTTATATGTTCTGAGAAAATCGGCTTAGAGCATTTAAGGAAAAAGTGTAGTTTGTATGGGAAGGGGTGGAAGGAAAGGGAGGAAGCAAATAATTTTTCTACTGTAGATTTAAATCATTAAAAAAGTAATATATACCAAAATTCAGATCAATAGCTTTTATACTTTTTGAGTAAATCCATTTATTGTCAAATTGCGAAATTGTGTCATTTTGTATGGGAGGGGGTAGAAGGGGTGAAGCTAATCATCTAATTTGTTTTGACCTTACTAACAATTTTAAATAAATGTTTGGTGCACAATTTCAGCCCGCTCAATTTTATAAGCACTGAGGAAATTGGCTTAGAGTAATTCATGATAAGTGCAGTTTGTATGGGAGGTGGTAGAAGGAGGAGGAGGACACGCATAATTTTTATATGGTTGATTGATATTATCATAAAAGTAATATATTCCGAATTTCAGGCTAATAGCTTTTATACTTTTTGAGCAAATCCGTTTATTGTCAAATTGCGTAATTGTGTCATTTTGTATGGGAGGGGGTAGAAGGGGTGGAGCGATTTGGCCCGTTCACGAACTTGACCTTACTTTTTTGTCAAAAACGACGTGTACAAAATTTGAACTTTCTAGCTCAATGCGTTCTCAAGCTAGAGAGCGCACGGACGGACGGACGGACGGACGGACGGACATCCGGTTTTGAGATTTTTGAGTGATAATATTAATTTCTGTATTCATCATTTTTTTCTCCGAGCCTTATTTCTTGGCGTTACAAACCTTAGAGCAAACTTATAATACTCTCAGATTCCATCTAAAGTATAAAAATAACATAAGAGAGGTTGTTTGACAAACTTTAAAAATAATTAAGTTCTCTTTTCCATTCGAGTCCAAAACGAGAGGGCGGCTAAAAACAAACTGTCAGCCGAATTTCATATTCAAGAACCAAAAAGTTTGCAGACAGATCCACCATAATCAACTTAGAAAAAGCCCCCCCCTGACTCCTTCCATACTAGGAGTCAGGGGAGGGGGGAGGCCAAAGAAAAATATTTAAAAATTCATATCTCTTAAGTTATGTAATTAAAACTTGGAACATATATTAATCTATACTGGCGAAATATGAGAAAAATATAATTTTTGAACAAAATAGAAGTGGGGGGAATGAGGAAGCATTTGAAAAAAATTAATCAACTAATCAAATTCCAGTTAAGATCCTCTATATGGGCATAGGACAGAAACACTCTTCCACAAGACGCAATCCTGAACATCGGCCTTAAGCTGTTGCCTTAACTTGTTTATTCATTTGACCTTCAGCTCAACTGACCTCTCCCATGTGCTACATGGCTGACCAACCCGACGTCTTCCTTGAGGATTATAACCCAGAGCTTCTGTGTCGATGTTTACCTTTGGTTTTCTCAAAGTATGACCGATCCACTGCCACTTTCGCTTATTTTAGTCTATCCAGTTGTTCCTCAAATTTCGTCTTTCGAGATTACTTCTGGCCAGAATATCCCCAAATTGCTTCTGAGGTTCACGAAAGACAGTAGTTTCTTGGTCAATTTACATGAGGTAAAGCCACAAAACAGCTCGGATTTCACGCATGCGGTACTCATAAGCTCCAGAAGGGAAAGGAAGCCAAAGGCTTGACGAGCTTTACTCACATGAGCCTCAATATCCTTGTCGGTTCCTTCGTCCATGCTGACAATGCTTCCGAGAAACAAAAATCTAGTGCCTCTTTCACTTCTTGTCCATTAAGAACAGTCATATCTTCGAATCCGTGTGCATACTAGGTTTTAGGTACATTTATTTTCACTCCTGCCTCTTTGCATTTAGAATGCACTGAGCAAATATTTGGTTCTAAGTCCAAACGAGCAAGCAAACACCTGTCAACACAATCAAGGCGACTCAAGATTTTAAACAGTCCCCACTGAGGACCTTTGCCTTCCCTATCCTTCAGTGCAGCTTTCAAGGTGTCATTTATTTCCAGCAGAAACAGGGCTGGTGATAATATATAGCCTTGTCAGACACCCGTTTGCACAGAGAAACTCTCGAGTGCTCTTTTCTATGTAAGACGCGATACCTTTTATCTTCGTAGTACTCTTTAGCTATGATCTTATCTGGAATACATATCCTACGCCAACCATTCCGTATGTAATCTCGCTTAACGCTTTCGAAAGCTTTCTCCACAGTCCACAAACATGAGATATAGTGGCGACCCAATATCAGTGGACTGCTCCAAAATTCTCCGTAGGGTATTTGCGAAGTCTGTACAAGACGACCATTTATGGAATCCAGCCTGGTATATTTTGAGAGTGCTCTCTACAACATCACTAATCCCATTAAGAATAACCTTAGCCATGATTTTCGACACGCCAGTAAGTTTACATATACCACGCCAATTGCAGCAATTTCTTCTTGGGGATATGCACAATAATGCTCTCCTTCTATTCAGCTGGATATCTTCCTGCATTCCACACCTCAATAAAGAGTGGGAGGAGTTTATCGGCTGTTCCTGCTCGCCAACTCTTTCAAGATTTTAAATAGTGAACCCATATCCCCAAGGTAAGCCGCACATTCTGCTTATTTGCCAGATCTTCAATGGCCTTTCCCTTGTCGCGTCTAACAACCTTTTTTAGCTGTACATGAGCATCGCGATAGTTCTGCCTCAAGTCGGATGTTCGTTGGCTGACATTGGATTCAGAGATGATTGATTAGCTTTTTTTCGACTGCCAGCCTTGCGACATCCAGGGTTTCTCACCGCTTTGTACATATCCCACAGATTATTCAGCACTAGCTAGAAAAGTGTTTCTGGTTGCCTCACAGTGTGCACATTTCATATTCGCCTAATATGGATAACTTTTCGCGTAGAATGGTAGTATATTCGCGCTTTTGATTCGGGTTTCTGAGTTTATGTACATTAAGCTTGCGCTTCATTTGAAGAGTTTGTGATCAGCGGATAGCTGCTGTGCACAATCTTAAGCAGGCAACCATCAAGTGGCGATCGCTCCCAACGTCAGAGCCAACCTGGGCGTTCATATCTCCCGAGATAATAATATAACCTCTTGGAACACATTTGAAGGTGGCACTCAGTTGGCTATAAAACTCCTCTTTGTCACCAGGTGTTCCGGTACTAGTTGGTGCGTAGCACTATAGAATTGTGACCTTTCTGACACTGGTTCTGAGCCTAACTACGATAATCCTATCCAAGATTGGTGCGCAGCTAATGAGACTGTTTCTCGCTCTCGGCATAAGGACGACTGCCACTCCATTTTTGGCTACCCTCTCAGGACCAACGTACAGAATGGTGTTTTCGCTAGGGGATTGTATTTCTCCTGATCCTGTCTACTTCACCTTGCTGGATGCTATAGTGCTCCATTTCACGGTCGATCACTGATTGGTCGTGCAAAAACTGAGTGACTCCAGCCCTTCCCCCGTCATTCAATGTTCGAACGTTCCAGAATCCAGTCGTAGTCCGTTTTCGAATGCTAAAAGTCGTTGCCGTAGAATCCGTCCGTATCCGAGGCGCTGTATCGGTTTCTCATATCAGCTAGGATTTAAGATCACGGGTGTTAAGGCCATGATCCAGTAAGTGTCCATTTGCCCTTTTTAGAGAAAGCAGGACAGACTGTGGGTGAATTCTTCTATCACCATCCCACAGGTTGATGGTTAGCTCAGGTCCGTGGATTCGCTACCCTGCAAAGATAGTTGCAGGAATTGGTAAGACCACATCTTACAACTACCCCCTGCAGGGATCACAATATAGCGATGTATACATTATAAACCTCACAAAATATTGATCCGATCCCCTTATTCCTTCTACCCTCATTCATACAAATGCAAAATTTTGAAAAGTTGGTTTTTTCGATTTTCTTTCAAACTAGTAAGGCTGAGAAGAAGAATTTTTGCCAGAATTAATTTTATTATAATTTTAATCAGCTTTAAAAAATTATGAACTTCACCTCACTCCTTCTACCTCCTCCCATACAAAATTAACGAAAATTTTAAATTTCATTTAAAAGAGTTTTTTTCGAAACTGTTAAAGCTATCAACTTGAAGTTTTGTGGATAGTGTATTAATGGGAATATCATTGACGACGAAAAATTTTGTTTTGATCTGTATACTTTTTCTACCCCTCCCCTACAAATGCATAATTTTGTTAAATGCATTATATCGCTTTCCGTTAAAACTAGGAAAAGTAGAAACTCAAAATTTTCCCAGAATTTGTCCCTTGATAATTGCAATAAATGCTTAAAAAAGATTGGCTTCGCTTCACTCCTTCTACCCCCTCCCATACAAATATCTATAATATAAATTCAAGAACAGCATTTCTCCTTCGAACATATGAGACCTATCGATTTTGAAATTGAAACAAAGCATGGTGATAAGAATGTTAATAAGCAGTTTAAAGATTATCTAAAACCCTCGACATCCCCTGCCACCTCCCATACAAATATACAATTTCAGGAAAGCTATGGTCAATTTCTTTGAAAATAATGAAAGATTCAAATTTTAAATTCAGCACGACACATTTTGTGTCATATACAATAACTATAAACATTCAGCCACTGCTTCTACCACCTCCCATACAAAAGCCACAATTCGAAAGAACTTAAGATGACATAGCTTTACGCCCAATCATAATTCTGTTATTTTTTTTTTAATAAATTTTAATCTGTGAATTGTTACATCAGTCAATTTTTCCTACTCTACATCAGTACTCTGTGTTGCGTTTTGCGAATCTGCATGGTCAAAAAAAAATCTACTCTGAAAATCGAATAAATAGCCCCCAATTTAATCAACGTCCTTCAAATTCTCCATTGCTGCTTAGTAGCAATTTATTCACCCTAAAAATACGTTCGATAATATCCGTCATTCCCACTGTGTGTGCCACCTGGATAGCCCCACTAACTCGCCTTCCTCTCTCTTCGGACACATTTTAACAGAAAACACCTGTCGCTTATCTTATGGAAAAGGTCGGCCCGTAACAAGGCCACCCTTGAGGATAGGATGAAGATGGGTGGTAGGTTAGCACGGCGGTGATTTCCAACAGAACATCTTCAATTTAACGCAATTTTAAAGACAACAGGCTCCGTATGTTTGCTGTTTGTGGCGAGAGGGGAGGGTAGGGAGGAGTAAGTGTTGAATTGAGATTCATACATGCGAATTCTTCTTAAATCGTTTCGATTAAATTTATTCTCAAGATGCCATCATATCAGCTCAAGAAACCATGCAAAAATGCTTTGAAATTTCCTGAATGGTGCTAGTATAATTTGAAATTCTTCCGGAGTGGTTTTGACGATGGTTTGGAACCTGGGTAACCAATTTTTTTTTTGCCTTCTTTGAATTATTTATTAACATCTCAGTTGAATAATATGAGGAATGATATTCATTTAATTTAAAATACCTCACAAATTTCTCAACATTTTTTACTAACGGCCGTCGCTCCTTCGTGAAAGAACGGTCGGGTGTTATAAATTTTCGTTTAAGAAAGAAGGCAGCCAGTCCTAAGCGGCAAAGGAAATAAATTTGTATTTCGTAAGGTACGTACCTTTTCTTTTTTTGTGTAAGGTTGGGTGAGTGTTTTTTTTCCTTCTTTTTCTTAAATATGATAGAGCGTGAAAAAAGCCTGGAATTTTTGTAATGTTTCGGATCACTGAGCCGGGAAAAGGAGTGCTGGAAGGGCACACAATGGAATGCAAATAAATGAGTCAGATTCAGAGAATTGAGGTGCTGAATTTGGATGAAAAATAACCCAGGGGTTCGATTCACTGGCACCTCCTGAACCACAAAACGCGGCTAAAAAAAATCGTTAATGGAAAAAATTGCAAAAATTTCATCGTTGGTGCCGATCCTGGCCTTCATCCGAATAATACCTTCTTGGAATGGCGACGAGCAAAACAATTTTTAATGGACCGCGGATGGTATGAGTAGAACCACCTTCGACTTTGGTTGCAACCGACTGACAATAAATCTCGAAAAATAACACACATAAAAGAGAACCCTTCCAACTTCATACAAAGAATGGTTATCATTCCCTGACACATTCCGGAAGATCTTATCTTCGAATGCGAAAAGTGCGGATACAACAATCACACATGGGAAAATTCTTTTATATTCTTAAAGAATGGATTCAGTTCCTTTTTTGTGTGTTGTTGCTATAGATTTCTCTGGCACAGGTTTTCCCTTTCGGGTATTTTATCAGCTCGAAGTAAGTTAACTTTTTCACTTTTGTACATATGTGAGGTCTGATGTATCTGGAAGTCGCTATTATAGAAGTCGTCGCAAAAAATCAGAAGTATCTATCTTTTTGGGGGAAGGGGGGGGGAAGTGTTTGAGAGGAGTAAGATGCGCCTGAGGGATAAACATAAACAAGGGAGTAGTCTCAAGAGATCTATGAGTAGTCTTAGAATCGTTGTCCTTTCATCCATTCTTCATTCCATCCCAAAAATAATATGCAGCAACAATGATGGGTAATTTTATTGAGTTGTTCTCTACATTTATCTTATGTTTCAACCAGATGTTGAATCCATTTTTTTTCTTCATCTTCTTCAAAGATTGTCGTTAGAAGATTTGGTTTTAGGCTGTTTGGTTAAGAAAATTCCAATGAGAAATAATTTGAAAAAACTTTAAATATTTAGAGAGCTTTAAAATATGATACCGACTGTGCATTTTAGAAGGTCTGTGAAAGTTTGAAAGGGTTGGATGGAAAAGCAGGTTCACTTGAATAGTATAATCTCAGCACCGTCACCAATGGCACTACAACACAAATCGAGTCTTGGCCTCCTAACTTTGAAGCTCTCTAACATTTATTTGTTATAGTGGAAGGTAAGGGCATCTGACGGGATTTTCGCCAGTGTTGGATCAGTGGCAAAGTTTGCAGAATCGTAAGATTTTAGGACCTTCGTACCCTTGGGCGAAGAAAATGAGCACGATCTCATTGATGGAAGACTCCAATTTGAGCTTAGAGATCACTCTTTAGTGCTAGAGTCATAGAGTCCAGTCGACCTAGAAAGGAATGGTTGCAAAATCAGATAGTGTAAAAAATTTCTTGCACGTATGGAGAAAGTCTATGCACTTGGAGGCACCTAAAGCTATGTTGTGTTAATTTCAGAATTTAATGAATCAAATAACTTACAGCACTTAAAGGGTACAGATGACTGGTATGCCCCAGCAATTAAGTCGAAGACGTAGGTGACCAGAATATTTAATAATACTGAGATCCTGAAGAATTTTAGCGTTGACGCGAGTGTAAAGTTTCAAGCTACGCAATTTGGTGCCTCTAGGCGATATAGAGCCTGAGTGAAGCCTAGTGGGTTGCGTTTTAGTCTTCAATATGAAGGTCATAAGTTCAAATCCAGGTTACACACTGCCACCGTGGGTATATCTGGGTCACTTCAATCCGCGAACATGGTTGTGTGAAGGGCTAACAACCCTTCAACAAGTGAAGGAATCTGAAGGTCAGGAGAACAAGGTCCGATTTGAAGTGTAGTGCCATTAAAGAAGGCTATATAGATCGAGATGAGTTTCTCGCAAGGCTCGCTGGTAATAAATAATTTTCCTGGATCAACGGCTGACCTGCTGCCATCAGAAAAAAGAGATTTGAACTATGAGATAAAATTATTACTCACGACTCTGGCAAATTACCAAAAAATATAGATCCTTTAGGACCTTTTGGCCTTATTTGCGGTCATATCATGTTTTGACCAAATACGACCAAGTACGAATCAGAAACTGATCCGTGTCACCAATTGGCAATGATGCAACAACAGATCTGTTAAACTTTTCAGGCTGGTTTGCGAGAAAAATATCAAAGAGACTTGCATAATAGTCCGCAACATCAGGTAGCCAATTAAGCTCTCTCATCAGCTGTTTAAATTCGTTGATAGATGTCACTGTTATATCCCAATTGGTCTGTGCACTTATGATTGAATTTCGTTGGTGTGGCTAGTCGCTACGACTGATCTCATTGTACTAGGTTACACACTGCCTGCCTGGGTATAATTGCTATTGGGGCGAGCTAGGGGTTCACCGGGATTTCAAGTAAGACACAATTCGTTTAAAAATAAGTGATAATTTATTTATTCGCACTTTGACTTAATCCGCACTTTAACTTAATTCGCACTATATGGAATAACCGATATTGTTCTATCGCGTTCTTGCACCGGTTCGTGTTCTTTCACAGATGTCGCTGAATGACTGACTCCCATCTGACAGCTTCGTGCTTTTATACCATATTTTCCCAGTTCTCGAAGCTTCCGTCGGATGTCGTTGGGTGTCGTTGGGTGTGTGTCTAGACTATTCGGGAAGGTTCTAGATCTTTAATTACCTACATTTTGGAGTATACTGTTCCGTCGGATGTATACTGGAAGGTTCTAGATCTTTGATTATGGCTTTTCACATATTGGGGGACTGTTCTTGCATATTCGGGAATTATCAATATTGCGTGGTTGCCAGATCTACATCACCCTCTCCTTAGTCCCTGTTCGTCCCGAACAGGGTCGTTCACTTCCTCAATGGCACCATGGTACTTTGTTAGTCGGTCGAGATGTACCACTTTCATTTTCGTACGAGGTTTTTGATGTAGTTGAATCCAATAGACGACATCATTTAACCGGTTGATGATCTGGTAAGGGCCTTCCCAGTTGCGCTGTAGTTTCGGCGATCTGCCCTTCCGTCGTTTGGGATTGTAAAACCAAACCAAATCGCCCTCTTGGAATCCTGATGAGTTCGCACGTTGATCATACCTCGTCTTCATGCGGTCGGTCGCCAAATCAATTTATCTCTGACCAGGTTATAAATTGTCTTTAGTCGACATCGAAGATCCGAGACGTAATCTTTGGCATTGGTTGGTTGGTCTGGTGGCACTCCAAACATTAGTTCCGCAGGGACTCGAATATTTCTTCCGAAAATGACTCGGGAGAGAGTTTCTCCTGTTGTTCAATGTACCGATGTTCTGTAGGCCATTAAAAATAGAGAGATGTGAGTTTGGATCGCTTTGAGTTCAACGTCCTATTGAAACGTTCCACCATTCCATCGGACTGTGGGTGTACTGGAGTTGTCCTGGTGGTTTTGTTTATTCTCAGCATTTCAACCACGTGTTTGAATAATTGAGATTCAAAATGGTTTTGTTTATTCTCAGCATTTGAACCACGTGTTTGAATAATTGAGATTCAAAATTGCGCCCTTGATCGGAGTGTAGTTCACGTGGAGCTCCAAATCTGCTCACCCAGTTGGTAACAATTTGTTCGGCGACGGCTACTGCTTCTTGGTTTGAAATTGCGTAGGCTTCAGGCCACTTGATGAAATAATTAATGACCACTAGAATGTAGCGATTACCATTTTCTGATTCCGGAAATGGTCCAGCAATATCCACAGCAATTCTCTCGAATGCAACGTTGTATTGTTGCATTTCTCCCTTTGATCTGCGTTGTGGGCCCTGACTCGATGCACACGTAGCACATTTACGGCACCAGTTTTCGACATCATCTCGGAGATGGATCCAATAGAACCTTTCTCGTATCTTTGCCAAGGTTCTATTTACACCCAAATGCCCACCGGAGGTACCTCCATGATATTCCTTCAAAACCTCCTCGACTTTAGAATGCGGGACGATGGCTTGCATGTGATACGATTTTCCGTCAGCGTTTTCCCATTTCCGTTTTAATAATCCGCCATCTAGGTGAAGGGAGTTCCATTGTGCCCAATAACACTTTAAGGTTTTGCTGAATTGCGAGATGTCTTTCCACTCAGGCCGTTTAATTTCGTTTTTCCATGCCATGATCGGTGAAATATCTGGATCTTTACGTTGGGCATCTTCCAGTTCTTGCTGATTCCATCCATCCTTTGGTCGTTATCCTCTGAATGGTTTCTCCGGCTTCTTCCCCTTCTACACGGTGACAATGCTTGCAGTTCGGTGGACAAGGACGACGTGAAAGCGCATCGGCATTACCGTGGATTCTTTCTCTTCGGTGAACAATTTCAAAATCGTGGGATTCGAGCCTTTCGACCCATCTGGCTACTTGGCCTTCGGGGTTCTTAAACTGAAGTAGCCATTTAAGCGATGCGTGATCCGTTCAAAGAAGGAACTTTTGACCATAGAGATAAAAACGTTTTGTTGCTTCTACAATGGCTAATAGCTCTCGGCGAGTTAGGCAATAGTTCCTTTCTGATTTTGAGAGTAATCGGCTGTAGTATGATAGCACTCTCTCCTGCCCGTCGATCTCTTGTGATAGTACTGCTCCGATACCGATATTGCTGACGTCAGTGTTTATGATGAAACCGTGACCTGGTTTTGGATACGCCAGAACTGGGGAGTCGCAGAGTTGTTCTTTTATCCTCTCGAATGCTTCCTGGCACTGTTGACTCCATGTAAATGGCTTTCCTTTTTCTGTTAACTGATGCAGACATTTCGCCGTGTTGGCAAAGTCTTTTACGAATCGACGGTAATATGTCGCTCAGCCTAGAAAGCTGCGCAACTGGTGCTTATCACTCGGAGTAGGCCAATTTTTCACCGCCAGTATCTTTTCCAGATCCGTCTTTACGCCATCAGCTGAAACGATGTGACCTAAGTACTTGACTTCTGCACTAAACAAAGTGCACTTTTTCGGACTCAGCTTTAATTTTGCAGCTCGCAGTCGCAGGAAGACTTCCTTTAGATTTTTTAGATGTTTCTTGAATGTTTTGCCGATAACGATCACATCATCCAGTTAAACGAGACAAGTTTTCCAACTCAGGCCACTCAAAACGAATTCCATTAGTCTTTCAAACGTAGCTGGAGCATTGCACAGGCCAAATGGCATTACGATGAACTGCCACAGTCCACTGCCGACAGAGAATGCTGTTTTCTCTCTATCTTTTTCATCTATCTCCACTTGCCAGTAACCACTTTTCAGATCCAACGTTGAGAACCATTTAGCATCAGTCAGGGTGTCCATGATATCGTCGATTCTAGGTAGTGGATAGCTATCCTTTTTCGTAACATCATTCAGTCGCCTATAGTCCACACAAAAACAGGTACTGCCGTCCTTCTTCTTTACCAGCACCACAGGCGATATCCACGGGCTTGATTCTTCGATGATTCCCTGATGCTCCATAGTTTTGACCATTGAACTGACTTCTCCTTGTTTCGTTAATGGTACTCTTCTTGGAGGTTGACGTATCTGTGTAGCACTTCCGGTATCTATACGATGTTTCACTAAGTTTGTTCTGCCATAGTCGTCATCACCGGTGGAAAAGACGTCGCTGAATCTTTCGATTAGATCTATTGCTTGCTTGTGTTGTTCTCCTCTAAGGTTGCTTGACTGAAGAAGTGTTGATGTTACATTGTCCTTCTTTCTTGGTTTATTTTTAGAGGGTACGTCATGTAGTTCTGCCTTGTCGATACTCGTCACCGCCGAAATTGGTTCAGAGCTGCCAATTATATCTCCTTTCTTCACGCTGGTAATGCTGTCCGAAACGTTGAGGACTATTATTGGTACCATCATCTTCTCATTCCTTTTTACGAGCGTTTTTCCTAGTATTAGACTTTGTAATGCAGGTGTCGTTTCTGGTTCTATGAAGTAGAATCGGTGGTTCCCGGGATCACCATCGAGCTCTGCCCAAATAACATTCTCAGATGACTTTGGTATATCCGCATCTTCGCACAATATAACTCGCAGCTTTGTTGTGTTGGAGGATGTTATTTCTATCGGGATTTCAATATTCCGCCACTTCATTATTCGTTGTCCTAAGTCCAGCTGGATACCGTGTGGTTTCAGAAAATCCATTCCAAGGATACACTCATCGGTAATGTCAGCTACCACGAATACATGCGAGAAGGTCAAATCCCCAAGCTGTATGTCACGAGCTATTTCTCCATGGACCGTTGTAGTTTCTCCTGTAGCAGTGCGAAGTGCGTACTTCTTGATGTTGTGAAGCCAAGTACGGTCTACGAGGTCAGATCTTAGCACTGACCGTGTTACACCCGTGTCAACTGTTATGATGCAGTTTAATTTGCCGACTCGACCATTCATGCATAAATCGATTTCGATGTAGTCGAGAAACTGCGATGATGGTTCCGGGGGCGTCGATTCTACCAGCCAACTTCTGCCCCATGAAGTTGGCCTTTACTCGTTTCCCGGACTGTCATTGGGCGAAGCGTGCTCTCGTGACGGTTCGCCCCTTCCTCCTCTTTGTTTAGCAGCGCAGCCGGAACAGTAGTTGGTCGCTTTTCTGGGTTTACGGCAGTCGCGTCTTAAGTGTCCTGCCTGTCCACAATTCCAGCATCGGGGGGCACCAGATCCTTCGCTCGGCTTGGTGTATTCTACTGACACACACACTCTTCTACTATTTCTCGGACTCGATAGTTACTCCGCGAGCTTTGCGTGGCAGCTTCGAACGTCAGCCCATATACTAAGGCTTCGCCAATCGTTTTCTTACCTGCCAATTTCAACGCCTGTTGCAGCTCTCTGTCCTGTACAGCATTGTTAAATGCGACAACAGCTGTATCATTGCGTTGCTCTGTTTGCGCATTGGGCAGCGATAATAGTGTGAGTCGTTCAATATCGCGTGCCAGCTCTTGAAGTGTTTCACCATTCTCTTGCGTTTGGTTGTATAGTTGTGTTTTGTAGATCTCTCGCATGTAATGAAGATCCAATGTCTGGACTAACGTTGAAAAATCTTGTTGTGGCTCCTGCGGATTCGTTTGAAGAACCTCTGCTGGTGGAACTCTTAGCGCCAATATAAGAGCCGTTCCAGATATTCCAATGATTGTTTCTTGCGGCTGCCTCAAATTGGGTCTTATAAATAGCCCACGGTGTTTGTCCATCGAAGATTGGAGCTTTGAGACCCTTGTGCGTAACGTGTTCTGTCTTGATGGCTCCAGTCGCTTTCACGTTATCGAAGTCTCTTTTTAGGCGTTCGACTTTTTCTACAATCGCGGATGTCTTTTCCGTAATTTGTTCTTCGAAAATTCGAAGTTTCTTTTCTACGTTCTCTTCTATTGCCTCATCCATGGTGTCTATTTCGTTATTTTGCAGTTCCAATTTTTGGTTGAGGTCCTTTGAGGTCTGGTCTAATTTCTGATTAATGTCCGCAAATTGTTGCTCTAATTTCTGATTAATGTCCGCAGATTGTTGTTTAATGTGAACTGATTGTTGTTTAATGTCCACTGATTGTTGCTCTAATTTCTGATTAATGTCCGCTGATTTTTGTTCTAATTTCTGATTAATGTCCGCAGATTGTTGTTTAATGTCCACTGATTGTTGCTCTAATTTCTGATTCATGTCCGCAGATTGTTTATCTAATTTGTTCATCATTTGTTGCCTTAACTGTGTTAGAGCATCCGATATTCCAGAACACTCCTCTCCACGAGCTTCTTGGATTTGGAACTCAAAACTATCTGCATCCTCACCCTCAGCCTCAAGTGTCTCGATCATACGGCTGACAAGTTCACACTTGCTCCCTGTCGTAGATAACTCGCGTCGACTGAGCTCTTCCTTCAGCTCCATTCATTTTAAGTCCTGTAGATAACGCGGCATTTTCACTACCGATTATTTCAAGTTTTTCCGCGATTCGAATTCACTTAAATTTACTTCACTAATTAAAGTCACTGCTCACTAAAGCACTTGAGAATATTCGATTTCACAAAATTCTCACTGTCCGTTCGAGAATTTTAGTTTCACTTTTTCGCTCTCACAAAATTATCCGTTGGAGAATTTTAATTTCACTTTTTAACTCGCGATTTTTGACCCGAATTTATCCTTGAAATCCCACTTCTGACACCAATTGTTGCGAGCTAGGGGTTCGCCGGGATTTCAAGTAAGACACAATTCGTTTAAAAATAAGTGATAATTTATTTATTCGCACTTTGGCTTAATTCGCACTTTAACTTAATTCGCACTATATGGCACCACCGATATTGTTCTATCGCGTTCTTGCACCGGTTCGCGTTCTTTCACAGATGTTGCTGAATGACTGACTCCCGTCTGACAGCTTCGTGCTTTTATACCATATTTCCCCAGTTCTCGAAGCTTCCGTCGGGTGTCGACTATTCGGGAAGGTTCTAGATCCTTAATTGCCTACATTTTGGAGTATACTGTTCCGTCGGGTGTATGCTGGAAGGTTCTAGATCTTTGATTATGGCTTTTTACATATTGGGGGACTGTTCTGGCATATTCGGGAAATATCAATATTGCGTGGTTGCCAGATCTATAGCACTATATTATTTCTTCAAGTTTTCTTTGAAGCATTCAGGTATTGCGTTTTTAAATTGATCGCAAAGCCACTGCGTTACGATTACCTTAGAAGCAGTCCAGTCGCGAGTTTCAGGAAGTTTTCTAAATTTCTTAATATTGAAAATGCCTAGGTCAAAGTTTAGATTTATTGAAGACTTAAATTTAATCGAAAATGTTCGATGTTATGGGCTATTGACGATATAGCGGAAGGTGACAACAAAAATATCGAAATGAAGGACATTATTTGATAAAGGGATATAATGAAAGTAACATGTCATCATCTTTCTCATCCCTTGGAAACAACAAAGCTTCTCATAAACTTACGCTTCATACAGTCAAAATCTTGAAAATCAACTAAAGGTTTCTACGATTTTGCATATTATAAACGCAGTTGTACCTACATGCAACAAATCATTCCAGGGTATGAAGCAGATATCCTTTGCATTTCCTCCATCCTGCAGATGCCATTGGTTGAAGGGTTGTTAGCCCTCCGCATGATCATTTATCTATGAGTTTTTGTTTTCGTAGATTGAGGTTATCAAGGCATTATATATCCAAGTTGGCAGTGTGCTGAAATTATAATTGTAGACATATACTCTATCCACTAGGTAGCTAGGTAGAAATGACTGCCCAGACACAAGTCCGAACGCACAAAGACCATTACCTGGTCCGTTGAGATAATAACATTGAGATCAGGATCTCAGAAGAGACTCCTACTCGGTGAACCAACCAGAGCTTTCTATGAAGCGTTGAAGGATTCTAGCTCACGCATTTGCCAGTTTACCGTGACTATCGAAGAAGTGGTGTCTTTTCTTTTTTCTAAGGGCAAGTGAATAACATATGAACAATCATCACTTCCACTTCTGCATCTTTGCAGCTCGTGCAAAAATCGTCAAACGGAATGCCAAGCCTCTGACCATGTCTTCTTATCAGCAGTGTCCTGTAACAACTCTACTACGGAGCTACTCAAATGCCTTCTTAGCGAGATCAGCCGGCAGTTAGCATAGACCAATTCTGTCTGGTGGTATTACATGTAACACCGTCTATCCAACGCAGCTTGCACAGTTTGATCACGATAGATGCTGGTGGGTTGTCAAATAGTTGATACAGCTCATGGTTGTATCGAATTCGCCAATCAACTCCTTCCTTAACTGCTCCCTACACCTTCCGAAGAATTTTTCGCTCAAACGTGTCCATTAACTTCTCCGACACCCGCGTCGCATCTATATAGCAGCACAGGACGAATTAATATCTTGTGGATACGTAGTTTATTGTTTCGATGGACCTTCCTTGATTTCATTATGGGGATGACCGCATAAAATGCTGTTAGCTGTCGTGATTCTTCTTTGTCGTTCATTGCCGTCCTTTGTGAGAAGGGCTTCAAGGTACATGAATTCATCCAACTGCTCGAAGTTGTATTCACCCATAGTAATGTTCTGCCTCTCTTCGTGTCTGGGTCATGTATTTAGTTTTCGCTTCGTTGACCCTGAGCCCTACTTCACCCGCAGCCAACTCCACCTCCTGGAATACATCCTTAACGCAAAGTATTGATCGGGCCAGAATATCCACCAACGTCTGCGTACGACACCAACTGTGCGGATTTTTCGAGTACCGCTGGTGTCCACTGAGGTTACTGAAGTTGCCTTCCTGACGACATACTCGAGACCGTTTCCTTATTTGAGACCTGACTCCATTGGAAAGCTATGAGTCAACTCCTTTTGATTTTTTTTGGCACATGTTGGTTTCCATCGTGGCTTTTATTAACCGAGCTAGTTTCGGTGGGACACCTAGTTCAATCGTGCAGCTGGTGCATTTTGCTAGCACACGTTTAACTAAGAATAATTGGTCAGTTGTCGATCTGAAGCCATCTTGACATTCTCCGATTTTGTTGTTAGCGTATTCACTGAGTCTTCGTTCGATAATTTTCGTTAATATTTTGTAATACTTACACAACAATGAAATTCCTCTGTAATTTTCGCAATGCAAACGGTCACCCTTTTTGTATACAGGACATATAATGCTTTTCCGCCAGTCTTCGAGTAATTTTCAGTTGTCCAGATTTTAATAATTAATTTAATTATTCGACTGGTAAGCTCTGCTCCACCTTCTTTCAAAAGCTCTGCAGTGATTCTGTCGATTCCGGGCACCTTATTCGATCTTAAATTAACTATGTAGGCCTGTCTCTACTTCATCATAGGTTGGAGCAGTTGGTAGTTGATCTACATCTGGATCTTCCGGAATTATAATGTGATGTCGTTCTATTTAAGAATGTGCGAAAGTACTGAGCCCATCGTGCATTGATTTTGGTAGCGTCACTTATGATGTTGCCTTCTTCGTCCTTACACAGGTTATTTTGCGGTTTGTAACCTTGCCTCATTTCTTTCACGGTATTAAATGCCGCGCGCACGACATTTTTCTTCAGGTTTTCGTCCAGTGATAACATTTTATCATTGTTTATTTTCCGTTGTTTTCGTATCATGCATATCTTCTTGGCGTCTTGCCTGAGCCGCTGATAATTGTCCTCTCTAGCTCGTGTTCGTCTTTCGAGAAACAGTCGATAGGCTTCGTTTTTCTTGGTTTTCTTCAGCTTCGCGCTGAATACTATCCTTAATGCTCTGCCATATTTGGTCAATACATTCCTCAGGCTTAGCCTGAGTTAATGCGTTATGTTGTCCTTTAGTTTTTGCACATTGAGCTTCGGAGCCGAGCTCCTTTCAGTGTGGTTCTTGTTAGCTGTGCAATAGAGGTATTTAGCTCGAACAAGAAAATGGTCCAAGTCACAGTTCGCGCTACGTAGAGTCCTGACATCTAGAATGCTGGAGGCCGCCCCTTTTTCGATGAGAACGTGGTCAATTTGATAGAAGGTGTGCCCATCTGTTGAAGCAAACGTCATTTTGTGAATATTTCTATGCTGGAAGCAGGTGGAGCTTATGACTAGGTTCTTACTGCTGGCGATGTCAATAAGTCTTTAGTCATTATCGTTCGTATCATTATGAAGACTATGCTCTGCTGTTACGTCCCTATGAAAGAGTTCGTTGCTTACCGTTGAAGCTCCTATTAGAATTTCGATGTTGTTGGAGGGCAGCCCGTCAAAAGTGCTGTCAAGTTGGGCATAGAATTCGTCTTTAGTGACATCATCTTTCTCCTCTGTAGGAGCATGGCAGTTAATGAACCAAACGCTGAAGAACTTCAACTTGAAGCGGATTAAGCAGATTCGTTCGTTGATTGGTGTAAATTTCGGTACGAGTTGTTTGAACTCATTATTTACCACAAAGGCGACATCGAATTCTCTGCTTCCTCGCTTTTTTCCCGCTGGTAAAAATCGTATGAGATCCGCAATCGTTAACTTCGCTTCCGAGCCATTTCGTTTCTTGAGGAGCGAGGATGCTGATGTTGTTACGAGACATCTCCGGAAGATGTTCCCGCAGTGCACCAATTTGATGGAGTGAACGCACATTCCAAGATCCAAAAGAATAGTCCATTTTCCGTTGCCGTAGTCGTTGCCGTTTGATCCGTTCAATCCGAGGCTATGATCCGGGTTCTTGGACATTCGAGTTTTTTTTCTGGGCAGACTTTATCAGCGTTTCGCCCAACTCCAAACCTGAAGGGTCAGTCTGGATGGCAGTTCCGATTAGAGGCGCGGACCACTCGCCTTCACCCTTCACCGTCTGCTGTTTTGAATAAAACATCCGGTGGCCACCGCGAGGAGGTGGAGATAGTATTCAGTAGCAGAGCTGGATGTTATTTACAGTGGGCTTTTCACAGAATTTATACTACGTCATGTACCAGATCACGATTACGCTCTGTGTTCCTTACTACTATTCGGCCACACCCTCAGAGACGAGCGACAATCAAAAACAGTCTTGGATGAAAGATAAGGAGAAAACACCTCTCCCCACTCCACTCCTACTATTGGAGCCATCATATATATGGACTCCTCCTCCCGTAATTCATCTGCCTCCCAGTCTTATCTCGAGTGGATGACAATGAGGAAATTATTTTCAAAATTAAAAATTGGGAGAGCGTAGTCTGTGTTTTCGTTTAAATTCTCGAAATCTTCCAAAATTAAGGAGTTACCAGTTTGAGTGCAGGTCCTTACTTACTTCCTTTACGATGACGCTACAGCCCTAATCGGATTTTGGCCTCCTGATCAGGTTTCAAAACAAGTGTGGTTTTTCCGGCGATGAGTTGTTAACACATCGCCCAACTCCCAACTTGGAGGGCCATAGTTTATAGCGCTAACATTTTTCTGTTTCATTAGCATTGAGTGCAGGTCCACTGGCGAGTTTTTTCATTGCGGGCGGCTGTACTTGCAGCAGTCTGTTTACCAATAATACCAAGAAGTAGCAGATGAAAAAATACTTCTAAAGCTGCGGAGGGGCTTGTTCTCAGAGCCTCGCTTATACATTTTTTTTTATCGCACTAAGTTGAACTTAGGAGTCACCCTTTAATACTGTAGCGTACAGTCCAGTCGGTTTAGGAATGGATGAAACAAAATGAGAATTAACAAAACAAACAATTAATTGAATAAGGACGGACAGGATAAAAGGAATTGGTAAATGTTGCCTTTAAATTGCGTGATGTTATAATCTCTAGGAAAAGAGGTCGCGGGTAGTGCATTCCACATTTTGGATGTTCGAGGTGTGAATGACTGCCTAAATTTCACCGTACGTGATTTGGGCGGCTCAACCGTATACTCATGAGCTCGTTCAGCAGCACGAGTATTGCGCGTGAACTTATATAAGGGAGGGATAAGACGACTAATTTCATGGCTACAGCGGCCATGGAAATATCTGTAGAAAAGGGTGAGTACACCGACATTTCTGCGATGTTCAAGGGAGTCAAAGGATGCCGTTATGGCATTATCTCCAATAAGTCGAAGCGCAAAACGCTGAATGCGGTCCAGTATCTTTATATGAGTTTTGGGTGCTCCAGCCCAGATATGCGAATTGTACTCGAGTCAGGACCTGATGTATGCTTTGTAGATGGTTACAAGATCGGATGGTGTAAAATATTTCTTGCACCTTCGGAAAAAGCCCAAGCACTTGGAGGCGTCTAGAGCTACATTGTGGATGTGCTGGCTCCAGTCAAGTTTTTTATTAATGTGCACACCCAGCAGGTGGAAATTCTCCGAATGATCAAGTGCTACACCATCAAAGATTAAGTCAGGTATCGACATGTCGTATTTAAGAGAGAGATGACAGGCTTGTGTCTTAGTGGTATTAAACTCTACTCGATTCGCTCTGCCCCATTGCAGGATTGTGTTGAGGTCAGTATTTAGTGAATTAAATAACTCTCGGCGCATAGTAGGCACAGAAGACTGGTGCGCCTCAGCAATTGAGTTGAAGCTGTAAGTGTTTTCTAGTGTATTGTATATATGCACATGCTGTTCTTTGCTGAGGAGAGTGCGGTTTATCTCTGTCTTTAGAGTAGTCCACAACACAATCAAACCATAAAGCAAGATGGGTCTGTTAACAGCAACGTAGCTAATGCACTACTTTGATCAGCATTTCCCATTTCGTACCTATGGCTTTTATACAAGAGTAAAGCACAACTGTATGCATATTAGGTTTCCAGCTCAGTGTTCTATCCAAAATAAGACCCAGATATTTTACTCTATCTGCGAAAATAAGACTGGTACGATCTAGGTTAGGAAGGTCAACATGGGGAGTTTTGTGTTACTTTGCGAAAAGGACTACAAAGCTAGGGTGTAGCTTAGAACTAGGGTGTAGCTTAGTGGGTAGCGTGTTGGTTTACAATGCGAAGGTTGTGAGTTCAAATCACGGTCGACGCATAACTCCAGCACACTGCCTGCTTGGGTATACCTTGGTCACCTCAAACTACGCCTTGCGGCGGATTACCTCTTCCAACAAACCTTTTAGCGAATCCTACGTCCAGTTTTTTGCTGATAATCCTTGATGTCAACATCAAATTATTTAGAGTACGCCTATTTCAATAGGCGTTCACATTCAGAATTGAAAGTGCGTCTGTAATAGTTGGTCTTTCGTTGTTGAAAACCTCGTCGACAACTATCGCTGAGCAATGTTGGTGCTTAGATGGATATATACCAATCGTTCAAAGGGTGTTAGAAAGAATGAGGATAGACTTACTGCTCTTAGAATTTTCGGACTCATATGAGAGCTTCTTCCCGCTATGGGGATAAAAACCACTTTCATCTCCTGCCGTATTTCAGGAATGTGAACCAGTCGTAGGCAACCTTTAAAAACAACGTACAACCAGGCGATGGTGATATCAGAGGTGTTTTGAAGTTTGAAAATCGCTCATTGCAGGCTTGAGCTGGTGCTCTTCCTGGTGCGGTGCGACTGTAGCGCTACCCAGAAAGTGAGTCAAGTGAAGATCAATGTTTTCATTACTCGAACAGGTCCATGATCCGTCAGATTTCTTCATGTAGCTGGGAGGTAGAGACAATTTTGCGAAGTCTTGAAGCTTCGGATGCCTTTTTTACCATACTGCAAAAAAACTTTCCGGGACTCGCAATGCACTCTCCTCAAGTTGTCTTTATAACAGCGAAAGGTTTCCTTATAGGAATCCCAGTGGGAGGCCTCTTTGGTTCGCCTTATTAAAAAGCCGTCTAGAGCCTTTCCTAAGATCTTAAATTTCGTCGCTTCACTATGGTGGCTTCTGTTTACCTCTTGGCTTCCTAGTTGGACAATAGCGTGAGATTGCCCCATTTAAAGTCCTTATAAGGGTTGACTTGACCCCATTAAGAGCAACGGTGAGATCCAAAAGGCTTGGAACTTCGGAGTGAAGTTATTCCTTTACAGTATCCCTGTAGTTGAACTAGTTAGTCTTCCTATTGTTCCTGAAGACTAGCTGATCGTGGGGATGGCCATCTAAACCAAATTGAAGGTATCGATGGTTTGAGAGGTAATGTTCATCGGATACCTTCGAGTCCCTAACCAAATGCGCGGTATTCTCTGAGACTAAGTCAATATCAAAGACTTACTGTATATTTTTATTATTTTACATATTTATTGTAACAAAAGTGAGTTCCCACTCTCTGTTGCAGAGCAGAAGGTTGGTGCTCAAGCAGCACCTCGCCCCTTCTATTGATGTCGGAACTACCCCATAATGTATGATGCGTCAAATCCAGGTCTGCTTAGAAGCTGAAATAAAGAATAGCAGAGAAAAAAATTAAAACTTTAAAGATGATAGTTCTTACTCTATTTTTAAATAAGGGAAAGAATTGGCTAAAGAACTAAGTTAGAGTCGGTTCATGTGCATTTTTGACATCGGAAAGTGATAGTATATATCGAGAGAGGCTCGAGGAGGATATGATATATCCGAATTCCTGGTTGAGACTATTCCTGGTCGTTACAGAGGTGGGTATTGAGTAGGTTGCAAAGCTTGAAGAGGATGCAAATATTGAGAAAGGTCCACTGTAAATGCAAAGGCTGTAAGTGAAGTACTTCAAGTATACTAATGAAGTCGATATGAGACCTTCCTAATCAGTAGAATAGGGTTCGGATGAATCATTGCAGAACAGTTTTAATGGCTCCAACATGGCAAGAAAAGTGAGGGTTCCAGACGATGGAACAGTATTCTAAAATAATACGGACGAGAGTGGAAAACAGGAGAACAGCTGCTTCTGGACGGTTAATTGAGCCAGATAAGCCGAAATCAGCCAGTAGCTTTTCTCTTATTTCGAGGCAGGCTACAACAGTACCGAATAATGTCCAAAAACGCATTTGCATCGCGCTCATGAGTAATGCTTCTATTTGCATCACTTTTGTCGATTATCGCACTACCAGACTATCCTTGAGGGTATCGCTAAAGCACCATGACAAACCCTTGACTATTTTCAGTCTCTTTGCTTCCTTTTGGGAATTATCCTGAGATCTTGAACGCTTTCCAGCTGAGGAAAATTTTCTACATTCGGCGATCATTTAGGTAGCCCAAGCCGCAGATTCTCCCTGGTTTTCGATTCTGAGATGTTCCAGAATGTTCCCGAGGTGGCTCAGAAGCCTTTGGAAGCTGCGTCGCTCCTTAAAGAGTTATTTTAAGGGTGGAATATTTTGAGGGGGTAGAAGGAGTGGGGGGATGTGGCCCGTTCACGAACTTAAAGTTACTTTTTTGCTAAAAATGACAAACAACAAATTTCAGCACGATACCTCAAAGCGTTCGAGAGTTATGCTGTAGACAGACGCACAGACGGACAGACTGACAGACGGACAGACAGCAACTCGGATTCGAAGTTTTTGAGCGACAACAAATATTTCTGTACCCTTGGCGGCTCTGTGCGAGCATTATTTTTTAGCGTTACAAACGGTAAGGCAAACACAATATACTCTCAGATTTCATCTAGAGTATAAAAATGACAGAAATAATTAATAAAGAATTCTATATATCGGATTTAAATGCACGTATTGATAAATGTGTTTCGAGCTGTATAAGGTGTATACTAGTAGAACGCAAGAATGGAAAAGCAGAAGGACAATTATACCCTATACCCAAAGATGAAATTCCATTAGACACGTTTCATATGGATCATTTTGGACCACTTACATCGACCAGTAAAAGTTATAAGTATATTCTAGCCATTGTTGACGGATTTACTAAGTTTACATGGATTTTTCCAACGAAAACATTATGTGCTGATGAAACTCTGCAAAAACTGGATATTGTAACAGCCATTTTTGGATTTCCCAATCGGATTATAAGCGACAGAGGCGGAGTATTATCTCAGAAAAATTTAAAACATATTGCAAGGACCATGGAATTGATCTTCATCACGTCACAACAGGTGTACCCAGAGGTAACGGTCAGGTGGAGCGCACGCATCGAGTGACTATAAGTGTAATCACAAAAATGTCTATCGAAGCACCTGAGAAATGGTTCCAGCATGTTTCGGATCTGCAAAGATTCCTAAACAGTTCATACCATCGTTCTATTGATATTTCCCCTTATGAATTATTGACGGGAACTTCTATGAGAACCAGCACGGCAGTACGAATCCAGGAATTAATCGAGAAAGAATTCGTACAAATATATCAAAATAATCAAGATGACATGAGGCAACAAGCTAGATTGCAAATTCAAATTATTCAAACTGAAAACAGACGGACTTATGACAAAAAACGTACAATACCACGACAGTACAGAATTGATGACCTAGTCGCTATTGAAAGAACTCAGTTCGGAACTGCATTAAAGATCCGACCTAAGTTCCTAGGTCCATACAAAGTCACTGCGGTCAAAGGTTTTGATCGTTACGAGGTTGAAAAACTTGGACAACATGAAGGACCATTCAAATCATCAACCAGCGTAGATAAAATGAAGCCGTGGCCAGCTGAAAATTGTATTTCAACCGATGAGGATTTGTTCGGGCCGAACAAATTTGTACAGGATGGCCGAGTGTAGGATATTTCCATCCGTCTGGCAATTCCCTACTGCACTTCCGCCAAAAGCCGTACTACAGTACAACCAGACGAATCTCGCTCTTTCTCTAAGCATCAGTGGCAGTGGACGGACGTGTATAAATTTAATTATTATCAAAAATTATTTTATAACCTTTGAACATTTTTCCTATCACCAAATTATTCTTTTTACTTCTTCATCAAATATATTTTGTAGTTTATTAAATAATTTAACCACCAGGGATTTGGGTGGGTCTCCTCCACCAGTTCCATAGTGCACGCCGCTATTGGGTTCAGGTTTTGTATCCGTTGACTTTAGCGGCTGTGTGCTATCTGCATTAGGTATGGGGGAAACCGATTTTTTTTCCATTAGATCCAGGATTAGGTTTGAAAATTCAGCTGTTAGCACATTGGGTTTTTTATGTTTTTTGCTGGTACCAGGTTTGGTAGCCATAGTCCTTGTTTCGTCCCTTTTGAGACCAGGTTTGGTGCCCAAACTCTTGCTTGGCACCAACAGAGTCTTGGAAGAAGCGTGATTGTTTCCTTCATGCATGCTAGGAGAACCGGTCTCTTGGGTTTGTTTTATATTGTTATATCTCACGAGTAGCGGAGAAAAAAACTGAGCAGCTATTTGAGTGGGCCCTCAGCCTTGGCGATTCTCGACACGGATATCTAAATCCAGCCCATTAATTTTAGGGAAGGATGAGGATTTCAGGAAGAAGATGGATTTCATATTGAAGAAGGTTTGCAAGTGTGGAAAACGTTTAAACTCGATTGGTCGAAGAAGTTGTAAAATCGTGAGCGTCGTTGCGTCAATTAGAGGTTTTATAGCTGTCCAAGAGGATGTCTACTAAACGTGAAATATGTCTTGAAAAAATGTGTGCTATTCTTTGAAAATTTTAAATGAGAGTGAAAACGATTCCATTTAGCTTCGCTAAAGCCTACGACTTGAATGTAGTAGTTTCCCATTTCTCGGTCAATTAATCGATTTACCGCACTCTTTCCACTATCATTCAATGTCCATACTCTCTATGATAGTCCTTCTTCCGGATGTCATAGGTCGTAATGGTAGAATATATTTAAATATCATTAGTAGTTTGCCCGCAAGGGGGTAGTTGTAGTAGGTTTTACCAATTCCTGCAACTATCTTTGGAGTTAGCGACTCCACGGACCTGAGCTAACTATCCCCCTCTGGGATGGGGGCTGTAGAATTCACCCACAGCCAGTCCTGCTTGCCCTAAAAATGGCAAATGGACACTCACTGGATCATGGGCTTATCACCCGTGATCTTAAGACCTAAATGATAGAGAAACGGATACATCGCCTCGGATACGGACTGATTCTACGGTAACGACTTTTGGCTTCTGGAACGTTCGAACATTGAATGACGGGGGAAGAGCTGGGGTTACTCGGTCCTTGCACCGCCAATCAGTGATCGACCGTGAAATGGAGCACTATAACATCCAAATCTTGGGCTTGAGCGAGGTCAGGTGGACAGGATCAGGAGAAGAACGAACCCCTAGCGGAAACACTATTCTGTACATTGGCCCTGAAAGTGAAGCCAGAAATGGCGTGGCGTTCGTCCTTACGCCGAGAGCGAGAAACAGTCTCATTAGCTGGGAACCAATCTCGGATAGGATTATCGTCGTCAGGCTCAGGACCAGTGTCAGAAACGTCACAATTCTGCAGTGCTACGCACCAACTAATACCGCAACATCTGGTGACAAAGAGGAGTTTTATAGCCAACTGAGTGCCACCTTCGAACGTGTTCCAAGAGGTGATATTATTATCATCTCGGGAGATATGAACGCCCAGGTTGGATCAGACAACACTAGACTAGAACACGTCATGGGGAGGCATGGTGACCCTTGGGTCGACGCTTCACGACCTTGGATTAAGAGACCCGAAAACGGCGAATTGTTTGTGGAGTTCTGTAGTACTCGGCAAATGGTCATCGGAGGGACCCTTTTTCCACACAAGAGTCATCATAAAACATCTTGGGTTTCCCCTGACGGTGTTACTCAGAACCAGATCGACCATTTGGCTATAAGTCGCCGATGGAGAAGATGTCTCCTCGATGTGCGAGCGAAACGTGGAGCTGACGTGGGGAGCGATCACCACTTGATGGTTGCCTGCTTGAGATTGTGTACAGCAGCTATCCGACGACCACAAATTCTTCAAATGAAGCGCAAGCTTAATGTGGATAAACTCAGAGATCCCAACAAAAAACTCGAATACACCACCATTCTACGCGAAAAGTCATCCACATTGGGTGAACATGAAATGCGCACACTGGACGCCAATTGGGAGGCAACCAGAAACACTTTTCTAACTAGTGCTGAAGAATCTGTGGGATATGCGCAAAGCGGTGAGAAACCCTGGATGTCGCAAGACACATGGGACATGGTTGGCAATCGGAAAAAAGCCAAATTGGCAATCATCTCTCAACCCGATGTCAACCAACGAACGCCCGACTTGATGCAGAACTACCGCGATGCTCATATACAGCTTAAAAAGGCTGTTAGACGCGACAAGAGAAAGGCCATTGAAGATCTGGCAAACAAGGCAGAATCTGCGGCTTACCTTGGGGATATGGGTTCACTATTTAAAATCATGAAACAGTTGACGAACAGGAATTTCACCGCCAACCACCTGGTGAGAGATGTCAACGGAACTCTCCTTAATATGAGTGAACACCAGTTGCGACGATGGAAGGAATACTTCTCTGATATTTTAAACATCTTGTCAGATGAAGATATTCCGGAAACAGAACAACTTCCAAACATCCAACCGCAACAATCCTCTATTAGGGACGATCCCCCAGATAAGGAGGAGATAGTTTCCGCCATTCGGTCAATGGCGGGAAGGAAAGCTCCAGGTATAGACGGACTACCAACCGAACTCCTTAAAGCGGACCCGGAAATAACAGCCGATATACTCCTCCCACTCTTCACTAAGGTGTGGAATGATGGAAGATATCCGACTGAATGGAAGGAGGGCGTCATTGTGAAAATTCCGAAGAAGGGCGACCTTCGGGATTGTGGCAATTGGCGTGGTATATGTCTTCTTACTGCCGTATCAAAAATTATGGCTAAGGTAATTCTCAATAGGATTAGTCGTCGAGAGCACTCTCGAAGTTTATCAGGCTGGATTCCGTAAAGGGTCGTCTTGTACCGACCACACAAATACCCTACGGATAATATTAGAGCAGTCAGCCGAAATGGGTTCGCCACTACATCTCATGTTTGTGGACTTCGAGAAGGCTTTCGACAGCGTTAAGCGAGATTACATATGGAATGCTTTGCGTAGGAGAGGTATTCCAAATAAGGTCATAACTATGATTAAGGAATCCTACGAAGATGCAAGGTGTCGCGTCTTGCATAGAGGAGAGCTGTCCGAGAGCTTTCCTGTGCGAACGGGTGTCAGACAAGGCTGCATATTATCACCAGCCCTGTTTCTGGTGGTAATAAATTACATCTTGAAAGCTGCACTGGAAGGTGGAGAAGGTAAAGGTCTTCAATGGAGACTATTTAACATCTTAAGTCACCTTGATTATGCTGATGACGTGTGTTTGCTTGCACATACCCGTTCGGACTTAGAGTCAAATGTTCGCTCGTTGCATTCTAAGTGCAAAGAGGCGGGACTGAAAATAAATTTGCGTAAAACCAAGTACATGCACATGGGTTCGAACGCAAGCACACCGATTGTTCTTAATGGACAGGATGTGGAAGAGGTGCAAGATTTTTGCTATCTCGGAAGCATTGTCAGCATGGACGGCGGAGCCGAAAAGGATGTTGAGGCTCGGCTAAATAAAGCTCGTCAGGCCTTCTGTATCCTTTCCCCTTTCTGGAGGTTAAGAGAGATCTCCCTTCGCACGAAGCTGCGAGTTTTTGACGCATGCGTCAAATCTGTGTTGTTGTATGGTTGTACTACGTGGAAAGTGACCGTTCGACTTACCAAGAAACTACAGACTTTCGTAAACCAATGCCTCCGACGCATTTTAGGAATATTCTGGCCAGAAGTGATCTCCAACGACGAACTTTGGAGTACAACTCGCCAGACTAAAATAGGTATTGAGATTCAACGGCGAAAGTGGCAGTGGATCGGTCATACTTTGAGGAAACCAGAGCAAAACATCGCAAAACAGGCTCTGGATTATAACCCTCAAGGAAGACGTCAGGTTGGTCGACCATGTAACACATGGAAGCGAGCAGTTGAGCAGGAGGCCAGAGGAATAAACAAGTCCTGGCAACAGCTTAAAGCCGATGCGCAGGATCGCGCCTTGTGGAAGAGAGTTGTTTCTGTCCTATGCCCCTATAGGGGGTCTTAACAGGAATTTGATTGATTGATATTTAAATATCATTAATTTCAAAACTGACCTCCCTTTACGTCAATTGTTTAAAAATTTGAAGTTCAGAGACTGAGATTTATATGTTCATGTGAAAATTTGTTTCTTCTCCTTTAATGGAACTGCAGCACAGATCGGAATTTTTCCTCCTGTGCTTCAGGTTCCTTAACATTTATTTGGTTATTGTTGAAGGATTGTTAGTCCTTCGCACAACAGTCCATTTACGAACTTTCATTTTCGCAGATTGAGGTAGCTAAGATTTATCCACGCAAGTTGTGTGTTGAAATTATACATCGACCGTGATTTGAACTACAACACGCTACAACCTAACTCACATGTGCAGCGTATGCAGAATTATATCTAGAGGACGCGTCCTCATTTAATATTGAAGAATTATATAGCAATAGCTATGTTAGTATATTGAAATATTAGATCAAATTCCTTAAATACCATCACGGTCAATTAAGTTGAAAATATTCGACCCGCCGATCGATGGTATTCTTGAAATAATGCACGAACTCAACCTTGATATTGATTTCAGATTTGCAAACAAAGTGTAATGCAAGGATGCACATTATCCCTGTAACCTTGTATCGCCCATCTACTTGAAAGGCCTGATTTCTATGTTAAATAATCCTAAAACTATCCGTCCTTCACACACATGCAATAACCTATTCAACTGAAAACGAATCGAAACACTCGTATATGTGTAAGTGCCTTTGAGCGTCTAATGAAGCGAATATTTACGAATAAATGATTTCCATTTCAGAATAATTTTGTTGTTTGTTTTTTATGTTGCAAAACTGACTCAACTGAAATGCATTTTTGACTGATTTTTAATAAAAAAGAAAATTGAAATTTTGTACGGGTCATGGCAAAACGCTGCTGCGATTATATCTAATGTTCAGCATATTCCAAGTTGAGTGCTGGTTTTAATTTTGAAGTAAAACCACTTTTAATTCAATTTAATAAAATATATCCCATTGCATATTGAAGTCAGGGTCTTGTAGAGAGAGGGAGAAAACCGTGCTCGGGACATAAATTGCATTTAGAGTCATTAGAGTTAGAGGATTGTGCAAACAAAAAGTCGAGTTCAGTAATAACCCAGTTGAAATACTTTGGCAAACTATGTTAGTTTAGCTAACAAAATTATTGACTCTAGCAAATAAAAAATAACTCTCGAACGTTTTGAGTAATCGAATGAAACTTTTTTGTGTCAGTTTTAGTAAAAACGAAACTTCAAGTTCGTCAACAAGCCACGGCCCTAAATACTTCCAATACCTCCCATACAAATGTCACGAAATTTCATGAAAATCATTTTTCGCCAAAACTTTCAAAGTTGTCGAACTAAAAATTTTGCCCAAATGTAATGATTAAAAATAGGGAGTATTTCATATTTCATTCCGTTGAGTAGAGGGCAGCGTGTTTGCTTCTCAGTCAATAGGTCGTGGGTTCGATTCCCACTCCAGACAGGGGATTTTTTTAAGCACGAATTTTTCAGTTGCTACTGGCGATGAAAAATTATTCGAAATCAAATGCGCAAACGGTGTAAGAGTGAAACATTTCCACTTCAAGGAGGCCTAGATACTCAGTAGATGGTTTATGTTCACTTTCTATCATTCAGTCCCCCAACTTGGAAAAAAATTTTTTTTTGTTACTCTAAAATTTGGTTTTTTCGCGTTTCATGACTAAAATAGCCTAAAAATGCAGAAATAAAAAATCAGTCTATACACGTGTACGCTCAGCGCACATTAACTCCCAAATGTCATTTTAGGGGGTGTACAGGTTAAGTGGGAGGCGGGGGAGCACTAAAACCGAAAAGTAAGAATTCGAATATCTCAATCATGGTTCTAGCTAGGAAGCTGAAAATCAACATTTATATGGAGGGGTTTGTTGGACAAACTTTAAAAATAATTTAATTTTTTTATCCGTTGTGGTCCGGAAGGGGGGGGGGGTGTAAGAACAAATTGTACACCGAATTTTATTTTTTTTTTGTTTTTTATGTGACCCCGAAACTAGAGTGGTTGCCCTTTTGTACTGAAGCGCAGCTCCGGTGAGGGGGAAGGATATTGTTTTTTTTGGGAATTAAAGGGATAGAGACGAAAGCAGCTATGAATATTTCTTTTGAATTGTTGAATGTTGTAGTGTGGAATACTGACATGGGCAGTGAGTTTCATATTCGAACAGTCCGGTTTTAAAAGAATCACGAAATTTGACGATGCGATCGAAGATGGGATTGAGAGAATACTTATGAGCGGGTGAAGCAGCTTTAGTATTACGAGGTAAAGGCATACATGGGGCTAGATATTGGAAATTGCATCTCCATTGTATATAGTGATACAAAAAGGGTTAGGGAGCGTACAGTTCGTCTATGCTCGGGTGAATTGAGCGATGAAGTGATGTCAGAATCTCCTATAATCTTAATAGTCAGAGACTGGATACCATTCAGATAGGAGAGAGAAGTTTTTGCAGCTCTCGCTCATATGTGGGAATCAAATTCAAGACGTGGTCTAATATAGGCCCTATAAATTGCCAGTAATTCGGAAACGGTGAAGGAGTTTTTGCACCGTTTTAGGTAACCCAAAGATTTGTATACTTCCTGAGCGATGTTAAATATATGTTCGTTCCAAGATAAGTTATCTGTGATTTGGGTAACTAATATCTTAGCATTTGAAGAGTTGGTCAATGGCTAACCTCAGAAAGTGATTGGATTAAGGTTAAACTTACGTTTGTGGGACACACGACAGAACTGTGGTTTCGAAGTATTAAATTCGAGTGTATTCTTATTGCCCCAACTAAAAATTTTAGCCAAGTTGTCATTCAGTGATTGAACCATGTCTTACTAAGCTAGTACAGCGGGCTAAGGACACAGTATTGAAGTGATAGGAGAAGTCTAATTTGCTGTCATCATCGAAGTTATGTATAGGATTGAAAGTTGAAGATAGAAAGTCATTAATAAATATTAGAAAAAAGGGTGGGAGAAAGAACCGAGCCCTGAGGAACACCAGCGTTAATTTTATATTAAGGGAAACCACACCATCCAATACCAAACGCATTGAACGATTGGTTAAAAATTTCCAATCCAGGAAATAAGAGAGTCACCCAAACCAATAGCTTCAAGTTTGATTAAAAGAGCACTGTGCCATGCTCTAGTTCCAACGTTTAGTGAGTGTGGTTAATAGGTACCCTGTGGAACATTTTCCGTGAATCTATACTGTTTATCGTCAATATTATCATTGAAGTTGAGATATTCTATTACTCTATTATTGATGATTGTTTCTTCGACCTTCAACAGGATTGAGATTATCGCGCAGCAATTTTTAAAGACAAGGCCAGGGATTCGATTTGAACCGGACGATTTGTTAGCATCTAGATTCTTAAGAACTCGGTATACGTTACACAGACGACTGTTAATTTGTCCTAAGGAGGAATTTAGCGAAGTATACGTTGGAAGGATAGAGTTCGTTGGTGGTAAAGAAGAGTTGGCATTAAATTGAGCTGCTAAGATGTCAGCCTTTATATTAGGATCCGTATAACCTCATTATTATAGATTAAAGATGAAATTCATGATGCAGAACTACCTCTGATGGAATGAGCGAGGGACCAGAAATTTTTGCAGCCCTTAGGACTTCTTAAAATTTCTTGCCTCAGTTGCTGGTCATGCAAATATTTTTCTTGTTGTATGTAATGTGGATTTACAGACATTCTTTTCTTTTTTGAAATTAATCCAATTAACTTCAGATGACAGCTACTTTGAAGGCCGGTATGCTGCCTTTTTAGCCCATATCGCTGTATTACATTTTTCATTAAACCAAACCTTAGAACTGGGCTTGATTGGCTTGTAGCTTTGGGGGATAAAAAGTCTGAAGACCAACAAGATGGTCTCATTTACTGCGGAAGAAGCGAACTCAACACCTCTGTTGAAGCATATTGACCAATCAAATGAATGATAAAATTGCTTAATACTGAACCAATCGGCACTTCCATAGTGCCATACCAACTTCTTTAGGGTTGGTGTAATTGGCGTCGAGATGTAAACTCGAAAACAGGCACAAATTAAGCAATGGTCTGAGCTTCTGAGTGGAGAATTAACAGAAGTCGAGTATTTAGCTGTGTATAGTGTTAAGAAAACATGAAGAAGATAAGATTCTTGACTTGCAACGTCAAGGATACGAGTAGCCTTGGTTACAGTTTGGCATAGGTTATTCGATGATGTGAATAGTTCAACAAATCGGCCAGCTGGAGATGTGTTATGGGAGAGTCGAAGACAATTTATATTATGGACATTAAAATCGCCCGCTACTGCGATTTCGGATTCAGGGTGTTTGGAGAGAATTCGATCAATTGAATCTGAAATATTGATTATATTTTCGATATAACTTACCATAAAAAATTCAAATTTTGGAACCATTTAGGTGACATATAAATCCACTAGAATCAGGGAGGCTAATTATTGTAAAGGGGAGGGTGAAAAGAAAACACTTAAAAATGAGTATCTAAGCTAATTCTTAAGCTATGTTATTGAAACTTTGAACGTATATTGAGCAATACCAGCAAACTATGAAAAAAATATAACATTTTGACATAATAGTTGTGGGGGAAAATGGGAAGCATTTCAAAAATGGTGCACTTTCCAAAAATTCAAACCAAGCTGCCTCAAAACTGAGTACAGATATAAAGTTGAAATTTTTTCAGATTGTAGAGCTACATAGTTCTTAGTTTTGGTAAATTTAATTTTGATGATTGAATTCTTACAAATGGTCGAAAAAATATTTTTGTATGGGAGAGGGTAGAAGTTTTGAAGGTATTCAACCAGTTAATATTTCATACATTTAGGGATGCTTTTTAAATGCATTTCGATAATTTTCAAGTTTAGGCCTAAAATTTGAATTCAAAAATTTTCAGTTTTTATGTTTTTTTTTTTCATTTCACAAGAAACCCCTTGTGCATTACAATTGTGAAACAAATTATTATTATTTATTCTATGTATATCCAATAGATGTATCCACATGTAAAATTTAAACATCGTATCTTTCACCAGAGCCCTAAAAAAATCACTCAAAAGTTTCGACATTTTTACTTACCACCTCCCTCTCCATGCACCCTCGACTTAAAATTTTTACAAAATTAAATACTATATAGTTCTGCAAATTTCAATTTGATATTTGTACTCAGTTTTGAGATATACCAATTTGTAATTTTGGAAGGTGAACTATTTTTGGAATGCCCCCCATTTCCCCCATTATTATTATGTCCAAATGTTATATTTATACTCTAGATGAATGTCCGCCCGTCCGTCTGTCCGTCCGTCCGTCTGTCTGTCCGTCCGTCTGTCCGTCCGTCCGTCTGTCCGTCCGTGTCCTCTCTAGCTTGAGAACGCGTTGATCTAGAACTTTCAAATTTTGTACACGTCGTTTTTGACAAAAAAGTAAGGACAAGTTCTTGAACGCGCCAAATCGCTCCACCCCTTCTACCCCCTCCCATACAAAATAACACAATTGCGCAGTTTGACCATAAACGGATTTACTCGAAAAGTATAAAAGTTATTGCTCTGAAATTTGGAACATATTACTTTTATGATGATACCAATCTACCATATAAAAATTATAAGTGTCCTTTCCCTGCTTCTACCACCTCCCATACTTACTTACTTTTTCATGAAATACTCTAAACCAATTTACTCAGTGCGTATAAAATTTAGCGGGCTGAAATTGTGCACTGAATATTTATTTAGAATTATTAGTAAGACCGAAAAAAATTTGACATTTAGATTCACCCCTTCTACCCCCTCCCATACAAAATGACACAATTTCGCAATTCGACAATAAACGGATTTTTGCAAAAAGCATGAAAGCTATTGATCTTGAATATATAACTTTTATAATAATTTCAATTTGCTATATAAAAATTAGTTGAGTCTTCCTCTTCCTTCCACCCCCTCCCATACAAACTGCACTTTTTTATGAAATACTCTAAATAAATTTACTCAGTACGTATGAAATTTATAGAGCTGAAATTATGTATTAAATAATTATTTAGAATTATTAGTAAGACTGAAAAAAATTAGGCGATTGGCTTCACTCCTTCTACCCCCTTCCATACAATTTGACACAATTCAACAACTTTATAAAAAGTCGATTTTCCTGAAAAGTATGAACGCTACTGATCTGCAATTTAAAATAAGTCAATTAAATGAGGTTTACAGTCATTTCTCAAAACGTAATAAATAAATTCACACTCCTTCTACCTCCTCCCATACAAACTGCACAATTTCACTAAATCCAATACACTAATTTTCTCAGTACCTTAAACTTTTGAATCTTAAATTTTGTATAAAACATTTTGATAGCAACCTTAGCGTGATGTTGAAAAATTAGTTCAATGTCGTCACCCCCTCTACCACTTCCCCTATAAAATTCCTTAAAATGAAAAAAAATCTCTTTCATTTAGAGTATCGCACGATTGGGCTTTACGCCCAGTCGTAGTCCTGTTATGTTTTTCTCTTAGTTTGCTAGTATAGCTTAATACATGTATCAAGTTTCAATTACATAGCTTAAGAGATAGTCGAGATATTCATTTTTTTTTCTTTGTACTCCCCTGAGGTTAGGAGGGAGGTTACAATAATTAGCCTTCCTTTAAACTAAATCTAGTGGATCTGTATACCACATTAATGGTCCCAAAATATGAATTTTTTATGGTAATTAAATTCGAAGATATAATCACTTAAAAACAAAAAAATCGGCCAAAAATTAGCCTCCCTTTTTCGGATGCCAATGGATAAAAAAATTAAATTATTTTTAAAGTTTGTCTTACAACCCTTTCTGTACCTTTGCTGATTTTCAGATTTCTATCTGCATTCGTAGTGGAGATATTAACAAGTGTAATTTTTGATTATTTCCCTTACTCCGCCTACTCCTTCCACCTGACAATCCACAAAATTTAGATAATGGAGCTGACTTATCCAATCAACAGTCCACCTAAAAACGAACTTTCTACCTTTAACGGTCTCGGAGATATGAGTCTATATGTACGGCGTAGCTCTAAAATTTGACAAAATTTCAACTTAATACCTGTTTTAAATTTTGAGATAAAACTGTTTTGAAAAGTGCATCATTTTTGAAATGCTCCTATTTCCCCCCACTACTTGTATGACTAAATTTTTCTTGTATTCATCTAGTATAGCTTAATATGTTTTAAGTTTCATTTACATAGTTTAAGAAATAGTAGAAATATTCATTATACTCTAGATGAAATCTGAGAGTATATTGTGTTTGCCTTACCGTTTGTAGCACTAAGAAATAATGCGCGCACAGAGCCGCCAAGGGTACAGAAAAATTTGTTGTCTCTCAAAAACCTCGATTGCGAGTTGCTGTCTGTCCGTCTGTCTACAACATAACTCTCGAACGCTTTGACCTATCGTGCTGAAATTTGGTGTATGTCATTTTTAGCAAAAAAGTAACTTTAAGTTCGTGAACGGGCCACATCCCCCACTCCTTCTACCCCCACCCATACAAATTTCATGAAATTTAGAAATTTAAAGAAATTGATTTTTCTCCAAAACCATTTCAGCTATTGACTTGAAAATTAGGTCATAGTATAATGATATAAATATCATTAACCTCAAGAAATATTGATCTGATCTCCTTACTCCTTCTACCACCTCCCATACAAATGCACAATTTTCAAAAATGTATTTATTCGGTTTGCAATGCAACTAGCAAAGTCAAATGATCCAATTTTTGTCATGATTAATTTTATTATAATTACAACTAATTTTGGAAAAACTATCAACTTTACCTCACTCCTTCTACCCCCTCCCATACAAATTTTACGAATTTTCGGAATTTCAATTAAATTAGTTTTCTTCAAAACCGTCAAAGCTATCAACTTTAAAATTTGAGAAAAGTATACTATTTTAAATATAATTGATATGAAAAAATTTGGTTTTGATTCGGATATTCCTTCTACCCCCTCCCATACAAATGCAGAGTTTTGGTAAATGCATTTAACCGATTTTCATAGAAACTAGAAGAAGTAGAAACATGACATTTGCCAGAATTTGTCCCTTAATAATTGTAATAAAAGCTAAAGAAAATATCGCCTTCACCCCAGTCTTTCTACCACCTCCCATACAAATTTTTATATTGGAAGTTCAAAAAAACTTTTTCTCCTTCGAACATATGAGAGCTGTGGACATAAAAATTGTAACAAAGCAATGTGATTAGGATGTTGATAAGCAGATTCAAAATCAACCAAAATTCCCCCTCTTTCTCTGCCACCTCCCATACAAATACCATAAATTCAGACAAAAATTGTTCAATTTCCTTGAAAATTATGAAAGCAAGAAACTTTGAATTCAGCATGAAATATTTTATATACTACGATCAGTGTTACATAGAAAAATTACAAACCTCCCCCTCTGATTTTACAACCTCCCAAACAAAAGGTAAGTAAGTATTTCATCTAGAGTATCATATGATTGGGCTTTAAAAAAAAATAAACTGCCAACAAGTCGTGCGAAACTTTATTATTCTTGGGACATGTTGCGAATGTGTGGAATAAGAGTGGTTAGGGTAAGAGTGGTTAGGGAAGACTAAGTGAAAGGGAGTTCTTGAGCAAGGCTGTTGTCTATTTAACAATATTTCATTCGTTTCTACAAGTTTGGGTTTTTATGGAGGGGAGGAGGAGGGGTAATAGTAAGGGTGGGTGGATGTTAATAGCTTTTTAATTAATTGCTTGAATCACGTCCAATATTCTCTGTGTAGAATGTGTTTCATAGACGAAGTTGCATAGAATTTTCATTCACAAAACCAAACATTTGTATGGGAGGGGGTAGAGTAGGTAGGGGAATCGTAAATTTTGATATGCAGTTTTATTTCGCTTCTCTTTTAAGGTGCTTTTATAAAATTTCGAGTTCATAGCTTTTAGTTTGTTGGTTATTAGTTGATTTATGAAATTGGTCGAAATCATAGTTTTGTATGGGAGGGGGTAGAAGGGCAAGCGCGATTTGAAAATTTTGAAAGCAATTTCATTTGAATTATTTTTATAAGTTTGAATGCAAAATTTGAAATTGATAGCTTTTAAGAGTTAGCTGATAACTTATTTTATAAAAATGCTCGAAAAAATAATTTTGTATGGGAGGGGGTAGAGGAGGTAGGGGAATCGTAAGACTTGTGATGCAATTTTCTTTCTTTTTAGTTGTTAGGTGCTCGTACAAAATTTCAAGTTCGTAGCTTGCAATTTGTTTGTTATTAGTTGATTTAATAAAATTGGTCGAAATCATACTTTTGTATTGGAGGGGGTAGAAGGGTAAGCGCGATTTCAAAACTTTTAACGTAATTTCATTTCAATTATTTTTGTAAGTTCTTATGCAAAATTTCAAATTGATAGCTTTTAATAGTTAGGTGGTAATTGATTTCTTGAAAATGGTCGAAAAAATAATTTTGTATGGGAGGGGGTAGAAATTTTAAAGATTTTCGACCAGTTAATAATTCATTCTTTTAGGGATTTTTTTTAAATGCATTTCGCAAATTTTCAAGTTTCTACCTTAAAATTTCATTCAAAAATTTTCAGCTTATGTGTTTTTTCATTTCACATGAAACACCTTGTGCACGTTAGACCAGGGGGGTCGGTGCATAACAATTGTAGAATTTCTATTATTTTTTATGTATGTACAATAAATTGATATATTGATCTGCAAAATTTAAACTCTGTATCTTTTACCAGAGCCCAAAAAAAATTACTCAAAATTTTCAACATTTTTGCTTTCCACCTCCCTCCTCTTACACCCCCCCACTTAATTTTTTTACCAAAATTAAAAATTATTTAGTTCTACGATCTGACAAATTTTTGATGTGATATCTGCCCTCAGTTTTGAGATATAATGGTTTGAAATTTTGGAAAGTTCAATGCTCCCCATTTTCCCCCACTACTATTTTCTCCAAATATTATATTTTTTTCATATTTCTTTAGTGTAGCTTAATATAAATACCAAGTTTCAATTGCATAGCTTAACAAATAGCCGAGATATTGATTTTTAAGTGTTTTTCTTTGCACCCCCCCTGACTCTCCCCCTTACAATAATTAGCCTCTATGTAAGCTGATTCCAGTGAATCTGTATGCCATCTTGATGGTCTAAAATTATAAATTTTTTATGCTAAGTAATTTCGAAGATATAATCATTTGAAAAAAAAATTCGGCCGACAATTGGTTTTTAGCCCCCCCTTTTTGCACCCCAATGGATAAAAAAATTAGATTAATTTTAAAAGTTGTCCCACAAACCCTTTTATATGTACATTGATTTTTAGCTTCCTAGCTGTAACCATGTTTGAGATATTTGAATTCTTAGTTTTCGGTTTAAGTGCTCCCCCCGCCTCCCCCTGAACCCTTACACCCCCAAAAATGAGTGTCCTCCTGAGATCCGCAACTACCTACAATCCCTCCAAAAATGAGCTTTCTATCTCGAATGGTTTGGGAGTTAATGTGCTCTGAGCGTACACACCGGCGTACGGCGGACGGCGGACGGCGTACGGCGGACGGCGTACGGCGGACGGCGTACGGCGGACGGCGGACGGCGTACAGACAGACGGATTTTTTTTTTTTGCATTTTTAGGCTAATTTAGTCACGAAACGCGAAAAAACAAAATTTCAGGGTAGCAAATTTTTTTTTTTTCCCAAGTCGATCACAATACTTTATTATTAAAATAATAAAGTAAAATTCGGCAGACAATTTGTTCTTAGCCGCCCCCCCCCCCTCCTCCTTTTCGGACGCCAATGGATAAAATCATTAAACTATTTTAAGAGTTTGTCCCATAACCTTTTCTATGCCTCTGCAGATTTTCAGCTCCCTATCTGCATTCGTAGTGGAGACATTAGCAAGTGTAATCTTTGACTATTTCCATCCCCCCCCGCCTCACCCTTCCAGCTGACCCACCCCAAAATTTTGATAACGGAGCTCACTTACCGAATTATCAATCCACCCGAAAAACGAACATTCTACCTTTAACGATCTCTGAGATATGAGTCCATATGTTATTTTCATTTCTTGGCTAATTTAGTCATCTAAAAACAAAATTTCAGCGTTGCAAATTCTTTTTTCTATGTTGATCGCAATACTTTATTATTACAGTAATAAAGTAATTAGAAATGTCAATCTGCTGATTCGTAAGCTAAGACACAGAGCACAATAGAGAAAAAGGCAGAAGTTCTCACATGCAGAAAATCTGTGTAATGGGAAGTATAATCATTGCAAGAGGATTGGGGATTTGAACTTAACTAACTTAAGCTTCGACGCGACGGAAGGATGGTTTCCGCTGAGCCCATTTATTCTTCCATGGAGTAAATACATCGCCTTCTTTCGATATTGACTAAATTTGGTGTTGCGTGTTACAAAGGGGAGACCTGACCAAGAGCTTTCCTGTGCGAAGGGGTGTGAGAAAAGGCTGTATATTACCACCAGCCCTGTTTCTGGTGGTAATAAACGACATGTTGAAAGCTGCACTGGAAGGTGGGGAAGATAAAGGTATTCAATGGCGACTATTTAACATCTTAAGTCACCTTGATAATGCTGCTGGCTTGTGTTTGCTTGCACATAACCGGACTTAGAGTCAAATGTTCGCTCGTTGCATTCTAAATGCAAAGAGGCGGGACTGAAAATAAATATGCGTAAAACCAAGTACATACACATGTGTTTGAACACAAGTCCACCGATTCTTCTTAACGGACAAGATGGGGAAGAGGTGCAAGATTTTTGTTATCTTCGAAGCATTGTTAGCATGGGCAGCGGAGCCGAAAAAGGTATTGAGGCTCGTCTAAATAAAGGTCGTCCGGCCTTCGGTATCTTTCCCCTTTCTGGATCTTAAGAGAGATCTCCCTTCGCACGAAGTTGCGTGTTGTTATAGAGTTGTACTAAGTGGAAAAAGACCGTTCGACTTACCAAAAAACTACAGACTTTCGTGAACCAATGCCTCCGATGCATTTTGGGAATATTCTGGCCAGAAGTGATCTTCAACGACGAACTTTGGAGTACAACTGGACAGATTAAAATAGGTATTGAGATTCAAAGGCGGAAATGGCAGCGGATCTGTAATACTTTTAGGAAACCAGAGCAAAACATCGCCAAACAGGCTCTGGATTATAGTCCTCAAGGAAGACGTCGGGTTGGTCGACCATTTAACACATGGAAGCGAGCAGTTGAGCAGGAGGCCAGAGGAATAAACTAGTCCTGGCAACAGCTTAAAGCCGATGCTCAGGATCGCGCCTTGTGGAAGAGAGTTGTTGCTGTCCTATGCCCCTATAAGGGGTCTTAACAGGAATATGATTGGCATTTGATATCTATGAAATATATATGGGGCACATATCTTACAAGTACATGTTAACTTAGATGAGCACTTATCGCAAATATATATTTTGCATTTATTACAGGTATAAATCGCAGGTATAAATCGCTTTTGTTGCATGGTCGAATTTGGCAAGATTTGCATTAAGAAGAATTTTTTTTTTTAATTTTCTGGAGTACAATCAATGGCTTTCGGTGTTTGTTACTGGGAAGAGGCTTCTTTTCTGTAGCAACTATACTTACTAAAACGTTCTTGAGACTATTGAAACAAAAATTGTTTTCTAGTTATATTTTCATCTCATGTCTCTTTATGTAAAATCCACGCATTGATGGCTGCCAATTCCAAAATAATATAAAATATCTACAAATACCACCTACACGATCCTGGTTTTAAGCTATATTTGTGGGCTATTTGGTCAACTACATCTTCTCCAAACTTAGTCTCATTGTAAAACGATACAGTTTCAGGAATTCATTTTCGATTAGAAGTAATCATTACGGATTTATATTTAGAGCTAAAAAGTAGCTATTTTTTACGAAGCTTACTTTCATAAATTCTTAGAACAATATCTTTTGATTTGTAGTGCTTTGTAGAGAAAAGAGCCACGTTATGTTTTCTAACGTTAGCTATTTTCGGCAATTCTCTTTTATTTGCAAGTATAGTTGCAAAAAGACTTATTTTTTAGCCAGTAGATTCTTTGCGAGTTGTATACTTTTAAAAAAATTATCTATTTTGATTGTTCTTCCACAACTTACATAATTTTTCACAAGATTTAAAACTACAAATTCATGCGAAAGTACTGCTGATGGTCTAAGTTCATCTTTCGCTAAGAAAGGATAACAATTTATAAGATATTTACTTCGCACATCTGCATACAGCTAACCAACACTTAATTCCGAATTTGTTCGTTTTATTCGGCATACATATACTGAAGAAATCTGCATCTTGCCTTTGTGGAAAACAGTTGTTCATCTACCCTAAAATTCTGATCTGGCCTGTAACAAGCTTGGCTGTTATAAATAAATGAGTTCAATATTTCGGAAATCAATCCAAATTTGTCAGTTCTTAAGCGACCACTCCTCTCGCTTTTTTTGTCGAAATGAATGTATCTCAGAATTTCTGAAAATATTTTTCTACTCATAGTTTCATGAAAGAAAGTAGGTCCCCAATTTTTAGACCACAAATATGATAACTTCATGTTTTTTGCCTCGTAGTCTCCTCGAGCATACAAATTGGCATTAAAAGCATATAATTCATCCATAGTAATTTCCCAGTCGTAAAATGTTCCTGGTCTGTAGCTCAAATCAAGCTTTTATGGGACTCATCATTCGATTATCAATTATAAGTCGAAATGCACTTCGAACATTACCAAGCATAATGTTTCGGTTCGCATAAACAGTTGGGCCCGAAGTATCCTTGAATATATTATGTGATGGCAATCTACCAACACAACCATTCCCTAATTCTTTTCATTCAGTATCGTCGACAGCAATGTCCATCTGATGTCTTTTTTCGGTTTATGTTTGGCTATCCGATTCAGTATCTGAACATTTTCGCAATCGCTTTCTGCGTTTGGGGCTCTTTTGGGGAATTTGATCTTCACACATCTTTTTCACTTTGTTCAATATCTCGTACTTCAATTCCATCTTCAGCTTCTTCAAAGTCTAAAAAATCAGTTTTATTTTTCACACAAAATATGTCTAAATCATTATTACTTGAATTAGTGTCCGAACAGTCTTCATTTATACTAGTTAGTTCTTTGATTTTTTCGAATAATTTTTTGCTTCCTGTATGTATTTATGTCCATTATTGCATAGATAATCCATAAAATATTATGAATTTTATAATTGCTAAAACCTTCATTTTAGCGGGTCCCGGTATAAATAGGTATAGGTCATACTGATTATAGAAATTAAAATGGCTGAGTGAAAATTGAATAGGAATATATAACCGTTCTTATATTTCATTAAAAGTCATTGTAATTCATAAATTGTATCAACATTTTTAGGCATGAAATTTAAAAACCGCCAAAATTACGGTCTTGGTAGATCTAGTGTTAATAAAGCAAAAATGTCGATAAATTTTAGCTATAAATGTTTTTACAAATAATGTGCTTTAAAGCTAAGAAAAGTGTTGGAAGCATTACACATTTATAATTTCCATTTCAGTTCTAAAATAAAGCGAGTAGGCATGCATTGAGTTTCATGTAATTTGCGGTAGTTTTGGATTTTAGGACCAGGAAAATCTATGTGGTAACCACAAGAAGGCAGCATCTAAGTTCTTAAGAACCACTGCTATTTCAATTCTATTCCAGGCCAATCTCACCTAAATTTCATTTTCTTCCAGATACAAGTCAAGCCATCTTCAAAACTAATTTGCACACATTAAATCCTTCATGCGATGTTCCCATTAACATTATCGTCATGTAAATAAAACCCCATCCAAAATATAATTGCAGCGTTATATGTATGTACATATATCGCATCGTTTCACCTGATTAGGAGTCCTTTAATTAAACCATAAGCTTTGTTATTTGCTCTATTCTTGAAATAACAAGTAGCGAGTAAAGAGGAGTGCCGAGTGGAGAGGGGAGGAAGGTTACGCTTTCAAAATTTACTAGGAAAAATGGGGAGCGTTCTAATAGCATTCTTTCGAGGACACTCTATCAGTCACTCATGCTCTACTCTGACGAAGAGCGAGAGATGCAAAGGATAATCTGTATGATGAACATTAAATGTGAGATAGTCGAAAAGCGAGAAGCACTTATGTACACCTGGAAAGCCATTAAGTGAAAGTAAACAAGTGTCTTTTAGTTTCGTCCTTTTTAATTTCTCTTCTCTGTTTCAGTTTTATAGAACCCTTTTTTCACCCCTGGGATGGATTGTTTGTTCGTCCTTGTTTTAGTTTTCTCGAATAATTCAGATAAATTTGGTCAAGGTGGTGGTGCTTTTATAGACTTAAATAGCATAAGTTGCTTTACTGTTGATGAAGGTTATATCGTTGCAATGTAATAATTCTGAGTTTGAAATTTACTATCCACTTAAACTTTGTATATTTCACGGAAAATGGAACGCCATCTCTTCAATGTATAAGTTTCCAATGTACTGCATATTCCAAATTTAGTGTCGGTTTTAATTTTGAATTAAAACAACTTGTAACTCGATTTAATGATTTATATATGTATGTTATTCCATTGAATATTGACGGTAGTGTATTTTAGAGAGAAAGAGAGATAGAGAGAGAGAACAGGTGATTGCAATTAGAGTCATTTTTATTCACAGAGACACTAAAATAAGTCGGGAATTCTTATAGATAGTGTAACCAAATTGGATTGAAGAGTCACCCTTGCGTGCTACACGTATGATTCAAACAGAAAAAAGAAGAATAAAAAAAATTAACAACCAAATAATTATAAAAATGATTTTATTATACTCTAGATAACTTTGAGAGCATATAAGTTTGCCACAAAGTTTCTTCGGAGAAAAAAAAATTAATGAAAAAGAAGTTCATATTGTTACTCAACATCGAAAACTGAATGTCCGTCCGTCCGTCTCCTCTATAGTTCGAAAACCTATTAATGGGGTTACTGGCTTGACCGTTTTCCATACAAAATGCGGTACCATTTCCTCGGGAATGGTTTGACCGATTTTAATAATTTTTTGTACACTTATTACTTTAGTAAACTAATGCTTTGAAGCAGAGGAATTTCAAAGCTATTCAAAACTAAGTCATTGATAAACTGTGAAAGTTTAAAATTTTTTCATTTTGTTTAAAAAAAAAGTTACTTATAACAAGCTATTTGAAAGCTATTGACCTGATTTTTGGATTATATTATTATACCTTAAATGAAATCAGAGAGCAAAGTGTGTTTTCCTTACTGTTTGTAGCGCAAGGGAATAATGCTTGCACTAAGTTGCCAAGGGGACAGAATTATTTGTTGTCGGTCAAGAATATGGATTCCGAGTGACCTTTTCTCTATCTCTAGGTCTACCTGCCCGTCTGTCCTGCTGTCTACAAGATAACTCTCGAAATGTTTGAGCTATTGTTCTAAAATTTATTTCATGTCGTTTTTAGGAATAAAGAAACTTTAAATTCATGAGCTCCTTATTTCCTCTCCCATAATAATTTCAGTACATATGAAAAATTTAAGAAATTGACCTTTCTGCAAAACCATCTAAGCTATATTGCCAATTAGGTCAAAGTGTAATAATGTAAATTTTATTACAGCCCTAAAATATTGATCCCATCACTCCACTCCTTCTACCACTCCCATCAATCAAATTCCTGTTAAGACCACCTATAGAAGCATAGGAGAGAAACAACTCTCTTCCACAAGGTGCTATCCTGAGCATCGGTCTTTAGCTGTTGCCAGGATTGGCTTATTCCTCTAGCCTCCTGCTCAACTGCTCGCTTCCATGAGTTACATGGTCGATCAACCCGACGTCTTCCTTGAGAATTATAATCCAGAGCCTATTTGGTGAGATTTTGCTCTAGTTTCCTCAAAGTGTGACCGACTCACTGCCATTTTCGTCTTTGAATCTCAATACCTATTTTAGTTTGTCCAGTTGTACTCCAAAGTTCGTCGTTGGAGATCACTTCTAGCCAGAACAATCCTAAAATTCGTCAGAGGCATTAGTTCATGAAAGTTTGCAGTTTCTTGGAAAATCTCTCGTAACTTCCAGAAAGGAGAAAGGATACCGAAGGCCTGACGGCTCCACCGTTCATGCTGACAATTTTATTTTTTTTTTTTTAAATAGGGGATCATGCGAGAGCACTGCGACCTTCTCGGCCTATTGTTCGTTTATTGCCCCTTCACCCTACCATATCTCAGTAGCTTTAGCTAATCTGATGATCTTTAAGGGAGCCATATTGGCTAGTTCTTCGGTAGAAAGGAACCCTTTCCCAGTAAGATTGTGTCTTTTCCTAGCTACTGCTTCACAGTGGCATAGAATGTGTTCTGTCGTTTCCGATTCTTCGAGACAAAGGCGACAGATGTCGGTTTCAGCTAAGCCCATGTTTTTGAGGTGGTGGTTTACTCCACTGTGCCCCGTCATTAGGCCGATTAGAATACTAATATTCTTCTTACTGAATTTTAGGATATCCTCCACTTTGTTCTTTTGTGGTAGGATCAGCTTTTTTGAGATTGACAAGCCTGGATGTATATTCCAGTAGATTTTATGTTCTTGTTCTACCCATTGTCTAATTATAGTGTTGAAGTACCCCTTTGGTTTTCCGCAGAAAGGTTCTGGACCAATAAAATTAGATTGAGCACCGATTTTTGCTAGGTGATCAGCCTCTTCATTTCCCTCAATTCCCATATGTCCTGGTACCCACATTAAGGTTACATTATTCCTTTTCCCCAGGATTATAAGGTTTTGAAGGCAGTCCCATACTATCTTTGATCCATGTTTATTGGACGCAAGAGCTTTGAGAACCGCCTGACTATCCGATAGGATATAAATAGATTTGTTGCGATGAGCTCTCCTTATATTTTCTTGGATGCATAGCTCCATTGCAATTAGTTCGGCTTGGAAGATTGTGGCTTCTTTACCGAGAGGTTTTGAAACCGCGAAGTTAGGCCCTTTGACTCCGGCTCCTGTCCCCTCAGATGTGCGCGATCCATCTGTATACCAGATGGTTGACCCTTCTTCTATGCCAGATAGCATGGATTGCCAGTCCTTGCGTTCCCTGATAATAACTTTGAAAGGGGTTTCAAAGTTGAATTTTGTCGGCATGGCGTCCGAAATAGTGGAAGTTAAAATCTCCATTTTTGGGTCCCTTAGGATTTTGAGGTGACCTCTAAAATCCCCTGGTTTGTAATTATTTTTCTCCTGTAAGCGTATCAGCCCTTTAATAGCCTCCTTCTTTATTTGGAGATGTATAGGAGGGATGTCCAGGAACATTTCCATTGCCGCTGTAGGACAGGTTTCCATAGCACCTGTGATACCAAGACATGCTAGCCTTTGGATTTTTTGTAGCGTAAGCTGTGCTTTACGTTGTAAGATTTTAGTCCACCATACCGTTGATCCGTATGTGACTATAGGGAGAATGATTGTTCTGTAGCACCAGTAAATCATTTTGGGCTTTAGTCCCCATTTTCTGCCAAACAAGCTTTTACAGGCCCAAAACGCCTTTAGTGCTTTGGCATGAGTCCTTTCTATATGTTTATTCCAGTTGAGTTTGCTATCTAATATAATACCTAGATATTTTACCTCATCTGAAAGGGGTATAGGTGTTCCATTTATTGAGGGAGGTGTAATGTTGACCTCTCTTCTGTTCTGTTTGTGAATGGTATTATCTCAGTCCCAATGCTTCCAAAATAACAAAAATCTTGCATATTTTCTCCATCATGTTCATTAAGAACAATCGGTGTGCTTGTGTGCGAACCCAACTTGGTTTTACGCACATTTATTTTTAGTCTGCGAACATTTGATTCCAAGTCCAAACGGTTATGTGCAACCGAACACACGTCATCAGCATAATATAAGTTGACTTAAGATGTTAAACAGTCTCTATTGAAGACCCCGTTCGCACAAGAAAGCTCTCGGACAGCTCTCCTCTATGTAAGACGCGACACTTTCCATCTTCGTAGGATTCTTTAATCATTGCAGGAATACCTCTCCTACGCAAAGCATTACATATATAATCTCGCTTAACGCTGTCGAAAGACTTCGCAAAGTCCACAAACATATAGATTTCGGCTACCTGTCCAATATTATCCGTAGGGTATTTGTATGGTCTGTACAAGGCGACCCTTTATGGAGTCCAGCCTGATAAACTTCGAGAGTGCTCTCCACGACATCACTAATCTTATTGAGAACTAGCAAATGCGCGCAACTTCGCCCGCGTAAAAATCGCAATAATAAGTAAATTTTTGAGAACGTAGTTAGATATACACTATGTTGGATAAATAATCTTCTTACTTTAATGGCTCTGGGGCTTTTAGTGATTTTTCGAGGAACAACTATAATCATCATGCACTTGATATGTTTTGAATTTTAAATCAGTAACATTCACATTTTTCAAGAAAATCGAATTCTTGTAAAGTCGTGGAACTCTGTCACATTGTATGGGAGGGTGTAGAAGGAGTAAAGCTAATCGGTTAATTTTCTTCCAATATTAATAATAATGCTAATTAAGGATTTAGTACAACATTTTAGCTCGATGAAAGTTACACCTACTGAGAAAATTTGTGTATAGTATTTCATGAAAAAGTGTAGTTTGTATGGGAGGTGGTGGAAGGAGAGGGATGACGGAAATAATTTTTATACTGTAGATTGAAATTATTATGAAAGTAATATATCCTGAAATTGAGACTAATAGATTTTATACTTTTCGAGTAAATCCATTTACTGTCGAATTGAGAAATTGTGTCATTTTGTATGGGAGGGGGTAGAAGGGGTGAAGCTAATCATCTAATTTTTGTTGGCCTCACTAACAATTTTAAATAAATATTTGACGCACAATTTTGATATTATCATAAAAGTAATATGCTCCGAATTTCACGCCAATAGCTTTTATACTTTTCGAGCAAATCCGTTTATTGTCAAATTGCGCAATTGTGTCATTTTGTATGGGTGGGAGTAGAATGGGTGAAGCTAATCGTTTAATTTTTTTTGGCCTTACTAACAATTTTAAATAAATATTTGGTGCACAATTTCAGCTCGCTTGATTTTATATGCACTGAGTAAATTGGCTTAGAGTAATTCATGACAAGTGCAGTTTGTATGGGAGGTGGTAGAAGGAGGGGAAGGACATGCATAATTTTCATACGGTAGATTTCTATTGTCATAAAAGTAATATATTCCAAATTTCAGGCCAATAGCTTTTATATTTTTTGAGCAAATCCGTTTATTGTCAAATTGCGCAATTGTGTCATTTTGTATGGGAGGGGATAGAAGGGGTGAAGCGATTTGGCCCGTTCACGAACTTGACCTTACTTTTTTGTTAAAAACGATGTGTACGAAATTTGAGCTTTCTAGCTCAACGCGTTTTCAAGCAAGAGTGCGAACGGACGGACGGATTGTCGGACATCCGGTTTTGAGATTTTTGAGTGATAATATTAACTTCTGTATCATTCATTTTTTTCTCCGAGCCTTATTTTTGAGCGTTAGAAACTTTAGAGCAAACTTATAATACTCTCAGATTGCATCTAGAGTATAAAAATCATGGCTAAGGTAATTCTCAGTAGTATTAGGAATGTTGTAGAGAGCTCTCTCGAAGCTTATCAGGCTGGATTCTGTAAAGGGTCGCTCAGTACAGCCCATAAATGTACCGTGCGGATAATATTTGAGTAGTCAGCTGGGATGGAAATGGGTTCGCCACTACATTTCATGTTTGTGAATTTCGAGAAGACTTACAATTGCGCTAAACGAGATAACATAGAGGAAAGCTTTGAGAGTTGTACGAACGGTTGCCAGACAAGGCTGGATATTATCACCAGCACTGTTTCTGGTGATAATAAATGGCATCTTGAAAGCTGCACCGAAAGATGGAGAGAATAAAAGTCTTGAATGGGAATTATGGAACATCATAAGTCACCATGATTATATTGGTGACGTGTATTCGGTTGCACATACATAATTGTTCGGAGTTAGAGTGAAATGTTCGGTCTTTGCATTCTAAATGCAAAGAGGCCGGACCCAAAATAAATGTGGAAACAAAATACTTGCACATGGGTTTGAACAGAAGTGCACTTATTGTTCATAACGGGCAAGATATGAGAGAGATACAAGAGGATTGTTATCTCGGAAGCATTGTCGGCATAGACAGCGGGTCCGAAACGATATTGAGGCTCGTATAAATAAAGCTCGTCGGACCTTCGGTATCCTCTCCCCTTTCTGGAGGTAAAGAGAGATCTCCTTTCGTACGCTGGGAGGGTTTGACGCATACGTCAAATCCGTGTTTTTATTTCGTTGAACAACGCGGAAAGTGTCCGTTGGACTTACTAATCTTTTGTAAACCAATGCCAGCGGCGCATTTTGGGGATATTTTGGCCACAACGACGAATTTTTTAGTACAACTGGACATACTCAAATAGGTATGAGATACAAATTCAGATTGGAAAACAGCATGGTGATAAGAGTGTCTACATCGTTCAAAATTCTTCCACCTCCTTTGTAAATGTCTCATTTTCAAAAATACATTATTTCAAAATCATAAAAGCTAAAAGTGCGAAACGTTGAGTGTCTCTGGGATTATAAACCTCCCCCACTCTTTCTACCACCTCTCATACTTCGTCACTATTTAAGGAATTCGCGATAACATATTTTCCGGTGCATTGAACTCTTCTTTTTTCATCTATCGCACAATCATAATTCTGTTGCTTTTTGTTGCATTTTCAGATTTATGTTTAATCAATTCTTCCTTTGTCGATTACAATATTTAGCAGAAGTCTTAGAAAATTTATCGAATATTTCGTAATTGGTAGACTCTGTTTTTTGTGAGTTAATAGTGGTTGTTCCTGTGTCGAAGGTGGGAAGAGGTGTGTGTACCCTTAGGCAAATTAAAATTAATAGGGAGGCTGCGAAGGGCTTTTATACATCACTTCTCTCGGACTGATAAAACTTTCATTATGCAACTGCTAGGTAATCATTACACTGGCACAAAAAGATACAATCTTTTTAATAGTTTTTGCATCGACGCCAGACCGGATTTGTCTAAAACTGAACATGAACAACAACGTTATATTTTTCCACATTAGTGTATACCTAAATTCCATTAATTTAGTATGGTTTACAAACAAAAGAAAATTATCTCGCTTGCCACAAAGCACTTATCGTCCATTAAACATATGTTTTCCAAATTAAAATCACTTTACACAGCTCCCTCTAATACAAACCTCGACCTATTACAGCACCTTCTATTACATAACTTCCTTTCTAAACAAAATCCCGAACAACATAAAACCATCAATAAGTTAGCTTCGCATCTACCATATATACTGCTAGTTCTAATGCATAATAGCGAAGCCAAACATTGTTATCACACACAATCAATTTTCTCCCATGTCGTTCAACCAAAATATGTGGATCGGGGTATAGTTGGAATACGCTGGCTTTCTACTTTCTCTATGATTATCATTGAACAACGAAAATTGGAATACTGGCCACAATACTCAGTTGTCGAACGATCTAAAGGCAAAAATTGCTTTGCCTCGTGTACTATGATGAGATGAAGCCCCAAGAAAAGCAATCACTGAAATCCAAGCAACTACGTAGTGTTCTTTTTCTCAATCACAAAGACAGCAGAATACAATTTCAATCTGGATTCTGGATTCCATGTGGAGGCAACCCCTTATAAAAATAGTTGAGCATTCTCACTTGAGAGGTTTCGCTTCGATCATTATAAAAGGATGTAACTTGTCCGGAACACGACCATCCTGCGTGATAGCCTTTAGCCAAACGAACCACGATAGTCGATTTTAAAATCCAAAGCTACCTCATAGTGCATGAAATTGCTTTCATCCGTACACCACGACAACCATTATGAGACAAATTTTGCTCGAAGTGACGCTTATCCTGCTTGTGTCCTGTACACTATTGGTACGGAGTAGTAATCCACGACTTTTGGACGTAACGCCGCCAATCTTGTCTGCAGCTGCAAATATTGGCGGAAAAAATTTAATCGATTTGAATTTCGAAGAGGACAATGGTCAATTTTTGAATAATGGTGGTGACGATGATGGTGAAGGTGAGTGTGTTGTAGAAGTTGTAACCAAAGTTCCAGGACGATGCCAGAAGTTGGGACGTATAGCACGAGCTTGTATTGCTGGAACCTATATGAATCTGCTCAGTGAGGAATGCTTATAGGACAGCTAAATCGACAGAAGAATTGGGAAAGCGAAAAAGGGTAAGTTTCCGTGAAACATAATTTGAAATCGTTTCTCTATTTTCTTTAAAATTATTTTCAGGATTTTGATATTGTTCAAGGATAACAAGAAGAATACGTATTTTTTGTTGATTTTTCGTCCTTAAAACTGAAAATTAAATGGAAGGTCATTAAATCTTGCAAGAGAATTCATCGTACAATAGAAGAGTATCCATATAGTTTGGACTACTCATAGAAAAGCGTTTTATATATTTTTTTATTTTCATTTCAAGAATCTCTGACCTTTTCTCAATCTGCTTTTATTCGTGATGTCAAGTGATTTTATAGTATTTTCTTTTCTTTTCCTTTCTTTTTTTTAGATCAACAAGTGCTGTTTTTTGTTAAGATTTTTGTTTTTTTTAATTATTATTGAAGAAAGGATTCAAGATGAAGAGCGTGATTATATTTAAAGATTTGTTCCTGAGTGACAGTCTATTTGTTTCTTTTTTTTTTTTTAATAAAGAATGTTAATTGCAAAGATTTGTGGAATGCATTTTTAGTCGAAGTAGATAGATTCTAGAAGAACGTCAGTATACGTAAAGGGTTTTAGTATCTATGACGAAAAAACTGCAGTTACTCTTATTTATTCCAAACTAGCAAACGCCCGCGACTTCGTCCGCATAAAAATCGCAATAAGAAGCAATTTTTGATAATGTAGTTAGTAATACATTATGTGGGATATATAATCTGCTTACTTTAATGGCTCTTTGAACACAATGTTTTGTATTTTGTTGGAATCAGAACCATAAATTATTAAGAATGATACCATAATACTCGTATTTGAATGGGAGAAGCTCGTGATCAAATCAATCTCGTGATTTGAGATCATATACGTATTGAAGAGCATTAAGGACATGTGAATAACTATAGCTTGTGTTAATTAAAAAAAAGCCCAAATGAAATAACATTAAGCTTGAAAACGTAACAGGACTACGATTGTGCGTAGTGCCCAATCATACGATACTATAGATGAAATTGAAATTTTTGTGATATTATGAAATTTTGTATGGGGAGTGGCTGCATTGAACTAATTTGTTTCACATCGTGCTAGAGTAGCTATAAAAATGTTTTGTACCAAATTTAAGCTTCAAAAATTGAGTAGGTACTGAGAAATTTAGTGCAATTTAATGAAATTGTGCATTTGGTATGGGAGGTGGAAGAAGGAGGAAATAGGGTTTTTAGTGATATTTCGAGGATTGATTACAAAATTTGAGTTCGATGAAAGTTATATGTACTGAGAAAATTAGCTTAGAATATTTCATGAAAAAGCGCAGTTTGTATGGGAGGTGGTGGATTGAGAGGGGGTTTTAAGTGAATTTTTGAGAAACAACTATAGTCATTATGCAATTAATATATTTTAAATTTTAGATCTGCATCATTCACGCTTTTCAAGAAAATCGAATTTTTGTAAACTCGTGCAATTGTGTCACATTGTATGGGAGGAGGTAGAAGGAGTAAAGCTACTCGGTTAATTTTTTTTCCGATATTAATAATGATTCTAATTTAGGATAGAGTACAAAATTTGAGCCCGATAAAAGTTATATGTACTGAGAAAATTAGTTTAGAATATTTCATGAAAAAGTGCAGTTTGTATGGGAGGTGGTGGAAGAAGTGGGGGATTTTAAGCGATTTTTTGAGAAACAACTATAATTAATTTGCAATTGACATATTTTAAATTTCAGATCAGTAAAATTTACAGTTTTCAAGAAAATCGGATTTAAGTAAAGTTGTGGAATTGTGTTACATTGTATGGGAGGGGGTAGAAGGAGTAAAGCTACTCGGTTAATTTTTTCTCAATATTAATAATAATGCAAATTAAGGATAAAGTACAACAATTAAGCTCGATGAAAGTTACACGTACTGGGAAAATTGGTGAATAACATTTCATGAAAAAGTGCAGTTTGTATGGGAGGTGGTGGAAGGAGTAGGGAGATTCAAAAAATGTCTATACCGAAGATCATATTTCTCATAAAAATAGTATGTCCTAAATTTCGAAAGATTTGCTCCAATGGTTTTGAAGAAAATTTGATTATTATATATTTTTAAAAATGAGTAATTTTGTATGGGAGGGGGTGGAAGGCGTGAGGGTATTGAAATAAGTCCATACGCAGATTAAATGTCGGTGCACATCAAAAAAACTGTGAAAGTTTCATTACAATCGGTTTAGCCGTTTTTGCGTGAAAACCAGAAAGACAGACAGACAGACAGAGAAAATTTTTAAAAACGTTTGTTTCTGCTTAGTTATTGCTAAAATAGCGTAAAAAACTTATTTATAGCCATTTCTAAACAAATAACAGACAGACACTACAATTATATTTATATAGATTGAAAGATTCAAAGTATTTTCTTAATCATGCAAGAAACTATAGGAGCTAAGAAAATTTTCCAAATAAGAAATGCTTTGAAACTCTTTCTCCCTTGAAATCAAAGAAATACATTTAAAATCGTACTTTATGTCAATTATAACAGCTGAGCATTACCGCATAAATTAAATAAATTAATACATATCTGTCCGAAATAATTAATCATGCCGCATGTGCTAACTAATAATCATCCCTGGAACATAAAAAAACCAAAATTTCCATCGTAAAATCTGTGTGCTAACAGGCCTAAATAGTAAATAATCAAATTAGAGCCCTCTCTAATTCCATTCTCGACCATCAGAATTTCCCTGTATACCGCTCCGTAGAAAGGACGTAGTGTTTCTGACTCCCTGGCATGGTGGAAGAAAGCCAACAGAATGGTATGTGGTAGCTTGCTTCAATAGGATGCTAAAGTGATACTATTACACAACCCCACTTACTCTTCCCTGCAATTCGAACTCTAATCCGTTTCATGGAGAAAATCGATGAAATTTTAATGATAATGTAGTTACCGCCTGTCGTTCGTGTCGTGTTTGGAGTTTTAAAAAAAAGGTTGAGTCCTTGCAATGAAATTAATGTCTTCCATCGTCGTGCGTGCCTGTTTCACTTGCCATTATTATAGGAATTTCAGCACTAGCTCTCGAAAAAAATTACGGAATACCGACTGCGTCATACTTCTTCACTCTCCGAATTCGAGATAGTAGGATACTTCTTCTTCTCAATTACCGGCTCCGCAATCTTTTTTTTTCCGTCCCGAATCGGAAAGTTCCGAATTTATGAATTTTAAGGTCCACCCTGTTCAAGGGTCCAGGAAAAAATCGTAAAACTTAGGAAGTGATGTTGTGCTTAGTAAATCAGATCGAAAACAATTTACAGCCAAAAGTAGACCAGGGATATTTAGAGGGAAGTATCATTCTTGTGTATTTTCTTCGAAGAATTCTTTCGAAGGAAAAACTTATTGAGATTTTGTATAAAATTCCAAGGATTGACGTTTAAGACCATTATTAATCATAGCCTGTGAGATTTTATGCGATTTATTTTACTTTATTATTCTAACTACCGATCGCTCGCGACTTTGTCCACGTAAGAATCGCAAAAATTAGTAATTTATGACAATGTAGTTAATAATACGTTATGCGGATATATAATCTGCTTAGTTTAATGGCTCTTTGAACACAAAGCTTGCTATTTTATTGTTATCAGAACTATAAATTATTAAGAATGAAACCATGATACTCGCATTTGTATGGGACAGGCTCGTGATCAAATCAATCCCGTAATTTTAGATCATTTACGTATTGAAGAGCGTTAAGGACATGTGAATATTGTTGCTTTTATTAATTAAAATAACACTAAGCTTAAAAACATAATAGAACTACGATTGTGCGTAGCGTAAGGCCCAATCATATGATACTATATACAAAATCGAATTTTTGTGATCTTAAGAAGTTTTGTATGGGGTGTGGTAGAAGAGGTGACAGCATTGAACCAATTTGTTTCATATCACGCTAGAGTAGCTAAGAAAATGTTTTGAACCAAATTTAAGCTTGGAAAATTGAATAGATACTGAGAAAATTAATGTACTGTTCTTAGTGAAATTGTGCAGTTTGTATGGGAGGTGGTAGAAGAAAAAGAGTGGTTCTTAGTGATTTTTTGAGAAACAACTATAATCGTCATGCAATTGCTATATATGAAATTTCAGATCACTAACTTTCATACTTTTCAAGAAAAACCAATTTTGGAAAATATGTGATATTGAGTCTCATTTTATGAGAGTGGGTAGAGGGAGAGCAGCTAATTGGTTTACTTTACTTCGATATTAATTATAGGACTAATTAAGGATTCAGTACAAAATTATACGTATTTTAGAAATTGATTTATAGTATTTCATGAAAAGGGGCAGTTTGTATGGGAGGTGGTGGAAGGAGTCGGAGAATTTGTGTACCATAGTTCACATTTATGATAAAAATAATATACCATAAATTTCAAATTATTCGATTATATGGTTTTCAAAAAAATTTGATTACTATATGTTTTTGAAAATGAGTTATTTTGTATGGAAGGGGGTAGAAGGCGTGGGGTATTGAACTGAGACCAAACGCAGATTACACCTCGAAGCATACATAATGAGCTGTGAAAGTTTCATTACAATCGGCTCAGCCGCTTTTGCGTGAAAGCCAGGAAGACAGACAGACAGAGAATAGTTGCAAGAACGTGTGTTTCTGTTTGGTTATTGCTAAAATAAAGCAAAACTCTTACTTATAGACTTTTATAAGCAACTAGCAGAGAGACACTACAATTATATTTATATGTATAGAAAATGAATTTTTTATACTGTAGTTAAATCTGAAAGGTCCTACGAAGAATTTTGGGACCTGTGAAGGAAGGAATGAAATGGCGAATTAGATACAACTATGAGTTGCATCAACTCTACAAGGTACCAGAAGCTTCAACGTTCTTCAAGATACGTAAACTACTGTGGGCTGGCCATGTAGAGCGAATGGAAGGAAGATGAATCCCCAAACGTGCTCTTAAAGCAAAGCGAGTGGTAACCAGCCAGTAGGCAAACCATCCAAGCGATTGGAAGACTCGATTGATGAACGACGAACGATTGGGCGTAAGGCTCAACCATGTGATACTCTAGAAGAAGGAAAATTTTTCGATTTTAAGAAATTTTGTATGGGGAGGGGTAGAAGGGGTAACGGCATTGAACCAATTTTTTTACTTCATGCTAGAGTTGCTATCGGAATGTTTTATTGAAAATTTGAGCTTCAAAAATTTAGTAGGTACTGAGAAAATCAGTGTATTAGATTTGGTGAAATTGTGCAGTTTGTATGGGAGATGGTAGAAGGAGTGGGAAGTTCTTAGTGAGTTTTTCAGAAATAACTATAAACATCATGCATTTGACATGTTTTCAATCGCAGATCTGTGGCATTAAACTTTTGAGAAAAATCGACTTTTTGGAAAGTTGTGAAATTGTGTCGTATTGTATGGGAGGGGGTAGGAGGAGTGAAGCTAATCATCTAATTTTTTTGGTCATACTAATAATTCTAAATGAATCCTTTGTTAAAAATATCAACTCGATAAATTTTATATGTACTTTATAGTATTTCATGAAAAAGTGCAGTTTATATGAGAGGTGGTAGAAGGAGTAAGGGGATTTAAATAGTTTTTATATTGTAGATTGAAATTAGTATAAAAATAATATATGCCAAATTTCAGTTCAATAGCATTTATACTTTCCGAAAATATCGGCTTACTGTCAAATCAATGGGACGGGTTAGACGAGGTGGAGCGATTTGGCCCGTTCACAAACGTACATTCAACAAAAAATTTATAATTCAGAGGAAACAGAAATTGAAAGCAAGTTTTCCATAAAACATATTCTAACCTTTACAATGACTGATGGCAAATGTTGCTACAAATTCTACATCTTCAATGAAATGTTATATTTGTGGAGCCACCTCTAAAGATTTCAATAAATTGACACAAGAAAAAGAGGCTGATCCAACGACATTAAAATTTGAGCTCTCCATATTATACGCCAGAATAAGGTTATTCGAGACTTTAATGCACCTATCTAATAAACTACCTTTTAAAAAAAGTACGTTAAAATCAGAGGATGAGAAAGAATAGGTTAAAAAGCGAACGGGGGCTATTCAGAGTAGTCTTAGAGAAATAATGGGCTTGATTGTGAAAATATCCAGACAAGGATATGAAAACACCAATGACGGCAATACTAGCAGAAGATTTATCAACGATCCAGAATTATCATCGGAACTAAGTGATATCAATATTACTTTGATAAATCGGCTTAAGGTAATCTTAGAAGTCGTATCCAGTTAGAATAAAATTCGCAAATTAAGAAGTTATACCATGAACACAGCAAAGCTATATGTAGATTTGTATGCATGGTATCCGATGTCCCCTACTATGCATAAAATTTTGAAACATGGAGCAATTGTGGTTGAGAATTCTCTCTTGCCATTGGACAATTGTCAGCGGAAGCATCTGAGGTACGAAATAAACACTTCTACTTATATTGCCTCAACAACGCAAGAAAGTTCAGCAGAGAATCCTGTAACAAGGATGTAATTCATAGACTTCTACTTACTTCAAATCCTCTTATTACAAGTATGAGACCAACTCCAAGAAAAAACATAACAGCATTATGATTGGGCGTAAAGCCAGGTTTGTATTTTTCGTATATGACACTGAACATGGCATGCAAAATGTTTTTGTTGAATTTAAAGTTTTTATTTTCAATTTCTTTAGGACATAGTTTTCCTGAAATTGGGGCATTTGTATGGGAGGTGGCAGAAGAAGTGGAGCGCTTAAGTTGATTTTGACCCTGCTTATCATCATCCTTATCACCATGGTTTGATTCAATTTCAAAGTCGATAGCACTCATATATTCGGAGGAGAAATGCTTTTCTTGTATTCATAATACATCTATTTATATGGGAGGGGGTACAAGTAGTGAAGCGGAGCTGACAATTTTTTCTAGGATTTATTGCAATTATTAAAAAACAAATTCTGGCAAAATTTTAAGTTTATAATTTTTCTAGTTTTAATGGAAATCGATGTAATGCATTTTACAAAAATTATGCATTTGTGTGGGAGGGGGGATCAGACCAATATTCCGCCATATGAATGACATCTATATCATAATATTTTGACCCGAATTTCAAGTTGAAGCTTAAATATTTTCAAAGAAAATTCAATTTATTAATATTTCGAAATTTCATGAAATTTGTATGGGAGGGGGTAGAAGGAGTGGGGGGATGTATCCCATTCACGAACTTAAAGTTACTTTTTGCTAAAAATGAACACACAATTTTTTTAGCTCAAAGTTTTTGAGAGCTATGCTGTAGACAGACGCACAGACGGACAGACAGAAACTTAGAATCGAGGTTTTTGAGCGATGACAAATATTTCTGTACCATTGGCGGCTCTGTGCGAGCATTATTTCTTAGCCTTACAAACGGTAAGGCAAACACAATATACTCTCAGATTTCATCTATAGTATAAACATAACAGGACGATACTCTAGATGAGAGAGAAATTTCTTGATATCAAGAAATTTTGTAGGGCAAGTGGTGCAGGGGTTGATTTCAATGTCGTCAACCCCTGTACCACTTCCCCTACAAAATTTCTCGAAATCAACAAATTTCTCTTTCATCTAGATTATCGCACGCCCACGTCCTGTTATGTTTTTCTTTGGTCCCACTAATATTTCTAAATAAATATTTAGTGCACAATTTCAGCTTGCTCAATTCTATACGCACTAAAAAAATTGGTTTAGAGTATTTCATGAAAAAGTGCAGTTTGTATGGGAGGTGGTAGAAGGATGGGGAGGACAAGTATAATTTTTATACAGTAGGTTGAAATCATCATACAAATTAATATTCCAAATATCAGATCAATTGCTTTTATGTTTTTCGAGCAAATCCGTTTAATGTCATATTGCGAAATTGTGTCATTTTGAATGGGTAGAAGGAGTGGAGCGATTTGGACAGTAGAAGGAGTGGAGCGATTTGGTCCGTTCACGAAGTTGACCTTGCTTTTTTACCAAAAATGACGTGTACAAAATTTGAACTATCTAGATTAACGCGTTCTCAAGCTAGAGAGCTCACAGACGGACGGACAGACGGACGGACGGACGGGCATCCGGTTTTGAGATTTTTGAGTGATTATATGAATTTCTGTATCATTAATTTTTTTTCTTCGAGTCGCTAAAAAATAAGCGTTACAAACTTTAGAGCAAACTCATAATACTCTCAGATTTCATCTACATATAATATAAATAAACTGCCAACAAGTCGGGCGAAACTTTATTATTTTTGGGACAAAATGCGCATGCGTAGAAAGTCAATATGCAGGTTAGAGCTTCTTGAGCAGGGCAGTTCTCAATTTAAAACTTTCCGGAAACGCTCCATATTTCATTCCTTTATTTATACAAGTTTGAGTTTTCATGAAGGGAGGGGGAGGGTGATAGTAAGAGTAGGTGGATGTAAATACTTTTTTAAGTGATTGCTTGAACCAAATCCAATATTCTTTGTATAGAATGTCAGTTTCATAGACGAAGTTGCATAGAATTTTCATTGGATTCGGTGTATTTTAAATTCACGAAACCAAACATTTGTATGGGAGGGGGTAGAGGAGGTAGAGGAATCGTAAAATTTGTGATGCAGTTTTATTTTGTTTCTTTTGTAACGTGCAAAAATTTCAAGTTTGTAGCTTTTAATTTGTTAGTTAATAGTTGATTTAATGAAATAGGTCGAAATGATACTTTTGTATGAGAGGGGATAGAAGGGCAAGCGCGATTACAAAACTTTTAAAGAAATTTCATTTCAATTATTTTTATAAGTTTTTGTGCAAAATTTGAAAGTGATAGCTTTTAATAGTTACATAGGTGACAATTGATTTCTTAAAAATGGTCGAAAAAATAATTTTGTATGGGAGGGGGTAGAAGTTTTAAAGATATTCAACCAGTTAATATTTCAAACTCTTAAAAATTTTTTTTAAATGCATTTCGCAAATTTTCAAGTTTATACCTAAAAATTTCATTCAAAAATTTTCAGTTTACATGTTTTTTTCATTGCACATGAAACACTTTGTGCACGTTAGACCTCCACTTCGGTGCATAACAATTTTGGAACAAATTATTATTTTTTTCTGTGTACATTAAATAGATATGTCGACGTGCAAAATTTAAGCCTTGTATCTTTTACGAGAGCCATAAAAAAATCACTCAAAATTTTCAACATTTTCGCTTTCCACCTCCCTCCCCTTACACCCCCCAGCTTAATTTTTTTACCAAAATTAAAAACTATATAGCTCTACAATCTGACAAATTTTTGATTTGATATCTGTATTCAATTTTGAGTTTTGGTGATTTGTAGTTTTGGAAAGTGCGCCATTTTTGAAATGCCCCCCATTTCCCCCCACTACTATAATGTCCACATGTTGTATTTTTTTTAAAATTATGCTAATAAAGTTTATTACACGTTGCAAGTTTCAATTACATAGCTTAAGAGATAGTCGAGATATTAATTTTTAAGTGTTTTTCTTTGTAGCCTCCCTGACCCTTCCCCTTACAATAATTAGCTTCTATCTAAACTGATTCTAGCACATCCGTATGCCATCTTAATGGTCTCAAAATATCAATTTTTTATGAGAAGCAGTTTCGAAGATATAATTATTTGAAAAAAAAAATTCGGCCGACAATTGGTTCTTAGCCCCCCCTTTTCGCACCCCAATGGATAAAAAAATTAAATTATTTTTAAAAGTTGTCCTACAAACTTCTCTATATGTATGTTGATTTTTAGTTTCCTAGCTGTAACCATGGTTGAGATATTTGAATTCGTATTTTTCGGTTTAAGTGCTCCCCCTGCCTCCCCCTGAACTCGTACACCCCCCAAAATGGGTATCCGCCTGAAATCTGCAACTACCTATAATCCCTTCAAAAATGAACTTTCTATCTTGAAGGGTTTGGGAGTTAATGTGCGCTGAGCGTACACGACGGCGTACGGCGGACGGCGTACAGAGAGACGGATTTTTTTTTTTTGAATTTTTAGGCTAATTTAGTCATGAAACGCGAAAAAAAAAAATTTCAGGGTAGCAAAGTTTTTTTTTTTCTTGTGTCGATCACAATACTTTATTATTAGAATAATAAAGTAAAATGCATCAAAAGATTTTTCAACCCCTCCCATGCAAAAGTATGATTTCGACTAATTTCAATAAATCAACTAATAAACAACAAATTAAAAGCTCCGAACTTGAAATTTTGTGCAAACACGTTTTATAAGAAACTGAACAAAACTGCATCACAAATTTTACTAACCCCTCATCTCCTCTATCCCCTCCCATACAAATGTATGATTCTAAGAATATAAAATACAGAATTTCATACAATTTACTTCGTCTAAGAAACATATAACATTCTATAATTTTGAAAGCGATTCGAGAAATCAATTAAAAAGTTATTGACATGTAATCATCCATTGTTTATCACACACACTACCCCCCCTCCCTCCCCTCCTCCACTTCCCCACCATACAAACCCAAACTTGCATTTATGAAAAAGTAAAATATTGATTCTGTGTATTGGAGCTATTGTTCGTAATCGCAGTTAAGTGTTAAACAATTGACAACAATCCTGCCCTAGGACCCCCATTTGAATGGCCTTCGCTATCCACCCTAACTTTCATATTGACTTCTCACGTATCCTCAACTTCTCCCAAGAAAAATAAAGTTGCGCCCGAATTGTTGGCAGATTTTTTATATACATGTGTCAGGAAATAGTTCTGATTGTAGATAAGGTTTATTATGTGAGTCAACGGCTTAGAAATAAATGGGCAGAGGTGTTTTAGGTTTTCAGCATCGACGCCATCAAACCCAGGACAAGTAAGCTCATTATTGCTATTATGACATCGTTCTCACTTACATTATCAATAGCAAATTTATTGTCGGTGTTAAAGCTTTGCGGAGGACTAGGGTCGATTAAGATTATGTCTGCATTTTTTTTCCCCACAATCACGAAATAATTATTGAAAATATTCGCCATATTTTCCGCATATTTTTCGGTGTAGTGTGTGTCGATTCCGTCGATTATGGTTATGATAAGTGCATATTGGGTTTTTTGCCTATACCTATAGATCTGTGTATAGTTTGCTAAATTTGTTGGCATCGTTTCCAGCATTTTGAAGACAGTTAATTATAGTTTAAATAAAAAAAAGGACAGCCCATATGGGGAACTTATATATCCTAGTTTATTATGTATGCATGCTACGTGTCCGTGTAGATTTTTATTGGTTTTATCTCGACAATATCTTTTAACTCTAGTACTTTTAAGTGATGAAAATTAATTTGGTAGGTTTTACTTAATAATTAACGGTTTGCAATTACATTTGCTAAATTATGGCATGCTCGAAAATAGGTTGGCGCTTTTTCAAATTTAACTGAAAAGCTGGTTATCAGCTTGAACGAATTCCATTACAAGGCATCTTGTTATTTCTTTCTACTCTACATTGCACTAACGATGAAGTTTGACTAATTCGACAGAACAAGCACAACCGAAGCAAGCATTAAAGTTGATTTCATTTAAATCAAACATTTCTACTTTAAATCAAAATTGTTTCGCTTTTGATAAATTTGGGAAAAGCGCTTCGACTTTAAATTGGAGAAGTCTCAATTTTAAGTCAAAGTATTCCAAACTAAAAACCAAAATCGTTCGTGGTTAACTCTAACCATTTGTTCGCCTTGATACCTTAGGCAGAAGTGCTATGTCTTTAAATTAAACTAGTTTAAATTTTAAATAAAAGGATTTGGAACAGCTGGGAGTAGAATTTCCATTACCTTAGCTTTCGTTATCTGCATATTAACTTAACACGCATCGTCAACTTGTCAGAAGCATAATAAAGTTGCTCCCAACTTGTTGGGAGATGATTTTGTGTTTTATCAAATAATAAAGGTCTCATCAGAGACCGAAACTTAATACATTAAACAATGTAAAATCTGGAAATCTTTCGCTTTTTTCGAGAGTATTTTGGTTTAATGCGATTTTTCTAGGATGTTTCTGAATTTTTTTGAGGTGTAGAAATTTAGAATCAAAGTTTGTATGATATGTTCAGCGCTTCGTCTAGCTAAAATAAACCGAATGATTTTCAACTCTTCTCCTGTTCAAATTCAATTTTCGAATCATTTTCTATAAAATTTTTGCGAACAAAACAAATTCTATGCAAACCACCACATCTACATTTTAGTTCAGGCGATGCCGGTGATAAAATCGAATCCATACTCTAATAAGTCCTAGTTAGCATCTAGGTCTACAATTCGAAGACCAAGAGTTCAAATCCAGATCGGTGGTTTCTTTTCAAAATATTGCAGAAAAAGGTGAAAGTATAGTACGCTTCATCGCTCAAATCTTGTTCATTTCTTAGTAACGTCGATACTCAGGATCAAGGCAAAAAAATGAAACTCAAAATTATACTCACTTCTGTCTATATTATCATTCAGGATGATAATAATTGTTAAGTGACAGGACATTAGTCTAATTGATTTCGGCATTACACAAGCCTTTCTATGCTTTGCCTTCTCTATCAGTAGCCAAAAGACATCAAACACAATTATAGCCATTCATTCACAGGATTATGAGGAAAAGTCAGAGAACAATGAAGATCTCACTCCTTTATCAGGATATTTATGTTGTTAGCGTGCGCCTATCAATCTATCAGTCTCGTCTTATTCTGAAAACTAATTAAGAGAGAATGCTTGATTGAGGATTTATGACCGAATGATGTAGAGCTACTACCTTGAATACCCAAATTCAGTCATCGTTCTGCCATCTCTTGTTAATCTAGGAATCATATAGCTATTCAGAAGGATATCGACGAAAATATAAGGGACATTCATTTTCCAGTAAATTCAATGTCCAGTTCGGTTTTCATTAAATTCGTTCCAATCGTGATGGTCATCAGTAAGTCCGATATCCTTGCTGTCTGGATAGAGACAACGTTTCATTGATTCGAACTCTGTCAAGCGTTTATCATTTTGGGGATTTGAGCTCATGATGGATTCCAACAGGGCAACAGCAGCCGCATGATGTATCAACAACACATAAAATTTGTGAGATATTGATGGTTTTATTCGTTCTGACTGACCAATTTCGGAGCATCCTCCCAGGCCAGTGTGTTCAAATTGAATTAGGTACATTGCCTCATCCTTAATTTCTGGACCGGAATTTCGACTGCAATGAAAACAAATGGGTACGAACCAGTCAAGCAAGGATCTATCCTATCGCAGAAAAAAAGAAGGACGATTAAAACAGCCGAGCATTAGTCAGTGTAATCGGTTCTGAAGCTCAATTTACAGACCTTTCCTAGTCCCTTCGGCCCCGTCACACTACTTCGGATTAATCGCGACTACGAAGTAGTCATTTTCACTTGAAAAATGGAACGTTTCGACAGGAGCCCAAAATACCGGCCGTTTGTATTCCAAATGGTTCATTTCCCAGGACGAACATTTTTTTGCGCCCTATTAAAAACGCGCGCTACGAAATGATGCGATTTGTATTCAAGTTCATGCCTTAGAAGCGGACCATTTAAGATCATTTCGGCAAGGATTCGTTTTTTCTCCGTCCATCTTTTATAACGTACTAAATTTTTATGCTCGTTCTAAGTTCCTTCTGTTTTTTCGGTTGTAAATATAAATTTTTCGAGTTAATTACTTAATTGAGTTCGGCGGTAGATAGTGGGCTAAGGTCACGATTATGTAGTATGATGCCTAGAGAAAAATATAAAAATGTACTTCAGTTTTACTGAAGGAGTTATGAGTTCTTATTCAAGTACTTTACCATAAAAGGCGAACAGATTAAACTTTCAAATTAAATAAATTCAAGAGTATAAACTGTATATGAAATTTAAGATTGTTTCGTGTTTGCCTTACAGTTTGGACCGCTTAGAAATAATTTCTTTTATATTATTTTTTGGAAAGAAAAAACCTTATTTCATGAACTGCTTACATCCTGTTTCCCATACAAATTTCATGAAATTTAAAAAAATTGATTTTTCTCCGAAACTATTTGAGCTATCGAACTGAAAATTAGGTCAAAGCTCAAAATATTAATCTTTCGCCTCACTCCTTCTACCCTCTCACATACAAATTCAAAATTAAAAAAAAAATACATTTCTTCGATTTTCATTGAAAAGCTAAAAGAACGAATTTTTGCCAGTGTTATTAATAGAGTATTGTGATCGGCACAGAAAAAAAAAGTTTGCTACCCTGAAATTTTTTTTTCGCTTTTCATGACTAAATTAGCCTAAAAATTAAAAAAAAATCCGTTCCGCCGTACATATGGACTCATAGCTCCGACACCCTTCAAGGTACACTGTTCGTTTATGGGTGGATTGTTGATTGAGTAAATAAGCTCCAGAGGTATGAAGAGCATTTAAAAAACTTTGAAAATAATTTAATTTTCTTATCCATTGACATCCGAAAAGGAAAAGGAAGTAATTGTAGGCCGAATTTTTTCTTCAAATGATTATATCTTCGAAATTACTAATCACAAAAAATTCATATTTTGGGACCATTAAGGTGGTATATATATTCACCAGAATCAGCTTAGAAAAAGGCTAATTATTGTAAAAGGGCGGGTCAGGGGGTGCAAAGAAAAACACTTAAAAATGAATATCTCAACTGTCTCTGGAGCTATGTAATTGAAACTTGAAATATATACTAAACTACACTAACGAAATATGAAAAAAATATAACATATGGACATAATAGTAGTGGGGGGAGCATTTCAAAATTACAAATCGTTACATCTCAAAATTAAGTACAGATATTAAATCAAAAAGTTGTCAGATTATGGAACTATATGTTTAGTTTTGGTAAAAATTCATGTTGGGGGAGTAAGGGGAGTGAGGTTTTTTTTATCTTTTTTTTTTACCGAATGACATGTGTTATAGGCAATTTCGGCCTTTTATGTGCAATGCACAAACACAGTCATGGAGGGAAGGAATAGTATTGGGAAGGTTTGGGGAAGGGGAGTGAGAACGACGGTAGCGAGTGGAGAAGCTGGTATATTGCTCAGTGGCAAAAAAGTTGAAAATTTTGAGTGATTGTTTTAGGGCTCTGATAAAAGATATAAAGTTTAAATTTTGAACGTCGGTACATCTATTTAATATACATAGAAAAAAAATAAAATTGTTATACACCGCAGTGGAGGTCTAACGTGCACAAGGTGTTTCATGTGCAATGGAAAAAACATATAAACTGAAAATTTTGAAAGACATTTTAAGGTAAAAACTTCAAAATTTGTGAAATGCATATAAAAAAAATTTCTAGAAGTTTGAAATATTAACTGGTCGAATACCTTCAAAACTTCTACCCCCTCCCATACAATATTATTTTTCGACCATTTTAAAAAAAATCAATTATCACCTATGTAACTATTAAAAGCTATCAATTTCAAATTTTGCACAAAAACTTATAAAAATAATTGAAATCAAATTTCTTTAAAGGTTTTGTAATCGCGCTTGCCCTTCTATCCCCTCTCATACAAAAGTATCATTTCGACCTATTTCATTGAATCAACTAATTACCAACAAATTAATAGCTACGAACTTGAAATTTTGTACAAGCACCTTATAAGAGAAAGGAAATAAAACTGCATATCTAATTTTACGATTCCCATACCTTCTCTACCTCCTCCCAAATGTTCGGTTTCGTGAATGTAAAATACAGCGAATTTTATGAAAATGCAACTTCGTCTATGGTGGTTGGATGGGTATAGATAGGGCATCTGATCGGCGTCATTAGGCGACGCCCAGTATTGTATATGTTATATACATATCTATTGTGCTCATCATACCTCCACGTGGTAGCCACCGGATACTGGTCTTGTCCAACCGGACGGCGCGAGTGCTAATGAAACAGAAAAATTCTAGCACTATAATAAGATGGCTCTCCAAGTTGGGGGTTGGGCGATGCGTTAACAACTCATCCTCGGAAAAACCACACCTGTTTCGAAACCTGAAGCAACGCCTCGGACTGGATTGATTCAACGGCAACGACCACGCAAAAGAAAAATGGACTATTCCTTCGGATCTTGGAACGTGCGATCCCTGTACAGAGCAGGAGCAGTGAGAGCGCTTCTGGAACAGGCAGTCAAATACAATATAAACATAATTGCACTCCAAGAAACTAAATTGTTAGGTAACGAGATTACTGACTATAGATCGCACACAATTTTCAAAAGTGGGAAATCATCGGGAAGCCGGGAATTTGGAGTTGCGTTTATCGTCGACAACAAGTTTAAACACCAAGTTACCAACTTCAAATCTGTCAATGAACGATTGTGTGCAATCCGCATTAAAACAAGTTTTTTTAATGTTTGGCTTATTAATGTCCACGCCCCAACGGAAGACAAAGACGACGAAGTTAAAGACGATTTCTACAGCACCTTGGAATCAACATTCGACTTCCTTCCGTCGAATGATATTAAAATAGTGTTAAGTGACTTTAACGCGAAAGTGGGCAAAGAAGACACATACATAGGGACAATTGGAAGGCACAGTCTCCATGATATTAGTAACGACAACGGCCAGAGGCTGACTGATTTCGCCAGCAGCAAAAACCTAATTGTAAGCTCGACATGCTTCCCGCATCGTGACATTCATAAGAGAACGTGGGCATCACCCGACGGAAGAACATTCAACCAAATAGACCATGTTCTAATAGAGAAAAGGACGGCCTCCTGTATTCTCGACGAGCGTACGTGTCGAGGGGCTAATTGCGACACAGACCAATAATTGGTAAAGACCAAGTTCTGATGTCGAATCGCAAACCAAGGACACCCAAAAACACAACCGGTTCCTAAATTCGACATAGGAAAACTCAAAGACGAGAAAATAGTTGCGAAATATGTATCAGCCTTGGAGAGGCACTTCGCAATAATGCTGAATACCACCGCCAGCAAGTCAATAGAGGAAATGTGACAAAATATCAAAGATGGCATTACATCTGTCGCAGAGGAGGTGATAGGACAACGACCCCGGTGCAAAAGAAATGATTGGTTCGACAACGAATGCAAAGATGTCTTAGAATGAAAAATTCAAGCTTATGAAATATTAACGGAACGGGCGACACGAGCCAAACAGGACAAATACAAGGATCTTAGACGATTTGCAAACAAAATACGCAGACAAAAAAAACCGAAGTACAATAATGACGAAATTAAAAACATGGACGAACAATTTAGATTACACAACACAAGAGCCGCGTATTCCCTTGTTAAAAGGATGAAAGAAAGATACAAACCGAAAACGACCCTCTGCAAGGATGCAGAAGGGAAATTTATAAGTAACGCGGAAGATATAAAACTAAGATGGGCACAATATTTTGAACACCTTCTTAACCTGAGCCCATCACCTACACGAACAGCAGCAGCAGATACAATAGCAGGTATAACTGATGTAACAGCTGATGAAGGATCCTCTTTGAGTCCTCCCACACTCAAAGAAGTAAAAACAGCCCTAAGGAACCACCCAAACAACAAAGCGCCGGGCACTGATCAAATCCCAGCTGAACTTCTGAAATCCGGCGACACCTGCATAGCGCATCTCCTACATAGATTAGTCACGGACATATGGACGCAGGAAATACTTCCTGAAGATTGGCGCAAGAGCATCATATGTCCAATTTATAAAAAAGGTGACAAACTCTGCTGCGAAAACTACCGAGGAATATCTCTGTTGTGTACGTCTTATAAGACCTTAACGAAAATTCTAGAAAAGAGAATTAAGCCCTATGCTGATAAAGTAATTGGTGAATACCAAGGCGGATTTAGAGCTGGACGCTCGACTACGGACCAGATATTCTCAGTTAAGCAGGTGCTGGAAAAGTGCTGGGAATATAATATTGATGTGCACCAGATCTTTGTTGACTTCAAGCAAGCATACGACAGTATCTACAGGCGCGTACTGTATAAAATCATGTTGGAGTTTGGAGTCCCACCGAAACTGGTCCAACTGACAAGAATGACAATGACTGAGTCTTTGTCACAAGTCAGAGTAGAAAATGATCTGACTTCCAGTTTTAAAACAGACAACGACCTTAAACAAGGTGACGGCCTGGCACCAATGCTTTTCAACGCAACACTCGAATATGTTGTTCGGAAACTTCCCGTTGACACCAAGGGAACACTATGCTTCAAATCCACACAACTCGTAGCATATGCCGACGACATAGATATCCTTGCAAGATCTTTGGAGAGTGCTAAGGAAGTATTTGTAAACCTTGACTCGGTAGCAAGGGAAGTTGGACTACGTATTAATGAAAATAAAACAAAAATTATGACGCAATCTAGGAAAAAGAAACCAATCAGACAAAATATTATGGTAGGAGATTATAACCTAAAAAACGTAGACAACTTTATATACCTAGTGGCGAACCTATCGAAGGATGGAAGCGAACCCATCGAAATTAGAAGAAGAATAATTATGGCAAACAAGACGTATTATTCGGTACTTCCAATAATTAAAAACAAAAACGTACACAGGTTAAACAAACTTAAGTTATATAAAACGATTATACGACCTGTGCTATGCTATGGCAGCGAAACGTGGACATTAACTCGGACATTAACGGATTAACGGACAAAGACCGGTCAGAAAACCATGAAAGCGCTGGGAGGATTCGATTGACGCAGACAGCAAATCACTGCTAAGATTTTCAAACTGGAGGACGCGGTCACTGAACCGAGATGGATGGAGGCAAAGCATTCAGGAGGCCAAAGTTCGATTTGGGCTGTAGCGCCATCGTAAGTAAGTAAGTTACTTCGTCTATGAAACACACATTTGGCTAACTGTCCCTATGACATTGCAATGATTACAGAAACTTGGCTCCTAGAATCGCATTTAGATGCGGAAATCATCCCTTATGGATGGTCTATTTTTCGGAAAGATAAATTTAAGCTGTAACACTTGGTTGGTCACCGAGGAGGTGGTGTCTTCATTACTGTAAACAATAGACTCTCTAGCTAACCCATAGCTGTTCAGTTGCCCATTAATGCGTTTTTTGAGATTTGCGCATGTATAATCCAAATTCTACTTCTACTTCTACTATGGCGCTACAGCCCAAATCAGACCTTGGCCTCCTGATATTCAGGTTCCTTCACATTTTTTCATTACTTATTATGGAAGGGTTGTTAGCCCTTCGCACAACCCTCTTTCTACGATTTTTTTCATTTTCATAGAATGAGGTGACCAAGGTATATCCAAGCAGGCAAAGTGCTGGAATTATATATTGCACCGACCGGGATTTGAACTCCCGACCTTCGCATTACAAGACCAACACGCTACCTACTAGGCTACACCCTAGCTATAATCCAAATGGTAGATAGAAATCTGGTAATAGTCTGTTTCTACATTCCACCTGATTCTACTGAGCAGCAGTATGCTGATCTTGCGGAATCCATCACACTGATTCATTCATCTATCCTTCCAGGTGATGAGTTTTTGTTGTATGGTGATGCAAATCTCAGTGGTGTTAAATGGGAGGCCAGTGAAATTTTCAATTCCGTATTTGGCCCACTTGACATAAAAGAGCATCAAATTTCATTTTTATCTGAAATTCACTTACTTGGTTTGTTCCAAATATCTGATAAAGCTAATAAATTCGGAAATGTTTTGGATCTCGTTTTCACCAGTGTTACTTCAAATTTTTCATTAAAAGAAGCAACCTCTACCTTGACTAAAAAGACAAGTGTTTTCCACAATATACTTTGCTTAAATTATTTTTCTTCTATACATGATTTTCGCAGTGACTCTAACAAGATCATAGCCTATGATTTTACCAACGCTGACTATGAAATGATAAATCTTGAAATTTCAAATTTCAAATCTTCAGTCAATAATAGTGTTGATGTGAATGAAAGTGCTGAAAATCTTGTTGCCTTTTTGATGATTATAATAGATAAACACACCCCTAAACGTATTAGTACCAAGTTGTCTTGTCCTCCGCATATGGATAAAAGCCTTAGAATATTACGTAACAAACGTAAAAAATTCTACAGGAAATGGTCTAAATCTAAATCAGTCGAGGATCATATTGCATTTCTGCATCTGCGCGAACAATTCGATGTTAGTGAAAAGGAAGCCATGAAACTCCATAACCTTAAAATGGTAAACAGCTTGATTGATCACCCTAAAATGTTTTGGCAACACATTAATGACAAACGTGGTACAAGTGGCTATCCGGCTTCTATGAAATTTGATGATCTTCTGATCCTAAAGAAATTGCAAACTTTTTCGCTAATCACTTTGATTCCAAATTTTCCAAGCCTTTCAAGTTCGATCCTGGTAAGTTTTCCCATATACCTTTTCAGGATCCGAAATTAACTAACGTGATCCTGACTATTGACCAAATAACTTCTGCACTGCTTGATATTAATATTCATAAAGGTGCTGGACCTGATCTCATTCCCCCCATTTTTCTAAATAAAACCGCCTCTACTTTACCTCGATTATTGCTTCCTTTGTTTAATGCGTCGCTTCAGCAATCCATTTTTCCAATATGCTTTAAATTGGCGCATATAACACCTATTTTTAAGTCTGGAGATAGATCTGACATTCGTAATTACAGAGGAATAAACATTTTATAATCTATTGGCAAGATTTTCGAAAAGCTGGTTGCGGGAGTACTAATAGAAACCGTAAGTCCTTTTATTCATCCTTGCCAACATGGCTTCCTAAAGGGTAAGTCAACTGTTTCCAATCTTTTGGAATATTCTACATTCATTAGACAAAAAATTGGTAAAAGTAAACAGGTAGACTCTGTGTATACAGATTTTTCTAGCGCCTTTGATGTAGTAGATCACGGTCTGCTTCTATTCAAGTTAGAGCATTATGGAATTAGCGGCATTTTCTTGAAGTGGTTGAAGTCTTACTTGACGGATCGTATACAAAAAGATAGATTTTTTTCGCATCTATCCAACATGACTACAGTCTCCTCTGGCGTTCCCCAAGGTAGCATATTGGGGCTCCTTCTATTTATTATTTTTATTAACTACGTGCCATTACTTTTAAACGAATACAATTTATCCTTTTATGCTGATGACTTAAAAATCTTCAGAATTATCAAATCAAATCGAAATTGCATCATATTGCAAAGCAATATTGATATTTTATCAGAATGGTGTTCGGATAACGCTATGCAATTGAATTGAATGTTAATAAATGTAATTAACTTTTCTAGAAAAAAGTCTGGCACTTTTCATTTTGTCTATAATATTAGCAATGAAAATTTAAAGCGTGTCTCTCAAATCAAAGATCTTGGAGTAATATTTGACCCTAAGTTGTCTTTTAAATCCATATTGATAAAATTGCAAACAGTGGTATGGCTATGATAGGTTTCATTAAGAGAAGAGTCAAGGAATTTAATCACCCACACCTGTGTAAGTCTCTTTTCTGTCCGCTGTTGTTACCGCTGCTCGAATATGCAAGTGTTGTTTCGTCACCTTCTACTCAAATCGACTCGTACAGAGTTGAAAGAGTACAAGTTCAATTTCTTCTGTTTGCTTTGCGAAGTCTTCAGTTTAGTAGCTATCGGTTGCCCTCTTACAAATGTCGGCTACTTCTGCTCAATATGACCACTCTCGAGAGAAGAAGAGAGCTTGCTTGCTTCTGCTACTCTTGCTTTCGATCTGATTAAGTCAAACATGATTTCGAGCGAGCTCCTTTCCCGCTTTATATTTGTTGACCACAGGTTTAATTTTTGAGGATCTTCAAAAGTGAAACTCACCATACCGATTTTTTGATGAATGATCCTATTGCTTGCGCCATAAAAAACTTCAATTTGCATTCAGACTGCTTTAATAGTTTTGTAAGCAGAAATACCTTCAAAGATAAAATAATGACTAAATTTAAGACATTATTTGAAAAATAATATTTAGGTCTTAGTTTTATAGTATTTTTTTGTTTTGATTTTAATATTTTATGTTTGTTGTAAGTAATGGTTAAAACTTTTTTTCATAAGCCTAGTATTAAGATTGTTTTTTTTTTACTATATTTGTGTAAAATAGACTTAACTTGTCTACCTATATTAAATAAACAGAGAATATTGGACGTAATTCAAGCAATTAAAAAGCAATTAACATCCACCTACCCTTACTATTACCCCTCCTCCTCCCCTGATAAAAACCCAAACCTGCAGAAATGAATGAAATACTTTTAAATTGACTACAGCCCTGCTCAAGAACTCCCTTTCACTTAGTCTTCCATAACCACTCTAAACTGCATATTGACTTTCCACTCAGCCGCAACTTGTGCCAAGAATAATAACGTTTCGCCCGACTTATTGGCAGTTTATTTTCATTTATTTCCAAACTTAATCGTGACAGTGCCCTACTCTGAAACTCTTGGAGAGGAATATAATTACAATTGCCGCCATAGTTTTAAAGTCACTGTAAACGAGAAAATTAAAGAAGACGTCTCTTATCTGAAAGCCTGAAAACACCCGGCTCATCATATTCCTTGGCACGTTCATGTACTATTAAATTGAATCTTTTAAAGTTACTGATTAATTGAAGCAGAAAAGAAGAGAGAAAAATTATGAAATCATGCTAAAATAAATAAACTGCCAACAAGTCGGCGAAACTTTATTATTCTTGGGACAAGTTGCGGATGAGTGGAAAGTCAATATGCAGGTTAGAGTGGTTAGGGAAGGCTAAGTGAAAGGGAGTTCTTGGGCAGGGCTGTTGTCAATTTAACAATATTTCATTCGTTTCTGCAAGTTTGGTTTTTTATGAGGGGAGGAGCAGGGGTAATAGTAAGGGTGGGTGGATGTTAATAGCTTTTTAATTAATTGCTTAAATCACGTCCAATATTCTCTGTATAGAATGTGTTTCATAGACGAAGTTGCATAGAATTTTCATGAAATTCGGTGTATTTTACATTCACGAAACCGAACATTTGTATGGGAGGGGGTAGAGAAGGTAGGGGAATCGTAAAATTTGATATGTAGTTTTATTTTGCTTCTCTTGTAAGGTGCTTGTACAAAATTTCAAGTTCGTAGCTTTTAATTTGTTGATTATTAGTTGATTTAATGAAATTGGTCGAAATCATACTTTTGTATTGGAGGGGGTAGAAGGGCAAGCGCGATTTCAAAACTTTTAACGCAATTTCATTTTAATTATTTTTGTAAGTTTTTATGTAGAATTGCAAATTGATAGCTTTTAATAGTTAGGTGATAAGTGATTTCTTAAAAATGGTCGAAAAAATAATTTTGTATGGGAGGGGGTAGAAGTTTTAAAGGTTTTCGGCCAGTTAATACTTCGAATATTTAGGGATTTTTTCAAATGCATTTTGCAAATTTTCAAGTTTCTACTTTAAAATTTCACTCAAAAAATTTCAGTTTATGTGTTTTTTTCAATGCACATGAAACACCTTGTGCACGTTAGACCGGGAGGGTCAGTTTATAACAATTATGGATCAAGTTATTATTATTTTTGTATGAACATCAAATAGACGTATCCACATGCAAAATTTAAACTTTGTATCTTTCACCAGAGCCCCAAGAAAATCACTCAAAATTTTTGACATTTTTGCTTATCACCTCCTTCCCCTTACACCTCCCAACTTATAATTTTTACCAAAATTAACTATTATGTAGTTCTACAATCTGACAAATTTTTGATTTGATATCTGTACTCTTTTTTGAGATATAAGGATTCGTAATTTTGATAAGTGCGCCATTTTTGAAATGCTCCCCATTTCCCCCCACTACTATTATTTCAAGATGTTATAATTTTTTTTGTATTTATTCAGTATAGTTTAATATAAGTTTTAAGTTTTAATTACATAGCTTAAGAGATAGTTGAGATATTAATTTTTAAGTATTTTTCCTTGCACCCCCCTGACCCTTCCCCTTACGATAATTAACCACTCTCTAAGCTGATTCTAATGGAACTATATGCCACCTTAACGGTCCCAAAATATTAATTTGAAGATATAATCATTTGAAAAAACAATTCGGCCGACAATTTGTTTTTAGCCCCCCTTTTTCGGACACCAATGGATAAAAAAATTTAATTATTTTTTAAAGTTGTCTTACAAACCCCTCTATATGTGTGTTGAGTTTTAGCTTCTTAGCTGTTACCATGGTTGAGATATTTGAATTCGTATTTTTCAGCGTTAGCGCTCTCCCCGCCTCCCCCTGAACCCGTACACCTCCCAAAATAAGTATCTGCCTGAGATCTGCAACTATCTACAATCCCCCCAAAAATGAACTTTCTATCTTGAAGGGTTTGGGAGTTAATGTGCGCTGAGCGTACACACCGGCGGACGGCGTACAGACAGACGGATTTTTATACTCTAGATGAAATCTGAGAGTATATTGTGTTTGCCTTACCGTTTGTAACGCTAAAAAATAATGCTCGCACAGAGCCGCCAAGGGTACAGAAATATTTGTTGTCGCTCAAAAACTTCGATTCCGAGTTGCTGTCTGTCCGTCTGTCTACAGCATAACTCTCGAACGCTTTGAGCTATCGTGCTGAAATTTGTTGTGTGTCATTTTTAGCAAAAAAGAAACCTTAAGTTCGTGAACGGGCCACATCCCCCCACTCCTTCTACCCCCACCCATACAAATTTCACGAAATTCTGAAATTTTCAGAAATTGATTTTTCTTTGAAACTGTTTAAGCTATCGACTTGAAATTTGGGCCAAAATATAATGATATAAATGTCATTAATATGACTGAATATTGATTAGATCCCGTCACTCCTTCTACCCCCTCCCATACAAATGCATAGTTTTGAAAAATGCAGTTTTTCGCTTTTCGTTGAAACTAGCAAAGTTATAAAAACGAATTCTTGCCAGAATTAATTTTATTATAATTTCAATCAGAATCGAAAAAATTATCAACTTCACCTCACTCCTTCTACCCCCTCCCATACAAATTTCACGAAATTTTGAAATTTAAAATAAATTTTTTTTCTTCGAAACTGTTAAAGCTATCTACTTAATATTTTGCATAAAGCATACAAATAGAAATATCAATAACTGGAAAAAAATGTGTTTTGATCCGTACACTCCTTCTACCCCCTCCCATACAAATGTACAATTTTTGTTAAGTGCATTTTATCGATTCCCACTAAAACTAGAAAAAGTATAAACTTCAAATTTTGCCAGAATTTGTTTTTCAATAATAGCAATAAATGCTAAAAAAAACTATCAGCTCCTCTTCACTCCTTCTAGCCCCTCCCATACAAATATCTGTTTTATAAATTCAAGAAAAGCATTTCTCCTTCGAATATATTAGAACTATCGAATTTGACACTGAATCAAAGCGTGGTGACAAGGATGATGATAAGCAGTTTCAAAATCATCTTAAACGCTCCACTTTCTTTGCCACATCTCATACAAATGCCTCAATTTCAGGAAAACTATGTCTAATTGAAAATAATGAAAGCTACAAACCTTAAATTCAGCACGAAATATTTTGCATACCACATTAGGTGTCATATCCAAAAATTACAAACCTTCCCCTCTCCTTCTCCCACCTCCCATACAAAAGTCACTATTAATTATTTAAAAGAATTGGAGGTGACATATTTTCCGGTACATTGAACTCTTTCTCATTTCATCTAGAGTATCATATGATTGGGCTTTACGCCCAATCATAATTCTTTTATGTTTTTTTTTGCATATTTAGGCTAATTTAGTCATGAAACGCGAAAAAACAAAATTTCAGGGTAGCAAATTTTTTTTTTCCAAGTCGATCACAATACTTTATTATTAAAAGAATAATGTAAAATTGAGACGGAAATAGATGGATAATAGATTAATGAAGATTCGAAGACAGAGATGAAAAGAAATGAACAAAAAAAAATCAGTTTGAGCTTAAGTAAATGCAAATAAAATAAATAGAATAGGAAAATTCTTCTTTAAAACTCCAATATCATTAAATTTGCAGAAAATTTCATATTTTCATTTATTTATATTTTTTTTTTTAAATAAATAGATTAATTTGTAAATCTAAATTTTCTTAAAATTAATACCTAATTTATATATGGACATTTACAAGGATTATTTTTTTGTGTGCTTGTTAGTTTGTTTTTTATGACTTTTTTTGCAATAACAATAACAGCAATATAAGCTTTCAACTGTTTTTTAGAGAAAACAAATTCATTTTATAAATTTTACGTTAATTTTTATAACCGTCTAACATATTATTATTTTACTTTTCTCTTAAATGACAATATTTACACTGCAATATTTACAAGTTTTTTTATGGTATATACGATTTGTTGTATTTTGCCTTTAGATTATCTTATATAGCCACTAAGCAGTTCTAGTTTTCGAGCTATTAGCACATTTTTATTTTTGACTGTCATGTGAGGTAGGTGAACGAAATTTGGAAGACAAGTTCAGATGCTATTTTTGGAATGTTTAATTTTTTTTTACGGTATTGACGGTGGCTGGGAAGAAATTGGATTAAATTGTTAGCATACTCATATCTATATTTTTTTGCTAATGAACTAAATCAGGTAAAAACAAATGTACCAGTACGAGTACAGAACCAAGTACGGATACTGTAATACAAGTACATGTGCGGTAATTTTATTTATGAATTATTCGACTATTCAAAAATATGTATAATAAAAAAAAAAACTGTGCTTTCAAAATGCTGAACTGTGGGTTTTGGGTTCCAGAAAAAAAAATTTAATTTGGATAGATTTTAAAATTAAATAATAATTTGTATCGAGTTTTTAATTAATTTAAGTCAACTCTAACAGTCATACGATTACACTGCCGAGAGGTGATATTCATCACATTTTCATTTTGTTTTTTAAAGACACTACTTAATTATACAATATTTATTATATAGGCGGTAATAAAGTTGCTCGCTTAAAAACTATTATTGGAACATCTTACAACGTCTTTAATTTCTAGACAACAAAAAAAAAAAATTTGATATTTATATAATTACAAATGCATAATTACAAAGTCCCTGAATTTTACAAAAATTAGAATTAAAAATTAAATGTTCCCTCCTTCCGTTTTTTTAGAATTTAATTTCCACAAATTTACATTAAAATAACTAATTGAGCGTAAATTTCAATTGTTATTAGAAGACCCATACAAACCCATTGAATAGCATTCTTCAATCGATAGTCCATTGTGTGTCAAACTGATCCTACCGAATTACTATCGTAAGCAACAAGTAAAGAATCATCTTCATCGCTACCACTTCCAGCGCTCTTATCTAGTTCATCGATAACTTCCAGCTGTGCCGATCGAATTCGATATTTATGATTGCGATTCAAAGGACTAAGAACTTCAGAGTGATCTTCTAGTTCAACCAGGTCGGTGTCGCAATCGTCGTCTTCGTCGGACATGACATAATCCATACTATCATCGTCTTCAAACATACCATTCAGGAAGCACTCATTTTCACCGATACCTGCGCTACTGCTACCACCGCCAGGGCCACCACCACGTGATGAAGTATTCGTGGTTTGCGTACGATCCGAATCATTTAGGTTATATCATAGTTCGATAATTTCGGGTCCTTTCCATGTGATACCGATGCGTAAAAGATTGTAGAAACGCATTACGCCCCACATTGCAAGGACCTGGAAATTAGAAAGAGAGAAAAAATATTTAGTTACAGTCAATATTTTGGCGATCATTTCAATAATAGTTATGTACAACAAAAATTTCATAGTATGACCGAGAGTAAGTTCAGGTTATTTACGTACTTACTCAAAGTATGTATAGATTTTTTTTTACCGCACCGAGTAGAACTTTGGGGTTCATCCTTTAATGTAATGCACGGAATTGGAAAAGGAATGAGGCTTATTGAGGTGGAGAGAGACAAAAGTGACGGTGGACATTGTTCTTGAAGAACCGCAGGTTTTCCTTGTTGGGAAACAAATTAGCTGGCAAACCGTTTCAAAGTCTATACGTTCGCAAAATAAATGGCTGCCCTTATTACGAGGAGGTAAAGATTTTACAGTGTACTCGTGTGAGCGTTCAGCTAGGCGAGTATTCCAGGGAAAAGTATAAAGTGGAGGAATGAGTAGCGATAGTAAGTGTTGAGTACTTTGACATTTCTGAGATGCTCGAAAGAATCGATAGAAGACATGATGGTCTCGTCTCCAATTAGTCGGAACGCATGTTTTTGAATACGACTGTGCAATGCAAGGTGGGCTTTGGGTGCCCCAGCCCAAACATGCGATTTGTACTCTCAATCAATTAAATTTCTGTTAAGACCCCGTATAGGGGCATAGGACAGAAACAACTCTCTTTCACAAGGCGCGATCCTGAACATCGGCCCTTAGCTGTTACCAGGGCTTGTTTATTTCTCTGGCCTCCTGTTCAGCTGTAGCTGCTCGTTTCTATGTGCTACATGGTCGACCAACCCAACGTCTTCCTTGAGGATTATAATCTAGAGCCTGTTTGGCGATGTTTCACTCTGGTTTCCTCAAAGTATGACTGCCACTTCCGCCTTTGAATCTCAATACCTATTTTAGTCTGGCCAGTTGTACTCCAAAGTTCGTCGTTGGAGACCATTTCTGGCCAGAACATTCCTAAAATGCGTCGAAAGAATTGGTCCACGAAAATTTTCAGTTTCTTGGTAAGTTTCTTGGTTCCACGTAGTACAAACATATAACAATACGGATTTGACGCATGCGTCAAAAACTCTCAGCTTCGTGCGAGGAGATATTAGGAGAGCCTTAACATCCTTTTCGGCTACGCCGTCCATGCTGACAATGCTTCCGAGGTAACAAAAAACTTGCACCTCTTCCACATCTTATCCGTTAAGAATAATCAGCGTGCTTGTGCTCGAACGATTTTCGCACATTTATTTTCAGCTTCACCTCTTTGCATTTAGAATGCAACGAGCGAACATTTGACTCTAAGTCCGAAGGGTTATGCGTAAGTAAGCACACGTCATCAGCATAATCAAGGTGACTTAAGATGTTAAATTGTCTCCATTGAAGACCCCTATTATCCCCACCTTCTAGTACAGCTTTCGAGATGTTAGGGCTGGTGATAATATGCAGCCTTTTCTGACACCCGTTCGCACAGGAAAGCTCTAGGACAGCTCTCCTCTATGCAAGACGCGATTCTTCGTAGAATTCATTAATCATAGCTTTGACCTTTTCTGGAATACCTCTCCTACGCAAAGCATTTCACATTTAATCTCACTTAACGCTGTCGAAAGCCTTCTTGAAGTCCACAAACATGAGATGTAGTGGCGAAACCATTTCGGCGGATTGCTCCAATATTATCCGTAGGTTGCACTCTAAACGTAGTATAATGTATGCCTTATAGATGCTCAGAAATATGTAGCTGCGAATACTCTCCCATAATACTACTACTATTAATAGTACTATACTACTAATTTCGAAAGCTACAGTCGGTTGGTCATGTACAGAGAATGGTGAATGGAAGAATACCCAAATGTGTACAGAAAGGAAAGGCGGAAGGAAAAAGTCCAGCAGAAAAATCAAGAAAATGCTAGGAGGATTCAATCGACGATGACATCAAATCACTTCTGAAATTTTTAACATGGAGGCCGTAGTCATTGGACAGAGAAAATTGGAGACGAAGCATACAGAAGGCTAAGGCCCGACTTGGGTTTTGGCGTCATTGATGATGATTATAGATGGTCGCTAGGACGGTCGGCATGAAATATTGTTTGAACTTTCCGAGAACCACTAGACGTTTAGAGGCAACATCAAAGATGTGCTGGGTCCAATTCAGGTGGTCTTTAGTGTGTGAAGTGTGAAATTAGTGCAAAGTTGAGCGCCACTAAAAGTCACATTGTAAGATTTTTTTACAGAAAGACATGTGTTATAGGCCATTTCGGCATCGGATAGTCAGGCGGTTTTGAAAGCCAACAAACATGCCTTCAAAACATAATCATCCTGGGAAAAAGGAACAAAGCAACCTTAATATCGGTCCCAGAACATATGCAGTGCTATCACTTCTTCTTCTACTTCTATAATGGCACTACAGCCCAAATTTTGCCCCGGCATCCTGACCTTCAGGTTCCTTAATATTTTTCATTATTTATTTTGGAAGGGTTGTGTGTTGTGTAGGCACAACCCTCTTATCTATGAATTTTTCATTTTCGTAGATTGAGGTGACCAGGCAGGCAGTGTGATGGAATTCTGCATCGACCGGGATTCGAACTCACGACCTTCGCTTTGTAAACCAACACTCAACCCACTAGGCTACACCCTACCACGTGTTCCCGAAATTATAAAAAAAAATTCGACCTTTATGTGCAATGCACAAACACAGTCATAGGGAGGAAGCGAGTGAGAACTACCATAACGAGTGGAGAAGCTGGATTATATTTTTCAGTTGTACTGACAAATATTTCCAAATGTTATGGGGGACTGATCAGAAACCATCTACTGAGTTTAGGAGTGGAACTGTTTCACTTTTTAAACCGTTTACCCATTTTATTTCGAAAAATTTGCACTAGCAATTGAAAAATTCGTGATTAAAAGCCCACTGCCTGAAATGGGAATCGAATCTACGACCTATTGACTCTGATGCAAGCAGGCTGCCCACTACGCCACGGAAGTCTCAAATTTATAACAATGAAATATCACGTTTGCGGGATGAATGACAAGCTTGTCTTTTGGAGTCCTTGAACTCGAATCTGTTTTTCCAGCTCCATTCCAGAATTAGGTTGCGATCTAAGTTCAGCGGACGAAATAACATCATGCGATTGGAAGCAATAGAATGCTGGTTTGATTCCGCAGCAGAGTTCAATTCATAGGTGTTATCTAAAGTACTGTTATCCGCAAAAGTATAAATTGGATTAAGAGTGGATGACAGAAGGACGTTAATGATAACTAAGAAAAAAATTGGAGATAAACAGAGCCTTAAGGGACATCAGAATCTATTGGGAAGGCGGAAGAAATAACGCCATCTAGCAGTAATCGTATGGTAAATTCACAGAGCAGGCTCTAATTCCACTAAACAAGGGTAGCAAGAAGACCTAAGTACTTGTAAACCGTGACTCGGTAGCACCGGTTGTTAGAGTACGTATTAAAGTTATAACACAATCTACGAAAAAGACACCAATCAGACAAAATATTACAGTAGGAGCAACTTTGAATGTCTAGAAACAACCTTAGCTAAGGATGAAAGCGAACCCATCGAATTTAAAAGATGGATAATGGTGGCAAATAAAACGCTTTATTCGGTATTTCCAATAATTGAACGTGCAGAGGAAAATTAAACTTAAATTATATAAAACAATTGTAAGGCCTGTGCTATGTTATGGCAGCGAAACGTGAATATTAGCTCAGGCATCCGGAAAATTTCTTAACGCGTTTGAAAGATTGGTCCTCGGTAGAATCCTCGGATCTGCGAGGGAAGACTCGATCTGCAAAATACGATACAATAATACAATAGAAAATTGTACGCCAACTTCCACAATCCAGAAATGTCATAAAGTTGAAAAAGCTATAATGGGCTGGTCATGTGCACCGGATGGATGACAAACGCGCACTAAAAGGGGAATCAATGAACATAGGCAGGTCGGAGAACCTCGGAAGCGCTGGGAGGATTCTATTGATGTACACAGGAAGTCACTGCTGTAATTCTCAAACTGAAGGACGCAGTCATTGAACCGAGATGGATTAAGGCGAAGTATTCAGGAGGCCAAGGCCCAATTTGGGCTATTGTGTAACCCATTGTAAGTAAATAAGTAAGTAAAAAGTACTGGTTATCGGGCGTTAGTTGGCGGTGTCTTGCTTTGCTTCCTTTCTTGGGATTTGGCTGAACATTCGAAACTTTCCACATACGTGGAAAGCACTCAGAAAAGTAGAAAAGATAGAAGAGATTGCAAAGATGTTTAGTTAAAGAAGACGAGCATTTTCTAAGGGTAACGGGGTGAATATCACCCGGACCTGCAGATTTGTGAATATTGAGATCTTGAAGGATGCTAGAAATAAGTTTCGTGCAAGAATGTAGTGTGGCAGCGAGAAACCATAATAATTTAGAGAGGAAGGTGATTGGTTTAAATGTAGAAGGTGAGAGATTCTAGCGAAACTTTCTGCTGGTGAGTTAGCTTTTCCGGTAGGATAAATCACGGTACGGTTGTCATCAATGAGAGTTAGTATTAAAGAAGAAATAAAGTTTTATTGACCATTTTAGTAAGATCTCGAGCCTTTAGGGCACTGAGGGATCTTCCGTCAAAGTTTTTAGTCATGCTCAAATTTAGCATGCTTAAGTTTGGATTTGCAGGCATTTCTTGATGTGTTGTTCGAATGCCTGTAAAGTTTTCAAATGCTTTTTCTGAGCCTGAATGGCATGGAGACAATCTTTATTGAACCAAGAGTCTTCCGATGGCCTGTCTCTTTTATGATTGAAAAATATGTAGAGCTTCATCGCAGTGATTGGAATCAAAGCACAATTTGCAATTAAAGGTATTAAAGAAGTCGCCATTTAGCGCGCCCTCCTTCAAATTGGCTGTTTTGAAATGTACAATATTTCTTCAAGGAAGCTAGATTATCTGCGGTGCAAGAGCTGCAACTAAATATTGTGCCTGAATCAAAAAATGATCAGTAGGCTTCCGTGGCGTAGTAGGCAGCGTGCTTGCTTCTCAGTCAATAGGCCGTGGGTTCGATTTCCACGCCAGACGGGATTTTTTTAAGCGCAAATTTTTCAGTTGCTACTGGTGATAAAAAATTATTTGCAATAAAATGGGGAAACGGTGTAAAAGTTCAAGAAGGCCTAGATACTTAGAAGATGGTTTCTGTTCGCTTTCTATCATTCAGACCCCATAACATCTGCAAATATTTATCAGTAAGCAGCCAGTACAACTGAGCAATATACCAGCTTCTCCACTCGCTACGGTCGTTCTCACTCCCCATCCCCAACCTTCCCAATCCCATTCCTTCCCTCCATGACTGTGTTTGTTCATTGCACATACAGGCCAAAATTGCCTATAACACAGGTCATTCTGTAAAAAAAAAAGAAAATTCCCAATTGGCGATGGGGACGTAATAGGAACTGAATATCCCTCTGGCTGGCAGGTGAGAAAACGGTCAAGAAGATTGGAAAAATGTCTTACAATCTCTAGTAAACGAATATGCTCACCTCTAGCTGTATTAAACTGTTCATAGAGGTAAAAAGGTGAGTACCACACTCCTCACGGCCCATAGTATAGGCGTGTTTAAGCCAGGCAATGTTATGAACATTGAAATCGCCCGTGGTAATGTTTTCAGGGTCAAGGTTTGCAGACTGCATAAATTTAGATAACTTATCCAGTCTTAATAAAGTGTTTGCTGCAGTCGTTGCTGGGCTTCTATACTCATAACAGAAGTACATTACATGTCTTTGGATCAGCACCTACTTTATTATTCTAATAATAAAGTATTGTGATTGACACAAAAAAAAAATTTTTCAACCATGAAATTTTGTTTTTTCGCGTTTCACAACTAAATTAGCCTAAAAATGGAAAAAAAAATCCGTCCAGCTGTACGCCGTACATATGGACTCATATATCCGATACCGTTAAAGGTAGAATGTTCGTTTTTGAGTGGATTGTTAATTGGGTAAGTGAGCTCCATTATCTAAGTTTTGGGGAGTGTAAGGTGGAAGGGCGAGGCGGGGGAGGGAAAGAGTCAAAAACTAAACTAACTGATATCTCCCACTCATGCAACTAGTAAACTGAAACTCAGTATAGTTATAGAAAGGGTTGTGGGACAAACTTCAAAAAATAATTTAATTTTTTTTATCCATTTGCGTCCGAAAATGGGGGCCTAAGAACCAATTGTTAGATTATGATATCTTCGAAATTACTTACCATATAATTTTATATTTTCGGACCATTAAGGCGGCAGACAGATCTATCAAAATCAGCTTAGAAGGAGGGGTATTTGCACCTTTCTTTCTAAGCTGAAAATACTTAAAAATGAATACGTCGACTATCTGTTAAGCTATGTAATTGAAATTTGGAACATGTATTAAGCTATTCTAGCAAAATACAAAAAAAAAAGAAATATATAAAGTTTGATTATACCAGTAGTGGAGGGAAAAAATGGTGCACTTTCCAAAATGTCAAACCGTTAAATCTCAATACAAAGCCCCGATATTAAATCGAAAATTAGTCGGATTATAGAGCTACGTAGTTTTTAATTTTGGTGAAAATCTTACGTTAAGAAAAATTTTGAGTGAATTTCTTACGGCTCTAGTGAAAGATGCAAAGTTTCAATTTTGCAAGTCGATACACTTATTTAATGTACATAAAAAAAACCCGGCGCTGCGCCTGGGCTTCGCCCCCCACTCGCTTCGCTCGCGCACCCCCCCCCCACTTTATTATTTTAATAATAAAGTATTGTGATCGACTTGGCAAAAAAAAAAAAAATTTGCTACCCCTGAAATTTTATTTTTTCGCTTATCATGACTAAATTAGCCTAAAAATGCAAAAAAAAAAAAAATCCGTCTGTCTGTACGCCGGTGTGTACGCTCAGCGCACATTAACTCCCAAACCCTTCAAGATAGAAAGTTCATTTTTGGAGGGATTGTAGATAGTTGCAGATCTTAGGCGGACACCCATTTTGGGGGGTGTACGGGTTCAAAAGGAGGCGCGGGGAGCGCTTAAGTTGAAAAATACGAATTCAAATATCTCGACCACGGTAACAGCTAGGAAGCTAAAACTCAACACACATATAGAAGGGTTTGTGGGACAACTTCAAAAAATTATCTAATTTTTTTATCCACTGGCGTCCAAAAAGGGGGGGCCAAAAACAAGTTGTCGGCCGAATTGTTTTTTCAAATGATTATATCTTCGAAATTACTTATCGCAAAAAATTTATATTTTGGGACCGTCAAGGTGGCATATAGTTCCATTGGAATAAGCTTAGAGAATGGTTAATTATTGAAAGTGAGAAAATCAGGGGGGGGGGGGGGTGCAAAGAAAAACACTTAAAAATTAATATCTCAACTATCTCTTAAGCTATATTATTGAAACTTAAAACTTATATTAAGCTACACTAGGAAAATACAAATAAAATATAACATGTTGAAATAATAGTAGTGGGGGGAAATGGGGAGCATTTCAAAAATGGCGCACTTTTCAAAATTACGAATCCTTATATCTCAAAAAAGAGTACAGATATCAAATAAAAAATTTGTCAGATTGTAGAACTACATAATAGTTAATTTTGGTAAGAATTTTAAGTTGGGAGGTGTAAGGGGAAGGAGGTGATAAGCAAAAATGTCAAAAATTTTGAGTGATTTTCTTGGGGCTCTGGTGAAAGATACAAAGTTTAAATTTTGCATGTGGATACGTCTATTTGATGTTCATACAAAAATAATAATAACTTGATCCATAATTGTTATAAACTGACCCTCCCGGTCTAACGTGCACAAGGTGTTTCATGTGCATTGAAAAAAACACATAAACTGAAAATTTTTGAGTGAAATTTTAAGGTAAAAACTTGAAAATTTGCAAAATGCATTTAACAAAATTTTTTAAATATACGAAATATTAACTGGTCGAAAACCTTTAAAACTTCTTCCCCCTCCCATACAAAATTTTTTTTTCGACCATTTTTAAGAAATCAATTATCACCTAACTATTAAAAGCTATCAATTTGCAATTTTGCATAAAAACTAACAAAAATAATTGAAATGAAATTACGTCAAAAGTTTTGAAATCGCGCTTGCCTTTCTACACCCTCCCATACAAAAGTATGATTTCGACCAATTTCATTAAATCAACTAATAATCAACAAATTAAAAGCTACGAGCTTGAAATTTTGTACGAGCATCTTACAATAGAAAAGAAAGAAAGGAGCATCACAAGTCTTACGATTTCCCTACCTCCTCTACCCCCTCCCATACAAAATTATTTTTTCGAGCATTTTTAAGAAATAAGTTGTCAGCTAGCTCTTAAAAGCTATCAATTTTAAATTTTGCAGAAAAACTTATAAAAGTAATTGAAATGAAGTTGCTTTAAAAGTTTTGAAATCGCGCTTGCCCTTCTACCCCCTCCCATACAAAACTATGATTTCGACCAATTTCTTTAAATCAACTAATAACCAACAAACTAAAAGTTACGAACTTGAAATTTTATACAAGCACCTTACAAGAGAAGCAACATAAAACTACATATCAAATTTTACGATTCCCCTACCTTCTCTACCCCTTCCCATACAAATGTTCGGTTTCGTGAATGTAAAATACACCGAATTTTATGAAAATTCTATTCAAATTCGTCTATGAAACACATTCTATACAGAAAATATTGGACGTGATTCAAGCAATTAATTAAAAAGCTATTAACATCCACCCACCCTTACTATTACCCCTGCTCCTCCCCTTATAAAAACCCAAACTTGCAGAAACGAATGAAATATTGTTAAATTGACAACAGCGCTGCCCAAGAACTTCCTTTCATTTAGCCTTCCCTAACCACTCTAACCTGCATATTGACTTTTCACTCACCTGCAACTTGTCCCAAGAATAATAAAGTTACGCCCGACTTGTTGGCAGTTTATTATACTCTAGATGAAATCTGAGAGTATATTGTGTTTGCCTTACCGTTTGTAACGCTAAGAAATAACGCTCGCACAGAGCCACCAAGGGTACAGAAATATTTGTTGTCGCTCAAAAACCTCGATTCCGAGTGACCGTCTGTCCGTCTGTCTGTCTGTCTGTCTGTCTGTGCGTCTGTCTACAGCATAACTCTCGAAAGCTTTGAGCTATAGTGCTAAAAATTTGTGTGTGTCATTTTTAGCAAAAAAGTAACTTTAAGTTCGTGAACGGGCCAAATCACTCCACCCCTTCTACCCCCTCCCATACAAAATGACACAAATGCTCAATTTGACAATAAACGGATTTGCTCGAAAAGTACAAAACCAATTAGTCTGAAATTTGGAATATATTACTTTTATGATAATATCAATCTACGGTATAAAAATTATGCATGTCCCTTCCCTCCTTCTACCACCTCCCATACAAACTGTACTTGTCATGAATTACTCTAAGCCAATTTACTCAGTGCGTATAAAATTTAGAGAGCTGAAATTGTGGACTAAATATTTATTTAAAATTGTTAGTAAGCCTAAAAAAAAATTAGACGATTAGCTTCACCCCTTCTACCCCCTCCCATACAAAATGGCACAATTTCGCAATTCGACTATAAATGGATTTGCTCGAAAAGTATAAAAGCTATTAGTCTGAATTTCGGGATATATTACTTTCATAATGATTTCAATATACAGTATAAAAATTATTTGCGTCCTCCCTCTCCTTCCACCCCCTCCCATACAAACTGTACTTTTTCATTAAATGCTCTAAGCCGATTTTCTCAGAACATATAACATTTATCGCGCTCACATTTTGTGATAAATACTTCTTTAGTATTATAACTAAGATCAGAAAAAGATATTTGATTAGCTTTACTGCTTCTACCCCCTCCCATACAATATGACTCAGTTTCACAACTTCACAAAAAATCTATTTTCTTGAAAAGTATGAATGTTACTGGTCTAAAATTTAAGAGATGTAAATTTTATGATATTCTTAGTTATTTCTGAAAAAATCACTAAAATCCCCCCACTGTTTCTACTACCTCCTATAAAAATTGCACATTTTCACTAAATCTAGCACACTAATATTCTCAGCTCCTATTCAATTTTTGGAGTAAGCATTTTGTATAAAACATTTTTATAGCTACTTTAGCATGATGGGGAAAAAATTAGTTCAATGCTATCATCCCTTCTAACACTTCCCATACAAAATTTCTTGGGATCACAAAAAATTCTATTTCATCTAGAGTATCGTAAGATTGCGGTTTACGCGCAATCGTAGCCCTGTTATGTTTTTTTTTTCGTTTTTTTTTTTTTTTTTGTGTGTAAAATACACAGAATATTATGAAAATTCTATGCAACTTGGTCTATGAAACTGAAATTCCATACACAGAATATTCGATGTGATTCAATCAATCAATTAAAAAACTTTTAACATCCACCCACCCTTACTTTCGCCCCTCTCCTTATAAAAACCCAAACTTGTATAAATAAACGAATGAAATATTGATTATGTATTCTGCAGCTATTGATCATATCCGCAATTAAGTGTTAAATTAATAACTACCCTGCCCAAGAATCCCTTTCACTTCGGTTTTCCTAACCATTCCAACCTGTATATTGCCTTTCCGCGCATCCTCAACTTGCCCCAAGAATAATAAAGTTGCTCCCGAATTATTGGCAGTTTATTTCATCTAGATATAGTTGAACTCTAGATTGGAGCAGTTCCCAAAATTTGGAATTAATTGGAAAGATACACCATCGCGGATGTAGAGTGCTACAATTTGTTGGAATAGAATGCTGCTGGAATAGAATAAAACTGTTCACCCCCTAGCAACACCACACATTCGCCAAGTGATAGAACGTCTAGTTTTACAATTTCGATAGGGATGGATAGATAGATGGAGTCTATACTCCGAACGTATGGATGCAAGTGACCTTTAAGCTTACTAAGAAACTTCAAACTTTCATGAATCATGAGGCTTCCGTGGCGTTGTGGGCAGCGTGCTTGCTTCTCAGTCAATAGGTCGTGGGTTCGATTCCCACTCGAGACGGGATTTTTTTAAGCGCAAATTTTTCATTTGCTACTGGTGATAAAAAATTATTCGTAATAAAATGGGGAAACGGTGTAAAAGTGAAACAGTTCCACTTCAAGAAGGCCTAGATACTCAGTAGATGGTTTCTGTTCGCTTTCTATCATTCAGTCCCTCATAACATCTACAAATATTTGTCAGTAAGCAGCCAGTACAACTAAGCAATATACCAGCTTCTCCACTAGCTACGGTCGTTCTTACTCCCCTTCCCCAACCTTCCCAATCCCATTCCTTCCCTCCATGACTGTGTTTGTGCATTGTACATAAAGGCCGAAATTGCCTATAACACAGGTCATTCTGTAAAAAAAAAAAAAAATCATTGCCTCCGATGCATTTTAGGAATGTCGTGGTCATATTTCATCTCAAATGATGAACAGACTAAGATAAGCGTTGGATATCAAAGGCGAAAAACGTAGTGGATCGATCACACTTTGAGAAAACTAAAACAAAGGATCTTATAAGAAAAACTAGATTATAATCATCAAGAAAGTCTCTCGGATTGGTCCATGACAGCGAGCGGTCGAATGGAAGTCCAGAGAAATAATTAAGTTCTGATGACAAATAAAGGACGGCATTCAAGATCTCGTATTATGGAGAGTCTTAAAAGAAAGCTGAATGATTGATTTCCCGAAAATTTGCGAATTTAGTTTACCACGAAAAGCTTCGATAATATTTGAGCGTCTATACATGATGAATCGTATATGCAAGGTACCTTGACAATACCAAGCACTATGTACCAGTAGAATCATTGGTATTATTTTTTCTCGGCTTTAAGAACTTGTTTCTGATTATCTTGAATGTTACCTGCAATAACATCTTCATTTTAAACTTATTTCTAACTGTAGGTCAGCTTGAAACTCCTTCAGTACTGTTTTCGTAGTTCAGCTACATTTTTATACTCTAGATGAAATCTGAGAGTATATTGTGTTTGCGTTTCCATTTGTAACGCTCAGAAATAACGCTCGCACAGAGCCGCCAAGGGTACAGAAATATTTGTTGTCGCCCAAAAACCTCGATTCTGAGTGACCGTCTGTCTGTCTGTCAATTATTGTGGAAGGGTTGTAGGCCCTTCGCACAACCCTCTTTATACGAACCTGTGCGTCTGTCTACAGCATAACTCTCGAAAGCTTTAAGCTATAGTGCTAAAAAATTTTGTGTGTCATTTTTAGCAAAAAACTAACTTTAATTTCGTGAATGGGCTACATCTCCTCACTCCTTCTACCCCCTCCTATACAAATTTCATTAAATTTCGAAATATTAAGAAATTGATTTTTCTTTGAAACTATTTAAGCTATCGACTTGAAATTTAGCTGAAAGCATTATGATATAGATGTCATTAATATTACGGAATATTGACTTGATCCCTTTACTCCTTCTACCCCCTCCCATACAAATGGACAATTTTGAAAAATACATATTTTCGATTTTCATTGAAATTAGTAAAGCTGAAAAGACGAAATTTTGTCAGAATTAATTCTACTATAATTGCAATTTATTTTAAAAATAATTATTAACTTCACCTCACTCCTTCTACTCCCTCCCATACAAATTTCACGAAATTTTGGAATTTAAATTAAATTATTTTTCTTCGAAACTGTTAAAGCTATCAACTTGATATTTTGTACAACGTATACAAATAGAAATATTAATAATGAATAATGAAAAAAATTTGTTTTGATCCGTACACTCCTTCTAGCCCCTCCCATACAAATGCCTGCATTTTGTCGATTTCCATTCAAACTAGAAAAAGTACAAACTTCAAATATTGCCAGAATTTGTTTCTTAACAATTGAAATAAGTGTTAGAAAAAATTATTAGCTCCGCTTCACTCCTTCTACCACCTCCCATACAAATATCTGTATTATAAATTCAAGAAAAACATTTTTCCTTCAAGTATATGAGAGCTATCGACTTTGAAATTGAATCAAAGCATGGTGATAAGGATGATGATAAGCAGTTTCAAAATCATCTTAAACGCTCCACTTCCTCTGACACCTCCCATACAAGTGCTTCAATTACAGGAAAACTATGACCAATTTCTTTAAAAATAATGAAAACTAAAAACTTTAAATTCAGCAATAAACATTGTGCATGCCATATTCGGTGTCATATACGAAAAATACAAACCTCCCCCTCTACTTCTACCACCTCTCATGCAAAAGTCTCTATTCACTATTCGAAAGAATTTGAGATGACATATTTTCCGGTATATTAACGTCTTTTCCATCTTTATCATATGATTGGGCTTAAAGCTAATTCTGTTATGTTTCTACTTCCAATAGTATTTCAATTGTTTTTATTTTGCTGAATAGTTATTCCCACTTTACTCACTATTTTCAATTAATGAAAACCGAACAAGAATAATATTGGAGTGCGCAAGCAGCCGTTGGATTTCAAGCAAAAATAAAATCACCAGATTAATAAGTACACAGCTTTATTCAATTATCTTTCGACCTTTTACTAATCACTAGACTCACCAATTAAAGCTGGCCAATCTTTTGCCTTCTAAACATTGAGGTAGGGTGAAGCCTAGTGGGTAGCGTGTTGGTCTTGTAATGCGAAGGTCGTGAGTTCAAATCCCGGTCGACGCAATATATAATTCCAGCACATTGCCTGCTTGGATATACCTTGGTCACCTCAATCAACGAAAATGAAAAATTCGTAGATAGAGGGTTGTGCGAAGAGCTAACAACCCTTCCACAATAAATAATGTAAAATGTTATGGAACCTTAATGTCAGGAGGCCAAGTTCCGATTTGGGCTGTAGCGCCATTGTAGAAGTAGTAGAAGAAGAATATTTTGCCTTCTAAACATCCACTCATTCGTCGACCGCTTCAAACTAGACTGGCTTCTTTTCTCGGGCGCATGCCTTTCTATATCGTTTTCTATTCGTTCGCTAATCGTTCGATATTCGTTTGCCATTTGTTCGCCGTCGGCCATAGTGAGCCTTGTCCATTATTTCGACCATTGTCGGGACTCGTCGGTCACAGTCGTCCTACTTCGTTGTTTTGACCGTTGTCGGAAACCGTCGGCCTTCTCCGTTATTTCGGCCATTGTTGTGTGAATCTTTTCCTTCTCAATCAAGTGCTGTTCATTGCTTCCATAAGATATTTTATCCCGAATCTTTTCTAATTCCTACGTTCCCATACGTGTGGCTGTTGTTGCTTTCTATAAAGTATTCCATCATTACTCGAGTCTTTCCGACTGCAGTCGGCTGCTTCACTAAATTACCCGTGTTACTTTTGTTCGAGACGTTCGATGATCGTGCGTAATAAAGTGTACGTGCTTATACTTTAGATGAAATCTGAGAGTATTATAAGTTTGCTCTTAAGTTTGTAATGCCAAGAAATGCTCGCACAGAGCCGCCAAGGGTACAGAAATATTTGTTGCCGCCCAAAAATCACAAAACCGGATGTTCGTCCGTTCGTCCCTCCGCCCGTCCGTTCGCTCTCTAGCTTGAGAACGCATCGAGGTAGAAAGCTCAAATTTTGTACACGTCGTTTTTGGCGAAAAATTAAGGTCAAGTTCGTGAACCGGCCAAATCGTTCTACTCCTTCTACCTCCTGCCATACAAAATGAATCATTTTCAATTATTAACATTAACTCAATTTTCTTGGAAACTATAAAAGCTAATGATTTGAAATTAGGGATACATTAATTTTATTATAAATGTGATGTATGGTATCAAAATTATTTGAATCCCCCGACTTTCTCTACCGCCTCCCATACAAACTGCACTTTTTCATGAAACACTTTATACCGGTTTTCTCAGAACATATAACATTTATCGAGATCACATTTTGTAAAAAATAATAGAAGAAATTAAGTGATTGCTTCTTCCCCCTCCCATACAATATGACTCAGCTTCATAACTTCACAAAAAATTGATTTTCTTGAAAAGTATGAAAGTTACTAGTCTGAAATTTGAGAAATATCAATTTTATAATCAATCAATCAATCAATCAAATTCCTGTTAAGACCCCCTATAGGGGCATAGGACAGAAACAACTCTCTTCCACAAGGCGCGGTCCTGAGCATCGGCTTTAAGCTGTTGCCAGGACTTGTTTATTCCTCTGGCCTCCTGCTCAACTGCTCGCTTCCATGTGTTACATGGTCGACCAACCCGACGTCTTCCTTGAGGGTTATAATCCAGAGCCTGTTTTGCTATGTTTTGCTCTGGTTTCCTCAAAGTATGACCGATCCACTGCCACTTTCGCCGTTGAATCTCAATACCTATTTTAGTCTGGCGAGTTGTACTCCAAAGTTCGTCGTTGGAGATTACTTCTGGCCAGAATATTCCTAAAATGCGCCGGAGGCATTGGTTTACGAAAGTCTGTAGTTTCTTGGTAAGTCGAACGGTCACTTTCCACGTAGTACAACCATATAACAACACGGATTTGACGCATGCGTCAAAAACTCGCAGCTTCGTGCGAAGGGAGATCTCTCTTAACCTCCAGAAAGGGGAAAGGATACCGAAGGCCTGACGGGCTTTATTTAGCCGAGCCTCAACATCCTTTTCGGCTCCGCCGTCCATGCTGACAATGCTTCCGAGATAGCAAAAATCTTGCACCTCTTCCACATCCTGTCCATTAAGAACAATCGGTGTGCTTGCGTTCGAACCCATGTGCATGTACTTGGTTTTACGCACATTTATTTTCAGTCCCGCCTCTTTGCATTTAGAATGCAACGAGCAAACATTTGACTCTAAGTCCGAACGGGTATGTGCAAGCAAACACACGTCATCAGCATAATCAAGGTGACTTAAGATGTTAAATAGTCTCCATTGAAGACCTTTACCTTCCCCACCTTCCAGTGCAGCTTTTAAGATGTCATTTATTACCACCAGAAACAGGGCTGGTGATAATATGCAGCCTTGTCTGACACCCGTTCGCACAGGAAAGCTCTCGGACAGCTCTCCTCTATGCAAGACACGACACCTTGCATCTTCGTAGGATTCTTTAATCATAGCTATGACCTTATCTGGAATACCTCTCCTACGCAAAGCATTCCATATGTAATCTCGCTTAACGCTGTCGAAAGCCTTCTCGAAGTCCACAAACATGAGATGTAGTGGCGAACCCATTTCGGCTGACTGCTCTAATATTATCCGTAGGGTATTTGTGTGGTCGGTACAAGACGACCCTTTACGGAATCCAGCCTGATAAACTTCGAGAGTGCTCTCGACGACATCACTAATCCTATTGAGAATTACCTTAGCCATAATTTTTGATACGGCAGTAAGTAGACATATACCACGCCAATTGCCACAATCCCGAAGGTCGCCCTTCTTCGGAATTTTCACAATGACGCCCTCCTTCCATTCAGTCGGATATCTTCCCTCATTCCACACCTTAGTGAAGAGTGGGAGGAGTATATCGGCTGTTACTTCCGGGTCCGCTTTGAGGAGTTCGGTTGGTAGTCCGTCTATACCTGGAGCTTTCCTTCCCGCCATTGACCGAATGGCGGAAACTATCTCTTCCTTATCTGGGGGATCGTCCCTAATAGAGGATTGTTGCGGTTGGATGTTTGGAAGTTGTTCTGTTTCCGGAATATCTTCATCTGATAAGATGTTTAAAATATCAGAGAAGTATTCCTTCCATCGTCGCAACTGGTGTTCACTCATATTAAGGAGAGTTCCGTTGACATCTCTCACCAGGTGGTTGGCGGTGAAATTCCTGTTCGTCAACTGTTTCATGATTTTGAAAAGTGAACCCATATCCCCAAGGTAAGCCGCAGATTCTGCCTTGTTTGCCAGATCTTCAATGGCCTTTCTCTTGTCGCGTCTAACAGCCTTTTTAAGCTGTATATGAGCATCGCGGTAGTTCTGCCTCAAGTCGGGCGTTCGTTGGTTGACATCTGGTTGAGAGATGATTGCCAATTTGGCTTTTTTCCGATTGCCAACCTTGTCCCATGTGTCTTGTGACATCCAGGGTTTCTCACCGCTTTGCACATATCCCACAGATTCTTCAGCACTAGTTAGAAAAGTGTTTCTGGTTGCCTCCCAATTGGCGTCCAGTGTGCGCATTTCATGTTCACCCAATGTGGATGACTTTTCGCGTAGAATGGTGGTGTATTCGCGTTTTTTGTTGGGATTTATGAGTTTATCCACATTAAGCTTGCGCTTCATTTGAAGAATTTGTGGTCGTCGGATAGCTGCTGTACACAATCTCAAGCAGGCAACCATCAAGTGGTGATCGCTCCCCACGTCAGCTCCACGTTTCGCTCGCACATCGAGGAGACATCTTCTCCATCGGCGACTTATAGCCAAATGGTCGATCTGGTTCTGAGTAACACCATCAGGGGAAACCCAAGATGTTTTATGATGACTCTTGTGTGGAAAAAGGGTCCCTCCGATGACCATTTGCCGAGTACTACAGAACTCCACAAATAATTCGCCGTTTTCGGGTCTCTTAATCCAAGGTCGTGAAGCGTCGACCCAAGGGTCACCATGCCTCCCCATGACGTGTTCTAGTCCAGTGTTGTCTGATCCAACCTGGGCGTTCATATCTCCCGAGATGATAATAATATCACCTCTTGGAACACGTTCGAAGGTGGCACTCAGTTGGCTATAAAACTCCTCTTTGTCACCAGATGTTGCGGTATTAGTTGGTGCGTAGCACTGCAGAATTGTGACGTTTCTGACACTGGTCCTGAGCCTGACGACGATAATCCTATCCGAGATTGGTTCCCAGCTAATGAGACTGTTTCTCGCTCTCGGCGTAAGGACGAACGCCACGCCATTTCTGGCTTCACTTTCAGGGCCAATGTACAGAATAGTGTTTCCGCTAGGGGTTCGTTCTTCTCCTGATCCTGTCCACCTGACCTCGCTCAAGCCCAAGATTTGGATGTTATAGTGCTCCATTTCACGGTCGATCACTGATTGGCGGTGCAAGGACCGAGTAACCCCAGCTCTTCCCCCGTCATTCAATGTTCGAACATTCCAGAAGCCAATCATAGTCCGTTTTCGAATGCCAAAAGTCGTTACCGTAGGATCAGTCCGTATCCGAGGCGATGTATCCGTTTCTCGTATCATTTAGGTCTTAAGATCACGGGTGATAAGCCCATGATCCAGTGAGTGTCCATTTGCCATTTTTAGGGCAAGCAGGACTGGCTGTGGGTGAATTCTACAGCCCCCATCCCAGAGGGGGATAGTTAGCTCAGGTCCGTGGAGTCGCTAACTCCAAAGATAGTTGCAGGAATTGGTAAAACCTCATACTACAACTACCCCCTTGCGGGGATACTCTTAGTTATTTCTGAAAAAAACCACTAAAATCCTGTCACTCTTTCTACCACCTCCCATACAAACTGCACAATTCCACTAAGTATAATTCACTAATTTGCTCAGCTTCTACTCAATTTTTGGAGGTTGCATTTTGTATAAAACATGTTTATAGCTACTTAAGCATTATGGGGAAAAAATTAGTTCAATGCTATCACCCCTTCTAACACTCCCTATACAAAATTTCTTGGGATCCCAAAAATTTGTGAATCATCTAGAATATCGTAAAATTGTATTTCATGGTCAGTCGTAGCCCTGTTATGTTTTTTCTTTACTATTTGTTGAGACCTAAAAAGCGTTGCATTCTCGCCCGAGTCATTCTTCTGTCGCCCGATCGCTGCCGTTGCTTTCTTGCTAAAGACCTAGCAGGTGCTCATTATTATTTCGTTCTCGTTCGAATCTTTTTCATGTCGGTCGAGTGTATACGTGTAGTTTGCTGGTTTGTGGAAGGCTCAAGGTCCCCGAACACTCGATGATCGTTCGTTCTATAGAGCAGGTTTCCATTATAGTGCTCGTACACGCGCATTGATTTGATTCAGTATTAAGTGGTAGATGATTAAACAAGAAGAGCTGACATTTCACGATACTTACGAGTACAGTGGATGACCGCGGATATTTAATTAATTAATTAATTAATTATATATATTTATTCATTAATATTGGTTTTCATAAATGCGTTACAGAGTTACAATGGATTTGTTTATATTCTATGGATAGTTTCGCAGACAGCTACGAGCTGATATTAGGGAAATTTTCATAATATCAAGAGATCGTATAAAAAAAAAAATAGTGAATAATACAGATAATATAATTACAATTGCTGTATAAACTTCTTTACTGCAATCTTGAGACACTTGATATTCTTCGCCTGTCGAATATATATTGGCAAGGAGTTGTAGTATCGAATTGCTTCATAGATGGTATCCTTCCTCAATCGATTCGTTCTGAAATTTCGATTTCTTATTGAAGTTGCATCCCGTGTATTGTGATTGTGAATATCTTCGTTGTACGTAATGAGTATTGAAGATTTTAGTCCTCGGTTTATTAAATTGTATATTAATTTTGACCTCTCTAGGTTTAATGTTTGCTGTAGGTTTAGCTTGTTGTAGGTTTCGTATAGATCTGCTGTTGGTGTCAGGGGTGGTAAATTATAAACGGCCTTGATGCTTTTATTCATAATTCTCGATATTCTTTCCATGTTATACATAGATATTTGGGTCCATAATACAATTCCATAGGTTATATTGGATAAAATAAACGAGTTATATAGAATTTCTTTTATTGATGTTGGTAGAAAATTATTACGCCAAAGGACTCCAGTGATGGGTGCTATTTTCTTGCGTACGTTATTAATGTGCGGAGTTCATGTTAGTTTCTCATCGATCGTTAATCCTAAATACTTGGTTTGTTTTGATCTAGATAATTCAATTCCATCTATGTTGAGTTTTAGATTAATATCATCTTTGTTCAATTGTTTAAATATCATGAAATTAGTCTTCGAAATATTTAGGGTTAATCTATTTCCCAATAGCCATTTCTTAAACAACTTGAGGTCAGTGTTGATAAGATGTTCCAATTCTGGGTGATTTTTTGCTTTATAGAGCAATAGTGTGTCATCCGCATATACTATATATTTCGCTCTTAGACCTATGTACTGTATGTTATGGATGTAAAGTAGATAAAGAGTAGGGCCAAGAATTGAACCCTGTGGAATTCCAATGTTAATAGTTTTAGGATCACTGAATTTGTCCAAATTTTTTGTTATATAAGTACGTTATGAACGACTTGGACTAACATGCAACAATATAAAAAAATAATACATTTATTAATCGTCAATACAAGTTTTCAGAACGGCTTGATTATTTGAAATAAAAAAAAAAATCTAGCAATCAATGAAAAGCTTTGAAATTCTAGACAAAATGTTTCGCAAAAAGATGTGAAGTTCTGACTTCGTTTTTTCTTTCGCCCTGTGAATTTTTGACATAAATTCTGTGTGTAGTGTATTGTTCAATATCCTTGTTTTTTTCGGAAATAATTTTCGTTTTGTAGATATTTTGTGCGATTTTCCATTTTTCTTGGAACCATAATATATTTTAGGAAATTTTAAAATTTGTCTAAATTGTGATGAATTCATTATTTTTTTTTTCCAAAAATGTATAAAGTTCGTCATTTTGCAAAGCATATGTGCACCCATACTGACCGCGATCGACGATTATGCAATCATTATTCGATTTGGAGTGTTAATGCTGTTCCCTTGGGAAATACTTTTCGGGATGTTTTGCAATTTATTTCGCCATGCACTCATGAAATATTTCCATTAATTTATTGGATTGTGATGGGTATCGCAGTTGTCGGTTTGGTAAGTATATAGCTGTATACATATTATTGTTAAATAGCATAGTTAGTTGTGTTTTAATTTGCAGTGTTATGTGCTAATTAGTGGGTTATCTTAAGTTGGAAATCCGATGTCAGCCATGATTTTTTGCTCTTGTTGGGTAGACATTAATTGCACACTGTTCATTTTGAACAAGCTATTGTTCATTTCAGCTGTTCTCGCGCTAGTTGTGCTTTCACTAAACAAGACTTCAAAACTATAGCTTTATTGCGAAGTTGTTCAAATTGAGTTCATTGAGTGATGATTTATTCAATCCCTCCATGTCAATACATCTCATTTCGATGGAGAGTAAATTTTTGGTTTCGTGGATTAATACATAACTAGCAACGCCTGTGGTCCAAATCCAACCAATTGTGTGTATAAAATAACGAAACTTGCTTTTGACATAATTAGTTGGAATTCAGTTGTATACAAATTCTTAATTCTTACATATAAATTTCATTCCCCTCTTTTAAATACTAAACAAGTTTACCACCATTTTTTATTTTCGCGATGAAAGTCAAGCAGCAATGGACCTAAGTGTAATTTTTGAAGCTTTGGAGATTACTCTTGTTGGTTTTTGCCTTCGATCAATTCTTTCAGTAGCCGTCGCCTAATATTAGGCGTTATTAAACTAGACACTTCCATTTCCACATTTACTGCCAAAAAGCTAAAAGCTCAATTAGTGCATTGGATGTTCCGGTTCTCGTCCAAGCACTGAAGTCAAGCAGCATTGAACGTATGTGATATTGAAATGGGATTCCGCTTGCATGTTCCCGCTTTATTTTGCCTGCCTTAACGGCAACATAAAAACATGATTTTTGGTGTAGCTTTTTAATGTTTCATTCACATCCTTTTATAATAAATAAAAAAAAGTCACTGATAATTTATGATGCTGACGGACATAAGGTATGGAAAAAAAGCTGTAATCGAATGCCCTTGTAAAATTTTTTCAACAGAACGGGTTGGGAAAGGTCCTCAGAAACTAAGCCTCATTTGTTTTTAGCAACAATATTTGTTGAAAGGTAATCCCAACTCGTATTTTTAGTCAAATAAAAAAGGCTTAATAAAAGTTTTCCATACCAAATCGATTCGAATTTACAAACTAAATTCATCAACTTTCGAATTTTTCGCCAAATTTTCAATCGTGATTCAAATTAATTCCTAAATATACTTAATTATTATTATCGTAACTTCTAAAATAACGATTAGATTCAATTCAATGCACGTTTGCCGCTCATTAGCCCCTCATAACCCTTTGCAACTTTTCGCCCGCCATTACAACATCAGTTGACTGGAGGCAACAAACAAAATTGCCAATGATTGACATTCCAGCGAAGGGAGGAGTTTTCACGAAAATGAAAAGTTTTCGAAACTTTCAAAATAATTGAAATATTATCACGAAACGGTGGAACTGCCTACTTTTATTGAATGCCGTTGATGAGACATTTTAGTGTAATTACCTTTCAAACATTTTACGTAATTTTCATGCCGAAAAAAGAAACTTTTCTACAGTGAAAGGTTGGCCACCATACAAAATTTTTTTTCACGACATTGCTGAATAAAATTACGCCAGAGCAAATGGCAGTAATCATTTTTGTAAATGTATGGAATTTACGGCAAGAAAATTGACGAAAAGTTCTCGGGACGTAGGATGACTGAGAAATTACGTAAGCGCTAGATCTCCTGTTGGTATGCAAAATTTACATTTAGCAGCGTAACAAAACGATAGATGGCGGGGAGCATTTATTACCACGCGGACCAACTCATAATTTTTTTCTGTTTTAGAGGTGAGCTATATAGCTTGAGAGTTATCGTTAAGCGTGATACCTGTCTTCAGCAGGTTGCGGTGTGCTAAGTGTGGAAAGATTAAATACAGTCAATAGTCATCCTGTTGAACTAATTATAGACCATCTCTATTTTAAACATTCCGGAAGTATTACCACTTAGACCTTTATCTCTATCTCTTGGTCTTTTGCTAGACTTCGAAGTCATTTTCATCATAGTCGCTTTGGCTTTTATAGATATGGTTGAAAGAGGAAGTGGAAAAGAGGACCTAGGAACAGAATGATCTGAAAGGAAGCACGACAAAGACAAGTTTCTTGAAAAGTTTTAATGAATAGTTTCACGAGAATAAGCGAAAGTGGTTCCAGACAGGATGCAGATGAGAAAGGATTCGTTATGGCAGAGGAACTTGTTAGTTTGATAGTCATGCCGTCACAGGACGAGGTCATGAAAAGGTTTTGCATTTAGATTGAAAGAAAGAAGCAAAGTTTCGCAGGGAATTTGGTAAACACTGGCGTGTCCTAGTATTTATTCAAAACATTTATGGACTTTTCGGTCTGATGCACTCTTGATTATTATTTATTCGTTTTTTATCTATCAAGGTGGTCCAGGTATACATATATCCATTGGACAGAATATTACATGAATTATAACTTAACATTACTGCACAGTTCTCAACGTTAACTAGACGGATTCTACACTTTAACTTATGACCAATAATACACATGTAGAAGGAAATGTTTTGAAGTAATGCACCTCAAGTATCTTCAGCTTCAGGAGCTCAATCAGGAATTGTGGTACACTCTGAGCTACCTTAAATAGATTAAAACCAAAATTCAAACACAACAGAGCAAGGTAATCCAACCCGTTAAAAAAAGAAAATCAAAATTATTTGAAGTTATGATATTTTTAAGCGTAAAGCCCAATTATACTAAACTCTAGATGAAATGGGAAAAAGAATATATGTACAGGGAAATATATCATCTCAAATTCTTTCGAATAGTGATTAGAGACTTTTGCATGGGAGGTAAGAGAAACAGAGGAGGGAGTTTTCCAATTTTTAAATGTGAGACCGACCGTTGTATGCAAAGTGTTTCGTGCTAAATTTATAGTTTGTAGCTTTCATAATTTTTGAAGAAATGTGACATTATTATTTTGTTAAAATCAGGGCATTTGTATGGGAGGTGGTGGAGGAAGTGAATGATTTTGGGACTGCTTATCAACATTCTTACCACCACGCTTTGTTTAAATTTCAAATTCGGTAGCTCTCATATGTTCGAAGGAGAAATGCTGCTCTTGAGTTTTTAATATAGAAATTTGTATGAGAGTGGGTAGAAGGAGTGAAGCGAACTTGAAATAATTTTTTTAATAATTTATTGCAATTATTAAAGACAAATTGTGGATCCTAGTTTCAATGGAAATCGAGTTAATGAATTTACCAAAATTACTGATTTGCATATGGAGGCCTTCTACCCCCCTCCTCCCCCCTATACAAACCAGTAGGAAAAAAAATTGTTTGACATTAATAATATTTGCATTATTATACCATAGGAAAGAAGGAGTGGGAGGATGTGGTTCGTTAACAAACTTTAAGTTTATTTTGGTTTGGTGAATGTTTTCACAGTGCATTTCGAATTGAAAGGAAATTTTCGGATTCTACACTTTTACGCTTTATTATTCTTGAAGTTTCGGTCTCTGTTGAGATCTTTTTCAAAAAAGTTCATCAGTTTGATAAAGGTCCCCGCAGAGACCGAAACGTCATCAATAATAAAGCGTAACAGAATGTAAACGGAAATCTTTCCTTTTAAAGTTTTTTTTTTGCTAGAAATGACATATACCATATTTTTAAAGCATTTATTGCAATTATTAAGGGACAAATTCTGGAAAAAATTTTAAGTTTGTACTTTTTCTAGCTTCAAAGAAAATGCATTTACCAAAATTTTGAATTTGTACCGGAGGTTGTAGAAGGAGTATTAGAATCAAAACCAAATTTTTCGACATCAGTAATATTTGTAATAGAATATTTTCCTCAAAATTTAAAGTTGATAGTTTTGACGGTTTTGGGGAAAATAATTTAATTGAAATTCCGAAATTTTGTGATATTTGTATGGGAGAGGGTAGAAAGAGTAAGGTGAAGTTGATATTTTTTCTAAAATTTGTTGCAATTGTAATTAAATTAATTATGACAAAAATTGGTTCTTTTTGCTTTGCTAGTTGCAATGCAAATCGACTAAATGCATTTTTGAGAATTGTGCATTTGCAAAATTCAGCACCATAGGTCAAAGCTTTCGAGAGTTATGTTGTAGACAGACGGACAGATGGACAGACGGACTGACAGATGGACAAGCGGATAGACGGTCACTCGGAATCGAGGTTTTCGAGCGACAACAAATATTTCTGTATCCTTGGCGACTCTGAACGAGCATTATTTCTTAGCGTTACAAACGGTATGGCAAACACAACATTCTTTCAGATTTCATCTAGAGTATAAACATAACAGAATTATGATTGAGTGTAAAGCCCGTAAAGCCCAATTATATAATAGTCTAGATGAAATGGGAAAGAGTTTAATGTACAGAATATATGGTATTTCAAATTCTACACTATTTATTGTGCTTCTGTATGAAAGGTGGTAGGAGCAGAGGGGCGAGGTTTGTATTTTTCGTATATGACGCCGAATATGACATGCAAAATGTTTCGTGCTGAATTTAAAGTTTTTAGTTTTCATTATTTTTAAAGAAATTGGACATACTTTTCCTGAAATTGGAGCGTTTGTATGGGAGGGGGCAGAGGAAGTGAAGCGTTTAAGACGATTTTGAAACTGCTTGTCATCATCCTTATTACCATGCTTTGATTCAATTTTATAGTCGATAGCTCTTATATATTCGAAGGAGAAATGCTTTTCTTGAATTTATAAGAGAGATAGTCTGGATAATACAGATATTTGTATGGGAATATCAAGAAAATTGGAGGCGACGACTTCAGGAGGCCAGGACCCGATTTGGGCTTTCGCGCCATTGATGATGGGGATGAACTTCCTTGGAAAGTTTTATACTTAAGGTACTCATCTGAAGTTCTGGGTGTGAAGCCAAAAGAGGTGAGACGATCTATTTTACAACGAAGGCGAAAAATACTTGAATTAGGATTCAGAGCCATGGTCAAAAACATCGCAGTTCTCCAGTGATATACCTCAACTAATACCGTAAAATTTCACCTGCATGATATGGGCAGTGAAATAAGCCCATAGCTAGTCCTGCTTGCCATAAATGACAAAGAGACACTCACTGGTTCATGATTACAGATGTGTAGTTCATGAACGAACTAGTTCATTTGAACTATCATCATTGAACTAAGCGAATTATTCGCTAAAAATTTTCGCATTTAGTTTAGAATGAACTGGTAGTGAATTGAATGTAAGATTCTAAAGTCTGCGTGTACATAAAAGAATAACCTCATCGTTCAACACATCTGCAAAAGTAGCATTCATTCCATACGATTGTATTTCACCTCTTACGCAAAGAACGAAGTGTATCTTGTATGAATGTTCGTACGAAGCATTGTGGAACTAAAATGATGAGACTGGTGCACTGATGTATATGTTTATACTATATAACTATCACACTATCTATACGATCGTACTTCTCGAATAAATGTGAGCATTTAGTTTGAAGACAGACTACAGAACTGTTTGTGGATCGAACTAATCAGACATTTTTTTTTTTCAATTTGTTGCGTTTCTGATACGTTTAATACACGAATGAACTTCCAGCTTTTCAGTTTTTTCTTCTTCTTTTTTTGTGACTTCCTCTACTCATTTGTATATATCTCGGGAACGGATATTCGAATTGAGTCGGGTGCACCATTTTCCCCTTTTTCGACTCTAATAAATAATATATCTGTAAAATTCAGTTTATGAGATTAAGAGTTTGACTCGATTATCTGCAAGACAAAAATTATTTTGAAAGAAAAGATTTTCGGATTCTATACTGTTACGCTTTATTATTCGTGACGTTTCGATCTCTGTTGAGATCTTTATCAAAACTTATTTTGTAGTTTTTTTGGCACAAATTTCGAGAACAGCGGCTCGGATTGAGTCAGGTGTGATTTTTTGATTTCGTATTAGTTCCTTTTTTTTTGACTTAATGTATGTGACAAAAAACTTAATTAACCATTTTTTCTAGATATCTTGAAAACGTCTCCTTAAATTGAGTCGGGTGTGTTTTTTATATTATTTCCTTTTTACTCGGGAAGTCTGCGAAAAACCGTATTTGCAGATTTTTTCTCGAAAACAGCTGCTCGTTTTAAGTCGGGTGAATTTTTTTTACCGCATTTCTTACAGACATCTCGGGAACTATTTTCTTTTTTGTACACGAGATATTTGCAAAACGCTGAATAAGAACTAGTGAACTAGTTCAGCAAAAGAAACTATTTTGTCTCTAGCCGTGATCTTACAATGACTTATTGCATTCGTAAACCGACTGCTATGTGATTGGCTTCTGGAACGTTCGAACATTAAATGACAGGGGAACGGCTGGGGTCACTCAGTTTATACACTGCCAATCAACGATGTGTGTGATGGATTAAAACTAGTCCTGGTGACAATTGAAGGCCGATGCTCTGGTCCGCGCCTTGTGGAAGGGAACTGTTTCCATCCTATGGGGGTCTTAACAGGAAATTGGATTAAATGCTGTATGATCTGGTAACCAAGATGAGCTTTATGATCAAATGAGTGCCACATTCAATAGTATTCCGCGAAGTGCTGTCGTTATCGGCTGAGGAGATATGAACACTCTCTGGGTCTTCAGTACGGGACTAGAAGACATTAATGGACAACAGTGTAACGTGTTACTACCTTTGATTTAGATGGTTGGTACTTTTTTCAACTCATAAGTGACCATTTCTAATGGCAATGCAATATTATACGAAATTTAGATAATGAATATCACTTACACAACTAACAATCTACCCAAAAACGAATATTCTGCATTTAACGGTCTCAGAGATATGAGTCCATATGGTCGGCGTATGGCGGACGACGTACGGCGAGACATATTTTTATACTCTAATCTGAGAGTATATTGTGTTTGCCTTATCGTTTGTTACGCTAAGAAATAATGCTCGGCTCTGTGTGAGCCAAGGGTACAGAAATATTTGTTGTCACTCAAAACCCTCCATTCCGAGTAACCGTCTGTACGTCTGTCTACAACATAACTCTCGAACGCTTTGAGATATCGCGCTGAAAATCGTTGTACATTTTTAGCAAAAAATAAACTTTAAGTTCGTGAACAGGCTACATCCTCCACTCCTTCTATCCCCTATCATACAAATTTCATGAGATTTCTAAATTTTAAGAAATTTATTTTTCTTTCTATTTAAGCTATCGTCCGCCATCCGCTGCACGCCGTACATATGGACTCATATCTCCGAAACCGTTAAAGGTAGAATATTCCTTTTTAGGTGGATTGTTAATTATGTAAGTGAGCTCCATTATCTAAATTTTGGAGGTTTGCAGGTGGAAGGGGGGAAGGGGCTCCGATGAAGAGAAGAGTGGAAAACTACACTTGGTAATATCTCCACTACGAATGCAGATAGGAAGCTGAAAATCGTCACAGGTATAGAGAGGAGTGTGGGACAAACTTCACAAACAATTTAATTTTTTTTCCATTTGCGTCCGAAAAGGGGGAGGGGGGCTAAAAACAAATTGTCGACCGAATTTTTTTTCAAATGATCCTGTGCGAACAGGTGTCAGACAAGGCCGCATATTATCACCAGCCCTGTTTCTCGTGGTAATAAATGACATCTTGAAAGCTGCACTGGAAGGTGGGGAAGGTAAAGGTCTTCAATGGGTACAATTTAACATCTTAAGTCACCTTGATTATGCTGATGACGTGTGTTTGCTTGCTTTAAATGTGCGTGAAACCAATTACATGCACATGGGTTTGAACGCAAGCACGCCGACTGTTCTTAACGGACAAGATGTGGAAGAGGTGGAATAGGTGCAAGAGTTTTTTTATCTCCGAAGCATTGTCAGCATGGACGACGGAGCCGAAAAGGATATTTAGGCTCGTCTAAATAAAGCTCGTTAGGCCTTCGGTACACTTTTCCCTTTCTGGAGGATAAGAGAGAACTTCCTCGTACGTAGGAAGTCTTAAGTTGTGAGTTTTTAACGCATGCGTTAAATCCGTGTTATTATATGGTTGTACTATGTGGAAAGTGACCGTTCGACTTACAAAGAAACTACAGACTTTCTTCAACCAATGCCTCCGACGCATTTTAGGAATATTTTGGTCAGAAGTGATCTACAACGTCGAACTTTGGGGTACAACTGGCCAAACTAAAATAGGTATTGAGATTCAAAGGCGGAAGTGGCAGTGGATTGGTCATACTTTGAGGAAACCAGAGCGAAACATCGCCAAACAGGCTCTGAATTATAATCCTCAAGGAAGACGTGTAACACATAGAAGCGAGTAGTTGAGCAGGAGATCAGACAGGAGGAATAAAGAAGTCCTGGCAACAGCTTCAGGCCAATTCTCAGGCCTTATGGAAGAGAGTTAATTCTATGCTATACCCCTATAGGTGGTCTTAACAGGAATTTGATTGATTTGATTGACATGCCGCCCTTCTACCCCATCCCATACAAAATTATGATTTCGATCAATTGAAATAAATCAACTAATAACCATCAAATTAAAAGCTTCGAACTTGAAACTTTGTACGATAACCTTACAAGAAAAACGCAGTAAAACTGCATCACAAATTCAACGATTTCCTTACCTCCTCTTCCCCTTCCCATACAAACGTTTGGTTTCGTGAATGTAAAATACACCGAATTTTATGACAATTCTATGCAACTTCGTCTATGAAACTGAAATTCTATACAGAGAATATTAGACATGATGGAAGCAATCAATTAAAAAGTCATTAACAACCACCCACTTTTACGATCACCCCTCATAAAAAATGCATAAATAAACGAATGAAATATTGGTTATATGTATGTACTGGAGCTTTTAATCATATCCGCAGTTAAGTGTTAATAACCGGACGTTTGCATTCACCTGAATAAGAGAAAGCTAATGCACTAGCAGTCAACTTCCATAAATTCCACCTGACCTCTCAAATTTTAACACATGCGGCTACAGAAGTCAAAGTAAATGCATTTAAAAAATGGAAGCATGCAGTAATTATACTTATTCTAAGAAAAAAAGACCCTGCGAACCAATAAGTTACCATCTTATAAGTGTTGTATCAGTCATGCGTAAACTGTTGGAAAAAATAATTTTGCTTCGCCTGAATATAATTAATGAAAATCTAGATATCATACTTAACTTTCAGTTCGGTTTTTGATCAAAGTACTCCACAAATCACCAACTTAATAGAGTCAAAACTGATAAGGGTTTTGAAAGCCAAAAACTTTACTCGCGATATCGAAAAAGCATTCGATTCAGTATGGCATGAAGGCCTCATCTACAAACTCCACAATTTCGCTGTCCCCACGTATGTGGTGCAACTGATTCGATCATTTATCACGCACAGATCATTTAATGTAAAAGTCCTGAGCAAATACTCATCCCAGCACAACATTCCCGCTGGTGTTCCCCAGGGCTCTTGTCTTAGCCCAGCACTATACAACATTTATACTGCTGATATCCCTCAAAGAACAGAATGCCAAGTCGCTTGTCTTACAGACGATACTGCTATTTACTCTTCTTCATCTGACCCGAATACCAGCATAAAAAATCTCCTAGCCCAACTTGATGACTTTCATAAATTCTTCAGAAAGTGGAAAATTTAAATCAATGCGGACAAAACACAAAGCACATATTTTACTAAACGACGAGCTACGCGATACCTCCCAGCTCCTACCTTGAATGCACTAGGACAACCTGTCAAGTGGGCTATATCCTTGAAACTGTCTCAGGAAAATAAGCTGCTTTTATTTAAAACTGTAGTCCAACCAGCAATCACGTATGGTGCACCCATTTAGAATTCTTGTGCTAACGTTCATAAAACTAAGGTAGAAATCGTACAAAACAAATAGGTAAAGATTCTACTTGACAAACCATGGAATTACTCCACAATAAAGTTATATGATATTGCTGAAGCGAAACTTATAAAAATAAACTGCCAACAAGTCGGGCGAAACTTTATTATTCTTGGGACAAGTTGCAGGTGAGTGAAAAGTCAATATGCAGGTTATAGTGGTTAGGGAAGGCTAAGTGAAAGAGAGTTCTTGGGCAGGGCTGTTGTCAATTTAACAATATTTCATTCGTTTCTGCAAGTTTAGGTTTTTATGAGGGGAGGAGCAGGGGTAATAGCAAGGGTGGGTGGATGTTCATAACTTTTTAATTAATTGCTTGAATCACGTTCAACATTCTCTGTATAGAATTTCAGTTTCATAGGCGAAGTTGCATAGTATTTTCATAAAATTCGGTGTATTCTACATTCACGGAACCGAACATTTGTATGGGAGGGCGTAGAGAATGTAGGGGAATCGTAAAATTTGATATGCAGTTTTATTTCGCTTCTCTTTTAAGGTGCTTGTATAAAATTTCAAGTTCGTAGGTTTTAGTTTGTTGGTTATTAGTTGATTTAATGAAATTGGTCGAAATCATAGTTTTGTATGGGAGGGGGTAGAAGGGCAAGCGCGATTTCAAGACTTTTGACGCAATTTTCTTTCAACTATTTTTAAAAGTTCTTGTGCAAAATTTCAAATTAATAGCTTTTAATAGTTAGGTGATAATTGATTTCTTAAAAATTGTGGAAAAAATAATTTTGTATGGGAGGGGGTAGAAGTTTTAAAGGTTTTCGACCAGTTAATATTTCGTATATTTAGGGATTTTTTTTAAATGTTTTTCGCAAATTTTCAAGTTTCTACCTTAAAATTTCACTCAAATTTTTTTTTCTTGTGTCGATCACAATACTTTATTATTAGAATAATAAAACAATTAGTGCAAATGAATTACAAAAAATTTTTTAAAGACGCAGCAAATATTGCAACTTAATTTTAAGATAGTTAAAGATTAGTTTTAAGTTAGTTAGGGCTTTGATTTTATATATAATTAATATATTTCAAGCTTCAAGCAATATATGAATATTTTAGTTGAAAAGAAAATGTGTGTCTGAACCCTAAACTCTTTTTATTTAATTTTGTATTTATGTACAATGTAACAAAAATCAAGAAACAATAAACTTTATTATTATTATTATTAAGCGTTAAATCACAACAACAGCCCTGCCCACGAACCCCCCTTTCACTTAGTCTTCCTTGACCACTCCAACTTGTGGAAAGTCAACCACACATCCTCAACTTGTCCCAAGAATAATAAAGTTGCGCCCAACTTGTTGGCATTTTAGTTAGACTAATTTTTGAAATGCAAAAAAAAAAAAAAATTCTGGATAGTAATTTTTTTTTGCCCAAAAATAAACATGGTATCTATTACGGTCTCAGAGATATGAGTCTGCATATACGACGCACGACCAGAAGAACTATTTTTTTTGCATTTTTAGGCTAATTTGAAACGCGAAAAAACAAAATTTCAGGGTTGCACATTTTTTTTTCTATGCCGATCACAATACTTTATTGTTAGAATAATAATTTAAAATTAATAACCTCTTGGCTTTCGCCTGGTGCTCCTGCTAAGAAAGAAATTTATCGTTTCGTCATAAGTCGATGATGCATTCTCGAAGGGCGAGCGAAGCATAGACCTGACATGGGAGCGATCATTACCTTAATGATAGCCTGCTTAAGATTTCGCACAGCAACTGCTCAGCGGTCACAAATTCGTCCCTTATGCAAGTCATTCACACTGGACGTCAGAGGCATTCGAAAACACCTTCCTAGCAAGTGCTGAAGAGTCTGTGATACATGTGTATTGCTGTGAGAAAGCCTTGACATCTGGAGCCACATGGGGCAAACTATGTAATCAGGAAAAAAACAAATTGGCAATCATTTTCCAACCCGATGTCAATCAAAAAACTCCCGATTTAGGACGAATCTGTCGCAATGCCCATACACAACTTAAGAAAGCTATTAAACGCAACAAGAGAAGGACCATTGACGCGCTGGCCAACACGGTAGATTCTGCGGCTTACATTAGAGATATGGGTTTGCTATCTATGCTTATAAAACAGCTAACGAAATGAATTTCACCGCCAAACAATTTGTGAAAGATGTTGACGGAACTCTTCCAAATGTGACCGAACAAAAGTTGCAACAACGGAAGGAACATTTCTCTGATATTTTAAACATCCTGTCGGATGAAGATGTTCTAGAAACAAAACAATTGCCTCAACCGCAAAAATCATCTTTTATGGACGATTCTCAAAGTTTTTTTCCCCCAAAAGTGGAATCCGTAATGCCATTTTCTTTGCTATCTTTATTTATCAAGGATTGAATTGGAACTTAAAACATTAAAAACAGCTATAGAAATTAAATTACATTTTAATCTATAAAAACAATTATTTTCCTTATCTCACATGGGTTTTTCGTGTTATTTTAATTTTGCAGATATAACTATTTCTCGTATTACTTAATTACGAAACTGATTTGGAATTTTTTTACATCTGCAGGGAGTTAGCATTTATGAATTTCTGACTGTCTACCATGGCAACAAGTGCTTAACAACATTTCGTAGTCGAAAATTTTACGTTTTGCCTGGCGTATTTCGGCGTAATGCACGTCTTGTTGGTGCCGCATTTATGGCAAAATTCTATTTACTTATGCTGCTCGGTGTCATAATGGTAATGTATGGACATTTTTTTCTTTGCAGCAATAATAATAAAACCATTCGTTTTTTTTATACAGTTTTTCATGAATTTATTTCGTTTCCTTTTTCTTTTGCAGATGTATCCGGCATTTATTGTGCCGTATCTAACAGTACAGGCCTTAAGTTTTATCATGGATTTGGTCCTGTGGGCTTTGGATTTAGTTACGGACGATGAATTTTTGACCGGAAAAACAGCATTGTCGTATTTATTGTTTATAATTACTTGGACCTTTGTACAATGTGTGAAGAGTGTTTTCGAGGATGCAATCAAAAGTGGTGATACACAAAATTTATCTTTAATTAAATTATGAGAAATAAATAAATATGGAAAAGGGAAAACTGAGTGAAAATGGAAGTTTTTTGAATGATTCTGATGTGTCAGTAACTATTATTCACATTTTATATATAAATCAAATTCATTACGAAACACAACAGGACCATGATGGCGCGGTAATGATGAGTACGATGCTCTAAATGAAATAGAAATTACTCTTAAGAAATTTGTATGGGGTGGTGGAAGGGGTGCCTGAATTGAACTGATTTTTTCACATCACGCTAGATGCGTATAAAATTTAGCGAGCTGAAATTGTGCACTAAATATTTATTTGGAATTATTAGTAAGACCAAAAAAAATTAGACATTCAGTTTCACCCTTTCTACCCCGTCCCATACAAAATGACACAATTTCGCAATTCGACAATAAACGGATTTTTTACAATAAGCATGAAAGCTATTGATCTGAAATTTGGAATATATTACTTTTATAATAATTCAATCTGCTGTATAAAAATTAGTTGAGTCCTCCCTCTCTTTCCACCACCTCCCATACAAACTGCACTTTTTTTATGAAATACTCTAAATAAATTTTCTCAGTACGTATGAAATTTATCGAGCTGAAATTATGCACTAAATAATTATTTAGAATTATTGGTAAGACCAAAAAAAATTAGGCGATTAGCTTCAATCTTTCTACCACCTTCCATACAATTTGATTTAATTCAACAACTTCACAAAAAAAACGATTTTCATGAAAAGTATGAATGCTACTGATCTGCAATTTAAAATATGTCAATTAAATGATGTTTACAATTATTTATAAAAATGTCATTAATAAATTCACACTCCTACCACCTCCCATACAAACTGCACAATTTCACTTAATCCAAGGCACTAATTGTCTCAGTTGAATCCTAAATTTTGTATAAAATATTTTGATAGCAACCTTAGAGTGATGTTAAAATAAACTGCCAACAAGTCGGGCGAAACTTTATTATTCTTGGGACAAGTTGCGTATGTGTGGAAAGTCGATATGCAGGTTAGAGTGGTTAGGGAAGACTAAGTGAAAGGGGGTTCTTGGGCAGGACTGTTGTCAATTTAACAATATTTCATTCGTTTCTGCAAGTTTGGGGTTTTATGAGGGGATTAGGAGGGGTAATAGTAAGTGTGGGTGGATGTTAATAGCTTTTTAACTAATTGCTTGAATTGTAGTGCAGCTGGATATTGCAGAATAACTGATTAATCAATAATTTGATTAATAAATAAACTGCCAACAAGTCGGGCGAAACTTTATTATTCTTGGGACAAGTTGCGGATGAGTGGAAAGTCAATATGCAGGTTAAAGTGGTTAGGGAAAGCTAAGTGCAAAGGGGTTTCTTGGGCAGAGCAATTGCCAATTTAACACTTTGCGGAAACGTTCAAAAGCTCCAGTACATATAATCAATATTTCGTTCGTTTATTTATGTAGCCAGTCCTGCTTGCCCTAAAAATGGCAAATGGACACTCACTGGATCATGGGCTTATCACCCGTGATCTTAAGACCTAAATGATACGAGAAACGGATACATCGCCTCGGATACGGACTGATTCTACGGTAACGACTTTTGGCATTCGAAAACGGACTATGATTGGCTTCTGGAACGTTCGAACATTGAATGACGGGGGAAGAGCTGGGGTTACTCGGTCCTTGCACCGCCAATCAGTGATCGACCGTGAAATGAAGCACTATAACATCCAAATCTTGGGCTTGAGCGAGGTCAGGTGGACAGGATCAGGAGAAGAACGAACCCCTAGCGTAAACACTATTCTGTACATTGGCCCTGAGAGTGAAGCCAGAAATGGCGTGGCGTTCGTCCTTACGCCGAGAGCGAGAAACAGTCTCATTAGCTGGGAACCAATCTCGGATAGGATTATCGTCGTCAGGCTCAGGACCAGTGTCAGAAACGTCACAATTCTGAAGTGCTACGCACCAACTAATACCGCAACATCTGGTGACAAAGAGAAGTTTTATAGCCAACTGAGTGCCACCTTCGAACGTGTTCCAAGAGGTGATATTATTATCATCTCGGGAGATATGAACGCCCAGGTTGGATCAGACAACACTGGACTAGAACACGTCATGGGGAGGCATGGTGACCCTTGGGTCGACCCTTCACGACCTTGGATTAAGAGGCCCGAAAACGGCGAATTATTTGTGGAGTTCTGTAGTACTCGGCAAATGGTCATCGGAGGGACCCTTTTTCCACACAAGAGTCATCATAAAACATATTGGGTTTCCCCTGATGGTGTTACTCAGAACCAGATCGACCATTTGGCTATAAGTCGCCGATGGAGAAGATGCCTCCTCGATGTGCGAGCGAAACGTGGAGCTGACGTGGGGAGCGATCACCACTTGATGGTTGCCTGCTTGAGATTGTGTACAGCAGCTATCCGACGACCACAAATTCTTCAAATGAAGCGCAAGCTTAATGTGGATAAACTCAGAGATCCCAACAAAAAACTCGAATACACCACCATTCTACGCAAAAAGTCATCCACATTGGGTGAACATGAAATGCGCACACTGGACACCAATTGGGAGGCAACCAGAAACACTTTTCTAACTAGTGCTGAAGAATCTGTGGGATATGCGCAAAGCGGTGAGAAACCCTGGATGTCGCAAGACACATGGGACAAGGTTGGCAATCGGAAAAAAGCCAAATTGGCAATCATCTCTCAACCCGATGTCAACCAACGAACGCCCGACTTGAGGCAGAACTACCGCGATGCTCATATACAGCTTAAAAAGGCTTTTAGACGCGACAAGAGAAAGGTCATTGAAGATCTGGCAAACAAGGCAGAATCTGCGGCTTACCTTGGGGATATGGGTTCACTATTTAAAATCATGAAACAGTTGACGAACAGGAATTTCACCGCCAACCACCTGGTGAGAGATGTCAACGGAACTCTCCTTAATATGAGTGAACACCAGTTGCGACGATGGAAGGAATACTTCTATGATATTTTAAACATCTTGTCAGATGAAGATATTCCGGAAACAGAACAACTTCCAAACATCCAACCGCAACAATCCTCTATTAGGGACGATCCCCCAGATAAGGAAGAGATAGTTTCCGCCATTCGGTCAATGGCGGGAAGGAAAGCTCCAGGTATAGACGGACTACCAACTGAACTCCTCAAAGCGGACCCGGAAATAACAGCCAATATACTCCTCCCACTCTTCACTAAGGTGTGGAATGATGGAAGATATCCGACTGAATGGAAGGAGGGCGTCATTGTGAATATTCCGAAGAAGGGCGACCTTCGGGATTGTGGCAATCGGCGTGGTATGTGTCTACTTACTGCCGTATCAAAAATTATGGCTAAGGTAATTCTCAATAAGATTAGTGATGTCGTCGAGAGCACTCTCGAAGTTTATCAGGCTGGATTCCGTAAAGGGTCGTTTTGTACCGACCACACAAATACCCTACGGATAATATTAGAGCAGTCAGCCGAAATGGGTTCGCCACTACATCTCATGTTTGTGGACTTCGAGAAGGCTTTCGACAGCGTTAAGCGAGATTACATATGGAATGCTTTGCGTAGGAGAGGTATTCCAGATAAGGTCATAGCTATGATTAAAGAATCCTACGAAGATGCAAGGTGTCACGTCTTGCATAGAGGAGAGCTGTCCGAGAGCTTTCCTGTGTGAACGGGTGTCAGACAAGGCTGCATATTATCATCAGCCCTGTTTCTGGTGGTAATAAATGACATCTTGAAAGCTGCACTGGAAGGTGGGGATGGTAAAGGTCTTCAATGGAGACTATTTAACATCTTAAGTCACCTTGATTATGCTGATGACGTGTGTTTGCTTGCACATACCCGTTCGGACTAAGAGTCAAATGTTCGCTCGTTGCATTCTAAATGCAAAGAGGCGGGACTGAAAATAAATATGCGTAAAACCAAGTACATGCACATGGGTTCGAACGCAAGCACACCGATTGTTCTTAATGGACAGGATGTGGAAGAGGTGCAAGATTTTTGCTATCTCGGAAGCATTGTCAGCATGGACGGCGGAGCCGAAAAGGATGTTGAGGCTCGGCTAAATAAAGCTCGTCAGGCCTTCGGTATCCTTTCCCCTTTCTGAAGGTTAAGATAGATCTCCCTTCGCACGAAGCTGCGAGTTTTTGACGCATGCGTCAAATCCGTGTTGTTATATGGTTGTACTACGTGGAAAGTGACCGTTCGACTTACCAAGAAACTACAGACTTTCGTAAACCAATGCCTCCGGCGCATTTTAGGAATATTCTGGCCAGAAGTAATCTCCAACGACGAACTTTGGAGTATAACTCGCCAGACTAAAATAGGTATTGAGATTCAACGGCGAAAGTGGCAGTGGATCGGTCATACTTTGAGGAAGCCAGAGCGAAACATCGCAAAACAGGCTCTGGATTATAACCCTCAAGGAAGACGTCGGGTTGGTCGACCATGTAACACATGGAAGCGAGCAGTTGAGCAGGAGGCCAGAGGAATAAACAAGTCCTGGCAACAGCTTAAAGCCGATGCTCAGGATCGCGCCTTGTGGAAGAGAGTTGTTTCTGTCCTATGCCCCTATAGGGGGTCTTAACAGGAATTTGATTGATTGATTGATTTATGCAAGTTTGAGTTTTTATGAGTGGGTGTATGTTAATAGTTTTTTAATTGATTGCTTGAATTACGTCCAATATTCTCTGTATAAAATGTTAGTTTCATAGACGAAGTTGCATAGAATTTTCATAGGACTCGGTTTTTTTTACATTTACGAATCCAAAAATTTGTATGGGAAGGAGTAGAGGAGGTAGGGGAATCGTAAAATTTGTGACGCAATTTTATTTCCTTTCTCTTGTAGTGTGCTCGTACAAAATTTCAAGTTCGTAGCTTTTAATTTGTTGGTTATTAGTTGATTCAATGAAATAGGTTGAAATGATACTTTTGTATGGGAGGGGTAGAAGGGCAAGCGCGATTGCAAAACTTTTAAAGTAATATCATTTCAATTATTTTTATAATTTTTTGCGCAAAATTTGAAATTGGTAGCTTTTAAGAATTAGCTGATTTTGTATGGGAGGGGGTAGAAGAGGTAAGGGAATCGCAAAATTTGTGACGCAATTTTCTTTTTTTTCTCTTTTAAGGTGCTCGTGCAAAATTTCAAGTTCGTAGCTTTTAATTTGTTGGTTAGCAGTTGTTTTATTGAAATTGGTCAAAATAATACTTTTTTATGGGAGGGGGTGGAACGGCAAGTGTGATCTCAAAAATTTTGACGCAGTTCTATTTCAACTATTTTCAAATGATTTTGTGCAAAATTTCAAATTGATAGCTTTTACTACTTAGGTGATAATTAATTTCTTAAAAATGATCGAAAAAATCATTTTGTATGGGAGGGAGTAGAAGCTTTCAAGGTATTCGACCAGTTAATATTTCATTCTTTTAAAATTTTTTTTTAAATGCATTTCGCAAGTTTTCAAGTTTCTACCTTCAAATTTCATTCAAAAATTTTCAGTTTATGTGGTTTTTTCATTGCACATGAAACACCTTGTGCACGGTAGACCAGGGGCGTCGGTGCACAACAATTGTGGAATTGGTTTGGTGAATGTTTTCACAGTGCATTTTGAAATGAAAGAAAAGATTTCCGGATTACACTGTTATGCTTTATTATTCGTGACATTTCGGTCTCTGCTGAGACCTTTATGAAACTATATAGCAGTTTGATAAAGGTCTCAACAGAGACCTGCACCCCCCTGACCCTCCCCCTTACAATAATTAGCTTTAACCTAAACTGATTCTAGTGGACCTATATGTCAACTTAATGGTCTCAAAATATCAATTTTTTATGGTAAGTAATTTCGAAGATATAATCATTTGAAAACAAAATTCGGCCGAGAATTGATTCTTAGCCCCCCCTTTTCGCACCCCAATGGATATTAAATTATTTTTAAAAGTTGTCCCACAAACCCCTCTATATGTATGTTGAGTTTTAGCTTCCTACCTGTTACCATGGTTGAGATACTTGAATTCGTATTTTTCGGCTTAAGCGCTCCCCCGCCTCCCCCTGAACTCGTTCACCCCCCAAAATGGGTATCCGCTTGAGATCTGCAACTATCTGCAGTCCCCCCAAAAATGAACTTTCTATCTTGAAGGGTTTGGGAGTTAATGTGCGCTGAGCGTACACGTCGGCGTACGGCGTACAGACAGACGGATTTTTTTTTTTTTGCATTTTTAGGCTAATTTAGTCATGAAACGCGAAAAAACAAAATCTCAGGATAGCAAATTTTTTTTTTTCGCAAGTAGATCACAATACTTTATTATTAAAATAATGTCGTCACCCCCTCTACCAACTCCCCTACAAAATTCCTTCAAATAAAAAAAATTTTCTTTCATCTAGAGTATCGCAAGATTAGGCTTTACGCCCAGTCGTAGTCCTGTTATGTTTTTTTATTTACGATATCCCGACATCAAATTCTAGTTTTTACTTTTTTCAAATATTTCATTTTAGTGTCTGAAAATTACGAATTTAGCATGCATTCCAGAGTGATCAAAAAATTTTGTGAGCAACTGTATACCTACCTAGGCATATTTCCTTTAAGTTCATAGCAGCATTAAACGCTATTTTCATGCTTTTCGAAATAACTTTTTCATTCAAAAGCTCTGTATTTCTGTATGAGTACAGATGGTAAAATTATAAACTGAAATATACCCAGTTCAAAGCTATTCATAATTTAATTTATTCCAGGTGAAGTTTTTCTTTACTTTGCACCTGTCGGGGTAGAGGGAGTAGTAGTTTAGAATTAACTTGTATGACGTCTATTGAGGGAGAAAGAATTTAATTTTTTACAAAAATTTTTTATTAAAAATTTAGGCTTAAAAATTAACAATAGGTACTGAGAAAATTAGTGAAATTGTGCTGTTTGCATGGGGGTTTATAGAAGTAGTTGGGGTTTTTAGTGATTTTGACAATGACTTTACTCTAGACTCGAACTAGCGAAAGTTAAAGGTTCGCTTGACATCCATAATCGATCACGACTGGGAATGTGAAGCGTGCTTTTAACTAACACCCCTCGGCATAAGTATTTTGTCATGCAACAAAACACTTTTATTCTGTTTTCATTTAAAATCTATGCAACGGAAAATTCTGAAAAAAATTGTGGGTAAAGCAAATATATGTTTTATTTAAAAAAAAGTTAAATCATACATTTCAAGTGTACCTTTACAATATTTTAAATTAGGATTTCAATTTTCAGTATGGCATAAGTATTTTGACACTTTTGACATTTAGACATTTTTAAGGCAAATTATTTTTTTTTTGTTTTTTTGAAGAAGTATCTTAATCAATAGAATATGTATCCTCCTTTAGTTTGAATTACTTTTTGAAGTCGTCGTGGGACGGAATCCACAAGCGATTGGAGGAAGTCTGTTGGGATTTCGTTCCACGCCTGTCTTACTTCTGCGATGGTTTCTTCTTTTGACCTAGTTAAGTCAGCACTTCTCTTTCCTTTTATGAATAACCAAACATTTTCAATTACATTTAAATCTGGACTTTATGGTCGACAATCTGAGGTTTCGACTCCAATATCCTTCAGGAACTTTAACGTTATCATTTTGCTCGTATGGCAAGGCGCATTATCCTGCTGCAGTACGAATGCCTCACCGATTAGTTTATCTCCAGATGGAAATGCGTTTTCATTCAACACTCTTAAATATTGTTTTTGGTTCATGGAACCATCTATGGGCACGAAGTCTCCCAAGCCATTGTACGCAATGGATTCCCAGAACATAACACTACCGCCTCCATGGCTAATTTTTTCACAGACAGGTGCCACTTTCTTACGCATCGTTTGTGAAATTCTCGCGTAAACTTTCTTTGGCGAGGAATGGTACTCAAAAGTACTCTCATCTGTCGACAATATATTTCGCCAAAAAGATATTGGCTTATTCACAAATTTCTTGGCGAATTCCAAACGATTAATTTTGTTTTTAGGAGATATAAAAGGGATCGACTTTGCTACGTACGTTTTAATTTTGGCATCTTGCAAACGACTGCGAATTGTTCTTTCACTAATGCTTACATTTGAACATTTATTCCATTGTAAACCCGCGGCCTTAGGTATTTTAGCGGATCGATTCGAAATTTTCAAACAATCAGTCGATCCTCATGGTCAGTAGTTTTTCCGATTTCTACCTGATCGGCGTAAGTTACTCACACTTTCAGTTTTTTTATATTTATTCACTTGATAGTAAACCGTTTGACGCGACAAATTATATTCTTTAGCGATATTTATTACTGAAATACCCAAATTATATTTTGTCACAATTTGAGTTTTTATAAAGTCACTTAATTCAGATATTTTTCCCATATTTTTTAAGTAAAAGTGTCAAGTTTCTGCAATTGAAAATAAAGAAAGGATAGAAGAGTAATTACAATGGCTGCAGGAAACGCCAAACTGATTAGGAGTGCAAAAATAAGCTAGATCACGTGATGTCAAAATACTTATGCCGCTCTAAATTTTACTCTCAGACTGCATTTCGCTCTTTAGAAAGAGAATACATAAAGCAATTGCCGAAAACTTGTTCACACTTACTGCTGAAAAGAAGAGAAAAGTGTGGAGCAAAACACAAGCTCCGTTACATCAAGCGGGGGTGTAATAAACAACGATACCATTATAGAGTAGCGTATGTCAAAATACTTATGCCGAGGGGTGTAGCTTCTCGTTCTTCTTTATCTTTGTCTTTATTCATTCTAGGATCTCTGCAGGTGAATAAGGAACTAAGAAAATGGTTAATATGGAATGAAGAAGTCACCAAACGCCAAACAAAGTTGGACTACGTATTAATGAAAACAAAACATATAATATTACTCAAACTAGGAAAAAGACGCCAATTAGACAAAATATTACAGTAGGGGACTACAACCTAGAAAACGTAAATAGCGTTGTATACCTAGAGACAAATCTATCGAAGGATGGAAGCGAACTCATCGAAATTAAACGATGGATAATGATGGCAAATAAGACGTATTATTCGGTACTTCCAATAATTAAAAACAAGAACGTGCACAGAAAGACTAAATTAAAAATATTTAAAACAATAATAAGACCTGTGCTATGTTATGGCAGCGAAATGTGGTCATTAACTCAGGCATCCGAAAAATTAATTAACGCCTTTGAGAGAAAGGTCCTCAAAATAATCCTCGCACCTATGAGGTAAGACTCGATCTGGAGAATACGATTCAATAGAGAATTGTTTACCATCTTCGACAATCCAGATTTACCAACACTCATAAAATTTAAGAAGCTGCAATGGTCATTTGGATGGATGGGTTTCGGAAGAATTCCGCACACTGAAAGGAAAAGTCAATGGACAAACACCGTTCAAAAAACCATGGAAGCGCTGGAAGGATTCGATTGACGCAGACAGCAAAACACTGCTAAGATTCTCAACTGGAGGACGCGGTCACTGAGCCGAGATGGATGGAGGCAAAAAACATTCCGGAGTTTAAGGTCCGATTTGGGCTGTAGCACCATCGTAAGTAAGTAATTAGAAGGTACAAATTAATTTTTTTACTTACATTAATAAACGCTCTAGCAATAAAGAAGGCCACTTCTGCTTTACACATAGCGTCGAATTGCTGAAAAAAAAAAATTAAATAAAAAAAAATATTAGCGTTACATTGTAATTTTAATTGGATATTATTATTAATTATTATTAATATCAAAGAATGATATCTAGTCTGCAATGCGAAGGTCGAGTGTTCAAATCCCGGTCGACATGTAATATCAGCACACTACTTGAGTGGGTATATTTTGGCCATCTTAATTTGCGAAAATGAAAATTCGTAGACGGAGGATTGTCTTAAGGGCTATCAACCATTTTACAATAACAAATAAATGTTAAGAAACCTGAAGGTCAGGATGGCCAAGGTCCAATTTGGGTTGCAATGCGATTAAAAAAGAGAAGAGGAATGATACCTCCACAATCAATAATGTTTTTACAAAAAGTTTTGTTTTCTTATTCGGGATGTTTAGAGTTATGTTGAAAGAACTAATTTAATTTTAGCCAAAAATAAACTGCCAACAAATCGGGCGCAACTTTATTATTCTTGGAACAAGTGAAGGATATACAGGTTAGAGTGGAGAGGAAAGTCTAAGTGAATGAGGTATGGCAGGGCTGTTGTAAATTTTGCAACACTTAAATGCGATTACGATCAATAGCTCATCAATATTTCATTCATTTATTTAAGTAAGTTTGGGTCTGTATGGATGAAGGGGGTGGGGGGGAGAAAGAGGTGGTGGATGGTGATAAATTTTTAATTGTTCGTTTGAATCATATTCGAAATTGTCTGCATAGAATTTTAGTTTAATAAACAAATTTGCTTAGATTTTCTACGAAATTCGGTGTATTTTATATGCACGAAACCAGACATTTATATGGGTAAAGCAGATGAGAAAATCGTAAAATTCATGATGCAGTTGTATTTCCTTCTCTTGAAAGGTATACGTATAAAATTTCCAGTTCAATTTGTTGGTTATTAGTTGATTTATTGAAATTGGTCGAAATCACATTTTTGTATGGGAGGTGGTAGAAGGAGAAAGGGGATTTTAAAACTTTTGATGTAAGTTTACTATAAATATTTTTGATTCAAAATTTTAAATTGATAGCTTCTAGTGGTTTGGTGATAAATAATTTCATACAATTGTTCGAATAAATTTGTACGGATGGGGATAGTGGTTTAGGAAGTATTCAAGTAGTTACTATTTTATACTTTTACGAACTTTTTTTTTAAATGAGAATCCCAAATTTTGAAGATTTTAGATTAAAATTTCATTCAAATTTTTTTTTTTATGAAACAATTTGTGCAGGTTAGGGCCCATTTCGGTGGATAACAATTAGTGTTGAAATTATTATTTTTTCTTTACATATACATAATATCAAATGAATGTATGCGCGTGCAAAATTTGTACTTTGTATCTTTTACCAGGGCCTAAAAGAATTACTCGAAATTTTCGAATTTTTAGCATATCACCTCTCTTTCCTTACATCTCACAGCTAAAAAAATTTAATAAAATGTAAGGTTCTACAATCTGACAAAGTTTCAACTTAATATCAGTATTGGATTTTAAGATATACCGGTTTAAAAATTTAAAAAGAGTTCCATTTTAAAAATGCTCCTCCCCCTCCTCCCCCACTACATTTATTTCTAAATTTTATATTTTACTTTATTATTATAATAATAAAGTATTGTGATCGACACAAGAAAAAAAAAATTTGCTACCCTGAAACTTTTTTTTTCGCGTTTCATGACTAAATTAGCCTAAAAATGCAAAAAAAAAAATCCGTCTCCGCCGTACGGCGTACATATGGACTCATATCTCCGCGACTGTTAAAGGTAGAATGTTCGTTTTTGGGTGGATTGTTGATTGGGTAAATGAGCTCTATTTTCTAAATTTTATGGGGTGTAAGATGGAAGGGGGAGGCGGAGGGAGGGAAAAAGTGAAAAACTACACTCCACCACGAATGCAGATAGGAATTTGAAAATCAGTTTACATATAGAGAGGGTTGTGGGACAAACTTTAAAAATAATTTAATTTTTTATCCATTGGCGTCCAAAAAGGGGGGGCTAAAAGCAAATTATCGGCCGAATTATTTTTTCAAATGATTATATCTTCGAAATTACTTATCGTAAAAAACTCATATTTTGGGACCATCAAGGTGGCATACAGTTCCATTAGAATCAGCTTAGAGAGTGGATAATTATTGCAAGAGGGAGGGTCAGGGGGGTATAAAGAAAAACACACACACTAATTTAAAGTTGAGGGGGTGTAAGGGGAGGGAGGTGATAAGCAAAAATGTCGAAAATTTTGAGTGATTTTTTTAGGGCTCAGGTGAAAGATACAAAGTTTAAATTTTGCATGTGGATACGTCTATTTGATGTACATAGAAAAATAATAATAACTTGATCCATAATTGTTATAAACCGACCCCCCCGGTCTAAGGTGCACAAGATGTTTTGAGTGAAATAAGATAGAAACTTGAAAATTTGCGAAATGCAATAAAAAAAAATCCCTAAATATACGAAATATTAACTGGTCGAAAACCCTTAAAACTTCTACCCCCTCCCATGCAAAATTATTTTTTCGACCATTTTCAAGAAATCAATTATCACTTAATTATTAAAAGCTATCAATTTGAAATTTTGCATAATAGTTTAAAAAATAATCAAAATGAAATTATGTTACAAATTTCAAAATCGCTCTTGCCCTTCTACTCCCTCCCATCCAAAAGTATGATTTCGACCAATTTAATTAAATCAACTAATAACCAACAAATTAAAAGCTACGAACTTGAAATTTTGTACGAGCATCTAACAATAAAAAAGAAAAAAAATTGCATCACAAGTCTTACGATTCCCCTACCTCCTCTACCCCCTATCATATAAAATTATTTTTTCGAGCATTTTTAAGAAATCAGTTATCAGCTAACTTCTAAAAGCTATCAATTTCAAATTTGGCGTAAAAACTTATAAAAATAATTCAAATGAAGTTGCTTTAAAAGTTTTGAAATCGCGCTTGTCCTTCCACCCCCTCCCATACAAAACTATGATTTCGACCTATTTCATTAAATCAACTAATAACCAACAAACTAAAAGCTACGAACTTGAAATTTTATACAGGCACCTTACAAGAGAAGTGAAATAAAACTACATATCAAATTTTACGATTCCCCTATATTCTCTACCCCCTCCCATACAAATGTTCGGTTTCGTGAATGTAAAATACACCGAATTTTATGAAAATTCTATGCAACTTCTTCTATGAAACACATTCTATACAGAGAATATTAGACGTGATTCTGTGGGGAATTGGTTAAACTTAATTAATTCCACATGCAAATACACTTTACACTTTAAAATACACTCTACTAAAAATAAATAATTACACTGACAGAAATATACTTCATATATTTATTTTTAATAATAATCGAGTGAACTATTATTATGAAAAATGTAAATGTAATTGTTTTTTATTTTTAGTGTAAAAAAGATTTTCATTCACATTAAACGTAAAATTTAATCTAAACAATAACAAATAATAATAAATAAATTTTTATAATATAAATGTAAATAAATGTTAATTTAAATGTAGTGCTTTATTTTTATTAATCAAATTATTGATTAATCAGTTATTCTGCAATATCCAGCTGCACTAGAATTGGTGACCCCGAAGTTAACGAACTAAATATTTTCACCATAACAAATGGTGACCCAACATTATCAAACTAAATATTTGCACCCATCAAGCAAGAGATCAACGCAGAAAAATTATTTTTCGTCAATCGTTATTTCACCATATCAAATGGTGATGTATAGAGGAAATTAGTCGAGAACAATTTTTCTACATTGAACAAATTTCTATAACCATCAGCGAGAGAAGTTTCATCGAATTTACAGAGGAGAAACCTAAGAAATTTCAAGAATTGAAATCTTAATCGTCTTCAAGAATTTTGTTATAAAATAGAAAATATCAACTCTAAATACAACAACTTGAAGCTTATACCGATATTTGAATATTCAACATGATGCAGCATCAACAACAGCATCATTAATTCAAGAAAAAACAACAATAATTGAAAATTAGCTACACGAATTTCAAGAGGATTTATGGTATTTTATTAATAATTACATTTAAATTTAATACAAATTATTACATAATATATTTACTCATTATATTTAAATTGTAAAATTACATCTATATTTTTTCATTTATTCAAATTCTCATACAAAAATTTCTTTTTTCTGTTTAATTCAATATCAACTTCTCATAAAAATATATACAACATGTCTCTTATTAATCATACATCGTCAGTATCAAATGATGAAGTTACCGATACTTCATCCAATAACTTACAATTGGCTGCGGTTGCAATTCAGAAACTTCCTTTCTGGATTGCCAACCCCGCTGCATGGTTTCGCATCATGGATGCGCAATTTTCCGCAGCTAATATAACAGCTGAACTAACCAAGTTCAATCATGCGCTTAGTATGCTAAGTGCAGCGGAATGTGAACAGTCGACGGACATCATCGACAGCATTCCGGCGGAAAATTGTTACGTTTATTTCAAAGATGCTATGATAAAAAGGTTTGGAGAATCTGAAGACCATAAGTTAAAACGACTTATGAATGGAATCGACCTTCTCAACTATTAGGTCGAATCCGTTCCCTCGCTGGAAACAATTTTCTAGTTAATATTATTAAAAAATTTTGGGTACAACGTCTTCCTACTAAAATACAAGCCATTCTAACAGTATCTTCAGGTTCCCTTGAAGAATTGAGTGAAATCGCCGATAAAATTGCAGACACTTCTTGTTTTCCGCAATTAGCAAGCGCTTCGATAAGTAATTCGCCAAATGCGCTGGGTTCAGAAATTGAATCATTACGAAAACAAATTACCGCTTTGACTTCAACGGTTAATGAACTAACACAATTTACAAGACAAAGTCGAAACTTTAATAGGTCCTATAATAGTAATCGCAATGGACGATCAAAATCGCATAACCGTTCACAAAGCGGATCAAGAAAATCTGAAGATTTTTGCTATTATCATAAACGTTTTGGGCTTAGAGCCAATAAATGTAAGGAACCTTGTAAATTTCCGAAAGAAAAAAACCAACACGAGTGTTAAAAATGGCGACATTTAACACTAGTTCAAACTCAAGTCGCCTTATTATACCAGATAAAACATCCGGTTTACGTTTTTTAGTAGACACCGGCGCGGAAATTTCAGTAGTTCCTAAAAGTAATTTCGGTCAACGCGTTATGAATCCAAACTCGATTCTGACCGCTGCAAATTGCACTAAAATCCCTACTTTTGGCTCACACAAAATTACAATTTCACTCAAACTTAAAAGAAATTTTGAGTGGAATTTCATTATTGCCGACGTTGAACGACCAATTTTAGGAGCGGATTTCCTTCGTCATTTCGGTTTGATTGTGGATCTTAAGCAACGACGTTTAATCGATCCACTTACTAACGTCAGTTCAGCTATTGGACAAATTTTAAAAGGATCTTCTACAGTATTGTCTGTCTTAGCAGCCAATCACGAAAATCCTCGAGTTCAAAAATTGCTTGCACAACACCCAAAAATTTTCCAATCAAATAGAACAAATTCAAACAATTTGCACACGATTCGTCATTTCATTATTACCGAAGGACGTCCAGTCTTTTGTAAACCGCGACGCCTCTCACCTTCTCGCTTTGCGATCGCGAAGGCCGAGTTCGGCAAAATGGTAGATCTTGGAATTTGCAGACCATCAGACAGTCCTTGGGCTTCACCACTTCACATGGTTCAAAAGAAAGATGGAAGTTGGAGACCATGTGGGGATTACCGGGCACTTAATGCACAAACAGTCCCGGACAAATATCCTATTCCACACATACAGGATTTTGCTCAACAACTTGATGGTTGTTCTATTTTTTCAACAGTTGATTTGGAACGTGCATACCACCAGATTCCTCTGAACGATGATGACGTTCCAAAAACAGCAATTTCCACACCTTTCGGTTCATATGAATTTCTTCGAATGACTTTTGGTTTGCGCAATGCCGCGCAAACTTTCCAAAGATTCATTTTTTCAATTTTGAGGGATCTTGATTTTTGTTTCGTATATATTGACGACATCTTGATCGCCTCAAAGTCAATTGAGGAACATTTCATTCACCTAGATAAACTTTTTCATCAACTAGAAAAATACGGTTTAATAATCAATTTAGCTAAATGCCACTTTGCTAAAACTCAAGTGGATTTCTTGGGTCATTCCATCAATTCTAATGGAATTTTTCCAATGACTTCAAAGATAGAAGCTATTATCTCTTACCCACAACCGGCTACTGTTCACGAGTTGAGACGTTTTCTAGGTATGATTAACTTTTACCGAAGGTTTATTCCTCATGCAGCAACGTCTCAATCTATTTTAGACAAATACACACATGGAAGCAAGAAAAAACGTGATAAGTCCATTATTCCATGGAATTCCGAGTCTGTAGAAGCTTTTAATCGTTGCAAAGAACAATTAGCTCAGGCAACTACACTAGCATATCCTTCTCCTTCTGCAGCACTTTCGCTAGTGGTTGACGCTTCAGATACAGCCATCGGAGCTGTGTTACAGCAAAAAATTTCTAATGCTTTTCAACCATTAGCATTCTTTTCGCGGAAACTTTCCACAGCTCAACAAAAATACAGTGCCTACGATCGTGAGCTTTTAGCATGTTACATTGCAATTAAGCATTTTAAATTCATGCTAGAAGGTAGAATTTTCACACTTTTTACCGATCACAAACCGCTTATTTTTGCTTTCAAGCAAAACGCTGAAAAAGCTTCACCACGTCAGTTAAGGCATCTGGACTTCATCGGTCAATTTACGACGGATATTCGACATATATCCGGTTCAGATAATGTCGTCGCCGACGCATTATCTCGCATTGACGAGATTTCCATTCCAACATCAGTTAATTACTCTGAAATTGCTGACGCTCAGCTAGCCGACAAAGAATTACCTTCAATTAAAAAATCAACGAGTCTTAAGATGATACCTTTTAACATCGAAAATTCCTCTAAGCAACTTTGGTGTGACGCCTCGCAAAACACTCTGCGGCCTTACATTCCTTCAACGCTGCGTAAGAAGATTTTCGATGTGGTTCATGGAACGGTTCATCCAGGCATTAGAGCAACAACTAAATTGTTAGTTAAAAAATTCGTTTGGCCATCTATTAATAAAGACTTACACATCTGGTGCAGAGAATGCATAGCTTGCGGAAAAGCCAAGATTTCTCGCCACGTTAAGAGTCCGCTCGGCAATTTCGAACCAGTAATCAAAAAATTCGCTAATATCCACATTGATTTGGTTGGGCCTCTTCCGACTTCGGAAGGCTTCAATTATTGTCTTACGGTCATTGACCGCTTTACTCGTTGGCCTGAAGCCTACCCAATCGTGGATATTCGAGCAACAACTGTGGCTAACACTTTGATCAGAGAATACATTCCTCGTTACGGCACTCCAGTCACAATTGTAACTGACCAAGGACCATAATTTGAAGCTTTACTTTTTTCGGAATTAGGCAAAGTTTTAGGCTTCAAAAGAAACAGAACTACAGCTTACAATCCCAAAGCTAACGGTATGTTAGAATGTTGGCATCGAATCCTTAAAAGTTCTCTAATGTGCAAGGCTTCTGAAGCATGGACACGCGAACTACCGTTCATTCTTCTCGGACTTCGCTCAATCGTTAGACAAGATGTCGATGCCACTCCTGCAGAATTAGTTTATGGACAAAATTTACGTTTGCCATACGAACTTTTAGACACTAATTCTAAAACACCACAGATTGTATCTCCTAGCGACTACGTTCAAAGTCTTCGACAACTCATGAGTTCGATAAAACCCAAAGTACCTTCCGCTCACACTCCCACTAACACTTTCGTTTTTCATTCACTTAAAGATTGCGAACACGTGTTTGTCCGACAGGACCAAGTGAGGAGATCGCTTCAACCACCTTATGAAGGACCTTATAAAGTTTTGAAACGTAATGACAAATTCTTTACACTTTCCATTAATGGTAAAGAAAAGAATGTCTCAATTGATCGGCTGAAACCTTCATTTGATTCTTCCCAGCATCAAGCATCAACTAAAAAGCGCGTAACTTTTGTTCTTCCAACTTCCACGATACGAACCAGATCACAGACGGGTTCATTAAATCTTAACGAGAAGGACTGTTAGCCCTCCTCTAGGAAGGGGGTGTGTGGGGAATTGGTTAAACTTAATTAATTCCACATGCAAATACACTTTACACTTTAAAATACACTCTACTAAAAATAAATAATTACACTGACAGAAATATACTTTATATATTTATTTTTAATAATAATCGAGTGAACTATTATTATGAAAAATATAAATGTAATTGTTTTTTATTTTTAGTGTAAAAAAGATTTTCATTCACATTAAACGTAAAATTTAATCTAAACAATAATAAATAATAATAAATAAATTTTTATAATATAAATGTAAATAAATGTTAATTTAAATGTAGTACTTTATTTTACTTTATTATTTTAATAATAAAGTATTGTGATCGACTTGGGAAAAAAAAAAAATTTGCTACCCTGAAATTTTTTTTTTCGCGTTTCATGACTAAAATAGCCTAAAAATGCAAAAAAAAAATCCGTCTGTCTGTACGCCGTCCGCCGTACGCCGTCCGCCGTACGCCGTACGCCGACGTGTACGCTCAGCGCACATTAACTCCCAAACCCTTCAAGATAGAAAGTTCATTTTTGGAGGGATTGTAGGTAGTTGCGGATCTCAAGCGGATACCAATTTTGGGGGGTGTACGAGTTCAGGGGGAGGCGGGGGGAGTGCTTAAACCGAAAAATACGAATTCAAATATCTCAACCATGGTTACAGCTAGGAAGCTAAAAATCAACATACATATACAAGAGTTTGTGGGACAACTTTTAAAAATAACTTAATTTTTTTATCCATTGGCGTGCGAAAAGGGGGGGCTAAGAACCAATTGTCGGCCGAATTTTTTTTTCAAATGATTATATCTTCGAAATTACTTCCCATAAAAAATTGATATTTTGAGACTATCAAGATAGTATATAGATCTACTAGAAGCAGTTTAGACAGAAGCTAATTAGTGAAAGAAGGAGGGTCAGGGGGGGTGCAAAGAGAAACACTTAAAAATTAATATCTCAACTGTCTCTTATGCTATGTAAATGAAACTTAAAATGTATACTAAGCTTTACTAGCGACATATGAAAAAAATATAATATGTGGACATTATGGTATTGGGGGGAAATGGGGAGCATTTCAAAAATGGCGCACTTTCCAAAATTACAAATCATCAAATCTCAAAATTGAGTACAGATATCAAATCAAAAATTTGTCAGATTGTAGAGCTATATAATCTTTAATTTTGGTAAAAAATTTGAGTTGGGGGGTGTAAGGGGAGGGAGGTGGAAAGCGAAAATGTTGAAAATTTTGAGTGATTTTTTTATGGCTCTGGTAAAAGATACAAAGTTTAAATTTTGCATGTCGATACATCTATTTGATATAGATAGAAAAGAAATAGTAATTCGTTCCAAAATTGTTATGCTCCGAAGTGGGGGTCTAACGTGCACAAGGTGTTTCATGTGGAATGAAAAAAACACATAAACTGAAAATTTTTGAATGAAATTTTTAGGTAGAAACTTGAAAATTTGGGAAATGCATTTAAAAAAAATCTCTAAAAGTTTGAAATATTAACTGGTCGAATATTTTTAAAACTTCTGCTCCCTCCCATACAAAATTATTTTTTCGACCAATTTTAAGAAATCAATTATCACCTAACTATCAAAAGCTATCAATTTGAAATTTTGCACAAAAACTTAGAAAAATAGTTAAAATAAAATTACGGTAAAAGTTTTGAAATCATGCTTGCCCTTCTACCCCCTCCCATACAAAAGCATGATTTCGACCAATTTCATTAAATCAACTAATAACCAACAAATTAAAAGCTACGAACTTGAAATTTTGTACAAGCACCTTACAACAGAAAAGAAAGAAAATTCCATCACAAATTTTACGATTCCTCTACCTCCTCTACCCCCTCCCATACAAAATTATTTTTTCGAGCATTTTTAAGAAATCAGTTATCAGCTATCTCTTAAAAGTTATCAATTTCAAATTTTGCTTGAAAACTTATAAAAGTAATTCAAATGAAGTTGTTTTAAAAGTTTTGAAATTGCGCTTACCGTTCTACCCCCTCCCATACAAAACTATGATTTCGACCAATTTCATTAAATCAACTAATAACTAACAAACTAAAAGCTACGAACTTGAAATTTTATACAAGCACCTTACAAGAGAAGCGAAATAAAACTGCATATCAAATTTTACGATTCCCCTACCTTCTCTACCCCCTCCCATACAAATTTTCGGTTTCGTGAAAATAAAATATACCAAATTTTATGAAAATTTTATGCAATTTCGTCTATGAAACACATTCTATACAGAGAATATTGGACGTGATTCAAGCAATTATTAAAAAGCTGTTAACATCCACCCACCCTTGCTATTACCCCTCCTCCTCCCCTCATAAAAACCCAAACTTGCAGAAACGAATGAAATATTGTTAAATTGACAACAGCCCTGCCCAAGAAACCTTTTGCACTTAGCTTTCCCTAACCACTTTAACCTGCATATTGACTTTCCACTCATCCGCAACTTGTCCCAAGAATAATACAGTTTCGCCCGACTTGTTGGCAGTTTATTTATTAATCAAATTATTGATTAATCAGTTATTCTGCAATATCCAGCTGCACTACAATTCAAGCAATTAGTTAAAAAGCTATTAACATCCACCCACACTTACTATTACCCCTCCTAATCCCCTCATAAAACCCCAAACTTGCAGAAACGAATGAAATATTGTTAAATTGACAACAGTCCTGCCCAAGAACTCCCTTTCACTTAGCCTTCCCTAACCACTCTAACCTGCATATTGACTTTCCACTCATCCGCAACTTGTCCCAAGAATAATAAAGTTTCGCCCGACTTGTTGGCAGTTTATTTTTATTCTTTCGCTGGTATAGCTTAATATATTTCCCAAGTTTCATTTGAATAGCTTCGAGAGATAGTCGATATATTAATATTTAAGTGTTTTTCTTCGCACCACCCTAACCCTCTCCCTTAAAAGTATTGGCATCCTTGTAAGTTGATTATGGTTTAGCTATGAGCCATCTACTGAGTTATAATATGAACTCATTCTGTTAAGTAGTTTCGAAGAAATATTCATTTGAAAAAAAAATTCGGCCCCTTTTTTTATGCCCAACTGGATTAAAAAATTAAATTTATTTTCACTTTTTTCCCCAAAAATCAGTGTCGAGTTTCAGGTTTCCATCTGTATTCGTAGTAGAGATATTAACAATCGCAGTTTTCAACCGTAACCCATTCATTTCGACGTATGTATGTATATAACACATCGATCAAGGAGTTCGTAGGATGACTAATAAAACATCAACTTTTAGCCAAAATTCGACTTTATTCTTCATATAGTGTGAAGTGGATGACGTTACTGCTACGCTCGCCAAAGTCACAAGATTTGGCGGCATTCTAGCGCAAGGATATAGTTGGTTCGACAATCAAAAGTCTGGAAACCGAAAATTCCAGTCTAAAAATTGCGGTCGGTTAAGGGACTTAGGGCCGGTTTCACAGTCACGGTTTAATCTCAGGATTAGTTAAACGTGATCTTTGATTTAAACTGAAGTTTAAACAGTGACCGGTTTCACAGCTCATCAATCTCTGAAGATTAACTAAACTGACGATTATTTTCCTTAGATTGGTAGCAATGCAATCATTCCGAATTCTTGTGCTGTCATTGTGAATGACTATCTGTCATTAATAAAAAGTTCCGTGTGTTTATAAAAAAAGCATTGAAAAAATTTCGTATTTTTTAATAATCTCTACATAGTAATATAATTGTAGTGTCTGTCTGTTATTTGCTTATAAATGGCTATAAGTTAGTTTTTTGAGTTATTTTAGCATTAAATAAGCATAAAAACACATTTTTGAATTTTTTGTCTGTCTGTCTGTCCGACCGCTTTTCACGCACAAACGGCTGAACCGATTGAAATGAGACTTGCACAGTTTGTTAGGTGTCCATCGGAATGAAATTTGTTTTTGGTTTCATTTCACTCCCCTCACGCCTTCTATCCCCTCCCACACAAAGTGACTCATTTTCAAAATATATATTAATCAAATTTTCTTGGAAACCATAAAAGCTATTAATTTGAAATTTGGAATATATTATTATATATTTATATATTATAAATGCAGTCTTTTGGTCTACAAATCGTTTGAGTTTCCTCACTCCTTTCACCACCTCCCATACAAACTACACTTTTTCATGAATTACTTTACACCAAATTTCTTAGTACGTGTAAATTCCATCGAGCTAAAATATTGTTTTAAATCCTTAATTAACGTTATTATTAATATCGGGAAAAAATTAACCGATTAGCTTCACTCCATCTACCCCTTCCCATACAATGTGACACAGTTCCACGACTTCACAAGAATTTGATTTTCTTGAAAAGTTTGAATGTTACTGATCTGAAATTTCAAATATATCAATTGCATGATAATTATAGTTGTTTCTCGAAAAATCACTAAAAACCCCCCACTCCTTCTATCACCTCCCATACAAATTGCATAATTTCATTAAATTCAATGCACTAAGTTTCTCAGTACCTACTCAATTTTTGAAGCTTAAATTTGGTACAAAACTTTTTTATAGCTTCTCTAGCATGATGTGAAACAAATTAGTTCAGTGCTGTCACCCCTTCTACCACTCCCCATACAAAATTTCTTAACACCGCAATTTCGATTTCATCTATACATAGTATCATATGATTGGGCTTTACGCACAATCGTAGTCCTGTTATGTTTTTAAGCTTAATGTTATTTTATTTGTTTTTTTTTTAAATAACACCAGCTACAATTATTCACATGTCCTTAACGCTTTTCAACACGTATATGATCTTGAATCACGGGTTTGATTTGATCACGAGCCTGTCTCATAAAAATGGGAGTATCATGCTTTCATTCTTAATAATTTATGGTTCTGATTCCAACAATATACAAACAAATATAAAAAATATATCCCACATAATGTATTACCAACTACACTCTCAAAAACTGCTTATTATTGCTATTTTTATGCGGACGAAGTCGCGGACGTTTGCTAGTTATTAATAAATGTGATTTGTTTTGAATTACTAATAAAAAACCAATTAAAATCAACTACTATATTTTATAGTTATCACTACATGTTTTTGAAATAGTCATTTAAAAGAATTGACCTGTTTAAATTATCGTTACTATTTCGGTCGTCATTTGATTTTTTATAATTTTATATCTTAATCCTGTTGATAAAATCGGGAATCGCCTTTTCCATACGCCGTAACTCCTTTCTACACAGTTTCTTGTTCGGATGAGCGATTCATTATAAAGATTTTCCTCGGGACGATTCACTGCCGCAAGACATGAAGTTTGTAACTACGATTGGCATACCCACTATCCGCTACAATGTAGCTGTTGGGAAACTCATTCGACTCCAATCGAGCACAAACTCTTGAGCTATCAAAAATAGTCGAATCGTGGGCTGAGCCTGGCCAACGCGCGACTATATCTAATATTTTTAAATTTGCATCACAAACGGTTTGCACGTTATACGAAACAAATCCTTTTCTGTTGCGAAAAATCTCTGCGGTGATTCCTCCTAAAAAGAGATACTTTATTTAGAAGCATGAGTTCATTTTATTGCGAAAAGCTTTTTTCTTTACCTGGAGATAGTATCCTAACATGCGTGCAATCAATAACTCCAATGACATTGGGAAATCTGGCAATTTAAAAAAAAATGGATTTGTTGGCATTTGTTTCTTCATTATCCGCGGGTAATGATATAAAGTAAGGTCTCAAAAGTGCAAGGTGATGAGACACTTTCTCTACGACTCGGCATGCCGTGGACTTCGATACCCCGGTAAAATCACCAACTGTGATTAACATATTACCAGTCGCATACAGCCTTAGCGTTAATAGCAATATGTTCTCTGGGCGATCGGCATTATTCCTGAAATTTCATAAACGAACATTTTCATAAATTAATCTCAACAGCACATCTTAGTAATTACCAATTCGTGGAATGCTGAATGTGTGATCCAATTAATTGCAACAAAACATATGCAGTCTGTTTTGTTATACGAAACGCATACGAAAATCGATGTCATCCCATATATTGAAATGATTTGTACGCGTCCTTATTATTCTTTGCCGCCTCGTCACATTTACTGCGTAGTTAATTTCTTCATCAGTACAGTCTGAATCTCCACTTGAGAACATTGCGTAGCAAATTTAATGAATTCAATCAATTTGAAAATGTTTAATGTTTTACTGAAGCCAAGACAAATTCTCTTTTTTCTGCCGTTAAACTGACATTTTTATGGTTGGCGGAAGAGAACATATGATAGTAGCCTTTAAACTTCAGTTTAAACCTAAGCCATCCACCGATTAAGTTAATCTCGGGTTTAAACCTTACTTTGAGTTTAAACGACCACTGTGAAACACCTTTTATATTTAAACCAAAGTTTAAACCAGATGTCAGGTTTAAACTGGACCTGTGAAACCGGCCCTTAAGGAAGAACAAATTTTTATATATCTTTAAATTAAAGACGGCGCGATTCTGTTGAGAAGAGAAGAAAATAGTGAAATTGTACGTATAACTTCATCTACTGATTTTAACTCATTGGTATAAATTTCTAATAACTTGTCGCTCAATATTTGTTGTTATGTCTAATTTATCTTTTTATTACCAAAACTTTCGGGGAATGCGCACAAAAACTGATGAAATAAAACGATTCATTCTAGGTTCAGATTTCGATGTACTATGCATTACAGAGACATTCCTTAATACATCTGTCGAAACTTCCGAATTCATTAATGAGCATTACCAAGTTTTTAGGAAAGATAGAGATCCGATTATATCGGGAAAAGATGTTGGTGGTAGTATTCTTGCAGGAAATAAGCAGTAGTTATCCTGTAAAAGGGAATTTGATTTCAAGACTATTCGTGCTGAACTTTGATTGTCGCTTAAACTTAAGTATAAAAAGTTATCTATACATATAAATGTAATTGTAGTGTTTGTCTGTTATTTGCTTATAATTGGCTATAAGTAAGTTTTTTGCTTTATTTTAGTAACAACGAACCAGAAACAAACGTTTTTAAAAATTTCCCGTGTCTGTCTGTCTTTCCGGCTTTCACGCAAAAACGGCTGAATCGATTGTAAAGAAACTTTCACAGTTTATTAGGTATACCCGAGATGTAATCTGCGTGTGATCTTATTTCAATACTCCCACGCCTTCTACCTCCTCCCATACCAAATGACTCATTTTCAAAAATATTTAATAACACTATTTTTTTAAAAACATAGAAGCGAATAATTTGAAATTTTGAATATATGATTTTTATCACATATTTCATCTATGGTATACAAATTATTTCGATCCCTCCACTCTTTCTACCACCTCCCAGACAAAATGCACTTTTCCATGAAATAGTATAAATCAATTTGCGCAGGACGTATAATATTTATCGAGCTCAAATCTTGCACTAAATCCTTAATTAGTATTGTAACTAATATCGGGCAAAAGTAAACCGATAACCTTCTCCCCTCATACAATGTGATACAATATCAAATCTTTTCCAAAATTCGATTTTCCTGAAAAGCATGAAAGTCTCTGATCTAATATTTAAAATACATTAGTTGCATGATGATTATAGTTGTTTCTCAAAAAATCACAAAAAACCCCCACTCTTTCTACCACTGCACAAATTCACTAAAAAAAACATAAAAGAATTATGATTGGGCGTAAAGCCCAATCATATGATACTCTAGATGAAATGAGAAAGAGTTCAATGTACCGGAAAATATGTCACCTCCAATTCTTTTAAATAATTAATAGTGACTTTTATATGGGAGGTGGTAGAAGCAGAGGAGGAAGGTTTGTAATTTTTGGATATGGCACCTAATGTGGTATGCAAAATATTTTGTATTGAATTTAAGATTTGCAGCTTTCATTATTTTCAATTGGACATAGTTTTCCTGAAATTGAGGCATTTGTATGGGAGGTGGCAAAGGAAGTGGAGCGTTTAAGATGATTTTGAAACTGCTTATCATCATCCTTGTCACCACGCTTTGATTCAATTTCAAATTCGCTAGTTCTAATATATTCAAAGGAGAAATGCTTTTCTTGAATTAATAATACAAGGAGTGAAGAGAAGCTGAAAAATTTTTTTTTGTTTTTATTGCAATTATTAAAAAACAAATTCTGGAAGAATTTTAAGTTTATACATACTTTTTCTAGTTTTAATGGAAATCGATATAATGCACTTAATAAAAATTATACATTTGTATGGGAGGGGGTAGAAGGAGTGTACGGATCAAAACAAATTTCTTACTCGTTATTGATATTTCTGTTTTTATACTTTACGCAAAATATCAAGTTGATAGCTTTAACATTTTCGAAGAAAAATAATTTAATTTTAATTTCAAAATTTCGTGAAATTCGTATGGGTGGGGGTAGAAGGAGTGTGGTGAAGTTGATAATTTTTTCAATACTGATTGCAATTATAATAAAATTAATTCTGATAAAAATTCGTTTTTATAACTTTGCTAGTTTCAATGAAAATCGAAAAACTGCATTTTTCAAAATTATGCATTTGTATGGGAGGGGGTAGAAGGAGTGACGGGATCGGATCAATATTCAGTCATATTAATGACATTTATACCATTATACTTTAACCCAAATTTCAAATCGATAGCTTAAATAGTTTCAAAGAAAAATCAATTTCTGAAAATTTCGGAATTTCATGAAGTTTGTATGGGAGGGGGTAGAAGGAGTGGGGGGATGTGGCCCGTTCACGAACTTAAAGTTACTTTTTTGCTAAAAATGACACACAACAAGCACGATAGCTTAAAGCGTTCGAGAGTTATGCTGTAGACAGACGGACAGACGAACAGACGGACGGACAGCAACTCGGAATCGAAGTTTTTGAGCGACAACAAATATTTCTATACCCTTGGCGGCTCTGTGCGAGCATTACTTCTTAGCGTTACAAACGGTAAGGCAAACACAATATACTCTCAGATTTCATCTAGAGTATAAACATAACAGAATTATGATTGGGCTTAAAGCCCAACCATATGATACTCTAGATGAGATGGAAATGACTTTAATATAGCGGAAAATATGTCATCTCAAATTCTTTCGAATAGTGAATAGAGACTTTTGCATGCGAGGTGGTAGAAGTAGAGGGGAAGGTTTGTATTTTTCGTATATGACACCGAACATGGCATGCAAAATGTTTTTAGTTTTCATTATTTTTGAAGAAATTGGTCATTGATTTTCTGAAATTGGAGCATTTGTATGGGAGGTGTCAGAGGGAGTGGAGCGTTTAAGATAATTTTGAAACTGCTTATCATCATTCTTATCACCGTGCTTTGATTCAATTTCAAAGTCGATAGCTCTCATATACTTGAAGGAGAAATACTTATCTTGAATTTATAATACAGATATTTGTATGGGAGGTGGTAGAAAGAGTGAAGCGGAGCTGATAATTTTTTCTAACACTTATTTCAATTATTAAGAAACAAATTTTGGCAAAATTTGAAGTTTGTACTTTTTCTAGTTTGAATGGAAATCGATAAAATGCATTTAACAAAAAATATGCATTTGTATGGGAGGGGGTAGAAGGAGTGTACGGATTAAAACAATTTTTTGTATTATTAATATTTCTATTTGTGTACTTTGCACAAAATATGAAGTTGATAGCCTTAACAGTTTCGAAGAAAAATAATTTAATTTAAATTTCAGAATTTCGTGAAATTTGTATGGGAAGGGGTGGAAGGAGTGAGGTGAGGTTAATAATTATTTTTGAAATAAATTTTAATTATAGTAGAATTAATTGTGACAAAATTTCGTCTTTTCAGCTTTACTAGTTTCAATGAAAATCGAAAATATGTATTTTTCAAAATTGTCCATTTGTATGGGAGGTGGTAGAAGGGGTAAGGGGATCAGTTCGAAATTCCGTGATATTAATAACATCTATATCATAATACTTTGACCTAAATTTCAAGTTGATAACTTGAATAGTTTCAAAGAAAAATCAATTTCTTAATATTTTGAAATTTCATGAAATTTGTATGGGAGGGGGTAGAAGGAGTGGGGGGATGTAGCCCATTCACGAACTTAAAGTTACTTTTTTGCTAAAAATGACACACAAAAATTTTTAGCACTATAGGTCGAATCTTTCGAGAGTTATGCTGTAGACAGACTCACAGACGGACAGACAGACAGACAGACGGACAGACGGTCACTCGGAATCAAGGTTTTTGAGCGACAACAAATAACAAAATACAAAGCATTGTGTTCAAAGAGCCATTAAACTAAGCAGATTACATAATGTATTACTAACTACATTCTCAAAAATTGCTTTTTTTGCGATTCTTACGCGGACGAAGTCGCGGGGGACTACAAGTATATAATAAACTGCCAACAAGTCGGGCGAAACTTTATTATTCTTGGGACATGTTGCGGTGGAGTGAAAAGTCAATATGCAGGTTAGAGTGGTTAGGGAAGACTAAGTGAAAGGGAGTTCTTGGGCAGGGCTGTTGTCTATTTAACAATATTTCATTCGTTTCTGCAAGTTTAGGTTTTTATTAAGGGAGGAGGAGCGGTAATAGTAAGAGTGGGTGGATGTTAATAGCTTTTTAATTAATTGCTTGCATCACGTCCAATACTCTCTGTATAGAATGTGTTTCATAGACGAAGTTGCATAGAATTTTCATAAAATTTAGTGTATTTTACATTCACGAAACCGAACATTTGTATGGGAGGGGGTAGAGAAGGTAGGGGAATCGTAAAATTTGATATGTAGTTTTATTTTGCTTCTCTTGTAAGGGGCTTGTATAAAATTTCAAATTCGTAACTTTTAGTTTGTTGGTTATTAGTTGATTTAATGAAATTGGTCGAAATCATAGTTTTGTATGGCAAGGGGTAGAAGGGCAAGCGCAATTTCAAAACTTTTAAAACAATTTCATTTGAATTATTTTTATAAGTTTTTCTGCAAAATTTGAAGTTGATAGCTTTTAAGAGTTAGCTGACAACTTATTTCTTAAAAATGCTCGAAAATATAATTTTGTATGGGAGGGGGTAGAGGAGGGAGGGGAATCGTAAGACTTGTGATGCAATTTTCTTTCTTTTCTATTGTAAGATGCTCATACAAAATTTCAAGTTCGTAGCTTTTAATTTGTTGATTATTAGTTGATTTAATGAAATTGGTCGAAATCATACTTTTCTATGGGAGGGGGTAGAAGGGCAAGCGCGATTTCAAAACTTTTAACGTAATTTCATTTCAATTATTTTTGTAAGTTTGTATGTAGAATTGCAAATTGATAGCTTTTAATAGTTAGGTGATAATTGATTTCTTAGAAATGGTCGAAAAAATAATTTTGTATTGGAGGGGGTAGAAGCTTTAAAGGTTTTCGACCAGTTAATATTTCGTATATTTAGGGATTTTTTTTAAATACATTTTGCAAATTTTCAAGTTTCTACCTTAAAATTTCACTCAAAAATTTTCAGTTTATGTGTTTTTTTCAATGCACATGAAACACCTTGTGCACGTTAGACCGGGGGGATCGGTTTATAACAATTATGGATCAAGTTATTATTATTTTTTTATGTATATCAAAGAGACGTATCCACATGCAAAATTTAAACTTTGTATCTTTCACCAGAGCCTCAAAAAAATCACTCAAAATTTTTGACATTTTTGCTTATCACCTCCCTCCCCTTACACCTCCCAACTTAAAATTTTTATCAAAATTAACTATTATGTAGTTCTACAATCTGACAAATTTTTGATTTGATATCTGTATTATTTTTTGAGATATAAGGATTCGTAATTTTGAAAAGTGCGCCATTTTTGAAATGGTCCCCATTTCCCCCCACTACTATTATTTCAAGATCTTATATTTTTTTTGTATTTTTCCAGTATAGCTTAATATAATTTTCAAGTTTCAATTACATAGCTTAGGAGATAGTTGAGATATTCAGTTTTAAGTGTTTTTCTTTGCACCCCTCCTGACCCTTCCCCTTACGATAATTAACCACTCTCTAAACTGATTCCGATGGAACTATATGCTACCTTGACGGTCCCAAAATATGAATTTTTTACGATAAGTAATTTCGAAGATATAATCATTTGAAAAAAAAATTCGGCCGACAATTTGTTTTTAGCCCCCCCTTTTCGGACGCCAATGGATAAAAAAATTAAATTATTTTTAAAAGTTGTCCCACAAACTTCTCTATATGTGTGTTGAGTTTTAGCTTCCTAGCTGTTACCTTGGTTGAGATATTTGAATTCGTATTTTTCGGCCTTAGCGCTCCCCCCGCCTCCCCCTGAACCCGTACACCCCCGAAAATGGGTATCTGCCTGAGATCCGCCACTATCTACAAACCCCCCAAAAATGAACTTTCTATCTTGAAGGGTTTGGGAGTTAATGTGCGCTGAGCGTACACACCGGCGTACGGCGTACGGCGGACGGCGTACAGACAGACGGATTTTTTTTTTTTGCTTTTTTAGGCTAATTTAGTTATGAAACGCGAAAAAACAAAATTTCAGGGTAGCAAATTTTTTTTTTTTTCCAAGTCGATCACAATACTTTATTATTAAAATAATAAAGTAACATATGCTGACTGCATCTTAGTCCATCTACTTCTGCAGCTATATGCAACCTTGTTTATGATAACATGGCGTTGGTTCAAAAAAATCTCCAAATTCGGAAATATAATATATGGCGGACTTCAATCTTCCTGAGATTCCGTGGGAACATTTTCAAATTCCATAGTACTTTCTCCAATTTATTTTTCCAGTGTTGCTGTGGAATCGTTGTTTTTAAACACTTCCATCTCTTGCATGAATCAATTCAATGGGCATCCAAATATTAGGAATAGAATATTGGATTTGATATGGTGTACTCTTTCAGAACATAAAATATCTGTTAGCAAAAGTTTGACAAGTCTCGCAAATTCTGACAGTAACTATCCTCCACTAGAAATTGACATTCAATTAGATAAAAATACTTATATGCCAGAAGCTCTTTCATCAAAACAGAATTTCAAAGATGCTGATTTTAATGCAATAGCCAATTTTCTTAGTGATCAAAATTTTGATGTACGGAATACTTTAAGGACTATGGACTCCTATTCACGTGCCTTTAAAAAAGATTAACCATATGAAGTATTCTGTTTGGCTTTCACCACAATCTTTACTTGCGTTAAAGGTCAAAAATAAAGTGTATCGTCTATTTAAAAGACCACATATGAGAGATAAATTAAAGGATTTAAGAGATAGCTTTGTTTATTTTCTAAAAATAACTAAACATCTGATGAAATTGGACTATGATCGGTATATTTCAAATATTGAAGAAAATGTCAAAAAGACCTTAGAAACTTCCATTCCTAAGCCATAAGTCTGAAGTTTAGTAATGAAGTTCCACAGGAAGTTTAGAATTTATGTAATATAAAAGCAACTAATTCTACAGACTGTTGTAATCTATTTGCAACTTTCTTTGAAACTTCACTCATATCAATCCGAACGATGTTCACAACTCTTTTTGTCGTCTATGTAAGAAGCATCTTGGAATATGCAAGTACTATTTGGAATCCTATTTATCAAGTTTATCATACACAAATTAAACGTGTTCAAAGAAGGTTTACATGGCTTTTACATTTTAAGACGAAAATAGAATTTTCCGACTATCCACAAAGACTTGAAAATTTGCAACTTTTAACATTATATCAGACAAAACTACTAATTGATAAGCTGTTTACATAAAGTGCTACCCAAAAAATTAATTGTACATATTTAACAGGTAAACTAAAGATTAATGTTGGATACAGAGGAAATTTCTTAATTTCAAATACAACATTTCGTACACCAAAACACAATATGAATTTATTGAACAAATCGCCTATCATTCGTATTGAGATGTCTCAGAATCAATTTTTCAGCTCCTGTAATATTCTTGATTTCGATCTCACTAATCCATAAGCACACATATTGAGTATACATATTATCTAGTTATATTCTAGATGAATTCTGAGAGTATGTTGTGTTCGCCCATTTGTAACGCTAAGAAATAATGATCGCACGGAGTCGCCAAGGATACAGAAATATTTGTTGTCGGTCAAAAACCTCGATTTCGAGTGACCGTCTGTCTGTCCGTCTGTCTGCTACATAACTTTCGAACGTTTTGATCTATTATACTGAAATTTGTCATATGTCATTTCTAGCAAAAAAGTAGCTTTAAGTTCGTGAACGGGCCACATCCTCCACTAATTCTACCATTTCAGGAATTTTCGAAATTTAATGCAATTGATTTTTCTCCGAAACTATTTCAGCTATTGACTTGAAAATTACATCATAATATAACAATGTAAATATCATTAATCTCAAAAAATATTGATCTGATCCCCTTACTCCTTCTTCAATCTCCCATACAAATGCACAATTTCCAAAAATGCATTTATTCGGTTTGCATTGCAACTAGCAAAGCTAAAAGAACCCATTTTTGTCACAATTAGTTTTATTATAATTGCAATCAATTTTGGAAAAACTATCAACTTCACCTCATTCCTTCTACCCCCTCCCATACAAATTTCATGAAATTTCGGAATTTCAATTAAATTATTTTTCTGCAGAACCGTCAAAGCTAACAACTTTGAAATTTGAGAAAAATATACTTTTATAATTTTAATTGATGTCAAAAAATTTGGTTTTGATTGGAATATTCCTTCTATCCCCTCCCATACAAATGCAGAATTTTGGTAAATGCATTTAATCGATTTTTAGAGAAACTAGAAGAATTAGAAACTTGAAATTTTGCCGAAATTTGTCCCTTAATAATTGCCATAAATACTAAAAAAAATATCGCCTTCACCTCACTCCTTCTACCACTTCCCATACAAATTTTTGTTTTGGAAACTCAAGAAAAGTATTTCTCCTTGGAACTTATGGGAGCTATCGACTTTAAAATTGCAACAAAGCAATAATTAGGATGTCGATAAGTAGATTCAAAATCTCCCACTTTCTCTGCCACCTCCCATACAAATACCTTAAATTCAGACAAAAATTGTTCAATTTCCTTGAAAATTATAAGAGCAACAAACTTTAAATTCAACATGAAACATTTTGTATACTACGTTCAGTGCTACATACAAAAATTACAAACCTGTCCCCCTCTGCTTTTACCACCTCTCATACAAAAGTCACTATTCACTATTCGAAAGAATTTGAGATGACATTTTTTCCGATACAATAAACTTTTTCCTATTTCATCTAGAGTATCACATGATTGGGCTTTACGCTTTTGGGTTTCTCTCCCTGCATAAATTGCTTACATCGTAACCTTATTGATTATTTTGAATCATTAATGCTGTTTTCTTCCAAATTAATTGCCCTGTTTCTTGTCCATGTCACAATTATATGCTTACAGTATGGTTTTGATTCAATTTTTCATACATTTATATAAATCTTAAAACATTTTCATATTAATAGGTATTTTCAAATGTTATATGATTATTATATTGGTTATTTATATTTTTCAAAAAGGCGTAATACAATTGATGTTCTTGAATTATTTTTTGAAATACGTTATATTTAAAAAATTTACTTTTAATAATTTCAAGTAAAATTCTTCTTTTAAATTATTGTAAACAATTAATTATATTAATATAAAGTTTGTAATTAGTTCTTCGACTGTGAAACTTATGAATTAAAGAAATAAATAAATAAACATAGTCTCTTTCAAGAGTTATACCTTTATTCCAACGCTCCTTTAACCTTTCTATGCCTTTTTATGGAACGATTTATTTTTGGGCTCAAAACAGGCTTCAGTTTCAGCAATCACATCTTCAGGTGGCAAATCTCTTTCCCTGCAGCATTCTTTTTAGGTCTGTAAGCAGGTAGTAGTCGCTGGAAGCTAGATCCGGAGAATACGGTGAGTAGGGAGGTAATTCGAACTTCAATTTGTATAATTTGGCCATCGTTACCATCGCCTTGTGACATGGTGCGTTATCTTGATGAAACAGCACTTTTTTCCTCGATTTTTGGCAATGTCTGTTTCAAATGCACCAAAAACGCCATATAATATTTTCTATTGATGTTCTCACCCTTTTGAAAATAGTCAGTGAATTATATACTGTTATAGATCTTGCAATCACGCAATTTGGATGTTGCCAGAAACACCGAGAAAAGTCCATCAACATGTAAAACGCTATAAACATGTTTCCAAACACTTCTACTAAACTCCATAATGTACGCAATCTAGAATAGCCGAGACACACACACACAACGACATCTGTCTGGCGTATAAATATCCGCCAACTTTCAGACAACAGGCATAGTCATTCGGCGACACCTATCGGTGGAAGAACGCGAATCGGTACAAGTAAGCGAAAGAATAAGATCGACGGCATTGCCAAATCGGCGAATATAGTGCGAATTAATTAAAAGTGATCAAGAAATTAAGAAAGTGCGATTAAATAAATTATTCATTGTTTTTAAACGAATTGTGTTTTCCTTTGAAATTGGCGATCCTTTAGCTCGCAACAATTGGTGTCAGAAGTGGGATTTCAAGGATAAATTCGGGTTAAAAATCGCGAGTGAAATTAAAAATTCTCGGAACGGATAATTTTGTGAGAGCGGAAAAGTGAAAGTTCTCGAACGGACAGTGAGAATTTTGTGAAATCGAATATTCTCGAGTGCTCTAGTGAGCAGTGACATTAATTAGTGACGTAAATTTAAGTGAATTCGATCGCGGAAAATAGTCGGTAGTGAAAATGCCGCGTTATTTAAAGGACTTAAAAGTAACGGAGCTGAAGGAAGAGCTCAGTAGACGCAAGTTATCTACGACAGGGAGCAAGTCTGAACTTGTCAGCCGTATGATCGTGACACTCCAGGCTGAGGGCGAGGATGCAGATAGTTTTGAGTTCCAAAGCGAAGAAACTCGTGAAGAGGAGTGCTCTGGTACATTGGATGCTCTGACACAACTAATGCAACAAATGATGAACAAATTAGATCAACAATCAGTGGACATTAAACAACAATCAGCTGTGACAACGGACATAAATCAGAAATTGGAGCAACAATCTGCGGACATGAATCAGAAATTAGAGCAACAATCAGCGGACATGCATCAGAAATTTGAACAACAATCGGTGGACATTAAACAACAATCAGCGGACATTAATCAGAAATTAGACCAGACCTCAAAGGACCTTAACCGAAAATTGGAGCTGCAAAATAATAAAATAGACACCATGGGTAAGGCCATAGAAGAAAACGTTGAGAAGAAACTTTGAATCTTCGAAGAACAAATTACGGAAAAGACATCCGGAATTGCAGAAGAAGTCGAACGCCTAAAAAGAGACTTCGATAACGTGAAGGCGACTGACAGAACATGTTGCGCGCAAGGGTCTCAAGGCTCCAATCTTCGATGGACAAACACCGTGGGCTATTTATAAGACCCAATTTGAGGCCGCCGCAAGAAACAACCATTGGAATGATCTGGAACGGGGAACAGCTCTTATATTCGCGCTAAGAGGTCCACCAGCAGAGGTTCTTCAAACGATTCCGCAGAAGCAACAACAAGATTTTTCAACGTTAGTTCAGACATTGGATCTTCATTATGGCAGTGACCACATGCGAGAGATCTACAAAACGCAACTGTACAATCGAACTCAAAAGAATGGTGAAACACTTCAAGAGCTGGCACGCGATATTGAACGACTCACACTATTATCGCTGCCTAATGCGCAAACAGAGCAACGAAACGCTACAGCTGTTTTCGCATTTAACAATGCTATACAGGACAGAGAGCTGCAACAGGCGTTAAAACTGGCAGGTAAGAAAACGATTGGCGAAGCCTTAGTATATGGGCTGACGTTCGAAGCTGCCAAGCAAAGCTCGCGGAGTAACTATCGAGTTCGAGAAATTGTAGAAGAATGTGTGTGCCAGAAAGCCGAGTACACCAAGCGGAGCAAAGGATCTGGTGCTCCCCGATGCTGGAATTGTGGACAGGCAGTACACTTAAGACGCGACTGCCGCAAACCCAGAAAAGCGATCAACTACTGTTCCGGCTGCGCTGCTAAACAAAGAGGAGGAAGGGGCGAACCGTCACGAGAGCACGCTTCGCCTAATGACAGTCCGGGAAACGAGTAAAGGCCAACTTCATGGGGCAGAAGTTGGCTGGTAGAATCGACGCCCCCGGAACCATCATCGCAGTTTCTCGACTACATCGTTGTGAAAACGACTTATGTATGAGTGGTCGAGTCGGCAAATTAAACTGCATCATAACAGTCGACACAGGCGCAACACGGTCAGTGCTAAGATCTGACCTCGTAGATCGTACTTGGCTTCACAATACCAAGAAGTACGCACTTCGCACTGCTACAGGAGAAACTACAACGGTCCATGGAGAAATAGCTCGTGACATACAGCTTGGGGATTTGACCTTCTCGCATGTATTCGTGGTAGCTGACATTACCGATGAGTGTATCCTTGGAATGGATTTTCTGAAACCACACGGTATCCAGCTGGACTTAGGACAAAGAATAATGAAGTGGCGGAATATTGAAATCCCGATGGAAATAACATCCTCCAACACAACAAAGCTACGAGTTGTATTGTGCGAAGATGCGGATATACCAAAGTCATCGGAGAATGTTATTTGGGCAGAGCTCGATGGTGATCCCAGGAACCACCGATTCTACCTCATAGAACCGGAAACGACACCTGCATTACGAAGTCTAATACTAGGAAAAACGCTCGTAAAAAGGAATGAGAAGATGATGGTACCAATAAGAGTCCTCAACGTTTCGGACAGCATTACCAGCGTAAAGAAAGGAGATGTAATTGTCAGCTGTGAACCAATATCGGCGGTGACGAGCATCGACAAGACAGAACCACATGACGTACCCTCTAGAAATAAGCTAAGAAGGAAGGACAATGTAACATCAACACTTCTTCAGTCAAGCAACCTTAGAGGAGAACAACACAAGCAAGCAGTAGATCTAATCGAAGGATTCAGCGACGTCTTTTCCACCGGTGATGACGACTATGGCAGAACAAACTTAGTGAAACATCGTATAGATACCGGAAGTGCTACACCGATACGTCAACCTCCAAGAAGAGTACCATTAGCGAAACAAGGAGAAGTTAATTCAATGGTCAAAACTATGGAGCAGCAAGGAATCATCGAAGAATCAAAGAGCCCGTGGACATCGCCAGTGGTGCTGGTAAAGAAGAAGGACGGCAGTACCCGTTTTTGTGTGGACTACAGGCGACTGAATGATGTTACGAAAAAGGATAGCTATCCACTACGAAGAATCGACGATATCATGGACACCCTGACTGATGCTAAATGGTTCTCAACGTTGGATCTGAAAAGTGGTTACTGGCAGGTGGAGATAGATGAAAAAGATAGAGAGAAAACAGCATTCTCTGTCGGCAGTGGACTGTGGCAGTTCATCGTAATGCCATTTGGCCTGTGCAATGCTCCAGCTACGTTTGAAAGGCTAATGGAATTCGTTTTGCGTGGCCTGAGCTGGAAAACTTGTCTCGTTTACTTGGATGATGTGATCGTTATCGGCAAAACATTCAAGGAACATCTAAAAAATCTACAGGAAGTCTTCCAGCGACTGCGAGCGGCAAAATTAAAGCTGAGTCCGAAAAAGTGCACTTTGTTTAGTGCAGAAGTCAAGTACTTGGGTCACATCGTTTCAGCTGATGGCGTAAAGACGGATCCGGAGAAGATACTGGCGGTGGAAAATTGGCCTACTCCGAGTGATAAACACCAGTTGCGCAGCTTCCTAGGCTTAGCGACATATTACCGTCGATTCGTAAGAGACTTTGCCAACACGGCAAAATGTCTGCATCAGTTAACGGAAAAAGGAAAGTCATTTACATGGAGTCAACAGTGCCAGGAAGCATTTGAGAAAATAAAAGACCAACTCTGCGACTCCCCAGTTCTGGCGTACCCAACGGTTTCATCATAGATACTGACGCCAGCAATGTCGGTATCGGAGCAGTGCTATCACAGGAGATCGACGGGCAGGAGAGAGTGCTATCATACTACAGCCGAGTACTCTCAAAAGCAGAAAGGAACTATTGCGTAACTCGCCGAGAGCTATTAGCCATTGTAGAAGCAACAAAACATTTTCACAAATATCTCTATGGTCAAAAGTTCCTTCTTCGAACGGATCACGCATCGCTTATATGGCTACTTCAGTTTAAGAACCCCGAAGGCCAAGTAGCCTGATGGATTGAAATGCTCGAATCCTACGATTTTGAAATTGTTCATCGAAGAGGAAGAATCCACGGTAATGCCGATGCGCTGTCTCGTCGTCCTTGTCCACCGAACTGCAAGCATTGTCACCGTGTAGAAGGAAAAGAAGACGGAGAAACCATTCAGAGGATAACGACCGAACCAAAGGATGGATGGAAACAGCAAGAACTGGAAGATGCCCAACGTAAAGATCCAGATATTTCACCGATCATGGCATGGAAGGACGAAACGAAACGGCCTGAGTGGAAAGACATCTCACAATTCAGTGAAACCTTAAAGTGTTATTGGGCACAATGGAACTCCCTTCACCTAGACGGCGGATTATTAAAACGGAAATGGGAGAACGCTGACGGAAAGTCGTATCACATGCAAACCATCGTCCCGCATTGTAAAGTCGAGGAGGTTTTGAAGGAATATCATGGAGGTACCTCCGGTGGGCATTTGGGAGTAAACAGAACCTTGGCAAAGATACGAGAAAGGTTCTATTGGATCCATCTCCGAGATGATGTCGAAAACTGGTGCCGTAAATGTACTACGTGTGCATCGAGTCAGGACCCACACCGCAGATCAAAAGGAGAAATGCAACAATACAACGTGGGAATCCCATTCGAGAGAATTGCTGTGGATATTGCTGGACCGTTCCCGGAATCAGAAAATGGTAATCGTTACATTTTAGTGGTCATTGATTATTTCAGCAAGTGGCCTGAAGCTTACGCAATTCCAAACCAAGAAGCAGTAACCGTCGCAGAACAAATTGTTACCAACTGGGTGAGCAGATTTGGAGCGCCACGTGAACTACACTCCGATCAAGGGTGCAATTTTGAATCTCAAATATTCAAACACGTGTGCTAAATGCTGGGAATAAACAAAACGAGGACAACTCCATTACACCCACAGTCCGATGGAATGGTGGAACGTTTCAATAGGACATTGAACTCAAACCTATCCAAACTCGTCAGCGAGAGGCAACAGGACTGGGACCAGCACATCCCTCTATTTTTAATGGCCTATAGAACATCGGTGCATTCAACAACAGGAGAAACTCCGTCCCGAGTCATTTTCGGAAGAAATATTCGAGTCCCTGCGGAGTGCCACCAGACCAACCAACCAATGCTAAAGATTATGTCTCGGATCTTCGATGTCGACTAAAGACAATTTATAACCTGGTCAGAGATAAAATTGATTTGGCGTCCGACCGCATGAAGACGAGGTATGATCAACGGGCGAACTCATCAGGATTCCAAGAGGGCGATTTGGTTTGGTTATACAATCCCAAACGACAGAAGGGCAGATCGCCGAAACTACAGCGAAACTGGGAAGGCCCTTACCAGATCATCAACCGGTTAAATGATGTCGTCTATCGGATTCAGCTACATCATAAACCCCGCACTAAAATGAAAGTGGTACATCTCGACCGATTAACAAAATACCATGGTGCCATTGAGGAAGTGAACGACTCTGTTCGGGACGAACAGGGACTAAGGAGAGGGTAATGTTATAGATCTTGCAATCACGCAATTTGGATGTTGCCAGAAACACCGAGAAAAGTCCATCAACATGTAAAACGCTATAAACATGTTTCCAAACACTTCTACTAAACTCCATAATGTACGCAATCTACAATAGCCGAGACACACACACACAACGACATCTGTCTGGAGTATAAATATCCGCCAACTTTCAGACAACAGGCATAGTCATTCGGCGACACCTATCGGTGGAAGAACGCGAATCGGTACAAGTAAGCGAAAGAATAAGATCGACGGCATTGCCAAATCGGCGAATATAGTGCGAATTAATTAAAAGTGATCAAGAAATTAAGAAAAGTGCGATTAAATAAATTATTCATTGTTTTTAAACGAATTGTGTTTTCCTTTGAAATCGGCGATCCCCTAGCTCGCAACAATACCATGCGCATCCTAAAAAACAGAGGGCAGAACCTTCCAAGTTGACGTCTACATTTTCGGCCGCTTCGGACAGCTTTCACCGGCTGGTCGGCATACAGCTGACTGTCGATTTGACTCTGGAGTGTAGCGATTTATCTATGTTTTATCCAACATCACTTACCGTATGAAAAAGTCATTTTTATTATGCTTAAACAGCTCCACGCAGCCCTTTGAATCGTCGACGCGTTGTAGTTTTGATTGACTGTGAGTAAACGCGATATCCACTTCGAACAGAGCTTTCTCATGGACAAATGTTCATGAAAAATGTTGAACATACTGCCTTGTGATATTTTTATGGTGGTAGCTATCTAACGTACCTTCAATTTACGATCGGTTAAAACTATTTTATGGATTTTCTTATGTTTTCTGTAACAACTGCCGAATTTGGGCGACCAGAGCGTTCATCATCATCGGTGTTTGTACGGCGGTGTTTCAAATCAGCAAACCACTTCTCAAACATTTGCCTCGATGAACCAGAATCCATGTAATAATTGTCAAGCCATTGCTTTGCTTGAACGGTATTTTTCCCATTAAAAAGCAATGCTTTATCAACACTCGAACTTCAGATTTTTCCATTGTATTGAAAATTACAAGAATATCGTCACTTATATCACTGTAACTTTTGAACTAAACGTCAGATTGTCATGAAATTTTGACACGTGTCGTTTGAAGGTTGGTACTCTCTAGAAATTATAGGGATTTGTCAATAGTGGTGCCATCTATATGTCATCCTAAAAACTTATTGAACGATGTAGTAGTAATTCAAGTAGCAATCATTTCTAATACGTTTAATGTTATCCCGAAACCAAATATGCAGCAACCTATTACAAGTCAAGAACAATAATTTCTAATGTAAAGCTTTTTTTTTTATAGATTAATACATTTTTAGTTTTGAAAATTTCATTGAAATTTTATCTAAACATCGAAAAAGTTCAATTTGATTTAGAAACGATTATTTTTTAATCGAAAGAAGTGGGCGACTACTGCACAAGTTAAAAATAAGTTTTCAGGTATTTCTCTAGGGTTAGATTTTTATAATATCAAAGACGTTTTAGATCTATAACAAAATCATACAAAAAGTAAAGATTTATTTCCAAATTTTACTAAAATTTATATCCTATCCGTCTGTCGCAACAATAAAATTTTATTTTCAAATTAAAGAAAATTAAAGGTTAAATCTTAACGCAAAAACATGCAAATTAACTCATTTGTAAGTTTACGAGATAAATTTATTTGGGAATTTATAAGAGAGATAAAAAAACGAAAGAGGAAAGGACTCCAATTAGTATCGAAAGCCAGCACCTGGTCCAATTTAGCTTACGAGCACAGCGGTTTAATTTACTAAATTGTACCAATTTATTTGCATACTGAATCTAAGCAGATATATGTATCTATGTACAAGCATTTCTCCCATTTCGCTTCAAGGTTTTTTTTCGTCTAACTTACCCATGACCACCACGTTGTCCTATTTGGCGTGGTAATTGCAATTGAGGGTTTCTTCATGAATAATGTATTTTCTTTAAAAACCACAGCACAATTGCCTTCGGTCCTTCTATATCTCTCTTATCCTTTTCTGTATCTGTCCTATTTGTCCCGTCCATCTCACTACTACTTAGTTTAATTCAATCATCAATACTTCAATTAAGATAAATTGTCATTATCTTAAACTCTGGAAAGGATTTAATTAGCATCCGACATTGAAATGAGATTCGTTTGCCTTTTTACTTTGGGAATTGGAATGATGCAATAAAGCAAAATAAAAATGTCGTGGGGATAAAGTTTGAACGAAACGAAGAAAAACAACTAAAGTAAGACAGGCTTCGACAGTACAAAAAACAGTAAATGAAAAAATAGAATAAAACTTACCTTATTTACATGATCCCGAAGGACATTTGAATACACCATAGCAACTGCTTCTAAAGCCATAAACGTGATGAATCCAATTATCCAAGGCACAACCAGTCCTGGATTTTCCTAAGAAAGAAATAAAATTTAGCATTGGCGTTACGAGAAAGAGATAGATGCGGGGAAAATTGTTGGCCAAATGTGACCAGTTTTGTTTGTGAATTTCGTACAGAATGATTCGTTTTGCCACCCCTCTCTTCCTTCGTCTAAAGATAAAGTCAGTCGAGATTGATTTCCATGGCGATTTTCTTGCTTTTCATTTACTTACTTCACAATTACAGACCTCTCTCTAATTTACACCTCGCAATTTAAACAGTCTCAATTTTAGAAATGTTCACACCCCATTTTTCCTCCTTCCATTTTCAAAATGAAAATTATGTTCCTCGATTGTATTCAATAAAATTCAGAGAATTGAGTTAAAAACAATTCTCTGAATTTTATTTTCTCCTCCAGGATTTTCTCGATTTAGGATTTCGTAGTCTAGGCGCAGCTTTTTCACCGATTTTCATCAACAAGCTACTTAAGTGGTTAATAATTCGTTCTGTAGAAAAAAAAACAGATATAGCTACTTCTCAAAACTTTTTATCAAAAGGGTAGGTTCCTACAAGGAGAGAGTGGAGTAAAGATGCAAATCGAAATGAAGGCATTTTATGTGTGCGTCTGTTTCCCATTTTTTTCCCTTCTGGAATTTTTTTTTAAGAATTCGATTATTTTTAGATATTTTCGCGGTATCCTACGGGTAAGTTACTCCTATATTTGCTGAAATTGACTTCAATCGGAAATTAACTCTCGAGTGCACTCGCCTTAGGTTTAAGAAAAAATACGAGAGAGGAGGTGCTGGCGGTGAACTTCATTCTTTTGAAGAAAATTCAACGGCTTTGATCATATTTCGGAAAGAAGAATTTCAGAAGAAAAAAAACAGAGAGAAAATTTGGAGGAAGATTGAAAGGAAATTCATCAAACAAAAAAAAAAAAATAAATAAATCAAGAAGACAAGTTGATGAAGCCCTTTGCATTTCAAACACACTCGTATATGAAATAAATTGAGTTTTACGATGTTTTTTGTTTATTCTGATTAATTTTCGTAGAGCTCAAGTTAATCAAGAACTTAGTAAATCAAATCCTCAAACAAACTTTATCAAAAAAGTAACAAAAATACGGAAAGCCTACGATTTCAAAACTTTCTGTTTTCTACATCGATTTTTTAAACCTAAATGAAATTGCATAGTGCAGTGAATACTCGACTTATGGACATTTATTGCGTATTCTTCACGAATAAATAAAAACATTGCAAAATGTTTATTTAGTACTCCAAGGCTAAACCATGCTTTTTACTTACCCTATAAATTCCAAACATTAGCATAATGCTAAGGACTATCATCGACATTTGTGTCCCGATTATCGCAAAATATGCGATTTGAACGCCTGTAAATAAGATATGAAAATGAAAATAAAAAAACATTATTACAAACATTAAGACATAAGACAAGTCACGCAAAAAAGTCCTTAAAGGCATAAAACCTATTACGTTCTTAGGACCAATGTGCATGAATAAATTCATACGAATATCGCACCATCCGGACCTCTTCGGATCCTTCTTCTCAATATAAATTCAATTTCGAAAATCATAAAGGACTTTCGAAAAGGATAATTTATAGTCAAATACTTGTGTTATATAGATAGGCCATAAAATTTAGACTTGCAAAATATGGAGTGATATCGATATCGTGAAACGCTAGGTATATGTATGCGTTAGTATGCTTACCATAATAAACGTCTTCTAGGTCTCCGTAACGTTTCACATTCACACTTATTCGCCACGCGTACAATAGGACTATTAAAATTGAAATATTCTGCAAAAGAAATTGGAAAAGAAAAAAAGTCGGATTAGTAAATCAAATTTTAGATTTGTTGTGATTTCTTTTTTCAATTCAAATTTATTGAGATTATGCGATTTTTAAATAGAAACGGAATTGTTGTACATAGGTACACTAAAATATATGCATTGCACTTGTTTCTCTGACGGAGGTTCGATGAAGATTGACCCTAGTAACAAAAAATTATAACGTTAGAATCCATGTTTCATCACCCTTGATCTTAAAACCTAACTGATACAAGAAACGAATACAGCGCGTCGGATACGGACGGATTCTACGGTAACAAATTTTGGCATTCGAAAACGGACTATGATTGGCTTCTGGAACGTTCGAGCATTGAATGACGAGGGAAGAGCTGGGATCACTTGGTCCATGCACCGTCAGTCAGTGATCGACCGTGGAATGGAGCACTATAACATCCAAAACTTGGGCTTGAGCGAGGTCAGGTGGACAGGATCAGGAGAAGAACGAACCTCGATCGGAAACACCATTCTTTAGGTTGGTCCTGAGAGTGAAGCCAAAACTGGTGTTGCCTCGATCTTACACCGAGTGCGAGACATTGTCTCATCAGCTGGGAACTAATCTCGGATAGGATTATCGTCGTCAGGCTCAGGACCAGTGTCAGAAACGTCACAATTCTGCAGTGCTACGCACCAACTAATACCGCAACACCTGGCGACAATGAGTAGTTTTATAACTAACTGTGTGCCACCTTCGATCATGTTCCGTAAGATGATATTATTATCATCTCAGGAGATATGAACGCCCAGGTTGTCTCTTATAACACTGGACTTGATCACGTTATGGGGAAGCATGATGACCCTTGGGTCGACGCGTCAGAACTTTGGATTAAGAGATCCGAAAACGGCGCATTATTTGTGGAGTTTTGTACTACTCGGCAAATGGTCATCGGAGGGATCCATTTTCCATACAAGAGTCACCATAAGACATCTTGGGTTTCTCCTGATGGTGCTACTCAGTACCAGATCGACCATTTGGCTACAAATCATTTTCATTGCCAGCGTGGACGGCGGAGAAGAAAATGATATTGAGACTCGTCTAAATAAGGTTCCTCAGGCCTTCGGTATCCTTTCTCCTTTCTGAGGAGTTTACGAGAGAAATTCCTTTGCACGAAGCTGAGAGTTTTTGACGCATGCGTCAAATTCGTGTTACTATGTATAAGGTTGTACTACGTGGAAATTGACCGTTCGACTTACCAAGAAACTGCAAACTTTCGTGAACCAATGGCTCCGACGCATTTTAGGAATATTCTGGCTAGAAGTCATCTCCAACGACGAACTTTGGAGTACAAATGGACAGACCAAAATATGCATTGAGATTCAATGGCGAAAGTGGCAGTAGATCGGTCTCACTTTGAGGAAACCAGGGTGGAACATCGCCAAACAGGCTCTGGATTATAATTATCAAGGAAGACGTCGGGTTGGTCGACCATGTAGCACATGGAAGCGAGCTGTTGAGCAGGAGGCCAGAGGAATAAACAAGTCAAGGCAACAGCTAAGGGCTGATGTTCAGGATCGCTCCTTTTGGAAGAGAGTTGTTTCTGTCCTATGCCTCTATAGGGAGTCTTAACAGAAATTTGATGGACTGATTGATTGACCTTACAAGAGAAACAAAATAAAACTACATCAAAAATTTTACGATTCCCTTACCTGCTTCAGCCCCTCGCATACAAATGTTTGGTTTCGTGAATGTAAAAGGCACCGAATTTTATGAAAATTCTTGGCAACTTCGTCCATGAAACTTCCATTCGATGCAGAGATTATTTAACGTAATTCTATCAATTAATCAAAAAATTATTATTCTTCATGCACCCTTACTATCACACCTCCCCGCTCATCTCATAAGAAAAAAGCTTTCGTAAATATGCGAATAAAATATTGATTATGAGTGCCGGAGCTATTGATCGTATTTGCAATTAAGTGTTAAATTGACAACAGCCCTGCTCTAGAGCCCACTTTCAATTAGTCTTCCCTAACAACTCTAACGATCATAAAATCTGTGCTATGCTAAACGATCATAAGATCTGTACTATGCTATGGCAGCGAGACGTGGACACTAACTCAGGCGTCCGAAAAACTACTTAGCGGCTTTGAAAGAAAACTCCTCAGAAGAATTCTCGGCCTGAGAGGGACAACTCGATCTGGAGAATACGATACAATAGAGAATTGTATGCCATCTTCGACAATCCAGAAGTGGTAAATACTCAAATGTGGTAAATACTCAAATCTAATAATAATTAAATTAAAATTAAATAAAATAAACTGCCAACAAGTCGGGCGAAACTTTATTATTCTTGGGACAAGTTGCGGATGAGTGGAAAGTCAATATGCAGGTTAGAGTGGTTAGAGAAGGCTAAGTGAAAGGGAGTTCCTGGGCAGGACTGTTAACAATATTTCATTCGTTTCTGTAAGTTTGGTTTTATGAGGGGAGGAGTAGGGGTAATAGTAAGGGTGGGTGGATGTTAATAGCTTTTTAATTAATTGCTTGAATCACGTCCAATATTCTCTGTATAGAATGTGTTTCATAGACGAAGTTGCATAGAATTTTCATAAAATTCGGTGTATTTTACATTCATGAAACCGAACATTTGTATGGGAGGGGGTAGAGAATATAAGGGAATCGTAAAATTTGATACGCAGTTTTATTTCGTGTCTCCTGTAAGGTGCTTGCATAGAATTTCAAGTTCATAGCTTTTAGTTTGTTGGTTATTAGTTGATTTAATGAAATTGGTCGAAATCACAGTTTTGTATGGGAGGGGGTAGAAACGCAAGCGCGATTTCAAAACTTTTAAAGCAACTTCATTTGAATTATTTTTATAAGTTTTTATGCCAAATTTTAAATTGATAGCTTTTAAAAGTTAGCTGATAACTGATTTCTTAAAAATGCTCGAAAAAATAATTTTGTATGGGAGGGGGTAGAGGAGGTAGGGGAATCGTAAAACTTGTGATGCAATTTTCTTTCATTTTTATTGTAAGGTGCTCGTACGAAATTTCAAGTTCGTAGCTTTTAATTTGTTGGTTATTAGTTGATTTAATGAAATTAGTCGAAATCATACTTTTGTATGGGAGGGGGTAGAAGGTCAAGCGCGATTTTAAAACTTTTAACGCAATTTCATTTTAATTATTTTTGTTAGTTGTTATGCAAAATTTCAAATTGATAGCTTTTAATAGTTAGGTGATAATTGATTTCTTGAAAATGGTCGAAAAAATAATTTTGTATGGGAGGGGGTAGAAGTGTTAAAGGTTTTCGACCAGTTAATATTTCGTATATTTAGGGATTTTTTTAAAATGCATTTCGCAAATTTTCAAATTTCTACCTTAAAATTTCACTCAAAAATTTTCAGTTTATGTGTTTTTTTCAATGCACATGAAACACCTTGTGCACGTTAGACCGGGAGGGTCGGTTTATAACAAATATGGATCAAGTTATTATCATTTTTCTATGTGAATTAAATATAGGTATTTACATGCAAAATTTTAACTTTGTATCTTTTACCAGAGCCCTAAAAAAATCACTCAAAGTTTTCGATATTTTTGCTTATTACCTCCCTTCGCTTACACCTCCCAATTTAAAATTACCAAAATTAACTATTATGTAGTTCTACAATCTTAAAAATTTTTGATTTGATATCTGTACTATTTTTGGAGATATAAGGATTTGTAATTTTGAAAAGTGCGCCATTTTTGAAATGCTCCCCATTTCTCCCCACTACTATTATTTCAACATGTTATATTTTTTTTGTATTTGTCAAGTATAGCTTAATATAAGTTTTAAGTTTCAATTACATAGCTTAAGAGATAGTTGAGATATTAATTTTTTAGTGTTTTTCTTTGCACCCCCCCTGACCCTCCCCCTTACAATAATTAGCCGCTTTCTTAGCTGGTTCCAATGAAACTATATGCCACCTTGACGGTCTCTAAATATGATTTTTTACGATAAGTAATTTCGAAAATATAATCATTTGAAAAAAAAATTCGGCCGACAATTGGTTCTAAGCCCCCCCTTTTCGCACCCCAATGGATAAAAAAATTGTATTATTTTTAAAAGCTGTCCCACAAACCCTTCTATATTAATGTTGAGTCTTAGCTTCCTAGCTGTTACCATGGTTGAGATATTTAAATTCGTATTTTTCGGTTTAAGCGCTCCCCCCGCCTCCCCCTGAACCCGTATACCCCCAAAATTGGTATCCGCCTGAGATCCGCAACTATCTACAATCCCCCCAAAAATGAACTTTCTATCTTGAAGGGTTTGGGAGTTAATGTGCGCTGAGCGTACACGTCGGCGTACGGCAGACGGCGGACGGCGGACGGCGTACAGACAGACGGATTTTTACTTTATTATTTTAATAATAAAGTATTGTGATCGACTTGGGAAAAAAAAAAAATTTGCTACCCTGAAATTTTTTTTTTTCGCATTTCATGACTAAATTAGCCTAAAAATGCAAAAAAAAAAAATCCGTCTGTCTGTACGCCGTCCGCCGTCCGCCGTCCGCCGTACGCCGTACGCCGACGTGTACGCTCAGCGCACATTAACTCCCAAACCCTTTAAGACAGAAAGTTCATTTTTGAGGGGATTGTAGATAGTTGCGGATCTCAGGCGGATACTCAGTTTGGGGGGTGTACGAGTTCAGGGGGAGGCGGGGGGAGCGCTTAAACCGAAAAATACGAATTCAAATATCTCAACCATGGTAACAGCTAGGAAGCTAAAATTCAACATACATATAGAAGAGTTTGTGGGACAACTTTTAAAAATAATTTAATTTTTTTATCCATTGGGGTGCGAAAAGGGGGGGCTAAGAACCAATTGTCGGCCGAATTTTTTTTTCAAATGATTATATCTTCGAAATTGCTTCCCATAAAAAATTAATATTTTGAGACCGTTAAGATGGTGTCAAGATCTACTAGAACCAGTTTAGATAGAAGCTAAACATTTTAAGGGGGAGGGTCAGGGGGGGTGCAAAGAAAAACACTTAAAAATTAATATCTCAGCTATTTATTAAGCTATGTAATTGAATCTTAGAACCTATATTAAACTATACTAGAAAAATACGAGAAAAATATAACATTTGGAAAAAATAGTAGTGGGGGGAAATGGGGAGCATTTAAAAAATGATGCACTTTCCAAAATTTCAAACCGTTATAATTCAAAATTGGGTACAGATATCAAAATAAAATTTTGTCAAATTATAGAACTAACTAGTTTTTAAATTTGGTAAAAATTTTACGTCGGGAGGTGTAAGGGGAGGGAGGTGGTAACCAAAAATATCGAAAATTTTGAGTGATTTTTTAAGGGTTCTGGTGAAAGATAAAACATTTAATTTTCCATGTGGATACATCTATTTGTTGTACATACAGGAAAAATAATAAAAATTCCACAATTGTTATGCACCGACCCCCCTGGTCTACCGTGCACAAGGTGTTTCATGTGCAATGAAAAAACTACATAAACTGAAAATTTTTTAATGAAATTTGAAGATAGAAACTTGAAAACTTGCGAAATGCATTTAAAAAAAATCTTCAAAAGAATTAAATATTAACTGGTTGAATATCTTGAAAGCTTCTACACCCTCCCATACAAAATAATTTTTTCGACCATTTTTAAGAAATTAATTATCACCTAATTGGTAAAAGCTATCAATTTCAAATTTTGCACAAAATCATTTAAAAATAGTTGAAATAGAACTGCGTCAAAATTTTTGAGATCACACATGTCGTTCTACCCCCTCCCCATACAAAATTATTTTTTCGGCCATTTTTAGGAAATCAGTTATCAGCTAATTCTTAAAAGCTACCAATTTCAAATTTTGCACAAAAAATTATAAAAAGAATTGAAATGATATTATTTTAAAAGTTTTGCAATCGCGCTTGCCCTTCTACCCCCTCCCATACAAAAGTATCATTTCGACCTATTTTATTGAATCAATTAATAACCAACAAATTAAAAGCTACGAACTTGAAATTTTGTACGAGCACACTACGAGAGAAAGGAAATAAAATTGCGTCACAAATTTTACGATTCCCTTACCTCCTCTACCCCCTCCCATACAAATGTTTGGTTTCATCAATGTAAAATACACCGAATCCTATGAAAATTCTATGCAACTTCGTCTCTGAAACTGACATTCTATACAGAGAATATTGGACGTAATTCAAGCAATCAATTAAAAAACTATTAACATCCACCTACTCATAAAAACTCAAACTTGCATAAATAAGCGAACGAAATATTGATTATATGTACTGGAGCTTTTGAACGTTTCCGCAAAGTGTTAAATTGACAATTGCCCTGACCAAGAACCCCCTTTTACTTAGTCTTCCCTAACCACTCTAACCTGCATATTGACTTTTCACACATACGCAACTTGTCCCAAGAATAATAAAGTTTCGCCCGACTTGTTGGCAGTTTATTATACTCTAGATGAAATCTGAGAGTATATTGTGTTTGCCTTACCGTTTGTAACGCTAAGAAATAACGCTAGCACAGAGCCGCCAAGGGTACAGAAATATTTGTTGTCGCTCAAAAACCTCGATTCCAAGTGACCGTCTGTCCGTCTGTCCGTCTGTCCGTCCGTCTGTCTGTCTGTCTGTCTGTCTGTCTGTGAGTCTGTCTACAGCATAACTCTCGAAAGCTTTGAGCTATAGCGCTAAAAATTTGTGTGTGTCATTTTTAGCAAAAAAGTAACTTTAAGTTCGTGAACGGGCCAAATCGCTCCACCCCTTCTACCCCCTCCCATACAAAATGACACAAATGCGCAATTTGACAATAAACGGATTTGCTCGAAAAGTATAAAAGCTATTGGCTTGAAATTTGGAATATATTACTTTTATGATAATATCAATCTACGGTATAGAAATTATGCGTTTCCTTCCCCTCCTTCTACCACCTCCCATACAAACTGTACTTGTCATGAATTATTCTAAGCCAATTTACTCAGTGCGTATAAAATTTAGCGAGCTGAAAATGTGCACTAAATATTTATTTAAAACTAGCAAACGCCCGCGACTTCGTCCGCGTAAAAATTGCAATAATAAGCAATTTTTGAGAGTGTAGTTAGTAATACATTATGTGGGATATATAATCTGCTTACTTTAATGACTCTTTGAAGAAAATGGTTTGTATGTTGTTGGAATCAGAACCATAAATTATTAAGAATGAAAACATGATAATTTCATTTTTATGGGACAGGCTCGTGATCAAATCAAACCCGTGATTCGAGATCATATATGTGTTGAAAAGCGTTAAGGACATGTGAATAATTGTAGCTGGTTTTATTTAAAAAAAAAAAAAACAAATAAAATAACATTAAGCTTAAAAACATAACAGGACTACGATTGTACGTAAAGCCCAATCATACGATACTATGTAGAGATGAAACCGAAATTTTTGCGGTGTTAAGAAATTTTGTATAGGGAGTGGTAGAAGGGGTGACAGCATTGAACTAATTTGTTTCACATCATGCTAGAGTAGCTATAAAAAGGTTTTGTACCGAATTTAAGCTTCAAAAATTGAGTAGGTACTGAGAAACTTAGTGCATTGAATTCAATGAAATTGTGCAATTTGTATGGGAGGTGGTAGAAGGAGAGGGGGGTTTTTGGTGATTTTTCGAGAAACAACTATAACTATCATGCAATTGATATACTTTAAATTTCAGATCTGTATCATTCATACTTTTCAAGAAAATCGAATTATTGTATAGTCGTGGAATGTGTCTCTTGTATGGGAGGGGGAAGAAGGAGGGAAGCTACTCGGTTAAGTTTTTTCCCAATATTACTAATAATGCTAACTAAGGATTAAATCCAAATTTTTACCTCGATGAAATTTAAATGTACTGAGAAAATTCGTTTAGAGTATTTCATGAAAAAGTACGGTTTATATGGGAGGTGGTGGAAGGAGAAGGGGGTTTCTGGTGATTTTTTGAAAAACAACTATAATTATCATGCAATTGATATATTTGAAATTTCAGATCAGTAACATTCAGACTTTTCAAGAAAATCAAATTCTTGTGAAGTCGTGGAACTGTGTCACATTGTATGGGAGGGGGTAGAAGGAGTGAAGCTAATTGGTTAATTTCTTCCCGATATTAATAATAATGTGAATTAAGGATTTCATACAACATTTTAGTTCGATGGAAGTTACACGTACTGAGAAATTTGGTGTAAAATAATTCATGAAAAAGTGTAGTTTGTATGGGAGGTGGTGAAAGGAGTAAGGAAACTCAAATAATTTGTAAACCAAAAGACTGTATTTATAATAGAAATAATGTATTCCAAATTTCAAATTAATAGCTTTTATGGTTTCCAAGAAAATTTGATTAATATATATTTTGAAAATGAGTCACTTTGTATGGGAGGGGGTAGAAGGCGTGAGGGGAGTGAAATGAAACCAAGTGCAGATTTCATTCCGATGGACACCTAACAAACTGTGCAAGTTTCATTACAATCGGTTCAGCCGTTTGTGCGTGAAAAGCGGTCGGACAGACAGACAGACAGACAGACAGACAGACAGTCAGACAGACAGACAAAAATTTCAAAAATGTGTTTTTATGCTTAGTTAGTGCTAAAATAACTCAAAAAACTAACTTATAGCCATTTATAAGCAAATTACAGACAGACACTACAATTATATTTATATGTATAGATTGTTAGTAAGGCTAAAAAAAATTAGACGATTAGCTTAACCCCTTCTACCCCCTCCCATACAAAATGGCACAATTTCGCAATTCGACTATAAATGGATTTGCTCGAAAAGTATAAAAGCTATTAGTCTGAATTTCGGGATGTATTACTTTCATAATGATTTCAATATACAATATAAAAATTATTTGCGTTCTCCCTCTCCTTCCACCCCCTCCCATACAAACTACTCTTTTTCATGAAATGCTCTAAGCCGATTTTCTCAGAACATATAACATTTATCGAGCTCATATTTTGTGATAAATACTTATTTAGCATTGTCACTAAGATCAGAAAAAAATATTTGATTAGCTTTACTGCTTCTACCCCCTCCCATACAATATGGCACAGTTTCACAACTTCAGGAAAAATCTATTTTCTTGTAAAGTATGAATGTTACTGGTCTAAAATTTAAGAGATGTCAATTTTATGATATTCTTAGTTATTTCTGAAAAAATCACTAAAATCCCCCACTCTTTCTACCACCTCCTAAATCTAACACACTAATTTTCTCAGCTCCTATTCAATTTTTGGAGTAAGCATTTCGTATAAAACATTTTTATAGTTACTTCAGCATGATTGGGAAAAAAGTAGTTCAATGCTATCATCCCTTCTAACACTACCAATGCAAAATTTCTTGGGATCACAAAAAATTCTATTTCATCTAGAGTATCGTAAGATTGCGCTTTACGCGAAATCGTAGCCTTGTTATGTTTTTTTTTTTGCATTTTTAGGCTAATTTAGTCATGAAACGCGAAAAAAAAAAATTTCAGGGTAGCAAACTTTTTTTTTTCTTGTGTCGATCACAATACTTTATTATTATAATAATAAAGTAAAATTAATACTACAACTTCTTCTTCAATGGCGCAATAGCCCAAATCGGGCCTTGGCCTCCTGAACTTCATTTTCCTTAACATTTCCATTATTTATTGCGGAAGAGTTGTTAGCTCTTCGCACAACCCTCTATCTACGAATTTTTCATTTTCGTAGATTGAGGTAACCAAAGTATATTCAAGCAGGTAGTGTGCTGGAATTATGCGTCGACCGGGATTTGAACTCACGACCTTCGCATTGTAAACCAAACACGCTACCCACTAGACTACACCCTAGCTATTTAGCTATAACTAGTTCTTAAGATACTTAAAAATAAAAATATAGAACGTACAAAATTGTTTGTTAATAAAGTAGAACTACAAGTTACAAAACAAATGAAAGGAAAATAACTTAAAACTCTACGGAATACACAAATCGGCTGAATGTACCCGAATCATCAACACGCTGAATATGAGGCGGAAGATTGTTCCAGATTCTTATGGTCTGGGCGAAAAATGAATACTCATCAACTGTCTTAAAGAAACGCGGAGCAAGAAATTTACGGTGTCTAAAGGTTTTTTGAGGTATTAAGTAATCGCATTAATAAAGCGGTTCTGCCGTCCGTACAATATTATGCAAAAATTTGTGATCTGCGCTTCAAGAATGAGGATAAAGTGTACCCTGAATGCTCGCATAATATTGTGATACATGAACATAAAGGCTTAGTCCAAAGACAAAGCGGATACTGTCGTTGAAAGCAACGTTTAATCTCTGTTCATAATTAGAGTCATATCTAGGAAATACTAGGCAACCGTAAGTGAAGGAAGGTATAATTAGAGACTTAACGAACATTAGCCTAATATGCAAGGGAAGGACACTACTAAATACCCATAGCAGACTACCACAAACCTTTTTAAGAGACAGAAGCGACATGCTTGCTTCCACTCATAGACGAGTCAAGAGTTACTCCTAGATCCTATGGGGTTTATAACTCAGGCCGATTATGATATCTAATCATATACTACATATATTACTACTTTATTTTTTCATTAAAATACTTAAAACTAATTTTTACATGTATTCTTAATTCTAGAGTACATAATAATTAAAGCTATACAATTTTAAAATCTATAAATATAAATATAATTGTAGTTTCTATCTGTTATTTGTTTATAAATGGCTATAAATAAGTTTTTTGCTTTATTTTAGCAATAACTAAGCAGAGACGAACGTTTTGAAAAATTTTCTCTGTCTGTCTGTCTGTCTTTCCGGCTTTCATGCAAAAACGGCTAAAGCGATTGTAATGAAACTTTCACAGTTTGTTAGATGTACACCGAGATGTAATCTGCGTGTGGTCTTATTTTATTAACCCCACGCCTTCCACTCCTCCCATACAAAATGACTCATTTTCAAAAATATATACTAATCAAATTTCCTTCAAAACCATTGGAAAAAATCATTTGAAATTTAGAACACACTATTTTTATCAGAAATGTGATCTATGGTATACAGACTATTTGAATCCCTCTACTCATTCCACCACTTCCCATACAAACTGCACTTTTTCATGAAAGGCTATTCATCAATTTTCTCAGTATGTGTAACTTTCATCGAGCTTAAATGTTGTGCTTTATCCTTAATTTGCATTATTATTATTATCGGGAAAAAATTAACCGAGTAGCCTCACTCCTTCTACCCTCTCCCATACAATATGACAAAATTCCATGACTTTACAAAAATTCGATTTTCTTGAAAAGCGTGAATGATACAGATCTGAAATTTAAAAAAATATCAATTGCCTAATGGTTATAGTTGTTTCTCAAAAATTCACTTAAGACCACCTACTCCTTCCACCACCTCCCATACAAACTGCACTTTTTCATGAAATGCTATACACCAATTTTCTCAGTACGTGTAACTTTCATCGAGCTTAAATGTTGTAGTTAATCCTTAATTTGCATCATTATTAATATCGGGAAAAAATTAACCGATTAGCTTCATTCCTTCTACCATACAATCTGACACAATTCCACGACTTTACTTAAATTCGATTTTCTTGAAAACTGTAAATGTTACTGATCTGAAATTTAAAATATGTCAATTCCAAATTGATTATAGTTGCTTCTCAAAAAGTCACCTAAAACCCCCCACTCATACCACCACCTCCCATACAAACTGCACTTTTTCATGAAATATTCTAAAATAATTTTCTCAGTACATTTAACTTTCATTGAGCTCAAATTTCGTAGTCTATCTCAAATTAGCATTATTAATATCAGGAATAAATTAACCGAGTAGCTTCACTCCTTCTACCTCCTCCCATACAATGTGACACAATTCCACGTCTTTACAAATATTCGATTTTCTTAAAAAACGTGAATGATACAGACCTGAAATTTAAAATATATCAATTGCATGATGATTATAGTTGTTTCTCGAAATATCACCAAAAACCCCCCTTTCCTTCTACCACCTTCCATGCAAATTGCACAATTTCATTAAATTCAATGCACTAAGTTTCTCAGTACCTACTCAATTTTTGAAGCTTAAATTTGGTACACAACATTTTTATAGCTACTATAGCATGATGTGAAACAAATTAGTTCAGTGCATACATAATTTCATAATATCACAAAAATTTCATCTATGGTATCGTATGATTGGGCTCTACGCACAATCGTAGTCCTGTTAGGTTTTCAAGCTTAATGTTATTTTATTTGGGCTTTTTATACTCTAGATGAAATCTGAGAGTATTATAACTTTGCTCTAAAGTTTGTAACGCCAAGAAATAAGGCTCGGAGAAAAAAATGAATGATACAGAAGTTAATATTATCACTCAAAAATCTCAAAACCGGATGTCCGTCCGTCCGTCCGTCTGTCCGTCCGTCTGTCCGTCCGTCTGTCCGTCCGTCAGTCCGTCCGTCTGTCCGTCCGTCTGTCCGTCCGTCTGTCCGTCCGTCCGTCCGTCCGTCCGTCCGTATGTGCGCGCTCTAGCTTGAGAACGCGTTGAGCTAGAAAGCTCAAATTTTGTACACGTCGTTTTTGACAAAAAATTAAGGTCAAGTTCATGAACGGGCCAAATCGCTCCACCCCTTCTACCCCCTCCCATACAAAATGACACAATGGCGCAATTTGACAATAAACGGATTTGCTCAAAAAGTATAAAAGCTATTGATCTGAAATTTTGAACATGTCACTTTTATAATAATACCTACCGTAAAAAAATTATGCGTGTCCTCCCCCTCCTTCTAGCACCTCCCATACAAACTGTACTTGTCATGAATTACTCTAAGCCAATTTACTCAGTGCGTATAAAATTTAGCGGGCTGACATTGTGCATCAAATATTTATTTAAGATTGTTAGTAAGGCCACAAAAAATTACACGATAAGCTTCACCCCTTCTACCCCCTCCCATATAAAATGACACAATTTCGCAATTTGATATTAAATGGATTTACTCGAAAAGTATAAAAGCTATTAATCTGAATCTTGGAAAATATTACTTCTATAATAATTTTAATCTACAGTAGAAGAATTATTTGCGTCCGCCCTCTCCTTCCACCCCCTCCCATACAAACTACACTTTTTCATGAAATGCTCTAAGACGATTTTCTCAGAACATATAACATTTATTGAGCTCATATTTTGTAATAAATACTTAATTAGTATTATAACTAAGACCAGAAAAAAATATTTGATTAGCTTCACTGCTTCTACCCCCTCCCATATAATATGACACAGTTCCACAACTTTACAAAAAATCGATTTTCTTGAAAAGTATGAATGGTACTAGTCTGAAATTTAAGGGATGTCAATTTTATAATATTCCTAGTTATTTCTGAAAAAATCACTAGAATTCCCCCACTCTTTCTACCACCTCCCATACAAACTGCACATTTTCACTAAATCTAACTCACTAATGTTCTCAGTTCGCATTCAATTTTTGGAGTAAGCATTATGTATAAAACATTTTTGTAGCTACTTTAGCATGATGGGGAAAAAATTAGTTCAATGCTATCATCCCTTCTAACACTTCCCATACAAAATTTCTTGGGATCACAAAAAATTCTATTTCATCTAGAGTATCGTAAGATTGCGCTTTACGCGCAATCGTAGCCCTGTTATGTTTTTTTAATTAACACAAGCTATAATTATTCGCATGTCCTAAATGCTCTTCAATACGTATATGATCTCAAATCACGGGATTGATTTTATCACGAGCCTCTTCCATTCAAATGCGAGTATCATGAAATCATTCTTAATAATTTGTGGTTCTGATTCCAACAAAATACGAAACATTGTGTTCAAAGAGCCATTAAAGTAAGCAGATTATATATCCCACATAATGTATTACTAACTACATTCTCAAAAATTACTTAAATTGCGATTTTTATGCGGACGATGTCGCGGGTGCTTGCGAGTTCATAATAAATCCGTTTCAGAATGACGGGTCGGATTAGTTGGGTTTGAATTCTTTTAGCATTTACAGAATTGCTAAATAAAATTAACGGATAGGATTAGCATTGAAATAGAAATATCAACTTATTATTATTCGCGTGAGAAAATAATTTTCGATTAAGTGCAAGGGTCTATGTGCACTAGTCACTACAATCCTTTACATTGTTTTGGAGCAAGAGGGGTGTGCCGTTGACTATTGAGTGAGAAAGGTCCCAGGAATTTGGATTATCTAGTCCGGTGTAGAAAACAATGCATTGAGATTTTTGCTCGTTGAGCGTAAGATGGTTTAGTTGAGACTAACTTAATATGTGAGCAATATCCTGATTTACGCGTTAAACACAGTCTTCAATTAGCCCGATAGGCCTACTTAAGTAGATCTGTGCATCATTCGCATACAGATGAAGGCTGCAGTAGTGCAATATATCAGGTAGATCATTAATATAAATGCTTACGACTGACCCTTGGGGGACACCACACACAAGGGGTAAAGATGAGGATAGAACATGATCAATTCTGAATTGATGGTAGCTACCAAGGAGTTGACTGAAATCATAGAAAAATTGAAAATACACGATAGCTTGTCTAGGAGTTTACTGTGGTCCGCCGTATCGAAGGCCTTAGAAAAGTCGAAGAGAACAAAGTAGGTTATCATATTCTTGTTCATAGCGGCTCGAATATCCGAGTTTACTTTAATCAGCGCAGATTCACAGCTGTGACAAGGCCGAAACTCCGATTGAAAAGAGGATAACATTTTATTGCTCAAAATATATTCCCATGCCAATGCATGGGCATAATTTTCTCCAATACTTTCAAAACGAGGCATAATATGCTGATTGGACGAAAATCATTAGAACTGGAAGGATTTTCATTTTTCGGGATAGGCAAAATGGCTGCAACCTTTCAAGCGAAAGGAAAATAGCTCATTGTTAAGCAAGAGTTAATAATATGAATAAAATGGAAAAAGTATTCTTAAAAAACCAGGATACATTTTATCAGCGCCAACGGAAAGAGATTTAATACTATTATAAACAGAGAAAAGTTCGTTTAGACCGATACAACGAAAGAAGAAAGTTGAAAGTTGGTGCTATTATTGATTGTTGGGCAGTCGAGCGATCTACTATTCAAAGAGGATCTGGAGGAGCTAGATGCATTATTTGCGGAACTGGCATTTACATTAGTACTAGATTGATCCTTGACACAGACCCGAACCTTCTTTAAATTGCTCCATAGACGTTTTGAGGGTAAATTTGGATCGAGCTTTCTGATAAGATAGCAATGCTTTGTATTGCGTATAGCACAAGTTGCTGCGTTACGTGCGGATTTATATACTACGAGCGCTTCGATCATGGGCTTATCACCCGTGATCTTAAGACCTAAATGATACGAGAAACGGATACATCGCCTCGGATACGGACTGATTCTACGGTAACGACTTTTGGCATTCAAAAACGGACTATGATTGGCTTCTGGAACGTTCGAACATTGAATGACGGGGGAAGAGCTGGGGTTACTCGGTCCTTGCACCGTCAATCGGTGATCAACCGTGAAATGGAGCACTATAACATCCAAATCTTCGGCTTGAGCGATGTCAGGTTGACAGGATCAGGAGAAGAACGAACCCCTAGCGGAAACACTATTCTGTACATTGGCCCTGAAAGTGAAGCCAGAAATGGAGTGGCGTTCGTCCTTACACCGAGAGCGAGAAACAGTCTCATTAACTGGGAACCAATCTCGGATAGGATTATCGTCGTCAGGCTCAGGACCAGTGTCAGAAATGCCACAATTCTGTAGTGCTACGCACCAACTAATACCGCAACATCTGGTGACAAAGAGGAGTTTTATAGCCAACTGAGTGCCACCTTCGAACGTGTTCCAAGAGGTGATATTATTATCATCTCAGGAGATATGAACGCCCAGGTTGGATCAGACAACACTGGACTAGAACACGTCATGGGGAGGCATGGTGACCCTTGGGTCGACGTGTCACGACCTTGGATTAAGAGACCCGAAAACGGCGAATTATTTGTGGAGTTTTGTAGTACTCGGCAAATGGTCATCGGAGGGACCATTTTCCACACAAGAGTCATCATAAAACATCTTGGGTTTCCCCTCATGGTATTACTCAGAACCAGATCGACCATTTGGCTATAAGTCGCCGATGGAGAAGATGTCTCCTCGATGTGCGAGCGAAACGTGGAGCTGACGTGGGGAGCGATCACCACTTGATGGTTGCCTGCTTGAGATTGTGTACAGCAGCTATCTGACGACCACAAATTCTTCAAATGAAGCGCAAGCTTAATGTGGATAAACTTAGAGATCCCAACAAAAAACGCGAATACACCACTATTCTACGCGAAAAGTCATCCACATTGGGTGAATATGAAATGCGCGGTGAATATGAAATGCGCACACTAGACGCCAATTGGGAGGCAACCAGAAACACTTTTCTAACTAGTGCTGAAGAATCTGTGGGATGTGTGCAAAGCGGTGAGAAACCCTGGATATCGCAAGACACATGGGTCAAGGTTGGCAATCGGAAAAAAGCCAAATCGGCAATCATCTCTCAACCCGATGTCAACCAACGAACGCCCGACTTGAGGCAGAACTACCATGATGCTCATATACAGCTTAAGAGGGCTGTTAGACGCGACAAGATAAAGGCCATTGAAGATCATGCAAATAAGGCAGAATCTGCGGCTTACCTTGGGGATATGGGTTCACTTTTCAAAATTATGAAACAGTTAACGAACAAGAATTTCACCGCCAACCACCTGGTGAGAGATGTCAACGGAACTCTCCTTAATATGAGTGAATACCAGTTGCGGCGATGGAAGGAATACTTCTCTGATATTTTAAACATTTTGTCAGAGGAAGATATTCTGGAAACAGAACAACTACCAAACATCCAACTGCAACAATCCTCTATTAAGGACGATCCCCCAGATAAGGAAGAGATAGTTTCCACCATTCAGTCATGGCGGGAAGGAAAGCTCCAGGTATAGACGGACTACCAACCGAACTCCTCAAAGCGGACCCGGAAATCACAGCCGATGTACTCCTCCCACTCTTCAATAAGGTGTGGAGTGAGGGAAGATATCCGACTGAATGGAAGGAGGGCGTTATTGTGAAAATTCCGAAGAAGGGCGACCTTCGGGATTGTGGCAATTGGCGTGGTATATGTCTACTTACTGCCGTATCAAAAATTATGGCTAAGGTAATTCTCAATAGGATTAGTGATGTCGACGAGAGCACTTTCGAAGTTTATCAGGCCGGATTCCGTAAAGGGTCGCCTTGTACCGACCACACAAATACCCTACGGATAATATTAGAGCAGCCAGCCGAAATGGGTTCGCCACTACATCTCATGTTTGTAGACTTCGAGAAGGCTTTCAACAGCGTTAAGCGAGATTAAATATGGAATGCTTTGCGTAGGAGAGGTATTCCAGATAAGGTCATAGCTATGATTAAAGAATCCTACGAAGATGCAAGGTGTCGCGTCTTGCATAGAGGAGAGCTGTCCGAGAGCTTTCCTGTGCGAACGGGTGTCAGACATGGCTGCATATTATCACGAGCCCTGTTTCTGGAGGTAATAAATGACATATTGAAAGCTGCACTGGAAGGTGGGGAAGGTAAAGGTCTTCAATGGAGACTATTTAACAAGTCACCTTGATTATGCTGATGACGTGTGTTTGCTTGCACATAACCGTTCGGACTTAGAGTCAAATGTTCGCTCGTTGCATTCTAAACGCAAAGAGGCGGGACTGAAAATGAATGTGCGTAAAACCAAGTACATGCACATGGGTTCGAACGCAAGCACAACGATTGTTCTTAACGGACAGGATGTGGAAGAGGTGCAAGATTTTTGCTATCTTGGAAACATTGTCAGCATGGACGGCGGAGCCGAAAAGGATGTTGAGGCTCGGCTAAATAAAGCTCGTCAGGCCTTCGGTATCCTTTCCCCTTTCTGGAGGTTAAGAGAGATCTCCCTTCGCACGTAGCTGCGAATTTTTGACGCATGCGTCAAATCTGTGTTGTTGTACTACGTGGAAAGTGACCGTTCGACTTACCAAGAAACTACAGACTTTCGTAAACCAAAGCCTCCGGCGCATTTTACGAATATTCTGGCCAGAAGTGATCTCCAACGACGAACTTTGGAGTACAACTGGCCAGACTAAAATAGGTATTGAGATTCAACGGCGGAAGTGGCAGTGGATCGGTCATACTTTGAGAAAACCAGAGCAAAATATCGCAAAACAGGCTCTGGATTATAATCCTCAAGGAAGACGTCGGGTTGGTCGACCATGTAACACATGGAAGCGAGTAGTTGAACAGGAGGCCAGAGGAATAAACAAGCCCTGGCAACAGCTTAAGGCCGATGCTCAGTATCGCGCGTTGTGGAAGAGAGTTGTTTCTGTGCTATGCCCCTATAGGGGGTCTTAACAGGAATTTGATTGACTGATTGACGAGCGTTATCAGATGTCATGAACTCAAGAACTCTCTTTTCGCAATGAGTCGAGCAGCTTCCCCCGAATACCAAGAACATGAAATTTTAGTCGCATTTAAATTTCTGATGGGGACGTGTTTGTCGTGAAGGTATAGAACGAGACTGTTGATCAATTCTAGTTTATCATCGATGTCAGTAGTAAAAAATAAGCTATACTATAGTGTAACTCAGCAATGAGATCGACAATGTTAACATTGTTATAGTCCCGAAAGGCAAATGATTTAGGTGAGTTATCAGTAAGCTGAACATCATAGGACATAGAAATGATGTCATGATTCAATATACTGGGTGGAGATGATTGATGCAAGAGCAAAACACGATTGAAGTCAGAGACAAAAAATAAATACAACCTCTAGATTAAAAGCATTAGGAGGACAATAATATGACGAGAGGACTACTCTCTCAAACCCTCAAATAACTTCAACACGAATAAACTCAAAGGGGCCCGATGGCGATACCGCAATGGTCTTGGAGACAAAGTGCTCCTTAATGTAAATAGCAACATCACCTAAGCCACGATCTTTGCAATCATTACAGTACTAGAAACGTGGTCTTTCAAACCGGATGGCAGAAGAATTCCCAAACGCACACTAAAAGGGAATGTCAACGGGCAAAGACCGGTCGGAAAACCACGGAAGCGCTGGGAGGTTTCGATTGACGCAGACAGCAAATCACTGCTAAGATTTTCTAACTGGATGACGCGGTCACTTAACCGAGATGGATGGAGGCAAAGTATTCAGGAGACAAAAGTCCGATTTAGGCTGTAGTGCCATCGTAAGTAAGTAAGTAACAACTCTTACCTGCGTATTGACTTTCCACGTAAATTGCACTTGTCGTAAAAATAATAAAGTTTCACCCGACTTGTTGGCAATTTATTTTATAGAGGTGCTATTGAACGTAATTCGAGTTAAGTACTATAATTGACGCAGCTGTGCCCAATAACTCATATTCAATTAGTATTACCTTTCCACCCTAGAGATACTCGATACACACTAACACTTCTCTCCTAATATAGAGTTCGTAATGCGATTGCGTGAAAATTTTTTTCCCGAAATTTGAATTTTCTCAATTCTTTTTCTTTTATGAAGTAAACACAGGCATAATGAATTGTTCTTTACGAAAGTCATTCATTTTCGATTGTAATGAGTGAATTTATACAAAAACTTGTAATTTAACGCAAGTTTGTGCTCAGATTTATACATTTGAAAACAGGCAAACTTATAGTTTGCCTGTTTTCACATTCTTGTGTTGCTTTCTTGTACTTCTAAAGTCACGTTGAACTCTTGGTATTATTGAATTGTCCAAACTCTTTTCGGAGAGTAATTTTAGTGTGTATTGAGTATCTCTAATCCACTCTAACCTGCACATTGACTTCCCACGCATCCTCAATATTTTTATTACATTTTCAAACTTAGTCATGTAACGGAAAAAAAAGGTCAGAGTAAACTTTTTTTTCTGTCCTGATGATAATACTCTACTTGCATTATTACAATAATAAATTTAAATAAATTGAAATCTGAAAAAATTACTAAGAAAACCACTCAAAATTCTCCTATCTAATAGCAACTCATAAATTTCCGACACCATTGCTGCGTTGGGGCAGAAAATAATTACGATTTTCAAGGATTAATATCCAGTGGGAATGCTATGCAAGGATATTAAAATTCATCCGTTGTACAGTAGAAAATTATTAAATTTCATAAATTGCATATTTAGATAGTGCAATATAACTAGTTGTGTGATATTTTGCTGAAATGAAACGCATTAGAATGTTAAACGGAAGGACATTTAAGTAGGGCAATTATAGTCAAGGAGTAAGCTTTCATTTAGTTTCTAGCTCTTTAAAATAGATTTTAATTAGGATATATTCTGGTTAAATTTTTGAAGTAGGTACTCGTAGTACAATTACGCTAAATTCCATCTAATTTTATGGTAATTCGAATTAGTGAAATTTCTGCTTTTAATTTGAACACTTTAATTTCAACTTGGAATGAGGAGAAGAGAAATGAGGAAATATTTTAATAGATCCTCATCTTCTCAAGCAAGAATGTTGATGTCAAGTAGCATCCTTCTTTAATTTGATCTATCTTCCATAAATAAGTGGTCTTAGAATTCTTACTATCTAGGTATAAATGTTGGTAAAATGATTACAAAAGAATCAATTCCTGCTCAATTTCAGTTAAACTATTGATTTTGTATCGCACATGTAGATATATGTGCGAGCTAGTTTTGGCTGTGTCAATACTGCGGTTGACACAGCCGGTTTGTTGTATAAGCAAGCATTAGTTTTATTTTCAATACTCTGTACGAAACAGATTTACTTGAGAGATTTTCAATGTGCTTTTACCAGGCAAAAGTATTGACTCCTTGCCCATAGCATTACAAGAAAATTATTTAATGTCCTAACGCAAAAATAATGATATCTGTTCTTTAACATGAACTCGAATCCACTGAAGATTTCTTCTGAATTCCTATTCCAATGAGAGAGAGAGCAATGATTTACTTCAGATCCTTTCTTAATCCTTTTTCTCAAAAGATCTGATCTGCGCGCAATATTTTTTTTATCACAATCATAAAATAAAAATTTTACATTGTAATTATAATAAAAATGTTAGTCGCTTATCAGACTGGATTTGAGTTTTCTACACTTTTATGAAACAACTTTGAAAAACCCCCATCCCTCCCAGTACCTTCCGATTCCTTTTCAGTATTTTCATGTAGATAGGATTATCTTCTTGTTTCATAATAAAGTAAAAAAATAAAATAAAAATGAAATCCAATCCTATTCAAACTTTTATGACCTTTATACCCTTTCGGGAGAAATGTTCTAATAACTTGTTGCAATAAAATTTGAATTTTTTTTCTTCGAAAGTCGTAATGTCCTTGCTGCTGCTTACATACTGCGCGCATAGCAAAAAAATACCTTGAAGGACATTTTAAATCCAAGGGAATTACCTTAGAAGCAAGGGGGCCATCGTATTTGTTTCTAGAAAATGTTTTTCATATTTTTATTTTAAAAAAAAGTCAACCTTTTTATGTATGGCAGGACATTATCGTATAATCTTGGCAATAAAAATGTTAACATACTGAGCTGTGCATAAGCTAAGAATGGATAAAAAAAATTATTTTCTTTGACGACTTTTAGTGAGAATCATGAGTTTAACGGTCCCACAGAAAGGATAACGATGTGCATCAAAGCTATAGCGATGAAAAAGCCGCAAAGTGATAAAACGCAACCTTTTTGCCCCTCAAGTAGAAGAGCAACATAAATTATGGCTTGGTATAACATTTTTAAGGATATTGTAACAGTGTTTGAACTTTGATACAACGATTTTATTTTTCGTTGTTCTTAAGGGCTCACATACTCCTGAAATTTTCAAAAAATCGATTTTTGTTTTATAACGTTTTTTATTTTTTGTACTTCTAAAAATTGATAAAAAAAATGATAAGAAAATGCCACTGCGTTACATGGCTTATAGCAATAATTGTAACCGGACATCGGCATGGGACTGCTATCTGGCTAACTGCTGCGTCCTCCCGACAGCTGCGTTGCGTATTTGTTTTGATTGCAAAACCCGGGTTGGAGTTCACGTTGTATATACCTGAAACTTTAAAAGCGTTTTTCTTAAAACTATCTTTCTAGATAGTGTCAGCACGATAACTTAGTCAATTTTCAATATTTTTTTCAACTTTTTTATTTTTATTTAAAAAAAAAAAGCCTTGATAATTGCTTTCTCTATAGTTTGACGAAAATTTTTTTTTTTAATTTTTGGTTAGACAATTTGTCATAAATTATTAAACAATAATTTTTCTTTTTTAAATTGCATGCTAAAGTTTGAATTACTGTACTTTATTTATTTTTGAAAATGAAAAAAGAAAAATTCCATCAGTCACATTATTACTTCTAAATGCACCCTGTACTGAAGCCATTGCACTGCCGTTAGTACTTAGAACGCTAGAACAGCCACACTTCCAAAGTCTACTGACTTCTTCTACGATCCGTCAAGCAGACACAAAGTAAGTTATTGTAGTGGTACCATAAAAAGGTTTGAATATTCGGAAGTTTTTGTTGAGTCCGTTACGGAAAACGCTAAATTAAATATGTTCATTGTGGATTAAAATAAGCCTCCGCTTTTGGGTAGGGAATGGATGCGAAATCTTAAAATCAATTTGAGTTCAATATTTTCGGAAAATTTAGTGGATCAAAAGGATACAAACGCGGTTGTATCTTAAACCGAATCCCAACCCAATTGGACACAATTCAAATAAACTGCCAACAAGTCGGGCGAAACTTTATTATTCTTGGAACAAGTTGCAGATGCGTTGAAAGTCAATATCCTGGTTAGAGTGGTTAGGGAAGACTAAGTGAAAGGGAGTTCTTTGGCAAGGCAGTAGTCGTCCGTTTTTTAATGCAAGTTTGTGTTCTTATGAGGGGAATTGTGTGGGGTGATAGTAAGGGTGGGTGGATATTAATAGTTTTTAATTGATTGCTTGAATTACATCCAATATTCTCTGTATAGAATGTCAGTTTCATAGACGAAGTTGCATAGAATTTTCATAAAATTCGGTGTATTTTACATTCACTAAACCGAATATTTGTATGGGAGGGAGTAGAGAAGGTAGAGTAATCGTAAAATTTGATATGCACTTTTATTTCGTTTCTCTTGTAAGGTGCTTGTACAAAATTTCAAGTTCATAGCTTTAAGTTTGTTGGTTATTAATTGATTTAATGAAATTGGTCGAAATCATAGTTTTGTATGGGACGGGGTAGAAGGACAAGCGTAATTTCAAAACTTTTAACGTAATTTCATTTCAACTATTTTTATAAGTTCTTATAGATAATTTCAAATTGATAGCTTTAAATAGTTAAGTGATAATTGATTTCTTAATAATGGTCGAAATTATACTTTTGTATGGGAGGGGGTAGAAGGACAAACACGATCTCAAAACTTGTAACGTAATCTTATTTCAACTATTTTAAAAAGTTTTTGTGCAAAATTTCCAATTGATAGCTTTTAATAAATAGGTCATAATTGATTTCTTGAAAATGGTCAAAAAAATAATTTTGTATGGGAGGGGGAAGAAATTTTAAAGATTTTCGACCAGTTAATATTTCGTATATTTAGATTTTTTTTTCAAATCCATTTCGCAAATTTTCAAGTTTTTACCTTAAAATTTCACTCACAAATTTTCAGCTTATGTGTTTTTTTCAACGCACATGAAACACCTTGTGCACGTTAGACATGAGGGGTCGGTTTATAATAATTATGGGTCAAGTTATTATTTTTTTTCTTTGTATATTAAATAGATGTATCCACATGCAAAATTTAAACTTTGTATCTTTCACCAGAGCCCTAAAAAAATCACTCAAAATATTCGAAATTTTTGGTTTCCACCTCCCTCCACTTACACATCCCAACTTAAAATTTTTACCAAAATTAATTAATTCTACAATCTAACGAATTTTTGATTTGATATCTGTACTATTTTTTGAGATATAAGGATTTGTAATTTTGGAAAGTGCGCCATTTTTGAAATGCTCCCCATTTCCCATACTACTATTAATTCAACATGTTCTATTTGTTTTGTATTTTCCTAGGATAGTTTCATATATATTTTAAGTTTCAATTACATAGCTTAAAAGATAGTTGAGATATTCATTTTAAGTGTTTTTCCTTGCATCCCCTCTCACCCTCCCCCTTACAATATTTAGCCACTCTCTAAGCTGATTCCGGTGGAACTATATGCCACCTTAATGCTCCCAAAATATTATTTATTTACGATAAGTAATTTCGAAGGTATATTCATTTGAAAAAAAAAATTTGGCCGGCAGTTTGTTTTTAGCCTCCCATTTTCGGACGACAATGGATAAAAAAATTAATTTATTTTTAAAGTTTGCCCCATAATCTTCTTCATACTTCTGTCAATTTTCAGCTTCCTATCTGCATTCATGGTGGAGATATTAGCAAGAGAAGTTTTTGACTCTTTCCCTCTCTCCGCCTCGCCCTTCCACCTTACACTCCCCAAAATTTAGATAATGGAGCTCGCTCACCCAATCAACAATCCATCCAAAAATGAACATTCTACCTTTAACGGTCTCGGAGATATGAGTCCATATGTACGGCGTACGGCGGGACGGATTTTTTTTTTTTTTGCATTTTTAGGCTAATTTAGTCATGAAACGCGAAAAAAAATTTCAGGGTAGCAATTTTTTTTCCTTTGTCGATCACAATACCTTATTATTAGAATAATAAAGTAAAATAAACGGCCAACAAGTCGGGTGAAACTTTATTGTTCTTGGGACAAGTTGCGGATGCGTGAAAAGTCAATATGCATGTGAGAGTGGTTAGGGAACACTAAGTGAAAGGGTTTTTTTTTGGCAGGGCAATTGTCAATTTAACACTTTGCAGAAACGTTCAAAAGCTCCAATACTTATAATCAATATTTCGTTCGTTTATTTATGCAAGTTTCAGGTTTTATGGGGGGAGGGGTGAGGGGTGGTAGTAAGGGTGGGTGGATGTTAATAGTTTTTTAATTGATTGCTTGAATCACGTTCAATATTCTCTGTATAGAATGTTCGTTTCATAGACGAAGTTGCATAAAATTTTCATAAGATTCTGTGTATTTTACATTCACGAAACTAAGCATTTGTATGGGAGGGGGTAGAGAAGGTAGGGGAATTGTAAAATTTGTGACGCAATTTTATTTCCTTTTTCTTGTAGTGTGCTCGTACAAAATTTCAAGTTCGTAGCTTTTAATTTGTTGGTTATGAGTTGATTCAATGAATTTGGTCGAAATCATACTTTTGTATGGGATGCGGTAGAACGGCAAACGCGATTTCAAAACTTTTAACGTAGTTTCAGTTCAATTATTTTTGTAAGTAATTGGGCAAAATTTCAAGTTGATAGCTTTTAATAGTTAGGTGATAATTAATTTCTTAAAAATGGTGGAAAAAATAATTTTGTATGAGAGGGGTAGAAGTTTTGAAGATATTCAACCAGTTAAGATTTCAAACTCTTAAAGATTTTTTTTAAATGCATTTCGTAAAATTTCAAGTTTCTACCTAAAAATATCATTCAAAAATTTTCAGTTTATGTGTTTTTTTCATTGCACATGAAACACTTTATGCACGTTAGACCCCCACTTCGGTGCATAACAATTTTGAAACAAATTATTATTTTTTTTCTGTGTATATTAAATAGATGTGTCGACGTGCAAAATTTAAACGTTGTATCTTTTACCAGAGCCATAAAAAAAATAACTCAAAATTTTCAAAATTTTCGCTTTCCACCTTCCTTCTCTTACACCCCCAGCTTAAATTTTTTACCAAAATTAAAAACTATATAGCTCTACAATCTGACAAATTTTTGATTTGATATCTGTACTCAATTTTGAGATTCGGTGATTTGTAGTTTTGGAAAGTGCGCCATTTTTTAATTGCTCCCCATTTCCCTCCACTACTATTATGCTCACATTTTATATTTTTTTCATATTTCGCTTGTAAAGCTTAGTATATGTTTCAAGTTTCAATTACATAGCTTAAGAGACAGTCGAGATATTAATTTTTAATTGTTTTTCCTTGCACCCCTGACCCTCCCCCTTACAATAATTAGCCACTCTCTAAGCTGATTCCGGTGGAGCTATATGCCACCTTAATGTTCTCAAAATATGAATTTTTATGGTAAGTAATTTCGAAGATATAATCATTTGAAAAAAAAATTCGGCCGACAATTGGTTCTTAGCCACCCCTTTTCACACCCCAATGGATAAAATAATTAAATTATTTTTAAAAGTTGTCCTACAAACTCCTCTATATGAATGTTGATTTTAGTTTCCTAGCTGTAACCATGGTTGAGATATTTGAATTCGTATTTTTCGGGTTAAGCGCTCCCCCTGTCTCCCCTTGAACCCGCACACCCCCCAAAATGGGTATCCGTCTGAGATCCGCAGCTACCTACAGTCGCTCCAAAAATGAACTTTTTATCTTGAAGGGTTTGGGAGTTAATGTGCGCTGAGCGTACACGTCGGCGTACGGCGCACAGTGGGGCCGAATGGCGAAAAAGCGGAAAAAAATTCAATATCTCGAGAACGGATTAACATAGAAACCTGGAGCTGGTCTCATTCGATTCAGAACAAAAAAATACATCAAGTTCAACTATTTTTATTGAAGAAAATTATAGAACTAATGAGGAAATGAAAGCCTATTGGCAAGATAAAAATTTCTGAAATTTTCGGTATAGGTTGTCCTCAACAAAACAAGTAGCAACAAGTATTTTGAGTGTATATTTAAATTAAAATAATTAAATTATTATATAAATAATTTACAAAAAAAATAATTACAATTAAAAATTCAAGAAAGCTTAAGAGACAATTTGGTATATAATAAAACTAGGAATTCAAAGTCAAAGGTAGTTCAAATTGAAAAGATATTTACGATTTCAAATTCAAGGAAATTAGATTAACAGCTCCTTAGCTGCATCACTGATTTCCAGGTGCTTTTTCTTTGGTTCAGGTCTCATGTTCGTGATAAAAGGATCCGAAGTCTCCAGTTGCTTATGGAACACGTCTTCGTTGGTAGATAAACGAGACATTTTCCGCAAGTTTCTGATCCTAAAAGTCTTGTAATCCTTATTTCTACTTTCTTGTGGCTCTTCCGACAATATTCCGACTGGGAGAATCGACTTCTGCACTATTTCAGCACCATGCAACAAAATCTTATGTACCGTGGATGGCATGTAGTACCATGAATACTTCTCAATGGCCATCTCTGCTGTTTCTTTTGAGAAGACCCGGAATTTTTCTGGGTCGATCATTGCATTGCTATTTATGACTTCCAGTATGGTAGCGATCCGGTGGATTAGAGTTTCGTCGACTCCCGTTATTGCACTTGTGACCTTGCAATCATTGAAAAAACGTCTGGCAGTGTTGGCTTGCGCTACCTTGCCGTCCAACATTGTCATCACCAGAATATGTCGAATTCGGATGACAGTAATGCCGATCACCACTTCAGTAGCTTCCAACTTCTCTATTTCTTCTTCGACCCGTTTTTTTTTAGCTCGCGCCAAATCAAGTGTCTCTTTCTGGAAACTGTATCTCAAGGGCCTGCAATGTCTTGTTGAGGAAGGTCGGATATTTTCCCAAATTGATCCATTTTGATCAACATCAATTGGGATTACGACCTTCAGAGGAACTATTGACGTCATGAATAAATTCGAGTCACTTATTTCGTTATTGTCGATCGAAAATTTTTGGGCAAATTCACTTTGGCCTGAGGCACCGTCGAATCCCCATTTCGTCGTCAATATTAATTCGTGATTATTTAATTTTTCTAGTACTTCTGGAAGTTTTGTTTCCAGAATTCGTTTGGCAGTATGGTCAAGCATATTCTGCAAAGGGACCATTGCGGATGTTTCATTAATTGACACATTTTCAGAGTAGCACTGCTTCTTTGAGAGGATTATTTTTTTTATAACTTGGAAATACATGGCTCCCAAGGTCTTTTAGCGCTTGTCGAATCACCTCGAACTGATATTTTGTCAGGTTGGCCTGGAGAAATATAGCTAATGCCTGATCGGCTGACAAAGCTTCGGGTTTATCGTGGTCTTCATGTATCGCAACTGCGTTAATCAAGCTTTGTGGGTACGATGCTTGAAGGTTGCGTATTTTATTCCTCTTGCTTTTTCACCACAATCATTTACTTGGTCTTCCAACACATGCAGTGAATTCCTGGTCTCGTATGTTAAAAACATATTCATTTTCCATCCACTCGCTGAATTTTCGCCCGGTCCCGATTTACCATTTCTTTTTTTTTATTAAAATGAGGCAAAAAACTCTTGCTTAGAGTTGTCAGCATTGAAGAAGTGTTTTCCTTGTCAAGTTCAGGTTGATTTTGTCGAAGGAATACGTCGAAGTTTGTACCACCCCACAAGCACTCACACAAATCGCGGTATTTAATTTTGATAGAGCTCATGACTAGACAACGTTGGCAACTAGACTGAACTCGAATTAAAAGTATTTTGAAGTTGGGACATGCATTATTTGAGCCAATTGGGTAAACAAGAAAGTGCAACAAACAAAGGCGCACTATGATTGGATAGGCAGATAAAGGCAGGTGATTTTTGTTCTAATCTTTACTTTACCACGTCTAGTTTGAAAAGTGACCTTCCACATCTCGGAGGAAGCCGGAGCTTTTTTGTAATCATAGCTGTTCTCAATGCTTATTTAAAATTCGTAACTTATAACGTTGTAAAGCGCTCTAATTTTTTTTTTTGCCCAGTTTGACTGATGTGTGGCTTAGTTGGCCATCGTAGAGCTGGGAAAAAAATTGATAATTTTTTTCTCTAAATGAAAGAAAAGATTTCCGGATTCTACACTGTTACGCTTTATTATTCGTGACGTTTCGGTCTCTGCTGAGACCTTTATCAAACTCCAACGGTTTGATAAAGGTCTCAGCAGAGACCAAAACGTCACGAATAATAAAGTGTAAATCTCTTCTTTTAATTTATTTATTTTTCCATCATATATGTAACCTTTATAATAATTCTGCTAATTTACTCGGTTTTCAGAGCGCAAGGGTGTGTGAGCCCTTAAAATAGAAAGTTGTTTTACGAGGGTATGTCAAAAATTTCGCGAGATGACAGGGAAGGGTGTAAAGTTAAACAAGTTATTATTTTTCCTTTTCAATATATTCCTACTTAAGTCTAATACATTTATCACATCTCTCACAAAGTTTATTTATCTCTTCTAGAAAAAAATGTTTTAGCAAGGCCTTCCAAATAGGCTGAAATTGCAGAATTCACCTCTTCATCGTTGGTAAATTTTCTCCCCCGAAGTTCTTTCTGCAGTTTTGGGAACAAATAGTAATCGGAAGTGGTCAGATCTTAACTATAAGGGGGGTGGTTCATTGTTCCGTAGCCGCATTTCTGTAGGGTAGCTATTGCAACGTGGCTCTTGAAAACAGGTCACAGGTCGTGCAAAAGCAGCATACCTCGAGCCCACTTTATACTTCTATTTTCTTTGATGGCATCCTGTAATTTTTGTAGCAGGTTGGTATAGTATCTGTGATATGATATCATTTTTCCTTATATTCGATGCGCTGCCTTTTCTGAACCGCTGAGGGCATTCTCGGTACCCATCTTGCGCTGACCTCAGACATGCCGAAATGATCTTGGACGATATTCAAAATGGTTGTATCTGATACTCCAACCATTTTTGCGATTTGTTTCTTCTTTAAACGAATATGTTTGAGAATAAGTTTCTGCACTTTTTCGACGATTTGTGGCCTCAATCAGCCGGCCCGAGTGATTATCATCTTCAAATGACTGCCTTACCTGAATAAAGTATGCCACTTAAAAATAATTGTTTTTACGGGGCAAAAGTCCCCGAAAGCAGATGACATTTCATACACAGACTGCAAGCGCAATATTTTAAGATTAAGTTATCACGATTCACTTTATTGCCAGGATTATTAAATTAACGTTTTTTTCAGCTTTTGTGGTTTATCCAGTCGTAAAAATAATCGTTATAATAGCTTAACTTCGTTAATCAGATAAACTAGCTATTGCATTATTGGACAAAATACTTTATTATTAGAATAATAAAGTAAAACCTCCAGAATCACTAGACTTTAAGTGACCACTTGATTCCAACTGGTGGAAATCAGAAAGCTCATATTCAGAGTTATTAAAAACATTTTATTCAGTAGTACTGTTGATAAAAAAATTTCGTTAAAACGAAAAACAAAAAAAGTTATCGCGTACCGCGAAATATGTTATTTAGTTAAAACCCGGTTGGTTTGGATGTTGAGTCAATACTGATGTTTTTTTTACACAAATCTTTATATTACAAATTGTGCAGAAGAACAATGTTTATTACTTCAGTCAAAACAATAATAATTGATATCAAGAAATATAAAGAATTACGATACGAACATACTCGTATCAAGTGAAACATGATATCAAAAGCTATTCAAATCAAAGATAACAAAATCGTAAGAAACTACGTCATGTTCGAAATATGATGATATGGTCGATGTGTATATGATGCGATCATATATCTCGCGGCAGACCTGTCTGCCTATCTAAAATCTTCTTTCCATTAACACTTTCAATGTTAAATTCGGTGCAAATTTCAATTATTAATTTCCTAATATTTTTTGCACTGCATTTTTTGTTCGTATATGTATGTATTAAAAGATGTAGTGGTTCGAAATTAAATAACATACATATACACACACAGGACTACAACAACAGTAGCCGCATAACTACACTTTTATATATTCAGTTGAGCGATTCCAATTTTATCAACATTTCCATATTAAGGATATATGAGCCATTACAAGAGAAGCCAGTCGTTTATTCAACAGCATATACACAGAGTTGACACCCTCTCCGGCTCCTGTCCCGCAATCCTTTTCCACTACGCTCATACGTTGTTAAATAAAAAGGAAATGCCTGAAACTGTACTAATGAGAGTTAGCCAACTATAAGCGCATACTTGAACAATTCACATAGCATACATATACGCATGAGAAAGCTTTTGGTATAAAACAGCTCATCAGATGTAATATGTATATGAAAGTTTAACTGGCCATATAGTGGAGGATGCCAGATTCACTGGGGATAGGGAATGTATAAATATTATGAGTTTTTCTTTTTAATTTGCTTTTGCCAACCAGTCATGCAAATCCCAACCTTTCACTTATTTGAGCAATGGCTCTTTAGATAGAAAGCGTTGAATTGTTAATCACTTTCGCTTGGCAATATGTCAGGACATTTTTTTTATGAAATGGAACTTTTATTGGTTTTTGTAGTATTTAAAAAAAAAAAAAAAAATTATAAGAAAATAAATTATTTATTACATAAAATATTTGCTTAAAAGTATCATTTATTGTCTGTAGGAAATTGAATTTGTACTTGTAAATTTTTTGATTTGAATAAATTTTGTAGGGGAAGTAGTAGAGAGGTTGACGACATTATTACGTTAAAGTTGCTATCAAAATGTTTTATACAAAATTTAGGATTCAAAAATTCAATAGGTACTGAGAAAATTAGTGTAATTGTATGAGAGGTGGTGGAGCGAGGGGCGAGTTCTAAGAAAGACTTTTTCAGAAATAACTATAAACATAATGCTTTTAAATTGTAGATCAGTAGCATTCATACTTTTCAGGAAAATTCAGTTTTTGGAAAGTTGTGAAATTTCGTCAGATTATATGGGAGGGGGTAGAAGGGGTAAAGCTAATAGTCGAATTTGTTTGGCTTTACTAATAATTCGAAATAAATATTAAGTTCAAAATTTCAGCTCGATAAATTTTATATGTCGCGATGCAATAGATAGAAAGAACGAGGCTTACAAAATTTTTACTGAACGACCAACACGAGCCAAAAAAGAAAGATATGACGAGCTTAGGCGATATGCGAAAAAGACCTGCAGACGACAACAAAGGAAGTACCATAATGACAAGATACAAAAAATGGACGACGATATGAGACAAAATAAAACGCGGGACGCATACGCAATAGTAAAAGATCTAAAAAAAGGATATAAGCCAAAAACCAGTCTCTGCACAGACGTGGAGGGCAACCTCATCAGCAACGCACAAGAAATCAAAAGGAGATGGGTTTCCTACTTTAAACAGCTTTTGAATCCCATCCCAGTAGCACCGACCACGACAGACAACATTTCAATTGAAGCCTCAACTGACGAAGATGAACCATCATCGACACCACCCACGCTTGCTGAAATCAAAACAGCCCTATGTGACCAAAAACTTAACAAAGCGCCGGGAATTGATGAAATACCAGTTGATCTTCTGAAAAACGGTGTGAATTGTGTCGCTGAAATACTGCACAACATGATATGCAAAATTTGGACAGAGGAAATCATACCCGACGATTGGCGAAATAGCATTATATGTCCAATTTACAAGAAAGGAGACAAACTCTGCTGTGAGAATTACAGAGGAATATCATTGTTGTGTGCGTCCTATAAAATACTGACCAAAATAATTGAACGTCGTCTTAAGCCCTATACTAATCAAATAACTGGCGAATACCAAGGCGGATTCAGAACCGGACGATCTACAACAGACCAGATATTCTCGGTGAAACAGGTGCTTGAGATATGCTGGGAATATAACACACACGTGCACCAAATCTTCGTAGATTTTAAACAAGCATACGACAGTATCGACAGGAGCGTACTGTACCAAATCATGCTTGACTTTGGAATTCCCCCAAAATTAGTCCGGCTAACAAGACTTACAATGACGAACACTGAATCCCAAGTGAGAATACAAACCGATTCCACAACCAGCTTTCGAACGGAATGTGGTTTAAGGCAGGGAGATGGTCTAGCCCCCATGCTTTTCAACTTGGCACTAAGGTATGTCGTCCGAAAAATCCCAGTCGACACCAAAGGGACACTACTATTCAAGTCCACCCAACTAGTAGCATACGCTGACTACATTAACATCCTAGCAAGATCCTTCCCTAGTGCTAAGGAGGTATTTGTCAATCTTGACTCCGCCGCAAAAGAAGTCGGGTTGCGCATTAACGAAAACAAAACAAAAGTAATGACGCAAACAAGAAGGAGAGCGCCTATCAGGCAAAACATAACAATTATGGAATATAATTTGGAGATTGTGGACAATTTCATATATCTTGGGGCTAATCTCACAAAGGACGGTAATGAAACAGACGAAATCAAACGACAGATAATACTAGCAAATAAGACGTATTATGCGGTACTTGCAATAATGAAATTCAAGAAAGTGCACAGGAACAATAAGCTGCGGATATATAAAACTGTTATACGACCTGTGCTCTGTTATGGCAGCGAGACGTGGACATTAACGCGAACTTCCGAAAAAGCAGTTAACGCATTTGAAAGAAAGGTCCTCCGAAGAATTTTGGGACCTGTGAAGGAAGGAACGGAATGGCGAATAAGATACAACCATGAGTTGTATCAACTCTACGTTGAGCCAGAAGCTTCAACGCTCGTCAAGCTACGTAAACTGCAGTGGGCTGGCCATGTAGAGCGAATGGAAGATAGAAGAATCCCTAAACGTGCTCTGAAAGACAAAGCGAGTGGTAACCGGCCAGTAGGCAAGCCACGAAAGCGATGGGAAAACTCGGTTGATGAAGGTAGTAAAGCCATCTTAAAAAACATAACAGGGCTACGATTGCGCGTAATGCGCAATCTTACGATACTCTAGATGAAATAGAATTTTTTTGTGACCCCAAGAAATTTTGTATGTGGAATGCTAAAGTAGCTATAAAAATGTTTTATTCAAAATGCTTACTCCAAAAATTGAATGGGAACTGAAAAAATTAGTGAGTTAGATTTAATGAAAATGTGCAGTTTGTATGGGAGGGGGTAAAAAGAGTGGGGGAATTTCAGTGATTTTTTCAGAAATAACTAGGAATATTATAAAATTGACATACCTTAAATTTCAGACTAGTGCCATTCATACTTTTCAAGAAAATCGATTTTTTGTGAAGTTGTGAAACTGTGCCATATTGTATGGGAGGGGGTAGAAGCAGTGAAGCTAATCAAATATTTTTTTCTGATCTTAGTGATAATACTAATTAAGAATTTATTACAAAATATGAGCTCGATAAATGTTATATGTTCTGAGAAAATCGTCTTAAAGCATTTCATGAAAAAGTGATGTTTGTATGGGAGGGGGTGGAAGGAGAGGGAGGACTCCAATAATTTTTCTACTGTAGATTTACATTATTATGAATGTAATATATCCAAAAATTCAGATTAATAGCTTTCACACTTTTCGAGTAAATCCATTTATTGTCAAATTGCGAAATTGTGTCATTTTGTATGGGAGGGGGTAGAAGGGGTGAAGCTAATCGTCTAATTTTTTTTTGGCCTTACTAACAATTTTAAATAAATACTTGGTGCAAAATTTCAGCTAGCTAAATTTTATACGCACTGAGTAAATTGGCTTAGAATAATTCATGAAAAGTACAGTTTGTATGGGAGGTGGTAGAAGGAGGGGTAGGACACACATAATTTTTATACGGTAGATTGATATTATCATAATAGTAATACATTCCAAATTTCAGGTTAATAGCTTATATACTTTTCGAGCAAATCTCTTCATTGTCAAATTGCGCATTGTGTCATTTTGTATGGGAGGGGGTAGAAGGGGTGGAGCGATTTGGCCCGTTCACGAACTTGACCTTACTTTTTTGTCAGAAACGACGTGTACAAAATTTGAACTATCTAGCTCAACGCGTTCTCAAGCTAGAGAGCGCACGGACGGACGGACGGACATCCGGTTTTGAGATTTTTGAGTGATAATATTAACTTCTGTATTCATCATTTTTTTCTCCGAGCCTTATTTCTTGGCGTTACAAACCTTAGAGCAAACTTATAATACTCTCAGATTCCATCTAGAGTATAATTAGCAGCTGGAGGATGCGGTCTTTGGATCGAGACGATTGGAGACGACGACTTCAGGAGGTCAAGGCCCGATTTGGGCTGTCGCGCCATTGATGATGATGATGATGAAATTTTATACGCACTGAGTAAATTGGTTTAGAGTATTTCATGACAAAGTACATTTTTTATGGGAGGTGGTGGAAGGAAGGGGAGGACTTACATAATTTTTATGAAAAAGTGCAGTTTGTATGGGAGGTGGTGGAAGGAGAGGGAGAACGCAAATAATTTCTATACGGTAGATTGAATTTATCTTAGAAGTAATATGTTCGAAATTTCAGACCAATAGCATCTATACTTTTCGAGTAAATCCCAGTCGACACATTGCCAAATTGCGGAATTGTGTTATTTTGTATGGGAGTGGGTAGAGGAGGTGGAGCGATTAGGCTCGTTCATGAACTTGACCTTAACTTTTGTTAATAATGACGTGTACAAAATTTGAACTATCTAGCTCGACGCGTTCTCAAGCTAGAGTGCGCTCGGACTGACGGACAGACGGACGGACGAACATCCGGTTTTGAGAATTTTGAGTGATAACATAAACTTCTGTATCATTCACTTTTTTCTCCGAGCCGTATTTCTTAGCGTTACAAACCTTAGAGCAAACTTTTAATACTCTCAGATGTCATCCAGAGCATTAAAATGTTTTTTGGTTCATATAAAAACATGATGAACTAAAAAATTCGGCCATTAATATAGTTCTATTTTAGTTTTTAATTAATCCATAAAAGCTCATGTTAACAACATTGGAGTGATTTAACTGAATCTCTTACATGTCAAATTTGCTGGGATATCTTGGGCAAGAGATTAACTACAAAAAACTCGGCTTAGCACTGGTGGGCTAACAGATCATAATCCAAGGATTCATGTAAACTCTAAGGCAGAATGTGACACGCCGCCGTAGCCGGTCCCAAGGCCGGTTGAGGGAGCATAGAGTTAAGCTGAATGGCCAGCAACACCAGTGCATTACAGAAAGTAGGCAAAACTATGACATAGTTGGACTCGAAGCACCGCTGTCAGAACTCCAGCATGTTGCATTTAGCTGAAAACTCCCACTCTTTTTCTATGAGGGTGTAATAAATAAGTAGGACTGACCCTTTAGCTCAGGGGTTGGGCGAGGTACCGACACTGCAGGACCAGAAAAAAAAAAAACACGCTGTCCACGAACCTGAACAACAATTTCGGAAAGGATGGACTTAACGGCAACGACCTCGAAAACAAAAACTGGACTACTCATTTGTAACTTGGAATATTCGATCCTTGTTTAGGATAGGAGCTCTGAAAGAGTTCCTGGAAGAAGTGACAAAACACAACTGCCATCTAAGAAATGGAATGGCTCGGTAACGAAATCACACAGAACCTACCCAAGTGGAAAATTTTTGGAAGGAGATAGTTTGAGCAGCTTTGCAGATCATAATACCCTGGACAACACCTTTCAATTCAACTGAAGCCCATCCTACTTGGATGAATTCTAATCGCAACGATTCAAGTAGTTCATTAAACTCAGACATCAACTTAATCCTGGAAAGGGGGTGGAGCAATAGAGTAAAGTTTAATGCTTCCAAAACGCTGGTCTGTCATAATTCCCTTTAAAAGGAAGTTCCGAAGCGTTCCTGGAATTTATCCTTTGATAGTGTGCAATTGCCCTCTTCAGAAGAATTTACCTTACTCGGCATAAACCCCAATTCTTCTTCATCTTCAATGGAACATCAGACCAAATAGGGCCTTGGCCACCTGAACTCGATGTTCACTTACCTCCATGTTTCTTAACTTTTATTTGCTATGGTTGAAGGGCTGTTAGCACTTCTCATAACTCTCTATCTACGAATTTTCAGTTTCGCACATTCAGGTAGCCCAGTTATACCCAAGCGGGCTGTGTGCTGGAATTATACGTCGGCAGGGATTTGTACTAACGAACTCCACATTGCAGATCAACACGCTACCCAATAGTCTTCACTTAAATTGGAGCAATCATATTTTTAATCTTGCACTCGGTGCCTCCAAACGCCTTGGTGGTGTTCGAAGATGTAAAAAGTATTTTTCGTCTCATGTTCTCCTATTTGAGCTAAAATCTACAAGGCATATATTCGTCCGCGTCTTAACTACAAATCGCACATTTGGGCTAGAGCTCACTAAACGCAACTTGCGATGTTTCAATTTAAATGCGTTCTAACTGAATGGAGATGAGAATACAACAACCTCTATAGACTGTGTCAATCGACGTAGAAATGTCGGGATACTAAGCAATGGCGGGGCGTGACTTTATAGCTAGGGTAAGCAATTATTTTTTAAATATATTGGTTTATTACGCTTAAGCAATATAATATAAATATTACTAAAACCTCTCTCGTCAGCTGCTTGAAACATTATTAATGTTGAGAGCACCCAGGAATCACGAATGTGATATAAAAAAAAAGATCCACATTCACCCCTACTACTGCACAGGCGCTTAAAGCGTCTGAATTGATAAATTAACGGACAATCCGTATCGTTCAATCCCTTCAGTAGATGGCACTTTATTTGCTAGGGCGGTAACGAACCGAAATTCGAAGAAATAATTTAGTGACGTCTTGCTTTGACCGACCTTTCAACCTTTTTCTTTATTAAATATAAGCTTCAAAAAGTTGAATAATTAATTAATTCAAGCCTTAGTTTAAGTTTCTAGTTTTTATTTTCTTAATAAAAAGGTAAAGACGTCCAAAAAAAGATGTCGCCCGATCTGCCGAAGTTTAATATTACCAGATCTACCTCTTCACATTTTTCGGATAGTACAGAAATTTCAATACTGGCAATACTTCGATCGAGAGCCAGAGCTTGCGACTGAAAGCACTGGCTGGAAGCAATTGCATTAACGCATCTCTTCTTCCTATAGAAGTCGAACTTGCGCGTCGCAAGCGAAAATTTTATTCGTATTGTCCGGAGGTCTCGTTCTCTTGTATATGCGGCTAAAAGCAATGAGAGGAAAGGTGGAAGCATTTTAATGCGACGCATGTCCCCTTCCTATTGAAGTCGAACTTGCGTTCGTCGCGCGAGAAAATTTTGCTCGTATTGGCCGGTGGGGTTGTATATGCGTTTTAAAAATCGCATCATTTCCCTTGTCGTGTAAATCACTGTTCACACTCAATAAAACATTTCATCGTTACCCGAATCTTTTCTCGTTCATACGATCCCATACGTGCGGTTGTTGTTGGTCTCTATCAAGTATTTCGTCGTTACCCGAGTCTGTCGAACGCAGTCGTTCGTTACCAGTCCATCTCCGTTTATAACGATATAGTGAGGGAACGTTCATGACTGCAACTTCACGCCATCATTTAATTGTTGCAGCTTCTCTACATTGCCCGGTTCGGAATTATTTCGTTTTTTTTCGATTCTTCCTTGGTAATTCGATGATCGTGTGTACATTCGCTTGTCCTGTAGGTTGGACAATCTATCAGGCGCGTCCTCAGGTGGTCGATGGAGGACGCCGCGGTGTGTCGCAAGACCCTTGTCCACGGTTAGCATGGCAATAGCAAGGAATTAAGTCTGATAGTTGTACCTTCCTCAACGTACTCATCGGACAGACGTTGGCAAGCGCCTCGTTGTGAGCCTAAATGAATGAGCATGTTGAGGTGGATATAGCAGCAAACATTTTTCCAGTAAAAACCATGCCGCGAACCAGCCCAAATAAATTATGAAATGGAGTCCCCCCGTATTGGCCCTCAGTCCCCGGCAAAAAAAGATGCTAATATCACCGGGTCCGAACGCGGTTCGGGAGATACAAGAACGGTGCAATCAGGTTCTAGTAGTGCTGTGCTACTGGCAAACACCCAGCGTACTAAGTCTTCCATGTCAGAGCTCAGTGTTCTCGCATCCATAATGACATTAGGGGATACAGCCTCAGAACCGAATAAGCGGAAGGCGGTGGGTATAGATGTTGTTCATGCTTCGACATCGAACAATATCCTGCACAGCTATCTCAGCTGGCCTTGGAACTGAGATCATCCAACCCCCTCAAGGTGGTATTAGCAACCGCGCCCGTCGCCGTGCTAAAACCAACCTAAAAACGAAAAGCTGCCAAAACAAAGTTTGACGATGCTGTATAGGCTAAAGTGGCTGCAGTTCTGAGATGACTGTCTTCAGGGACGGACGACTCACCAGATGTAGAAGCTTCACATCCAGCCAACGTGCCGGCCGAATTAATCAGAGTGATTAATACAGGTGGTACTTACGAAGCGAATATGGACAGAGTAGTAAAGTCTTCTGCGAAAGAGTCCTTGCAAGCTCCGACCACTCCGGTGAAAGTAGTGTCAAACATTGCAATGGATAGCGCTGTGGTTCCGAAACTGTTGGCAATGAAAAGGAGGAGTATGCTCAGAAGGGCAGCCCAACGGACTAAGACTCATAGCTTGACTCCGGGTCCCCAATCAGCTGCTATTTCCATTTTCAGTGGAAAATGTCGAAGTGACTCATACTCTTTCATCCCCGCTTGCATCAGGATGATCGGTTCGTGGCACCACCTCTGGCAATGCCAAAGAACCCTCATCGTCCGCGGGCACAGTCGCCGGTGATAAGCTCAAACCACTGAAGCAGACACTCAAGTGCATCCGATCGGATGATAGCAATACGCCGATACCTGCAGCAAGAAAGAAACAGCCGAGATCGGCTACCTATAGCGACGTCGCTAGGAGTTCCCTCTAGGCAGCAGTCATTAACAGCAACGACTTGCTAGGCATTATACTAGAGTCGGTGAGGCCTCAAATCTACTCTTCATTGAGGAACAATTTAGTGGACGATGCTGAGGCTCCTAGACTGACAAAAGTGTCTGTATGGATTCCGGGTATTATTGAAGACCCTGCACTCCTATTGCAGGACATTAAGATGCAAAACAATCTTTCCACGGAGGTATGGAAACTTTTCATAGAGAAAAAAAAGACAAGGGCTAACTTATTGTTCTCGGAATCGACTAAAGCTCTATGGAAAGGTTGTTTGTAGCGAAAGGTTTCGTGGATTGTGGACTCAACAAGGTCCACTTCAAACCACCGAAACCAGGAACCGTGGTTGAGTGGCTCTATCCACATTCTGGGATGGTGCAATAAAACTTTTACAGTCCTTCACTAACCCAAAACAGGTAAGTTTCGGACATGTGTCGTTGCAAAAAAAGCCCTAAAATTGAAATTAATTCCGCAATTTAGCAGTCCGGATCAAACGAAACGACGCTCTGAGAGAGCTCATTTAACGGTACACCGCAGCCTGTTAAGCTGGTTTCATTATACCAGCCATACAAAGCAATGGATATTCCAACGACTGACCTGTGCCAGCTTGTCCAATCCAACACAGGGGACTTGGTAATAGGTTGTGATGCCAATGTCAATCACACCTACTGGTCTAGTACAGACTGCAACGATCGCGGTAAGTCAATTCTAGAATTTCTTGGCATGAACAATCTAAATGTTTGTAATATTGGTAACAGTCCCACCTTCATAAATGGAGTAAAAAGCGAGGTTATCGACTTGATGCTTGCAACTAACTCTAAATCACTAGTGGTCCGCAACTGGAGAGTTTCGACAGAACCATCCTTGTCAGACAACATGTGGATAAATAGTGGGATCAGCAAAAAATAGCCGGTTTTACAGGAATCCAGTAAGAGTGGATTGGGAGCTAATAAGCCTCTTTCCATTTTAAATCGGAACGGCTATCGGCCACAATAGCATATGCAGACGATCTTGTCATCATGCTAACTGGTAAGTTTGAGGAAATTCTAGGTTACCTTATGCAGTCAACTGTTACAACATTGTTACAACTGTTATACAGCTGGGCACTAGATAAAGGACTTACAATTAACCCTTAGAAAACAGATCTGGTCCTCTTCTCCAGAAGAATAAGACCATATGTTTTCAATCCACCAAACATTCGAGGAATTACTATGGTCCTCTAGAATCAAGTTAAATGCTTAAGTCTTATTCTTGATAGTAAATTATCCTGGAAAGGTTACCGTAGTCTTCTTCCCTTGCAAAACACATTCAGTTTGAGATGGGGCCTTAAGCCGCACCACATCCACTAGATGTATACCAGTATTGTCAGACCAATTATTTGCTATGCCGCGCTGGTGTGGTGGCCAGCGGTGGTACTAAAAACCAACCTAGCACCTTTACAGATAATCCAACGGATGGCATGTCTGTGCATAACAGGTGCCCTTAGAGTCACACCAACTGCAGCCCTGGAGGTAATTCTCTCACTACCTCCGCTTGATATTTTTATAAAACAACCACTAAATCGTGGTCAGCGCCACAAATTGGTCATGGCAAAATTTTAAACGCCATTAGAAACGCAAACTCCCTTTTAGACTGCGAGTATGATTGAATGAGCCAACCGCAGGTTGAGGAACGGAAGTTTCAATTAAGTTTCCTGAACGAAACGAATGGGCAACACGATACTCAGCACTAACCAGGTGACAGGTGCACGGATTTATTCCCATGACCTCGACATCCACACTTCATTTCTTCTTCCAGAATACGCGATAGTGTTCCAAGCGGAAGTATTAGCTATTAACGAATGTACGAAAATTATGCTAGATATGCAGAACAGTGTCGGAAATTGTTACATTTTTTCGAACAGCAGGGCTGCGCTTCTGGCACTCCAATCCTACAGGACTACGTCCAAACTAGTGTCCATTTGTAGATACAATTTGAATCGTCTAGCGGCTGTGACGGAAGTTTTAATTTGGATACCGAATCATTGCGACCTACTAGGTAATGGGGCAACAGACATGCTTGAAGTCTGTCGATGTAGCACCAACAGTGCTAAAGACTAGCTTCATAGAAACTATTTTGGATTCCTTCTTGGCAGGGTGGCGGCAGTTGGACAGCTGCAGAACGGCCAAATCCTTTTGGGAAAAATCGAATAAAAATATTACTGCTCAGCTGTTACAGCGTAGTCACTATAGCATCCGAACTATTGTTGGCCTGACCAAAGGTTATTGCTTGCTAAAGCTGCATGCATTTAGGATGCGGATCGCGAGCGACAGCCTTTGCGGAGGTTGCGAGGAAGACGAAGAATCTATCGAACATTATCTTTGTCACTGTCCGCAAATCTCCAGCAGTCGTTTCCTTTGCTTAGGTTCTAGATTCTTCTCAGAGCTAGACGACCTCAGAGGCATCCAACATTTGAGCCTGCTACGGTTCGCAGACGGAACCAAGTGGTTAGAAGAAGAGGAGTGACTTCTATCTTTTAATAAATAGTATAATGGCTCTAACTAGATGGCCCCAGTGCATTTTGGTTCTATGGAGCCACCCTCCTACAACCTAAACCTAAACCTAGTACATTCGCTTTTTGTTTGAAGATCTGGACATTCCGATTAAGTCGCATAGCGTTCTTGTTCATTCGCGCTCATTAATTCGATGATAAGCAAGTAGAGTTGACATTTCGCATTAAATTCAAGTGCAGTGTAAGACCGCGGATATTTGATGAATGACAAGGACTAACATGCAACATTACACCAAAAACTTCAGTGTAACAAAACACTAAGAGAAAGTTTCAGAGAAGCTCATGTTTGTGTATGCAAACCACAGGCAAAATTTGGGGGCTTAAAGCCAAAAATAGCTCTTTGGACATACACAGCGATTATAATACCAAAGATCGCGAATGCTCTCCGCCTACCTCATTTGAAATTAATTTAGCCAGCTTTTAATACACCTCCATAACTCTTTCAAGATTGACCACACAAGATCCTGTTCTTAATAAATATTTTCATTCCAGTTGGATAAAATACACACATCTTTTCTCAGATCGTAAATCTCGAAAACCACAATAATATCTAAGATATCTCACTTGAGGGCGAAAGAAGTAACTTTCTCACTCACGCCTATTCCTCAGCATTTCCGTTCACAGACATGGTAATAGCTAAGTGCGATATAGTAATGGGCGATTAATCTGCTTAATGATCCAATTTTCAGGCTAAGTCATTAACAGCAACAAAATACACAACAGGATTACAGTAAGCAGAACTTTTGTTTAGTCCGAGAACTTCTTTTTTGAGATTTCAATCGCTTAATAGCTTCTCCAGATTACTGGTTAATACATCTTGGTTTTGTCTATCCAACGGCGATTGAACGAGGCGGAGGACGAAGTAGAAAGAAACAATTGGGAGAAGCACAGAATACCAGCGGTGATTTCCAATAAAATCCGAACAAAATGTATTTGTTTGCTTTGTCGCTATCCATTTCAATTTATAGTTTCGAGGCATTTTCAAGGATAATTACATTTTTAATTGTGTGATTCTGCGATGATGTGAATTGATTAAATCGCTTCGAATTTTTATTAAATTAATTTTGTTTAACTTTTTTGATTTTTTCACTTACCAGCGTATAAACAGCACTAGTTAGAGCTATATGCTTGGCATGTAACATTCGACAGCATCCTGTTCCAGTCAATGGTCCATAGGGATAGAGAAGAGCCGATTTCATTTTTTCGCTAGCCACCGTATAGTTTTTCGTTTTCATTTTCGCATCCTTTTTTTTTCACTCCCCTGTGTTTTGTTTTTGTGGTTGGGTGCTTTTTTTATCTTTCCGTCACTTTTTAATTATGAGCCAGATATTTATGACGCTGCAACAAATTAGAGGAAAAAAGATATGTGAGAGCAATTTTGAACTAAATGAAGCATTTATAATAACTTTTTCGCGGAACTAAAAGTTGACTATAGAAAATTTGATGAGTTGCCCTAGGTAACTTTTGCAGAAAAAAATAAATAAAGTTTTGTATGGGGGTGTTTGCAGATGTGGAATAGAAGAATATTTATAAAAAAATTATGTACAGAGAATTTAGTAGCTTTCGGTGATCACAAAAGAAAATGAAGAAAATGGCCAGGAAAGGAAATATGTGGTAGCAGGGGAGACAGAACTTGGAACGTGTAAAACTGAATTTAATTAAAACTACTATCATTCAATTAATTACTTTATTATTCTAATAATAAAGTATTGTGATCGACACAGAAAAAAAAAATTTGCTACATGCGGTGGGATGGAAAAAGTCAAAAAATACACTTGCTAATATATTCACCACGAATGCAGATAGGGTGATGAAAATCAGCATACGTATAGAGAGGGTTGTGGGAAAATAATTTAATTTTTTTACCCATTGGCGTCCGAAAAGGGGGGGCTAAGAACAAATTGTCGGCCGAATCTTTTTTTGAAATGGTTATATCTTCGAAACTACTTACTATAAAAAATTCATATTTTGGGACCATTAAGGTGGCATATAGATCCACCATAATCAGCTTAGAAATAGGCTAATTATTGTAAGGGCGAGGGTCAGGGGGGTGCAAAGAAAAACACTTAAAAAATTAATATCTCAACTATCTTTTAAGCTATGTAATTGAAACTTAAAACATATATTAAACTATACTAGCGAAATACAAAAAATATAACATAAAATTTGGTCCTAATACAAGTGGGGGGAAATGGGGAGCATTTCAAAAATGGTGCACTTTTCAAAATTAGAAATCGTTACATCTCAAAATTGAGTACAGATATCAAATCAAAAATTCTTCAGATTATAGAACTATATAATTTATAATTTTGATAAAAATTTTAAGTTAGGGGGTGTAAAGGGAGGGAGGTGGTAAGCTAAAATGTCGAAAATTTTGAGTGATTTTTATACTCTAGATGGAATCTGAGAGTATTATAAGTTCACTCTAAGGTTTGTAACGCCAAGAAAAAAGGCTCGGAGAAAAAAATCAATGATACAGAAGTTAATATTATCACTCAAAAATCTCAAAACCGGATGTCCGTCCGTCCGTCCGTCCTTCCGTCCGTGCGCTCTCTAGCTTGAGAACGCGTTGAGGTAGATAGTTCAAATTTTGTACACGTCGTTTTTGACAAAAAAGTAAGGTCAAGTTCGTGAACGGGCCAAATCGCTCCACCTCTTCTACCCCCTCCCATACAAAATGACACAATTGCGCAATTTGACAATGAAGAGATTTGCTCGAAAAGTATATAAGCTATTAACCTGAAATTTGGAATATATTACTATTATAATAATATCAATCTACCGTATAAAAATTATGTGTGTCCTACCCCTCCTTCTACCACCTCCCATACAAACTGTACTTTTCATGAATTATTCTAAGCCAATTTACTCAGTGCGTATAAAATTTAGCTAGCTGAAATTTTGCACCAAGAATTTATTTAAAATTGTTAGTAAGGCCAAAAAAAATTAGACGATTAGCTTTACCCCTTCTACCCCCTCCCATAAAAAAATGACACAATTTCGCAATTTGACAATAAATGGATTTACTCGAAAAGTGTAAAAGCTATTAATCTGAATTTTTGGATATATCACTTTCATAATAATATAAATCTCCAGTAGAAAAATTCTTGGAGTCGTCCTTCTCCTTCCACCCCCTCCCATACAAACATCACTTTTTCGTGAAATGCTTTAAGACGATTTTCTCAGAACATATAACATTTATCGAGCTCATATTTTGTAATAAATTCTTTATTAGTATTATCACTAAGATCAGAAAAAAATATTTGATTAGCTTCACTGCTTCTACCCCCTCCCATACAATATGGCACAGTTTCACAACTTCACAAAAAATTGATTTTCTTGAAAAGTATTGTGGCGAAACGCCATGCAACGCACCTGAAAAGGATAAATTAATTGGTTTGATATAAAAGGGTGGTGTTGTTGCAATATTGTCATAGGCACCCTTCTAAAAATTTAATTCCATTCATCTTGTAACACCAAAAAAAAAAAAAAAAAAAACCCGGATTACCGTCTACCCGTTAGTTTTTTCGGTTTTCGAAAGATTGATCTCGAGTGGCGCGTCGGGACGGAAGGGGATTGATAGGATCGATGCTTAACGGCGGCGGATTTTTTTTCGGCCTCGAAAAATTCACCACGCGGACATCGTGGAACTCTTCAAAAATTACGCTAGGATTCACGGTGTGTGTGTTCCTGTTTTTTTTACAAGTGATTGCAATTGTGCAAGTTCAAAAAATAAGAAGAAAATAAAAAAAAAATTATAATAATTGTTGAAAATAAAAAAAAAAAAATATACTTGGTGCGCACGTGCTTAGTGAAGGTCATCTTTCTGGCTTCACATAACCCAAAATTTGATCATAAAAATTCAAAAGACGAAAAAAATAAAAAAATAGTGTTAGAAAAATAAAAATTGTTAACAGTGCTATTCATTTTGGGACAAAAAAAAAGGAAACGAGGCTGAGCGAAGGGGGCCCCCCAACGAGCAATGGCAGCACAAATTGTCCGTTAGTATTTTATTTTTTTTTCTCTTTGCATGCATAAATTCCTTAATAAATCTAGAAAAAAAATATGTAAAAAAAAAATTATTTTTCTTTTCTTTTTGCCTGTAATAATTTTTACCTTCTCAGGTGTGGTCGGTTTTTTTTGTAGTAGATTTTTGTTTAGCCCCATGAAAATTGAGTAGAGAGGGCAGAGGAGAATCCCGGAACGACTCCTGAAGGTGGAGTGAGTCTCGATCCGGGAGGAAAGAACATGTAAGTACCGACGTTCCAGATTCCGTACCCCTACGGAATCTGAGATAACAATCGTTGCAGGATTCCACAGGTCCTCTCCCTCTTCCACATATTCCTTTTCCTGCAGCACCTTCAAGGATGGTGTGCTCTTCTGGGTCGTTCTCCCCACGCCCACGCTCCTGACTGCCGGCAAATTGTGCTGCCCAGATCCGGAAGAGCCCCATTATTCTGTTGACGTCTTGGGAGTCGCAGCAATGCGGACCCATTTCGTTACAGTGGCGCCCAAGTTTTTTTCGTACGGCTTTTACTCGTTTAATTTTCCTTACTCATACAAAAAAAAAATTTTTTTTATCGGAATTTCAGCCACTGCGTTACAGTGGCGCCCAAATTTTTTTCGTACGGCTTTTACTCGTTTAATTTTCCTTACTCATACAAAAAAAAATTTTTTTTTATCGGAATTTCAGCCACTGCGTTACAGTGGCGCCCAAACTTATTTCGTACGGCTTTCATAATTTAAACTTTTTCTTCAACACTTACAATTAACGCACCCGATTTCTAAATTTACTATATTATTTCCGTTATTTTTCGTTTTCTCAATAAATTTTCGGTTTGCTAAATAAACATAAAATTCAAATTTTGGTAAAATTTCGTCATACTTCAATTTCTTTTTCTCATCTTTTAAATTTTTTCTCCCAACTATAACCTTTCTCAGAGTCTATGGATCAGGTATCCTAATTATTACCGGGCGAAAATGTTGTTTTATTTTGGTTGCCAGGTGCACCTTTCGTGCAAAGTTCATTTGGATCTTTAATAGAACCTGCGAGTATTTTAACCTTATGTAGTATTGCTATGATTGTATGTTGGAACCTGTTGTCCGCACTTAGCGTAGGTGTCGAAATACCGCTCGAACACAGGTCTCAGCTACATACATCATAGTACCGCGATTTTTATTTTTTTTGCTCACGATATGGTCTCTCGCAAAATTTTATCCGGACCGGGTCCGTCGGTCATTCAATGTTATGACCAGTCGAATAATTTTGTTCGTAATAGGGATTATATCGATGAGGCATTCGAACCTTTAAAGCTGAAATAAAGTATAAATTAGGATAAACTCCGTAAATCTACCTCCTTTTCTCTCCTGTGGTAATTGTGCAACTGTCGTGTAATTTTGGTGTCATCATTCAAGACGCATGCTTTCTTTTCTCTCGGAAACGTTGATCACTGTTCTGGATGGATCCAAGTTCCGGGATTCTCTTTGTTTTATTGTTTTTTTGTTCTATATACTATTCTTTCAGTAGTTTACATTAGTCGCTAATTTCTTAATACAGCCTTTATTTTTTTTCTTGCTCGTTTGATGCAATATTCTTTTTTTTGCCTGCTTTGAATTCCATTTGCAGTATTTGGTTGATTAGCCGGGTATAAGGTAGTTTTAGTATAGGTATTAGTTAGGGTAGATTTATTTTCGATTTTTAAATTTTTTTTTCTCATTTTTTTTTGGTTACAAGTCGTGCAGTATAGTTAGTTTTAGTAAAGTTTTAATTAGATTGAAATTTTTTTTCTCCCTTCTAGTATTATTTCAATATCATCATTATCGTTTTTTTTTAATACTTGTTTCTCGATGCTCGCTTCTAGAATATTTTTTTGTTTTACCCAATTTTTTTTTTGACTATGGATTAATGGATTACGGGGACATGTATTTTATATACCTCGATTTTATTTGAATTTTCAAATCATGGTAGTTAGTTCTATTAAATTTTTTTAGAAGTTATATATTTTCTGCATGGTGATTAGTTTGGTTAGTTTTCTTATTAAATTTTTTTATTTCTATTTTTAGCATGGTTAGCTTTAGCATGATATTATTTTCTTTTTTTTTTCGTTTAATCTTTTAGCATAGTTAGTTTTAGTATACTCATTAGTTCGGTTAGAAATTCTTATTATAACTTTTTTTCCTTCATTTTTGTATTTTTTTTATTTAGTTATAGTTAGTCTTAGTATAGTTAGTTTTAGTATAGTTTTAATTAAAGAAAAAAATTTATCCTTCTCAGCATCATTTTTCTATCTCTTGCAATGATGGACAACTTTAATTTAGACCATTTGGAGCCGGAGGAGTTCCAAATGGAATGTTTAATGCGAAACATTGTGGGAGACCCCCTAACTCAAATCGACTTACTCGAGGCCAGACTCGAGTTGGAAAAGTCAAGGCCAATTTTAAGACCAACTGCCTTGCCTCCTACAGTTTTGGCGGATTTGCCAGGTGAGCTTGAGGAATGTCAGGCTGGACTTGGAAGTATTGCGTCAGCGCTCAAAAGCTGTCTGTCCGGTGAGGACGAGATGTTATTGGCCTGTAGTTCTCGCATAACCCATTACACAGGCAGAGTCACGCGACTCGTAAAGAATGCTACTGGTGACCTGAAGGCTGCCGGGAAAGAAGTCATAGCTCTTATTGCCAGATTGAACAAGGCAGTGGTGGAAATGGTTGGAAAAACAGAAGAAGCCCAACTAGATACTTTCCTCCAGAAAATAGAGGAGTTGGACTTTAGCGCCACGTCTGCCATTAATATGGTCGAAAGACACATGCTAGAAAACCCAACAACAGACCGGCCTCATAATACCTTTAGACCATCGGCATCAAACATGCTTGGGGAAACCTTTCGGAATCCACATCCACTTCAAGAACCTCTTTATCACCCTCAAACTTCACCTTGGCATCCTTCGAGTACCCGTCATGAGTTGGTAAACGACAACCCAACACCCCAGCGTCCAATCATTCACACAGTGGATCATAGACGGTCTATTCCATTGTCAAAATGGGGAATCCAATTTGATGGATCAAGCTCCGGCATGAACGTTGATCGATTTTTGTTTAGGATTGAGGCTCTAGCAACATCAAACGGCTTGACAGAAAGAAATTTGATTTCTGAAATTTTCCTACTATTGAAAGGCCCTGCTGCCGAATGGTTTTGGACTCTGCGTGAGTCGCAACCAAACTTACCCTGGACTGAATTTTGTGTATGCCTCCGAGAACGTTTCGGCAATCATAATACTGACCTAGACATTCGACGAGTGATTGATGGACGTACCCAAAAATCGCGAGAGTCGTTCAGCGATTTTTGTGATGCCATTGAAGCTCTGGCCTTGCAATTGAGAAAACCGCTGACTGATATGGATTTCCAGCAGATATTACTGCGAAATATGCGTCCAGGCTTACAGGCTCATTTAGCTGGAATGGAATTTTCTTCTGTACAAAATCTGAGAAGAAAATGTTCGGTCGTTGAGGATACTTGGAAACGAGTTGGTTACGATGCGGAGATGGCATGTTCCAGTCGACGACAGGTTAGCGAAGTACAAACGTTTCACGACTCTCAGCAATATGTCGAAATATCGGCATTAAAGCCTTCGCCAAGCAACCTCACGATTTGCTGGAATTGCCATGACCTGGGTCATTTCTTCACAGAATGTACAAAACCGGTGAACGGAGTCTTTTGTTTCGGATGTGGAGCCCGGAATACTCTTAAACCGAATTGTGGACAATGTAGATCACGTCTTTCGGGAAACCCTCAAAGGAGTGCGGGTCACAATGGGACCACTCACACTCCCAATTGGAGAGGTCCTATCCGGAATACCACCGAAGCTGCATCGAATACGGACCCAGAGCTACGTCGACTGCAGCAAAGCGGCCGGTCGTAGATCAAGCTACACAAACCGAAAAATACCCCAAATCCACGACGTCTCGCTTGCCCCGATCTGTGCGCTATTGGACTATCAGGCGCCAACTTCGTCAAGCGAGCTTGTCATCTCTATTACATGTTGCTGGAGATAACCGACCGTACGCCCAGATTTCTATAGGTGCCCACACTTTTCAGGGACTCCTGGATAGTGGCGCGAGCGCGAGTATATTAGGAGCGAATGCCCTAGAGAACATTGAAAAATTAGGTTTGCCAATACACACGTTGCACACACAGGTGGCGACTGCGTGTGGCAATAAAAACAGTGTAATTGGCTATATCTCCGCTCGCGTCACATTTGGTGAAAAGACGAGGACAATGCGATTTCTCATTGTTCCAACTCTGACTAACCAGATATATCTAGGAATAGATTTTTGGGATGCGTTTGGCTTGACTCCGGTACAGGTGAATGAGATACAAGCTCCAACGCCCTCTAATACCGACAACCTCATGCACCAGCTATCCGATGGTGAGCGCGGGCAATTGAATGACGTCATAAAACTTTTTCCATCATTCAATTGTCTGGGACTCGGAAAGACCTCGCTTTTGGTACATCACATCGATGTAGGCAATACTGCACCGATAAAACAACGGCACTATGCTGTTTCACCGGTTGTGCAGAAATTACTATACGATGAGCTGGACCGCATGATCTCGTTGGGGGTAATAGAGGAGAGTACAAGTGCCTGGAGTTCACCAGTGACCTTAGTCCGTAAACCAGGAAAGGTACGCTTATGTTTGGATGCACGCCGCGTCAACGAGGTCACTATTAAAGATGCATACCCACTTCCTTTAATAGATGGCTTATTATCACGCTTGCAATCCACTAAGTTTATTTCCAGCCTGGATCTGAAAGATGCCTTTTGGCAAATTCCGCTCGACGCTGCCTCCAGGGATAAAACGGCGTTCGCAATACCTGGCCGTCCTTTGTATCAATTTACCGTCATGCCTTTTGGTCTTTGCAATGCACCCCAAACTATGTGCCGACTGATGCATAAAGTGATCCCTCACCAATTGCATGACAAGATATTTGTCTATCTGGACGATCTTCTTATAACGTCCAGCACTCTCGATGAGCATCTCGATCTTCTTCGTGAAGTTGCGCTACTTCTCAAAAAGGCCAATCTCACGATTAATGTCGAGAAAAGCAAATTCCTTTTGAGAGAGATAAAATATCTTGGGTATGTGGTTAGTGATGGGATTCTAAAGACGGATCCCGAGAAAATCTCCGGCATCACGGCATATCCGATTCCCAAATCTGTGCGGGACGTGCGAAGATTTTTAGGCATGGCGGGTTGGTACAGAAGGTTCATTCCCAACTTCGCGACGGTAGCATCAGCGTTGACAGACTTGCTGAAAGGTAACCGATCATTCCTTTGGAGCGATGCAGCTGGTATCGCATTCGAACGCATGAAACATCTTTTAACAACGGCACCAGTTCTGATGAACCCAGACTTTAGCAAGCCGTTCTACATACAATGCGATGCCAGTGCAACGGGGATCGGAAGCGTGCTCTTCCAAAAGTCAGATGTAGGTGAAGAGCATCCAATTGCATTCATGTCCGCTAAATTAAATTCCGCCCAACGGAATTACAGCGTGACCGAATTAGAATGCTTGGCTGCAGTGCAGAGTGTCAAGAGGTTTCGAGCTTATGTTGAAGGATTGGAGTTTACGATCATTACAGACCATGCTAGTCTAAAATGGTTAATGAACCAAAAGGACCTTTCAGGCCGCTTAGCTAGATGGAGTCTTAAACTCCAAGCCTTCAATTTTAGCATCGAACATCGAAAAGGTACCCAGAATGTCGTACCTGATGCTCTCTCACGTGCATTTTGCTCAGAAGTAGCCATTGTCGAAAGTTCGTCCCCTCACTTGGATCTGGACTCAGATGGTTTTGCGGACCAAGACTACATCACATATATCGCAAAAATCGTGGAAACACCGGATCGTTTCACCAATCTCAAGGTTCAGGATGACAAAATTTACATCTACAAACCGTCAGCATCATCGACTTTAACAGATGTGCCATCCTGGAAATTGTGGGTGCCTAGACCTTTAACTGAATCCTTGATAGATAAATTACACACGGATCCGATGTCTTCACATTGCGGTATAGCGAAAACCACCGAACTACTCCAGCGTTACTACCATTGGCCCGGACTGCGACAGGACGTTACAAAATTTGTAAACAGTTGCGATATTTGCAAGCAAATAAAACCAGCAAATATTACGATGCAACCGCTTATGGGCAAACAGATTCCGGTTGATGGACCGATTCAGCGACTGTATGTCGATTTCCTTGGGCCATACCCTAGGTCACGGTCAGGAAATCGATTTATATTCGTTGTGTTGGACCACTTCACCAAGTTTGTTTGGCTAAAAGCAATGGCGTCAGCAACCGCCGAGAAAGTTGTACATTTCTTGGAGAAAGACATCTTCCTCACATTCGGAGTTCCTGAGTTCTTACATTCAGACAATGGGGTACAGTTCGTATCCAAAGTTTTCGGCAAGTTACTGGAGGAATACGGAGTGCAACATACCTTTTCACCCTATTACGCACCACAATCGAATGCATCCGAGAGGGTTAATCGGTCTATCCTGGCGGGTATCCGCGCTTATGTGGGTGAAGATCATCGGAAGTGGGACGAGCATCTTGACGAAACGTGTGCCGCATTGCGAAATGTCATACATGAATCGACGGGATTTTCGCCTCATTTCCTGATGTTCGGATCACATGTAATTCAGCATGGAGCCGATTATAAACTGCTGCGGATGCTGGACTCACTCCATGATCGCGACGTCCAACTCAACGCTCACCTTGATCGCCTGCGTACAGCACAAACGCTAGTAAAAACTCATATAGAGGAGGCATATCGTAAATCTGCGAAATACTACAATTTGCGCAGCAGGGACCATTCGTATCAGCCAGGTCAAGCAGTATTTGTAAAAAACTTCGTCCAGAGCGACGCCGCCAACAAATTTTCGGCAAAATTGGCTCCAAAATTTATTAAAGCCTTTGTCCACAGACGAGTGGGGAATGTCGCTTATGAATTATGCGACGAAAATGGAAAAATTTTAGGGGTCTACCATTGCAAGGACATAAAGGTTTAGAGCAGGTATTAATTTTTTTTAAACCAGAAATTTAAAGTGGAAAGGAAGGCACGAAAGTTAATTATAGTGAAATTTAATTGATTATTATGCAGATAGCCCGGCTTATGAGATCTCTGCAGGGTCTGGGTCTTCCCCACGAATGTGGCGAAACGCCATGCAACGCACCTGAAAAGGATAAATTAATTGGTTTGATATAAAAGGGTGGTGTTGTTGCAATATTGTCATAGGCACCCTTCTAAAAATTTAATTCCATTCATCTTGTAACACCAAAAAAAAAAAAAAAAAAAAACCCGGATTACCGTCTACCCGTTAGTTTTTTCGGTTTTCGAAAGATTGATCTCGAGTGGCGCGTCGGGACGGAAGGGGATTGATAGGATCGATGCTTAACGGCGGCGGATTTTTTTTCGGCCTCGAAAAATTCACCACGCGGACATCGTGGAACTCTTCAAAAATTACGCTAGGATTCACGGTGTGTGTGTTCCTGTTTTTTTTACAAGTGATTGCAATTGTGCAAGTTCAAAAAATAAGAAGAAAATAAAAAAAAATTATAATAATTGTTGAAAATAAAAAAAAAAAAATATACTTGGTGCGCACGTGCTTAGTGAAGGTCATCTTTCTGGCTTCACATAACCCAAAATTTGATCATAAAAATTCAAAAGACGAAAAAAATAAAAAAATAGTGTTAGAAAAATAAAAATTGTTAACAGTGCTATTCATTTTGGGACAAAAAAAAAGGAAACGAGGCTGAGCGAAGGGGGCCCCCCAACGAGCAATGGCAGCACAAATTGTCCGTTAGTATTTTATTTTTTTTTCTCTTTGCATGCATAAATTCCTTAATAAATCTAGAAAAAAAATATGTAAAAAAAAAATTATTTTTCTTTTCTTTTTGCCTGTAATAATTTTTACCTTCTCAGGTGTGGTCGGTTTTTTTTGTAGTAGATTTTTGTTTAGCCCCATGAAAATTGAGTAGAGAGGGCAGAGGAGAATCCCGGAACGACTCCTGAAGGTGGAGTGAGTCTCGATCCGGGAGGAAAGAACATGTAAGTACCGACGTTCCAGATTCCGTACCCCTACGGAATCTGAGATAACAATCGTTGCAGGATTCCACAGGTCCTCTCCCTCTTCCACATATTCCTTTTCCTGCAGCACCTTCAAGGATGGTGTGCTCTTCTGGGTCGTTCTCCCCACGCCCACGCTCCTGACTGCCGGCAAATTGTGCTGCCCAGATCCGGAAGAGCCCCATTATTCTGTTGACGTCTTGGGAGTCGCAGCAATGCGGACCCATTTCGTTACAGTATGCATGGCACTAGTCTGAAATTTAAGGGATGTCAATTTTATAATATTCCTAGTTATTTCTGCAAAAATCACTAAAATCCCCCCACTCTTTCTACCACCTCCCATACAAACTGAACATTTTCATTAAATCTATCTCACTAATTTTCTCAGTTCCCATGGGGAAAAAATTAGTTCAATGCTATCATCCCTTCTAACACTTCACATACATAATTTCTTGGGGTCACAAAAAAATTCTATTTCATCTAGAGTATCGTAAGATTGCGCATTACGCGCAATCGTAGCCCTGTTACGTTTTTAGGACTCTGGTCAAAGACAGAAACTTTAAATTTTGCATGTGGATACATCTATTTGATATACATAGAAAGAAAATAGTAATTTGATCCACAACTGTTACGAACCGACCACCCCGGTCTAACGGGCACAAGGTGTTTCATGTGAAACGAAAAAAACACGTAAACTGAAAATTGTTGGATCTTAAAATTAAGATAGAAACTTGAAAATTTGGGAAATGCATTTAAAAAAAATTCTTAAAAGTATGAAATATTAACTGGTTGCATACTTTCAAAACTTCTACCCCCTCCCATACAAAATTATTTTTTCGATCATTTTTAAGAAATTAATTATCACCTAACTATTAAGAGCTATCAACTTAAAATTTTACAAAAAAAATTTTAAAAATATTTGAAATGAAACTACTTTAAAAGTTTTGAAATCGCACTTGCCCTTCTACCCCCTCCCATACAAAAGTATGATTTCGACCAATTCCATTAAATCATCTAATAATTAACAAATTAAAAGCTACGAGCTTGAAATTTTGTACAAGTACCTTACAAGAGAACAAAAAGAAAATTGCTTCACAAATTTTGCAATTCCCTTACCTCTTCATACAAAATTATTTTTTCGAGCATTTTTAAGAAATCAGTTATCAGCTAACTCTTAAAAGCTATCAGTTTAAAATTTTGCATGAAAACTTTCGACCAATTTCATTGAAACAACTAATAACCAACAAATTAAAAGCTACGAACTTGATATTTTGTACGAGCACACTACAAGAGAGAGGAAATAAAATAGCAATTTTTACGATTCCCCTACCTCCCCCCATACAAATGTTTGGCTTCGTGAATGTAAAACACACAGAATCTTATGAAAATTCTATGCAACTTCTCTATGAAACTGACATTCTGTACAGAGAATATTGGACGTGATTCAAGCAATCAATTAAAAAACTATTAACATTCACCCACCCTTACTATCAACCCTCACCCGTCCCCTCACAAAACTCAAACTTGCATAAATAAACGAACGAAATATTGATTATATGTACTGGAGCTTTTGAGTGTTTCTGCCCTGCCCAAGAACCTCCTTTCACTTAGTCTTCCCTAACCTCTAACCTGCATATTGACTTTCCACGCTTCCGCAACTTGTCCCAAGAACAATAAAGTTTCGCCCGACTTGTTGGCAGTTTATTTTTCATATTGTACATTTTCCCGCTGGGTATTAGCATGGATGTGGGCAGGAGAAATGGGAGGTTTTGGATGATTTTGAGACTACTTATCAACATTCCAAAGATAAGTGCTTGAATTTCTAAAATGGTAATCTGTATAACGAAGTTGATATTTCTTTAGCTTTTACTGAATACATTAAGGGACAAATTCTCCTGAAATTTTAAGTTTCTACAGTTTCTAGTTTTAATAAAAATCGATTAAATGCAGTTTCCAAAATTATCCATTTATATAGGAGACTATAGAAGGAGTATAAGGCTCAAAAACAAATTTTGCAACGCTAACGATATTTGCATTAATATACTTTGCTCGAAATTTCCACCCGATAGCTTTAACAGTTTCGAAAAAATCTAATTTAATTGAAATTTCGAAATTGCAACAAATCTGTTTTGGAAGGGTTCTAAAAAGTGAGAGATGTAGCCCGTTCGCGAACTTAAAGTTTCTTTTTTGTTAAAAATGACATAAACCAAATTTCAGCGCGACAGGTCAAAGCTTTCGAGGGCCATGCTGTTGACAGATAAAAAATAGCAATAAAAAATACTATTGTCCCATTGGCGAATATGTGCGAGCATTATTTCTTAGGTTTGTAAACGGCAAGGTAAACACAGTATCAGTTTATGTAAACCTTACAAATACATTACGAATAATATTGGGGAAATTCGCCCAAATAAGTTCGCGACTACACTACATGTTTTTTAACATCAAGATGGTTTTCGAGAGCGATATTACTTATTGAAGTGCACAATTGGGCGGTGGATTTCAAGTAAAAATGAAACTAGTTCAATAAATTTCAAATACCCGCAAAATTTTAATTACCACTTACACTTTTGGCTTACTATGGTGCCTTTAATATTCGCACTAACCGCCCGCCATTCGTTTGCTATTTGTTCGCCATTCGTTCGCTATCCGTTCGCCACTCGTTAGCCATTCATTCGCTGCTCGTTCGCCAGTCGTTCGCTATTCGTTCACCATTCGTTCCCCACTCGTTCGCCAACTGTCGCTTTTCCATATCCGCCTGCTGGTCACGGAACTTACTCGCTTACTGTCTTCTATTGAACTCCACCAGTCGATCACAGGACTTTTCCCTGCCTGGCGAACACAGGGCTTACCCACCTACAGTCGCTTGTTGAACTCCGTTTGTCGATCATAAGACTTACTCCTGCCTGCCGATCACAGGATTTTCCACTTATCGTCGCCTGTTGAACTCCACCTGTCGATTACAGGACTTTTTCCTGCCTGTTGGTCACAGGATTTACGCGCTTACTGTCGCTTGTTGCAATCCGCCTGTCGATCAGACGACTTACTCCTGCCTATCGATCACAAGATTTACTGTCGCTTGCTGATAAGCACCGCCTCGCTTACTGTTGCTTCCTTCTACACTCCGCTCCGACCACTCGACACACTTGCTCACTCATCCCGACCACCGGTCAACGGACATACCCGTCAATCGCACTTGCTTGCAGACTCAACCACTCGAGTATCAACTCACAAATCACTATCGCGACTTTCCACGTGGAGACTCGATCTTCACTCTTTCGCCTCACAATTCAGACTGACAGTTTCGTTGCGAATTCTCTTGTCGCTTGCTTTTCGTCTGCGTTTCGCCTGCCTCTCGCCTGCTTGTCGTCAGTTTTTCACCTGCTTTTCTCCGGCTTTCGCGTGCTTTTGCCCTGCTCTTCATCTGTACGCACGAGCAGTTCGAGGTCACATGTAATTGATGATCGCGGACTTTCAATGATGTGTGTGTTAAGAATAGTAAACAGCTGAAGATTGCGAATGTTCTATGAACGTCTAGAGCTGATATGCAACAGTATGCTTAAGGAAATTGTATTACCTCAGAAGCATTGTTAGCTTCGATATCTGAGTCGAAATGCATATTCATGTTCGTATAAATACAACTTGTCAGGCTTTCACAATCACTTTGCATTTCTGGAGAATGTGAGTGTGAGTGTTTCAAGCATGCGTCTTTTGTTAAATGGTTGCACTACATGGAAAGTAAATATCAGGATTACCAACAAACCGCCAGCTTTCGTGAACCAATTTCTCCGACGCATCCTTGTGATATTTTGGAAAAATTATACATTCAACGACGAACTTCGGAATACGACTGGACAGACTAAGTTATGCATTAAGATTCAAAAACGAAGTTCTTTACAGAAAATTGATCGATTATATGTTCGAATGATCAGTCAATTCCCAAGAAAGGAAGCAAAGCGAACCACGCTAACTACCGCCTGATAGCCATTACTTCAGTGCTCTCGAGAGTGATGGAAACTGCTGTCAATCGCAAAATTGTTCACTATCTTGAGGAGAAACAGCTTATCAACGATCGTCAATACGGTTTCCATTCTGGAAGGACAACGGGAGATCTCTTGGTATACCTGACGGAACGTTGGAACTCTTGCTTGAACAAATGCAGTGAAGGTCAAGTTCTAGCTCTTGACATTGCAAAAGCTTTTGACAGAGTTTGGCATGAATATCTCTTTGTTAAGCTAACGGCCATTGGCCTCGATGCTACCCTCATTCGATGGATTGAGAGTTTCCTGTCCGTACGCACTATACGAGTCGTAATAGATGGCGTTACTTCTTCCTCTTTTCCAATTAATTCTGGTGTCCCTCAGGCTTCTGTCCTATCGTCTACTCTGTTCTTAGTATTTACCAACGACCTTTTGTCTTCTATTCTCAATCCCATCTATAGTTTTGCAAACGACAGTACTTGAGATAACACCTTTGAATTTAACTCTGCTGTGGATTCTCAAACGCAGAGAGTTATTCGGTTCGTTGAACTCCAATTCGACCTAATCCTAGAATGGGGCAGGAAAAATAGAGTACAGTTCAACGCTGCTAAGACACAGGCCTGTCATCTTTCCCTCAAACGTGGTGTTCCGGAGTAGTCGTCTAATTTAGCCTTTAATAGCGTACCAATTTGCTTTGTGGATGAGTTTATCATATTAGACGTAAAATTAAATTTAAATAACCATCTTGATTGGAGCAAACATATCTTTGATGTTGCCCTTGATACCTCCAAACGCCTAAGTATTCTTCGCAAATGTAAAAAATATTTTACGCCTCACGACTTGGCTACCATCTACTAGGCTTACATTCGATCTCGTTTAGAGTACAATTCGCATTTATGGGCTGAGGCACCCAAAACACACGTTGCACTGCTCGATCGAATCCAAAAACATGTGTTCCGACTAATTGGAGACGACACCATTACGGTTTCTATTGACTCCCTCGAACATCATAGGAACGTTGGAGCACTCAGCATCTACTATCGCTACTTTCATGGTAAATGTAGTACGGAACTTAAATCACTCATTCCTTCACTTTTCATTTTTCCCCGAAATACTCGTCAAGCTAAACGCGCACACGAGCTTACCGTCAACCCTATTCCTACTCGTACAGTGAACGTCCAGACTTTGGGACGCATTGCCTACTAGCATATTTCCAAGCAAGTATAACCTTCAGCGCTTCAAAAATAATGTCCATCGCCATTTCCCCCAAAATTCCCATAACAATACCAAATTTCATCCTCTACCTATACCGACATAACTGTGTAATGCATTAAAGGGTGAAACCCTAAGTTGTAATCGGTGCCATAAAAAAAAAAGATTAGTTTACCTATGCTTTACATATGAAGCTAATCGTAACAGCACCGCCGTATCGTGACGTATTAGAAATAAACGGCAACCCGTTATCAGATTCTTTTCTGAAGCGAGAGCGCGGTAGAAGCAGCTGTTCAATTTTGGAAGTCGTCCAGTAAATAGTAAGTCTCAAGTTTTTTTTTTTTTGAATTTGGACTACTTCCAGGCAAGAAGTGTTAGCGAATATAAGTACGTTAGAGTGGATTTCTACCGTGGATGAACTCGAAGCGGTTGGAAAAAAATCAACAAAACGTTCGTTGATAGCAGGTAGTGCCTATGTTATTATTTTATTTAAGGAGTACGTGAGAGCACCGCGACCTTTTTGGCCTCTTGTGCATTAATTGTCCCTTTACCCTATCATAACTTGATAGCTTTGGCTAATCTAAGTATATCTTTAAGGGAGCTATGTTGGCTAATTCATCAGTTGTAAGGAAACCTTTTCCTAGAAGATTTAATTTTTTCCTTGATACTGCCTCGCAGGACATGCTTTATCGTTTCTAGGTCTTTGAGACAGAGGCGGCAGATGTCGGTTTCAGCCAGACCCATATTTGAGGTGGTGGCTTACCCCACTATGCTTTGTCAATAAGCCGATTATAGGACTAATATCACTCTTGCTGAACCTTAGAATATCCTCCAATTTGTTTTTGTCTTCTTCTCTACAATTGCACTACAGCCCAAATCGGGCCTTGGCCTCCTGACCTTCAGGTTCCTTAACATTTTTTCATTATTTATTGTGGAAGGAATGTTAGACCTTTGCACAAACCTGTGTACACGAATTTTTCATTTTCGTAGATTGAGGTGACCAACGTATACCCACGCAGGCAGCGTGCTGGAATTATGCGTTGACTGGGATTTGAACTCACGACCTTCGCATTGTTGACTAACACGCTATACGCTAGGTTACACCCCAGCTGTTTTTTGTGGTAGGATACATTTCTTTGAGATTAATGAACCTGAAAGTCTAGTAGATTCTATGCTCTTGTTCAATCAACTCTCCAAATATAAGGTAAAAGTGTACTGTCTATGTTATTGTTATTGATGTTTTTTTTATGGAAAACCCGCATAGGCATTAAGCCGTCAAGAATAAAACCAGAGCCGCAACCAGCGATAATCATTTCAAATCGATGATTTCTATCCCGAATTTATAAAACACTACCGATCGCCAGCGACTTTGTCCGCATAAAAATCGCAATAATAACATTTTTGAGAATGTAGTTAGTAGTACATTATGTCGGATAAATAATCTGCTTAGTTTGATGGCTATATGAACGCAATGCTTTGTATTTTGTTGGAGTCAGAACCATAAATTATGAAGAATGAAAGCATGATACTCGCATTTGAATGGGACAGGCTCGTGATCAAATCAATCCCGGTATTTGTGATCATATACACTCGGCAGAAAAAGTTTGCGTACTTACCCAGCACATCCGACATATCTATAAAAAACATCGTTTCTAACATTTTATTCCGAAATATTTTTTTTTTCTTATTTTTCATTATTTCATTATGAACATAAAACAAAACAAAAATGAGAATTACTGTACTCTAAAACAACGGTAAAATTCGGAAACGAAAAATTCCAGGAATAAAAAATCTGCGTTCAAAGCGTATAAAGGGAAGTCAAAGTCTCTGAGTTGCAGTTAAATCATTAATAACAATAAAGTTTGTGTAGGAAAGTTGATAAACGTGTTTTAACTAAGGTTTGCGTTAAAAATAATTGTTAAAAAACGTTAAGTAAGAGATGTCTAATAAAGGAAAGGAAATTGAATTTGGGGAAAGGAAAATTATCGTGGATTTGTAGAAAAAAGGTACGTCATATCGTGAAATAGGTGCAATAGTCAGCAGAAGTCATTCATCTGTCCAATGAGTCGTAAACAACTTCAAAAACACAGGAGTTTTGGTTTCAAAACCCAGATCTGGCCCTCCTCCAAAGTTGAGCCCTTAGCAAACTCGGAGTTTGCTCCGAACGATGAAGGCTAATCCTAGATTAACTGCAGCTGATATGGCAAAGGATATAAAAGCAAAGTACCGCAAGTCTATTTCTGATGATGGTGTTCGTAAAATTTGGGTGTCACGGACGCGTTGCCCGTAGAAAGCCATTTATAACAACAGTTAACAGACTCAAGCGACTGGCGTTTGCTAAGGAACACATAAATAAGCCAAAAGAATTTTGGAAGCAAGTTATTTTCTCGGACGAAAGTAAATTTTGTATGTTTGGAATCAAAGGTCGGAAGATTGTATGAAGAAAAACTGGCGCGTCCTTCGACGTAAAAAATCTCTGTCCAATAGTAAAGCACGTTGGTGGCGGTGTTATGATATGGGGGTGTACGGCTAGTGGAGGAGTTGAAAAAATTGAGTTTATTGAAAGTATTATGAATAAAATAGACTGCCTTAATATTCTCAAGCGCAATTTGAAGAAAAGTGCAAAACATTTGGGCGTAAGCGACAACTTTTACTTCCAACAAGACAATGACCTTAAGCACACTGCGGAGGTAGTAAGACTCTGGTTGCTGTATAATGCCCAAAATCAGCTTCGTACACCGCCCTAATCTCCTGACCTTAATCCAATAGTGCATTCGTGGCATCACATGGAACAAAGGATTCCAGCGCACACAATAACGTCGAAGGTAATGCTCAAGGAAGTCCTGATCCAGGAGTGGAATTCAATAACCCCAGAGTTCACTAAGAAGCTGGTAGATACCATGCAAAAACGGTTGTGGGAACTAATAAAGAGACGAAGATATGCCAGAAGCTATTAACGAGGAAAAACAATTGTCTTATTTTGAAAAGAAATATTTGTACGCAGACTTTTTATTGTTGCAATTCAGGATTTGTTTTCGTTTTTTAATTTTAATATTTTTATGGAATACAATAATCATCATTTTGGTTTTGTTTTGTGTTTGTAATAAGGCCATGAAAAAAAAAGAAAAAAAATTATTATGAAATAAATTACTTAAAACGATGTTTTTTTATAAATATGTTGGATGTGTTGAGTGTGTACGCAGACTTTTGCTGCCGAGTGTAAGTATGGAAGAGCGTTAAGGACATTTGAACAATTGTAGTTTGTGTTAATTAAAAAAATACCAAATAAAACAACATTCAGCTTAAATCCATAACTGGACTACGATTGTGCGTAATATCCAATCATATGATACAACCGATGAAATCGAAATTTTTGTGATCTTAAGAATTTTGGGAGTGATAGAAGGAGTGATACTACTAAATTCATTTATTTCACATCATGCAAGCTAGTTAGCTAATGTTGTTCCCATTTTAAAGAAAGGAGACACCGAAAATGTTGCCAACTATCGCCCAATTTCTACCTTATCTTCGGTAAACTTTTTGAAAGATTAGTCCACAATGCGGTCTGGGAGAAACTTAATCATTTAATATCACCCGTCCAGCATGGATTCGTTAAAGGAAGGTCAACTACCACGAATTTATGTGAATTCACTGACTTCGTAGCACAATCCTTAGATCAACACAACACTGTTCATGCCATATACACTAATTTTTCGAAAGCCTTTGATACTGTCAATAGAAAAATTCTTATTGCAAAACTTGATAAGTACGGTGTCACTGGCTCTCTCCTGAATTGGTTTGATTCTTACCTCACTGATCGTCGTCTGCGAATAACGTTCAATGGACATTCTTCAGCTGAGTTTCTCTCTAACTCTGGAGTTCCATAGGGATCTATTCTTGGTCCACTGCTATTTACGCTCTTCATTAACGATCTGCCCCAATTCCTATCATCAAATTGTCTCTTATACGCAGACGACCTCAAAATGTTCCGTGAAATTTCTTCTTATTCTGACTGCTTGGACCTCCAGACTGACTTGTCGACTTTGTCCAGTTGGTGTTATAACAATGATATTTGTCTGAACATTGAGAAGTGTTTTGCTATGGAGTTTTCGTATAAGACTACCTCTCCTATCCTCACTTACTCTATTAACGGAACCACCCTTGTAGCAGTATCTACAATAAAGGATCTAGGAGTGACTTTCGATCGCAAGCTTAAATTCGTTAATCATTATTCTGAGATTACAAAGAAGGCATACAGACTTGCTGGGTTCGTCCTCCGTACGACAGTCCAGTTTAACCGTCCAAGAGCAGCAGCCTTGCTATTTTCCACTCTCGTCCGTGGTGTCTTAGAATACTGCTCTATTGTATGGAACCCTCACCATGCTTGCCATGTTACGGCCGTCGAATCCGTCCAGCGTAAATTTACTCGCACCCTTTTCTACAGACTAAAAAAGCCTCATATCAGCTACAATGATAGACTTATAGCACTTCAACTTCAACCTTTGCATCTACGACGGGCTTTTCTTGATGCTTGCTTCCTCCATAAACTTTACAACTACTTGCTTAATACCTACCTCTGTAACGACCTGAATTTCCGGCAGGCAACAGTCTCAACCAGGAATTCAGATATTTTCTATCTTCCTCGAGCCTCACTCGATATTTACTACCATTCCCCGATGTTGAGAATGCAAAGGAACCACGATCAACTTCAACTTGGATCTTTAACTACTTCTTTTGTTTTATTTAAAAAAAGAGTAAAAACTATAATCTTTAATGTTTGAAATCTTATTATCACTGCTCTCGTATTTTTGCTTTTGTATAATTGAAAATGTTATCTTTTTGTTCAAAGCGATTAATAAATAAATAAATAAATGCTAGAGCAGCTATAAAAATATTTTGCATCAAATTTAAGCTTGAAAAACTGAATAGGTACTGAGAAACTTTGTGCATTGGATTTAGTGAAATTGTGCAATTTGTATGGAAGGCGGAAGAAGTAGTGGGGGGTTTTTGGCAATTTTTATAGAAACAACTATAATCACCATGCAATTGATATGTTTTAAATTTCAGATCAGTTAGATTCACACTTTCAAGAAAATCGAGTTTTTGTAAAGTCATGGAATTGTGTCACATTGTATGGGAAGGGGTAGAAAGAATGCAGTTAATTTTTCCCGATAGTAATAATAATGGTAATTAGAGATTTAATACAAAATTTTAGCTCGATTAAAGTTATACGTACTGAGAAAATTGGTTTAGGATATTTCATGAAAAAGTGCAGTTTGTATGGGAGGTGGTGGAAGGAGTAGAGGATTTTTTTCAATTGATATATTTTAAATTTCATAATAGTAAAATTCACACTTTTCAAGAATGCTAATTAAGGATTTAGTACAAAATCTTAGCTTGATGAAAGTTGTACGTACTGAAAAAATTGGAGTATAGTATTTCATGAAAAAGTGTAGTTTGTATGGGAGGTGGTGGAAGGAGTAGGGGGAGTTAAATTATTTATATACTTGAAGATTGCATTTATAATAGAAATAATATATTTGATATTTCAAATTAATAGCTTTTATGGTTTCCATGAAAATTTGATTATTATAAATTTTTGAAAATGAGTCACTTTGTATGAGAGGAGGTGGAAGGCGTGAGGGGAGTAAAATAAAAACTAAGGCACACCTAATAATCTGTTATAGTTTCATTATAATCGGTTCAGCTATTTCTACGTGAAAGACGGAAAGATAGACAGACAGACAGACGGGCAGAGAAAATTTTTAAAAGTGTGTTTCTGCTTAGTTATTGTCCAAATAAAGCAAAAGAACAAAAAACTAACTTATAGCCATTTATAAGCAAATAACAGACAGACACTACAATTATATTTATATGTAATATAGATTCTGACTTCAGCAATTGCGTTCGACTTGGGCCAGAAACTAATTCAGAGTTCCCGGAACACCTAGAAGAAAATTGGCGAAAGAACGCCACATAACAGGAAAGGATTCTTTTTTTTTGGTCAGGGCTTCGCAAAAAGAAGAAGAAAGCGCCGTGGACCTTGTGTGTGGGCATGTTCGATTGATTGCGGTTGAAAATTTCTCGTCTCCAAACGGGGAAAATTTTTGAAACATAGCCAAGTGGGTGCTGGTTTCTCTTCATAGGTGATAGGAAGTTAGAAGCCAGAGAAAAAGATGAGGTTTCTGAAATCAAAGCAGTCCTATGTAACGAGAAACTTAACAAAGTACCAGGAATGGGCGGAATACCAGTTGAGCTTCTGAAAAATGGTGGAAACTGTGCCACGGAAATACTACGCAGCATGATATGCAAAATTTGGACGGAGGAAATCATACCCGACGATTGGCGACAAATCATACCATGTCCAATTTACAAGAAATGAGACAAACTCTGCTGCGAGAACTTCAGAGGAATATCATTGTTGTGTAGGTCCTATAAAATACTGACAAAAATAATTGAATGTCGTTTTAAGCCCTGTACTAATGAAACAATTGGCAAATACCAATGTGGATTTAAAACAGGACGTTCTACAATAGATCAGATATTCTCGGTGAAACAGGCGCTTCAGAAATGCTGGGAATATAATACAGACGTGCACCAAATCTTCGTAGATTTTAAACAAGCATATGATAGTATCGACAGGAGCGTACTGTACCAAATCATGCTTGCTTTTGGAATTCCCCTTAAACTAGTCCGACTAATAAGACTTACAATGATGAACACTGAATCCCAAGTGAGAATACAAACCGATTCTACAACCAGCTTTCGAACGGAATGTGGTTTAAAGCAGGGAGATGGTCTAGCCTCCTATCAGACAAAACATAACAATTGCGGAATATAATTTGGAGAATGTGGACAATTTCATATATCTGGGGGCTAATCTAACAAAGGACGGTAATGAAACAGACGAAATCAAACGACGGATAATATTAGCAAATAAGACGTATTATTCGGTACTTCCAATAATGAAATCTAAGAAAGTGCACAGGAACAATAACCTGCGGATATATAAAACTATTATACGACCTGTGCTCTGTTATGGCAAGGAGACGTGGACATTAACGCGAACTTCCGAAAAAGCAGTTGACGCATTTGAAAGAAAGGTCCTCCGAAGAATTTTGGGACCTGTAAAGGAAGGAACGGAATGGTGGATAAAATACAACCATAAGTTGAATCAACTCTACGACGAGCCGAAAGCATCAACTTTCATCCATTTGTGTAAACTGCAGTGGGCTGTCCATGTAGAGCGAATGGAAGAAAGAAGAATCACCATACGTGCTCCTTAAGGCAAAGCACCACTTAGGCACACAATTGTTCGATGTGGTCGATAACCTAGAAAATGCCGAAGTTAGGACTTTTCAGAAAGCTCCAGTTGGATCACCGAGTAGGGGTTTTCGCGAGATCCTATGGAATCACAACGGACCAATATACGGCTTTAGTGACCCGTACTTGTGTCTGAGCAGCCACTATTACCTACTTTTGCGCAGTGATCTTATATAAATTTATAACAAGATGTAAATAAACTGCCAACAAGTCGGGCGCAACTTAAATATTCTTGGGACAAGTTGAGGATGCCTGAAAAGTTAAAATGCAGGTTACAGTGGTTAAAAAAGACTCAGTGGAACCCTTTTACAGAAGGAGAACACTTTTTAGGGCAGGGCTGTTGTCAATTTAACACTTAATGGTGATTACATTCAATAGCTCCAGAACATATAATCAATATTTCTTTCGTTTATGGAAGTTTGGGATTTTATGAAGGGTTGATTTTAAGGATGAGGGTTGATGTTAATAAGTTTTTAATTGATTGCTTGAATCACGTCTAATATTCTCTGTACAGAATGTCAGTTCCATAGACGAAGTTGCACAGAACTTTCATAAAATTCGGTGTGGAAATTGTGGAATTTTTATTATTTTTCTGTATGTATATCACATAGATGTATCCACATGAAAAATTTAAACTTTGTCCCTTTCACCAGAGCTCTAAAAAATCACTCAAAATTTTCGATATTTTTGCTTACCACGTTCCTCGCCTTACACCCCACCCAAATTTTTTACCAAAATTAAATACAGTGTAGTTCTACCATCTGACAAAATTTAAATTTGGTATGTTTTCCCGCAGGGAGGTAGTTGTAGGATGAGGTATTATTAATTCCGGCAACTATCTTTGGAGACTAGCGACTCCACGGACCTGAGCTAACTATCCCTCTTTGGGATGAGGACAGTAGAATTCACCCACAGCCAGTCCTGCTTGCTCTTAAAATGGCAAATGGACAGACATTGGATTATGTACTTATCACCCGTGATCTTAAATCCTAACTGATACAAGAAACGGAAACAGCGAATCGGATATGGAAAGATTCTTCGGTAACGACTTTTGGCATTCGAAAACGGACCATGATTGGTTTTTGGAACGGTTGAACATTGAATGACGAGGAAGAACTGAGGTCACTCGATCTTTGTTGCAGTGATCGACCGTGAAGTTGAGCACTATAACATCCAAATCTTGGGTTTAAGCGAGGTCAGGAGGACAGGATCAAGGGAAGAACGAACCCCGAGCAGAAACACCTGAGAGGGTAGCCAAAAATGGCGTAGCGGTCATCCTTACACCAAGAGCGAGAAACAGTCTCATAAGCTGGGAACCTATCTCGGAAAGAATTGTCGTCGTCAGGCTCAGGACCAGCGTCAGAAACGTCATAATTCTACAGTGCTACGCACCATCTAATGCCGCAACACCCGGTGATAGAGAGGAGTTGTATAGCCAGCCGAGTGCCATCCATCTTCGAGAGTGTTCCAAGAGGTGATATTATTGTTATATCAGGAGACATGAACGCCCAGGTTGGCTCTGATAACATTGGACTAACATGTCATGGGGAAGCATGGTGACAGTTAGGTCAACGCGTCACAACTTTGGACTAAGAGACCCGAAAACGGCGAACTATTTGTGGAGTTTTGTAGTGCTCAGCAAATGGTCATCGGAAGACCGTTTTTTCAACCAAGAGTCATCATAAAGCGTCTTGGGTTTCCTCTGATGGTTCTACTCAGAACCAGATCGACCATTAGGTGTTTGAGCGAAGCGTGGAACTGACGTGGGGAGCGATCACCACTTGATGGTTGCCTGCTTGAGATTGTGCACAGCATCTGTCCGACAACCACAAAATCTTCAAATGAAGCGCTTAATGTCAATAAACTTCGAGACCCCAACAAAAAGCTCGACTACATCACCATTCTGCGTGAAAACTAATTCACATTGGTCGAATATGAAATGCACATACTGGACGCCAATTAGAAGGTAACCAAAAACTCGTTTCTAACTAGTGCTGAAGAATCTGTGCGATATATGCAGAGCGGTGAGAATCCCTGGATGCCGCAAGACACATGGGAAAAGTTTGGCGATCGGAAAAAAGCCAAATTGGCAATCATCTCTCAACCCGATGTCAACCAACGAACACTCGACTACCGCTATGCTTTAAAAGGCTATTAAACACGACAAGAGAAAGGCCATTGAAGATCTGGCCAACAAGGCAGAATCTTCGGCTTACCTTGGGGATATGGGTTCACTATTCAAAATCGCGAAACATTTGACGAACAGGAATTTTACCGCCAACCACCTGGTGAGAAATGTTAACGGAACTCTCCTTGATATGAGTGAACACCAGTTGCGGCGATGAAAGGAATACTTCTCTGATATTTTAAACATCTTGTCAGAGGAAAATATTCCAGAAACAGGAAAGTACCAAACATTCAACCCTAACAACCCTCTATTAGGGATGATCTCCCAGATTAGGAAGTGATAGCTTCCGCCATTCTTTCAATGGCGGGAAGGAAAGCCCCAGGTATAGACGGACTACCAGCCGAACTCCTCAAAGCGGACCCGGAAATAATAGCCAATATACACCTCCCACTCTTTACTGTGGTGTGGAATGAATGAAGATATCCGACTGAATGGAAGGAAGGCGTTATTGTGAAAATTCCGAAGAAGAGCGACCTTCGGTATTGTGGCCATTGGCGTGGTATATGTCTACTAAATACCGTATCGAAAATCACCGCCAAGACAATTCTCAATAGGATTAGTGATGCCGTGCAGAGCACTCTCGAAGTTTATCAGGCTGAATTCCGTAAAGGGTCGTCTTGTACCGACCACACAAATACCCTACAGATAAAATTGGAGCAGTTCGTCAAAATGGGTTCGCCATTACATCTCATGTTTCTGGACTTCGAGAAGGCTTTCGACAGCTTTAAGCGAAACTAGATATGCAATGGTTTGCGTAGGAGAGGTATTCCAGATAAAGTCATAGCAATGATTAAAGAATCCTACAAAGATGCTAATTGTCGCGTCTTACATAGATGAGAGCTGTCCGAGAGCTTTTCTGTGCGAACGGGAGTCAAACAAGGCTGCATATTATCACCAATCCTGTTTCATGAGGTAATAAATTAAATCTTAATAGCTGGACTTGAAGGTGGACAAGATAAAGGTCTTCAATGGAGACTATTTAACATCTTAAGGCACCTTGATTATACTGATGACGTGTGTTTGCTCACACATAGCCGTTCGGACTTACAGTCAAATGTTCGCTCGTTGCATTCTATATGCAAAGATGCGGAACTGAAAATAAATGTGTAAAACCAAGTACATGCACATGGGTTCGAACGCAAGCTCATCGATTGTTCTTAATGGACAAGATGTGGAAAAGGTGCAAGATTTTTGTTATCTCGGAAGCATTGTCAGCATGGACGACGGAGCCGAAAAGGATATTGAGGCTTATCTAAAAAAAGCTCGTCAGACCTTCGGTATTCTTTCCCCTTTCTGGAGGTTAAGAGGGAGCTCTCTTTGCACGAAGCTACGAGTTTTTGATGCATGCATCAAATATGTGTTATTATATGGTTGGTGGACGCATTTTATTCTGGCCAGAAGTGAAGACGTTGGGGTGGTCTACCATGTGCCACATTGAAGCGAGTAGTTGAGCAGGAGGCCAGAGGAATAACCAATTCCTGCCAAAAGCTTAAGACCGATGCTCAGAATCGCGCCTCGTGGAAAAGAGTTGTTTCGGTCCTATGCCCAGGGGGTCTTAACACGAATTTGATAGATTTGATTTGTACTCAGTTTTGAGATATAACGGTTTGAAATTTTATGAAGTGCACAATTTTTAAAATGCTCCCCATTCCCCATTAAGTCTAAATGTTATATTTTTCTCATAGTTCATTAGTATTGCTTAATATATGTTCCAAGTTTCAACTGCATAGCTTATATACAGTCGAAATAATCATTTTTAAGTGTTTTTCTTGCGGCTCATTTTTACCCTCCATTCCAGTGATTGTTGAATGGTTTGCATATCGAACTCATAGACCCATGTCTCATCACCAGTTATGATGCGCTTAATGAACGTAAGATCAGAATTCGCATGATCGAGCATGTCCAAAGTGACTTATTCATGGTAATCTTTTTTTAGAAAATTCACCTTCATTGGGAAGAGTCGGGCAAGGTCGCTTTTTATTCCCAAAGTATCCACTAAAATTGAACGAAAGCACTCGCAAGAGATGCCGAGCTCTTCTGCTATCTCCTTAACACTGGCATGACGATTTTCGAGCACCATTTCCTTCAATTTTTGAATGTTTTCGTCAGTTGAAGAGGAGGTCGGAGGTCATCCAGAACGAGGCATGCCTTCAAGGATCTCTCAAACCATCCTTAAAGGCATTGTACCACTCGTAGGCTCTTGTTTTTGATATTACACCTTTTCCAACATTCGCAACGATTCCGCACACGAAATTTGGTTGGAAATACAATATTTGAAACAAATTCTTTGTTCCGTATTTTTATCCATTGTAAAAATCGCGGTGGTCTACTGAGGTGTACTGATTGAACCAGCTGCTGTAAACGAACTGATTAACAGACCGCGCTAATTTTTGAGATAATAATTAACGACAGTTCTACCTATTTACCAAAAAAAAATTTTGGAAATATCATTTTCCAGGGTAATTTCACTTAATTCCCGGTACATTATTGTCTTACTTTAGTCATAAAGCGCGAAAAAAAAAATTTCAGAGTAGCACATTTTTTTCCCCAATTCGATCACAATCGTTTATTATTAAAATAATAAAGTAAAATTGCAACAACTCTTTATTTACTGCATTGTATGTTACAATAAGATAGCTTTAGTTCAGTGTAGTTTTAGTTTCTAAATCCAAAAGATGTATTTGTCGGCTTTTTCCTTTAAAGCTATTATATTTAAGTTTTCTATTTGAGTTTTGTTTGATTTCACTTAGACAGTAAAGGCGAATTTAATCAATGTTCCATTAATTATAATCTAATATTTACAAACAAATCATTTAATCGTTAATTATTAAAAGTCTGTCTACCAATTAAAAGCTAGCAACATGTGTATTAAATTCTAATAAGGGAGGTTAGTAAATTCAGATTTTAGAAGGGGACCCAAAATGATGGTATGCGTAGCCAAGATCTGGAAGGTTAATCATTATATTTCCGAACCGTACGATAAATAAGGGATGCTACAAGTATATTTTAATTATCTTAGTCATGTCCGCAGCAGAAGCTAGTTGCATGAATATTCATAAGTCGAATACGAATGGTGCATTCAATTTACTTTTCCTACATAATAAAACTCGACCTAATCATATTTTCAATAACAACAGAAACTAGATTAAAATTGGAAATGAAAACAAATAACATACAAAGGTACATAATATACATATGAATGCAATTCGCACCTACTCAACTGAAATTAAAATGAATTGAAATTGATTTCAACTTTTTTTTGAATTACCAAAAATCCCGATTGCATATAATTATTCTATTATTTTTTTCAAATATATTCGAGGCCTTGTATGTACATTTAAGGCGCACACGTATACGCCCCATTCAAGATCGTTAATAATCAACTCGAATCATATTTAATTAAATATAAGCACACAATATAATTGCCGTGCTTTGAACTCTTGTACTGTGTAATTTTTCTGTTTTATTTTATAATTAAAGACACGAAAGAGTGCGAGAGAACAGCACACAAAAAAATGTATAATAAACTAACAACCCTTATAGGGGAATACTAACAAGTTTATCTTACTCACGCACTGCTCTCTCTCTTTCGTCTTGTAATCGGGTACATGTACGGAAAGTTTGGTATGTGCGGTGGGTGGAATGCGAAAAGGGGAGGTTCGTGTACGTCTATTCCCTTGTGGATAAGTCTGCATATTTGATATTGTTACAGACACAACTTTTTTTTATCATCAATTAATCAGAACTTTCTAATTTGGAGGTCGTCGCGTATCTTTTAGAAGAAGAAAAAAAGTTTCAATTGATTTTACCAATGCTTTGATATTGTTTTAGGTTTATGTATCTGGTAATGTAACCTTTTCTACACATGTTCTGGTTCCAGTATTGTGATAGTGATATACTTCTTCTTCTACAGCAATATTGAATGAGATAAGCGATTTCATCAATAAACTTACTAAATGTAGATTCGATTGAAATAGTCGGAAAGGAAGAGAACTACGAGTATGCTGTATCAGTAGCAGACAATTGGTACACAGTTAAAAATCATTGAAATTAGGTCACTCGAAAATATTATAGAAAGAAGAGAAAATTACGAACTTTATGTAATGCTTTTTTTTTTTTTTTAATAATAAATAAATAAACATGCTGCCATAGATGAGAGAACTTTAGATCATATTGGTGTCTCCGAAATGAAAACACAAATATTTACTTTAATTTAATACGCGTCGCGTACATAAACACAACGCAATCGTATTGTTATCTCTTATCCTTGTCAGGATTGTTGTCTTTTCTTTTTTTTTTTGTAGCAATCTCTCGTTTGGTATGTGTATTGCCTTCTTAAAAGATCATTTTCTCATCCCATAGGAATCTTTTTCATTTCCTGATCCCTTGTCATTACGCTGACATTGAAATAGGACGAAATTGCTCTTAGGAATTTTAGCTCTTCAACCGATTTTGTTGTTGAAATGGCGGGGCATCAGGATCAAAAACGAAAGTATGAGTTATCTTGATGCTTCTTCCTTTCCTTCGTTTTTTTTTTTTTGTAAGGTCCTTATAAATTAATCAAAATGATTTTGGTGTTTTTATTACCGGAAAGAAAAAACTCTCCCGCCAGGAGTGCAATAATTAAGTGCGGATAAATGAAACAAATAATTTACTCAGGAAAGTGGCGGATTATCGGCAGTTTTGGGGCTTAAAGTTAATGGTAGTTTTGTTAGGGAGGGATTTTCGCAATCAATTTTTAGTGTTTTCACGTTGATTGTGGGTGAAAAACGATTAAGATTAGAGTGCTAGACAATTGGAAAAGATTTGGCATTGGATGGAGCAATTATGTGAAATTTATAGTGCTTAATATTCTCCGTTGCATAGTTAAACCGAAAACATCTTTTATTCAATTAATTTCTAAATACATTTCCAAATCGAATCGATTTCTTTGTAGAAATTATCCACAAATTCGAAATCCTGGAGGTTGAATTATAACCTTTAAGCTCCTTGAAAACATTTTAAATTTTCCAGGCACAATCCTTTGCACTGAGATCTATCGTACCTGAAAAATTTTCCACTTCAATGAATCTTTAGAGAATCGAAGCTCTCCATACAGTATCAAGCATCATCATGTATTTTATATAAGAGGATTTGCAGCTGTGCTTCGTCCTTACTAAGATCCTTATAATTTATCATATTCGACTTATTTTCTAGTTATATTACCACACTGGAAATCTTCTCTGGATTTCAATTTCTCTCAGACTATCACTTATAGTGCAAAGCGCAACAAGTGTCCTTGCTATATTTCGTTTGACCGACTGAATCCTTGTAGAGAGGGTGGTAAGGTGGACGTCTCATCTAGGCATGTAGAAACTGACTGTAATTGCTCACTTCTTTAATAATGACTCCGAGTATCCTTGAATGTTTATAATTTAAAATTAACATAGCTATCTAGTACAATAAATTAGATAAAATGTTAGCTTGCGATGGTAAGGAATAGAAGTACATATTTTGAGTAAAGAGAGTCTCTAGTTTTCAGTCAATTGCTAGCTCTAGTTATTCTGTAAAAGAAAAAAAAGATAATGTCTCCAGCTGAACTTTGAGCTGGAAACATTCGGGCAGCTGACTTTTTTCATATAAATGGCGACTGCAAGTGAATGGTATTAAAAATAAATAATAAAGGAATCCAACTATTCTAGCTATCTCTAAGTATTGTACTATAGATGCGGAATTGTGTAAGGATGGTTAGTCGACCACAGGGTTTTCATGTAAAGGATATGAGAGTTTTGTCACTGTACGTTATAAGCAACGACTTGGTTACGTTTTGATTTTTAGCTGCCGTATATGTAAAGTTAAATCAACTTGTATCAGCGTATACGAATTGCGGCAGCAACCGAGAACTGATGCGTAAAATGCACAGCTCGGACCTTGGCCTTCTGACATTCAGGTTCCTTAACATTTTTCATTACTTATTGTGGAAGGGTTGTTAGCCCTTCGCACAACCCTCTTTCTACGAATCTTTCATTTCTGTAGATTGAGATGACCAAGGTATATCCAAGCAGGTAATGCGCTACAATTATATATTGCGTCGACTGGGATTTGAACTCACGACCTTTGCATTGCAAGACCCTAGTATCGCAGAATGGGCAGCCGATAAACCTAAATTAATGTTTTATCAAGAATAAACATAACAGAATTATGATTGGGCTTAAAGCCCAATCATATGATACTCTAGATGAGATGGAAATGACTTTAATATACCGGAAAATATGTCATCTCAAACTCGTTCGAATAGTGAATAAAGACTTTTGCACGGGAGGTGGTAGAAGTAGAGGGGGAGGTTTGTATTTTTCGTATATGACACCGAACATGGCATGCATAATGTTTTTTGCTGAATTTAAAGTTTTTAGTTTCATTATTTTTAAAGAAATTGGTCATAGTTTTCCTGAAATTGGGGCATTTGTATGGGAGGTGGCAGAAGAAGTGGAGCGTTTAAGATGATTTTGAAACTACTTATCATCATCCTTATCACCATGCTTTGATTCAATTTCAAAGTCGATAGCTCTCATATACTTGAAGGAGAAATGCTTTTCTTGAACTTATAATACAGATATTTGTATGGGAAGTGGTAGAAGGAGTGAAGCGGAGGTGATAATTTTTTTTAACACTTATTTTAATTACTAAGAAACAAATTCTGACAAAATTTGAAGTTTGTACTTTTTCTAGTTTGAATGGAAATCGATGAAATGCATTTAACAAAAATTATGCATTTTTATGGAAGGAGGTAGAAGGAGTGTAGGGATGAAAACAATTTTTTTTGTATTATTAATATTTCTATTTATATACATTATACAAAATATCAAGTTAATAGCTTTAACAGTTTCGAAGAAAAATAATTTAATTTAAATTTCAAAATTTCGTGAAATTTAGCTTTACTAGTTTCAATGAAAATCGGAAATATGTATTTTTCAAAATTGTCCATTTGTAATGGAGGGGGTAGAAGGAGTAAAGGGATCGGGTCAATATTCCGTGATAGTAATGACATCTATATCGAAATACTTTGACGTAAATTTCAAGTGGATCGCTTAAGTAGTTTCAAAGAAAAATCAATTTCTTGATATTTCGAAATTTCATGAAATTTGTATGGGAGGGGGTAGAAGGGGTGAGGGGATGTAGCCCATTCACGAACTTAAAGCTAGTTTTTTGCTAAAAATGACACACAAAATTTTTTAGCACTATAGCTTTCGAGAGTTATGCTGTAGACAGACGGACAGACAGCAACTCGGAATCGAGGTTTTTGAGCGACAACAAATATTTCTGTACCCTTGGCGGCTCTGTGCGAGCGTTATTTCTTAGCGTTACAAACGGTAAGGCAAACACAATATACTCTCAGATTTCATCTAGAGTATAAAACTTTATTCAGCCCGCTGGATATTCTTAAAATAATTATCACGTGGTACCGTGTGCGCAAAATATAGTTTGAGTAGTGCTATTCGGTCCGCTGAACAGTCTGTTACGCATAAAAAATTGTCCGCTTGCATTCAAGGCAGCACTGTTTTATTTATTCCTATTTCAAATCCACTACCTAATTCGAATCTAATCCCAGTTACTACTTCGATATCACTTCCTACTTCGAATTTAGCCCCAACTCCTACTTCGAAGTCTGTCATAGTTCCGGGTTCTTACAAAAATTTCGTGCGAAGTGACCAAATCAATCCCTACCCTTCGACATCAGTAACACGTGTTGAAATTAAAAATGAAAAATTATCTTGCACAAATCTTGAAACTGCAGTTGTTGGTCCCAATCCTTGACCCACTTGTTCCCCCGGTCGTAAAGCTATCAATGAATTCGGAAAGTTCCGAGGAGAACAGATATTTATTATCACAGTTGAAAGAGCATAGAATATTTGACAATCTGCGGCTGTATGTTGCTTATATGCACAATAAATCTGACTCGACCTATATTAATGACAAAACGAAAACCAGTCTGATACTATCCATTCAACAGGAAGGGCTTCCAATGGATCTATAAGCTGTCCGTCGGCTCTATACACGCTTCCACGAGGAGTTCAATCTTTCTCCTGACCAAGTTCATAAACATTTCGCAACATACGGTTCCCATGTTTCCTCGAAGCATATATCTGATATGCAAGAAAGTCGTGAAGATCATAATCGGTTTTTTGGTGCCTAATTCTATAAATAATATACGAATTTACTACCACAACGGCGGTGGCATTAAAGGGAATATAAATAATCTCTTCATTGATGCGAAATCATGTCACTTTAATGGCATTATTATTACGGAAACTGGCCTAAATGACTTCTTCAAAAATGAAGAAATACTAAACAACAGCTGGACCGTATACGATGATAGGAATTACAGCGCAAAAAGCCTGTCAAAAGGAGGTGGTGTCCTAATTGCAGTTTACAAATCTTTATCTAATGAGATTGTAGACACAACACCAACAACATTTTTTGAATATACATTTATCAGAATCAAACTGATTAATAGATATGTTTACATCGGTGTTGTATACATCCAGCCTAACACTGAACACTATAAATACCACGACATTCTTGATATTTTTCTGCTCCTTAACAGAGGCAATATCTTCCTTCTCGGCAATTTTAATCGCCCAAAACATCTCTTTTCAGACTAATCATTCCGATAACACTATTATACCGAGGAATCTTATGTCTGATATTGACACCACTATTATCGACACACAATACACACAAAATACAAAAAATGGACGACGACATCAGAAAAAATAAAACGCGGGACGCATACGCAATAGTAAAAGACTTAAAAAGGGGATATAAGCCAAAAACCAGTCTCTGCAAAGACGCAGAGGGCAATATCATCAGGGACACTGAAGAAATCAAAAGGAGATGGGATTCATACTTTGAACATCTTTTGAATCCCATCCCATTAGCATCGATCATAACAGACAACATTTCAATTGAAGCTTCTGACGAAGATGAACCATCATCGACACTACCCACTCTTGCTGAAATCAAAGCAGCCCTATGTGACCAAAAACTAAACAAAGCGCCGGGAATTGACGAAATACCAGTTGAACTTCTGAAAAACGGTGGAAATTGTGTCGCTGAAATACTGCACAACATGATATGCAAAATTTGGACAGAGGAAATCATACCCGACGATTGGCGAAAAAGTATTATATGTCCAATTTACAAGAAAGGAGACAAACTCTGCTGTGAGAATTACAGAGGAATATCATTGTTGTGTACGTCCTATAAAATACTGACAAAAATAATTGAACGTCGTCTTAAGCCCTATATTAATCAAATAATTGGCGAATACCAAGGCGGATTCAGAACCGGACGATCTACAACAGACTAGATATTCTCGGTGAAACAGGTGCTTGAGAAATGCTGGGAATATAACACAGACGTGCACCAAATCTTCGTAGATTTTAAACAAGCATACGACAGTATCGACAGACTTTGGAATTCCCCCAAAATTAGTCCGGCTAACAAGACTTACAATTACGAACACTGAATCCCAAGTGAGAATACAAACCGATTCCACAATCAGCTTTCGAACGGAATGTGGTTTAAAGCAGGGAGATGGTCTAGCCCCCATGCTTTTCAACTTGGCACTAGAGTATGTCGTCCGAAAAATCCGAGTCGACACCAACGGGACACTACTATTCAAGTCCACCCAACTAGTAGCATACGCTGACGACATTAACATCCTAGCAAGATCCTTCCCTAGTGCTAAGGAGGTATTTGTCAATCTTGACTCCGCCGCAAAAGAAGTCGGGTTGCGCATTAACGAAAACAAAACAAAAGTAATGACGCAAACAAGAAGGAGAGCGCCTATCAGACAAATCATAACAATTGCGGAATATAATTTGGAGAGTGTGGACAATTTCATATATCTTGGGGCTAATCTCACAAAGGACGGTAATGAAACAGACGAAATCAAACGACAGATAATACTAGCAAATAAGACGTATTATTCGGTACTTCCAATAATGAAATCCAAGAAAGTGCACAGGAATAATAAGCTGCGGATATATAAGACTATTAAACGACCTGTGCTCTGTTATGGCAGCGAGACGTGGACATTAACGCGAACTTCCGAAAAAGCAGTTAACGCATTTGAAAGAAAAGTCCTCCGAAGAATTTTGGGACCTGTGAAGGAAGGAACGGAATGGCGAATAAGATACAACCATGAGTTGTATCAACTCTACGACGAGCCAGAAGCTTCAACGTTCATCAAGCTACGTAAACTGCAGTGGGCTGGTCATGTAGAGCGAATGGAAGACAGAAGAATCCCCAAACGTGCTCTGAAAGGCAAAGCGAGTGGTAACCGGCCAGTAGGCAAGCCACACAAGCGATGGGAAGACTCGTTTGTTGAAAATAGCAAAGCCATCTTAAAAATTAGCAGCTGCAGGACGCGGTCTTTGGATCGAGACGATTGGAGGTGACGACTTCAGGAGGCCAAGGCCAGATTTGGGCTGTCGCGCCATTGATGATGATTATCGACACACTGCATAATAGCGACTTCCGTCAGATAGTGAATTTTCCCAATACAAATGGGAGATGGCTCGATATGATCTATACCGACGCATACGATGAAGTTATTGTTAGCCCTGCCTCTGACGGGAAGAATCTTTTCTCCAACACACAATATCATTCTGCTATCACAGTAGAACTACCATGCGACAACACTAATTTTGTTCACTCTTGCAATAATAATATTTTATTTGACTTCCGTATGCTGATTTCAAGTGCATTAACAATGAACTGTCTTCGATAGACTGGACATTCTTTTTCACATGATCTTGACAGTGCCAATACATCGTTCTATGGTGTGATCTTTAAAATTGTCGATAATTATTTCTCTGTAATAAAGCAAAAAGATAAACTTTCAGAACTCTGGTTAGATAAAAACCTCAGATCACTTCGGAATAGAAGAAATAAGGTATTTAAAAAACCTAAGAGAACAAGCGCAATTACTCCTAATCTTCAAAGAATATATGACACTCTGGCCTCAGAGTTCTCTTCTTAGTCCCGGGTTGCGTATGAGTGTTATATAAAAAAAAAAATGGTGAAGATGTTATAACAGAACCAAAAAAATTTTTCGAATTTGTTAATACAAAACGAAAAAGTTTGGGTTATCCCGTAACCATATCTAATGGAATCACGCAATCTTTCTGCCGGCGTAATATCTGCGATACATTTGCTGACCATTTTCAAGAAGTTTTTGGTGCCCAGTAAGATTCCACCCACAGCGAACCGGTTCCTCCACTAGTTGACAATATTTCATTATCTATTGAGTAAGTGCTTGATGCTTTAACAACTATTGATATCAAAAAAGGTCCAGGTCCTCATCTTATTCCTCCCCTATTTTAATCAATGTGTGCCCATCAACTTTTAACTCTTTTACATTTTCTCTTCAACAAGTCACTGTCATTGGGAACTTTCCCCTCGGCTTGGAAATCGTTGCATCTCACACCTATCCACAAGAATGGAGAAAAACGCAAAGTTGAGAACCACAGAGGTATAGAAATTCTATCAGCTATACCGAAATTATTCGAACAAATTATCTCCGATAAATTGACTAATATGATCAACCCTATTCTTAATGACCAGCAACACGGCTTTAGAAAAGGTCCCTCGACCATGACGAATCTCATGATTTTTGTATTTGATACGCTCTGTGCACTTGAAAATGGGCATCAAATCGACACAATACATAACGACTTTAGCAAAGCGTTCGACCGAGTTGATCATAATGTCCTGATTTTAAGGTTGAAAAAAATTGGTGTGACAGGATCCTTACTTGACTGGATTAAATCCAATCTTAATAATAGAATAAATGATAAAAATTCCTACATGCGCTGCCGAAATGCGGGTTAAACCAAAAAACTAGATTCTTCTGTTTAAATGTCAAGTTTATTTATGTATTGCTCCTGAGAGACAATGTTTTTTTGAATCTCATACATAACTAGGTACATGTACTAAAGTAAGTCCTATTGTCTAGCGTGTAGCCTAGTAGGTAGCGTGCTGGTATTGTAATGCGAAGGTCGTGAGTTCAAATCCCAGTCGACGCAATATATAATTCCAGCACATTGCCTGCTTAGATATACCTTGGTCACCTCAATCTATGAAAATGAAAAATTCGTAGAAAGAGAGTGTGCGAAAATCTAACAACTCTTCCACAATAAGTAAAAAACAAAAATGTTAAGGAACCTGAATATCGAAGGCGAAGGTCCGATTTGGGCTTTTGGGCTGTAGCGCCATTGTTAAAGAAGAAGAAGTCCCATTGTCCAAGATACTGGACGTGTTATATTTCTTTTTACAAATAAAATATTTTTGTGCAATATGTTTTTTTCCCTAAATTTGACCCTTATAGAAAGATTCAGCCATAAATTTCATAAAATTTATATGCATATTCTTCTCGGGACCGAAGAGGTTATATAGGAAATTTCACTTACTAATTACTCAATCTTGGGAAAAACTTCTCTTTCCTTAAAAAACTATCGCGCATCCAATAAAATTAAAATTTTTAAAAATCCTCCCAATGCTACATTACTTAGTGGTCCGGACTTTAAACAAAGTAACAAAAACAAATTTTCGAAAAACTCCTCTTTGAATAATTAAATGAAAAAAACTTTCACAGCCGAAAAAATAGAATCCACGCAACTGCATAAACTTTGGGACTTGAATTTCGAGGGGCATTATTTTTACAATTGTCTTTTGACCTTTCTAATCAACCGCATATCCATTTTCATTTCAAAGAAATTATGTACCCGATTTTTGGGAAATTTTCGATCAAAAAAGAGGGAAGAAAACCTTAAACAAATCTTCAATAATGAAATGTCATGAATTATTTGAATAACAACGGGGAATAAATACATATTTACTTCTTTCTCTCTCTTGAATTTATATTTCTGAAAATTTTGTACAAAATACGATAAACCTTGGGGATATTTGTATTTTCTATTTTTCAAGTATGTACGTATGTATAAGGGACAATATTGGGGACAAGGACTCGCAAATTTGCTTAGATCAGCTTGAAGGATTTCAACAAATCCAATAGAATTTTCCATCACTTTCATAAGGACCAAAAGAGAGCTCTATTTTTAAATTTTGTATAAAGGAAGGAAATGCATTCGTAGTACATAAAACGATAGAATACTTCCGTATATGTATTGTTTTACACAATGAAATAAAATCGATCGAAAAAAATAGAAAATTATTCTTATTAAAAAGAATTTGGGAGAGACTGAGGTTCAAGCGAAATTCGGTGATTTATGAAAAATTAAATTGACAATAAATCGGGTGCAACTTTTTTATTTTTGGGACAAGTTGAGGATGCGTCGAAAGTCAATATGCAGGTTAGAGTGATTAGGGGAGACTAAGTGAAAGGATATTGTTGGGCGGGGTTGTTGACAATTTAACACTTAATTGCGGATACGATCAATAGCTCTAGTGCTAGGTTGTTGCAGATGAAATGGCGACTTTCGCGATGAAGTGAAGTTAGTTCCGATTTTCATGTCTCAAAATGCCGCCATTTGACTCTGGTAGTAATGAATATTGAAGTATAAATACTCCTACATTTGGTCATGGATTTATTTCAGTTTTGGACTTCATTGAGATCGGAGAGAAAAAAAAATTAAAAAAACATGGAATCGAGTCAAAAACAGTTACTTTTTCTTTTCGAGTTTAAGCTTGGCCACAACGCAAGGGAGGCAACCAAAAATATCAACAGAGCATTTGGAGCTAACACAGTAACCGAACGAACCACACAGCGATGGTTCCAAAAATTTCAGTCAGGAGATATGACCCTTCAAAGTGAGCCATGTGGTCACCCAGGACCATCGATAGACAAAGACGAGCTGCGTTTACTAGTGAAGTCGTGCCTCTTGTCACTTGGTCTCTCTCCGACAGTGAAGATTGTCTACTGCCAGCTCTTTCTTCCTGTTCACGGCAATTTTTGGATTGTATGTTTTCAACGGACTTACTTCAATCTAATCCAATACTTAACTCGTTCGGAACATTTCTTGACCTAGTGTTCTGCTCGGATGTGAGATACTTAACGATCAACAGATGCAATTCACCTTTACTTCCAGAATCAGCACGCCATCCTGCGTTTCATGCTATTTGCTTTTCAAATACTGGTGTTGATAATGTTAACAATTTTTATACTGCTATTTCTCATCGTTTTAACTTTAATAAAGCTAATTTTGTTGCCTTGAATGAAGATATTTCAAAACGTGATTTGTCGTGCGTACTTAACGAAACAGACATTTAAATTGCTGTTAATAATTTTTACAATATTATGTTTGGTTGTTTCACTCGGTGCGTGCCGGTTACGAGTCACGGTTCATGTAAAAGATTTCCATGGTTTGACGACGATTTAATAAATCTAAGAAATTTGGAAACTAAATCATGGAAGACGAACTGTCTCTCAAGGATTGAATCTGACTATAAGCAGTACTCTGAGTTACGCGATTTATTTCTTACCAATTCTAAATCGGCCTATCAAGGTTATCTGATTGATATGAAAAAAACAATTAAAGACAAGCCTAAGTAGTTCTGGAGTTTCGTCAATTCTAAAAGGCGAACAGATGGTTTTCCTGTGACTCTGTCTTTCGACGGGGAAGTTAGCAACGACCCCAAAATAATTAGCAACTTTTTTGGGGATCATTTTCGTGCTGCATTTGACGCCCCAGACTGTGATATTAATTTTAAGAATTTTCAATACTTGACAAAATTTCCCTCTACTAAACTAGAGATGATGGATCTTTTTATTGATATATTGAAGTTCATCAAGAACATCTCTGAGCGTATCAATAGCGGCCCAGATGATATACCGTCTATTGTGCTTAAAAGGTGCTCCTCTGCACTTTTATCACCACTGAGCTCCTTATTTAACGCATCTCTTCGTTGTGGGGTTTTCCCTAGTTTATGGAAATACTCAACAATAACTCTACTGTTCAAGAAAGGCAAAAGGAATGACGTATGTAATTACCGGCCTATAGATAGGCTGTCTAGTGTTCCAAAATTATTTGAGGCAATTGTCTGTGACGTAGTGTACTTTCATTGCAAATCAATAATCAGCCCAACCCAACACGGATTCACCAAAGGTAGATCCACAACAACAAACATGCCGGAATTTTCAAATTTTTTGATTCCAGCGATTGAAGCAGGCAAACAAGTTGACTGTATATATACAGATTTTGGTAAGGCCTTTGATAAAATTAATCACAACTTACTAATGTACAAGCTTTGCTCACTCGGATTTCCTGCTATTTTTACTGCGTGGATCAATTCCTATCACTCTAATCGAACCCAACGAGTACAATTTCGAGGTGCTGTCTCATCGATTATTCCTAACACTTCTGGTGTACCCCAGGGTAGCCATCTTGGTCCACTTCTGTTTACTTTATTTATTAATGACGTGAGTTCGTTTATCTCCAACTCAAATATTCTCTTGTATGCTGACGATGCAAAAATATTTCGTACTATAACCTGTACGAATGATTATCTACTTTTGCAAAATGACTTAAAGCTATTTTTTTACTGGTGTACCTTAAACTGTATGCCTTTGAATGTTGGAAAGTGCACCATGACACCTTTCTCCAGGAAAAATAATTCATTCGAATTTATTTATGTTTTAGAGGGAATCGCTTTGCAAAAATTAAGCAAAGTACGCGATTTAGGTGTACTATTCAATTATAAATTTACCTTCGACGACCATGTCATTGTAGGCTAACTCCATTTGGGGCTTTGTAAAACGATGGTGTAAGGACTTTACCGACCCTTACATTACAAAGACACTTTATTTTGCTTTTGTTCGTTCAATTCTTGAATATTACTGCCCTGTTTAGACTCCGTACTATGATATTCATATCAATAGGATAGAGTCTGTACAGCGAAGATTTTTAAGATTTGCTCTGAAACGTCTTCCCTGGTCAGATCCGATATGTTTTCCTCCTTATCAAGAACGACTTCATCTTCTTTCGTTGGAGTCACTCGAACATAGGCGATTAATTCTTAGTGCTGCAGTTGCAGTAAAATTAATTTCAGGTGAGATTAACTCTCCACCCTTGTTAGGAGCTCTTTTCTTCAAAATACCTCATCGATCCTTGAGAGACTACGTACTTCTCGACATTCCACTCCATCGCACTAATTACGGTCAGCACGAACCGATAACTTCCATTTCACGGGCTATTAACGTTAATTATAGCAACATTGATTTTAATCTTAATAATGCTCAGATAAAATCAGCTTTGCTAAAATAACAATATGATGTTTTCACTGTAATCTTTGTATGTAATATATATGGTAGTATAATTCGTAAGTAATCATTTTTTGATGAATTCTAAATGAATAAATAAATAAATAAAAGTCTGACTCACGTCATACTGTAAGGGATATTGCAGAGAAACTGGGAGTAATTTTTCGATAGATTTCCGGCACTTGCAACAGCTTGAAAAAGTCAAAATGCTTGATAAGTGCCTCATGTATCAAGAATAACGGTAAAAAAATGCCTCATGTGTCAAGAATAACGGTGAAAAAATTAAACGAGTTACAGTATGAGACTATTTCTCATCCACCATATTCACCAGACCTCTCGCCAACCGATCACTACTTTTTTAAACATTTGGATCATTTTTTGGCGAAGAAACAATTTAACAATGAAGCAGCCATCAAAAATGCCTTCGAGGAATTTATTCAGTCTAGAAAGTCGGACTTCTACGAAACTGGCATAAATGCACTTGTATCTCGTTGGGAGAAGTATATTGCATCTATTGGTACCTATTTCGATTAATAAAATTAAGTTTTATAAAAATTAAAGTTGTTTGAAATTTCACTAACAAAGTCGCCATTTCATCTGCAACAACCTAATACATTGAATAAATATTTCATTCATTTATTTATGTATGTTTGGGTTTTATGAGAGGAGGGGCGAGGGGTCATAGTAAGGATATGTGGATGTTAATAACAATTTTAATTGATTGCTTGAATCACGTCCAATATTCGCTGTACAGAATATCAGTTTCATACAAGAAGTTGCGTAGAATCTTCATAAAATTCGGTGTATTTTACATCGACGAAACCAAAAATTTATATGGACGCTCGCACAGAGCCGCCAAGGGTACAGAAATATTTGTTGTCGCTCAAAAACCTCGATTCCGAGTGATCGTCTGTCCGTGTGTCTGTCTGTATGTCTGTCTACGGCAAAACTCTCGAAAGCTTTGAGCTATAGTGCTAAAAAATTTTGTGTGTCATTTTTAGCAAAAAAGTAACTTTAAGTTCGTGAATGGGCTACATCCTCCCACTCCTTCTACCCCCTCCCATACACATTTCATGATATTTTGAAATATTAAGAAATTGATTTTTCTTTGAAACTATTTAAGCTATTGACTTGAAATTTGGGTCAAAGTATTATGATATAGACATCATTAATATGACGGAATATCAATTTGATCCCTTCACTCCTTCTACCCCCTCCCATACAAATGGACAATTTTGAAAAATACATATTTTCGATTTTTATTGAAACTAGTAAAGCTGAAAAGACGAAATTTCGCCAAAATTAATTCTACTATAATTGTACCTAGTCATATCATAAATACTGACACAACTGTAAACTCGACGGTATTTCTTAAATACCGTAACGCACCCAAACATTAATATGTTATTTGTGACAGTTGGTATGTGTTTTTCTTACATGCCAGAAGAATTTAGTTTTGGTTCGTGATCATTATGGAGTGGACGGATAATGAAAACCGTATCGTTGTCGTAGGGCTACACAAGTGTGGAATAGAAAAAGATGACATTTTCCGAACACTCCGACCGCTTAATCACGAAGTTTTGTGTATCGTGCCATCAAATTGTTCATAGAGACTGGTAACGCAAATGACCGCCAGCAATCTGGCCGCCCTCGCACCGTTCGTACGCTGCAGACCATCAAAGCAGTGCATGAACGAATTCGACGAAACCTTCTCCGCAATCGAAAAATCTTGGCTCGAGATATGAACATACCGATATCCAAGAGTCGCATCATAAAAAAAGACTTGAGGCTCGGGGTCTACAAACGGCAAACTGGACAATTGCTCAATCTGAAGTTGAAAGAAAATAGGAACTCAAAATCGAAAGGACTACTTGCCCAGCACGCTGGTGGGAATTAAAAAAAAAAATTTGCTTACCGACGAGAAAGTTTTTACCGTGCAGGAAAAGTTCAACAAATAGATTGATAGAGTGTGTGCTCGCTCTTCCAAGGAAGCGTCCGAGGTAGTGTCACGAGTTCAAAAAGGGCACCACCCGGCCTCAGTGATGATTTGGTGGGGGGTGTCCTATGATGGCGTCACCAAGCTTCATTTTTGCGAAAAAGGTGTAAAAACTGCGGCCAGAAACTACTAAGCAAATATTTTAGAACGTGTTGTAAAGCTTCTCAAGCTTTGAATAAGGACTTCAAAAACCAGCATTGGGTGTTCCAGCAGGACTCTACACACGCTCATAAGGCCAAAACCACCCAGGCCTGGTTGAAAAACAATTTACCCTCGTTTATTAGCAGTGAAGAATGGCCATCCGCCAGCCCAGACCTTAATCCTTTGGATTACAAGCTATGGTCTGTTTCGGAGGTCATGGTCTGCCACAAACGTCACCCCAATATTGAGTCTTCGAAAAAGGATGCAGTAGTCCATTTTCCCCTATGTGAGGTGCGGGCTGCGATCAATGACTGGCTAAGGCGACTTCCTGCATGTGTGAAGGCCAATGGCGGCCATCTTGAATAAATGTATTTTTCTTATTTGTTACCGTTATTTGAATAAACTGACATAAAATTATAAAAATATCTCAAGCCGTTATTTTTTAATTTCCAAAAAACTGTGTGTCAGTGTTTATAATATGACTAGGCAATTAGTTTTAAAAAAAATTATTAACTTCACCTCACTCCTTCTACACCCTCCCATACAAATTTCACGAAATTTAAATTAAATTATTTTTCTTCGAAACTGTTAAAGCTATCAAATTGATATTTTGTACAAAGTATAAAAATAAAAATACCAAAAACGCGAAAAAAAATTGTTTTGATCCGTACACTCCTTCTGCCCCCCTCCCATACAAACGTATAATTTTTGTTAAATGCATTATATCGATTTCCATTAAAAATTTAAAATTTAAAATTTTGTCAGAATTTGTTTTCTAATAATTGCAATAAATGTTAGAAAAAACTGTCAGCTCCGCTTCACTCCTTATATCCTCCCATATAAATATCCATATTATAAATTCAATGAAAGATTTCTACTTCGAATATATGAGAGCTATCGACTTTGAAATAGGATCAAAGCTTGGTGATAAGGATGATGAAAAGCAGTTTCAAAATCATCCTAAATGCTCCACTTCTTCTTGCCCCAATTTCAGGAAAACTATGTCCAATTTCCTTAAAAATTAAATTCAGCAAAAAACATTTTGCATGCCATGTTCGCTGTCATATACGAAAAATGCAAACCTCCCACTCTACTTCTACCACCTCTCATGCAAAAGTTTCTATTCACTATTTGAAAAAGTTTGAGATGACATATTTTCCGGTACATTAAAGTCATTCCTATTTCATCTAGAGTATCATATGATTGGGCTTTATGCCCAATCATAATTGTGTTATGTTTTTTCATTGCACATGAAATACCTTGTGGACTTCAGATCCCCTTTGATGCATAATAATTGAAGAATAAATTATTGTTTTTTCTCTATGCATATCAAATAGATGCATCCACATGGAAAATTTAAACTTTGTATCTTTCACCAGAGCCCTAAAAAAATCACTCAAAATTTTTGAAATTTTTGCTTACTTTACCACCTCCCTCCCCTTACAATCTAAAAATGAAATAACTGCCAACAAGTCGGGCGAAACTTTATTATTCTTGGGACAAGTTGCAGATGCGTGGAAAGTCAATATGCTGGTTAGAGTGGCTAGGGAAAACTAAGTGAAACGGGGTTCTTTGGCAGGGCAGTAGTCCATCGTTTATTTATGCAAGTTTGAGTTCTTATGAGGGGAGTTGTGAGCGGTGATAGTAAGGGTGGGTGGATGTTAACAGTTTTTTAATTGATTGCTTGAATCACATCCAATATTCTCTGTATAGAATGTCAGTTTCATAGACGAAGTTGCATGGAATTTTAATAAAATTCGGAGTATTTTACATTCACGAAACCGAACATTTGTATGGGAAGGGGTAGAGAAGGTAGGGGAATCGTAAAATTTTTATGCAGTTTTATTTCATTTCTTTTTTAAAGTGCTTGTACAATTTCAAGTTCGTAGCTTTTAGTTTGTTGGTTATTAATTGATTTAATGAAATTGGTCGAAATTATAATTTTGTATGGGAAGGGGTAGAAGTTTTGAAGGTTTTCGACCAGTTAGTATTCCGTATATTTAGGGATTTTTTTTTAATGTATTTCGCAAATTTTCAAGTTTCTACCTTAAAATTTCACTCAAAAATTGTCAGTTTATTTGTTTTTTTCAATACACATGAAACACCTTGTGCACGTTAGACCAGGGGGGTCGGTTTATAACAATTATGGATCAAGTTATTATTATTTTTCTATGTACATCAAATAGACGTATTCACAACCAAAATTAACCACTATGTAGTTCTAAAATCTGACAAATTTTCGATTTGATATCTCTTTTTTGAGATATAAGGATTTGTAATTTTGAAAAGTGCGCCGTTTTTGAAATGCTCCCCATTTTTCCCCACTACAATTATTTCAACATGTTATATTTTTTTTGTATTTTCCTAGTATAGCTCAATATACGTTTCAAGTTTCAATTACATAGCTTAAGAGATAGTTGAGTTATTCATTTTTAAGTGTTTTTCTTTGCACCCCCCTTAATCTCCCCCTCACAGTAATTAGCCACTCTTTAAGCTGATTTCAATGGAACTATATGCCAGCTTGATGGTCCCAAAATATGAATTTTTTATGATAAGTAATTTCGAAGATATAATTATTTGAAAAAACAATTTGGCCGACAATTTGTTTTTAGCCCCCGCCTTTCCGGACGCCAATGGATAAAAAAATTAAATTATTTTTAAAGTTTGTCCCACAGCCCTCTCTATATCTCTACTGATTTTCAACTTTCTATCGGCATTCGTGGTGGAGATAGTAGTAGCAAGTGTAGTTTTCGCCTTTTTCCCTCCCTCCGCCTCTCCCTTTCACCTAACACTCCCCAAAAATAGAGCTCACCTACCCAATCAACAATCCACCCAAAAACGGACATTCTACTTTAAATGGTGTCAGAGATATGAGTCCATATGTACGGCGTATGGCGTACGGCGAGACGGATTTTTTTTTTGCATTTTTAGGCTAATTTAGTCATGAAACGCGAAAAAAAAAATTTCAGAGTAGCAAATTTTTTCCTTTCCTGTGTCGATCACAATACTTTATTATTAGAATAATAAAGTAAAATTTTACCAAAATTACTGACTTTATAGTTCTACCTTCTGACAAAACTTCAATCTGATATCTGTACTCAGTTTTGAGATATAACGGTTTGAAATTTTGAAAAGTGCACCATTTTACTTTATTATTTTAATAATAAACTATTGTGATCGGCACAGGAAAAAAAAATTTGCTATCGTGAAATTTTGTTTTTTCGCGTTTCATCATAAATTAGTCTAAAAATGCAAAAAAGAAGAAATTCGTCCTGCCGTACGTCGTCCGCTGTACGCTGTACATATGGGCTCATATCTCAGAGACCGCTAAAGGTGCAATGTTGGTTTTTGTGTGTATTATTAATTGGATAAGTGAGCTTCATTACCTAAATTTAGGGGAGTGTTATGTGGAAGGATGAGGCGGAGAAAGAGAATGAGCAAAAATCTTCACTTGCTAATATTTCCATTACGAATGCAGATAGGAAGCTGAAAATCAGCACAGGTATAGAGAAGGCTAGAACACAAACTACAAAAATAATTTAATAATAATTTTCAAATGATTATACCTTCGAAATTACTCACCATAAAAAATTTATATTTTGAGATCATTAAAACGACATACAGATCCATCAAAATCAGCTTAGAAAAAGGCTAATTATTGTAAAATGGAGGGTCAGGGGCGGCGCAAAGAAAATCACTTAAAAATTAATATCTCGACTATCTCTTAAGCTATGTAATTGAAACTCGAAACATAAATTAAGCTGTACTAGCGAAATACAAGAAAATTTGGTCATAGCAGCAGTGGCGGGAAATGGGAAGCATTTCAAAAATGCTTCACTTTCCAAAATTTCAAACCATTATATCTCAAAACTGAGTACAGATATCAAATCCAAAATTCGTCAGATTATAGAACTACGTTGTTTTTAATTTTGGCAAAAATTTAAACTTGTGGGTTGTAAGGGGAGGGAGTTGGTACGTAGAAACGTCGAAAATTTTGAGTAAATTTCTGAGGGCTCTGGTGAAAGATACAAATTTTAAATTTTGCAGGTCGATACATCTATTTGATGTACATTGGAAAAAAAAAATAATTTGTTTCACGATTGTTGTAAACCGACCCCCCGGTCTAACGTGCCCAAGGATTTTCTAATGCATTGAAAAAAATACAAAAACTGAAAATTTTTGAATGAAATTTTAAGGTAGAAACTTGAAGATTTTGCGAAGTGCATTTCAAAAAAAAATCCGTAAATGTATGAAATATTAACTTATCGAATACCTTTAAAACTTCTCCCCCCTCCCATACAAAATTATTTATATTTTGTTTATTTTTAAGAAATCAATTATAACCTAACTATTAAAAGCTATCAATTTGAAATTATGCCCAAAGACTTTTAAAAAAAGTTGAAACGAAATTTCGTCAAAAGTTTTAAGATTGCGCCTGCCCTTTTAACCCCTCTCATACAAAAGTATGATTTCCACTAATTTCAATAAATCAATTAATAACCAACAAATTACAAGCTCAACCAATTCAATCAAATTCCTGTTCAGAACCCCTATAGGGGCATAGGAAAGAACAACTCTCTTACACAAGGCGCGATCCTGAGCATCGGCCTTAAGCTATTGCCAGGACTTATTTATTCCTCTGAACTCCTGCTCAACTGCTGCTACATGGTGGACCAACCTGACGTCTTCCTTGAGTATTATAATCCAGAGCCTGTTTGGCGATATTTCGTTCAGATTTCCTCAATGTGTGACCGATCCACTGGCACTTCCGCCTATTATGCCTATTTTAGTCTGTCTAGTTGTTCTCCATCGTCGTTGAGTCGCAGATCTCTCTTAACCGTTAACGTTTTCGGCTCCGCCGTCCATGCTGACAATGCTTCCGAGATAAAAAAAATTTTGCACCTCTTCCACATCTTGTTCGTTAAGAACAATCGGTGTGCTTGCGTTCGAACCCATGTGCATGTACTTAGTTTTACGCATATTTACTTTCAGTCCCGCCTCTTTGCATTTAGAATACAACGAGCGAACATTTGACTGTAAGTCCGAACGGTTATGTGCAAGCAAACACACGTCATCAGCATAACCAAGGTGACTTAAGATGTTAAATAGTCTCCATTGAAGACCTTTACCTTCTCCACCTTCTTTGCGCACAGGAAAGCTCTCGGACAGGTCTCCTCTATGCAAGACGCGACATCTTGTATTTCCTTAGGATTCTTTAATCATTGCTTTGACTTTATCTGGAATACTTCTCCTACGCAAAGCATTCCATATGTAATCTCGCTTGACGCTGTCGAAAGTCTTCTCGAAGTCCACAAACAGAACATATAGTGGCGAACCCATTCCGGCGGATTGCTTCAATATTATCCGTAGGATATTTATGTGGTTAAGCTAGGGTGTAGCCTAGTGGGTAGCGTGTTGGTCTTATAATGCGAAGGTCGTGAGTTCAAATCCCGGTCGGCGCAATATATAATTCCAATACATTGCCTGCTTGGATATACCTTGGTCACCTCAATCTACGAAAATTAAAAATTCGTTAATGTTAAGGAATTTGAATGTCAGGAGGCCAAGGTCCGATTTGGGCTGTAGCGCCATTGTAGTAGAATTTATGTGGTCGGTACAAGACGAGCCTTTACGGAATTCAGCCTGATAAACTTCAAGAGTGCTCTCGACGACATCATTAATCTTTTTCAGAATTACCTTAGCCATGATTTCCGATACGACAGGAAGTAGATATATGCCCCGCCAATTGCCGTAATTCCCGTTGGATATCTTCCTTCATTTCAAACCTCAGTAAAGAGTGGGAGGAGTATATCGGCTGTTATTTCCGGGTTCGCCTTGAGGAGTTTGGCTTTCCTTCCCGCCATTGATCGAATGGTGGAAACTATTTTTTCCTTATCTGGGGGATCGTCCCTAATAGAGAGTTGTTGCGGTAGGATGTTTGGTAGTTGTTCTGTTTCTGGGATATCTTCCTCTGACAAGATGTTTAAAATATCAGAGAAGTATTCCTTCCATCGCCACAACTGGTGTTCACTCGTATTATGGAGAGTTCTGTTGACATCTCTCACCAGGTGGTAGGCGGTGAAATTTTTGTTCGTCAACTGTTTCACGATTTTGAATAGTAAACCCATATCTCCAAGGTAAGCCGCAGATTCTGCCTTGTTGACCAGATCTTCAATGGCCTTTCTCTTGTCGCGTGTAACAGCCTTTTTAAGCTGTATATGAGCATCGCGGTAGAACCTATTAAATTTATGAACCGGAAATCTGATGAAAAATATTTTGGTTACTCAATACCTATTCTACCACCTCTCATACATACATACATATAATAATTTCTTGAAATAATAAAATCCATATTTTGTCTAGAGTGGATGTTATAGCAACTTCAGTTCGGATGTGTCTCATGAATTAATTTCTTTTCAAAATTATTAAAGTTGTGTATAAATTATATGAGATTTATATTTATTTATTTTTTATTTTTTTTTTTTAAGGCACCGACTTTAATTTAGGGGGTATTGCACAATTAATTCGGTAATGGAGATCTAACTGATTTTACTTCCTGTTTCTTAATCTGTCATCAATAAACTTAATGTTACTGCATCATCTATTTTTTGAGTAGATAAATCTAATCCCCTCTTAAAATTGAAACCAATTCCATTACTAAATCCTTCAAATAACTGTCAATCAAATCTAAGGCTTTAATATCTCGCAACAAACAAAAAAAAACCGTCCTCACAGCTGTAACTATCATCAAGCTGAAAAGTACAGGGCAAAATATTATGCAAAACCTTTTTTCATTATTTATTTATTTTATTTCCTTTTAATCATAAGAAAACAAAAGGATCTATCCCGCCAGTATTAAACTGTGTGTATATTGTTCCATTAGTTGAAATTTTAAGGAGATGGGGAGAGTAGCCAAAAATAAAAAAAAAACCCTTGTCACATTATCCGTCCGTTTTCGTCCTTATTTTCCCGACTCCTGTCTCCTTATGCCTTGACGCGCGATCCCGCAATGTTTATATAAATTTTATCCATTTCTTGTCTTATACCATTAATCCGAAAAACCCCTCACCACCCTTAGTTTGTACATATAAAACCTATATAAACAAAGATAAAGGATTCGGTCGTAAATCGCATCCTTATCAGAATCACAAGCAGAAAGCGGTAAACGAAAAATAATAATTTCCTGTCCCGGGGTTTTCTTGTTATCCATCCCGATTCTGATTTTCTATATTACTATTATTAATATTATTATTATTATTCCGACGAATTATTTTAAGCTGACAATGTAAGGATGGAAGCACCGAGTAAGGAAAATGATTGAAGGTGAAAAATTTAATGAGATAAAGCTTTATGTAAACCGGAAAATTCTAATCTAGCTCATTCCAGATGCGTAAGATCCTTGAAACTTGAATTTACACGAAACGTTATCCTTTTTCGGTGTGTTTTCTTGTTCTTGTTGTTTAACGTGATACAGAAAGAACGAGTTTGCAAAGTGCAATTTTCCAACCTATTGGATTTTCATTCCTACGTCCATTTTAATTATTCCTATGGATTTTGAGATACCGCAGAAGTGCCAAAAAGGATTAAATCAAGAAATGCGCAACATGAAAATAAAATGTTTATCTTTAAATTTAAAGCAATTGATCTGATTCTCCGTCTTTTGTAATTTTTTCAGATGTTTTGTTAAAATGAAGTGTATAATAAGTTCATATGTACTTTGACTGCATTTTTGGATGTTAAGGGCGCGGGTTATGTATACTACAGATGCTTTAAACAACGTGACCAACGTGACGTTACCTGAACCGTCTGGGAAAATGCATTGCTAACAAATATTTTAAAAACAAAGCAGCTCATGGAATATTGCGATAAAAGTATTCTTTTTGCAACATAAGCTTTTCATAATCTGAACGAGAGTCGAGATTATGAAAAGTAAATTAAGAAGAGGAGAGTTGAGTTCTTGCCTTTGATCGTGACGGTTCTTGATTTAATAAAATTTGGTTTCAAAGAATTTAAGATTGTGTTTCCTCTTATTATTTAACTTTTATTTTTGATCCCCGGATTGGACGAAATACGTAAATGGCGTAGTCGGTAGGATCTCTATCAAAAGAAAAGAGATCCAGTGAAATCGAATCGATAGTTCGGAAGTTAATGGATTGAAATTAAAAGTTTCTAGTTGTTTCCGAATATATAACTGCAAAAGTGATATTTTAGTGTGGTTTCAAAATACCAACAAAAAAAAATATTTCACTCAATTTAATGGACAAACGAGCTAGAAGTGAAAAAAAATAATAACAACAACAAAATCGTGTAATTTTTTTTCCCTATTCTAAAGTAAAGTGAGAAACAAAATAAACCAAGATAAAATTCAGTGGCTTGTGCAGAAACAACACTGGGAGAGAATTAATTCAGCACAATTGAGAGGTAAAGGAACCGTAAAACAATATTCGACCAAAGAAGAAATATCGAGATGGCAAATCAAAATCAGATCGAGCAGTGCATAGTGACGTTGACTCAACTCATGGCGCAGAACAATCAGCCCAGAAACCAAAGGCAACGGATTAAAAAGGATATTCGATACATGCCAGTATTTATTGGAGAGAAAGGAACATTACCTTCTTTCATCGATTCTGTTACTACAGCTTTAGCGGAATATGAAAACGAAGCCGACAGAGTGTTCCAGATCATCTATAATGAAAAAATCCAAGGAAGTACAAACAATTTATTAAAGGTAAATCCTCCAGCTAATTGGGACGAATGTAAGCAACAACTAAAAAGGCATTACAAATCATCGAAAGATCAGATGACAATAACCAGGGAAATAAGTACATTAAGAATATTTAACATCATAATGATATTCCTCATGACGACACCAACAACACCAGGGTTACTACAAGTTAATCCAATATACGAAGAAGCAGGGTATATACAGATTAATCTGCGAGATGTAGAAATAGTTAATCGAACAAACACATTATTACACATTATTGATCCTAAGGAAATAATACTTACATATACTTACACAAATGGAGGAAAATGTAAACCAATTCGACATAGGCAATAAAAATTTAATACGAACTGAAATTAATACAATTAGAGCAAAAATCAAATCCATAATGCCCAATGATATAAGAAAAAAAAGAGGTTTAATAAATTTGGGAGGTACGGTACAAAAATGGTTATTCGGTACAATGAACGATGACGACAGACAAGAGATATTAGAACACTTAAAGGTAGTTGATGAAAATAACCATAACGTTATAACTACAGTTAACAAACAAATTACAATAAACACACACTTTAACAATACAATGAATACACTAAAAAAAGCAATAGAAGAAGACAGAATTAAAATGACAAAAGCATTCGATGAACTTAGAAAATAGAGTAATGAAATTGTGAGAAAATCCGTGTACCTAGATCAAATGATAAAATTAAGATATTTAGAGAACAAAGTAAGCCAAATACAAGATAATATCGCATCGGCAAAACTTAATATTGTACATCCAAGTATACTAACAGCAGAAGAAATAGAATTGCATAATATCGATTTTTATAAATTAAAATTAACAAAACTAGGAATTATGAAATATAAAGATGAACTCTTAGTAATTGCAATCAAGATACCCCAAAGTTATGTTCAAACCGATTTAAAAACATAACAGGGCTACGATTGCGCGTAAAGCGCAATCTTACGATACTCTAGATGAAAAAGAATTTTTTGTGATCCCAAGAAATTTTGTATGGGGAGTGTTAGAAGGGGTGATAGCATTGAACTAATTTTTTCCCCATCATGCTAAAGTAGCTATACAAATGTTTTATACAAAATGCTTACTTCAAAAATTGAATAGGAGCTGAGAAAATTAGTGTGTTAGATTCAGTGAAAATGTGCAGTTTGTATGGGGGGTGGTAAAAAGAGTGGGGGAATTTTAGTTATTTTTTCAGAAATAACTAAGAATATTATAAAATTGACATCTCTTAAATTTTAGAAAAGTAACATTCATACTTTTCAAGAAAATCGATTTTTTGTGAAGTTGTGAAACTGTGTCATATTGTATGGGAGGGGGTAGCAGCAGCAAAGCTAATCAAATAATTTTTTCTGATCACAGTGATAATGCTAAATAAGTATTTATTACAAAATGTGAGCTCGATAAATGTTATATGTTCTGAGAAAATCGGCTTAGAGCATTTCATGAAAAAGTGTAGTTTGTATGGGAGGGGTTGGAAGGAGAGAGAGGACGCTAATAATTTTTGTACTGTATATTGAAATCATTATGAAAGTAATATATCCCGAAATTCAGACTAAAAGCTTTTATACTTTTCGAGCAAATCCATTTAGAGTCGAATTGCGAAATTGTGTCATTTTGTATTGGAGGGGGTAGAAGGGGTGAAGCTAATCGTCTAAATTGTTTTTTACCTTACTAACAATTTTAAATAAATATTTAATGCACAGTTTCAGCTCGCTAAATTTTATACGCACTGAGTAAATTGACTTAGAGTAATGCATGACAAGTACAGTTTGTATGGGAGGTGGTAGAAGGAGGGGGAGGACACGCATAATTTTTTTACGGTAGTTTGATATTATCATAAAACTAATATATTCCAAATTTCAGGCCAATAGATTTTATAGTTTTTGAGCAAATCCGTTTATTGTCAAATTGCGCATTTGTGTCATTTTGTATGGGAGGGGCTAGAAGGGGTGGAGCGATTTGGCCCGTTCACGAACTTGACCTTACTTTTTTGTTAAAAACGACGTATACTAAATTTGAACTTTCTAGCTCAACGCGTTCTCAAGCTAGAGAGGACACGGACGGACAGACAGACGGACGGACGGACATCCGGTTTTGAGATTTTTGAGTAATTATATGAACTTCTGTATCATTCATTTTTTTCTCCGAGCCTTATTTCTTGGCGTTACAAACTTTGTGGCAAACTTATAATACTCTCAGATTTCATCTAGAGTATAATTAGTTACACCGTTACCAAATAAGAATTTTTTGGAAATTGAAGAAAATAATGAACAAGTTGTAGAAATTGAAGGCAAAGTCTTAACATATCAAGAAGATTTAATGTTAAAAGAATTGAAACCCAGTAAGAATTTTGTTTGGAAAAATCAGTGTAAATTTAGATACAATAATATAACAAATAAACTGCCAACAAGTCGGGCGAAACTTTATTATTCTTGGGACAAGTTGCGGATGATTGGAAAGTCAATATGCAGGTTACAGTGGTTAGGGAAGGCTAAGTGAAAGGGAGTTCTTGGGCAGGGCTGTTGTCAATTTAACAATATTTCATTCGTTTCTGCAAGTTTCGGTTTTTATGAGGGGAGGGGGAGGGGTAATAGTAAGGGTGGGTGGATGTTAATAGCTTTTTAATTAATTGCTTGAATCACGTCCAATATTCTCTGTATAGAATGTGTTTCATAGACGAAGTTGCATAGAGTTTTCATAAAATTCGGTGTATTTCACATTCACGAAACCGAACATTTGTATGGGAGGGGGTAGAGAAGGTAGGGGAATCGTAAAATTTGATATGTAGCTTTATTTTGCTTCTCTTGTAAGTAGTGGGGATATAGCGGTTCTGGCTCACTTTGACCTTGACCTTGACCTTGACCTTTGACCTTGACCTTTGACTTAGTGGGGATCCAAACCGGAGGTGGCTTATGGCAATACTTATTATTATATAACTCTATATTATGATTCATATATGATGAAATTGATATTTACATTGACAGGAATAAACACGAATTGTAAACAATTATATTTTTAGTTGAACTTTAAGAATGGAATGCTTTCGTTGTTTATATTGTGAAATAGGTTGTGGTCAGCATGTTTAGTTTTACGGATTAGGTTTCATATATGATGAAAATTGATAGATTGTGTGCATGGAGATTGTTATTGTTATTAATAGCGTGATATTATTTTATGACGTCATCATCGATTAGGAATAATTCTTTCGAATTGTTTATGGTTTAGAGTATTCATATGATAGGTTGTTTACATTTTTTGTGTATGGAATTTTTTGGTTTACGAGTGAGATTGATATGAAAATTTCACCTCAATTCGCTAACATATATGATCATTTTTTGATAAACGAGTTCAAGCTCTTGCACATTACCTGCTTAGATACACCTTGGTACCCCTTTACCTGTCGATATTAATTTTAGAGTAGATTATTGGTTATTGGTTGTAAGAGATTATTGGTTATTGGTGAGTATATATATTGGTTAATGGAAGAGAGAGAGAGAGAGAGAGAGAGAGAGAGAGAGAGAGATGATGTATTGGTATTGATCCAGATAGGATGCTGGATAGGGGGATGTTGTATTAGTCCAGATGGGGTATAGATTGTGGTGTATGTGTATATATATATACATATATGTGTGTGCGTGTGTATGTGTGGAGATTGTTATTGTTATTAATAGCGTGGTATTATTTCATGACGTCATCATCAATTGGGGTTGCCATAATGTCAAAAAAAAATAAAAAAAAAAATTAAAGAAAATTTAAAAAAATTAAAAAAAATTAAAAAAAATTAAAAAAAAAATTAAGAAAAAAATTAAAAAAATTTTAAAAAAAATTAAAAAAATATAAAAAAAATTTAAAAAAAGGGTGACCTTGGGGGTAGAAGGGCAAGCGTGATTTCAAAACTTTTTAAGCAACTTGATTTAAATTATTTTTATAAGTTCTTATGCAAAATTTGAAATTGATAGCTTTTAAGAATTAGCTTATAACTGATTTCTTAAAAATGCTCGAAAAAATAATTTTGTATGGGAGGGGGTAGAGGAGGTATGGGAATAGTAAAATTTGTGATGCAATTTTATTTCATTTCTCTTGTAAGGTGCTCGTGCAAAATTCCAATTTTTTAGCTTTGAATTTGTTTGTTATTAGTTGATTTAATGAAATTGGTCGAAATCATACTTTTGAAGGGCAAACGCGATTTCAAAACTTTTAGCGTAATTTCATTTCAATTATTTTTATGCAAAATTGCAAATTGATAGCTTCTAATAGTTAGGTAATAATTGATTTTTTAAAAATGGTCGAAATAATAATTTTGTATGGGAGGGGGTAGAAGTTTTAAAGGTTTTCGACTAGTTAATATTTCGTATAATTAGGGATTTTTTTAAAATGCATTTTGCAAATTTTCAAGTTTCTACCTTAAAATTTCACTCAAAAATTTTCAGTTTATGTGTTTTTTTCAATGCACATGAAACACCTTGTGCACGTTAAACCGGGGGGGTCGGTTTATAACAATTATGGATCAAGTTATTATTATATTTCTATGAACATTAAATAGACGTATCCACGTGCAAAATTTAAACTTTGTATCTTTCACCAGAGCCCTAAAAAAATCACTCAAAATTTTTGACATTTTTGCTTATCACCTCCCTCCCCTTACACCTCCCAACTTAAAATTTTTACCAAAATTAACCATTATGTAGCTCTACAATCTGACAAATTTTTGATTTGATATCTGTACTCTTTTTTTAGATATAAGAATTCGTAATTTTGAAAAGTGCGCCATTTTTGAAATGCTCCCCATTTCCCCCGACTACTATTATTTCAAAATTTTATATTTTTTTTGTATTTGCCTAGTATAGCTTAATATACGTTTTAAGTTTCAATTACATAGCTTAAGAGATAGTTGAGATATTAATTTTTAAGTGTTTTTCTTTGCACCCTTCCTGACCCTCCCCCTTACAATAATTAACCAATTTCTAAGCTGATTCCGATGAAACTATATGCCACCTTGACGGTCACAAAATATGAATTTCTTGCAATAAGTAATTTCGAAGATATAATCATTTGAAAAAATAATTCGGCCGACAATTTGTTTTAGCCCCCCCTTTTCGGACGCCAATGGATAAAAAAATTAAATTATTTTTAGAAGTTGTCTCACAAACTCTTCTATATGTGTGTTGAGTTTTAGCTTTCTAGTTGTTACCATGGTTGAAATATTTGAATTCGTATTTTTCAGCTTAAGCGCTCCACCCGCCTCCCCCTGAATCCCCACACCCCCCAAAATGGGTATCCGCCTGAGATCCGCAACTATGTACAATCCCCCTAAAAATATACTTTCTATCTTGAAGGGTTTGGGAGTTAATGTGCGCTGAGCGTACACGTTGGCGTACGGCGGACGGCGGACGGCGTACAGACAGACGGATTTTTTTTTTTGCATTTTTAGGCTAATTTAGTCATGAAACGCGAAAAAACAAAATTTTTTTTTTCCCAAGTCGATCACAATACTTTATTATTAAAATAATAAAGTAAAATTGAAGTTCTAGACGATGAAACTTTATTAATAAAAAATGCTGAAAAGGAAAATATAATTCAAAATTGTGATGACAGATATATAACGATAACTAAAAATTATTTGATCTCATTTTATAATTGCGAAATTAAATTGTTAGAAGAGACCTTTTTTAATCAGAAGAAAACCATTAGAGATAAATATTTTTATCCAAACAATAACTTAAATCAGTCCTATGTAAAAGCAGTAACTTTTGATAATATTGTATTTAAACATTTTGAGAATGTAAAAGAAATCAATGAATTAAAATTTCATTGAAATGTATCATATGGAATAAGTCTATCATTGATAATCATTATTGTAATAATTATATGTATCGTAATAATTTGGAAAAAAGGGAAAAGAACTCAATTTAAGATAATAAATAAAAAGGAAATTTTAAATGAAAGACTTCAGGAGAAGTCTTACTCCAACCGAGGAGGGGTTATGTATACTACAGACGCTTCAAACAACGTGACCAACGTGACGTTACCTGAACCGTCTGTGAAAATGCATTGCCAACAAATATTTTAAAAACAAAGCAGCTCATGGAATGTTGCGATAAAAGTATTCTTTTTTGCAACATAAGCTTTTCATAATCTGAACGAGAGTCGAGATTATGAAAAGTAAATTAAGAAGAGGAGAGTTGAGTTCTTGCCTTTGATCGTGACGGTTCTTGATTTAATAAAATTTGGTTTGAAAAATTTAAGATTGTGTTTCCTCTTATTATTTAACTTTTATTTTTGATCCCCGGATTGGACAAAATACGTAAATCGCGTTCACTAATACATGCACTAATGCGTTAGTAGACGCGGAAATCGCACTTGCTGTAGTTGGTGGGCACGAATATTGCTGCCACAGTGGGAAATGACTTTGGAACAAAACAATTAGATAGAGGAATTCCACAAGGAGGGGTTTTATCGCATTTACTTTGGCTGCTAGCCGTGAATGGTATCCTCATGCAGCTAAACGCTGCTAGTTATTGCCCTGTCGACTATGCGGATGACTTAGTCATCCAAATTAATGGGAAATACCCTACAACTTTAAGCGAACTTAACTAAATCTTGTTGTTAGTTGGTCTAATTCGCGCGGATCGAGAATCAACCCTGACTAGACTACGCTAATATTATTCACTAGAAGACGACGTATAGAAAGTTTTAATCTGCCATTTATTGGGGGAGTTGCTCTAAGCCTCTCAGCCGTGGTTACTTATCTGGGAAAAGTTTTGGGCAGCAAAACGGCAAGCCAACTGAATGTCGAGGAAAGAATTAAGAAAGCAAATAATGCCTCTTCATATGTAAAAAAAAACTTTTAGCAAAAGTGGAGACTGAAACCAAATGTGGTAAGTTATTTGAGGGTCTTCTTCCGTTAAATGCTGTAATTCTGGAGAAAGCAGGCATTACGGTGAGTCTTGAAATTGCTGACGCATAGCTTTGGACCAATTTAAAATAAAATCTAATGCCACCTTTCTTGACTGTGTGGAAAAGGAATGCTCTTTCCCAAGCTATAATAGTGATACAATGCTATCAAAGATGCACTTTGTGAAGCACTATGAAGTCACTTTAACTGATAGACTGGAATGGACTGATAATCATATCATGCAGAATGACGAGATTGCGATATCTACTGATGGTTCGAAAATGGAAGAGCGAGTAGCTTATGGCACCTTTTCTAAAAGCCTTGATCTGGAGATCTCCAGCCACCTTCCAGAATATGCCATGGTTTTTCAATCGGAGGTAATGGCTATTGCAAAACGGGTGGAACTGGCCTTGCGTGCAGGAGTAAATTGTAAGCGAGTTAGGTTTTACTCGGACAACCAACCTGCACTGAAGGCCATCTCCGCAATTCAAGATGCTTGAATCATTGAATAGACATGCTGAAAGAATTGGAGAAAACTAGCACTTTGCGATTTAGTTGGATTCCGGAGCATCGAGATATACCTGGAAACGATATTGCGGACAGGCAGGCTAGAATTGGATCTACCGGTGCTATCGTTGAGGAAGCGGACAATGTTGGCATTACCTTAAGAGTCATTAAGACAATATGCGCTAACAAAATGTGAAGAAGTGATAATCTCAAAAGTTTACAAAGCGAGTCGTGTAATACCATGAAGATGCTTTGCGGTGGGTTTGATAGAGGGAAAACAATAAAAATTTTAAACCTCCATAGGAACTCCCTAGGGACACTGTATTCTAAGAAAACACGCTCGAAAACTTCAACATTTGCAGAGACTGCGGTGGGGAGGTTGAGACTATAGAGCATTTCCTCTTCCATTACCCATGCCTCCGAACAATTCGAAGACAAATTCTCGGAAAGTACTTCTTCAACGAGCTGAATGATCTCCGGTCCATGGAATCGATGAAGCTCATTAGTTTCAATGATAGAGCGGGCTGGCTGAATAATATTGTTATATGCAGACCTGGCAACCCCGCCGCTTGATCTCTCTCGAATAGACCAGAATTATGTAGAACAGTATACCACTATGTAGAAAGCAATAATTAAAGGTCTAAAGCTTTCCAGTATAACACATACACACCGAAGGGAGCTTCGAGAACTGTTCACACATAGTTCACACATACACACCGAAGGAAGCTTCGAGAACTGTTCTAAAATGTATAAAAACGCGAAAGCTTTCAGCGAGCAGTCAGTTATTCAGCGACTTTTATTTAGGAAAGACGCGAACCAGGAAAGCGATAGAAAAGTACGCGGCGGTAGTGCCATATAGTGCGAATTAAGTTAAAGTGCGAATAAATAAATTATCACTTATTTTTAAACGAATTGTGTATTTACTTGAAATCCCGGCGAACCCCTAGCTCGCAATAACATGTAGGCCCACATGGTAAAAACACGGACGCGTGAAATGACTCACTGCTGTCCTATGTACATTGGTGTCCAACCCTTCCACAAACCTAACCTCACCTAAGTTCATCTGTAAACTTATTGAAGACATGCAACTCGAAAATTTCTTGGCATCCTAAATATTTTTTTTAAGTGACACTTTAACTATAGAAACGGCCATTTGCGTAAGCACAGTACTGATAAGATGGGAATGATGGGGAGAGTTAGGGATTAGGATAACTGTTGGGGGTAAAGTCATTCAGATTCGTGCAATAATAAACGAATCATGGCATTTTGATGTGCGACAAATTGAAGATTCAAGGTCGTTTGAAGCGACAGGAGTATTACGAAGTAGTGGTCAAGTGGAGCAGATGGATGACGGAAGAATTCCCGAACGCTCACTTTAGGGGAAAGTCGAAAAATAAAGTTCAGTTGGAAAACCACAGAGAATTCTATGGACGCAGAAATCAAATTTCCAAACGATATTGTCGTGCGCTTGTTTGAAACCCTTACATATTTGATGCATATCATATGCTATGTTCAGTTTTAGACCCAGCAAAATAAGCCTCGCCATATTCAGTATTAATTCAAGCACAAACTCATCGATTGGCCTGATTGGACACAATATAAAAGGGGTTCAAAATTTTCGTTACTTTGGAAGAAATGTCAAGCACATACAGGTTTTGGTATCCTTTTTCTTTTCTGTAGGTTAATAGAGATCTCCCGCGAAACATCAACTATTTGATATTATTTGGTTGTATTACAAGGAAGCTGACCGATAAGTATTCCAAGAAATAGCATACTTTTGTGAGACAACCTTCCCGAATATTGTGTTTAGACTTCCATTCCATCACAAACTTTGAAGCTCTACTATACAGACGAAGATAGACATGGAGATTGAAATGAGAAAGTAGTAATGGATCGGTCGTATTTCCACTGCCACTGCAAAGCACTTTCCAGTATACTGTGACCTAAAACGGCCAAGCAAGAAGTCGAGTTGGTCGACCACGTAGTACATTGAAACGAGCAATTGGCTATCAGAATAAATATATTTAGATAAAACCGTACACGTAACTAAAACTTTACTTTTGAAATTCTCAAGAAGCTTTACAGCATTAAATTAATAACGTGAAGGACTTCCTTTTCAATGGCAAAAAGTTGGTGGCTCTCGACTTTTTTGAAACATTTGTGGTCCTTTTTGGTACTAAGCTCTCCCTCTCTCTACATTCAATATCGGACTTTTCCTTGAATATCCTACTTGATATAGAAATTACTTATACACGGTCTACTGTTCATGATAAGGATTCCAACTTCTGTCAGTTTGAAATTATTGGCCTTTCGAAAGTTTTTCAAGTTTTCTTTTCATGCTGTTCGTTTGCATCCTGGAAATGCACTGACTTTACATTTAGTCTAAATTTATCTTCGAGTTTGAGTAAACTTATCGTGAAAAATTCTTATTTACTATTAAATGAGTAGTTCGAGAGCATAAGACGTTTTTCGGAGTATTGCAGAACTACAAAAGGCTTTCATGACCTCTGGAAAATTTGCTTAAGAAAGTTGAGAAGTCTTAAGGAATCACTAACTAATCTTTCGATAGTGTTTTTTAAGGATGTTTGCCGGAATTCTTTTTTCCTCAAGTAGAATTTGTTTTGAATTGTAGTTAATGTAATGATATATATTTTTGTTTGAAATAAATATTTAATTTTTTTATTTTAATGCTGTCGACACACGAAGTGAGGTAATATATATTATCTCGCTTTTCGATATTACTAGTGCCATTATCCTATACATAATTCAGCCTACTTATATTATATTAAATAGGAAGTTAATATATATTAGCTTGCATCGTCTGTCGAAGGCATAAGGTTATTGTGGCTATGAATTTTATGCAGTTTGATTTTGCGGTGGAGTGGTAGTTTTTTATACTCTAGATGAAATCTGAGAGTATTATAAGTTTGCTCTTAAGTTTGTAACGCTTCCACAATAAGTAATGAAAAATGTTATGGAACCTGAGTATCAGGAGGCCAAGGTCCGATTTGGGCTGTAGCGCCATTGAAAAAGAAGAAGAAACATTCGGGGTATCACTATTGTCCTCTCGAACCAAGTTAAATATTTAGGTTTTATTCTTAACTAGCAAACGCCCGCGACTTCGTCCGCATAAAAATCGCAATAATAAGTAATTTTTGAGAATGTAGTTAGTAATACATTATATGGGATATATAATCCGCTTACTTTAATGGCTCTTTGAACACAATATTTTGTATTTTATTGGAATCAGAACCATATTTTATTAAGAATGATACCATGATACTCGCATTTGAATGGGAGAGGCTCGGGATCAAATCAATCCCGTGATTTGAGATCATATACGTATTGAAGAGCATTAAGGACATGTGAATAGTTAACATATAGCTTGAGTTAATTAAAAACCATAACAGGAGTACGATTGGGCATAAAGCCCAATCGTGCGATACTCTAGATGAAAGAGAAATTTTTGTATATTAAGAAATTTTGTAGGGGAAGTGGTAGAGGGGGTGACGACATTAAACTAATTTTTTCACATGGCGGTAAGGTTGCTATCAAAATGTTTTATACAAAATTTAGGATTTAAAAATTTAATAGATACTGAGAAAATTAGTGTATTGGATGTAGTGAAGTAGTGCAGTTTGTATGGGAGGTTATAGAAGGAGGGGCGAGTTTTTAATGACTTTTCAGAAATAACTATAAATATCATGCTTTTGACATGTCTTAAATTGCAGATCAGTAGTATTCATACTTTTCATGAAAATCGACTTTTTATAGTTGTGAAATTGTGTCATTTTGTATGGGAGGGGGTAGAAGGGGTAAAGCTAATCGCCTATTTTTTTTTTTTTGGTTTTACTAATAATTCTAAATAAATATTTAGTGCATAATTTGAGCTCGGTCAATTTTATACGCAGTGAGTAAATTGGTTTAGAGCATTTCATGAAAAAGTGCAGTTTGTATGGGAGGTGGTGGAAGGAGGAGGAAGACACCAATTATTTCTATAGAGTAGATTGGAATCATCATAAAAGTATCACATTCTAAATTTCAGATCAATGTCATTTGTACTTTTCAAGGAAATCCGTTTATTGTCAGATTGCGAAATTGTGTCATTTTGTATGGGAGGGGGTAGAAGGGGTGAAGCGATTTGACTCGTTCACGAACTTGACCTTACTTTTTTGTTAAAAACGACGTATACAAAATTTGAACTTTCTAGCTCAACGCGTTCTCAAGCTAGAGAGGACACGGACAGACAGACAGACGGACAGACAGACGGACGGACGGACGGACATCCGGTTTTGAGATTTTTGAGTGATTATATGAACTTCTGTATCATTCATTTTTTTCTCCGAGCCTTATTTCTTGGCGTTACAAACTTTGTGGCAAACTTATAATACTCTCAGATTTCATCTAGAGTATAAACATAAAAGAATTATGATTGGGCGTAAAGCCCAATCATATGATACTCTTGATGAAATGAGAAAGAGTTCAATGTACCGGAAAATATGTCACCTCCAATTCTTTTAAATAATTAATAGTGACTTTTGTATGGGAGGTGGTAGGAGCAGAGGAGGAAGGTTTGTAGTTTTTGGATATGACACCTAATGTGGTATGCAAAATATTTCGTGTTGAGTTTAAAGTTTGTAGCTTTCATTATTTTCAATTGGGCATAGTTTTCCTGAAATTGAGGCACTTGTATGGGAGGTGGCAGAGGAAGTGGAGCGTTTAAGATGATTTTGAAACTGCTTATCATCATCCTTATCACCACGCTTTGATTCAATTTCAAATTCGATAGTTCTAATATATTCGAAGAAGAAATGCTTAATAATACAGATATTTGTATGGGAGGGGGTAGAAGGACTGAAGAGGAGCTGATAATTTTTTTGGCATTTATTTCAATTATCAAAAAAAAAATTCTGACAAAATTTCAAGTTTGTACTTTTTCTAGTTTCAATGGAAATCGATATAATGCACTTTACAAAAATTGTACATTTGTATGGGAGGGGGTAGAAGGAGTGTACGGATCAAAACACATTTCTTTCTCGTTATTGATATTTCTATTTTTATACTCTGTGCAAAATATGAAGTTGATAGCTTTAACAGTTTCGAAGAAAAATAATTTTGTTTAAATTTCAAAATTTCGTGAAATTTGTATGGGAGGGGGTAGAAGGAGTAAGGTGAAGTTGATAATTTTTTCAAAACTGATTGGAATTATTATGATAAAAATAATTCTGGCAAAAATTCATTTTTCTAACTTTGCTAGTTTCGATGAAAATCGAAAAATTGCATTTTTCAAAATTATGCATTTGTATGGGAGGGAGTAGAAGGAGTGACGGGATCGGATCAATATTCAGTTATATTAATGAAATCTGTATCATAATACTTTAACCCAAATTTCAAGTTGATAGCTTAAATAGTTTCAAAGGAAAATCAATTTTTGAAAATTTCGGAATTTCGTGAAATTTGTATGGGAGGGGGTAGAAGGAGTGTGGGGATGTGGCCCGTTCACGAACTTAAAGTTACTTTTTTGCTAAAAGTGACACACAAAAAATTTCAGCACGATAGCTCAAAGCGTTCGAGAGTTATGCTGTAGACAGACGCACAGACGGACAGACAGACAGACAGACGGACAGACGGACAGACGGACAGACGGACAGACGGACAGACGGTCACTCGGAATCGAGGTTTTTGAGCGACAACAAATATTTTTGTACCCTTGGCGGCTCTGTGCGAGCATTATTTCTTAGCGTTACAAACGGTAAGGCAAACACAATATACTCTCAGATTTCATCTAGAGTATAAAAAGCCCAAATAAAATAACATTAAGCTTGAAAACGTAACAGGACTACGACTGTGCGTAGAGCCCAATCATACGATTCTATAGATGAAATCGAAATTTTTGTGATATTATGAAATTTTGTATAGGGAGTGGCTGCACTGAACTAATTTGTTTCACATCATGCTAGAGTAGCTATAAAAATGTTTTGTACCAAATTTAAGCTTTAAAAATTTAGTAGGTACTGAGAAACTTGGTGCATTGAATTTAATGAAATTGTGCAATGTATGAGAGGTGGTAGAAGGAAAGAGGGGTTCTTGGTGATATTTCGAGAAACAACTAAAATCATCATGCAATTGATAAATTTTAAAGTTCAGATCTGCATCATTCACGCTTTTCAAGAAAATCAAATTTTTGTTAAGTCATGAAATTGTGTCATATTGTATGGGAGGGGGTAGAAGGAGTGAAGCTACTCGGTTAATTTTTTCCCGATATTAGTAATAATGCAAATTAAGGATAGAGTACAGCATTTAAGCTGATTATTATATATTTTTGAAAAAGAGCCATTTTGTATGGGAGGGGGTGGAAGGCGTGGGGTATTGAAATAATAGCATACGTAGATTAGATCTCGGTGCACATCTAACAAACTGTGAAAGTTTCATTACAATCGGTTTTGCCGTTTTTGCGTGAAAACTGGAAAGACAGACAGACAGACAGAGAAAATTTTTTAAAACGTTTGTTTCTGCTTAGTTATTGCTAAAATAAAGCAAAAAACTTATTTATAGCCATTTATAAACAAATAACAGACAGACACTACAATTATATTTATATGTATAGATAGTATATTATCCTGGAAGGCCAACATTCAAGAACGAGCAAAAAAGGCTACCGTAGACTTCATAGCTTGTGAAAAGTTTTTCGGCTTGTGATGAGGCCTTAAGCTGCACCTCATCCACTAGATGTATTGCCAGACTAATAATTTGCTATACCGCGCTGGTGTGGTGACCACTGGAGGTGCAAAAAACCAACCGAGCACCCTTACAGCTAATCCAACGGAACCACACCAACTGCAGCCCTTGAGGTAATTCTCTCATTACCTCCACTTGATAAGACAAAAAGCGGGTTTAGTTGCCATTAGATTAAAAACTGGTCACGGCAAAATTTTAAACATCATTAGAGACGGAAAATCCCATTCAGGCTGGGAGTATGATAATGTGAACCAACCACAGGTTGTGAAACGGAAGTTTCCCATTAAGCGAAGGAAACGAATAGGCAACAAGCACGATACTCCGCACCTGTACAGGTTCACATCTTTTAACGGACGAATCCAAATTTAACCAGGTGGCAGGTGCAGGGATTTATTCCCAGGACCTCGACATCCACACTTCATTTCATCTTCCACACCACGCGAATGTGTTCCAAGCGGAAGTATTAGCTATTAACGAGTGCACAAAACTTATTCTAGATATGCAGAACAGTCTTGAAAATTGTTGCATTTTCTCGGAGAGTAGGGCTGCCCTTCTGACACTCCAATCCTACAGAACCACGTCCAAGCTAGTGTCCATTTGTAGACACAATTTGAACCATAACCGAAGTTTTTCTAATTTCGATATCGAGTCATAGCGACCTGCTAGGAAACGACGCAGCAGACACGCTTGCGCGACAAGGATCTACAAACATCAATTCCACTAGGAAGTCAGTCGATGTAGCACCAACACCGCTGAAGAACAAACTATTTTGGATTTTTTCTTGGCGGGGCGGCGGCAGCTGGACAGCTGCAGAACGGCCAAATCCTTTTAGGAAGAACCGAAGCAAAATATTACAGCTCAGCTGTTACAAAGTAGTCGGTCTAGCGTCCGAAATATTGTTTGCGAAAGCTGGGAGGAGTTTATCGGCTGTTATCTGCCGGTCCGCTTTGAGGAGTTCAGTTGGTAGTCCATCTATACCTGGGGCTTTCCTTCCCGCCATTGACTGAATGGGGAAAACTATCACTTTCTTATCTGGAGGATCATCCCTAATAGAGTATTGTTGCGGTTGGATGTTTGGTAGTTGTTCTGTTTCCAGAATATCTTTCTCTGACAAGATGTTTCAAATATCAGAGAAGTATTTGTTCCATCGCGACAAGTTGTATTCACTTATACTAAGGAGAGTTCCGTTGACATCTCTCACCAGATGGTTGGCGGTAAAATTTCTGTTCGTCGACTGTTTCATAAATTTAAATAATGAACCCATATTGCCAAGGTCAGCCGCAGATTCTGCCTTGTCGGTCAGATCATCAGTGGCTTTTCTCTTATCGCGTCTAACAGCCTTTTTAAACTGTATGTTAGCATCGTGGTAGTTTCCTCTCAAGTCGGCAGTTCTTTGGTTGACATTGGGTCGAGAGATATTTGACAATTTGGCTTTTTTCCGATCGCCAAACTTGTCCCATGTGTCTTGCAATATCCAGGGATTCTCACATAACCCGCACATATCCCACAGATTCTTCAGCACTAGTTAGAAAAGTGTTTCTGGTTGCCTTCCAATTGGCGTCCTGTTTATGCATTTCATATCCGCCCAACGTGGATGACTTTTCGCTTAGAATGGTGGTGTACTCCCGCTTTTTGTTGGAAAATCTCAATTTATCCACATTCAGGTTGCACTCCATATGCAGAATTTGTGGCCATCGGATAGCTGCTGTGTACAATCTCAAGCACGTTAGCTCCACTCTTCGCTCGCACATCGAGGAGACATCTTCTCCAATGGTGACTTATAGCCAAATGGTCAATCAGGTTCTGTGCAACACTATCAGGGTAAACCAAGATATTTTGTAGTGACTCTTGTGTGGAGAATGGTCCCTCCGATGACAATTTGACAAAATTTGCTGTGAGAACTTCTTCTACTACAATGGCGCTACAGCCCAAATCGAACCTTGGCCTCCTGATATTCAGGTTCCTTAACATTTTATATTACTTATTGTGGAAGGGTTGTTAGCCCTTCGCACAACCCTCTTTCTATGAATTTTTCATTTTCGTAGATTGAGGTGACCAAGGTATATCCAAGCAGGCAATGTGCTGGAATTATATATTGCGTTGACCGCGATTTTAACTCACGACTTTTGCATTACAAGACCAACACGCTACCTACTAGGCTACACCCTAGCTGTGAGAACTACAGAGGTATATCATTGTTGAGTACGTCCTATAAAATACTGACAAAAAAAAATGAACGGCGTCTAAAGACTTATACTAATAAAATAATTGGCGAATACCAAGGTGGATTACGAACCGGATGATCTACAACAGAACAGATATTCTCAGTGAAACTTGAGAAATGCTGGGAATATAGCACAGACGTGCACCAAATCTTCGTAGATTTTAAACAAGCATACGACAGTATCGCCAGGATGTAGTCTAGTAGGTAGCATGTTTGGTTTACAATGCGAAGGTCGTGAGTTCAAATCCCGGTCGACGAATAATTTCAACACACTACCTGCTGGAATATACCTTGGTTACCTCAATCTACGAAAATGAAAAAAAAATTCGTAGATAGCGGGTTGTGCGAAGAGCTAACAACTCTTCCACAATAAATAATGAAAATGTTAAGGAACCTGAAGGTCAGGAGGCCAAATCCCGATTTGGGATGTAGCGCCATTGAAGAAGAAGAATATACGACAGTATCGACAGAAGCGTACTTTACCAAATCATGCTTGACTTTGGAATTACCCCAAAACTAGTCCGACTAACAAGGCTCACAATGACGAACACTGAATCCCAAGTGAGAATACAAACCGATTCCACAACCAGCTTTCCAACGGAATGTGGTTTAAAGCAGGGAGATGGTCTAGCCCCCATGCTTTTCAACTTGGCACTAGAGTATGTCGTCCGAAAAATCCAAGTTGACACAAACGGGATACTACTATTCAAGTCCACGCAACTAGTAGCATACGCTGACGACATTAACATCCTATAAAGATCTTTCCCTACTGTTAAGGAGGTATTTGTCAATCTTGACTCCGCCACAAAGAAGTCGGGTTGCGCATTAACGAAAGCAAAGCAAAAGTAATTATGCAAACAAGAAGGAGAATGCCAATCAGACAAAACATAACAATTACGGAATATAATTTGGAGAGTGTGGACAACTTCATATATCTTGGGACTAATCTAGAAAAGGACGGTAATGAAACAGAATTTAAAAAAAAACATAACAGGGCTACGTTTGCGCGTAAAGCGCAATCTTACGATACTCTAGATGAAATAGAATTTTTTGTGATCCCAAGAAATTTCGCATGGGAAGTATTAGAAGGGATGACAGCATTGAACTAATTTTTCCCCATCATGCTAAAGTAGCTATAAAAATGTTTTGTACAAAATGCTTACTCCAAAAATTGAATGGGAACTGAAAAAATTAGTGAGTTAGATTTAGTGAAAATGTGCAGTTTGTATGGGAGGTGGTAGAAAGAGTGGGGCGATTAGAGTGATTTTTTCAGAAATTACTAGGAATATTGTAAAATTGGCATCCCTGAAATTTCAGACTAGTGCCATTTATACTTTTCAAGAAAATCGATTTTTTGTGAATTTGTGAAACTGTGTCATATTGTATGGGAGGGGGGTAGAAGCAGTGAAGCTAATCAAATATTTTTTTCTGATCTTAGTGCTAATACTAATTAAGTATTTATTACAAAATATGAGCTCAATAAATGTTATATGTTCTGAGAAAATCGTCTTAGAGCATTTCATGAAAAAGTGATGTTTGTATGGGAGGGGGTGGAAGGAGAGGGAGGAAGCAAATAATTTTTCTACTGTAGATTAAAATTACTATGAAAATAACATATCCGAAAATTCAGACTAATAGCTTTTATACTATTCGAGTAAATCCGTTTATTGTCAAATTACGAAATTGTGTCATTTTGTATGGGAGGGGTAGAAGGGGTGAAGCTAATAGTCTAAATTTTTTTGGGCTTACTAACAATTTCAAATAAATATTTGGTGCACAATTTCAGCTCTCTAAATTGTATACGCAATGAGTAAATTGGCTTAGAGTAATTCATGACAAGTACAGTTTGTATGGGAGGTGGTAGAAGGATGGGGAGGATACGCATAATTTTCGTACGGTAGATTGATATTATCATAAAAGTAAAATATTCCAAATTTCAGGCCAATAGCTTTTATACTTTTCGTGCAAATCCGTTTATTGTCAAATTGCGCAATTGTGTCATTTTGTATGGGAGGGGGTAGAAGGGGTGGAGCGATTTGGCCCGTTCACGAACTTGACCTTACTTTTTTGTCAAAAACGACGTGTACAAAATTTGAACTATCTAGCTAAACGCGTTCTCAAGCTAGAGCGCGCACAGACGGACGGACGGACATCCGGTTTTGAGATTTTTGAGTGATAATATTAATTTCTGTATTCATCATTTTTTTCTCCGAGCCTTATTTCTTGGCGTTACAAACTTTAGAGCAAACTTATAATGCTCTCAGATTTCATCTAGAGTATAAAAATAATATTAACACAATTATGATTGGGCGGAAAGCCCAAACACGTGATACCTCTAGATGAAATGGGAAAAATGTTTAACACTTGTGTCAATGAGAAAAAAAACACACTCATCAATACCTGTGGCCAAATTATTTAATATAAAAATTATTGATATTTGTGCTCTATATGGAATATCAGAGTATTATAAGTTTGCTTTAAAGTTTGTAACGCGAAGAAATAATGTTCGCACAGAGGCGCCAATAGTACAAAAATATTTGTTGTCGCTCGAAACCTCAAAACCGGATGTCCGTCTGTCCGTCCATTCGCTCTTTAGCCTATGAACACGCTGAATCAGAAAGTTCAAAAATTTGTACATGCCGCTTTTGACATAAAAGTAAAGTCAAGTTTGTGAGCAGGCCAAATCCCTACACCCCTTCAGTTTGAGGTGACCAAGGTATTCCCAAGCAGGCAGTGTGCTGGAATTATGCGTCGACCGGGATTTGAACTCACGGACCTTCGCATAATCAAACGCGCACTAGGCTACACCTTAGCTTGAAAATACCTTGGTTACCTCAATCTACGAAAATAAATAAATTTGTAGAAAAAGGGTTGTGCAAAGGGCTAAAAATCCTTGCAGAATAAGTAATGAAAATGTTAAGGAACGTGAAGGTTAGGAGGCCAAGACATGAATTAGGTTTTAGTGCCATTGAGAGGAGGAGCAGGATTGTCTTCGAGGCTTATCATGAAAACAATCCTAACAATCGCCCTGATAGAAGACGAATTTCTCTCGAGGAGCTTGGCGGACGGTTAGTCTTATCAAATAATCACGAAGCAGAAAATCTTGCAATAATAAGAAACTTCAGTGGAATAGAAAGTGTTCTTAGAAAACCGATACAGTTATCTGTTTTCCCAGGTGAAATAGATTCAATTCAACCTGCTCCCGTGTACTCCTTACACGGTCCAAAACAACATTTCTAGATGTTAATGGTATTTGCATTATTATACTTAGCTAAAAGTTTCAAGTTGATTGCTTTGAAAAATAATTGAATTGAAATTTTGAAATTTCATAAACTTTGTATGGGAGGGGGTAAAACAAGTGGAGTGAAGTTGATCATTTTTCGAGACTAATTGTAATTATACTACAAATAATTCCTTACTTCTAACTTTGGTAGTTTCAATGAAAATCAAAGGAATAAATTTTTCAAAATTATGCATTTGTATGGGAGGGAAGGAATAAAGAGATCGGATCAGTATTTTGTGACGTAAATGATATTCACATCATCATATTTTGACCTAATTTTCAAGTCGATAGCTTAAAGAATTGCAGAAAAAAATCAATTTCTTCAAAATTCGAAATTTCATGAAATTTGTATGAGAGGGGGTAGAACGAGTGGAAAGATGTGGCCTGTTCACGATCTTAAGCTTACTGTTTTACTAAAAATGATACAAAACAATTTTCATCCCGATAGGTGCATAACTGTGAATTTAAACCACCTGAATCCATTCCGTTTCGTTCGATTTCTGACGAACTAAAGCCTTTATATAGGACTTTATTTTATATGCTAATATCTTGCCGTGCTAATTCTCAAATAAACAAATTTACTCTTTGTTTTTGTTAAACATAATAAATATTAATGTCTTTCCAAAAACGAAATCAAAATGGACATGAATCATGCAAATTTCGAAAAGGGATATTTTCATAATTTATTTGTTTTGTAATTTTCAGGATTCATCGGCAAACATCACCGAAATTATAAAGCTGTGATACCGAAAGGTACGTCGAAATGAAAAAGAGCCTTTATTTCCTTCAAAGTCTTTTCCCCCTGTCTTCTTACTTCACGCACTATAATAATATCGATCAATTAATTTCGATTTAATTTCTCACCAATTTGCCAAATTTGAAAACCAGAACTATTTAAACACATTTTTAATTAACAAACTCGAGAATTGCAAACTCCCTAATGATAAGAAAATAACAAAATAATAGCTACGTCCACGTGCTATATAAAAAATTTTCTCACACCCCGAGCTCCCAAAAGTATGGAAAAAGAACAACAGAAACGACAAACCTGATCGACCTTTATCTAATGACACGAGACAATAGCACCCAACACCCCCCAATCCATACTAAAAAAAAATCTTGCATAGCCTTTAAGTATAGCCCTAGTCAATCGCTATAGCTATCTCAGGACCTAGCCTTAACCTTTAAAATTCTCCATTTGTATCGCTGTACTGTTGCTGCTACTCCTTGTTTTTCCTAACTACACGCTAACTTGAAGAAAATCAATTTTTACCTTGAACTGAAAACCAAAAAAATAAAAAAATGAACCAAGTTAGTACAGCACCTAAAATAGTCGCTCATAACGGCGATATGACTGAGAAAGGCACGCAATATCCGTAGATTTTAAAAGAAATTCATAGTAACGCGACGTGGACTCTGTTCAACGATGCCAATTAGATTCAAGATAGCTTCAATCAGTGTCACGAATTTCTAGCTTACCGCTCGCCAATAAAGTCGCAATCAATTTATAGATTCTACAGGCAATGTTGACCTAGGAGCTCAAGATTGAATTTCAAGCAAGGATATTCCTTCGTCTTGTGCAGTACAGCCTTCAGCCACGAATGAAACGTGTCAAGCCTCAAGCCACATCATTTTCAATCTTTGCAAATCTCATCAGAGAAAACTCAGTTTAAAAGTGTCCGTAAATTTTATTTGACTTCGAGCAAACTCAACCTGGTGGTGGCTTTTATGGACCGTGTACCGCAGAATTACCGACGGAAGGACAAAGACTGATGAAAGTACCGGATCCCGATAGAAGTCAGAATCCCATCGGCAGGATAACTGGACAGAAAACAGACACTGACTGGTGGAGGACCTGTTTCACAAGAATGGGAAGGACATGCCCTATGGCGGTACCACCGTCATCATCTTCAATACAGTTTACAATTGCCAATGGGACTCGTCTCGAATAACAAAAGCCGTGACAGCTTTTGTGTACTTTCGATGGCCTCTAACGTTTTAAAAAAAGTGCTCCATCGAGAGAATTGTATAGCACTGATGCTGTAGTTGATGTATGACTATGTATGATCCTGGGTTTTCCTTTCTTATGAAACACTTATATTACCAGGCGGCTGAATGATTTTCGCTGTTATTCTCGCCACAGGATCTCTCGTATGTAGTTGTTTCGTCGTTGCTGTTATGAACTAACGCTTTAAAAGGATATTGAGGTTAATAATACTTCTGGTATTAGTTTGTAATACTACAAGGACCTCATACTAAGAATTAAATAATAAGAAAAATGTGTTATGATTGAAGTGGATTGCTAATGTTGCTCGTTCCTTGCATTATTAGTTATTAAACTTGAATAGTTAGACATTGTTTAGTGAGGAATTAAATTATTTTGTTGAGTACAGAGATGAATTTTCGCTAACGAACTTCTTAGCGTAAATACGAGATTTCCTAAAAACACTTGTAATACATATCGTCCCTACCATGTCAAATCGAATGTCGAATGTCAAAAAGTCGTTTTTTCATATTCAATACCCTGCTCTTGCGTTGGGGACGATTCGCCTTGTAACATCTCGAATCTGTAGAAATGTCATTTTCAGCGTTTTTTTAGGGGCTCCAGATTCGAGGTTTTGCCACAAGGCGAATCGTCCCCAATGCAAGAGCAGGGTATTGAATATGAAAAAACGACTTTTTCACATTAGATAGTTTGACATGGTAGGGACGATATTTACTTACACTTACGAGGGCGCTACAGCCCAAATCAGACTTTGGCCTCCTGAATGCTTTGCCTCCATCCATCTCGGTTCAGTGACCGCGTCCTCCAGTTTGAAAATCTTAGCAGTGATTTGCTGTCTGCGTCAATCGAATCCTCCCAGCGCTTTCGTGGTTTTCCGACCGGTCTTTGTCCGTTGACTTTCCCTTTTAGTGTGCGTTTGGGAATTCTTCCGTCATCCATCCGCTCCACATGACCAGTCCATTGTAACTTTTTAAATTTTATGAGGGTTGACACTTCTGGATTGTCGAAGATGGCATACAATTCTCTATTGTATAGTATTCTCCAGATCGAGTCTTCCCTCACAGGTCCGAGGATTCTTCTGAGGACCTTTCTTTCAAAGGCGTTAAGGAGTTTTTCGGACGCCTGAGTTAATGTCCACGTTTCGCTGCCATAGCATAGCACAGGTCGTATAATCGTTTTATATAACTTAAGTTTTGTTTTCTTGTGTACGTTCTTGTTTTTAATTATTGGAAGTACCCAATAATACGCCTTGTTTGCCATAATTATTCTTCTTTTAATTTCAATGGGTTCGCTTCCGTCCTTCGATAGGTTCGCCCCTAAGTATATAAAGTTGTCTACGTTTTCTAGGTTATAGTCTCCTACTGTAGTATTTTGTCTGATTGGCGTCTTTTTCCTAGATTGCGTCATAATTTTTGTTTTATTTTCATTAATACGTAGTCCAACTTCGGTTTGTATCCTTCTTTCATCCTTTTAACAAGGGAATACGCGGCTCTTGTGTTGAGTAATTTAAATTGTTCGTCCATGTTTTTAATTTCGTCATTATTGTACTTCCTTTTTTTTGTCTGCGTATTTTGTTTGCAAATCGTCTAAGATCCTTGTATTTGTCCTGTTTGGCTCGTGTCGGCCGTTCCGTTAATATTTGGTAAGCTTGATTTTTTCCTTCTAAGGCATCTTGGCATTCGTTGTCGAACCAATCATTTCTCTTGCGCCGGGGTTGTTGTCCTATCACCTCCTCTGCGACAGATGTAATGCCATCTTTGATATTTTGCCGCATTTCTTTTATTGGCTTGCTGGCGGTGGTATTCAGCATTGTCGCGAAGTGCCTCTCCAAGGCCGATACAAATTTCGCAACTATTTTCTCGTCTTTGAGTTTTCCTATGTCGAATTTAGGAACCGGTTCTGTTTTTGAGTGTTGTCGGTTTGCGATTCGACATCGGAACTTGGCCTTTACCAAATAGTGGTCTGTGTCGCAATTAGCCCCTCGACGTGCACGCACGTCGAGAATGGAGGAGGCCGTCCTTTTCTCTATTAGAACGTGGTCTATTTGGTTGAATGTTCTTTCGTCGGGTGATGCCCACGTTTTATTATGAATGTCACGATCCAGCAAGCATGTCGAGCTTACAATAAGAATTCTGCTGCTGGCGAAATCCGCCAGTCTCTGGCCGTTGTCGTTACTAATATCATGGAGACTGTGAATTCCAATCGTCCCTATGAACATTTCTTCTCTGCCCACTTTCGCGTTAAAGTCACCTAATACTATTTTAATATTGTTCGACGGAAGAGAGTCGAATGTTGATTCTAAGGTGCTGTAGAAATCGTCTTTAACTTCGTCGTCTTCGTCTTCCGTTGGGGCACGGACATTAATAAGCCAAACAGTAAAGAAACTTGTTTTGATGCGGATTGCACACAATCGTTCATTGACGGATTTGAAGTTGGTAACTTGGTGTTCAAACTTGTTATCGACGATAAACGCAACTCCAAATTCCCGGCTTCCCGATGATTTCCCACTTTTGAAAATTGTGTGCTATATAATGTCAGTAATCTCGCTACATAACAATTTAGTTTCTTGGAGTGGAATTATGTTTATATTGTATTTGGCTGCCTGTTCCAAAAGCGCCCTCACTGCCCCTGCTCTGTACAGGATCGCACGTTCCAAGATCCGAAGAAATAATTCATTTTTTTTGGTGATGTGAGTTCTGGTGTGCTAAAAATTTGTCGAGCTCTTCTTCCCCATGTTGTCAAATGATGAAGGTATCATTCACATATCGTAGATACAAATTCGGTGTTAATGGAACTGTACGCACTGGACTCAGCGTTGCCCAATGCTGCCTGCATTGTCTTCTTGCTCGCCAATCTAAATGCCTGGTGTGACTCTCTGTCCATCAGATCAACGATAAATGCGTCCACTATCCGTTCATTATGGTTTTGCGAATCCAAGCTTAGGAAGTATAAAAACACCAGCCTTGCAACATCCTGTGCAAGATTTGGTAGAGTTTCGCCGAGTTCCTGTGTACGGTTGCGACGTTGTGCCTTATAAATTCTACGCATGTGATCTTCACGGTATCGAAGGTCCAAGCTACTAGAAACTGGAAGTCACTTTACTGTTCGGCTTTTGTGGTCTGGAAGATTTCTGCCACAGTTCCTGATAGTGCCAATATCAAGTCCGTAGCTCGCTCCTGATCTGTCCAACGATTGGTGATGGCTGTTTCAAATTGAGTCTTGTAAACGTTCCAGGGCGTTTGACCATCGAATACTGGAGCCATTCGATTTTAATGGACGACGCTTTCGGATTTGATGACACCAGTTGTTTTCACCATTTCGAAATCTATTTTTAGACACTCTACTTAACTGGAGATGACTTCAATTTTTCCAGAATTTTCAACGATCTTTTGTTCCTGAACTCTTCTCTAACCTAGAAGCTTCGCATTCAAATGTTCTTCGATTCATTTACCTAGTTCGTCCTTTGTGTCGTTTTGTATCTCCATTTAGGCACTTAGTTTTTCTTGTCTGTTTGTTTTGCTTCTTAAAATTTTTTTTCCGGTTTTTATTTTGTATCCCATTTTGCCCATTACTTGTTGACTCTTATGGTTCATTTGTTTCAGCATCTGTTGATGTTGAGTTTGAAGATACAAAACTTTCCGTAGTACTTTGCGGCATGGTTTGCTGTTCGGTCTCCTGTACGATGGGAAACTCATAACTCATTGTGTCTCACTGCTTCGAATGCCTCATTCGGTTTACAAGCTCTGTTTTGTTTCTAACCGTGGATAGCCGTGGCTCTCGTTTACCGAGCTCCTGTTTGAAATCCGTCACTTTTAAGATTTTAACGTAACGCGTCATTGTTAATTATTTTGTACTGGGGAACATTCCATTCTTCTCGCAAATTTTGTTTTCATCCGTTCGAGAATTGCACATGCATTCTAGAAGAAAAGCGAATGCATTAAGCTGAACGACACACTAATTATTGCATGCGCTTTTTTCCTGGAACGTATGCGCTTAGCGCGCGTAAATTACACGAGGCATGTGCGTAGCTAACTTGAACTCTTATGCATTTTTTTAAATAAATTACCTATATTAAAAGTTTCAATCAGATATTTTTATTTTTGGTATTACCGCGTACAAGCAAATCGCTCTAAATAGCGCGACTTGTATTAGTCGACTAGCCTTCCGCTACTGCATGCGTCCTAAAATTTCAAGAAAAATGCCATGCGCACCATTCTCTTGCGTTACTGCATGCGCAGATTTTAACATAAAAACGCATCGAGAGAGTTGTTTCTGTCCTATGCCCCTATAGGGGGTCTTAACAGGAATTTGATTGATTGATTGGAGTCATTCAACTTAATGCATGCGCTTTTCTATTAAAACGCATGCGCTTAACGCACGAAAATGAGGCATCGTGTGAACGTAGCTTAAGACGAATGAATAAATTAAGTTTCTGCTGTTGGAAGAACAGTAAGGTTGCTTGCAGTTTGACCATTGCGAAAGGAAAGTTTGCGAGAGTAAAGTTTGTGACAACCCAGACCATGTTATCTCCATAGCTGGCCATATAACATCTGACAACTGCTATCCTTCTTTAGTGGTCCTTCGATCGAAAAGCAGTGATGATCTGCCGATGTGTCGATTTTAAGTGGATGTAATAAAAAACATAACAGAACTGCGATTGGGCGTGGATACTCTAATTTAAGAAAATTTGTATGGGGAGTTGTGGAAGGGGTGACGGAATTGAACTAATTTTTGCACATCATGCTAGAGTTGTTATTATAATGTGTTAGTGAAAATTTAAGCTTCAAAAAGTAAATAATCACTTTTAAAATTACATTATTCAATTGAAATGCTTTAAATTGCAGATCAGCAGCATTCATACTTTTCAAGAAAAACGACTTCTTGTAAAGTTGTGAAATTGCGTCATATTATCTGGGAGGGGGTAGAAGGAGTGAAGCTAATCATACAATTTAAGAAAAATATTTCGTGCACAATTTCAGCTCAATTAATGTTATACTTACTAAGTAACTAAGTAACTAGCATAGTGGGTAGCGTGTTAGTCTTACAAGCGAAGGTCGGGAGTTCAAATCCCGGTTGCAGTAACATATAATGCCTGCTTGGACATACCTTGGTTACCTCAATCTACGAAAATTAAAAATGCATGGATAAATGGTTGTGCGAAGGGCTAACAACACTTCCACAATGACTAATGAAAAAATGTTAAGGATGTTAAGGTCAGGAGGCCAAGGCCCAATTTGGTCTGTACTGCCATTGTAGTAGTAGTAGTTACTGAGTAATATGACTGTGTTTGTGCATTGCAGATAAAGGCTGAAATTGCCCATAACACAGGTCATTCTGTAAAAAACAAACTTGGTTTATAGAATTTTATGAAAAATTTCAGTTTGTATGGGAGGTGGGACAACAAATATTTCTGTACATTTGGCGTCTCTGGTCGAACAGTATTTCTTGGCGTTAGAAACTTTAGAGCAAACTTATAATACTCTCAGATTTCATCTAGAGTATAAAAATGTTTCCAAACAAAAAAGTACTCAAAGCCTTTCACCCAGTTCCTCTTTAACTTAAATTGATTGATTTGAAATTCCACAATAGTGCATTTTTCTTTGCCATTTATTTTCTTTCTTTTCAATACAAAGCGTTTATAAAGTAAAAGGAAAACACTGAATTCAAAATAAAACCTCGTTTTTTCATCTATTTTGGTTTTGATAAAACATAAAAAGGCTTTCACACCACTTAACTTAACCATAATACTCCTTTCTTTGTGTTCTTTTACGAAGTGAGTATAAAAATTCCCTAAGTGCCACACACCAAACAGGATGAGTCGGAAAAAAAGGAGTCCACCATCTTTGACAGCCATTGTTATTCGACTCTCATACCAATAAAAACCAATTATAGAACAAAATTGCCATCTATAAGCAGATCCAACCACGCTCACTCCAACAGGACGATTATAATAAAACGATGAAATAAAAAAATTGGTAACAATTTAAGAATATTTTTTTTTTTCTTAGAAATTCAACATTTTTAGATCCGTTTACGGTAAGGTATCTGGAGAAAGAGAGCTATTAAAGAAAATACGAAATACGTTGCCAACATCCCAAGTGTGTCCTTTTTTTGGTTGCTCGGTTTCAGTCGTTATCCGACCGATGATGCTGGCTGGAAATTATTTTTAAATCGTCTGTTGAATCTGCGATTTCTTTAATAAATATCGTGAATGTCTGTACAAGTGATGGAGAGTTTACGGTGTCGTTTTTAAGTGATGGTCCGAGTGGCGGCACCTCCTTAGTGTTGAGAGTAACAAAAAATTGTTGACTGTACGAATGCGCTTTTTTCACTTGTTGGTTGCCTCAAGAAATATTGTTTCACTTTTGTTATGCTTGAATTTCTTAAAGAAATATCTCATCCGAATCTCGTCCTTTCTTAAAGGAAATTGTGTCAGAGGAACTTTATTCATTGTTGGATAGACGTCATTGTTCACAGCCCATTTTCATCATTTTCATCATTTTCAACTTTCAACTAACTGAAAGAACAATTTAGATTTTAATTGTCACGTAGTAAGGATACGATGTAAAAGGTTTTCAACAACGAGCTGTTATTTTTGTTTTTATTAAAATCATGCATATATTTCGCTCTAAGATATTGAATATTCCGCAGTATCTTCTTCTACAGTTTCAAGATTTTTTTTTTCACTTCTTAGCAATTTAATTAGCCTTGCTGTCACGTATACCTTGAGGTCATTTACCAAGTTGTTTTTTAGAAAATCTGGCCCCATTCGCCCAAAAGACATAAAATGTGTCCATGGTAATGACTACGACGATAATGATACTGACGGTGGTACTTTTCTGGCGTTGTTTCAATTTTTCAACTTTTCATTGAACGGCCGCGGAGTATTTTCAGGACCAGAGTTGAATTTTAACAGAAAATCAATGAGGACTGGAGGACATTTTCAAAATGTTTATGGAGACGAATTTTAAAGATGTCAATAAGGAAGCTTAATTAAGTTTGTAGTCAAGGAGCTGCTATATAAAAAATAAATGTAGAAAACGAGCTCTTTTTTAGAGCTTTAAGGAATAATTAAAGTGTTTCTTATACGAGCTGCTTCCAGGATGGCAAAGAGATTTCAGAAACACAAATGCACAATTCAGAGTCGAGAGTTTCTTTAAGATTTGTTTTAATCAAGAGTTTATCAAGTTAGAAGGTTTTTAGAGAGAGTTCACTTAAAATGATTAAGATCCGGGATTCATTATATAGTGACGCTTGTATGCATCACCGGGACAAGAAATGAACAAGATGTACTTTATTTTGCTATCAAGTAGAGTATCTCATTAGATTTAGGCTTACGGGACGGGTCATTTTGATTCATACCGAACTTCACAAGGGATGTTACAGTAACCATTTACATCTTGTTCAAGCGCTTGTGCTGACTTCTGTATTTATATGCTAATACATTTCATTGTAAGTCTTCTTATCTCGAATTTCTATAAGTTACGTATCTCTAAGGTACGAGTTAATTTTATTCAGTATAGAACACCGAAGAAGTGAACGAAGAGAACAAGGAAAACGAGCAAATCACCGATCTTGTGTCTCCTAGCACTCTCAAGGACGTAAGAGATGCAAAGTCTGGAATTGTAAAGACAATGGAAGTAACAAGATTCAGAAAGTGTAATAATTGCGGGTACTACATAATTGTATACAAACAAAATCGAATAAATCCAATGTAGTAGTCTATGTCAGGCCCGTGCAGGGTAGATGAGGAAGATGGGGGATGGCATTCAAACGGCCTCCAACTGAGGTCAAGTATATATGAATTTTTCAAATTAGTTTTAGTGAATATTGTTGACGGAAAATTTGCTACCACTTTTGACTTGAGGAACTCTTCGGGATTAGATTTAGTTTAGTCAAATTCTACATTTAAGACTATTTAGATTTTAAATTGTTTTCCAAGAGACAATGTGAAAGTCTTTATAAGAAAATTTCGATATTTGCGCCGAATAGGCAATAGGCTGAGCATTCCCAAATATAATAAAATAATTAGTAATAATGCCTTCCAGCCATCAGCATTATTATACAAAGAAACTTTTAAAGTAACATATGTAAATCTCGATCTTCCCAACGTTCATTATATTGCTGCTGTTCTCAAATACCCGGAAAAACTATCAATCAAAAATTAAATAGTTTCAAAATAAGTTGAGTCAGCTACGTCCTGGTCCAAATATATATTTTTTAATATTTTTTTGGTTATTTTGACAATAACTAAGCACAAAAACACGTTTTCGATATTATTGTCTGTCAGTCCGATCGTCTTTCATGCACAAACGCCTAAACCGATTGTAATGAACTTGCACAGCTTGTTAGGTCTGACCCGAGATGTAATCTGCTTTAGATTTTATTTCCATCACCTCATGCCTTCTACCTCCTCCTATACTCCTCCTCCTATACAAATTTTTCTGAAAAACTATAAAAGTTTATAAATTTGCAATTTTGAATGTATTATTCTTATCATAAATCTGATCCATGGCTTATAAATTATTTGAACTCCTCTACTCCTTCCACCACCTCCCATACAAACTGCAATTTTTCATGAAATACTATAAACCAATTTTCTCTGTACGTATAACATTTATTGAGCTTATTGTCCTTAATTAGTATTATTATTAATATCGGGAAAAAATAAACCGATTAGCTTCCCTCCTTCCAATCCCTCTCATAAAACGTGACACAATTTCACAAATGATAAAAAAAAGTCGGACTGCCTATACGCCGTCCGCCGTACGTGTACGGTCAGCGCACATTAACTCCCAAACCCTTTAAGATAGAAAGTTAATTTTTGGGTGGATTGGAGATGGTTGCGGATCTCAGGCGGACACCCATTTAAGGAGATGTTAAGGTTAAGGAGGAGGCGAGGGGAGTGCTAAGACCGAAAACTAAGAATTCGAATATCTCAGCCATGATTCTAGCCAGGAAGTTGAAAATCAACACATATGTAGAGGGGGTCTGTGGGACAAACCTTAAAAACAATTTAATGTTTTATTCATTGGAGTCCGAAAAGGGGAGCTAAGAACAGATTGTCGAGCGATTTTTATTGTTTTTATTAAAATGATTATATCTTCAAAATTTCTTACCATAAAAAATTCGTATTTTGAGACCATTAAGGTGGCATACAGATCCACCAGAATCAGCTTAGAAGATGCTAATTATTGTAACGAAGAAGGTCAGCGGGGTGCGAAGTAAAACGTACAAAATTTCAAGTTCGAAGCTTTTAATTTGTTGGTTAATAGTTGATTCAATGAAATAGGTCAAAATGATACTTTTGTTTGGGAGTGGGTAGAAGGGCAGGCGCGATCTCAAAACTTTTGACGCAATTTCATTTCAACTATGTATGTTTATAAGATTTTACGCAAAATTTCAAATTGATAGCTTTTAATAGTTAGGTAATAATTGATTTCTTAAAAATGGTCGAAAAAACAATTATGTATGGGAGGGGGTAGAAGTTTTGAAGATATTTGTCCAGTTACTATTTCAAACTTTTGGAAATTTTTTTTGAATGCATTTAGCAGATTTTCAAGTTTCCGCCTTAAAATTACACCCAAAAATTTTCAGTTTATGTGTTTTTTTCATTACACATGAAACACCTTGTGCACGTTAGACCCCCAGTTCAGTTTATAACAATTTTGGAACAAATTATTATTTTTTTTCTATATATATCAAATAGATGTATTGACAAGCAAAATTTAAACCTTGGTATCTTTTACCAGAGTCCTAAGAAATCACTCAAAATTTTCAATATTTTTGCTTCATTCATCACACTTCAACAACTTTACAAAAAGTCGATTTTCCTGAAAAGAATTTATGCTACTGATCTGCAATTTAAAACATGTCAAAAGCATGATGTTCATAGTCATTTCGGAAAAAGTCATTAAGAACTCACTCCTCTTTCCACCACCTCCAATGCAAAATACACAATTGCACTAAATCCAATACACTAATTTTCTCAGTACATATTCAATTTTTGAATCCTAAATTTTGTATAAACCGCCCAACCGTAGTCCTGATATGTTTGCATATGACTCCGAACGAGGTATACAAAATTTTTCATTCTGAATTTATAGTTTGTAAAGTTTTATAATCTTCGAAGAAATTGGACAATTTTGTCTTAATTTATGGCATTTGTATGGGAGGTGGAGTAAGTGGAAGGTTTTGGTTGATTTTGAATCTGCTTATCAACATCCTAATCACATTGCTTTGTTACATTTTTAAAGTCGATAGCCCTCATATATGCGAAGGAGAAATGCTTTACGTGAATTTTCAATATAAAAATTTGTATGGGAGGGGGTAGAAGTAGTGAAGCGAATTTGAAATATTTTTTAGTATATATTGCAATTATTAAGAAACGAATTGTGGCAAAATTTTAAGTTTCAACTTTTTTTGGTTTCAATGAAACTCGAAGAGAGGGGGTGGAGAGAGTATTCAAATCAAAACAAACTTTGTTGACATCAATGATATTCGCAATGGTATACTTTTCTTGAAATTTTAAGTTGATAGCTTTAACGGTTTTGAAGAAAACTAATTTGATTGACATTTTAAAATTTCGTGTGATATGTATGTGTGGGACGGGGTAGAAAGAAGAGTGAGGTGAAGTTGATATATATTTTTTTCCAAAATTGGTTGAAACTATAATAAAAACATAACAGAGCTACGATTGCGCGTAAAGTGCATCTTACGATACTCTAGATGAAATAGAATTTTTTGTGATCCCAAGAAATTTCGCATGGGAAGTGTTGGAACGGATGATAGCATTGAACTAATTTTTTCCCCATCATGCAAAAGTAGCTATAAAAATGTTTTATACGAAATGATTACTCCAAAAATTGAATGGGAACTGAAAAAGTTAGTGAATTAGATTTAGTGAAAATGTGCAGTTTGTATGGGAGGTGGTAGAAAGAGTGGGGGATTTTAGTGATTTTTTCAGAAATAACTAGGAATATTATAAAATTGACATCCCTGAAATTTCAGGCTAGTGCCATTCATACTTTTCAAGAAAATCGATTTTTTGTGAAGTTGTGAAACTCTGTCATATTGTATGGGAGGGGGCAGAAGCAGTGAAGCTAATCAAATATTTTTTTCTGATCTTAGTGATAAAACTAATTAAGTATTTATAACAAAATATGAGCTCAATAAACGTTATATGTTCTGAGAAAATCGTCTTAGAGCATTTCATGAAAAAGTGTAGTTTGTATGGGAGGGGGTGGAAGGAGAGGGAGGCAAAGAATTTTTCTACTGTAGATTAAAATTATTATGAAAATAATACATCTCAAAATTCAGACTAATAGCTTTTATATTTTTCGAGTAAATCCATTTATTGTAAAACTACGAAATTGTGTAATTTTGTATGGGAGGGGGTAGAAGGGGTAAACCTAATCGTCTAATTTTTCTTGGCCTTACTCACAATTTTAAATAAATATTTGGTGCACAATTTCAGCCTGCTAAATTTTGTACGCACTGAGTAAATTGGCTTAGAGTAATTCATGACAAGTACAGTTTGTATAGGAGGTGGTAGAACGAGGGGAAAGACACTCATAATTTATACGGTAGATTGATATTATCATAAATGTAATATATTCCAGCTTTTATACTTTTCGAGCAAATCCGTTTATTGTCAAATTGCGCATTTGTGTCATTTTGTATGGGAGGGGGTAGAAGGGGTGAAGCGATTTGGCCCGTTCACGAACTTGACCTTACTTTTTGCTAAAAATGACACACAAAAATTGTTAGCACTATAGCTCAAAGCTTTCGAGAGTTATGCTCTAGAAAGACGCACAGACAGACAAACGGACAGACGGACAGAAGGTCACTCGGAATCGATGTTTTTGAGCGACAACAAATATTTCTGTACCCTTGGCGGCTCTGTGCGAGCGTTATTTCTTAGCGTTACAAACGGTAAGGCAAACACAATATACTCTCAGATTTCATTTAGAGTATAAACATAACAGGGCTAGGATTGATTGATATTTTTCCAAAATTGGTTGAAACTATAATAAAAACATAACAGGGCTACGATTGCGCGTAAAGCGCAATCTTACGATACTCTAGATGAAATAGAATTTTTTGTGATCCCAAAAAATTTCGTATGGGAAGTGTTGGAACGGATGATAGCATTGAACTAATTTTTTCCCCATCATGCTAAAGTAGCTATAAAAATGTTTTATACGAAATGCTTACTCCGAAAATTGAATGGGAACTGAAAAAGTTAGTGAATTAGATTTAGTGAAAATGTGCAGTTTGTATGGGAGGTGGTAGAAAGAGTGGGGGATTTTAGTGATTTTTTCAGAAATAACTAGGAATATTATAAAATTGACATCCCTGAAATTTCAGGCTAGTGCCATTCATACTTTTCAAGAAAATCGATTTTTTGTGAAGTTGTGAAACTCTGTCATATTGTATGGGAGGGGGCAGAAGCAGTGAAGCTAATCAAATATTTTTTTCTGATCTTAGTGATAAAACTAATTAAGTATTTATAACAAAATGTGAGCTCGATAAATGTTATATGTTCTGAGAAAATCGGCTTAGAGCATTTCATGAAAAAGTGTAGTTTGCGTGGGAGGGGGTGGAAGGAAAGGGGGGACGAAAATAATTTTTATGCCGTAAATTGAAATTATAATGAAAGTATTATATCCCAAATTTCGGGTCAATAGCTTTTATACTTTTCGAGCATATCCATTAAATGTCGAATTGCGAAATTGTGTTATTTTGTATGGGAGGGGGTAAAAGGGGTGAAGCTAATCGGCTAATTTTTTTTGGCCTTACTAATAATTTTAAGTAAATATTTAGTGCACAATTTCTGCTCGCTAAATTTTGTACGCACTGAGTAAATTGTAATTCATGACAAGTAAAGTTTGTATGTGAGGTAAAACGAGGGATACGAGGATACGCATAATTTTTATACGATAGATTGATATTATCATAAAAGTATCATATTCCAGGCCAATAGCTTTCTTACTTTTCGAGCAAATCCGCTTATTGTCAAATTGCGCAAATGTGTCATTATGTATAGGAGAGGGTAGAAGAGGTGGAGCGATTTGGCCCGTTCACGAACTTGACCTTACTTTTTTGTCAAAAACGACGTGTACGAAATTTGAGCTCAACGCGTTCTCAAGCTAGAGAACGAACGGACGGACGGACGGATACCCGGTTTTGAGATTTTTGCGTTATTATATAAACTTCATTTTTTTCTCTGAGCCTTATTTTTTAGCGTTACAAACTTTAGAGAAAACTTATAATAATCTCAGATTTAATCTAGAGTATAATTAGTTCTGGCAAAAATTCATTCCTTTAGCTTTGCTAGGAACAATGAAAACCGAATAAATGCATTTTTGGAAATTGTGCATTTGCATGGGAGATGGTAGAAGGAGTAAAGGAATCGGATCAATATTTTTTATCCCTACCGATTTTCACATCATCATAATATGACCTAATTTTGATAGCTGAACTTGTTTCAAAGAAAAATCAACTTCTTTAGATTTCGAAATTTTATGAAATTTGCTTGGGAGGAGGAACTTAAAGTTACCTTTTTGCTAAAAATGACAAAATAATTTCACCACGATAGCTCAAAGCGAGAGTTATGTTGTATATAGACGGACAGACAGACGGACAGACAGTCACTCAGAATCGAAACTCTTGAGCGACAATAAATATTTCTGTGCGACTCTGTGCGAGCATTATTTCTTAGCATTACAAACGGTAAGGCAAACACAATAAACTCCCAGATTTCGTCTAGAGTATAAATATCAAACTGAATTGAATAGCAAACCAATACAATTTTCTTGAAACATTTCACTCAAAATTCAATTCAATAATAATCCTTTGATTGTTTCATCCTGTGCTTTTCCATTCAGTTTAACTTACGTAGCGTAAATAAGTGCCTTTCTTAATAGCTCTTCACAAAAACGGAAATCGTAGTAGGAAGGAAAATTCAAGGATATTCCCATTATATGAATTCTTCAAATTTTCATTATACACCTTTCGTACATTTCCCGAACAGGTATATTGTTAGAACATATTCAAATACGCCGGTTTGTTACAAGCATGAGTGTACGATCAAAGAGATTACTCATGCTCCTTTTTCATTAGGTTTTCAGGACTAATTAAGCCAGTGTCATGAAAATTCGGTAAGTATTACACAATGACGAGAAAGCAAAGGTCTTATATAACGCAATCATCCAGTCATGTATAAATTGTGGACACACATATGTGTATATATTTTTTTTTTTGTAATATATTAGACATTTTACTTTATTATTTTAATAATAAAGTATTGTGATCGACTTGGGAAAAAAAAAAAATTTGCTACCCTGAAATTTCGTTTTTTCGCGTTTCGTGACTAAATTAGCCTAAAAATGCAAAAAAAAAAAATCCGTCTGTCTGTACGCCGTCCGCCGTACGCCGTACGCCGGTGTGTACGCTCAGAGCACATTAACTCCCAAACCATTCGAGATAGAAAGCTCATTTTTGGAGGGATTGTAGGTAGTTGCGGATCTCAGGAGGACACTCATTTTTGGGGGTGTAAGGGTTCAGGGGGAGGCGCGGGGAGCACTTAAACCGAAAACTAAGAATTCAAATATCTCAAACATGGTTACAGGTAGGAAGCTAAAAATCAATGTGCATATAAAAGTATTTGTGGGACAACTTTTAAAATTAATCTAATTTTTTTATCCATTGGGGTGCAAAAAGGGGGGGCTAAAAACCAATTGTCGGCCGAATTTTTTTTTCAAATGATTATATCTTCGAAATTACTTAGCATAAAAAATTTATAATTTTAGACCATCAAGGTGGCATACAGATTCACTGGAATCAGCTTACGTAGAGGCTAATTATTGTAAGGGGGAGAGTCAGGGGGGGTGCAAAGAAAAACACTTAAAAATCAATATCTCGGCTATTTGTTAAGCTATGCAATTGAAACTTAGTATTTATATTAAGCTATACTAAAGAAATATGAAAAAAATATAATATTTGGAGAAAATAGTAGTGGGGGAAAATGGGGAGCATTGAACTTTCCAAAATTTCAAACCATTATATCTCAAAACTGAGGGCAGATATCACATCAAAAATTTGTCAGATCGTAGAACTATATAATTGTTAATTTTGGTAAAAAAATTAAGTGGGGGGGTGTAAGAGGAGGGAGGTGGAAAGCAAAAATGTTGAAAATTTTGAGTAATTTTTTTTGGGCTCTGGTAAAAGATACAGAGTTTAAATTTTGCAGATCAATATATCAATTTATTGTACATACATAAAAAATAATAGAAATTCTACAATTGTTATGCACCGACCCCCCTGGTCTAACGTGCACAAGGTGTTTCATGTGAAATGAAAAAAACACATAAGCTGAAAATTTTTGAATGAAATTTTAAGGTAGAAACTTGAAAATTTGCGAAATGCATTTAAAAAAAATCTATAAAAGAATGAATTATTAACTGGTCGAAAATCTTTAAAACTTCTACCCCCTCCCATACAAAATTATTTTTTCGACCATTTTCAAGAAATCAATTACCACCTAACTATTAAAAGCTATCAATTTGAAATTTTGCATAAGAACTTACAAAAATAATTGAAATGAAATTACGTTAAAAGTTTTGAAATCGCGCTTACCCTTCTACCCCCTCCCATACAAAAGTATGATTTCGACCAATTTCATTAAATCAACTAATAACAAACAAATTGCAAGCTACGAACTTGAAATTTTGTACGAGCACCTAACAACTAAAAAGAAAGAAAATTGCATCACAAGTCTTACGATTCCCCTACCTCCTCTACCCCCTCCCATACAAAATTATTTTTTCGAGCATTTTTATAAAATAAGTTATCAGCTAACTCTTAAAAGCTATCAATTTCAAATTTTGCATTGAAACTTATAAAAATAATTCAAATGAAATTGCTTTCAAAATTTTAAAATCGCGCTTGCCCTTCTACCTCCTCCCATACAAAACTATGATTTCGACCAATTTCATAAATCAACTAATAACCAACAAACTAAAAGCTATGAACTTGAAATTTTATAAAAGCACCTTAAAAGAGAAGCGAAATAAAACTGCATATCAAAATTTACGATTCCCCTACCTACTCTACCCCCTCCCATACAAATGTTCGGTTTTGTGAATGAAAATTCTATGCAACTTCGTCTATGAAACACATTCTACACAGAGAATATTGGACGTGATTAAAAAGCTATTAACATCCACCCACCCTTACTATTACCCCTCCTCCTCCCCTCCATAAAAACCCAAACTTGTAGAAACGAATGAAATATTGTTAAATAGACAACAGCCCTGCTGAAGAACTCCCTTTCACTTAGTCTTCCCTAACCACTCTTACCTGCATATTGACTTTCCACACATCCGCAACATGTCCCAAGAATAATAAAGTTTCGCCCGACTTGTTGGCAGTTTATTTTTAATCCTTCTCACGGTAAACATTCCGTATTCGTATGAATAAGTTTCTCAACTAAACCCGTTTTCTAACTTTATGAAACAGCATTTGAAATTGTCTTTTAATGAAATACCACTATACTAGTGAAAGGAGATAAGTATTTTACAAGTGCACTAGAACTAATAATGACGCAGTCAGGCTTATAGCGAATAAAGTGCTATAGACTTTCCACACAATATGTGTAATGGGTGCCTTTAATGCGATTTATTTGCACTCTCTCTTTAGCCTCCCACTTTTAGTATATCACAATATCAAACCCAATTCGTAATTAGTCTCATCAGTTTAATTGTTGATTGTGATTTTCGGAGAATTCCTGGGTTTTGGAAGGCTGCAAATGACAGGTGAGATGAGTGGTAGTGGCCGTCATTCATGTCACGACCGGCATAACTTTCGATAGTAAACTAAGCTGAAATAATGATAGGTAATAAAGTTAGGTGAAAAGGGACACGTGTTGTCGATTTTCATGTAGATATGTGAACCTTGTTTTATATAAAACAACCCATCCGAGGATATGTAGCGATATCTATAAGTATGAATGTGGAGGGTTATGGCGTATGTTTATAATCCTCGCATGAAATTATGAACATTCAACACGGGCAATTTGTTCGGGATTAATGATGATAACCAGTCGATAATGATGGTGGTAAATAAAGTCTACTGGTCTACCTCTGGTTTTATTTCAGCGTAGAGATTTGTAATCAGACAGGATAATCGATGTGCTATTATTTAACTAAATATGAAACTGAATGACTGAATACTAACTAGCAGGTAAATGCAAATGATCCATTTATGGCGTAATTTTATCATCATGTTTCACATTTAATGCACTAATTATGTTCGTATTTGCTTTCGTGTTTATATTTATAGGGAGTATTAAGAGAGGAATCGATAAATGTAATAAGTCAAAATGCAATCCATTAGTGATTGAAAATTTCAATTAATTGGAGAATGATTCATTTTGTATCGGGTAATAGCATCATTAATTTTGCAGTTTATTTGATATTGTGATTCGTGAGTGTATAACTAAGCTCACTAAATCGACATAAAGTTTTGCGTTATTTGGTAAAACAAAAAATACACTTAAGACTTAGAAATTTTTATACTCAATATGAAATCTGAGAGTATATTGTGTTTGCCTTACCGTTTGTTACGCTAAAAAATAATGCTGAGCTAATTATTCTCCTGTGGGATAGGGGTGGTAGAATTCACCCACAGGTAGTCCAGCTTGCTCTAAAAATAGCAAATGGACACTAACTGGATCATGGGCTTATCACCCGTGATGTTAAATCCTAACTGGAACGAGAAACGTATACAGCCCCTCGGATACGGACGGATTTTACTGTAACAATTTTTGGCATTAGAAAACGGACTATAATTGGCTTCTGGAATGTTCGAACATTGAATGACAGGGAAAGGGCTGGAGTCAATCGGTCCTTGCTCCGCCAATCAGTGATCGACCGTGAAATGGAGCACTATACCATCCAAATCTTGAGCTTGAGCGAGGTCAGATGGACGGGATCAGGAGAAGAACGAACCCCGTTCGGAAACACCATTCTGTACGTTGGTCCTGAGAGTGAAGGCAAAAATTGGCGTGGCGGTCGTCCTTACAACGAGATCGAGAAACAATCTCATCAGCTGGGAACCAATCTCGGACCAGTGCCAGAAACGTCACAATTCTACGGTGCTACGCACTAACTAATACCGCAACACCTGGTGATAAAGAGGAGTTTTATTGCCAACTGAGTACCACTTTCGAATGTGTTCCAAGAGGTCATTTCAGGAGATGTGAACGCCCAGGCTGGCTCTAACAACACTGGACTAGAACACGCCATGGAGAAGTATGGTGACCCTTAGGTCGACGTGTCATGATCTTGGATTAAGAGACCCGAAAACGGCGAATTATTTGTGAAGTTTTGTAGTACTCGGCAAATGGTCATCGGAGAGACCCTTTTTCCACAGAAGAGTCACCATAAAACATCTTGGGTTTCCCCTAATGATGTTACACAGAACCAGATCGACCATTTGGCTATAAGTCGCCGATGGAGAATATGTCTCCTCGATGTGCGAGCGATGCGTGCAGCTGACGTGGGGAGCGATCGCCACTTGATGGTTGCCTGCTTGAGATTGTGCACAGCAGTTATCCAATGACCACAAATTCTTCAAATGAAGCGCAAGCTTAATGTGGATAAGTTCAGAGACCCCAAAAAAAAGCGCGAGTACACCATTCTACGCGAAGAGTCATCCACGTTAGACGAATATGAAATGCGCATACTGGACGCCAATTGGGAGGCAACTATATAGAAACACGATTCTAACTAGTGCTGAAGAATCTGTGGGATATGTGTAAGGCGGTGAGAAACTGTGGATGTCGCAAGACACGTGGGATAAGGATCGGAAAAGCCAAATTGGCAATCATGTCTCAAACCGATATCAACCAACGAACACCCGACCTAAGGTGGAACTACCGCAATGTTCATGGACAGCTTAAAAAGGCTGCTTGACGCAACAAGAGAAAGGTCATTGAAGATCTGGCCAACAAGGCAGAATTTGCGGCTTGGGGATATGGGTTCACTATTTAAAATCATAAAACAGTTGACGAACAGGAATTTCACCACCTTCCGAAGAGATAGTTTCCACCATTTGGTCCATGGCGGGAAGGAAAGCCCCAGGTATAGACGGACTACCAGCCGTACTCCTCAAAGCAGACCCGGAAATAACAGCCGATATATTCCTTCCACTCTTATCTGAGGTGTAGAATGAAGGAAGTTATCCGACTGAAAGAAAGAAGGGCATCATTGTGAAAATCTCGAAGGAGGGCGACCTTCGGGATTGTGGCAATTGGCGTGGTATATGTCTACTTACTGCCGTATCGAAAATCATGGCTAAAGTAGTTCTCAATAGGATTAGTGATGTCCTGAAGGGCACTATCAAAGCTTATCAGGCTGGATTCCGTAACGAGTCGTCTTGTACCGACCATACAAATACCCTACAGATAATATTGGAGCAATCCGCTGAAATGGGTTCGCCACTATATCTCATGTTTGTGGACTTCGAGGAGTCTTTCGACAGCGTTAAGCGATTCCACTAACTCTTATAACGCATTGAATTGTGTTACTGGAGATAAAACTCGGGCTGATAATTGCGATTTGATTTTTGTGGATATTAATAGTCCTGCAGTTCATCAATGTCCTCCTCGCAAGGAAACTACAGTGGGTAGTTCTACCTCTACTAAAAACATTGAAGCCTCATCAAAAGCTTCCGCTAGTAACAAGCCTAAAAAGTCTACGCTCTCGAAGTCAACCCTATTTTCTTTGAGTAGCTCTTAAATGCCTCACTTGGTTACTAATGAATTTTCTTCTACTTTGCCTTCACATTTATATTTACTAACTTCTATACCTCGACCGAAAGCCCTTTTTATTTCTCGACTTGATCCCCCGATGATGTTATTAACTATTTAATTTCAGAAAAAAATTATTTTATCTGGATCAGCAGTGAAATGTGAATAAATAAAGTTGCTAGCTCCATTGCCTCTTTTAAACTTGTTATGGCCAATAACGAACTTTTTAATCGGTTATTAGATAATAATTCTTGGCCGTCTGGAGCATTTCTTAAAAAATTTATTTCTCGTCGTAATAATACACCTGGTTCTGGTCCAAAAAACTTAGACGATTGCCCATTTACTATCAAAACGTAAATGGACTGCGCACTAAAACCCAGGAGATATTTGCTTCAAGCCAGAATTCTTCTTGTGATGTTATTGCTTTTACTGAAACGGGACTAAACTGTAGCTTTTCTGACAGTGAACTCTTTAGTTCAGACTTCCAAGTCTTTAGTAGGGATTGATGTGTTTCCGATTTGATATTGAAAGGTGGTGGATTGTTATTAGCAGTCCGAAGCTGCACTAATTGTTTAGTTGTTGACGTACCGAACCCTCACTGTCCGGAGATCTTGTGTGTTAAACTTGTATTTAGCAATAAGGATATTTATGTCTTTTTAACATAAATTCTGGTTTTTTATTCGGATTTCTGTGCCTGTTCCGTGGAAGAGAGCGTATCATCAATTTCGATCATTGATGTCTTACACCCTCCTATTAACATATTTCTTATAATTGACGAGGAGCATATTTTTAGTCCTAGCGAGAAAGAGCTAACTTTTGATTTTAGCAAAACCGATTTTTCACGATTGGACTATCTTATCTAAATTTCAACTTTGAAGAAATGTTTGACAATCCTGATTTTGAAGGAGCCGTAGTTGATTTTTATTATATTCTGCACCAATTTTTTGTTGCTTCATTTCCTTTTACTTATCGAAAAAATAACTCATTGTTGTATCCTTGGTACACGAGTGAGTTGCGTGCGATTCGCAACTCTCGCAATGCTGCGTAGAATAGGTATACTAGGACAAAGAATGACACTGATTTTCGTTTGTATAAAGTATATTATATATATTATCGCTTATATTCTGAATATTTACTTAAAGTGCAGTTGGATATTATTAAAGATCCTTTGAAGTTTTGGAAGTTTGTTAATTGTAAGCGTAAATCTGATGGTTATCCAGCTTCTTTTCAATTCCTTGGCAACAATAGTAACGATAAATTTACTATTTGTAATTTTTTTGCCACATTCTTCAGTTGATCTTTTTCTGATACTAACTTTATCCCTGACATGTTGTACTTTGATAACTTTAGAGGTATTGCTTCAACTACTTTGTCTCCTATACCGATTTCTTAAAATGATATAGTTAACCATATTTCTTGCCTTAAGGATGTTTCTTCTCCTGGCCCAGATGGTATTCCTGCAGTTGTCCTTAAACGCTGCTGTCTCTCTATTGCTGAGCCACTCTCCCTCTTCTTTCAACGGTCGTTAAAAACTGGGATTTTCTCGAACGTCTGGAAGTTCTCCTTTATCATACCGACTCAGAAAAGCAGTGCAAAATCTGATGTTGTCAACTATCGAACAATAGCTAAACTGTCAGCTATTCCAAAGCTTTTTAAGTTTGTAGTGTATGAGTGCCTGTCGTTTCACTGTAAATCCCTTATTTCAAGTATACAACATGGTTTTGTCAAAAATAGGTCAATGGTCACTAATCTGATGGAGTTTACGAATAAATCCATTGTGGATATTGAGGAGGGTAAGCAGGTGGATTGTATTTATACTGATTTTAGTAAGGCTTTCGATAAACTACGTCATTACATTATTTTGTTGAAATTAGACATGTTGGGTTTTCCTGCATGGTTTATTAATTGGATTAAGTTATATCTATTTAATAGAACTTATCAAGTTATCTTTCGAGATTGTACTTCTAAGCCATTTACTGCGCATTCTGGTTTTTTTTTACAGAATGACCTGTGTTATAGACAATTTCGGCCTTTATGTGCAATGCACAAACACAGTCATGGAGGGAAGGAATGGGTTTGGGAAGGTTGGGGAACGGAAGTGAGAACGACCGTAGCGAGTGGAGAAGCTGGTATATTGCTCAGTTGTACTGCCTGCTTACTGACAAACATTTGCAGATGTTATGGGGGACTGAATGATAGAAAGCAAACAGAAACCATCTACTGAGTATCTAGGCCTTCTTGAAGTGGAACTGTTTCACTTTTACACCATTTCCCCATTTTATTGCGAATAATTTTTTATCACCAATAGAAACTGAAAAATTTGCGCTTAAAAAAATCCCGTCTGGAGTGGGAATCAAACCCACGATCTATTGACTGAAAAGTAAGCACGCTGCCCACTACGCCACGGAAGCCTCAAGAAACCATTTGGGGCCACTTTTGTTTGTCCTTGCCATTAATGATGTTTCCTCTGTTCTTAAATACTCGGAAGCACTTATTTATGCGGTCTCTGAGTTCCAACTCTGACAATTTTCTTCAGGAAGATTTGATTAATTTTAGTAATTGGCGTCCCCACAATGATCTTCGTTTGAATGTGGATAAATGTCATGTTATGTCATTTACTAGGAACGTCTCACCGTTTATAATAATATATAGTCTTAATGACTGTATTTTAGATCGTGTCAACTCTATAATTGACTTAGGTGTTACATTTGACCAGAAACTTGATTTTAGCTTGCATATAAATTAAATTGTGCAAAAGGGTAACTCTATGTTGGAATTCACCAGACGCTTATCCAAGGAATTTAACAATTCCTTTGTTAGATTGACTCTTTATAACACCTTCGTTAGATCTCCCCCTGGATATGCTTCTCAAATTTGGTCTCCTTATTATGATGAGCACATTAGAAGAATTGAATCACTTCAGCGTAAATTCGTGAGAATAGCCTTATGCCACCTTAATTGAAGTGATAGAGTTCGCCTTCCTCCTTATATTGATAGACTTAAACTATTAGATATGCCGTCACTCTCGAAACGTCGTGAGGGAGCTGATGTAGTTTTTGCTCATCGACTTCTTACAGGTTTAGTTGATTCTCCTCCACTATTGAGTTTGATGCAGTTTGCTGTTGATCCATTTTTACCAAGGCAGCCTAGATTGCTACAGATTTGCGTTCACCGGACAGACTATGGTATGAATGAGCCGATTTCGCGTCTCGCGAGAGAAGTTAGTTAGAATGCTGATGTATTCAACTTCTCTATTGATAAGCTAGGCTTAAAGCGTAGACTTAATGCTAGTTGATACCAATTTTTTGTAAATTTTTTTTTGTTTTGTGTTATTGTTATTTATGTACTTGGTGTAGGGATGTTGTTGTTTGTTTCGTCCCTTCACTAAATAATGAGCCAGAGGATAATTCGATTTCCATCTTTTAATTTGGAATCGATTTATGGCAATTTCTTGCATTAAAGAATTCCGATAGTGATTACATGTGGAATGTTTTGCGTAGGAGAGTTATTCCAGATAAGGTCATCGCAATGATTAAAGAATCCTACGAAGATGCGATGTGTCGCGTCTTGCATAGATGAGAGCTGTCCGAGAGCTTTCCTGTGCGAGCGGATGTCAGACAAGGCTGCATGTTATCACCAACCCTGTTTCTGGTGGTAATAAATGACATCTTGAAAGCTGCACTGGAACGATGGGAAGGTAAAGGTCTTCAATTGAGACTTTTTAACATCTTAACTTACCTGGATTATGCCGATGACGTGTGTTTGCTTGCACATAACCGTTCGGACTTAGCGTCAAATGTTCGCTCATTGCATTCTAAATGCAAAGATGCGGGAGTGAAAATAAAAGAGCAATATATGCACATAGGTTCGAACGTAAGCACACCGATTGTTCTTAACGGACAAGATGTAGAAGAGGTGCAAGATTCGCCTTTCTGGAGGTTAAGAGAGATCGCATTTCGCACGAAGCGATTTTTTGACGGATGCGTCAAATCAATATTGTTATTTGATTGTATTACGTGGAACCTGTCCGTTCTACTTACCAAGAAACTACGAACTTTCGTGAACTAATGCCTCCGACCCATTTTAGGAATATTTTGGCCAGAAGTGATCACCAACGACGAACTTTGGAGGACAACTGGACAGACTAAAATCGGCATTGAGGTTCGAAAGCGGAAGTGGCAGTAGATCGGTCACACGATGAGGAAACCAGAGCGAAACATCGCCAAACAGGCTCTGGATTATAATCCTCAAGGAGGACGTCGAGTTGATCGATTTTTGCCATAATTAATTTTATTCTTATTGCAACCAATTTCGGAAAAACTATCAACTTCACTTCACTGTTTGTACCCTCTCCCATAGAAATATTTCGAAATTTTGGAACTACAATAAAAATATTTTTCTTCAAAACCGTCAAAGCTATCAACTTTTAATTTTGAGAAAAGTATACTACTGCAAATGTCATTGATATCGAAAAATTTGGTTTTGATTCGAATACTAAAATATCCAAAAATGCCCAATTTTGGTAAATGCATTTAATCGATTTTCACTGAAACCAGAAAAAGTAAAAACTTAAAATTTTGTCAGAATTTCTACTTCTTGTACCCCCCTCTCCCCCCCAAACACACAAACTTCGACATTAGAAATTCGATGTTAATAAACAGATTCAAAATCATCTAAAACCTCCCACTTTCTCTGCCACCTCCCATACAAATGCCATAAATTCAGATAAAAATTGTGCAATTTCCTCCAAAGTTATGAAAGCTACAAACTGTAAACTCTGCATGAAACATTTTGTGTACCACGTTCAGTGTTATATACAAAAATTACAAACCTCCCTCTCTGTTTTATCAATTATATCGGATATATAATCTGCTCAATTTAATGGCTCTTTGAAGACAATGCTTTGTATTTCATTGAAGTCAGAACCAGAAATTATTCTTAATAAATGATTTCATTCTTAATGAAAGCATGTTAGTCGCATTTGTATGGGACAGGCTTGTGATCAAGTCAATCCCGAGATCATATAAGTATTGAAGAGCGTTAAGGACATGGGTATAGTTGTAGCTTGGGTTTTTTTAAAAAAAATGGTAGCATGCGTTTATTAAAACAAGCCCAAAAAAAAAACATTGAGCTTAAGAACATAACTAGACTTCGATTGTGCGTAAAGCCCAATCTTGAGATGAAATCGAAATTTTTGTGATCTTAAGAAATTTTGTATGGGTAGTGGTAGAAGGAGTGACAGCACTGAACTAATTTGATTGTATCAAATTTAAGCTCCAAAAAATGAATAGATACTGAGAAACTAAGTGCATTGGATTTAGTGAAATTTTGCAATTTCTATGAAAGGTGGTAGAAGAAGTGGGGTGTTTTTGGCGATTTTTCGAGAAACAACTATATTCGTCATGAAATTTATATGTTTTAAATTTCAGATCAGTAACATTCACACTTTTAAAAAAAATCGAATTTTTGAAAAGTCGTGGAATTGTGTCCCATTTTATGGGAGGGGGCAGAAGGAATGGAGGTAATCAGTTAAATTTTTTCCCGATATTAATAATAATTATAATTAAGGATTTAACACAACATTTTAGCTCGATGAAAGGTACACGTAAAATTGGTTTAGAGTATTTAATGAAAAAGTGCTATTCATAAGGGGGGTGGTGGAGGGAGTGGGAGGTTTTTAGTAATTTAATGAGAAATAACTACAATCATCATGCAACTGATATATTTTAAATTTCAGCTCAGTAACTTTCACACTTTTCAAGAAAATCTAATTTTTGAAAAGTCGTGGAATTGTGTCACATTACATGAAAGAGGGTAGAAGGAGTGAAGCTAATTGATTAATTTTGTCCATATATTAGTAATAATGCTAATTGTGATTTATTGCATGATTTTAGCTGGATGAAAGATACGTACTGAGGAAATTGGAGAAAATATTTCATGAAATAGTGTATTTTCCACCACCATGGGAGGTGGTGAAAGGAATGGGGGTATTCAAATAATTTGTATACTAAAAGATTGCATTTATAATAGAAATAACATGTTCTAGATTTTTAAGTAATAGCTCTTATGGTTTCCACGAAAATTTAATTTAATATGTTTTTTTGAAAATGAGTCACTTTGTATAGGAGCGGGTAGAAGGCGTGAGGGGAGCAGCCTTAATTGAGTAAATTGGCTGACCATTAAAATTTAAAGGTGGCATCAGATTTTTACGGTTTTTGAAAAGCTTATTCACCTGTTTTATTCATCATTTAGATAAGTGTAACAGCTAAAGTGTAGCCTAGTGGGTAGTAAGTTGGTTTACAATGCGAAGGTCGTGAGTTCACAGATAGAGGGTTGTGCGATGAGCTAACAACCCTTTCGCAATAAGTAATGAAAATGCTAAGGAACCTAAGGAATTTGGGTTGTCGTACCATTGAAGAAGAAGTAATGTGTTTCATTCCATTGTTTTATTTCTTGAGTCTTTAATTTGGAATTGAATTGTGGAATTGAGCTTATTGACATATTTTTTCGTTGGATTAAATTTTGCTTTTTTGACAAACTTTTTTGATTCTCATTATCTCTGCAGTACAAGAACATTGGAGAAGATAAAATAATACTCACTATAATTATTCCAAAGCTATTCTTATCTACTGTTAACAGTTTTTGCAATTTATTGTTTCGCTTAACTTTCCGGCCAACATTATCTTAGAATGAAACTATCTACAATATGTATAACGAAAAACACCGGATTAATCGAAACTGCAAACTGTTTCGGCAATAGAAATCCCACGATCCTGAATATTATTGAAAATTTAAACGAAATCTCTAATTACAACTCCTGAGCTTTAATCGAAATTTAATATTTCTCCCCCTGAAAAATCGACCTCCCTTTATTCGAACATGTTCATTTTCCATAATTAATTCAGAGTAAAGATTTTCGTTAAAGACGACGAAAACTTTCATCGGTTACTTTACTTGTTTTGGTGTATGTTAAAGGTGTGCTACTCACCTTTAACATACCCAAACATTAAATATTGCGTTAGTTCGAAAACTCCCGCATTAAAATTTAATTCAATAAAAACGGAAACATAAAGCGAAAAATACAGTCGACAGGAAAACGCGTGACCAAAGTGAATAATAAATTATGTCGAGAGAAGGAAGCTAGTGAACTTACTTGTAAGAAAATTAGGTTAACAGGTCGAATATTTCGAAGATATCGCTTATTCCAGGATTTGATTTCCCAAACAATTTGCATTCATTTTCTTTTTTCCTTTTTGATCTTTCGAAACATGTATAAGTAAGCAAAATAATGTTAATTACGAAATTGAATGCGTTTTCTATTTATTTCAAAATTATTTCATTTCACATTAATTTCAAATAGAAAATATTTTTTTTTGTTTTCACAATCACATAATGATTTTTTTTTTGTCACATTTAAAATGAAATTAATTAAATCTAACACTAAATCAAAACAAGGACACCTCTCAAAGAAAAATAGAATCGACTAAAACGCTTTTACACATAAAAATAACAAGATCAACAATAACTCTCAGCTATATAATATCTCGAAAAGATTTTTCTTCTTTTAATCAGAATTCGCGAAAAACAAAATCGAACCTTCCATTCGGAATGCGTTTTCACGAAAAACTGATTCTTTGAATCGCACTCATGTAACCGTATCTCCGAAAACTGGTCGAAAATTTTCCCGACCAACCCCCTCTGCCCACCCGAAAAAACATATGTGTTTTGGTCGAAAAGCTTCGGATACCGAACCATCTAAGGGCTTGTAAGCGCAGGCGTCTATTATGGTAGAATTGTTGTTGCAGTCGTGCCCCACGTGGTATTTTGCACTTCTTCAATAATATACAAGGCACACAAAGTTGGATGCTCTGATGATGATAAAGAAGAAGATGTCATTCATAGCATACTGTGGCCTTCGAAGTGGTATATGGTATAGCTACAACACTTTTTAGATAAATTCCGTTCTGGTGCTTACTTAAAGTATATCTATACATACGGTGAAAAATTCTTTTCTGTTTTCTTATTTTTTCGAGTTCAATAACGATCTCACGTATATCCCAGACATAAATGACAGATTGGTGGTAGAAGTGGGATTGTACTACTCTTACGTTACGATTTTTCGGACAAATTTACAATTATTATTATCATTATTGTAATGGAATCGAAAGTAATGCCTGTAGAATTTTTATTTTATTTTATATAACTTAGAAATTTTTATGGAAAATTTTAAAATTTAAGAAATTGTATTTCACTGGGCTGGAGTAGCGCTATTTATTATGTACATTGAGAAAGTATCAAAATTAATGGGCATAGAAGCAGTGAAACGTAACCGGCTTTTTTCTATTTAACCCCTATTTACCCTTCCTACTTCTGATTAGATGTTAGATTGAAAAGTTTTTCTTGAGGGTTGATGAAGAATAAGTTTTGTTCGGAGTAAACTTTGAGAGATATAAATTTGTAATCAGATGTTTCCGATTTAGTTAGAGAAGTATTTGTATTGAAGCAACTATTGCCCAGGAAACCCCTACAGTTTAATTTAGGCTCCGTACAGACAATTATTATTTTTCTAACCAAAAACTCTGAGCAATGGTAACAGATACAGCGGTTATTTTATCGATTACTTAATGGATATTGAATTACTTCGAAAACTTTTTCGGTTACATTCTGGATAACCAAAAAATAATCGTTCAACCTTTTCTCTTTTTTGGATTACGAACTAATATAGAATCAAATCAAACAATGAAAGCAACTTCAAATTTTTACTAGATTTTATTTAATATAAATAAATGTGCAAAACTTATTCCTTCAGACTTCGGTCTTCCAAAAATTCATGAAGAGAATACCCGGCATCGACCCATCAATCATTCAAACAACAAACAATGTAAAAGTGAAACAGTTTCACTTCTAGAAGGTCTTTATGCTCAGAAGAGGTTGCGATTTGCTTTCTATCATTCAGTTCACAATAATTTATCTTAACTCTGCAAGCAATCGGAAAGAGCGGCTATGAGATCTCCAATTTTACCTGTCATAATCAATGGCGCGACAGCCCAAATCGGCCCTGGCCTCCTGAATTCGTCGCCTCCAGTCGTCTCGACCCAAAGACCGCGTCGTCCAACTGCTAATTTTACTAGATGAGATCTGAGAGTATATAGTGTTTGCCTAAAAATTTGGAACGCTAAGCAAATAATACTCCCACATACTCGCCAAGCATACGGAAACATTTGTTGTCACTCGAAAGCTTTGATCCCAAGTGACCGTCTGCCCGTCTGTCTGTCCGACTGACTTCAACTTTGCTCTCGAAAGTTTTGACCTATCGTGCTGAAATTTGTCATATGTAATTTTTAGCAAAAAAATAACTTTAAGCTCGTGAACGGACTCCATCCCCTCACTCCTTCTACCCCCTCCCATTCAAGTTTCATGAAATTTAAAGAAATTGATTTTCCTCCGAAAGTATTTCAGGTATTGACTTGAAAATTAGGTCATAGTATAACAGCGTAAATATCATTAACGTAAAAAAATATTGATCTGACCCCCCTCCCATACAAATGCACAATTTTCGAAAATGTATTTATTCAGTTTGCATTGCAACTAGCAAAACTAAGAAAACCAATATTTTTCATAATTAATTTTGTTACAATTGCAACCAATTTTGAAAAATCTATCAACTTCACCTCACTCTATCTATTCCATTCATAATTCACGACATTTCGGAATTTCAATTAAAATTTTTTTTCCAAAACCGTCAAAGCCATAAATTTTAAATTATGAGAAATGTGTACTATTACAAATATCATTGATGTCGAAAAAATTGGTTTATTTCGACCCCCTCCCATACAAATGCACAATTTTGGTAAATGCATTTAATCGATTTTCATTGAAACTAGAAACATGACAGAATAATGATTTGGAGTGAAACCCAGTCATATGATACTTTAGATGAAATGGGACAGAGTTTAAAGTACTGGAAAATATATCATCTCAAATTCTTTCAAATAGTGTACTGTGACCTCTGTATGGGAGATGGTAGAAACTGAGGCGGGAGGTTTGTAATTTTACTTTATTATTCTAATAATAAAGTATTGTAATCGACACAAGAAAAAAAAAATTGCTACCCTGAAATTTTTTTTTCGCGTTTGATGATTAAATTAGCCTAAAAATGCAAAAAAAAAATCCGTCCCGCCGTACATATGGACTCATATCTCCGTGACCGTTAAAGGTAGAATGTTCGTTTTTGAGTGGATTGTTGATAGCTCTATTTTTGTAAATTTAGGGGGGGTGTTAGGTGGAAGGGGGATGCGGGGGAAGGGAGAAAGTCGAAAAATACACTTGCTAATATCTCCACCACGAATGTAGATAGAAAGTTGAAAATCGATGCAGATATAGAGAAGGTTGTGGGACAAACTTTAAAAATAATTTAATTTTTTTATCCATTGGCGTCCGAACAGGGGGGCTAAAAACAAATTGTCGGCCGAATTAATTTTTCAAATAATTATATCTTCAAAATTACTTATCGTAAGAAACTCATATTTTGAGATCGTCAAGGTGGCATACAGTTCCATTGGAATCAACTTAGAAAGTGGCTAATTATTGTAAGGGGGAGGGTCAGTGGGGTTCAAGGAAAAACTCTTAAGAATTAATATCTCAACTATCTCTTAAGCTATGTAACTGGAACTTGAAATATATATTAAGCTATAATAGGAAAATACAAAAAAAATATAACATGTCGAAATAAGGGTAGTGGGGGGAAATGGGGAGCATTTCAAAAATGGCGCACTTTTCAAAATTACAAATCCTTATATCACAAAAAATAGTTTAAATCGAAAATTTGTCAGATTATAGAACTACATAATGGTTAATTTTGGTAAAAATTTTGAGTTGGGAGGTGTAAGGGGAGGGAGGTGATAAGCAAAAATATCGAAAACTTTGAGTGAATTTTTTAGGGCTCTGGTGAAAGATACAAAGTTGAAATTTTATTTGATGTACATACAAAAACAATAATAACTTGATCCATAATTGTTATAAACCGACCCCCCCGGTCTAACGTGCACAAGGTGTTTCATGTGCATTGAAAAAAACACATAAACTGAAAATTTTTGAGTGAAATTTTAAGGTATAAACTTGAAAATTTGCAAAATGCATTTAAAAAAAATCCCTAAATATACGAAATATTAACTGGTCGAAAACCTTTAAGCCCTCCCATACAAAATTATTTTTCAAACATTTTTAAGAAATCAATTATCATCTAACTATTAAAAGCTATCAATTTGAAATTTTGCATAAAAACTTATAAAAATAATTCAAATGAAGTTGCTTTAAAAGTTTTGAAATCGCGTTTTCCCTTCTACCCTCTCCCATACAAAACTATGATTTCGACCAATTTCATTAAATCAACTAATAACCAACAAACTGAAAGCTACAAACTTGAAATTTTATACAAGCACCTTACAAGACAATCGAAATAAAACTACATATCAGTTTTTACGATTCCCCTACCTTCTCTACCCCCTCCCATACAAATGTTCGGTTTCGTGAATGTAGAAGACACCGAATTTTATGAAAATTCTATGCAACTTCGTCTATGAAACACATTCTATACAGAGAATATTGGACGTGATTCAAGCAATTAATTAAAAAGCTATTAACATCCACCCATTCTTACTATTACCCCTCCTCCTCCCCTCATAAAAACCGAAACTTGCAGAAACGTATGAAATAATGTTAAATTAACAACAGCCCTGCCCAAGAACTCCCTTTCACTTAGCCTTACCTAACCACTCTAACCTGCACATTGACTTTCCACTCATCCGCAACTTGTCCCAAGAATAATAAAGTTTCGCCCGACTTGTTGGCAGTTTATTTGTATATGACACCGAACGTGTCGATGAATTTCTAGCTTTTATTATTTTCAAAGAAATTGGATATAATTTTCCTGAAATTGGGGCTTTTGTATGGGAGGTGGTAGAGGAAGTGAAGAATTTTCTACTATTTTGAAACTGCTTATCAACATCCTTATCACCGTACTTTGTTTTAATTTCAAAATCGATAGCTCTCATATGTTCGAAGGAGAAATGCGTTTCTTGAATTTATAATATAGAAATTTGTATGAGAGGGGAAGAAGGAATACAGCGAAGCTTATACAAAATTTATATATATTTATACTCTAGATTAAATCTGAGAGTATCATAAGTTTGCCACAAAGCTTGTGACGGTAAGAAATAAGGCTCGGACAAAAAAATTAATGATGCAGAAGTTCATATAATCACTCAAAAATTTCAAAACCGGATGTCCGTCCGTCCGTCCGTCTGTCCGTCCGTATCCTCTCTAGCTTGAGAACGCGTTGATCTAGAAAGTTCAAATTTTGTACACATAGTTTTTGACAAAAAAGTAAAGACAAGTTCGTGAATGGGCCAAATCGCTCCACCCTTCTATCCCCTCCCATACAAAATTACACAATTACGCAGTTTATCAATAAACGGTTTTTCTCGAAAAGTATATATGCTATTGGTATGAAATTTGGAATATAATACTTTTATAATGATTTCATTCTACTGTATAAGAATTATTTGTGTCCCCTTCTCCTTCCACCACCTCCCATACAAACTGCACTTTTTCATGAAATGCTCTAAGCCAATTTACTCAGTGCGTATATAATTGATCGAGCTGAAATTGTGCACTAAATTTTTATTTATAATTATTAGTAAGACCAAAAAAATTAGACGATTAGCTTTACCCCTTCTACCCCCTCCCATACAAAATGACACAATTACGCAATTTGTCTATAAACGGATTTTTTCGAAAAGTGTAAAAGTTATTGATCTGAAATTTGGAACATATTACTTCTATAATAATTCCAATCTGCTGCATAAAAATAAAAACATTTTTCTTCATCTAGAGTATCGCACGATTGGGCTTTACGCACAATCGTAGTCCTATTATGTTTTTTTTAGTATTTATTACAATTATTAATGGACAAATTCTAACAAAATATTAAGTTTGTACTTTTTCTAGTTGTCATGGAAACCGATATAATGCATTTACCAAAATTATGCATTTGTGTGGGAGGTGGTAGAAGGAGTATACGGATCAAAACATATTTTTTCGTCGTCAGTGATATGTCTATTACTTTCAGAAAGATTTCAAGTCGATAGCTTTGGCAGTTTCGTAGAAAAATAATAATTTAAATTAAATTTCGTAAACTTTGTATGGGAGGGGGTAGAAGGAGTAGAGTGAAGTTGATAATTTTCTTAAAACTGGTTGTAATTATAATGAAATTACCACTGACAAAATTTTTTTCATTTGGCTTCGCTAGCTTCAATGAAAATCGAATAAATACCTTTTTGAAAATTGTGCATTTGTATGGAAAGGAGTAGAAGGAGTGAGGGAACCGAATCAATATTTTGTGATGCTAATGACATATATTTTTATGCTTTTATCCAAATTTCAAGTCAAGCCTTAAATAGTTTCGAAGAAAAATCAGTTTCTTAAATTTTCGAAATTTTATGGAATTTGTATGGGAGTGAGGGATATTCATTCCGTTCACGAACTTAAAGTTACATTTTCGCTAAAAATTACATACAACAATTTTCATCACGATAGCTCAAGGTGTTGGAGACTTATGTTGTAGACAGACGGACACTCCTTCCCATTTCATCTAGAGTATCGTATGATTGGGCTTTACGCCTATAATTCTGTTATATTTATACTCTATATGAAATCTGAGAGTATTATAAGTTTGCCACAAAGTTTGTAACGCCAATAAATAAGGCTCTGAGAAAAAAATAGTTGAGTTAGAAGTTCAAATAATCACTCAAAAATCTCTAAACCGGATTCACGTCCGTTCGTGTCCTCTCTAGCTAGAGAACGCGTTGGGCTACAAAGTTCAAATTTTGTACACGTAGTTTCTGACAAAAAACTAAAGTCAAGTTCTTGGACGGGTCAAAACCCTCTATCCATTCTACCCCCTCCCATACAAAATGACACAATTACGCAATTTGTGAATAAACGGTTTTTCTCGAACAGTCAAAATGCTATTGATCTGAAATTTGGGTTATAATAGTTTTATGATGATTCCATTCTACTGCACAAGAACTATTTGTGTCCTCCCTCTCCTTCCACCACCTCCTATACAAACTGCACTTTTTCATGAAATGCTCTAAACCTATTTACTCAGTGCGTATACAATTTATCGATTTGAAATTGTGCATTAAATATTATTTAGAATTGTTAGTAAGACCAAAAAAAATTAGACGATTAGCCTTACCCCTTCTATCCCCTCCCATACAAAATAACACAATTTCGCAATTTGACATTAAACGGATTTGCTCAAAAAGTATAAAAGCTATTGTTCTGAAATTTGGAATTTATTACTTTTATAATAATTCCAATTTGTTGTTTAAAAACTTGTTTGAGTCCTCCCTTTCCTTCCTTCACCTCCCATACAAAGTTTTTTATGAAATACTACAAACCAATTTACTCAGTATGTATCAAAGTATCGAGCTGAAATTATGGAATAAATATTCATTTGGAATTATTAGTAAGTCCAAAAACATTAGGCGATTAACTTCACTCCTTCTACCTCGTCCCATACAATTTGACACAATTCTACAGCTTTACCAAAAGTCGATTTTCCTGAAAAGTATGAATGCTACGGATCTGCAATTTAAAATATGTCAATTTACAGTTATTTCTAAGAAAGTCATTACATAACTTCACACTTCTTCTACCACCTCCCATACAAACTGCACAATTTCACTAAATTCAATACATTAATTTTCTCAGTACGTATTAAATTTTTGAATCCTAAATTTTGTATAAAATATTTTGATGGCAACTCTAGCTTGATGGGAAAAAATTAGTTCAATGTCGTCGCTCCTTCTACCACTTCCCCAGCAAAATTTCTTAAAATAAAAAAATTTCTAGAGTATAGAGCTGTACGCCCAATCGTAGTCCTGTTTTGTTTTTTTAATCAGCTTACTGCTGTCTTTGAAATGTTTTAAAATACTAAAAGTTTATATGTATATTCCAGTTTTACATTAATCAAAATGGGAAAAATTATGCACATAATTTCGTCTAGCTTGAATATCACAGTGAATTTCGGTTTCAAAACGCTCTGCTGTAAAATCTTTAGTTTGAGACTTAGATCCCTCGATTTGTCAACCGACGATATATAAGCGAACGAAATATTGATTCAATGTTGTCCAGCTATTGATCTTAGTTGCAGTTAAGTGTTAAATAATTGACAATAGTCATACCTCAGAACTCCCATTCAGTTAGTCTTCCCTATCCACCCTAATCTGCATGTTGACTTCCAACGTATCCTCAACTTGTCCCTAGAATATTGAAGTTGCGCCCGACTTGTCGGCAAAGTTTTTTTAGCGGTGCCTAAAAAAAATTTTAAAGTTTTCAACATTTTGGACAGAAAAATACGTAAAAAACAATGCAGTACTACGATTACTCGTCAAGCCTAAACATGCGATACTCCAGATGAAATATAAATTTGTGAGATCTGTATTGAACCATCCTTTAATGTGTAATGCAAAGTTAGATCGACATTGAGAAGGAAAACAAGTGGAAATTGGGAAGTTAAGAGGGAAACGTAGGGGATAAGTCTGAAATGGCTGTGGACGCTGTTCTTGAATTGCTGTAGACTGTTCTCCACTGGCAACAGACCGCCGGTAATAAATTCAACATCCTTGACGTTCGAGGAATGAAGGACTGCCTGAATTCCACTATTCTTCATGGCAAATGCTTCACGATATAGTCGTGAGCGCGCGCACCTTCGCGAGTAAGATAAAAGAATAAGAATATATCCTAAAGAATTAAATTCATTATAAGTTCCAAGTTATTAGAAATTAAAGTTTCGAATAAAATGTGATTGTTGTAAATTTTTGAAAATGAGTCATCCTTCTCCTCCATTTCATACAAAATGGAGGAGAAGGATGACCCTTTCACGAGCTTCAATTTACTTTTACGTCTAAAACGACGTGTGCAAAATTTTAAATTTGAGAACGAACGGACGGACAAACAGCACAAAAGACAGACAGACTGACGGATGAACATCCGGTTTCGAAATTGTTATTGCTTCCTCCGAGCCTTTTTTCTTAGCGTTACAAACTTTAAAGGAAACAGATTTCATCTAGAGACAGCTGATTTATTTTTTTCAAAAATAATTAATAATAGTTTTTTTATAAAAAGAAAATAAATATTAAGTAATTATTAAATTTCAAACGTTAGAAAAATATGGCGAATAGTAGAAAACTTCTCAGCGATTCTTGCAACAAACCTGCGATTTTATCAAGCAGTAAGGTGGTAGTGTGTGGCAGACCTAGAATCAGATAAAATTAAATTATGGTTTTGTCGTTTTTGCAAGTCCGAACAAAAGAAAGACGGTCAACAATGGCAGGTCGATGAGACAGTTTAGAATCTGTCTAAGTACTTCTTGCAATTGAGATTCGTGGGACTCCGCATAGCTGGTTTGAAAGTTATTTTACTTCAAGATCCCATTATGTGATGGTTGACAATGTCAGCAGTGCTCTACTTCCTATCACTAGTGGTGTTCCACAAAGAACTGTATTGTGTCCAGTTCTATACACGAACTCTATCGAAAAACTGGACCTCAGATGTGCAATATCACTCTATGCAGACAACATATCACTAATATATACAATAATATAAACAAGGATCTCGACAAAATAAATGTATGGATCAATGCACATAAATTAATTGCTGATTCGGAGAAAACCAGGTATATTTTCTTCAACGAGCCACCAGAAACTGAACTAAGGACTGGACACGAAAGTTTTGCACATGTTTTACCTGCTAGTTATAAAATGAAGCAAAGTCTGGCAACGCTAACTGTGCACTGGGTTGTTTCAGTGATTCATGTGGTTTATTGAGGCAATTATGAAATATGGTTCCTTTGACGTATTACTAGTCATGAGTTCGAATAGAGAAGACGTGCGTAAAAAAATTTTGCGAATTTTTTCGGAAAATAAGTGTTTTTCGTATTCCGCGATTGCAAAAAAAGTGAAATGTTCGCGATGGACGGTCAAGCGCGCTATAGACAAGTTCAACGAAGGGTTCTCAGTGAAAGACAATCCCAGAAGTGGAAGGCCAAAAGGTGCGAGTGATCCAAATTTGGAAAAAAAGGTAGTTGGCTTCATTGAAAGGAACAGATCGATGTCAATTCGTGACTTGGCAAAAAAGTTCGGTGTGAGTCATTCTTTAATAAATAAAATAAAAAAATGGAATAATATAAAGACATTCAAAAAACAAAAATGTGCAAAACGAACCGTCAAGCAAAAACAAGAGGCTATTAGAAGGTCAAGAAAGTTCTATAAAAAAATTTGCGATGAAAACGCTTGCATTGTAATGGATGACGAATCATATTTTAAATATGATTTCAGTACACTACCTAGACCTCAATACTACAGTGCAAAAGACAAAAGGGATGTTTGTGATGTCGATTAACACATCCAGGTTGAAAAATTTGGTAAAAAGGTGCTGGTGTGGCAAGCTATCTGCCAATGTGGGATGAGAAGCAATCCTTTTTTCATAGAAGGGACCGTTAACACTGATGTTTATGTTGAGGAATGTCTGAAAAAGAGATTGATGCCTTTTATTAAACGTCATGACGGCAATATTATCTTTTGGCCTGATCTAGCAACATCCCATTACGCAAAAAAGACGCAGGATTGGCTTAAGGAAAAAAACATTAATTTTGTGGGAAAAGAGATGAATCCACCCAACGTCCCGGAGCTCAGGCCAATAGAAAGATATTGGGCTCTAGTGAAAAGTGTTTTACGGAAGGACAGAAGAAGTGCAACTTCACTGCAGAATTTTTCGCGTTTGTGGTCCATAGCAAGCAAGAAAGTAGCGGATCGGGTTTTGCAGAATTTAATGTCTTCCATCAAGAAAAAATTGCGAGAATTTAGTCGACAAGCTATTAATTAAAAAAGTTAACTTGATTTTTTGTAATATATGTTGTGCTTTATTGTAAAAAAAAATAAAATGAAAAAAACTTTATTCTACCTTTATTTATCATTGATCAAAAACCGTGCAGAACTTTCGTGTCCAGTCCTTAAATATCGTTTTCAACGATCAAACTGTTAGTAAGATCAGCATCAAGTATCTCGGAGTTCATCTTGACGAACCCCTATGATGTGACTCACATCTCGATGCTGTGAGAAGAAAATTGGCCCCGATTGCCGGTATATTTAGAAAATACGGTATGGAAAATTATAAAAGCCATATTTTCATCTCTATTTCTGAGCCATTTGCACTATGTTATAATAATCTGGGGTCTCACCGTCCATTCCAAACTGCAATGTATTCAAAGAATTTAAAACTGAGCAATAAAATATAACAGGACTACTACCCAATCATGCGATTTTCTAGATGAACGAGAAATTTATGGTCTTAAAAAATTTTGTATGGCGAGTGGTAGAAGAGATGAAGGCTTTGAACTATTTTACTTTATTATTTTAATAATAAAGTATTGTGATCGACTTGGGAAAAAAAAAAAATTTGCTACCCTGAAATTTTGTTTTTTCGCGTTTCGTGACTAAATTAGCCTAAAAATGCAAAAAAAAAAATCCGTCTGTCTGTACGCCGTCCGCCGTCCGCCGTACGCCGTCCGCCGTACGCCGGTGTGTACGCTCAGAGCACATTAACTCCCAAACCCTTCGAGATAGAAAGCTCATTTTTGGAGGGATTGTAGGTAGTTGCGGATCTCAGGAGGACACTCATTTTTGGGGGTGTAAGGGTTCAGGGGAGGCGGGGGGAGCACTTAAACCGAAAACTAAGAATTCAAATATCTCAAACATGGTTACAGCTAGGAAGCTAAAAATCAATATACATATAAAAGGGTTTATAGGACAACTTCTAAAATTAATCTAATTTTTTTATCCATTGGGGTGCAAAAAAGGGGGGCTAAAAACCAATTGTCGGCCGAATTTTTTTTTCAAATGATTATATCTTCGAAATTACTTAGCAATAAAAATTTATAATTTTAGACCATCAAGGTGGCATACAGATTCACTGGAATCAGCTTACGTAGAGGCTAATTATTGTAAGGGGGAGAGTCAGGGGGGTGCAAAGAAAAACACTTAAAAATCAATATCTCGACTATTTGTTGAGCTCTGCAATTGAAACTTGGTACTTATATTAAGCTATACTAGAGAAATACGAAAAAAATATAATATTTGGACTAAATAGTAGTGGGGGAAAATGGGGAGCATTGAACTTTCCAAAATTTCAAACCATTATATCGCAAAATTGAGGGCAGATATCACATCAAAAATTTGTCAGATCATAGAACTATATAGTTTTCAATTTTGGTAAAAAAATTAAGTGGGGCGGTGTAAGGGGAGGGAGGTGGAAAGCAAAAATGTTGAAAAGTTTGAGTAATTTTTTTAGGGCTCTGGTAAAAGATACAGAGTTTAAATTTTGCAAGTCAATATATCAATTTATTGTACATACACAAAAAATAATATAAATTCTACAATTGTTATGCACCGACCCCCCTGGTCTAACGTGCACAAGGTGTTTCATGTGAAATGAAAAAACACATAAGCTGAAAATTTTTGAATGAAATTTTAAGGTAGAAACTTGAAAATTTGCGAAATGCATTTAAAAAAAATCCCTCAAAGAATGAATTATTAACTGGTCGAAAATCCTTAAAACTTCTACCCCCTCCCATACAAAATTATTTTTTCGACCATTTTCAAGAAATCAATTACCACCTAACTATTAAAAGCTATCAATTTGAAATTTTGCATAAGAACTTACAAAAATAATTAAAATGAAATTACGTTAAAAGTTTTGAAATCGCGCTTACCCTTCTACCCCCTCCCATACAAAAGTATGATTTCGACCCATTTCATTAAATCAACTTATAACAAATAATTTGCAAGCTGCGAACTTGAAATTTTGTACGAGCACCTTACAACTAAAAAGAAAGAAAATTGCATCACAAGTCTTACGATTCCCCTACCTCTTCTACCCCCTCCCATACAAAACTATTTTTTCGAGCATTTTTATGAAATAAGTTATCAGCTAACTCTTAAAAGTTATCAAATTCAAATTTTGCATTGAAACTTATAAAAATAATTCAAATGAAATTGCTTTGAAAATTTTCAAATCGCGCTTGCCCTTCTACCCCCTCCCATACAAAACTATGATTTCGACCAATTTCATAAATCAACTAATAACCAACAAACTAAAAGCTATGAACTTGAAATTTTATAAAAGCACCTTAAAAGAGAAGCGAAATAAAACTGCATATCAAAATTTACGATTCCCTTACCTACTCTACCCCCTCCCATACAAATGTTCGGTTTCGTGAATGTAAAATACACAGAATTTTATGAACTTCGTCTATGAGACACATTCTACACAGAGAATATTGGACGTGATTCAAGCAATTAATTAAAAAGCTATTAACATCCACCCACCCTTACTATTACCCCTCCTCCTCCCCTCCATAAAAACCCAAACTTGTAGAAACGAATGAAATATTGTTAAATAGACAACAGCCCTGCTCAAGAACTCCCTTTCACTTAGTCTTCCCTAACCACTCTTACCTGCATATTGACTTTCCACACATCCGCAACATGTCCCAAGAATAATAAAGTTTCGCCCGACTTGTTGGCAGTTTATTTTTTTTCACGTGATAATAGAGTTGCTATCAAAATAGCTAGGGTTTAGCCTAGTAGGTAGCCTGTTGGTCTTGTAATGCGAAGGTCGTGAGTTCAAATCTCGGTCGGCGCAATACATAATTCCAGCACATTGCCTGCTTGTATATACCTTGGTCACCTCAATCTACGAAAATGAAAAAATTCGTAGAAAGAGGGTTGTGCGAAGGGCTAAGAACCCTTTCACAATAAGTAATGAAAAATATTAAGGAACCTGAATATCAGGAGGCCAAGGTCCGATTTGGGTTGTAGCGCCATTGTAGAAGTAGATCAAAATAATTTATATAAAATTTAAGCTTAAAAAATTTGATAGGTTTAGAGAAAATTAGTTTATTAAATTTCGTGAAACTGTGCAGTTTGTATGAGAAGTGGCACAAGGAGCGGAAGGTTTTCAGTGTTTGTTTTTTATTTTTCAGTAATAACTATGAAGAATATGCAGTTGACATTTTTCAAATTTCAGACCAATAACATTCATACTTTTCAAGAAAATCGATTTTATGTAAAGTTCTGGAAATTTGGCCCTTTGTGTGAGAGTGTAATGGCACGTAATATAATTCCATTAGATTGTCATTGGTAATTCAGTATGAATGCAATGACTGAAAAATGGAAGGACACGAATGAAGCCGTTTCGGGTCTGCGGCTTCAAGCGGAGCGCACAACCGGCTAATGCCGAGGACGGTCCGTCAACAGCCAGCTATAAAAATTAAACAAAAGATTATTTCTGAAAGAGTTTTACCTCCCTGTTTATTTCACCATAGCTCCGTTATCCTTAATATGTCTTCTCGATGTCTTCCCGATGTCTATTCGGTGTCTACTCGATGTCTTCTCGATATCTACTCGATGTCTTTTCGATGTCTTTTCGATGTCTTGTATCGGGCGGCAATAACTTACTAATTAATATCTCGCGCCCGTACTTGCGTTTTAACTATTTTTATAACTCGTTCACGCTGAGCTTTACAATATTATTTTGCAATTAAATGCCTAGGTTCGTTTTTTAGTTGAACTCCAGAATCGATATCAACAATTTGCATATCGAGTTTGAAGTCCTTTTCAGATTCAACATATTTTTTGTTACCAATACCTATCATATCGTATATATTGATATCGCATTCAACCTTATTGTTAAGAAAGTGCGATGTCACGAAATCCACTAACAACTCACATCGTATCGTACTATGGCCTTTGTTAACATAAGTTCCATATAGGAAAAATGCAATTAAGAATTAGTCATATGGCTCGTACCTATTAACGCATGGGTATTTACGATTTCGCAATCGTAAATTTCTACTCGAGCTGGCCGGGGGACATACATATCTTTTAGTTTTTCGTTGGTGTCGGATAACAGTGATATTCATGCCGGGCCACTAGTTTGGCATTGAAATTAATATAGGTTATATTCATGTCATCACAGAGAGGGCGTGGAAGGAGTGAAGCTAATCAGTTAATTTTTATCAATCTTACATATAATTCTAAGTAAATATTTAATGCACAATTTCAGCTCGAAAAATGTTATACATGCTAAATTAGTTTATGGTATTTCAACAAACAGTGAAGTTTGTACTGGAGGTGGTAGAAGGAGTAAGGCGATTCAAATTATTATACTCTAGATGAATCTGAGAGTATATTGTGTTTGCCTTACCGTTTGTAACGCTAAGAAATAACGCTCGCACAGAGCCGCCAAGGGTACAGAAATATTTTTTGTCGCTCAAAAACCTCGATTCCGAGTGACCGTCTGTCCGTCTGTGTGTCTGTCCGTCTGTCTACAGCATAACTCTCGAAAGCTTTGAGCTATAGTGCTAAAAATTTTTGTGTGTCATTTTTATCAAAAAAGTAACTTTAAGTTCGTGAATGGGCTACATCCCCCCACTTCTTCTACCCCCTCCCATACAAATTTGATGTAATTTTGAAATATTATGAAATTGATTTTTCTTTGAAACTATTTAAGCTATCGACTTGAAATTTAGGCCAAAGTATTACGATATAGATGTCATTAATATCACGGAATACTGACCCGATACCCTCACTACTTCTACCCCTTCCCATAATCATTATCAATGGCGCGACAGTCCAAATCGGGCCCAGGCCTCCTGAAGTCGTCCCTCCCATAGAAATGGACAATTTCGAAAATATATATTTTCGATTTTCATTGAAACTAGTAAAGCTGAAAAGACAAAATTTTGCCAGAATTAATACAAACCTCCCCTCTACTTCTACCACCTCCCATGCAAAGTCTCTATTCACTATTCGAAAGAATTTGAGATGACATAGTTTCCGGTATATTAATCATTTCCATCTCATCTAGAGTTTCATATGATTGGGCTTTAAGCCCAATCATAATTCTGTTATCTGTTAACTCCGCCATAGACGGTCCCAAGCCCGAGTTGAGAAAGGAGGAGGGTAAATGGAGTTAACCTGAATGGCCAGTAACACCAGTGCGTCTCAGGAAGTAGGCAAAAAGTATGACATAGTTGGACTTGCAGCATAGCTGTGAGAACTCCAGCATGTCATATTTAGCTCAAAACTCCCACCCTTTTTCTACTAGGGTGTAATAAATAAGTAGGACCGGTCCTCCAGGTCGGGGGTTGGGCGAGGCGCCGACAACGCATCACCGAAAAAAGAACACTGTCCAGAAACCTGAAAACAGCCTCGGAAAGGATGGACTCAACGGCAACGACCCCGCAAACGAAAAATGGACTACTCTATTGGATCTTGGAATGTTCGATCCTTATTTAGGATAGGAGCTCTGAAAGAGTTTCTCGAAGAAGTGGCAAAACACAACATCAACATAACTGCCATCCAAGAAACGAAATGGCTCGGTAGCGAAATCATGGACATGAGATCACACACAATCTATCCAAGTGGAAAATTGTCGGGAAGCAGAGAGTTTGGAGTCGCTTTTGTCGTTGACAAAAAATTTAAACAGCAGGTCACGAGCTTCAAACCAATAAGTGAAAGATTGTGTGCAATCCGAATAAAGACTAAATTTTTCAACACTTGGTTGATCAACGTTCACGCACCAACAGAAGACAAGGACGATGTAACTAAAGACGAATTTTATGCCACCCTAGAGACAACCTATGACTCACTGCCCTCGAATGACCTAAAAATTGTCTTAGGGGATTTTAATGCAAAAGTCGGAAAGGAGGAGGCTCATAGAGGAACAACGGGAGGGCACAGTCTCCATGACATAACCAACGACAATGGCCAACGTCTTATTGATTTCGCAAGCAGCAAAAATATCATAGTAAGCTCAACGTGCTTCCCACATCGCGATATTCACAAACGAACGTGGGCATCACCAGATGGTCACACCTTCAACCAAATAGACCACGTTCTTATTAAGAAAAGGGCTGCTTCCAGCATACTTGATGTACGAACTCTCCGCGGTGCGAATTGTGACTCTGATCACTATCTAGTCAGAGCTAAGTATCGATGCAAAATAGCTTGTCGTGGGTATTCGAAAATGAGTAGAGCTCGCAAATTCAATGTCGACAAGCTTAACGACGAAACGGTGGCGCAGGCTTACATGCTAGCATGTAATAAACACCTGACACCAATATATGAAAATATCCAAAATATGCCAGTGGATAATACGTGGATGAAAATACGAGACGGCATCAAATCCTCCGCGGAAGAGGTATTAGGATTTCAAGCACGGCGAAAAAGTAATGATTGGTTCGACCAAGAATGTCGCGACGCAATAGATAGAAAGAACGAAGCTTACAAAATTTTTACTGAACGACCAACACGAGCCAAAAAAGAAAAATATGACGAGCTTAGGCGATATGCGAAAAAGACCTGCAGACGAAAACAAAGGAAGTACCATAATGACAAGATACACAAAATGGACGACGACATGAGAAAAAATAATACGCGGGACACATACGCCATAGTAAAAGACTTGAAAAAGGGATATAAACCAAAAACCAGTCTCTGCAAAGACGCAGAGGGCAATATCATCAGCGACACAGAAGAAATCAAAAGGAGATGGGCTTCATACTTCGAACATCTTTTGAATCCCATCCCAGTAGCACCGATAACAACAGACAACATTTCAATTCAAGCCTCAACTGACGAAGATGAACCATCATCGACACCACCCACGCTTCCTGAAATCAAAGCAGCCCTATGTGACCAAAAACGAAACAAAGCGCCGGGAATTGATGAAATACCAGTTGAACTTCTGAAAAACGGTGGAAACTGTGTCGCTGAAATACTGCACAGCATGATATGCAAAATTTGGACAGAGGAAATCATACCCGACGACTGGCGAAAAAGCATTAAATGTCCAATTTACAAGAAAGGAGACAAACTCTGCTGTGAAAACTACAGAGGTATATCATTGTTGTGTACGTCCTATAAAATACTGACAAAAATAATTGAACGTCGTCTAAGCCCTATACTAATCAAATAATTGGCGAATACCAAGGCGGATTCAGAACCGGACGATCTACAACAGACCAGATATTCTCAGTGAAACAGGTGCTTGAGAAATGCTGGGAATATAACACAGACGTGCACCAAATATTCGTAGATTTTAAACAAGCATACGACAGTATCGACAGGAGCGTACTGTAACAAATCATGCTTGACTTTGGAATTCCTCCAAAACTAGTCCGACTAACAAGACTCACAATGACGAACACTGAATCCCAAGTGAGAATACAAACCGATTCCACAACCAGCTTTCGAACGGAATGTGGTTTAAAGCAGGGATATGGTCTAGCTCCTATGCTTTTCAACTTGGCACTATAGTATGTCGTCCGAAAAATCCCAGTCGACACCAACGGGACACTACTATTCAAGTCCACCCAACTAGTAGCATACGCTGACGACATTAACATTCTAGCAAGATCCTTCCCTAGTGCTAAGGAGGTATTTGTCAATCTTGACTCCGCCGCAAAAGAAGTCGGGTTGCGCATTAATGAAAGCAAAACAAAAGTAATGACGCAAACAAGAAGGAGAACGCCAATCAGACAAAACATAACAATTGCGGAATATAATTTGGAGAGTGTGGACAACTTCATATATCTTGGGGCTAATCTAGCAAAGGACGGTAATGAAACAGACGAAATCAAACGACGGATAATACTAGCAAATAAGACGTATTATTCGGTACTTCCAATAATGAAATCCAAGAAAGTGCACAGGAACAATAAGCTGCGGATTTATAAAACTATTATACGACCTGTGCTCTGTTATGGCAGCGAGACGTGGACATTAACGCGAACTTCCGAAAAAGCAGTTAACGCATTCGAAAGAAAGGTCCTCCGAAGAATTTTGGGACCTGTGAAGGACGGAACGGAATGGCGAATAAGATACAACCATGAGTTGTATCAACTCTACGACGAGCCAGAAGCTTCAACGTTCATCAAGTTACGTAAACTGCAGTGGGCTGGCCATGTAGAGCGAATGGAAGACAGAAGAATCCCCAAACGTGCTCTTAAAGGCAAAGCGAGTGGTAACCGGCCAGTAGGCAAACCACGCAAGCGATGGGAAGACTCGGTTGATGAAGACAGCAAAGCCATTCTAAAAATTAGCAGCTGGAGGACGCGGTCTTTGGATCGAGACGATTGGAGGCGACGACTTCAGGAGGCCAGGGCCCGATTTGGGCTGTCGCGCCATTGATGATGATGATGATAATTCTGTTATGTTTTTTATTCTATGGATTGATCCCTTCATAAAAATAATACATTCTAAATTTCAGATCCATAGCTTCCATACTTTTTTAGAAAATCCCTTTATTGTGAAATTCCGAAATTGAAGCATTTTGTGTGGGAGAGGGGTGGAGCGATTTGGCCCGTTCACGAAGTTAGCCTTACTTTTTCGTCAAAAACGACTCGTACAAAATCTGAACTTTCTAGATCAACGCGTTTTCGAGGTAGAGTAGACAAGGACGGACGAACATCCGGTTTTGAGATTTTTGAGTGATAATATGAACTTCTGTATCATTCATTTTTTTCTCCCAGCCTTATTTCTTAGCGTTACAAACTTTAGAGCAAACTTATAATACTCTCAGATTTCATCTAGAGTATAAAAACTGAAATCAGAAAATTGGATCAAAAAGTGTTAACTTATCAAATAAAAAAAAAGTGATCCCGGCAAAAAAAAAAAAACAACGAACGTTACCAAGGAACGCAGCTCAATACAACCCGCCAGCGGAATTCCGAGCCCAATTCAAGGTACCCAACGTTAACTCTTAATATATTAGGGCTTTAAATTAATAACTGATCATTATAGTTTAATCATCATATTCTTTTTCTTTCCTTTTATTTTGCTTTTGAAAATTTCTTTTCCTCTAACTTTGCTTTTGTCAGCAACAAACAGGTACGGATCCTGCCAAGTAAGTTTTTTTTCTTTTTTTTCTCTCGTTGAATTGCTAAAAATTAAATGAAGTGCTAAGACCTCATCTGTGGCCTCGGCATACACCATGTCTGGGATGCTTCCCGACGTCCGTCTACGCCCCTCTGCTCGCGTCATATCGCCCTGGGGCCCCGTATAGCTTAGGTGACCTTATGCGGAGCCCCGGGCCAAAATGATCGGCGATGCAGTAGAGCACACACCTGTACTTTCGACAGTACCATTTTTGATGAGGATCTTCCAGTTCGAATTCCCCACATCCACGCTCCTGAGCAGTCGGCAGGAAGTGCTGTCCAGACCTGGGGACCTCATTAAATTTCTGTATTCGGAATGGACTTCGGAGGTTCATTTCGTATCAAGTGGGGCAGTTATTGCAACGTGGCTCTAGTGAATAGATGCGATGTCGAGAAAAAACAGCACACATTCTTTAATTTTTGTAGCAGTTTGGCATTGTATCCTCCTGTGATATTTCGTCCTTTTTCTTTATAGTCGACCATGAAAACCTCCTCTGAATCCCAAAAATTTGTGGCCATGATTTTTCCGGTGGACATTGAGATCTTGAAGTTTTTGGGGGTGAAGCGTCTTTGCGGAGCCACTGCATTGACTCCTGTTTTGATTCAGGCTCATAGTTATAAGCCCAAGTTTTGTCTCCATTAACAATCTGGGTCAAAATTTCATCCCTTTTCTCGCCACAGAGGTCAAAAAACTCACTTGAACACTCGACCCGCTGCCTTTTCTGAACCGCTGAGAGCATTCTGGGTACCTATCTTGTGCTGACTTTAGACATGCCGAGATGATCGTGGAGGATATTCAAAATGGTCGTATCTGATACTACAACGATTTTTACGATTTATTTATTATTTAAACGGGCATCTTCGAGAACAAGTTTCTCCACTTTTCCAACGATTTTTGAGGAAGTGGCCTGAATCGGCCAGCCCCGGTGTTTTTCATCTTCAATTAACTCCTTGCCTTGCTTCTATAAATTATGCCACTTATTAATCATCGTTTTTTTAGGGCAAGAGTCCAATAAAATAATTGAATTTTTGTCGTTGTTGTTGTTTCTGAGTGTAGTGTAGCAGAATAATGAAACAATTATCGATATTTTTCGGATTGATATAAAATAATTGAATTTTTAATGATTTTGAATAAGATTAACTTCCTTATTGTCAATTTTAATCTCATTTCTCGTAGCAAGTAGCAAAAAATAACTTCTTTAAATATGTTAGATCTCGTTCGATTCAAATTATATTTTTTTAACCTTAAAACATACGACATTTCCACATGACATCTATGTCTTTTTATATTAAATTTTAAATAATTATAATCATTATTATAAATTTCTTTGACCTTTTCAAATCAATCTAAATAACAAAGATTTTTTGCCTTTCATCTTTTGTATCTCTTCTAAGTGAGTGACATTTTCCGGGCCGGTCAGAATATTACCGAAAATAAAATGTATAAAGATATTTTTTCAGAAATGAAAAGAATTTTTTTTTGCTATATGACGATATAGTCTCAGAAAAATAAAGAATGAGAATTACAGAGCTGTATCGTTTTCCCTTGCCCTTTTCTATATGTATTCTTGATCCAATCTTAGTCCTTAAAGGTTTTTTTTTTATTTTTTTTTCTCTCTCATCTTATATTGGAATCAATTTGATGGCGAACAGGCAAAAGCGAAGACCATCATCGATGATGCTAAGGCATGGAATATTTATCTGGAGGACATGAAAATGAAAATCTCTTCTGTTTTAAGGGTGGTTAACATAGACGGTTGGTCCTTTCTTGCTACAATATACGAAGTTTGTTTAGCCTGTGGCCTTCTTTGATTATTCGGCTCTTGTCTTCTTTTGGGCGGCTGAGGATATCGACGACGAATGGTACGAGATAATGTATCGAGAATAAGGGACAACGTAAAGATGACGGAAGCGAATTTATTGATTTAAGGAGCTGTTTTGTACTGTGCAAGCCATCGACTAGATAATAGTGCTCCTAATTCTTTGAGATCGTTTCCTGTCATATCTCTAGGACATTTTTATGTTCCGTTTTTTATGGTTTCATTTACTTTTGGGGTCAGATTTTTTTTCAAATGTTAGCACTAGAAACTGTTTATCAGGAATATAAATAAAAATCAAAAAGCATGAAAAGAACTTTTTTCTAGCACATGACGGTATTTGCACGATGAATCTGAGAGTGGACAAGATAAAAAGGTAAAATCATTCAAAAAGTAAACGAATAATTAATGGCACTGAAAGTCTCTAACTAAAGACCAGAACAGAGAAAAGAAAATCAAATTGAATTTTCCACTTAATTGTTTTTAGGACAGTTAAAATTCTCAACTTTTTACTTCATAGCAGTTGCAATCCCATAGGATAACCCTATGCTAGCTTAGAATAAACAAGTCGGATGTAACTTTATTATTCTTGGGACAAGTTGAGGATGCGTGGGAAGTCAATGTGCAAGTTAGGGCGGATAGGGAATATTAAGTGAATGAAAGTTCTAGTGCAGAGCTGTTGTCAGTTATTTAAAACTTAACTGTGATTACGATCAATAGCTCCATTATGTAGTATGAATTTTTCAATCGATTATTTATGCAAGTTGGGTTTGTAATGAGAGCAGAGGGGGAAGGAGGGGAGAGTTTGACTTAATTGGTGGGCAAATGTTTATAAATTGAATTGCTTGAATCACGTTGAAAATTCTCTGCATGGAATGTTAGTTCCATAGACGAAGTAAACTCTATGATATTCGATGTATTTTATATTCTTCAAGCCACACATTTGTCTGTGTGAGGGAAGAGGAGTGGACGGATTCGTAAAGTTTGTGATGCATTATTATTTTGTTTTTCTTCAAAGATGCTCTTTCAAGTTCGTTACTCTTAATTTGTTGATTATTAATTGAAATATTGAAATTGGTCGAGATCATACTTTGGGAAGGGGGAGAAGGGCAAGCGGGGTTTCAAAACTTTTGATGGAATATTTTTAAAAGCGTTTGTACAAAATTTCAAGATGATGTATTTTAATGGTTTTTTGATAATTGGTTTCTTCAAAATGGTCGAACAAATACTTTTGTGTAGGACGGGTTAGAAGTTTTGAGTTAGTATCCTAAACTTTTAAGCATTTTTATACTCTAGATGAAATCTGAGAGTATATTGCGTTTACCTTACCGTTTCTAACGTTAAGAAACAATGCTCGCACAGATCCGCCAAGGGTACAGAAATATTTGTTGGCGTTCAAAAACCTCGATTCCGAGTGACCGTCTTTCTGTCCGTTTGTCTACAACATAATTTTCGATCGCTTTGAGCTGTCGTGCTGAAATTTGTTGTGTGTCATTTTTAGCAAAAAAGTAATTTTAAGTTCGTGAATGGGCTATATCCCCCCCACTTCTTCTACCCCTTCCCATACAAAGTTCATGAAATTTCGAAATTTTAAGAAATTGATTTTTCTTCGAAACTATTCAAGGTATGAACTTGAAATTTGAGCCAAAGTATACTGATATAAATACCATTAAATTCACGAAATATTGATCCGATCTCATTACTTCTTTTAACCCCTCCCATACAAATGCTCGATTTTCATAAATGAATTTATTTGATTTTCATTGAAACTGGCAAAGCTAAATAAATATATTTTTGCAAGTAATAATTTCATTATAATTGTAACCAGTTTTTAAAAAATTCGTCAACTTTGCCTTACTCCTTCTACCCCCTCCCATACAAATTTCACGAAATTTTGAAATTTAAATTAAATTATTTTTCTTCGAAACTGTCAAAGCTATCGACTTGAAGTTTTGTTCAAAGTTTACTACTAGAAATATCATTGAAGACGAAAAATTTTGTCTTGATCGGTATACTCCTTCTACCACCTCCCATACAAAAACATAATTTAGGTAAATGCTCTTAATCGGTTTCCATTAAAACCAGAAAGAGTACAAACTTAAAATTGTGCCAGAATTTGTGCCTTAATAATTGCAATAAATATAAAAAAATTATCAGCTTCGCTGCACCCGTTCCACCTCCTCCCATAAAAATGTCTACATTATAAATTCGAGTAAAGCATTTCTCCTTCGAACATATGAGAGTTTTCGACTTTGAAATTGAAACAAAGCATCGTGATAAGGATGTTGAAAAGAAATTTCAAAATCATCTAAGACCCGCTACCTCCTCTGCCACCTCCGATACAAATGCCCCAATTTCAGAAAAGCAAGGTACAATTTCGTAGAAATTAATATGAACTACAAATTATAAACTCAGGACGAAACATTTTACTTGTCAGGTTTGGTGTCATATACAAAAATTACAAACCTCCCCCCTCTGCTTCTACCACTTCCCATACAGAATTTGAGATGTCATATTTCCGGAATATTAAACTCTTTCCCATTTCATCTAGAGTATCATATGATTGGGCTTTACGCTTGCTATGTTTTTTAGATAGATTTCAGAAAATATCAAGTTTCTAGCTTAAAATTCCATTCAAAAATTTTGAATTTCAATGTTTTTTCAGTACTCATGGAATACCTTTGCAGGTTAGGGCCTCCCTTTGGTCGATAACAGTTCTCATTTAAATTATTAATTTTTTCTTATGCATATCAAATGGATGTATGCCCGTACAAAATTTGAAATTTGTATCTTTTACCAGAGACTTAAAAAAACATTTTCGACATTTTGGCCAACAACCTTACTATCCTTATAACCTCTATTTTAAAAATGTTACGAAAACTATAAATCATGTAGCCCTATAATCTGACAAAATTTCAACTTAATGCCTGAATTTAGTTGTAAGATATAGCGATTTGAAAATTTTAAAAGCGAATCATTTTTGAAATGCTCCCCATTTTCCCCCACTACTAATAGTACCAAATTATATAATTTTTTTCAATTTTGTTAGTACAGCTCAATATTATGTGTCAATTTTCAACTATATAATTGAAACTTAAAACATATATTAAGCAATGCTAGTGAAATACAAGAAAAATATAAAATTTGGCCGTAGCAGTAGTGAGAGAAATGGGAAGCTTTTCAAAAATAGTGCACTTTTCAAAATTTCAAACCACTATATCTCAACACTGAGTACAGATATTAAATAAAAAATTCGTCAGCTTGTAGAACTACATAATCTATAATTTTTATACTCTAGATGAAATCTGAGAGTATAATAAGTTTGCTCTTAAGTTTGTAACGCCAAGAAATAAGGCTCGGAGAAAACAATGAATGATACAGAAGTTGATATAATCACTCAAAAATCTCAAAACCGGATGTCCGTCCGTTCGCTCTCTAGCTTAAGAACGCGTTGAGCTAGAAAGTTGAAATTTCGTACACGTCATTTTTAACAAAAAAGTAAGGTCGAGTTTGTGAACGGGCTAAATCGCTCCACCCCTTCTACCCCCTGCCATACAAAATGACACAAATGCGTAATTTGACAATAAACGGATTTGCTCGAAAAGTATAAAAGCTATTAGCTTGAAATTTGAAATGTATTACTTTTATAATAATATCAATCTACTGTATAAAAATTATGCGTGTCCTCCCTCTCCTTCTACCACCTCCCATACAAACTGTACTTGTCATGAATTACTCTAAGCCAATTTACTCAGTACGTATTAAAATTAGCGAGCTGAAATTGTGCACTAAATATAAATATTTTATTTAAAATTGTTAATAAGGCCAAAAAAAATTAGACGATTAGCTTCACCCCTTCTACCCCCTTCCATACAAAATGACACAATTTCGCAATTCACCAATAAATGGATTTGCTCGAAAAGTATAAAAGCTGTTAGTCTAAATTTCGGGATATATTACTTCCATAATGACTTCAATCTACAGTATAAAATTTTTTTGCGTCCTCCCTCTCCTTCAACCCCCTGCCACACAAACTACATTTTTTCATGAAATGCTCTAAGCCGGTTTTCTCAGAACGTATAACATTTATCGAGCTCACATTTTGTAATAAATACTTATGTAGCATCTATATAAATATAATTGTAGTGTCTGTCTGTGATTTGTTTATAAATGACTATAAATAAGTTTTTTGCTTCAATTTAGCAATAACTAAGCAGAATTTAACGTTTTTAAAAAATTCTCTGTCTGTCTGTCTGTCTGTCTTTCCGGCTTTCACGCAAAAACGGCTGCACGGAATGCAATGAAACTTTCACAGATTATTAGCTCTACCTCTGGGAGTAATATGCTTTAGGTTTTATTTTTCTGCCCTCACGCCTTCTACCCCCTCCCATACAAAGTGACTCATTTTCAAAAACTTATAATAATCAAATTTTCATGGAAACTATAAAAGCTATTAATTTGAAATTTAAAATATATTATTTCTATTTTAAATGCAATCTTCAAGTATATAAATAGTTTGAATCCCCCAGCTCCTTCCACCACCTCCCATACAAACTAAACTTTTTCATGAAATACTATACTCCAATTTTCTCAGTACGTATAACTTTGATCGAGCTAAGATTTTGTATTAAATCTTTAATTAGCACTGTTATTAATTTCAGGAAAAAACTAACCAATTAGGTTTACTCCTTCTACCCCCTCCCATACAATGTGGCACAATTCCACGACTTTGCAAAAACTCGATTTTCTTGAAAAGTGTTAATCTAACTGATCTAAAATTTAAAACGCATCAATTGTATGGTGATGATAGTTGTATCTAGAAAAATTACCAAAAACCCCCCACTCCTTCTACCACCTCCCATACAAACAGCACTTTTTCATGACCAATTTTCTCATTACGTATAACTTTGATCGAGCTAAAATTTTCTGATGAATCCTTAATTTGTATTATTATTATTATCGAGAAAAATTAACCGATTAGCTCCACTCCTTCTACCCCCTCCCTTACAATATGACACAATTTCACGACTTTGCAAAAACTCGATTTTCTTGAAAAGTGAGAATCTAACTGATCTGAAATTTAAAAGATGTCAATTGCATGGTGATGATAGTTGTATCTAGAAAAATTACCAAAAACCCCCCACTCCTTCTACCACCTCCCATACAAATTGCACAATTTCACTAAATCCAATGCACTAAGTTTCTCAAGTTACCTATTCAGTTTTTCAAGCTTAAATTTGATGCAAAATATTTTTATAGCTACTCTAGCATGGTGTGAAAAAAATTAATTTAGTACCGTCATCCTTTCTATCACTCCCCACACAAAAATTCTTAAGATTACAAAAATTTCGATTTCATTGGCAGTATCATATAATGGGGCTTTATGCACAATCAAAGTCCTGTTATGTTTTTAAGCTTAATGTCATTTTATTTGGGCTTTTTTCAATTAACACAAGCTACAACTACTCACATGTCCTTAACACGTATACATATGATCTCGATTCACGGGTTTGATTTGATCACGAGCCTCTCCCATTCAAATGCGAGTATCATGCTATCATTCTTAATAATTTATGGTTCTGATTCCAGCAAAATATAAAACATTGTGTTCAAAGAGCCATTAAAGTTAGCGGATTACATATCCCATATAATGTATTACTAACTACATTCTCAAAAATTGCTTATTAATGCGATTTTTATGCGGACGAAGTCGGGGGCGTTTGCTAGTTATAACTAAGATCAGAAAAAAATAGTTGATTAGCTTCACTGCTTCTACCCCCTCCCATACAATATGAAACAGTTTCACAACTTCACAAAAAATCTATTTTCTTATGTATGAATGTCTAAAATTTAAGAGATGTCAATTTTATGATATCCCTAGTTATTTCTGAAAAAAATCACTAAAATCCCCCCACTCTTTCTACCACCTTCCATTTAAACTGCACATTTTCATTAAATCTAACACACTAATTTTCACAGCTCCTATTCAATTTTTGGAGTAAGCATTTTGTATAAAACATTTTTATAACTACTTAAGCATGATGGGGAGAAAAATAGTTCAATACTATCACCCCTTCTAACACTCCCCATACAAAACTTCTTGGGATCACAAAAAATTCTGTTTCATCTAGAGTATCTTAAGATTGCGCTTTACGCGGAAACGTAGCCCTGTTATGTTTTAAAAAATTTTAAGTTGGGAGTGTAAGGGGAGGGAGGTGGTAAGCAAAAATGTCGAAAATTTTGAGTGATTTTTTAGGGCTCTGGTGCAAGATTTAAATTTTGAATGTGGATACATCTATTTGATATATGTACATAGAGAAAAAATAATAATTTGTTCGACAATTGTTATACACCGACCACCTCTGGTCTAACATTCTTAAGGTCATGTGCAATAAAAAAACACAAAAACTCAAAATTTTTGAATAAAATTTCAATATTTTAAGGTAAAAACTTGAAAATTTGCGAAATGAATTTAAAAAAAAGTCTCTAAATGTATGAAATATTAACTGGTAGAATACCTTGAAAACTTCTACCCCATTCCATACAAAATTATTTTTTCGACCATTTTTAAGAAATCCATTATCACCTAACAATTTAAAGCTATCAATTTAAAATTTTTCACAGGAACTTTTAAAAATAATTGAAACGAAACTGCAACAAATGTTTTGAGATCGCGTCTGCACTTCTACCCCATACAAAAGTCTGATTTCAACCAGTTTCAATAAATCAACTAATTAAAAGCTACGAACTTGAAATTTGTACGAACACCTTACAAGAGCAAAGAAATAAAACTGCATAATCAATATTTCATTCGTTTATTTATGCAAGTTTGGGTTTTTATGAGGAGACGGGTGAGGGGTGATAGTAGGGGTGGATAGATGTTAATAATTATTTAGTTGATTGCTTGAATCACGTCCAATATTCTCCGTCAGCTTCATAGACGAAGTTGCATAGAATTTTCATAAAATTCAGTGTATTTTACATTCACGAAACAAAACATTTGTATGAGAGGAGGTAGAGGAGGTAAAATGTTATTTCGTTTCTCTTGTAAGGCGCTCGTACAAAACTTCAAGTTTGTGGCTTTTAATTTATTTGTTATTAGTTGATGTATTGAAATTGGTCGAAATGATACTTTTGCATGGGAGGGGGTAGAATGGCAGGCGCGATCTCAAAAATCAGCAATATCATTTCAACTATTTGTGCAGAATTTCAAACTTATAGCGTTTAATAGATCAGTGATAATTGATTTATAACTTATTCTCAATCTTCCACCGCTCTCGAAAGCAAATAAGTGCAAGCGAGCGAAAACTATGCCACTCAGCGAATGTTCAAGGTCTTCTTCAATAACAATCATCATTGGCGCGATAGCCCTGATCGGACCCTGGCCTCCTAAATTCGTCCCTCCAATCGTCTTGATCTAAGGATCGCGTCCTCGAACGAGTCTTCCCATCGCTTGCGTGGTTTGCCTACTGGCCGGTTACCGGCTTGCAAAGTAGACCCACCTCCTCGTGGTGCAAGCTGCATAGCGCTAAGAGGTCTACAGATGGAGGGGGAACACGTCGAGGTAGGTGTATTGAATTTCGATTTATTACACTGTATTACATCGACTCCGCAACCCATCATATAGAGGAGGATACAGTTTTACGTCCTTTATTCCAAACTTATCATGGTAGTGCATGGTCATCCCTTTCGGTTGAGGATCTGAGGGACTGAGGAACTTAGGCGCTGCCGCTCTTCTACAGCTTATAGTAGGCCGAGGAACTGACGAACCGAGGATCTGAGTAATTGATGGGGGGGAATCCGTCGATGTGGCGACTTGAACTCAATTTATTGGATTTATTTCGCTTTACCCGCATCGGCTCCGAAACCCAAGTAGTAGGGGGGAAAAAGTCGATGCTGTATATTGGATTGATTTATCAGTCTAATCATACTAATACATCGGCTCCGAATCCTACTACGATGAGGGACAAGGTTGCATACTGCATCAGCTCCGAAACCCATTTAGGTGGGGGGGATAAAGTTGAATGCTTTGTGTCGGCTTTGAAACTCACTAATTATGGTAGTGCATGGTCATCTCTATCTTACGGGGGAGGATAAGGTTTTACGTCCTTTATTCCAAACCTATCACCCAGTGGTGGGGGGGACAAAGTCGATGCTGTATATTGGGCTGATTTATCAGTCTAACCATACTAATACATCGGCTCCGAATCCCACTACGATGAGGGACAAAGCTGCATACTAGCATCAGCTCCGAAACCCACTAGATGGGGGGGATACAGTTGAATGCGTTGTGTCGGCTTGAAACTCATCAATTAGCTGCATACTAGCGTCAGCTCCGAAACCCACTTTGTGGGGGGGGATAAAGTTGAACGCAATTGTGTCGGCTTTGGAACTTATCAATGTAGGGGGGACCAAGTCGATATTGTGTATTGAATTGATTAGTCAACGTAAGTATACTATAAATCGGCTCCGAATCCTACATGACGGGGGGAGTAAGTTGAATGGACCGTATGGTTCATCAGCTCCGAAACCTGTCAACGCAGGGAAGAAAGTACTGGTCTAGAAAGCTTCGGCGATTCCAGTAAATACTTTTGGGGCTGACCGTCCCCACGGACCCGACGGGTGCCCGTCGGGTCATCATAGTGCAGGGATCTATGTTTCAGATGTGTAGCCTCACCAGGGGTCAACTGGTACACCGGGAGCTGGGGAGCCCATGGAAGGTTACTTCCACCCCCAGCGTTGGTTGAGGATGTCTTCGACATATACGGTGTGGCTGATGGTGCCCACATCGCGGGCAGAGCAATAGCTCGGCGTAAGGTTGCGTGATTTAGATTAACAACCTGTTGCCATGAACGAAACATTGGCAGAGATTTAGATAGGTCTCGCAGTCAACAGTATGAATACTTACCCTGCTAATAGTATAAACTGCTACCTTCGGGGGCGTTAGTGATTGTCGTCTAATACAATTCGTGTTGTTAAAGGCAACAGTGTGATCAAGTCTTTGAGATAGATGTTACACTTTAAACAAACCACGTCATCACTGGCCGGTTACCATTACCGGTTACCGTTTTCCCTTTAAGAGTACGTATAGGGATTCTTTTACTTTCCATTCGCTCTACATAGCCAGCCCACTGCAGTTTACGTAGCTTGATGAACGTTGAACCTTCTGGTTCGTCGTAGAGTTGATACAACTCATGGTTGTATCTTATTCGCCATTCCGTTCCTTCCTTCACAGGTCCCAAAATTCTTTAGAGGACATTTCTTGCGAAAGCGGGTAACTCCTTTTTCGGAAGTTCGCATTAATGTCCACGCTTCACTGCCATAACAGAGCACAGGTCGTACAATATACTTATACAAGCGCAGCTTATTGTTCCAGTGCATTTTCTTGGATTTTATTATTGGAAGTATCGAATAGTGCTAGTATTATCCGTCGTTTGATTTCGTCTGTTTGAATACCGTCCTGTGCTAGATTAGCCCCAAGATATATGAAGTTATCAAGACTCTCCAAATTATATTCCGCGATTTTTCTGTTTTGTCTGATAGGCGTTCTCCGATTTGTTCGTGTCATTACTTTTGTTTTGCTTTCATTAATGCGCAACCCGACTTCGTTTGTGGCGGAGTCAAGATTGACAAATACCTCCTTAGCACTAGGGAAGGATCTTGCTAGGATGTTAATGTCGTCAGCGTATGCTACTAGTTGGGTGGACTTGAATAGTAGTGTCCCGTTGGTGTCGACTGGGATTTTTCAGACGACATACTCTGGTGCCAAGCTGAAAAGCATGGGGACTAGACCATCTCCCTGCTTTAAACCACATTCCGTTCGAAAGCTGGTTGTGAAATAGGTTTGTATTCTATCTTGGAATTCAGTGTTCGTCATTGTGAGCCTTGTTAGTCGGACTAGTTTTGGGATAATTCCAAAATCAAGCATGATTTGGTACAGTACGCAGAAGCGACAGAATCTATACTGTCGTATGCTTGTTTAAATTCTACAAAGGTTTGTGCACGTCTGTGTTACATTCCCAGCATTTCTCAAGCACCTGTTTCACCGAAAATATCTGGTCTGTTGTAGATCGTCCGGTTTTGAGTCCACCTTGGTATTCGCCAATTATTTCATTAGTATAGAGCTTAAAACGTTCAATTTATTTTTTTTATGTCAGTATTTTATAGGACGTACACAAAAATGATATTCGTCTGTAATTCTCACAGCAGAGTTTGTTTCCGTTTTTGTAAATTGGCTTTTTCGCCAATCGTCGGGTATGATTTCCTCTGTCCAAATTTTGCATATTATGTTGTGCAGTATTTCAGCGACACAGTTCCCACTGTTTTCCAGAAGTTCAACTGGTATTTCGTCAACTCCCAGTGCTTTGTTTAGTTTTGTGTCACATAGGGCTGCTTTGATTTCGGCAAGCGTTGGTAGTGTCGAAGATGGTTCTTTTTCATCAGTTGAGGCTTCGATTGAAATGTTGTCTGTCATGATCGGTGCTAATGGGGTGGCATTGAAAAGATGTTCAAAGTAGGAAGCCCATCTCCTTTTGAATTCTTGTGTATCGCTGATGATGTTGTCCTCTGCGAATTTGAAAAGACAGGTTTTTGGCTTATATCCCTTTTCTAGGTTTTTTACTATTGCGTATGCGTCCCGCGTCATATCGTCGTCCATTTTTTTTATCTTGGCATTATGACACTTTCTTTGTTTTCTGCTGAAGATCTTTTTCGCAAGCTTTTCATATTTATCCTTTTCGGCCCGTGTTGATCGCTCAGCAAAAATTGTGTAAGCCTCGTTCTTTCTATCTATTGCTTCGCGAAATTCTTGGTTAAGCCAATCATTATTTTTACGCCGTGGTTGATACCCTAATAGCTCTTCTGCGGAGGATTTGATGCCGTCTCGTATTTTCATCCACACATTCTCCACTAGCATTTTTTGGATGTTTTCAAATATTGGTGTCAGGTGTTTATTACATGCTGACATGTAAGCCTGCACAACCGTTTAGTCTGTAAACTTATCGACATTGAATTTGCGAGCTCTACTTGTTTTCGAATATCCACGACAAGCTATTCGGCATCGATACTTAGCTCTGACTAGATAGTGATCAGAGTCACAATTCGCACCGCGGAGAGTTCGTACATCAAGTATGCTGGAAGCAGCCCTTTTCTCAATTAGAACGTGGTCTATTTGGTTGAAGGTGTGACCATCTGGTGATGCCCACGTTCGTTTGTGAATATCGCGAGGTGGGAAGCACGTAGAGCTTTCTATGATATTTTTGCTGCTTGCGAAATCAATAAGACGTTGGCCATTGTCGTTGGTTATGTCATGTAGACTGTGCCCTCCTGTTGTTCCTCTATGAGCCCCTAAGACAATTTTAGCTAGGGTGTAGCCTAGTAGGTAGCGTGTTGGTCTTGTAATGCGAAGGTCGTGAGTTCAAATCCCGGTCGACGCAATATATAATTCCAGCACATTGCCTGCTTGGATAAACCTTAATTCGTCATTAGTTATATTGTCCTTGTCTTCTGTTGCTGCGTGGACGTTGATCAACCAAGTGTTGAAAAATTTAGTCTTTATTCGGATTGCACACAATCTTTCACTTACTGTTTCAAACCAAACCTCGTGACCTACTGTTTAAATTTTTTGTCAACGACAAAACCGACACCAAGCTCTCTGCTTCTCGACAATTTTCCACTTGGATAGAATGTATGTGATCTCATGTCAATGATTTCGTTACCGAGCCATTTCGTTTCTTGGATGGCAGTTATGTTGATGTTGTGTTTTGCCACTTCTTCGAGGAACTCTTTCAGAACTCCTGTCCTAAATAAGGATCAAACATTCCAAGATCCAATAGAGTAGTCCATTTTTCGTTTACGGTGTTATTGCCGTTGAGTCCATCCTTTAAGAGGCTGTTCTTCAGGTTTCGGGACAGTGTTTTTTTTCCGGTGATGCGTTGTCGGCGCCTCTCCCAACCCCCGACCTGGAGGACCAGTCCTACTTATTTATTACACCCTAGTAGAAAAAGGGTGGGAGTTTTGAGTTAAATATGACATGCTGGAGTTCTCACAGCTATGCTGCGAGTCCAACTATGTCATAAATTTTGCCTACTTCCTGAGACGCACTGGTGTTACTGGCCATTCAGGTTAACTTCATGCTCCCTCCTCCTTAGTGGGGTTTGTGGGGTTTGTGGGACAACTTTTAAAAATAATTTAATTTTTTTATCCATTGGCGTCCGAAAAGGGGGGGCTAAAAACAAATTGTCGGCCGAATTTTTTTTTCAAATGATTATATCTTCGAAATTACTTATCGTAAAAAATTCATATTTTGAAACCGTCAAGGTGGCATATAGTTCCATCGGAATCAGCTTAGAGAGTGGATAATTATCGTAAGGGGAAGAGTCAGGGGGGGGGGGGTGCACAGAAAAACACTTAAAAATTAATATCTCAACTATCTCTTAAGCTATGTAATTTAAACTTAAAACTTATATTAAGCTATACTAGAAAAAAACAAAAAAAATATAATATCTTGAAATAATAGTAGTGAGGGGAAATCGGGAGCATTTCAAAAATGGCGCACTTTTCAAAATTACGAATCCTTATATCTCAAAAAAGAGTACAGATATCAAATCAAAAATTTGTCAGATTGTAGAACTACAGAATGGTTAATTTTGGTAAAAATTTTAAGTTGGGAGGTATAAGGCGAGGGAGGTGATAAGCAAAAATGTCGAAAATTTTGAGTGATTTTTTTAGGGCTCTGGTGAAAGATACAAAGTTTAAATTTTGCAAGTGAATACATTTATTTGATGTACATAGAAAAATGATAATAACTTGATCCATAATTGTTATAAAACGACCCCCCCCGGTCTAACGTGCCCAAGGTAAACATAAACTGAAAATGTTTGAGTGAAATTTTAAGGTAGAAACTTGAAAATTTGCAAAATGCATTTCAAAAAAATCCCTAAATATACGAAATATTAACTGGTCGAAAACCTTTAAAACTTCTACCCCCTCCCATACAAAATTATTTTTTCGACCATTTTTAAGAAATCAGTTATCACCTAACTATTAAAAGCTATCAATTTGAAATTTTGCATAAAAGCTTACAAAAATAATTGAAATGAAATTACCTTAAAAGTTTTGTAATCGCGCTTGGCCTTCTACCCCCTCCCATACAAAAGTATGATTTTGACCAATTCATTAAATCAACTAATAATCAACAAACTAGAAGTTACGAACTTGAAATACAAGCACCCCACAAGAGAAGCGAAATAAAACTACATATCAAATTTTACGATTCCCTTAGCTTCTCTACCCCCTCCCATACAAATGTTCGGTTTCGTGAATGTAAAATACACCGAATTTTATGAAAATTCTATGCAACTTCGTCTATGAAACACATTCTATACAGAGAATATTGGACGTGGTTCAAGCAATTAATTAAAAAGCTATTAACATCTACCCACCTTTACTATTACCCCTCCTTCCCCTCATAAAAACCCAAACTTGCAGAAACGAATGAAATATTGTTAAATTGACAATAGTCCTGCCCAAGAACTCCCTTTCACTTAGCCTTCCCTAACCACTCTAACCTGCATATTGACTTTCTACTCATCCGCAACTTGTCCCAAGAATAATAAAGTTTCGCCCGACTTGTTAGCAGTTTATTTTTACTTAAAATCCAGCAATCGCACTTCAATATTTTGGTTACAACTGTCTTACTACAGAAAAAATTAAATCGATTCCGGAATTTCTTCTATCAACTTCCTTAGAAATGGTATATTTCCAAAATATATATTGTATATAACAGTTTTTCGATTTTCCTTAGAAAGTATAAAAGAGGCTAACCTGAAGCATTAAAAACATGATTTATGAGTTGATCGTAGAAATCATTGTAATTTCCGCTACTACTTCTATCACGTCCTATACAAATTCCTCGATTCCTTGATTAAACCAATTTCATCGGTTTATATTATTAAAAACATTTTGTTAGCATGATGTAAAAAAATAAACTGCCAACAAGTCGGGCGAAACTTTATTATTCTTGGGACATGTTGCGGATGTGTGGAAAGTCAATATGCAGGTAAGAGTGGTTAGGAAAGACTAAGTGAAAGGGAGTTCTTGAGCAGGGCTGTTGTCTATTTAACAATATTTCATTCGTTTCTACAAGTTTGGGTTTTTATGGAGGGGAGGAGGAGGGGTAATAGTAAGGGTGGGTGGATGTTAATAGCTTTTTAATCACGTCCAATATTCTCTGTGTAGAATGTGTTTCATAGACGAAGTTGCATAGAATTTTCATTAACAAAACCGAACATTTGTATGGGAGGGGGTAGAGTAGGTAAGGGAATCGTAAATTTTGATATGCAGTTTTATTTCGCTTCTCTTTTAAGGTGCTTTTATAAAATTTCAAGTTCATAGCTTTTAGTTTGTTGGTTATTAGTTGATTTATGAAATTGGTCGAAATCATAGTTTTGTATGGGAGGAGGTAGAAGGGCAAGCGCGATTTGAAAATTTTGAAAGCAATTTCATTTGAATTAATTTTTATAAGTTTCAATGCAAAATTTGAAATTGATAGCTTTTAAGAGTTAGCTGATAACTTATTTTATAAAAATGCTCGAAAAAATAATTTTGTATGGGAGGGGGTAGAGGAGGTAGGGGAATCGTAAGACTTGTGATGCAATTTTCTTTCTTTTTAGTTGTTAGGTGCTCGTACAAAATTTCAAGTTCGTAGCTTGCAATTTGTTTGTTATTAGTTGATTTAATAAAATTGGTCGAAATCATACTTTTGTATTGGAGGGGGTAGAAGGGTAAGCGCGATTTCAAAACTTTTAACGTAATTTCATTTCAATTATTTTTGTAAGTTCTTATGCAAAATTTCAAATTGATAGCTTTTAATAGTTAGGTGGTAATTGATTTCTTGAAAATGATCGAAAAAATAATTTTGTATGGGAGGGGGTAGAAGTTTTATAGATTTTCGACCAGTTAATAATTCATTCTTTTATGGATTTTTTTTAAATGCATTTCGCAAATTTTCAAGTTTCTACCTTAAAATTTCATTCAAAAATTTTCAGCTTATGTGTTTTTTCATTTCACATGAAACACCTTGTGCACGTTAGACCAGGGGGGTCGGTGCATAACAATTGTAGAATTTCTATTATTTTTTATGTATGTACAATAAATTGATATATTGATCTGCAAAATTTAAACTCTGTATCTTTTACCAGAGCCCAAAAAAAATTACTCAAAATTTTCAACATTTTTGCTTTCCACCTCCCTCCTCTTACACCCCCCCACTTAATTTTTTTACCAAAATTAACAATTATATAGTTCTACGATCTGACAAATTTTTGATGTGATATCTGCCCTCAGTTTTGAGATATAATGGTTTGAAATTTTGGAAAGTTCAATGCTCCCCATTTTCCCCCACTACTATTTTCTCCAAATATTATATTTTTTTCATATTTCTTTAGTATAGCTTAATATAAGTACCAAGTTTCAATTGCAAAGCTCAACAAATAGCCGAGATATTGATTTTTAAGTGTTTTTCTTTGCACCCCCCCTGACTCTCCCCCTTACAATAATTAGCCTCTATGTAAGCTGATTCCAGTGAATCTGTATGCCACCTTGATGGTCTAAAATTATAAATTTTTTATGCTAAGTAATTTCGAAGATATAATCATTTGAAAAAAAAATTCGGCCGACAATTGGTTTTTAGCCCCCCCTTTTTGCACCCCAATGGATAAAAAAATTAGATTAATTTTAAAAGTTGTCCCACAAACACTTTTATATGCACATTGATTTTTAGCTTCCTAGCTGTAACCATGTTTGAGATATTTGAATTCTTAGTTTTCGGTTTAAGTGCTCCCCCCGCCTCCCCCTGAACCCTTATACCCCCAAAAATGAGTGTCCTCCTGAGATCCGCAACTACCTACAATCCCTCCAAAAATGAGCTTTCTATCTCGAATGGTTTGGGAGTTAATGTGCTCTGAGCGTACACACCGGCGTACGGCGTACGGCGGACGGCGTACGGCGGACGGCGGACGGCGTACGGCGGACGGCGTACAGACAGACGGATTTTTTTTTTTGCATTTTTAGGCTAATTTAGTCACGAAACGCGAAAAAACGAAATTTCAGGGTAGCAAATTTTTTTTTTTTCCCAAGTCGATCACAATACTTTATTATTAAAATAATAAAGTAAAATTAGATCAATTACGTTATCCATATCTACAACCCCCAATACAAAATATAATAATTTAATATAAAATTTTTACGTAAAATCGTAGCTGAGTTATAGTTTAAAATTCTCTTTCTTTTCGTCCATTCTCTAGCCTAGCTTCAATTTATCAAAAAACACACAATAACGAAAGAATTAATTGGGTATGAAATAAATGCTAAGTACCAGTGAGAAGAAAATTCATGGTGACCCGATGGAATTCAACTAATTTATTAACACATTCACGCTACCTTCTAAATTTTCATCGTCTGCACAATGAGCCACGAAGAATGTTCTTAATACAGCACGAAGAATGCAAGATCTATAAAAAAAACATTCCTTAACAGCACCCTCAATTTCGATAAAACCAACTTGCTTGAAATTAAAACCCAGCTTATCTCGACGAAAAATAAGCAGTCCTTCCAAATTCCATTTTTATCGTACATTTACAACAGATTCTTAATCCTTCTTTCACGCGTTCTTCTTCCTCTATGCCTTCCGCCGGTATAGAATTTTTCGCATCGCAGATTACAAATCATTTCGCGCGTTGTTTTCAAAACGAAACGAAACCTATAAAATTTTAGCATTGCCGTGAAAAGATGGGATAAACTGCGAGAAAGCCTTAACAAAACGATAGAGTCCTTTTTTCAATGCAAGGTGGAAGAGGTGTTAAAGCAGGCATAAAGAGATTGGGTGGAACTCACGGAATTCCGGGATTAACTAGAGAAGTTTGAGGGAAGATTTATATTTGGTAAGGTAGAGAAATCTACTTTGGGGTTGGTAAGAGGTGGCCAAAATTAATGATTCCGAAACTCGATGAAAAGATTAATTCAAGAGATATACAAATTTAGGAGTATTCCTCGGCGAGTCACCCCTGACGTAGCTATCGACCCGCGAAACAATTTAATTGTCTCGTGGTCTCGTTACGGATGGAGACCAGTTTCGAATTTGCAATATAGGTACACCTCTCTGTTATTCTGGGAATAAATCCACATTGCAGAAGGATTTTACAGCCCCAATAAATCCTTCCTGGCACACAATAAATCAAAGTTGATCACATTTTGACGTTTATTTGTGTACATTACAACGTTCCAGAAAGTAATATACAATTTCACCGAGTATTCTTTTTATATATTCTTCTTAGGGTATATTCGCCATTTTAAAATCCACTTCTGAAGCCCAACTTTAGTGGAAGTTCTTTCATAACAGCGATATTTTTTTCAATCATCCTTTTTATACATTTATCAGACAGAATGCAAGCCTTTTGGGCCCTTTTCCTTTCGTTGAATTTCTTCCGTTTTTGATTTATGTATATGAGAAAGAAGTTTTGTTTTACAACAGGTTGATTGTTATTGAAAGGACGATAGGACTAGAACTTAATAACTAAGAGGAAAAAAAGGGTTTTCAACTCTACAACCACCACAACTTAAAATCAAATCTACCCACTGATCCTTGTAATTAATGACAATATCGTTTGCCATTCCAGCTCATCTATGGTAATTATATGGGAGAAAAACTCATCTATCAATATCGCTCCGTGTTATTGTCCTAGCCTCACATTTTCCCAAAATGAAATTTTCTGCTTAACTTCCTTAGTTCAAATCGCTTTTACCTTCTCGCTGCAAAAACAACTCGAAGGAGTCCTTGTTTTCACATTCTACTATGCTTATAGAACAGATCCTTGCCCGTATACCCTATTCATTCTTCACTAAATATCTTGCCTGACTCGTAACTTCTCTAATACAGAGAATAAGTCCCATTGCAATGATTATGAGGACGATGTTAAAGGATACGTTTTCATAAGGTACGGAGATGGTGGCCAGTAAGGATTTTCGACGAGAATCCAAAATGTAATCAGAATCATGTTAAGTTTGTCTGCATAGCAATGTCATTTCCACTCGAGTTTCAGGCTCGCGCAAAATGGCTTTACATTGAATTAAAACTTGTTGTCAGCGGCCGATGACGACAAGGACGATGACGAATCCCTAATGACAATGAAACATTAGACTTGTACGACCGAACGCTATTACGAGCGCCTCTTTCTCCATTTCGACCATATCCTTTTTACTCCACATCGCTAAGCTTTCTAGTAAGTAATCTGATCCTATTTTGCCTTAACCCAAAAGAAATCTATACATATAGTATACCCGCACTGTATCTATACAGAATGTTTATACTCCTGGTTTTTCCATGTCATTTACTTAATGAGGCCCCTTCTACCGGCACGGACAAAACTTTCTACTTGTGTTATCCTGTTCTGATGGTTCACCAAACGGAGCTTCTTGGGATTATGAAAGCTGGAGAGTATGAAGAAAAAGTTTTTCGAGGTGAGTTGCAAACAACGTATATGGCAGTACCGTCATGATGGTCTATTTATGAAATGTTGATCTTATTATAGCAATAAAAAATGTAATCATAGGTTAAATGATCCCGGTAATCCTAAGTAGATGATTTTGTTTCGGTGGTGTCCTGCGAAATCTCATTAGAGTCCAAATACTTTGAAGACTACGATGAAATTTTAAAAATATGTACGTAATTTTAATCCTTAAGGATTGACGCTTCGGCTAGTGAGATTGCTTTTATTTGTTTGAATGGAACCATAGCCGAAATGAGATCTTATTATGTCTCCGAACGTATCGGTTCAGTGGCCATGTCCTCCGTCAATGGAATCCTATTTCTTTGGTTTACTGATTGATCTTCGTTCGCAGATTTTTCCTTTGAGAATGGGTTTGGGAATTTTATCGTTCTTTATCCGCTCTGCACAGCCAGTCTATTGTATTTCTCTGAATTAATAACATGAGCCGCAACTTTGGGATTTTCAATGAGGACATTGCCATTTCTTTGAGGTCACTTCCTTCGAAGCTATTCCCTAGTTTTTTAGATTTTTGTACAATAGTTCGAAATATGTGTAGCACAAATCATGAAGTAATTACTTTTCAAATGAAAATATCACACGGGAAATTAATGAAATTTACTTAATATTATTTTATTTATTTGCCTTAGTGAATCTTTTCACAGACAATTTTTTCCTTGTCATTTCTAATGAGATTTTTCCTCAAGATTTGCAAACAATTTGTTACGCAAACGTATTAAAAATATTTAAGTACATTAGTTGTATTATGAAACCACTTTGAAGTCTTCTTCGTTTCAATGGCGCTACAGCCCAAATCGGGCCTTGGCCTCCTGACCTCCAGGTTCCTTAACATTTTTCATTATTTATCGAAGGATTGTTAGCCCTTCGCACAATCCTCTATCTACAAATTTTTCATTTTCATAGATTGATAGTGTGCTGGAATTATGCGTCGGCCGGGATTTGAACTCACGACCTTCGCATTGCAGACCAACACGCTACTCACTAGGCTACACTCTAACTTTGAAGTCACTATTACAAAAACTCGTGGATTTAAGCATTGGTTTGCTTTTGCATCCATAGTCGAAAGACGGATTTTAGAGAGAGTGGCGTGAACTTAATGATGTGATACTGTGTTACATTTTCAAGAAGAAAACCTACTTGTAAACAAATCGCAATTTCCCCATTTTAAAGCACAAAGTGAAATAAAAGTGCACCTGAAAATAAAAACTCCTCATCGAAAACCTAGTTCCTGAATAAAGACAGGTATCCCTCTACCCCTTGTTCAAGAATTCAATTGAATATTCATTGAGAGAAGGATGGATTGCAATCCGTTATTTTCCTTAGATAAAAGATATACGATCGAAGACAAGTATCGAGGGCACATTTTTCATCATCTTACCAATAGCTGCTTTCTTTTTGCTGTCCGAGATTTTTTTTATTTTATTCATCCATGTTACAAGTCCCATCTGACCGCTCATTATACGTAGCATCTGTTTCCTTTTGGTGCTGGATAGAGTCGAATCGTATTCAATACCTAAGCGAATACCTATTATAAACCTTCTGCTATACCTTCAAATGCTATCAACACAGTATTCGACAATTCGATCCATCAACATAACCACAAAACGTAGCTTAAACTGTGCGCTCTTGCTTGAAATCTAGATGGTTGCTGCTCTTCGGGAATGGAACAACCATATCGTAAAACTACCCTCGGGGAATATTTATGAGGCTGAATTAATAAGGATTACCAGAGAATTTCATTTATATCCTTGGGATAGTTGGTTTTAATATCGGAAATTGTCGACTGGCATGGAGGTAAAAATTCTGATGTATATGTGGAGCAATAGAAAAGGATGAAGCTGCTTCTCTTCCTTCATTCAGTATATTCTTCGTATTCGTACTAATAATGAGACGACCACGTAACAAATACCCGTGAGAATGTAATGGTAATACTGATGGCAATACTGCGTTTTTTTTTTTGCTATATTTTGTATTATGGTAATGGGAATCTGTGTCTTATCTGCATCGTCGGGGGAATTTCATTAAGGATATTACGGGGATTTTGTTCAATTTTAGGATAATATTTTTCAGGTTTTTGGTAAATGATGATACAGGAGCAGATTAAGATAAATTAGGGCTGGGCTGATAGCATTTGAAAAATCAAAAGTGAACCGAGTAACAAGATAATAAATTTTAACTAGAACAGATTATGGTCAGGTCTGATATTTACTCCACCCTTGCTTAGGTAGCATCAAAATTAGAAAGACAAAAGACTAAAGGGATTCAGTAAAATACGGACTCATGTTAAGTGAACATTCAACCACTATCTTGCTCTTTTTCCTTTATTTTTTTTTTGTTATAGATTTTCAGAAGTAATATGAAAGTATATAGTATTAGCTATATGGTCTATAACGCTAAGGAATAATGCTTGCAAGAGTCGCTAATGGTACTGGAATATTTGTTGTCGCTCAAAAACCTCGATTCCGAGTGACTCTCTGTCTGTCCAAAACATCAGTCCCGAACGCTTTGAGCTGTCGAGCTGGAATATTAGCTGCCAATTTTAGTATAAAAGAATCTTTAAGTTCGTGAAAAAGCCACGTTTTCAAACTCCTTTTACCCCTTCCCGTATAATTTTCAATAAATTTCTCCTTCTGTCCTATCCCGTGGAAATGCGCAATTATAAACAATGCATTTTTATTATATTTATATTGATGTTGAAAATATTATTAACTTCATTTTACTCATTCTACACCCCTCCCATACAAATATCAGGAAATTTCAAAATTTCAATAAAATCCTTTTCTGCGAAACTGACAAAACGATCGATTTGATCATTTGAGCAAAGTATGTAAATATCATCAGTGTGGAGTAATATTTTTCTGATGCGGTTACTCCTTCTACTCCTTCCTATGTAAATGCACTATTACGGTGAAAGCATTATATAGATTTTTATTGAAACTAGAAAAAGATACAAAATGTAAAAAATATAACTATTTGCAAAGAATTCAAATTATCAACTTCACTTCAATGCTTCTACTCCCACCCATACAAATGTACAATTTATTAAAATAAATTACATCAATTTCTATCAAAACTAGAAACAGCAGAAACTTGAAATTTTGCCAGACTTACTCCTTCAATAATTTGTAGTAAATGTTGAAGAACTTATTAACGCCAGACAATTTCTTCCCCTTCTCACACTAATTTCACAAATACAATTTCAACGAAAGTATAATCAGCTATAAAATTGGAACAAAGCTTAGAGATAGGAACCTTAATAAACGATTTCAATATTATCCAAAATCTTAAATTTCCTTCACCACTTCCTTAAAAAATAAAGCAATTTCAGTAAGACAATGAACAATTTCTTTCAAAATTAAGAAAGCTCTAAGAGCATTATTCATAATTCACAACAATTTTTATACCTAGATGAAATCTGAGAGTATCATAAGTTTAACACAAAGCTTGTAACGCCAAGAAATAAGGCTCGGAGAAAGAAATTAATAATACAGAAGTTCATATAATCACTCAAAATCTCAAAACTGGATGTCCGTCCATTCGTCCATACGTCCGTCTGTCTCTCCGTCCGTCTGTCCGTCGGTGTCCTCTCTAGCTTGAGAACGTGTTGAGCTCGAGAGCTAAAATTTTGTTCTCGTCGTTTTCAACAAAAAAGTGAGGTCAAGTTCGTGATCGAGCTAAATCGCCCAGCCCCTTCTACCCCCTCCCATACAAAATGACACAATTTCGCAATTTGACAATAAACGGATTTGCACGAAAAGTATAAATGCTATTGATCTGAAATTTGGAATATAATACTTCTATGATAATTTCAATCTACCGTAAAAAAATTTATTTGAGTGCTCACCTTCCTTCCACCACCTCCCATACAAACTGCACTTTTTCATGGAATGCTCTAAACCAATTTACTCAGTGCATATAAAATTTGTTGAGCTGAAATTGTACATTAAATATATATTTAGAGTAATTAGTAAAAAAAATTAGAAAAATTAGACGATTAGCTTCACTCCTTCTAACCCCTCCCATACAATCTGACACAATTTCACAACTTCACAAGAAGTCGATTTTCCTGAAAAGTATGAATACTACTGATCTGCAATTTAAAACATGCTAAAAGCCTGATGTTTATAGTTATTTCTGAAAAAGTCTCCTTCTACCACCTCCCATATAAACTTCACAATTTCACTGAATCCATTACACTAATTTTCTCGGTACCTATTGAATTTTTGAACCCTAAATTTTGTATAAAACATTTTGATGGCAACTCTAGCGTGATGTGAAAAATTAGTACAATGTCGTCACCCCCTCCACCACTTCCCTAAAAATTCTCTTTCATCTAGAGTATCGCACGATTGGGCTTTACGACCAATTGTTTTTTTTTTTCAAAAGTTATAAACTTATAATAATGCTAGCCTCCCACAACATCCCGAAGGCTTTTCAACCCATCAGCCTGACTTCGTTCCTTCTTAGAGACCTAGAAAGAATGGTAGACAGCTACCTGCGGGCAAATTTGAACCTCTCGGTTAGATGCCCCCACCAACACGCCTATCTGAAAGGTAGATCCACTGGCACCGCCTTGCATGTGATGGTAGCCGCCGTAGAGAAAGCTTTCCATCAAAAAAAGGTTGCACTCGGTGCATTGCTAGACGTGGAAGGCGCGTTCAACAACGTCAACATTGATGCCATACTTGAGGCCTTAGTGTGAGCCATAGTGTGGAACCTCTCCTGAGTGCATGGATAGCAAAGCTTCTTCGTTCTCGGAAAATCGTAGCACGAATGGGTGAAGAGACAAGGAAAGGCTCTGTTCACAAAGGAACGCCACAGGGCGGTATAATATCACCTCTCCTGTGGGTCTTAACAGTGAATGAACCCTTTCCATCTTAAATCAGAACGGCTACCCCACAATAGCATATGCAGACGATCTTGTCATCATGCTAACTGGTAAGTTTGAGCAAGTTCTAGGAGACCTCATGCAACCCGCACTAGATAAAGGACTTACTATTAACCCACAAAAAACAGAACTAGTCCTCTTCTCCAGAAGAAGAAGACCATATGTTTTCAACCCACCAAACATTCGAGGAATCAATATGGTCCTCTCGAATCAAGTTGAATATTTAGGTCTAATTCTTGATAGCAAATTATCCTGGAAGGCCAATATTCAGGAACGAGCAAAAAAGGCTACAGTAGCCTTCTTCGCTTGCAAGAAGACATTCGGTTTGAGATGGGGCCTTAAGCCGCACCTCATCCACTGGATGTATACCAGTATTGTTAGACCAATTATTCGCTATGGTGCGCTGGTGCGGTGGCCGGCGGTGGTACTAAAAACCAACCTGGCACCCTTACAGCTGATCCAACGGATGGCATGTCTGTGCATACCAGGTGCCCTTAGAACCACACCAACGGCAGCTCTGGAGGTGATTCTCTCACTACCCCCACTTGATCTTTATATAAAACAAGCAGCGGGCCTGGCAGCCATTAGATTAAAAACCACTAAATCGTGGTCAGCGCCACAAATTGGTCATGGACAAATTCTAAACGTTATTAGAAACGCAAACTCCCTTTTAGACCGCGAGTATGATTGCATGAACCAACCGCAGGTTGAGAAACAGAAGTTTCACATTAAGTTTCCTGAACGAAACGAATGGGCAACAAATACGATACTCAGCACCTGTATAGGTTCTCATCTCTATACGGACGGATCTAAAAATAGCCAGGGGACAGGTGCAGGGATTTATTCCCACGACCTCGACATCCAAACTTCATTTCATCTTCCAGAACACGCGACAGTGTTCCAAGCAGAAGTATTAGCCATTAACGAGTGTGCAAAAATTATTCTTGATAAGCAGAACAGTCTCGGAAATTGTTATATTTTCTCGGACAGCAGGGCTGCTCTTCAGGCACTCCAATCCTACAGGACTACATCCAAACTAGTGTCCATCTGTAGACACAATTTAAATCGCCTAGCTGCCATAACGGAAGTTTTGCTAATTTGGATACCGGGTCATAGTGACCTGCTAGGTAACGAGGCGGCAGATACGCTTGCACGGCAAGGATCTGCTAACATCAATTCCACTAGGAAGTCAGTCGATATAGCACCAACAGTGCTGAAGACTAGCTTCAAACAGACTATTTTGGACTCTTTCTTGGCGGGGTGGCGGTAGCTGGAAAGCTGTAAAACGGCCAAATCCTTTTGGGGAGAACCGAACAAAAATATTACAGCTCAGCTGTTACAACGTAGTCGCTATAGTATCCGAACTATTGTCGGCCTGGCCACAGGCCATTGCTTGCTAAGGCTGCACGCATTTAGGATGCGAATCGCGAGCGACAGCTTGTGCAGAGGTTGCGAGGAAGACGAAGAATCAATCGAACATTATCTTTGTCACTGTTCGCAAATCTCCAACAGTCGTCTCCTTTGCTTAGGCTCTAGATTCTTCTCAGAACTAGACGACCTCAGAGGCGTCCAACATTCGAGCCTATTTAGGTTCGCAAACCGAACCAAGTGGTTAGAGCAAGAGGAGTGACTTCCAACTCATAACTATAGGGGGAGTACAATGGGCCCAACTAGATGGCCTCAGTGCTTGTGGTTCCATGCAACCACCCTCCTACATCCTAAACCTAAACCTATAATAATGCTAACGCTAATTATAATCTATATGAAATCTCAGAGAATTACAAGTTGAAGCTTATTACCATGAATAAATGTACAATGTTCAATCCATACATCTATAAATATAAATATAATTGTAGTGTCTGTCTGTTATTTGTTTATGAATGGCTATAAGTTAGTGCTATGCTTTGTTTTGACAATAACTAAGCATAAAAACACGTTTTTGAAACTGTTTTCTATCTGTCTGTCTGTCTTTCCGACCGTCCTTAAAGCATAAACGGCTGAAACGATTATAATAAACTCTTACCGTTTGTTTGGTATACTTGGAGACGTTATCTGCTTTTGGTTAATTTTCAATTTCTCCCACGTCTTCCACCCCTCCCAAACAAAATGATTCATTTTAAAAGCTAAATAATAATTAAATTTTCTTGAAAACCATAGGAGCGAACAATTTGAAATTTAGGATATATTACTTTTATTATAAAAGCGATTTATGGTATACAAATTATTTGAGTCGACCTACTCCTTCCACCACCTCCCATACAAACGGCACATTTTCATGAAATGCTTTAAGCAAATTTTCTTAGTACGTGTAATAATTTTCGTTTTCAAATTTCGTACTGAATCCTTAATTAGTATTATTATTATTGGGGAAAAATAATCCTGTTAGCTTGTTCACAATTTCACAACTTCTCTGCTGAGACCTTTATCAAACTGTTACAGTTCGATAAAGGTCTCAGCAGAAACCGAAACGTCACAAATAATAAAGCGTAACAGCGTAGAATCCGGAAATCTTTTATTTTAACTATATATTTGAATGGAAGAAGAAGAACAGTCGAAAGAATAGTGAAATAAACTGCCAGCAAGTCGGGCGCAACTTTGTTTTTCTTGGGACAAGTTAAAGATGCGTAGAAAGTCAATATGCAGGTTTAAGTGGTCAGAGAAGACTTAGTGAAAGGCGGTTCTAGGGCAGGGCTGTTGCCAATTTAACACTTAATAGCGAATACGATCAATATCTCTACTACATGTAATCAATATTTCATTCGTTTATTTATGCAAGTTTGAGTGTTTATAAGGGAAGGGGAGATAGTAGAGTGGTGTTAACAATTTTTACATTGATTTCTTGAATCACGTCCAATATTCTTGGTATAGAGTATCAGTTTCATAGGCGAAGTTGCTAAGAATTTTCATAAAATTTTGGTGTATTTTACATTCACGAAACCGAATATTTGTATGGGAGGGGTAGAGAAGGTAGGGGAATCGTAAAATTTGATATGCACTTTTATTTCGTTTCTCTTTTAAGGTGCTTGTACAATTTCAAGTTCATAGCTTTAAGTTTGTTGGTTATTAATTGATTTAATGAAATTGGTCGAAATCCTAGTTTTGTATGGGAGGGGGTAGACGAGGTAAGGGAATCATAAAATTTGTGATGCAGTTTTATTTCGTTTCTCTTACAAAATTTCAAGTTTGCAGCTTTTAATTTGTTGGTTATTAGTTCATTTAATGAAATTGGTCGAAGTCATACTTTTGTGTGGGAGGAAGTAGAAGAGCATGTGTGATCTAAAAATCAAATATTTTTAAAAGTGAGGTGATAATTGATTTCTTAAAAAAATGGTCCAAAAAATAACTTTATATGGAAGAAGGTAGAAATTTTGAAGGCTTACGACCAGTCAATGTTTTACTTTTAGGGATTTTTCTGAAATACATTTCGCAAATTTTCAAGTTTCCATTTTCAGTTTTTGAGTTTTTTTTTTCATTGCACTTGAAGCGGAACAAATCATTGTTTTTCTCTATGTATATCAAATAGATACATGGAAAATTTAAACTTTTTAAAAAACATAACAGGAGTACGATTGGGCATAAAGCCCAATCGTGCGATACTCTAGATGAAAGAGAAATTTTTGTATCTTAAGAAATTTTGTAGGGGAAGTGGTAGAGGGGGTGACGACATTGAAATAATTTTTTCACATGACGGTAAGGTTGCTATCAAAATGTTTTATACAAAATTTAGGATTTAAAAATTTAATAGGTACTGAGAAAATTAGTGTATTGGATGTAGTGAAGTAGTGCAGTTTGTATGGGGGGTGATAGAAGGAAGGGCGAGTTCTTAATGACTTTTCAGAAATAACTATAAATATCATGCTTTTGACATGTCTTAAATTGCAGATCAGTAGTATTCATACATTTCATGAAAATCGACTTTTTATAAAGTTGTGAAATTGTGTCATTTTGTATGGGAGGGGGTAGAAGGGGTAAAGCTAATCGCCTAATTTTTTTTTGGTTTTACTAATAATTCTAAATAAATATTTAGTGCACAGTTTCAGCCCGCTAAATTTTATACACACTGAGTAAATCGGCTTAGAGTAATTCACATCAAGTACAGTTTGTATGGGAGGTGGTAGAAGGAGGGAAGGACACGCATAATTTTTACATGGTAGATTGATATTATCATAAAAGTAACATATTCCAAATTTCAGAGAAATAGCTTTTGTAATTTTTGAGCAAATCCGTTAAATGTCAAATTGTGTCTTTTTGTATGGGAGGGGGTAGAAGGGGTGAAGCTTATCATCTCTTTTTTTTGGTCTTACTAACAATTTTAAATAAATATTTGGTGCACAATTTGGGGGAGGTGGTAGAAGGAGGAGGAGGACACGCATAATTTTCATACAGTAGATTGATATTAACATATTATAAATTTCAGGCCAATAGCTTTTGTACTTTTTGAGCAAATCCGTTAAATGTCAAATTGCGCAATTGTGTCTTTTTGTATGGGAGGCGATAGAAGGGGTGGAGCGATTTGGCCCATTCACGAACTTGACCTTACTTTTTTGTCAAAAACGACGTGTACAAAATTTGAACTATCTAGCTCAATGGGTTCTCAAGCTAGTGAGCGAACAGACGGGTGGACGGACAGACGGACATCCGGTTTTGAGATTTCTGAGTAATAATATTAACTTCTGTATCATTCATTTTTTCTCCAAGCCTTACTTCTAAGCGTTACAAACCTTAGAGCAAACTTATAATACTCTCAGATTTCATCTAGAGTATAATCACTCAACATTTTCGACATTTCTGCTTACTACTCCCTGACAAACGCCAACTTTTTTACTAAAATTAAAAATTATGTAGTTGTACAATCTGACAAAATTTCAATGTGATATTTGTACTCAGGAATGAGATATAACGGTTTGAAGTTTTGGAAAGTGCACCATTTTTGAAATGCTCCCCATTTCCCACACTTCTATTATGTCCATACTATAGTTTTCCCAAAATATGAAATTTTTGATTAGTTATTTGGAAGAAATAATCATTTAAAAAAAAAATCGTCCGAAAATTTGTTTTTAACCCCCCTTTTCGGACCTCAATGGGTAAAAATATTAAATTATTTTTAAAGTTTGTGCCACAAACTTTTCTATGCATATATTAATTTTCAGCTTCCTAGCTAGAACCATGGATGAGATATTTGAATTCTTAATTTTCGGTTTTAGCCATCCATCTACAATCCACACAAACATGAACTTTCGATATTGAAGGGTTCGGGAGGTGTTTTTACAAATTTCGGAGTACCTAGCTTTTAATTTGTTGGCTTTTTACATCGCAGTTTTCTTCAAATTGGCTGAAATTATACTTTTGTATCTTCTTCTTCAATGGCGCTACAGCCCAAATCGGGCCTTGGCCTCCTGAACTTCAGGTTCCTTAACATTTTCATTATTTATTGCGGACGAGTTGTTAGCTCTTCGCACAACCCTCTATCTACGAATTTTTCATTTTCGTAGATTGAGGTAACCAAGGTATATTCAAGCAGGTAGTGTGCTTGGAATTATGCGTCGACCGGGATTTGAACTCACGACCTTCGCATTGTAAACCAAACACGCTACCCACTAGACTACACCCTAGCTACTTTTGTATGGGATGGAGGAAAATAAGTAGAGAAACTTTGCAACTTTGTTTCAAATATTTTCAAATGTTTTCATTCAAAATTTCAAATTCATTGCTTTTATTGTGATTGTAATAATCATCATCATCCTCAATGGCGCGACAGCCCAAATCGGGCCTTGGCCTCCTGAAGTCGTCGCCTCCAATCGTCTCGATCCAAAGACCGCGTCCTCAAGCTGCAAATTTTTAAGATGGCTTTGCTATCTTCATCAACCGAGTCTTCCCATCGCTTGCGTGGCTTGCCTACTGACCGGTTACCATTCGCTTTGCCTTTCAGGGCACGTTTGGGGATTCTTATGTCTTCCTTTCGCTCTGGCCAGCCCACTGCAGTTTACGTAGCTTGATGAACGTTGAAGTTTCTGGCTCGTCGTAGAGTTGATACAACTCATGGTTGTATCTTATTCGCCATTCCGTTCCTTCCTTCACAGGTCCCAAAATTCTTCGGAGGACCTTTCTTTCAAATGCGTTAACTTCTTTTTCGGAAGTTCGTGTTAATGTCCATGTCTCGCTGCCATAACAGAGCACAGGGCGTACAATAACTTTATATATCCGCAGCTTATTGTTCCTGTGCACTTTCTTAGATTTCATTATTGGAAGATTTATTAAAAAACCCCGCGACTTCGTCCACGTAAAATGGCAATAATAAGCAATTTTGGAGAATATAGTTAGGAATACATTGAATTTTCGTACTTGCCGAAAAAATCGAATTTTTGAAATGTTGTGAAATTTTGTCGCATTGTATGGGAGTGGGTAGAACGAGTGAAGCTAATCGGTTTATTTCTCCTCGATGTTGATAATACTTCTAATCAATTATTTAGTACAAAATTTTAGCTCGACAAATGTTATAAGCACTGAGAAAATTGGTTTAGAGTATTTCATGAAAAAGTGCAGTCTGCATAAAAGGTGGTAGAAGGAGGAATACCATATAATTTCTTGTTGTTTTTCGCATTTGTTTTAAATGAAAAAGGAATTCTAATTTCTAGCTTAATATTTGAATCAAAGATTTTGCGTTTTCGTAGTTAGGTCAATACACATGAAGCATTTTGTGCATGTTATTGCTTTGCTTCGGTGCATAGCAGTTTTGGTTCAAATTATATTTTCCATATCGTTCAGCACCCGCAAAATTTGAACTCTTTTACCAGAGTCCTAAATAAATTACTCAAAATTTTCACAATATTTCAATATTTCTCTCCACCTCTCTCTCCTACAAACATAAAAACTTACCAAAATTAAAGATCATTTATTACCTCCGACGAAATTTTCACTTAATTTCTGTATTGCATTTTAAGATACTCATAATGGCTTGAAATTTTGGAAAGTGCACTATTTTTGAAATGCCCCTTGTTGCCACCTGCTTCTGTTTTGCCTAAATTTTATATTTTCTGATACATCGCTAGTGTAGCTCAATAATAATCAAATGTGTCATACACATATAATACATAGGTTAACAGCTATTTAAGATATTAATGTTTAAGTGTTTTTTTTTGCAACACCCCTGATGCTTTTTCTTATAAATATTGACCACCATTAAGTCAATTATGGTGGACCTGTGTGCCACCGAATTAATCGTATAACATATGAATTTCTTTGGTTTGGTCTCTGCGAATGATTACATCCATTTAAAAAAACATAAAAGAATTATGATTGGGCGTAAAGCCCAATCAAATGATACTCTAGATGAAATGAGAAAGAGTTCAATATACCGGAAAATATGTCACCTCCAATTCTTTTAAATAATTAATAGTGACTTTTATATGGGAGGTGGTAGACGCAGAGAAGGAAGGTTTGTAATTTTTGGATATGACATCTAATGTGGTATGCAAAGTATTTCGTATTGAATTTAAGATTTGTAGCTTTCATTATTTTCAATTGGACATAGTTCTCCTGAAATTGAGGCATTTGTATGGGAGGTGGTAGAGGAAGTGGAGCGTTTAAGATGATTTTGAAACTGCTTATCATCATCCTTATCACCACGCTTTGATTCAATTTCAAATTCGATAGTTCTAATATATTCGAAGGAGAAATGCTTTTCTTGAATTTATAATACAGATATTTGTATGGGAGGAGGTAGAAGGAGTGAAGAGGAGCTGATAAATTTTTTTAGCACTTATTGCAATTATTAAAAAACAAATTCTGGCAAAATTTTAAGTTTATACTTTTTCTAGTTTTAATGGAAATCGATATAATGCACTTAACAAAAATTATACATTTGTATGGGAGGGGGTAGAAGGAGTGTACGGATCATTACAAATTTTTTACTCGTTATTGATATTTCTATTTTTATACTTTATGCAAAATACCAATTTGATAGCTTTAACAGTTTCGAAGAAAAATAATTTAATTTAAATTTCAAAATTTCGTGAAATTCGTATGGGAGGGGGTAGAAGGAGTAAGGTGAAGTTGATAATTTTTTCAATGCTAATTGGAATTATAATAAAATTAATTCTGGCAAAAATTCGTTTTTATAACTTTGCTAGTTTCAATGAAAATCGAAAAACTGCATTTTTCAAAATTATGCATTTGTATGGGAGGGGGTAGAAGGAGTGACGGGATCGGATCAATATTCAGTCATGTTAATGACATCTATATCGTTATACTTTGGCCCAAATTTCAAATCGATAGCTTAAATAGTTTCAAAGAAAAATCAATTTCTGAAAATTTCGGAATTTCGTGAACTTTGTATGGGAGGGGCTATAAGGAGTGGGGGGATGTGGCCCGTTCACGAACTTAAAATTAATTTTTTGCTAAAAATGACACACAACAAATTTCAGCACGATAGCGCAAAGCGTTCGAGAGTTATGCTGTAGACAGACGGACAGACGGACAGACGGACAGACAGCAACTCGGAATCGAAGTTTTTGAGCGACAACAAATGTTTCTGTACCCTTGGTGGCTCTGTGCGAGCATTATTTCTTAGCGTTACAAACGGTAAGGCAAACACAATATACTCTCAGATTTCATCTAGAGTATAAAAAATGCAAACAATTTTGTGTAAGGAGGGGGACCCCTTTTTCGGACCCCAATGGATACACAAATTAAATTATTTTAAAATATTGTCTTGCAAATCGCTCTTCTTGTGAGTTGATTTCGACATCTTAACCTAGAGCTATAATTTAGATATTCGAATTTTTAATTTTCCGATGTACTTTTTTCCCAAATTTGTCCCAACAACTTTGTTTTGCACTGAGTAGCAAATATGCATATTAATTATTAACATATTTTAAAGAGTTTGGAAAAAAAGTGTAAAGCCCAATGTTTACTTATTCAACTAAAATTAACCTAAAACTAAAGACTATTCTCGAAGATTGATTCGATTGTGGTAATGCCGGAATTAATACATCTGTTTTTAAATTTAAATTCTAATTTGCTAGTTTTTTTTTTTTTTAACGCGGGGAAAAGCATCGAAAGCGTTGAAGTGCGGGACTTGAACCCGCTAAAAACCCCTCGTCTAACCCACTACCCCCCGGGACAACCGTTAAGTATTTCGTCAGGAGGAGGGAGGAGCTTAAAGCTCAAACATCAATTTACTTTCACATGTAATGTCTTATGTCACCCTGTATATGTCACTTCCTATTTTATTCAACTACCAACTTCTAGCTGTTGTAGGCACTTCTGTCTCAGATAATTCCCTACGTACTATTTCGAGTCTCCTTAGCTCGGTGAGAACTTTCACGCGCATCTGAGTCACCGCATTCCAGATTTCACTGCTGCTCAGCATATGTGGAACTATGTTGTCGGGCTTAATATTTTCTCCAACGATGTCCTCGACTCTCCTTCTATCCATTTCGTAGACTGGGCAGTGAAAGAATACATGCTCTGCATTTTCTATTGTATCTGTACAGTTTGGACATGACGCCGAGGAGTTATAGTCATATTTGTGCAAATAGCTTCTGTAACAGCCATGCCCTGACAGAAATTGGGTCATGCAGTAATCTACTTCACCATGCTTCGATCCGACCCACTTATCTACGTCTTCTTTGAGTCTATACGTCTAACGGCCTTTGCTTACGATGTTCCATTGCAGTAGCCAGGCATTGGTACTTACCCGTTGCTCTCCTTTTTTCTCTTTCACTGTTAAGCATCAGTTTATCGTATTATTTGTGTGATATAATCGTTGTGCTTCACCAGCTAGAATGTCTGGCGGCAGTAAGCCAGCTATGACATTCGCGGCGTCATATGAGATTGTGCAAAATCCACTGCAAACCCTTAACGCACTTACTCTATGGGGTTTTTTTTTAACATATTCGCGTAAGATTTGTACCGTAGTGCTTCGCTCCATATCGGTGCAGCATACATTATGATACTTCGCGTCACTCTTGAAAGAAGTATCCTCCTGTTTTGGCTGAGTCCTCCAATGTTCGCCATTGTTCTGCATAGGGCGGAGTTCACTCGTCCTGCTTTTGTGCAGACAGTTTCGATGTTCGTCTTAAAGGATAATTTTGCGTCAATCATAAAACCCAAGTATTAATTGGAGGGTTGGGATACGATTTCAAGTCCATCTATATTTAACGTTATATGCTCTCTTTGTTTTCTGCTTGTAATAAGAACTACTTCTGTTTTTTGTGCAGCTAGCTCTAGATTAGATGCTCTAATCCAGTTCTTAATGTCAGAAATCACGTTGGTGCTTACGTTGTTGATGCTGTGTAAGTCTTTCGCTACCACAGTAATTGCTATATCATCCGCGTAACCAATTATTTGTACGCCTCTTGGTAAGATGTCATCGTATTGTATATTCCATAACACGGGTCCTAGTACTGAGCCCTGTGGGACTCCGCATGTTATTTTATACTTCTTCACTCCTTTTTCGGTATCATATAGTAATACTCTATCTGCGAGATGACTCCTGACCATTCGTAGGAGGTGTGGTGAAGTTTCCAATTTTAGTAGAACATTAATTATGTTAGGTCACGTTATCGAATTGAATGAATTTTTGACGTCTAGTGTTATTATAGCGCAGTATTCTTTAGAACCATTCTTCCATCTATTGCCTTCAATAGTCATTTCCTAATTTGCTGGTAAGATCATTAATTTGTTGCGTTTTCGCAAATTTGTGCAAAAGATGAGTTGAAAAGTACCATGGTTTACTCAGAGTAATTTTAAGGAACTTATTTTGGATACTTTGAAGTTTCTTGCGATGGGTACCTGCACAGATTTTCCCAAAAGGAGCTCTATATGTTAAGGTTGATTGTAATACAGTTTTAAATAATATTTGTTGATCATTGCATACAAAATTTGAATGTTTTTAGCCGTTTTTGGTCAATATGATTTTGGAAAATTAGTTTAGGGTTTATTTAGACCATGGTACGGGTTCGCTAATTATGTTAATTGTGAGTGGAGGTAAGTATCGTGACGATCTGCGTTTTATGAAGAATATGGACTGCGTTTTGTTAGTGTTAAGCTTAGTTTTCCATTTGTAGTACTCTGAAACTTTTTCGAGTTGATCTTGCAGGTTGTTTACTTTTATTTGAAAATCTGATGTTGCAGATAAAATAGTGGTCTCACTCCTGAGTAGATAGCTCTGTGGCGCGATAATTTATCTTTCACTTTAACAGTGAAATTTCCGTTGCTAAGAAACGAACTTATTAAGTAGCACATGAAAGAGGTGAAAGAAAGTTTCACTAGTTTATAAGCCCAGCCGTCGTGCCACACGTTGTCGAAGGCTTTTTCAATATCTAGTGTTATCATGACAAAAGATTCTTTGGCGTGCAAGGATATTTGAATTTGCGACTTTACTCTAAGAAGCTGCTGGGTTGTTGAGTGTTTTGCATGGAAACCAAATTGAAAGTCAAGAATAATCTTAAGTTTCTCAATTTTATCTATCAACTGGTTTAGAATTATCTTTTCAAATATTTTCCCCAGAATGGGTTGTAAACTTATTGGCCGATAGCTATCAGGTTGCATGGCTTAGGAATCGGAGTTACTATTGCTATTTGCCAAGATGGAATTGAGGTTGACAGTTGCAGTTTTTGGCAAGTTTTTCACCATTGGCATTAGTAATCCGCCTATACTAGGAGATTTTTTTTACTTTAGAGTTCGTAATATCCTCCTCATCTTTTTTCGTTTACAGAGCATTAAGGGGATTTTTCTTGTTATTTATTTTTAGCCGCTTCATTGACTTTGTCAGAGAAGTTATTCACCATTTCATCGATTAAGAGACTACTTTTAGAAAGGTTAAAGCTACCGATAAATAGGGAGTTGCACAGGGGACGATCATAGGTTTTCCATCATGCCCTGAAATAATTTCGGATCTCTATAGCGTTATTATTTACTGGTACTTTGTTCAGAAGATAAAATAGAACCGGAAGATGAGGGTACAAAAGTGTTGAACAATTATCGGTTGGAGACATTAGTCAGGTAAAAACCCAGTTATTAGTTTAGTCGAGGGTGGAAAAAACCCTTTACGGGGATGGTATGTGGATTTTGCTGGAGGGAGAACTATTCTATTTATCTTGGTTAATTCGTTGAAGAGTAATCGACCGGCTTTGTTGGGTCCGTGTCCAGTTCCAGTGCTGCTGACTGTCATTAAAATAATCACAGATTGGCTTTTTTATACTCTAGATGAAATCTGTGAGTATATTGTGTTTGCCTTACCGTTTGTAACGCTAAGAAATAAGGCTCGCACAGAGCCGCCAAGAGTACAGAAATATTTGTTGTCGCTCAAAAACCTCGATTCCGAGTGACCGTCTGTCCGTCTCCCTGTCTGTCTGTCTGTCCGTCTGTGCGTCTGTACAGCATAACTCTCGAAAGCTTTGAGCTATAGTGCTAAAAATTTTCGTGTGTCATTTTTAGCAAAAAAGTAACTTTGGGTTCGTGAATGGGCTACATCCCCCCACTCCTTCTACCCCCTCCCATACAAATTTCACGAAATTTCGAAATATTAAGAAATTGATTTTTCTTTGAAACTATTTAAGCTATCGATTGAAATTTAGGTCAAAGTATAATGATATAGATGTCATTAATATTACAGAATATTGACCCGATCCCCTTACTCCTTCTGCCCCTCCCATACAAATGGACAATTTTGGAAAATACATATTTTCGATTTTCATTGGAACTAGTAAAGCTAAAAAGACGAAATTTTGTCAGAATCAATTCTACTATAATTGCAATTTATTTTAAAAATAATTATCAACTTCATCTCACTCCTTCCACCCCTTCCCATACGAATTTCACGAAATTTTGAAATTTAAATTAAATTATTTTTCTTCGAAACAGTTAAAGCTATCAACTTGATATTTTGTTTATTGTATACAAATAGAAAAATTAATAATACGAAAACTTTTGTTTTCCCATACAAATGCATAATTTTTGTTAAATGCATTTTATCGATTTCCATTCAAACTAGAAAAAGTACAAACTTCAAATTTAGCCAGAATTTGTTTCTTAATAATTGAAATTAGAAAAAATTATTAGCCCTGCTTTACTCCTTCTACCACCTCCCATACAAATATCTGTATTATAAATTCAAGAAAAGGATTTCTCCTTCAAGTATACATATGAGAGCTATCGACTTTGAAATTGAATCAAAGCATGGTGATAAGGATGATGATAAGCAGTTTCAAAATCATCTTAAATGCTTCACTTCCTCTGCCCCCTCCCATACAAATGCCTCAATTTCAGGAAAACTATGACTAATTTCTTTAAAAATAATGAAAACTAAAAACTTTAAATTCAGCAAAAAACATTTTGCATGCCATATTCAGAGTCATAAGCGAAAAATACAAACCTCCCCCTCTACTTCTACCCCCTCCCATGCAAAACTCTCTACTCACTATTCGAAAGAGTTTGAGATGACATATTTTCCAGTATATTAATGTCATTTCCATCTCATCTAGAGTATCATATGGTTGGGCTTTAAGCCCAATTATAATTCTGTTATGTTTTCTTATATCATTCTAAAATCAGATCGGAATTTTTCTATATTCTCCGATAACGATCCGTTTTATTGGCTATCATAATACCAAAAACTTTCGATCTCGGAAGCCTCATTAGTTACTGTTGAGGATATGAAAACTGGCAAATATCTTTTTCACAAACTACATCTTTCTCTTATTCAAAATTTATCTTTTTAATTTGTTTGTTTGTTTTCTAACAAACCAAATTTCACTTAAATAAACGATTTCTTCTTCTTCATTTTCCAAAAATGTCTAACCAGTATTTATCTCATAAAAAACCGACTGAAAAAGAAAAGCTAGCTATCAATAACAAATAAAAAATAAAATGAAATGATTAATAGAGTAAAATCCTTCCTACTCTCGCGAAGTGCTTATATGAATCTCTCCTAGACACAGCACCATATAAATCGAGAATAAAAGCAACAAAAATCGTTTTCTTATGTCGACATGGTTAACTTATTCGTTCTTTTTTATTTTTTTTTTGTTTCATATGTGAAAGCCTGTATAATAAAGGACTACAACAAATCATAAAGGTTATCGAAGTGTCGTAAAAGTCTTTCAATATCCTTCGAGACTTACGGGATGGCTTTATACCCAGTGCAGATCTTATATCGAAGGTTATATCTGACCATATTTAAATAGAGTTTTTTTATGTCCTTTTTTATAGTTAGATTGATAGATATGAAAAGTCTGCATAGTCTTTGTCTTTCCTTAAGAAGTTGTATTTTTTTCGTATCTTATAGTTTCAAGTTTGCTTAAATTTCATTAAAAGTAGTGAGAAAATGCATATTTTGGAAACTAAATTAAGAGTAAATAGATTTCTTATGAATATTTGAACACTGTCAAAGGTGTGACAACTGGTAGGCAGGAGACTAGCTGCGCCCAGAAATTTGGGAGTGATCATACATATGTAATGTCTACGTATCACCCAAATTGTGAAGTAGTTGGCTCGCTCCTGAACACTGTATGTACAACAAAACAATTCCAATTATAATATGCTACACTTTGGCTAACTATCAATTTCACTATCAAGGCATAGGACAGAAACTGCAATCTTCTACCAGGCGCGATCCTGAGCATCGGGTTTTAGTTTTTACCGTAACCTCTTCAGCATGGGTCTCGCCTAGTGGTTAGCGAGTTGGTTGGAACACACGACCTTCGCATTGGTCGTGTGTTCAAATCCCGGCTTACGTATAATTCCAGCTTTGCACAACACTGCAGGCATTGGTATATCTGGGGCGCATTAATCTACGGAAATGAGCATTTGTGGAGAAAGGAAGCGAGAAGGGCTAACAAAGACATTTGGGCCATTGAAAAAGAAGAAGGACTTCTTCATTACTCTTGCCTCCTTTTCAACTGATCGTTTCTAAGTACAACCCGAGGTCTTCCTTGTGAGCTATAATCTAGAAGTTTTGCGCTCCACAAAGTTTGATCGTGACTTCCGCCTTTGAGTTTGAAGGACTATCTTCATATGACCAGCATTTCCTTGAAATACGTCAGAGATTACGACTCATGAGCATTCGCAATTTTTGATAAGATTACCGGTTACTTTCCCCTTCACACTCAATCATAATTCTGTTTATCCTAGCGGTATCGTTGATGCTATCGATTTCTTCAAGGATCTCATCCATGGATTTTGATTGACGGCTCTTAACTGTTTATACTCTAGATGAAATCTGAGAGTATGTTGTGTTTGCCTTACCGATTTTAACGCTAAAAAATATTGCTTGCACAGAGCCGCCAAGGATACAGAAATATTTGTAGTCGCCAAAAACCTTGATTTCGAATGACCGTCTGTCCGTCTGTGCGTCTGTCCATACCATGACTCTCGAACGCTTCGAGCTATCGTGTTGAAATTTGCTATATGTTATTTTAATTCAGGGTTGCAAAACTAAATTAATTACGTTAATTTTAAAATAATTAAATTGAACAGCTTTAAGTTAATTTGAGTTCAACTTTTACAGGGCTTTTGAAATGTTTAACTTTTACTCTAAGCCATCTACATATTTAAAAGAATAAACGTTTTCTTGTAAACGCACTACAACGCAAATTAATGATCCAAAAAAAATATATATAATACCATTGGAAAGATATTATCGTCAAGGTGTGCCTATTCCTCCTTCCGATCTTTCATTTTATATCTATACATTCGACAAGTACACAATCGCTACTCCCATCACATCTGCAAATATTTGGCAGTAGCAGCCAGTACAAATGCTAAATATACCAGCTTCAGCAATCATTACGATCGTTCTCATTCTCCTCCCCAATCACATTCGTTCCCTCCATGACTGTGTTTGTGCATTGCACATAAAGGCCGAAATTGCCTATTACAGAAGTCATTCTGTAAAAAAAAAAACTTGAAAAAGAAGGGGAGGGGGACAAGAAGCAACATTTTTTTTGAATACTCCAATGCTATTTATATACAGCACAGTGATCGGGACATTTCGATTTCTTAGCATATAACGTTTCCTTTTCATTTGTGCTATCGTTATATGTACACATAATACTTTCACATCTTTATTGACTCACAAAAAAAAAACATTACCATGACCGCTATTATCTAAAACGGCACGCGTCGTTCGGCATAGTTTCATGTTAAAAGTTTGTTTTGAATCTACCGGTTAATATCTGTGCAACATTTATTAACGCGTACTCTCCATTTGTTCGCCATCCTTTTCTGTTACATATTTATAGATACATGAAACCATGAAAGAAAAAAGTTCGAACTCTTTCAGTTGAGTTACCTTTATCAAACAGTTTTATAAAGGTCTCAGCAGAGACCGAAACGTCCCGAATAATAAAGCGTAACGTGTAGAATCCGGAAATTCTTTTCTTTCAAGGGTATCGTCTTATTGAAATGAAATCAAGAAAATTATTAAGAAGTCATGATGTGGTGTTTCTAGAGTCAAATGGAATTAACAAAACTATATTTTCGCTAGAAGCAGTAGAAGAAACATCCGAAATAGAGCCAATTGTTAAAGAGGATTCTGAACTGCAACACTTGGATGCAACGATGGATTTTTCAACAATCGATGATACACAACGCGATCCAGACTTTGAAATCTCATGTATACCAGATGTGAACGTGGAACTGCGAAGATCATCACGAATAAATAAGAAAAGTTATTTCAGTGGGCATATGAAGTTGAACCTAGAAATGGAAACAGGACTCGGCGACCCGGAATCTGTAGCAGATGCATTAAGTCGAAATGATTCTTCAGAATGAAAGGATGCGGTGCGTTCAGAAATGAATTCACTTATAGAAAATAAAACGTGGGAGCTACAAGAATTGCCGAATGGAAGGTCTGCAATAAATTCAAAATGGGTGTTCAAACTGAAGAAAGATAGCAATGGTAACAAACAGTACAAAGCAAGACTAGGTGTAAAAGGTTGTGCTCAAGTCAAAGGAGTTAAATATAAAGACACCTATTCACCATTAGTGCGGTACAGCTCTATACGATATTTATTGGCAATGGCAGTTGAACATGATTTAGAAATGGACCAGATCGATGCGGTGACAGCATTTCTACAGAGAGACCTGCGTGAAGAAGTGTAAATATTGCAACCAGATGAATTTAATCGTTTTTGTCGACTTCGAAAAGCAATATAAGGGTTAAAACAAGCGAGTAGAGAATGGAATATAAAACTAGACTGTGCATTAATGAAATTCGGGTTAAAACGATCAAAGGTGGACTTATGTGCTTATTATAAAATTTTAAATACAGAAATATTAATAGTGGCAGTGTATGTAAACGATTTAATAATTATTTCGAATAATAATGAGTTAAAAAAACAATTTAAAACAAGATCTCAATAAAACTTTTAAAATTAAGGACTTGGGTCCTGCAAAAACTTGTCTTGGCTTCCAAATATCACGTGATTGGGAGAAAGGAATAATTAAATTGAACCAAGCGCAATATATAAATCAAGTGCTAAAAAATTTTAATATGTCGGATTGCAATTCGGTATCTACTCCGGTTGACTGCAATCAAAAATTGACAAAGTTAATGGAACCGAAGGATGAAGTTCACCAAAAGCAGATGTTAAACATTCCTTATCACGAGGCGGTTGGCAGTCTTCTATATCTAGTACAGGGAACTAGACCTGACCTTGCGTTTGCTGTTAGCAATGTCAGCAAATTCAATAGCAATCCAGGAAGACCACATTGGGAAGCTGTAAAGAGGATCTTCCGATATCTGAAAGGCACCTCAGATTACAGCCTGGTATTTTCAAAAACAGGTAATTCGAAACTAATATCATGGTGCAGTAAGAGAGTTGCTCTATCTTCTACTGAAGCTGGGTATATGGCTCTTTCAACGGCCGTGCAGGAGGCGTTGTGATATAAGCAGCTGGAAACTGAACTAAGTCAGCCGTACTGCGCCCAACCAATACTATTACATTTTTATAATCGAGGAGCCATCTGTTTGGCAAACAACAACACAGTATTACCAAGAACAAAACACATAGACATCAGGCATCACTTCTTACGTGAGAAAATGCGAGATTGATCTATAGAAGTACATGCAGTAACAACAGACAAGATGGTAGCTGACATTTTCACTAAAGCGATCAACAACACGAAGCATGAAGTTGACACAAAAAGATTGGGGTTGAATTTAATTTAGAATCATTAAAATTTTGATTAGGGCACTGATACGAGAAACGGATACAGCGCCTCGGATACGGGCTAATTGTACGGTAACGACTTTTGGCATTCGAAAACGGACTATGATTGGCTTTTGGAACATTCGAACATTGAATGACGGGGGAAGAGCTGGAGTTACTCCGTCCTTGCACCACCAATCAGTGATCGACCGTGAAATGGAGCACTTTAACATCCAAATTTTGTGTTTGAGTGAGGTTAGGTGGGCAGGATCAGGAGAAGAACGAACCCCTAGTGGGAACACAATTCTGTACATTCGCCCTGAAAGTGAAGTCAAAAACGGCGTGGCGTTCGTCCTTGCACTGAGAGCGAGAAACAGTCTCATTACCTGGGAACCAATTTCGGATAGGATTATCGTCGTCAGGCTCAGGACCAGTGTCAGAAAGGTCACAATTCTGCAGTGCTACGCACTAACTAATACCGCAACATCTGGTGACAAAGAGAAGTTTTATAGCCAACTGAGTGCCACCTTCGAACGTGTTCCAAGAGGTGATATTATTATCATCTCAGGAGATATGAACGCCCAGGTTGGATCAGACAACACTGGACTAGAACACGTCATGGGGAGGCATGGTCATCCTTGAGTCGACGCGTCACGACCTTGGATTAAGAGACCCCAAAACGGCGAATTATTTTTGGAGTACTTGGCAAACGGTCATCAAAGGGACCCTTTTTCCACACAAGAGTCATCATAAAACATCTTGGGTTTCCCCTGATGGTATTACTCAGAACCAGATCGACCATTTGGCTATAAACTGCTCATGGAAAAGATGTCTCCTCGATGTGCGAGCGAAACGCGGAGCTGACTTAGGGAGCGATGCAAGTGGACCACAAATTCTTCATATGAAGCGCAAACTTAATGTGGATAAACTCAGAGATCCCAACAAAAAACACGAATACACCACGCGAAAAATCATCCACATTGGGTGAATATGAAATGCGCACACTGGACGCCAATTGGGAGGCAACCAGAAACACTTTTGTAACTAGTGCTGAAGAATCTGTGGCATATGTGCAAAGCGGTGACAAACCCTGGATGTCGCAAGACACATGGGACAAGGTTGTCAATCGGAAAAAAGCCAAATTGGCAATCATCCCTCAACCCGATGTCAACCAACGAACGCCCGACCTGAGGCAGAACTACCGCGATGCTCGTATACAGCTTGAAAAGGCTGTTAGACTGTTGAAGATCTGGCAAACAAGGCAGAATCTGCGGCTTACCTTGGGGATATGGGTTCGCTATTCAAAATCATGAAACAGTTGACGAACAGGAATTTTACCGCCAACCTGGTGAGAGATGTCAACGGAACTCTCCTTAATATGAGTGAACACCAGTTACGGTGATGAAAGGAATACTTCTCTGATATTTTAAACATCTTGTCAGAGGAAGACATTCCACAAACAGAACAACAACCAAACATCCAACCGCAACAATCCTCTATTAGGGACGATCCCCCAGATAAGAAAGAGATAGTTTCCGCCATTCGGTCAATGGCGGGAAGGAGAGCTCCAGGTACAGACGGACTACTAACCGAACTCCTCAAAGCGGACCCGGAAATAACAGCCGATATACTCCTCCCACTCTTTACTGAGGTGTGGAATGAAGGAAAATATCCGACTAAATGGAAGGAGGGCGTCATTGTAAAATTTCCGAAGAAGGGCGATCTTCGGGATTGTGGCAATTGGCGTGGTATATATCTACTTACTGCCGTATCAAAAATTATGGCTAAGGTAATTCTCAATAGGATTAGTGATGTCGTCGAGAGCACTCTCGAAGTTTATCAGACTGGATTCCGTAAAGGGTCGTCTTGTACCGACCACACAAATACCCTACGGATAATATTAGAGCAGTCAGCCGAAATGGGTTCGCCACTACATCTCATGTTTGTAGACTTCGAGAAGGCTTTCGACAGCGTTAAGCGAGATTACATATAGAATGCTTTGCGTAGGAGAGGTATTCCAGATAAGGTTATAGCTATGATTAAAGAATCCTACGAAGATGCAAGGTGTCGCGTCTTGCATAGAGGAGAGCTGTCCGAGAGCTTTCCTGTGCGAACGGGTGTCAGACAAGGCTGCATATTATCACCAGCCCTGTTTCTGGTGGTAATAAATGACATCTTGAAAGCTGCACTGGAAGGTGGGGAAGGTAAAGGTCTTCAATGGAGACTATTTAACATCTTAAGTCACCTTGATTATGCTGATGACGTGTGTTTGCTTGCACATAACAGTTCGGATTTAGAGTCAAATGTGCGCTCGTTTCATTTTAAATGCAAAGAGGCGGGACTAAACATAAATGTGCGTAAAACCAAGTATATGTACATGGGTTCGATCGCTGTTCTTAACGGACAAGATGTGGAAGAGGTGCAAGATTTTTGTTATCTCGGAACCATTGTCAACATGAACGGCGGAGCCGAAGAGGATATTGAGGCTCGTCTAAAAAAAGCTCGTAAGGTCTTCGCACGAAGCTGCGAGTTTTTGACGCATGCGTCAAATCCGTGTTCTTGTGTGGTTGTACTACGTGGAAAGTGACCGTTCGACTTACCAAGAAACTACAGACTTTCGTAAACCAATGCCTCCGGCGCATTTTAGGAATATTCTGGCCAGAAGTGATCTCCAACGACGAACTTTGGAGTACAACTGGCCAGACTAAAATAGGTATTGAGATTCAACTGCGGAAGTGGCAGTGGATCGGTCATACTTTGAGGAAACCAGATCAAAATATCGCAAAACATGGTCTGGAGTATAATCCTCAAGGAAGACGTCGGGTTGGTCGACCATGTAACACATGGAAGCGAGCAGTTGAGCAGGAGCCCAGAGGAATAAACAAGTCCTGGCAACAGCTTAAGGCCGATGCTCAGGATCGCGCCTTGTGGAAGAAAGTTGTTTCTGTCCTATGCCCCTATAGGGGGTCTTAACAGGAATTTGATTGATTTGATTGATTGAAGGAAGTAAGGGTGGAGAGAGACGGAAGTGACGGTGAAGATTATTCTTGAAGGACTGGAGGTTATACCTACTTGGGTAAACGTTAGCCGGCAATGCATTCCAAAGTCTGGACGTTCGGGAGATGAATGACTGTCTATATTTCACTGTACGAGTAGGAAAAGGGTTGACGGTATACTCGTGTGCGCGTTTAGCTTGACGAGTATTTCGGGCAAAGGTGTAAAGTGAAGGAATGAATGATCTAAGTTCCGCACTACATTTACCATAAAAGTAGCGATAATAAATGCTGAGTACTCCGACGTTTCTGCGATGCTCGAGGGAGTCAATAGAAACCGTAATAGTTTCATCTCCAATAAGTCGGAACGCATGTTTTTGGATTCGATCGAGCAGGTCAAGGTGAGTTTTGAGAGCTCCAGCCCATAAATGCGAATTGTACTCTAAACGAGGTCGAATATAAGCCTTATAGATGGGAGCTAAGTCGCGAGGCGTAAAATACTTTTTACATTTGCGAAGAATACCTAGGCGTTTGGAGGTATCAAGGGCAACATCAAAGATATGTTTGCTCCAATCAAGATGGTTATTTAATTTTACGCCTAATACGATAAACTCATCTACAGAGCAAATTGGTACGCCATTAAGGTCTAAATTGGGCGACGTCGCCGGAACATCACGTTTATGGGAAAGATGACAAGCCTGTGTTTTAGCAGCGTTGAACTCTACTCTATTTTTCCTGCCCCATTCCAGGATTAAGTGGAGGTCAGACTTCAACGAACCGATTAACTCACTGCGTTTGGAAGCAACAGCTTGCTTGTGAGAATCCGCAGCAGAGTTAAATTCAAAGGTGTAATCTAAAGTACTGTCATCAGCAAAACTATGGATTGGATTGAGAGTAGAAGACAAAAGGTCGTTGGTAAATACCAAGAACAGAGCCCTGAGGGACACCGGAGTTGATTGGGAAGGAGGCGGAAGTAACGCCATCTAATACGACTCGTATAGTGCGGTTGGAAAAGAAACTCTCAATCCAATGAGTAAGGGAAGCATCGAGGCCAATGGCCTTGAGCTTAACAAGGAGACATTCGTGCCAAACTCTGTCAAAAGCTTTTGCAATGTCAAGTGCCAGAACTTGACCTTCGCCGTATTTGTGATTTCATTTAGAGTACAACAATCATATGCTTAAATGACAATTATTAAGAATTAATAGATTTAAATTTTGAAATAACCTAATTTACTGACATATTCAAGAGAAAGTTTTAAACGATGAACAATGAATGACGGGCGTTTTTTTTTGTTACTGTCTTTTAATTTAATTTTATTTGTATTTTATCCACTTTTTTTCCTCTTTTCGATCTATTAACAATCAATTAATTTTGAGTCGTTGTAGTTCAGTTTTTGCTACCTGATTCGCGAGTGTTTTAATGTTTATATTGTTATGAATCTGGCAACCACGCAATTCGATCTCTCTTTTCGAATGGTCGAGAAAGACGTAGAACATTATCCCCTACTGTGTAAAACGCCATCTAGAACGTTCAAGCAAAACCCGGAACATTCTATTATAGACACACACCCAGAATTGCCTAGAATAGTCCCAAACATTCTAGTTAAGACACACGCCTAAAATCGCCTGACGGATGTTTACTATAAAAAGAATGCAACTACCAGATAGCAGTCAGTCTTTGAACGAAGTTCATGGAAGACACCAACCGGTGTAAGTAAGCGAAAGCGATAGATCGGCGGTGTTACTGGGTTGTGCGAATTAAGTTTTTTTAGAGCGAATTAAGTGAAGTGATCGGGGAATTGTGTAAAAGTGCAATAAATAAATTATCCTTATATTTTAAAACGAATTGAGTTTTCTTTGAAATCTGGCGAACCCCTAGCTCGCAACAATATTATCATGTTATCACATCAGGGGGTCACGGCACCGTAATTCATTCCAACAAGCTAAGTCTCGGCTAGCGGGATCTTCAGTGTAGTGTTATTATGTTTGCCAGGCCTAGTTCTGTACGGGTTTTTAGAACTTTATTGCTTTTGATCCCGAGCTAGCAAAGTTGTTGTTGTTATTATTGCTGGTTGTATTTGTTTTTTTTTTTTTTTTTTTCTTCTTTCCATATTTTGATGCAAAGTGTTGCCAACGCACAGATATTTTATTTTTGTCTCTTCTTATTTTTTTACGAGATACCTGTCAATTTCTTTTTTTTTCGCTGATTTTAGTTTGTTCATCTTTGCTGCTATTTTTGTTTTTTGTTTTCTATTTTTTATTTAAAGTTTTATTTTAAGTTTAAAATAGTAAAATTTTCCGCGTACTGTCCTAGGTATTTTTTTTCCGCGGTATAATTTATTTATTTTTTCTATCGTCTTTCCTTTGGTGCTTGTTTTTTTTTTTTTTTGTTAGTCATTATTTAATTTTTAATTATCGTTCTTATTTTTCTTATTTGATCATGGCTAACTTTACGATCGATCAGATTAACGTTCGGGGTCTGCACTCTGCCTATCTATCGCTAGACATCCATACCCAAACTGCAAGACCGGATATCCTAGCACTTGGCGAATGTAAGGTGTTACCGGGAAGTGAACAGTTTTATTCTGTTCCCGGATATCACCTTGTCCCAGCTTTTTTTCGCCAGCGGGGTGTCGCACTCTACATCCGCGATGATGTGTCTTTCCAGTTAGTTTCCCATTTAGGAAATTGCTCCAATCCAGAGTTTAATTACATCTGGATAAAATTACTAATCAAAAGACATATCATGTACTTTTGTTATGTGTATAGAAGCCCAGACATGACAGCAGCGAACACCTTATCAGAAGTGGTTGGGCTATCTAAATCTATTCAGTCTATATATACTGCCAACCCTCATGTTGAAATCGTTATCGCACGCGATTTCAATGTTCATAACATTGCCTGGCTTAAACATTCCTTCACTACGGACCAGGGGGGACGTGATACTGAGCTTTTTGCCTCTTTAAACGGATTAACACAACTGGTGGATGAGCCTAATCGTTTACCAGACATCTCAGGTCATTTTCCTAACCTTCTTGACTTATTTCTCACCAACCAACTTGAGGAATATTCTATCTCTGTCATATCCCCATCGTCAATTGGAAATACTGATCACTTCTTGATTCGTGATCAATTCCCAGTTGCAGCAACTACACCCCTGACAGTCAAGGCACCTCGAAGAAATATTTTGCATTTCAAAAGAGCCAATTGGGGGGCGCTGAATAGCTCCTTCAATGCCTTTAATTGGAAGTTGTGCTTCGATTTCAATGACTGCGATGAAGCTTGTAGAATTGTCACTGAGATTATCCTGAAGGGTATGAAGCTCTACATACCTTCCAGTCATAAAAGAGTCAGGGCGTCGAAGGACTCTTGGTTCAACAAAGAATGTCTCACTGCAATTCAGACCAAGAAACTAGCATTTCAAACATTTAGAGGCAATAGAACACCTGCCAACAGAGAGCTTTTCAATGCATCAAGAAATGCCTGCAAATCCATACTCAATCGTGTTAAATTTGAGCATGACCAAAAACTTCGACGGAAGATCCTCCAGTGCCCAAAAGGCTCGAGGTCTTACTGGTCATTTGTCAAAACGGTCAACAACAATTTCATTTCTTCTTCTATACTACCTGTAGTTGCTGGCGAACGTACCGTGGTTGATCCTAGCGAAAAAGCCAATTTACTAGCAGCAAATTTCGCAAGAAACTCTCACCTTCCACCATCAAACCAATCGCCTCCCGCTGCAAATCCTTCTAGTTTCTCACTGCCTGCACTGCATTTTCGCACGAGACTTATTTCTCGGATCCTTACAGAGCTCAATATTCACAAATCCGCTGGTCCAGACGGTATTCCCCCCATTACCCTTAAAAAGTGCGCCTTTTCTTTAGCTAAACCTCTTCGCAATATTTTCTTTCTTACTCTTCTGAAGTCAAGTCAAGTCAAGTCCTCGCACTTGACATTGCAAAAGCTTTTGACAGAGTTTGGCAAGAATGTCTCTTAGTTAAGCTTAGGGCCATCGGCCTTAATGATACCCTTGTTCAATGGATTGCGAGCTATCTCTCAGAACGCACTATACGCGTAGTATTAGATGGCGTTACTTCTTCCTCTTACCCAATTGATTCCGGCATCCCAAAAGGTTCTGTTTTATCTCCAACTCTTTTCTTAGTTTTTATAAACGACCTTCTGTCATCCACTCTCAATCCAATCCATAGTTTCGCAGATGACAGTACTTTTGATAACATCTATGAATTTAACTCTGCTGCGGATTCAAACATTCATTCTATTGCATCCAATCGCAGGGAGTTATTCAGTTCGCTGAACTCGGATCTCAACTTAATCCTGGAATGGGGCAGGAAAAACAGAGTAAAGTTCAACGCATCCAAAACACAGGCCTGTCATCTATCCCTCAAACGGGATGCTTCAGTGTTGTCTCACAATGTAACCTTTGATGGAGCACGGCTTACCACTTCGGAGAATTTCTCACTGTTAGGCGTCAAAATTAGTGACCACCTAAATTGGGCCCAGCATATCTTTGATATTGCCCTTGACGCCTCTAAACGCCTAGGTGTTCTCTGAAAATGCAAAAAATATTTCACACCCATCGACATAGCAACCATTTATAAGGCCTACATTAGACCACGTTTAGAGTATAACTCGCATGTTTGGGCTGGGGCACCCAAAACACACCTCGCGTTGCTCGATCGTATTCAAAAACATGCGTTCCGAATGATTGGAGACGAAACCATCACGTCTTCTATAGATTCTCTTGAGCATCGCAGAAATGTCGGAGTACTCAGCATTTACTATCGATATTTCCACGGTAAATGCAGTACGGAACAAAGCGCACTCATTCCTCCACTGCATACTTTTTTCCCGGAATACTCGCCAAGCTGAACGCGCACACGAGTACACGGTCAAACCCTTGCCTTCTCGTACAGTGAAATATAGGCAGTCATTCATTTCCCGAACGTCAAAACTTTGGACCGATTTGCCAGCTAGTTTGTTTCCCAACAAGTACAGCCTGCGGTGTTTCAAGAACAATGTCCACCGTTATTTTCGTCTCTCTCCACCTTAATACCTCCACTTCCTCTTCCTATACCGACATAGCTGTGCATTGCATTAAATGGTGACCCCCTAAGTTATACTCGGTGCTGTAAAAAAAAAAAGAAAATTCGTCCTTAGTTATGCATGTGACAGGTTGTATCATATAGTAGAATAACAAATTGGCTGTCTGTTTTAACTCTCGTTCTTTTGGCTTCAAAACTGGGTTTTCACTTAATATCTCATACGAGTTTTATATGTCGAAAATTTCGAAACAGTCCTTTTTAACTCGTGCCACTATTGCAGTCGATGGGCGTTATGTGAACATAATCTGTTCATATCAAATTAATTTTTATTTAAGCGATAGTGCGCGGCAAGCTATCGCCATATTTACAACGAGGAGAACACATTCCTAACGCAATCTGACAACAGGATCTAAGAGAATATATTACCCATTGGTCACCACACTTTACATTAATCCCAAATTAACCGCAATTTTCATTACACAAATCAATCAATCAATCATGTCATTGACATAAACCAATTTTTCTTAGAATACATATGCTTAGAATGACGAATCTTTTTCACGCAACTATAATCGAATCCACTCCTGGATATTCATTTGATCAAAATTCCTTTCACATCCACTTGTCCATCATAATTGATTATTCATCCCTGTTTTTTGTTCCGTCCGATTCTGGGCTGGTGTGTTCACATATGTTTCAAGCATCCTACATTTTCAACAAAAATATATTCAGTGGCTATTTCTATTGTCCTGTTTTTTGGGACCGAGACCAAACGGAAGACGAAGAAAAGTAAACCAAATAAAGCTCTGATCAGACGCAACAAATTGTTGTTGTAAAGGGATGATTAATTTTTGATTGATTAGCCCTAGAATATTGATGGGTTATGTAGAAACGAGTGTATCCTGGCGTCTCAACAAAACGAACAAGTGGAATTCGAAGAACTCGTCAATCTATCATTAGCCATCACATTTTTTTTCTTTTTCTCTGGTCGAACCTTCCTTAGCCTGATGTTCCTGGAACATTTAGAGAGAGAGAGAGAGAGAAAAAAAAATTTAGCTCAACAATGTCCTTTACTAGACAGCTATTCAAAGTGTGAATGATTGATCGAATATTAACAGCTTTAAATTTGTTCAATATCCTTAGGAGAAGAGTCTTCTTATTAGAAAGATGTTTGCGTTTCAACCACAAGGAACGGTGGTTCAATTTTTTTTCCAGGCTCAAGTTCTGGCGCGAACGTGTGTCCTTCACGACTGACATCTCAAATCGATATGACAAGAATATTGATTGGCATTGAGAATAACCAAAATAGACAGGACATGAAAAAAATCGTTCCTGTCGTTCTATGTAATATGGTCTTAATTTCGACAGAGATAAAAAAAAATCGCAATTATAAAAAAAGCGTGTCTCGGCAACAAATCTCTCAACTAGACCATCATCCGAAATTCTTTGGAGTCCTTAATTTCCTAAGTTTCCTTCATTACATTTTTTCGGTGATATGTATCAAGAGAAACAGGATGAGAGTCGCGTTTTAACTTCATGATAAGTACGTGGCATTGACGACTCACCAAAAGAACACAGCTTTTCTCTCTCTCTCTCTCTTGGGGCTGTTTCTTTAAGAATTTGATGTCATTAGCAGTTAACATCAAAGCTAAACTGTAAGCATTTTTCTATCGCCGCCATTCTTATTCGTCTTTCTCTTATTTTCTTCAGCATCCAGTTTAGATTTAATGTAAGACAGGATGTAAGAAATGCTTCATCTTCGTTCTTCGCATACTTTTCGATACTTAAATCGATTTTGAGGAGAAAACACACGGTTCAATTAAGAAGCTTAGCCTGGATTTTTCGAACAAAAGAGGTCCTTAGCTTTTCTTTAATTCTCTGTTAGAGATTGTTTTGATGGTAAATTCTTGAAAGAAAAGCAAAAAAAAAACAGGAGAAATAAGTCGACTTGGGATTCTTTTGACGAAGTTTTCTTTATTGTGAACGTTCTGGTAATTTTATTTTGGCATTTTTGAGATCCTTCGTTTTGTAATATACGTACATAGATCCTTTTTTCAGTGGAGTGGGTTGATGTGTGGCGAAAGTCCAGTGAGGTCAAAAAACTGAGTTTTATGCTTAGCCATATATTAAATGTAAGGCAGATGCCAGTTCCATGCCATATCATTGGTTGAAAGCCAAGTCAGGCTAATATAAAAAAGTTAAATACAGCTTAAACCTCTAATCAACATAAATTTTGTGATAAGCATATAATCGGTGGTAACAAATCTAGTTTGTGAAATGCTTTGACGCTTATACATAATTTGATCAAAAACTTACTCTAATTGCTGCTTTGACTCCAAAGGACGTCTCTATTAAGAGCAAAAAAACGCAAGCCTTTTTTTGCAACTAGCAAAATCAAATCCTAATAGGATGCATTAAGCGTCAATTAAATACGTACTAAGCACCTCGAGCGTTAGGTGGCTCTCTTTGTGGCATACATACATAGTAATAATCCAAGTCCTTTAAACCTCCTTTGAAATTTTCATAACTCGCAAAATGTTCTTTTTAAATGCGAGAGTAGTTCGGTACTTCAGTACCAACCTCAGGTCTTTTTTAAAAGTTTCATCGCCATTTCGCAGGATAAGGTTGAAACCTGAAGGGCGGTGTAGTCCAACGGATTGAGGTAGATTCATACGAGATAACTAACTTTGACCATCAAGGATATGACTTATGGCTGGAGTAAGAAGAATCTCACTAGAACTTTAACTTGTGTTGTACACATCTCAAAATTTTGCTGTTCTCTTTTTTTTTCTGTTAACGAAAAGTTTTTCAAAGAACAACAGCTTGCTGGACAAGAACTTCCCTTTTCCATTGTCTCACTTGTTCTACTCTTCAGAAAGTAGCGTTAAATTATGGTTGAAAAAAATAGAAAGTTTTTATTCTTATCATATTTTTACAGAATATATAAAGCGGATGAAAGGACACTAATGATTTTTTTTCCTATTTTAATCCCGATTGCAAAAGGATTTCCACAGTTCTCCTTCTCGCCCAATCTCACCCTTCAATCCTTCTTATATGAAAAAATATCGTGGTATTAAGTAAATGAAGAAATTTCCGTTTTGTATTTTTTTGGTCCTTAGCAAGCTCCAGGTATTTAGCAGCGATAAACCAAGAAGATTTTAATCTCATAAAATTGAGAGAAATTTTTTAGATTAAGGTTTATATTTTGCGCCGCACTTAACATACAAAAAAAATGGAATTTTTTTTTCGGCCATGGTTATGCACGAAACGCAAAAATCTGAACGACAGCTGTTAAAGAGCATCTGATGATGACGATGATATCTTAAAAATATGATTGTCTCCCTTTTGAAGGATATGGCAAGGGATTAACAAGAAGGGAAAAAAACGAAATGGTTTCGTGAAGATTAAACGCTGGGACTGCCTTTATTGTGGAGAACAATTGTTTTATAATGGGAATAAAAATGTTGATTCATTAATTTTATTTCGCATTCGTCAGTTCTAATTTGGTAGTTCATCTCTTGTTTTCATCTCAGATCAATCTCTGGATTTTGTCTATAATATATGAACTATTTACTACCCCCGCTCTGGAGTAGTACCCGCAGGGGGGTAGTTGCAAGATGATATTATACCAATTTGTGCAACTAACTTTGGAGACTAGCGACTCCACAGAGGTACCCATCCTATTGTGGGATGTGGGTAGTAGAATTCCCTACACAGCCAGTCCTGCTTGCCCTAAAAAATGCCAAATGAACATTCACTGGGTTATGGGCTTATAACCCGTGATCTTACAACCTAACTGATACGAAAAATGGATAGAGCGAATTGGATACGGACGGATTCTAAATTAAAAAATTTTGGCATTCGAAACGGACTATGATTGGCTTCTGGAACGTTTGAACATTAATGATTCGGGAAGGGCTGGGATCACTCGATCGACCGTAAAATGAAGCACTATAACATCCAGATCTTGTGCTTAAGCGAGGTCAGGTGGACAGGATCAGGAAAAGAACGAACCCCGAACAGAACACCATTCTGTACGTTGGTCCTGAGAATGGAGTTAAAAATGGGGTAGCGGTCGTCTCATCAGCTGGGAACCAATCTTGGAGAGGATTATCATCGTCAGGCTCAAGACCAGTGTTAGAAACGTAGCCATTCTGCAATGCTACGCTCAAACTAATACCACAACTCCTGGCGACAAAGAGGAGTTTTATAACCAACTGAGTTTCACCTTCCAGCGTGTTCGAAGAGGTGATATTATTATCATCTCAGGAGATGTGAACGCCCAGGTTGGCTTTGACAACACTAGACTAGAACACGTCATGGGTAAGCGTGGTGATCCTTGGGTCGATGCGTCACGACCTTAAGAGACCTAAAAATGGCGAATTAGACGTGGAGTTCTTAATACTCGGCAAATGGTCATCGGAGGGACTCTTTTTCCAAACATGAGTAACCAGAAGACATCTTGGTGTTATTCAGAAGCAGATCGACCATTTTGCTGTAAGTCGCCAATGGAGACGATGTCCCCTCGACGTATGAGCGAAGCGTAGTGCTGACGTTGGGAGTGATCACCACTTGATGAAAACCTGCTTAAGATTGTGCGCAGCAACTATCCGAAGGCTACAAAGTCTTCAAATAAAGCGCAAGCTTAATATGGATAGACTTGTAGAGCCCAACAAAAAGCGCTAGTACACCATTATTCTACGCAAAAAGGAATCCACATTGGACGAATATGGAATGCGGACACTGAACGCCAATTGGAAGGCAATCAGAAACACGTTTCTAACTAGCGCTGAAGAATCTGTAAGATATGAGCGAAGCGGTGAGAAACGCTGGATGTCGCAAGACGCATGAGACAAGGTTGACGATCGTAAAAAAGCCAAATTGGCAATCACTGCTCATCCCGATATCAACCAAAGAACTCCTGAATTGAGACGGAACTACCGCGATGCTCAAATGTAGCTTAAAAAGGGAATTGGACCCGAAAAACTACTGAAGATCTGGCGATCAAGACAGAATCTGCGGCTTACTTTGGGGATATGGGTCCACTATTTAAAATTATAAAACAGTTGACGAACAGGAATCTTAACACCGACCATCTGGTGACAGATTTCAACGGAACTCTCCTTAATATGAGTGAACACCAGTTGCAGCGTTGGAAGGAATACCACTCTAATACTTTAAATATCTTGTCAGAGGAAGATATTCCAGAAACAGAATAAATACCAAACATCGAACTCCAACAATCCTAGTTTGCACTATTCGGTCAATGGCGGGAAGGAAAGCCCCAAGTATAGATGGACTACTAACCGAACTCCTCAAAGTGGAAATAACAGCCGATTCACTCCACCCACTCTTTATTGAGGTGTAGAATGAAGGAAGATTTCCGACTGAATGGAAGGAGAGCGTAATTATGAAAATCCCGAAGATGGGCGACCTTCGGGATTGCGGCGATGGGCGTGGTATATGACTACTTACTACCACATCACGGCTAAAGTAATTCTCAATGAGACTCTCGAAGTTTATCAGGCTGGATTCCGTAAAGGTTCGTCTTGTACCGACCACACAAATACCCTACGTATAATGTTGGAGCAGTCAGCCGAAATCGGTTCGCCACTGCATCTCATGTTTGTGGACTGCGAAAAGGCTTTCAACAGCGCTAAGCGAGATTACAAATGGAATGCTTTGCGTAGGAGAGGTTTTCCAGATAAAGTCATAGCTATAAATAAAGAATCCGAGAGCTTTCCTGTGCGAACGGATATCATACAAGGCTGCATATTATCACCAGCCTTGTTTCTGGTGACAATAAATGACATCTTGAAATCTGCACTGGAATTTGTGGAAGATAAAGTTCGACAGCGTTTAGCGAGATTACATATGGAATGTTTTGCGTAGGAGAGGTATTCCAAATTAAGGTCATAGCTATGATTAAAGAATCCTACGAAGATGCAAGATGTCGCGTCTTGCATAGAGGAGAGCTGTTCGAGAGCTTCCCTGTGTGAACGAGTGTCAGACAAGGCTGCATATTATCACCAGCCCTGTTTCTGGAGGTAACAAATGACATCTTGAAAGCTGCACTGGAAGGTGGGAAAGGTAAAGGTCTTCAATGGAGACTATTTAACATCTTAAGTCACCTTGATTATGCTGATAACGTGTTTGATTGCACATAACCGTTCGGACTTAGAGTCAAATGTTCGCTCGTTGCATTCTAAATGCAAAGAGGCGGGAATGAAAATAAATGTGCGTAAAACCAAGTACATGCACATGGGTTCGAACGCAAGCACACCGATTGTTCTTAACGGACAGGATGTGGAAGAGGTGCAAGATTTTTGCTATCTTGGAAGCATTGTCAGTATGAACGGCGGAGCCGAAAAGGATGTTGAGGCTCGGCTAAATAAAGCTCGTCAGGCCTTCGGTATCCTTTCTCCTTTCTGGAGGTTAAGAGAGATCTCCCTTCGCACGAAGCTGCGAGTATTTGAAGAATGCAGCAAATCCGTGTTGTTATGTAGTTGTCCTACGTGGAAAGTGACCATTCGACTTACAAAGAACCTGCAAACTTTCGTAAACTAATACCTCCGACGTATTTTGGGATATTTTGGCCAGAAGTGATCTCCGACGATGAAATTTGGAGTACAGCTGGATAGACTAAAATAGGTATTGAGATTCTAAGGTGGAAGTGGCAGTGGATTGGTTACACTTGGAGGAAACTAGAGCTAAACATCGCCAAACAGGCTCTGGACTATAATCCTCAAGGAAGACGTCGGGTTGGTCGACTATGTTGCACATGGAAGCTAGCAGTTGAACAGGAGGCCAGAGGAATAAATAAGTCCTGGCAATAGCTTAAAGCCGATGCTCAGGATCGCGCCTCGTGGAAGAGAGTTGTTTCTGTCCTACGCCCCTCTAGCGGTCTTACCAGGAATATGATGATAATACTAGTTTTAGGCACGTTTTCGATTCATCCCTAATCAATTTGATTTAGCAAGAAAAATGAATATGGGTAGTTCTCCATAGCTCAACTATACTACTTCGTACCTCAGTTATGGCTGCTAACTACAAAAACACTTAACATAGAATCCTCTTCAATAATTTCACTTTATCATCGCGTTATACAATTCTAAGCATCTAACTTTTTTGAACAAATGAATAGAAGAAGTCGAAGAAACTGCGTGTCAGAAACATGATATTCTTGAAGTTGATTTCTTACTACCCACCCGTATCATTAAATAAGTATTAACATCTCTCAAATCAAATAAGACGTCCTAGAATACAAGGCTATCTCTCGTATAGAGTTCAAATATGCTCCTTTATAAAACATTTCAAAAGTGATATCACGTGTGTGATTTAAAAATTCAAATACTTGCTGAAGGACGAACGGAGACGACTACGGCTTGTTGACTTAGCTCGCATTCAAATCAAGGCAGTTAAATCCATTGAAAGGACGACGAAAAAAAAAATTATCTCATCTCACCTATCATATATTATTCTGATGCCTTCTTTTGAAAAAAAAAAATAGGTAGATATTACTTACACTTCAAATAAGAGTAGTAGTCATCTACTTATCAGCTTTCAGAGCCACTTCACCCAGGTGGCTATAAAGAAAACAGGATATCTGATTCGTTTTCAAAATAAAAGAAAAACCAATAACATGAAACGTGTGCTACAGATGAAGAAAAATGCCGCGAAGCTGGTAGATTTAAAATTGTATTTGGATTATCTGCATATAAGGGCATAATGTACAATGCGCGAGAATGGTTTTCCTCCCCGTCCAACATTTTTTATGTGTGGTTCGCTAAGTTTGTGCTATTTATAGCAAAGCAAAGAATGTACGTGTATATTGCAGATAGGATATTTTAATTGGGTTTCATGCCTGAATTTTTAGGTTTCTGAAAAGAATGTAATTAAATGGTGAAGCGATTGAAAAGAGCTCAATAAATTATTGTCTGATAGGATTTTATACGAGACTGAATGGAGCTTTAGAGCAGTGGTGTGGCGTCCATTGATGTAAGAGAAGCATTGCTTCCCCCACATTTTACCTCTCCATTAAAACTGATAAATTTAGTTCACAAAGGACTTGTGCTGTCGTTTTTAATTCATGCTATTCATACAAATTAGGGATTATTTTCACTGAGTACAATACGCAACCCATCTGACACTTTTGCTCCACTGAACACTTCGGACTCGAAAGCCCACTTTCGAGAGGAAAAACGTCGAGATACATTTTAAATTCATATTGATGCATTTCAGCCCTAGTCGGTCATCAAATGTTTGGGATCTTCAACTATCTACAATTCTGTACACACACGCACACATATTACTCATTGGCATGGAGAAGGCCGACAATATCAGAAGGGGCCGAAAATGCCAGACGAAGGCCAACAATATCCGATGGAGGTCGATAATATCCGACGAGGGCCATCAATGTCCGACGGTCAAACCGACAGTCAGGAACACATTGTACGGCCGAGCCGACAAGTCAGGATCACGTCGTCGTATGATCGACGACCGGCGACAGTTACCGATACACGTTGTCGTATGGGCGACGACCAGCGATGACCTACGACGAACGGCAACAGTCAGCGAATACGTCATAGTGCTGTGCATAAAAAGGGTTAGCATTCGTAAATGCAGTTGTGAGTTGATAGTTCGACGGGAGAGCCGAAAATGGGAAGAGAATAAGGGAGTCGACAAGCGAGAAATTCCTCTGACCAACAGGCGGAGTTCAGTAAGCAACAGTAAGCGATTAAGTCCTATGATCATCATCATTAATGGCGCGACAGCCCAAATCGGGCCCTGGCCTCCTGAAGTCGTCGCCTCCAATCGTCTCGATCCAAGGACCGCGTCCGCCAGCTGCTAATTTTTAAAATCGCTTCGCTGTCTTCATCAATCGAGTCTTCCCATCCCTTGCGTGGTTTCCCTAATGGCAGGTTACCACTCGGTTTGCCTTTAAAAGCACGTTTGGGGATTCTTCTGTCATCCATTCGCTCTACATGGCCAGCCCACTGCAGTTTATGTAGCTTGATGAACGTTGAAACTTCTGGCTCGTCGTAGAGTTGATACAACGTCATTCCGTTCCTTCCTTCATAGATCGGAGGACCTTTCTTTCGAATGTGCTGTGGCAACACCATTTAGTATTAAGATTACTTTGTAATAATTTTAATACTGAATATTATCAAAGTTAACTAATTTTAATTTTGACTGTAAAAACTTTTATTTTATTTTCATTCAGTTTTGGAATTTCAATGGAAAAAGAAATATAATTTAAATATTATTAATTGTGAGGTGTATATTTTAAATATTAGTAATTATATGCCCCACATGTGCTAACTGCTTTTTCGAAAGTTCGCGTTAATGTTCACGTCTCGCTCCCATAACAGAGCACCGGCCGTATAATAGTTTTGTAAATCCGCAGCTTATTATTCCTGTGCACCTTCATGGATTTCATTATTGGAAGTACCGAGTAATACGTCTAATTTGCTAGTATTATCCGTCGTTTGGTTTCGTCCGTTTTAATACCGTCCTTTGCTAGATTAGCCCCAAGATATATGAAGTTGTCCACACACTCCAAATCATATTCCGCAATTGTTATGTTTTGTCTGATAGACGTTCTCCTTCTTGTTTACGTCATTACTTTTGTTTTGCTTTCGTTAAAGCGCAACCCGACTTCTTTTGCGGCGGAATCAAGATTGACAAATACCTCCTTAGCACTAGGGAAGGATCTTCTGTCAATACTGTCGTATGCTTGTTCAAGCACCTGTGTCACCGTGAATATCTGGTCTGTTGTAGATCGTCCACTTCTAAGTCCACCTCTTATTCACCAATTATTTCATTTGTGTAGGGGTTAAAACGACGTTCAATTATTTTTGTCAGTATTTTATAGGACGTACACAACAATGATATACCTCTGTAATTCTCACAGCAGATTTTGTCCCCTTTCTTGTAAATTGGTCATATAATGCTTTTTCGCCAATCGTCGGGTATGATTTCCTCTGTCCAAATTTTGCATATCATGTTGTGCAGTATTTCAGCGGCACAGTTTCCACCGTTTTTCGGAAATTCAACTGGTATTTCGTCAATTCCCGGCGCTTTGTTTCGTTTTTGGTCACATAGGGCTGCTTTGATTTCAGCAACTACTACAATGGCGCTACAGCCCAAATCGGACCTTGGCCTCCTGATATTCAGGTTCCTTAACATTTTTCATTACTTATTGTGGAAGGGTTGTTAGCACTTCGCACAACCCTCTTTCTACGAATTTTTCATTTTCTTAGATTGAGGTGACCAAGGTATATCCAAGCAGGCAATGTGCCGGAATTATATATTGCGCCGACCGCGATTTGAACTCACGACCTTTGCAATACAAGACCAACACACTACCTACTAGGCTATACCCTATTTCAGCAAGCGTGGTTGGTATCAGTAATGGTTCTTCTTCTTCAGTTGAGGCCTCAATTGAAATATTGTCTGTCGTGATAGGTACTAATGGGGTGGGATTCAAAAGATGTTCAAAGTAGGAAGCCCATCTCCTTTTAATTTCTTGTGTGTCGCTAATGATGTTGCTCTCTGCGTCTTTGCAGAGACTGGCTTTTGGCTTATATCCCTTTTTTAAGTCTTTTACTATTGCGTATGCGTCACGCGTTTTATTTTATCTCATATCGTCGTCCATTTTTTGTATCTGGCCATTATGGTACTTTGTTTTCGCCTACAGGTCTTTTTCGCATATCGCCTAAGCTCGTCATATCTTTCTTTTTTGGCTCGTGTTGGTCGTTCAGTAAAATTTTTGTCCTATGATCGACAGGCGGAATTCAGTAAAACGAAAACTTTGTTTGATCGACGGTGGAGATTAGGCAGATAAGATTGGAATGCGAGAGATAGAAATCGTTCAAAAGCGAAAGAGTGGAAGTTGGTGAGGCGATATTGTGATCAAAAAAAAGGTGTTAAAGTTAATGTTGAAAGCAAATAATGTTTGCAGTTATTTTAAATCCCAAGGAACTTAGTTTCATTTTTGCTTGAAATCTTGCGACCCCTTGCACACTTCAATATATAGGGTGGTCCAATCATAATGCACGATGTTAATTGTGAGTCTCACCTTAACGTCAAGTTTTTCGCCCAACTTAATTTGACATTTCTTTGTTTCAGTGTCTGACAAATTCAACCATGGAGAGGTACATAATTGAGCAGCACGTTAAGGTTATTGAAGCCTTTTACGAAAATGAGCATTCAAATCATCTTCAGCGACGAGGCACACTTTCACCTCAGTGGATTCGTTAACAAGCAGAATTGCCGCATTTGGGCGGTTTATGGGCTGTTTGGTGCGGTTTATGGGCTGGCGGCGTCATCGGGCCGTACTTCTTCGAAAATGAGGACGGCCAAGCAGTTAAGGCAAAATACAAAAAATGGACGACGACATGAGAAAAAATAAAACGCAGGACGCATGCGCAATAGTAAAAGACTTAAGAAAGGATATAAGCCAAAAACCAGTCTCTGCAAAGACGCAAAGGGCAACATCATCAGCGACACCCAAGAAATCAAAAAGAGATGGGCTTCATACTTTGAACATCTTTTGAATCACCCCATTAGCACCGATCACAGCAGACAAAATTTCAATTGAAGCCTCAACTGACGAAGATCATCGACACTACCAACGCTTGCTGAAATCAAAGCAGCCTTATGTGACCAAAAACTAAATAAAGCGCCGGGGATTGACGAAATACCAGTTGAACTTCTGAAAAACGGTGGAAATTGTGTCACTGAAATACTGCACAACATGATATGCAAAATTTGAACAGAGGAAACCATACCCGACGATTGGCGAAAAAGCATTATATGTCCAATTTACAAGAAAGGAGACAAACTCTGCTGTGAGAACTACAGAGGTATATCATTGTTGTGTACGTCCTATGAAATACTGACAAAAATAATTGAACGTCGTCTTAAGCCCTATACTAATCAAATAATTGGCGAATACCAAGGCGGATTCAGAACCGGACGATCTACAACAGACCAGATATTCTCGGTGATGCAGGTGCTTGAGAAACGCTAGGAATATAACACAGACGTGCACCAAATCTTCGTAGATTTTAAACAAGCATACGACAGTATCGACAGGAGCGTACTGTACCAAATCATGCTTGACTTTGGAATTCCTCCAAAACTAGTCCGACTAACAAGGCTCACAATGACGAACACTGAATCCCAAGTGAGAATACAAACCGATTTCACAACCAGCTTTCGAACGGAATGTGGTTTAAAGCAGGGAGATGGTCTAGCCCCCATGCTTTTCAACTTGGCACTAGAGTATGTCGTCCGAAAAATTCCAGTCGACACCAACGGGACACTACTATTCAAGTCCACCCAACTAATAGCATACGCTGACGACATTAACATCCTAGGAAGATCCTTCCCTAGTGCTAAAGAGGTATTTGCCAATCTTGAATCCGCCGCAAAAGAAGTCGGGTTGCGCATCAGCGAAAACAAAACAAAAGTAATGACGCAAACAAGAAGGAGAGCGCTTATCAGACAAAACATAACAATTACGGAATATAATTTGGAGAGTGTGGACAATTTCATATATCTTGGGGTTAATCTTACAAAGGACGGTAATGAAACAGACGAAATCAAACGACGGATAATACTAGCAAATAAGACGTATTATTCGGTACTTCCAATAATGAAATCCAAGAAAGTGCACAGGAACAATAAGCTGCGGATATATAAAACTATTATACGACCTGTGCTCAGCTATGGTAGCGAGAAGTGGACATTAACGCGAACTTCCGAAAAATCAGTTAACCCATTTGAAAGAAAGGTCCTCCGAAGAATTTTGGGACCTGTGAAGGAAGGAACGGAATGGCGAATAAGATATAACCATGAGTTGTATCAACTTTACGACGAACCAGAAGATTCAACGTTCATCAAGCTACGTAAACTGCAGTGGCCTGACCATGTAGAGCGAATGGAAGACAGAGGAATCCCCAAACGTGCTCTGAAAGGCAAATCGAGTGGTAACCGGCCAGTAGGCAAGCCACGCAAGCGATGGGAAGACTCGGTTGATAAAGATCCATCTTACAAATTAGCAGCTGGAGGACGCGGTCTTTGGATCGAGACGATTGGAGGCGACGACTTCAGGAGGCCAAGGCCCGATTTGGGCTGTCGCGCCATTGATGATGATGATGATTCAACATTCCGGCCCACGGCCTGTCTCCCTTTAAACGCCCCAAATTAAAATTTTTACCAAAATTAAGGGTCATAAAGCTCTACAATCCGACAAAATTTCAACTTGATTCCTATATTGGATTTTGAGATTTAACGGATTGAAATTTTGAAAAGTGCACCATTTTCGTAATGCTGCCCACTCCAACCCAAATTTAAAGAAATCAATTTTTCTCCGAAACCATTTCAGATATTGACTTGGAAATTATGTCGTAGTATAATGATGTGAATATCATTGACGTCAAAAAATATTGATTTGATCCTTTTACTGCTTCTAACACCTCCCATACAAATGCAAAATTTTCAAAAATGCATTTATTCGATTTTCATTGCAACTAGTAAAGCTAAAAGAACCAATGGTTGTCATAATTAATTTTATTACAATTGCAACCGATTTTGTGAAAGCTATCAACATCATATCACTCTTTTTACCCGTCCCATACAAATTTCACGAAATTTCGGAATTTTAACTAAATTATTTTTCTTCAAAACCGGCAAAGCTATCAATTTTAAATTTTGAGAAAAGCATACCATAATAAATATCATTGATGTCGCAAAATTTGGTTTTGATTCAAATATGTACTCGTATTCAAGATAAGGGCAGAAGCGCGCCAAACCAAAATTTTCAACTCGTCTGACGGACGATTTATTGTACGTAAAATCAAGGCGAACCCAAAGTTAACGGCTCCAAAACTAGTCACGGGGATACAGCAAGTACTAGGTAAGTCATGCAGTTCAGAAACTGTCCGCCGCGTGCTCCGAGACCACAACTTCAATGGTCGAGTAGCTAGAAAAAATCCATTCATAAGCAAAAAAAACCAGCTGAGTCGCCTTGTCTTTGCTAGAGAGCACGCCAACAAAAATTCGGACTCCTGGAACAGCGTCATATTCTCAGACGAGTCTAAATTTAATATCTTTGGCTCTGATGGCATGGCATACGTATGGCGGAAACCTAATACTGAGCTACAAAAAGAAAATTTAAAAGCTACAGTGAAGCATGGCGGCGGAAGCGTAATGGTTTGGGCCTGTATGTCGGCAGCCGGGATTGGAAATTTGGAGTTGGGTAACATGGACAAAACCATGTACCTCAACATTTTGAAAAAAAAATTTGCTCCAGAGTGCTGCGAATCTTGAAGTTCCAAACATATTCTGTTTCTACCAAGACAACAACCCTAAGTATAAGTCTGGTATTGTGCAATCTTGGCTGATTTGGAACTGCTCGCATGTTATGTCCCCGCCGGCACATAGTTCAGATGTGAATGTAATAGAAAATTTATGGGCAATTTTGGAAAATAATATTCGGAAACATAGTATTTCCAACAAGGAACAATAGAAAAAAAACTTTTTTGGACGGGTGGACGAAAATTACCCCAGAAACTACTAAAAAACTTGTGGATTCTATGCAAAAGAGACTTAAAGATGTAATAAGTGCAAAGGGCTACAATACCAATTACTGAAAATTGTATAAAATTTAACTTTTTTCTGTAAATTAAGGCCTAAGTTTAAGTGCATGAAATAAGCTGTGACATAGAATTAAGCAGTATTCTCATAATTTTTGTTAATTAAGTATTACAAACAACAATTGCGTTATTTTTGAAGCTCCGAACTTAAACAATAAATATTAGTTTAAAACTTGGCATTTAATTCTTGTCAATATTTCGCATGGTTTTCCAATAACAGCGTAACAAATTTCAAATTTGTAGCTGCACGAAATAAGCTGTGAGCCACTGTACTTCTCTGATATTTTAAAAATCTTATCAGAGGAAGATATTTCAGAAACAGAAAGACTACCAAGCATCCAACCGCAACAATCCCCAGATAAAGAAGAGGTAGTTCCCGCCATTCGGTCAATGGTGGGAAGGAAAGCCCCAGGTATAGACATACTACCAACCGAACTCCTCAAAGAAGACCCGGAAATAACAGCAGATATATTTACTCCTTCCACTCTTTACTGATGTGTGGAATGAACGAAGATATCCGACTGACTGGAAGGAGGGCGTCATTGTGAAAATTCCGAAGAAGGGCAACCTTCGGGATTTGGCGTGGTATATGTCTACTTACTGCCGTTGTCGAAAATCATGGCTAAGGTAATTCTCCATAGGATTAGTAATGTTGAGGAGAGCACTCTCGAAGCTTATCAGGCTGGATTCGGTAAAGGGTACCGACTACCTTACGACTAATATTGAAGCAGTCAGCCGAAATGGATTCCCCACTACTTCTCATGTTTGTGGACTTTGAGAAGACTTTTGACAGCGTTAGGCGAGATTATATATGGAATGCTTTGCGTAGAAGAGGTATTCCAGATAAGGTCATATCTATGATAGATAGATAGATATAAAGAATCCCACGATGACGCAAGGTGTCGCGTCTTACATAGAGGAGAGCTGTGCGAGAGCTTTTCTGTGCGAACGGGTATCAGACAAGGCTGGAGATTATCACCTGCCCTGTTTCTGATGGTAAAAAATGACATCTTGAAAGCTGCACTGAAAGGTGGGGAAGATAAAGTTCTTTAATGAAGACTATTGAACATCTGAAGTAAACTAGATTATGCTGATGACGTGTGTTTGCTTGCCCATAACCGTTCGGAATTAAAGTAAAATGTTCGCTCGTTGCATTCTAAACGCAAAGAGGCGGGACTGAAAACAATTGTGCGTAAAACAAAGTTCATGCTTATGGGTTCAAACACAAGCACACCGATTGTTCTTAATGGACAAGATGTGGAAGAGGTGCAAGATTTTTGTTATCTCGGAAGTATTGCCAGCATGGACAGCGGAGCCGAAAAGGATATTGAAGCTCGTCAGGCCTTCGGTATCCTTTCCCCTTTCTGGAGATTAACAGAGATTTCCCTTCGCACGAAGCTGCGAGTTTTTGACGCGTGCATCAAATCCGTGTTGTTTGATGGCTGTACAGCGTGGAAAGTGACCGTTCGACTTACCAAGAAACTACAAACTTTCGTGAACCAATACGTCCGACGCATTTTAGGAATACTCTGGCCAGAAGTGATCTTGAACGACGAACTTTGGAGTACAACTGGACAGACTAAGATACTCATTGAGATTCAAAGACGGAAGTGGCAGTGGATCGGTCATACTTTGAAGAAAACAGAGCGAAATATCGCCAAACAGAGAAGACATTGGGCTGGTCGCCCATGTAGCACATGGAAGCGAGCAGTTGAGCAGGAGGCCAGAGGAATAAACAAGTCCTGGCAACAGCTAAAGGCTGATGCTGAGGATCGCGCCTTATGGAAGAGAGTTGTTTCTGTCCAGTGCCCCTATGGTGTGATTTTAACAGGAATTTGATTCATTTGACTATTGCTGAATGGAGTTTGACGATACATCCTTTTCTCTTCTTCCAAATCTGCAGCCGGGGAAGTATGTTGCCAATAATACTTCAAGTGTTTTCATGCAGTTTTTCGTTAAGGATCCTCTAGAAGTCCGATACCAGTGGGAATGTCTTTTGCAAACACCTTTTGGAGTTTCGAGACCGTTGGGAGATCATCTATCTCTTCACAAAATCTTCCCCATGACTCTGTTTTTGACTTCTTTAAAAGTTTATTGTATTCAGTAAGGGAGCTTTTGTGTTCGTCCCAGTTACCAAAGATTTTTGCTCAATTGAACAATTTCCTAGTTTCTTTGCCGCTAGTTCCGCGTTTCACCAAGGGGCTTGTTTTGCCCTTTTCTTGTATTGGGACAGCGTTGTTCGTAGGCATACATTACATTGTCAACGAATTTGTTCGCTACATTATATATGAATGCAGTCTGGGCTGCTTATTGATTCTTCTGCGCTACCTACTTCGTACTAACGGATTGCCTGGTAAAAATTTCAGTCGGTACGCCTTGGGTTTCTATACTGGATTATGTAGCTAAATGAAGTCTTTATCTCAAAACAGATATGCCTGTGATCTGAAAGTGATGCTTTTTTGGATACGTGCCAATTGTTGCACTTGTCAGCTAGGCAAAGGCTTGTTATGGTAAGATCAAATACTTCCTGTCCGGCACTATTTATGAAGATCGGGGTGTTGCATTCATTTATGATCTCTAGATTGTTGGTAGTAAGGTATTCTAAAAGTGAATCACCTCTTTTATTTATATTACTACTTCCCCAATGACTGGTACATTGTGGATCTTACTGTATTCCACTAACTCCTTGACGCCTTGAGGTGGAGCATCTAAATCCTCAGCAGGAAAGTAAGCTCAGGCAAGCTTCGCCTCTTGAACCCCTCCTGCCGTTAGGATTTTCATCAGGACCACTACTAAATCTATTTTGATGTAAAGAGGTATATTAAGATAATTAATTTCATATGACACAAGAAGTGCAACTCTTGGCCTATCGCTTCTTTCATTATAAATCAACTTACCCATTTTATGAGGAATTCCAACAATTTTACCTTTCGCAGCCATTGGTTCCTTTATTTACATTGCGTCATCGAAGGGCCTTGACGAATTTTCGTCGTGAAACGGGCATGGAGATTCGGTATTACACTTCCTAAGGATCTCTTATTTTTATAGCATGCACAATGATGGTTGAGCATCTTGCGAATTCTCGCTGATTTCCGCAATCGAACCATCAGCCAACAAGTGGTTTTGTTTATTTGATCGCAGCGGCAGGTGTTCTTCATCCGTGACCTCTTCCTCACGATACCGACTGCCTTCCCTTGATAGCTGCAGCTACTCAGTTACTCCCAGGAACGGGCCATAGATCATTTTAGCACGCGGAAATTTAAAACCTGTATCACGCAAAAATTTGAATGAAAAAGACATAAATGCATATTTATTTACGAACAATGATGATCGATTAGTGCTGCCAGATTAATATATAGAACCTTCCGCCCAACATCACCTGAAACAGGCAATGTAAATGTCAAACACACTTGAGTGTAATATGGTAAAAATTGAAATATGTATAAAGCCATTACATCCCTTAACAGTGCTTTCCAGTTACTTTATCATAAAGAAAATAACATGGCACAGGACTATGATATAATACTCATCAGGGATAAATAAAAAAAAACAGCCGAGAACAAAAACAACGCACTTACACGGTTGTATAGGATGTAGATTTTTTTTGCATCGCAAATAAGACGAAAACAAAACACGACAAGACAAGATGAAGAAAAACCGACTGTGGTAAATTTAACGACTTTCGCCTTTAGGGTTGCCATATTGTCATTTTTATTATAACACAGTTATTAATCTTAATAAAGTACACCAAGCTTTCATGAAAAGGAAAAGAAGAAAAATTCGCATCTTTTCTCATATCCTTACAGCCATATTTTTATTACATTTTTGGTTTTTCCGTCACTTTTTCACGACTGCCACTGAAATTGATTGAGTGGAATAACGAAGTGCAAGGTTCTTTGGAGAAAGTTCTGCAAAATGGAAGAAGGAATCCATCTTTTGTATTTTTAATGGTATGAAAAGAGGAGAATCTAATTCAGAAATGATTGCACCATATCCCTATCTCTTTTTACCGTCACTATCAGTACTACCACGTCACTGAATATTCACTGATTCCAAAGAAATTTTATTACTTCGCGGATGCACTTTTTTTGTTTAAATTATGCAGGAAAATCGGTGTACATGTTCAGAATTGCAAATTTTCCTTGAATTTAGCTCGAAGACAAATAATGTAGAGTAGAGTGGTGGTGATGCAATTTTATAAAATGTTAAAAAAAAATTTCATCTTTGCATCCGACGTAATTTCAAGGGTTTGATAGGATTGGTTGGAGTACTGGCACGATGGTGGTAAATTTTATGGTAAAAGTTTTATGAAACGATAGTGCTGATGCGATGTTCGAAACAAAGTTATGCTTTTCGATAGGATCTGGCGGGTTTTAAATGAAGCCGTTTCATAAATTTCACTTATTTTAGTTCAAATATGGGAAAAGTCATTGATGGAGGTTCCTTTATGAAGCATAATGATTATTCACAATAAATTTTTTTTTCGCGAAATTTTGTATAATGAAGCGGGACTATAAAATTATCAGAAATGAATAATGGAGCTAGTTTTTGCTGATCATGAAAAATGATAATCTTCTTATTCAAAATGCGGATGTTTAACATATTTTGAAGAAGAGATAAAAGTTGTATCATTTAAAACTCTACTGCTAAGAAGTGGGCCTGCTGTCGTAAAACATTTTTGCAGTATTTTAAGGCAAGCCCAGCGATAGCTCTAAACTAAACGTTAAAAAGTTAACAAAATAATTACTTCATATGTTAATTACATTTTTTATACTCTAGATGAAATCTGAGAGTATATTGTGTTTGCCTTACCGTTTGTAACACTAAGAAATAATGCTCGCACAGAGCCGCCAAGGGTACAGAAATATTTGATGTCGCTCAAAAACTTCGATTCCGAGTTGCTGTCTGTCCGTCTGTCCGTCTGTCTACAGCATAACTCTCGAATGCTTTGAGCTATCGTGCTGAAATTTGTTGTGTGCCATTTTTAGCAAAAAAGAAACTTTAAGTTCGTGAACGGGCCACATCCCCCCACTCCTTATACCCCCTCCCATACAAATTTCACGAAATTCCGAAATTTTCAGAAATTGATTTTTCATTGAAACTATTTAAGTTATCGATTTTAAATTTGGGCCAAAGTATTATGATATAAAGTTCATTGATATGACGGAATATTGATTCGATCCCGTCACTCCTTCTACCCCCTCCCATACAAATGCATAATTTTGAAAAATGCAGTTTCTCGATTTTCATTGAAACTAGCAAAGTTATAAAAACAAATTTTTGCCACAATTAATTTTATTATAATTCCAATCAGAATTAAAAAAAATTATCAAATTCACCTCACTCCTTCTACCCCCTCCCATACAAATTTCACGAAACTTTGAAATTTAAATTAAATAATTTTTCTTCGAAACTGTTAAAGCTATCAACTTGATATTTGGCAGAAAGTATACAAATAGAATTATCAATAACGAAAAAAAAATTTGTTTTGATCCGTACACTCCTTCTAGCCCCTCCCATACAAATGTACAATTTTTGTTAAGTGCATTATATCCATTTCCATTAAAACTAGAAAAGGGATAAACTTAAAATTTTGCCAGAATTTGTTTTTTAGTAATTGCAATAAATGCTAAAAAAAATTATCAGCTCCTCTTCACTCCTTCTACCCCCTCCCATACAAATATCTGTATTATAAATTCAAGAAAAGCATTTCTCCTTCGAATATATTAGAACTATCGAATTTGAAATTGAATCAAAGCGTGGTGATTAGGATGATGATAAGCAGTTTCAAAATCATCTTAAACGCTCCACTTCCTCTGCCACCTCCCATACAAATGCCTCAATTTCATGATAACTATGTTCAATTGAAAATAATGAAAGCTACAAACCTTAAATTCAGCACGAAATATTTTGCATACCACATTAGGTGTCATATCCAAAAATTACAAACCTTCCTCCTCTCCTTCTACCACCTCCCATACAAAAGTCACTATTAATTATTTAAAAGAATTGGAGGTGACATATTTTCCGGTACATTGAACTCTTTCTCATTTCATCTAGAGTATCATATGATTGGGCTTTACGCCCAATCATAATTCTTTTATGTTTTTTATCTATGTTATAGTTTCTAACAAAATATATTATGCTTTGGTGAATGTTTTCAGAGTGCATTTCAAATTAAAAGAAAAGATTTCCGGATTCTACACTGTTGCGCTTTATTATTCGTGACGTGTCGGTCTCTGCAGTTTGATAAAGGTCTCAGCAGAGACCGAAACGTCACGAATAATAAAGCGTAACGGTGTAGATTCCGGAAATCTTTTCTTTTAAAATATATTTCGTTTTTTTTTTGTTTAGGTCCCTTAAATAGATTCCTATTCTACGGAATTGACCAATTAACCATGCTTAGCAGAATTACCATCTACGTCATCCAGATAAAAAAAAATTCAATGTAAAATACATTTTTTCCCCAAATTAAATTTCATCAATCCCAAAGGGCGACATTCATCGGAATTTGTAATCGGATATTATTTCCAAGTGATTCATTTCGAATGTCAAAAAAAATCACCTTTCGTTAATGAATTCCTCTCTACGATGAGTCCTTTCAATTATATTATTCAGATTCTGTAGAATAGCACAGCCAGAAAGATATTAAGTATTTCTTGTTAACGATATTTATCTTTTTTTTTTCATATCTACGTTCGTAGCTGAGGACGGATATAAAGATCTTATATACCGAGAAAATAAAGTTTTTCCAGGTTAAAGCTTAGAATTTGTAATAAGGATTCGTGGAAATAAAATTAAAACTTATAATTAAACATTATGTAAATTTAAATGTATCATTATCTTTGATGATTATGGTCGTTTTGAGGATTCAATGGGGGAAAGGGGAGGATCATGAAAAGCAAATGAGAAAAATTCTTTTTAATTAATGACAATCAATTTGAGAATTTTAAGTAGAAGGGAGAGAATATTAGGGTGTTTGTTGTTTAAATTAAGTTCAGTGTCAATTTACTTTGTAGCATAGACTTGAAAATTAGTTGAATTCTTAATGAATTGATACTTTAAAGGAAGATGTTACTGGTGGGATTTGGAATTATTAGAATTGTATTGATATCGTTGATTTTTTCATTTTTAACAATATTTCAATCTCTCCCAGATCCATCTCCTGAACACAGTTTGTTTATAGGTTTGCCTAGTTCACAGACTTCGCATCATTCCCATGGACGAACAATTTGATCGCATAAAAAAAAATCAATTTTACTTTATTATTTGGATCATGGGCTTATCACCCGTGATCTTAAGACCTAAATGATACGAGAAACAGATACATCGCCTCGGATACGGACTGATTCTACGGTAACGACTTTTGGCATTCGAAAACGGACTATGATTGGCTTCTGGAACGTTCGAACATTGAATGACGGTGGAAGAGCTGGGGTTACTCGGTCCTTGCACCGCCAATCGGTGATCGACCGTGAAATGGAGCACTATAACATCCAAATCTTGGGCTTGAGCGAGGTCAGGTGGACAGGATCAGGAGAAGAACGTACCCCTAGCGGAAACACTATTCTGTACATTGGCCCTGAAAGTGAAGCCAGAAATGGCGTGGCGTTCGTCCTTACGCCGAGAGCGAGAAACAGTCTCATTAGCTGGGAACCAATCTCGGATAGGATTATCGTCGTCAGGCTCAGGACCAGTGTCAGAAACGTCACAATTCTGCAGTGCTACGCACCAACTAATACCGCAACATCTGGTGACAAAGAGGAGTTTTATAGCCAACTGAGTGCCACCTTCGAACGTGTTCCAAGAGGTGATATTATTATCATCTCGGGAGATATGAACGCCCAGGTTGGGTCAGACAACACTGGACTAGAACACGTCATGGGGAGGCATGGTGACCCTTGGGTCGACGCTTCAAGACCTTGGATTAAGAGACCCGAAAACGGCGAATTATTTGTGGAGCTCTGTAGTACTCGGCAAATGGTCATCGGAGGGACCCTTTTTCCACACAAGAGTCATCATAAAACATCTTGGGTTTCCCCTGATGGTGTTACTCAGAACCAGATCGACCATTTGGCTATAAGTCGCCGATGGAGAAGATGTCTCCTCGATGTGCGAGCGAAACGTGGAGCTGACGTGGGGAGCGATCACCACTTGATGGTTGCCTGCTTGAGATTGTGTACAGCAGCTATCCGACGACCACAAATTCTTCAAATGAAGCGCAAGCTTAATGTGGATAAACTCAGAGATCCCAACAAAAAACTCGAATACACTACCATTCTACGCGAAAAGTCATCCACATTGGGTGAACATGAAATGCGCACACTGGACGCCAATTGGGAGGCAACCAGAAACACTTTTCTAACTAGTGCTGAAGAATCTGTGGGATATGCGCAAAGCGGTGAGAAACCCTGGATGTCGCAAGACACATGGGACAAGGTTGACAATCGGAAAAAAGCCAAATTGGCAATCATCTCTCAACCCTATGTCAACCAACGAACGCCCGACTTGAGGCAGAACTACCGCGATGCTCATATACAGCTTAAAAAGGCTGTTAGACGCGACAAGAGAAAGGCCATTGAAGATCTGGCAAACAAGGCAGAATCTGCGGCTTACCTTGGGGATATGGGTTCACTATTTAAAATCATGAAACAGTTGACGAACAGGAATTTCACCGCCAACCACCTGGTGAGAGATGTCAACGGAACTCTCCTTAATATGAGTGAACACCAGTTGCGACGATGGAAGGAATACTTCTCTGATATTTTAAACATCTTGTCAGATGAAGATATTCCGGAAACAGAACAACTTCCAAACATCCAACCGCAACAATCCTCTATTAGGGACGATCCCCCAGATAAGGAAGAGATAGTTTCCGCCATTCGGTCAATGGCGGGAAGGAAAGCTCCAGGTATAGACGGACTACCAACCGAACTCCTCAAAGCGGACCCGGAAATAACAGCCGATATACTCCTCCCACTCTTCACTAAGGTGTGGAATGATGGAAGATATCCGACTGAATGGAAGGAGGGCGTCATTGTGAAAATTCCGAAGAAGGGCGACCTTCGGGATTGTGGCAATTGGCGTGGTATATGTCTACATACTGCCGTATCAAAAATTATGGCTAAGGTAATTCTCAATAGGATTAGTGATGTCGTCGAGAGCACTCTCGAAGTTTATCAGGCTGGATTCCGTAAAGGGTCGTCTTGTACCGACCACACAAATACCCTACGGATAATATTAGAGCAGTCAGCCGAAATGGGTTCGCCACTACATCTCATGTTTGTGGACTTCGAGAAGGCTTTCGACAGCGTTAAGCGAGATTACATATGGAATGCTTTGCGTAGGAGAGGTATTCCAAATAAGGTCATAGCTATGATTAAAGAATCCTACGAAGATGCAAGGTGTCGCGTCTTGCATAGAGGAGAGCTGTCCGAGAGCTTTCCTGTGCGAACGGGTGTCAGACAAGGCTGCATATTATCACCAGCCCTGTTTCTGGTGGTAATAAATGACATCTTGAAAGCTGCACTGGAAGGTGGGGAAGGTAAAGGTCTTCAATTGAGACTATTTAACATCTTAAGTCACCTTGATTATGCTGATGACGTGTGTTTGCTTGCACATACCCGTTCGGACTTGTCAAATGTTCGCTCGTTGCATTCTAAATGCAAAGAGGCGGGACTGAAAATAAATGTGCGTAAAACCAAGTAGATGCACATGGGTTCGAACGCAAGCACACCGATTGTTCTTAATGGACAGGATGTGGAAGAGGTGCAAGATTTTTGCTATCTCGGAAGCATTGTCAGCATGGACGGCGGAGCCGAAAAGGATGTTGAGGCTCGGCTAAATAAAGCTCGTCAGGCCTTCGGTATCCTTTCCCCTTTCTGGAGGTTAAAAGAGATCTCCCTTCGCACGAAGCTGCGAGTTTTTGACGCATGCGTCAAATCCGTGTTGCTATATGGTTGTACTACGTGGAAAGTGACCGTTCGACTTACCAAGAAACTACAGACTTTCGTAAACCAATGCCTCCGACGCATTTTAGGAATATTCTGGCCAGAAGTGATCTCCAACGACGAACTTTGGAGTACAACTCGCCAGACTAAAATAGGTATTGAGATTCAACGGCGAAAGTGGCAGTGGATCGGTCATACTTTGAGGAAACCAGAGCAAAACATCGCAAAACAGGCTCTGGATTATAACCCTCAAGGAAGACGTCGGGTTGGTCGACCATGTAACACATGGAAGCGAGCAGTTGAGCAGGAGGCCAGAGGAATAAACAAGTCCTGGCAACAGCTTAAAGCCGATGCGCAGGATCGCGCCTTGTGGAAGAGAGTTGTTTCTGTCCTATGCCCCTATAGGGGGTCTTAACAGGAATTTGATTGATTTTAATAATAAAGTATAGTGATCGACTTGGGAAAAAAAAAATTTGCTACCCTGAAATTTTGTTTTTTCGCGTTTCAGCCTAAAAATGCAAAAAAAAACAATCCGTCTGTCTGTCGCCGTCCGCCATACGCCGACGTGTACGCTCAGCGCACATTAACTCCCAAGCCCTTCAAGATAGAAAGTTCATTTTAGGGCGAATTGTAAATAGTTGCAGATCCCAGGCGGATACCCATTTTGGTAGGTGTACGGGTTCAGGGGGAGGCGGGGGGAGCGCTTAAACCAAAAAATACGAATTCAAATATCTCAACCATGGTAACAGCTAGGAAGCTAAAACTCAACACACATATGTATAGAGGGGTTTGTGGGACAACTTTTAAAAATAATTTAATTTTTTTATCCATTGGGGTGCGAAAAGGGGGGCTAAGAACCAATTGTCAGCCGAATTTTTTTTTTCAAATGATCTTATCTTCGAAATTACTTACCATAAAAAATTGATATTTTGAAACCATTAAGGTGGCATGTACGTCCACTAGAATCAGTTTAGATAAAAGCTAATTATTGTAAGCTAATTATTGTAAGAGGGAGGGTCAGGGGGGGGGGGGGGGGGGGTGCAAAGAAAAACACTTAAAAATTAAAATCTCGGCTATTTATTACGCTATGTAATTGAATCTTAGAACCTATATTAAGCTATACTAGACAAATACGAGAAAAATATAACATTTGGACGAAATAGTAGTGGGGGGAAATGGGGAGCATTTCAAAAATGATACACTTTCCAAAATTTCAAACCGTTACAATTCAAAATTGAGTGCAGATATCAAATTAAAATTTTGTCAAATTGTAGAACTAGGTAGTTTTTAAATTTGGTAAAAATTTTACGTCGGGAGGTGTAAGGGGAGGGAGGTGGTAACCAAAAATGTCGAAAATTTTGAGTGATTTCTTAGGGCTCTGGTGAAAGATACAAAATTTAAATTTTCCATGTGGATACATCTATTTGTTGTACATACAGAAAAAATAATAAAAATTCCACAATTGTCATGCACCGACCTCCCTGGTCTACCGTGCTCAAGGTGTTCCATGTGCAATGAAAAAACCACATAAACTGAAAATTTTTGAATGAAATTTGAAGGTAGAAACTTGAAAACTTGCGAAATGCATTTAAAACAAAATTTTAAAAGAATGAAATATTAACTGGTCGAATACCTTGAAAGCTTCTACTCCCTCCCATACAAAATGATTTTTTCGACCTTTTTAAAGAAATTAATTATCACCTAATTAGTAAAAGCTATCAATTTGAAATTTTGCACAAAATCATTTGAAAATAGTTGAAATGGAATTGCGTCAAAATTTTTGGGATCACACTTGCCGTTCTACTCCCTCCCATACAAAAGTATGATTTCAACCAATTTCAATAAAACAACTGCTAACCAACAAATTAAAAGCTACGAACTTGAAATTTTGTACGAGCACCTTAAAAAAGAAAAAAAAGAAAATTGCGTCACAAATTTTGCGATTCCCCTACTTCTTGTACCCCCTCCCATACAAAATTATTTTTTCGACCATTTTTAGGAAATCAGTTATCAGCTAACTCTTAAAAGCTATCAATTTCAAATTTTGCGCAAAAACTTATAAAAATAATTGAAATGATATTACTTTAAAAGTTTTGCAATCGCGCTTGCCCTTCTACCTCCTCCCATACAAAAGTATCATTTCGACCTATTTCATTGAATCAACTAATAACCAACAAATTAAAAGCTACGAACTTGAAATTTTGTGCGAGCACAATACAAGAGAATGGAAATAAAATTGCGTCACAAATTTTACGATTCCCTTACCTCCTCATACAAATATTTGGTTTCGTGAATGTAAAATACACCGAATCCTATGAAAATTCTTTGCAACTTCGTCTATGAAACTGACATTCTATACAGAGAATGTTGGACGTAATTCAACCCACTCTTACTATCACCCCTCACCCCTCCCCTCATAAAAACTCAAACTTGCATAAATAAACGAACGAAATATTGATTATATGTACTGGAGCTTTTGAACGTTTCCGCAAAGTGTTAAATTGACAATTGCCCTGCCCAAGAACCCCCTTTCACTTAGTCTTCCCTAACCACTCTAACCTGCATATTGACTTTCCACGCATCCGCAACTTGTCCCAAGAATAATAAAGTTTCGCCCGACTTGTTGGCAGTTTATTTTTCATTGGTTCGTGCAAGGTTGTACCTTCCAAAAATTTAAACAGTTGATGGCAGAAAGATACTTAAGTGAAATACAGCTTTAAAACTTTTCTGTTTGTTTTAATTATTTTTTATGCATACAGCCATATCCAAAATTTTATTGATATACGCGATTGCCTTTATATAACACTTTAAAAAACATAACAGAATTATGATTGGGCGTAAAGCCAACCATAAACCAAAAGATTATTCTGGCGACAGCACTGATCAATCTAGAAGGACCAAACGGGATAACTCAAACATTCCGAGCATTATTGGACCAATGATCGGAAGGCACTTTTCCAACCGAAACAGTCGTACAACGATTAGGATTAAAAAAACAAAGAATCGAAGTCAATATCACAGGAATCGGAAATTCTGTGGGTGGCACTAGTCGCAACGCCGTCGAAGCAAAAATCAAAACAAACACCGACAAATTCATCGCCATACAAACTTTTGTTTTAAAGAATATAACGAACTTTGTACCGTCAAAAAAAGTACCTTTGTCGAATTGGCCCCATTTAAAGAATCTTGCTTTAGCAGATCCAATATTTCATATACCTGGTAAAATTGATGTTCTTCTAGGTGCAGATGTCTATTCAAAGATAATTTTGGATGGTATTCGAAGAGGGTCATCAGGGCCTATAGCACAAGACACTCTCTTAGGATGGATCATTTCGGGCGAAACATCATCGTCTGACCCTGTCGACTTACAAACATTTACAACCATGATCAAACGTGATGAAAACGAATGCTTAAGTCAGCAAACGTTTTGAGCGCAATCCTAAACTAAAGGTAGAGTACACGAATTTCATCAACGAATATTTAAATCTGGGTCACATGCGTTTGGCTACGACCACCGAAAAGGATTCTACCATAAATCGAGCTGAGGGAGTTGTTTGCTCCAGTTTTTATTAACCACACCATGCCGTGTTCAAAGATAGTACTACCACTAAACTGCGTGTTGTATTTGATGCGTCTCGGAAGACCAGCACAGGAATATCTCTGAATGAGACGTTAATGACTGGACCTGCTATTCAAAATGATATGAGTACTGTACTCATGCGATGGAGAAGGTATCAATATGTCTTCATTGCAGATATAGAGAAAATGTACCGCCAAATAAACATACATGAAGATGATACAACTTATCAACGAATCGTTTGGAGAAATGACTACAAAGACAAAATCGAAGACTTTTGGTTAACAACTGTTATATTTGGAGTAACTTGCGCACCATACTAAGCAATTAGAACCCTCAACAAACTAGCAGAAGATACCAAATCGAACTATCCTATTGCCTCCAAATCAATTCCTGAAGAATTCTATATAGACGATCTATTATCGGGAGGCGACACCATAGAAGAAGCTGTCTCAAAACAATCAGACATATCAACCATATTATTGTCTGGCGGTTTTAAACTTAGAAAATGGATCTCGAATGACAGCCGGTTACTAGAAAACATTCCGTTGCAGGATAGAGAAAATCAATCATCTTTTGACTATGGGATGGATCTCACCAGTCATTATCTTTCCAAAAATTATGATGCAATATCTTTGGTTACACGGATTAGAATGGGATGATCCAATACCTGAAGACATATGCAATCAGTGGATAGCCTTCAAAGGCAAACTCGAACAAATCAGAATTCCGAGATGGTTTGGCACGAACACTCCTATTGAGAATGTAGAACTACATGGATTTTGTGATGCATCCCAAAGAGCTTATGCTGCAGCCGTATATCAAATTCATTCAAATTCCTGTTAAGACCCCCTATAGGGGCAAAGTACAGAAACAACTCTCTTCCACAAGGCGCGATCCTGAGCATGTTTGGCGGTGTTTCGCTCTGGTGTCCTCAAAGTATGACCGATCCATTGCCACTTCCACCTTTGAATCTCAATACCTATTTTATTCTGGCCAGTTGTACTCCAAAGTTCGTCGTTGGAGATCACTTCTGGCCAGAATATTTCTAAAATGCGTCGGAGGCATTGGTTTACGAAAGTCTGTAGTTTCTTGGTAAGTCGAGCGGTCACTTTCCACATAGTACAACCATATAACAACACGGATTTAACGCATACGTCAAAAACTCGCAGCTTCGTGCGAAGGGAGATCTCTCTTAACCTCCAGAAAGGGGAAAGGATACCGAAGGCCTGACGAGCTTTATTAAGACGAGCCTCAACATCCTGTTCAGCTCCGCCGTCCATGCTGACAATGCTTCCAAAATAGCAGAAATCTGGCACCTCTTCCACATCCTGTCCATTAAGAACAATCGGTGTGCTTGCGTTCGAACCCATGTGCATGTACTTGGTTTTACGCACATTTATTTGCAGTCCCGCTTCTTTGCATTTAGAATGCAACGAACGAACATTTGACTCTAAGTCCGAACGGTTATGTGCAAGTAAACACACGTCATCAACATAATCAAGATGACTTAAGATGTTAAATAGTCTCCATTGAAGACCTTTACCTTCCCCACCTTCCAATGCAGCTTTCAAGATGTCATTTATTACAACCAGAAACAGGGCTGGTGATAATATGCAGCCTTGTCTGACACCGGTTCGCACAGGGAAGCTCTCGGATAGCTCTCCTCTATGCAAGACGCAACACCTTGCATCTTCGTAAGATTCTTTAATCATAGCTATGACCTTATCTGGAATACCTCTCCTACGCAAAGCATTCCATATGTAATCTCGCTTAACGCTGTCGAAAGCCTTCTCGAAGTCCACAAACATGAGATGTAGTGGCGAACCCATTTCGGCTGACTGCTCTAATATTATCCGTAGGGTATTTGTGAGGTCGGTACAAGACGACCCTTTACGGAATCCAGCCTGATAAACTTCGAGAGAGTTCTCGACGACATCACTAATCCTATTGAGAATTACCTTAGCCACAATTTTTGAGCCGTATATGTGGTCTTTAAAAATGGAACTGAAATCCACACCAGATTAGTAGCAGCCAAAACTAAAATCGCTCCCGTAAAGACAGTATCCATACCTCGACTCGAACTTTGTGGAGCAGTATTGTTATCAAGGCTAGTAAGGAAAATACAGAAATCACTTCACCTAGAGGAAACGTAACACACCTGTGGACTGACTCAACTATAGTTCTATCTTGGTTAAGTGGACATCCTTCCAGCTGGACCATATTTGCAGCCAACAGAACTACCGAAAGTTATAACGCAAAGGAAAATACACCATGGCATCATATGCCAACTAAACAAAATCCAGCAGACTTTGCTTCTAGAGGGTTACAACCAGATCAGATCCTGAATAATTCTTTATGATGGATGGGACCTTTTTGGTTACATAACAAACACGAATGGCCCAGTGCAATCGATGTAACAACCACATTTATGGAAGTTAGAAAGAAAAAAATTCTAGTTCATGCTACTATGAATAATAAACCTCTTGAACTTGACAGAATAATCAGTCAATTCTCATCGTTTACTAGACTCATCCGCGTAACAGCGTACTGTTTACGATTCCGGAAGCTTGCATCGAAAACGGGTAACTATAAAGGACATCTTACTACAATCGAATTACGACGATCTCTTGGAATTTGGATCACAAACGTTCAAAATTTCGTGAAGATATTTGTAATCTACAAAAGGGAGAGCCTATTGCCAAAAACAGCAATCTTGTGAAACTGCATCCATTTCTTGATGGCAATGGAATACTTCAGGTAGGAGGTCGACTCACCAACGCAGATATCACTTTTGAACAAATGCACCCAATCATTGTTCCTAAGAATGGACGATTCACAGAACTACTTGTGCAACGAATCCATAAAGCCACACAGCACGGAGATATTCAACTAATGCTCGCAATGATAAGGAAACAATATTGGCTAATATATGCTAGAAATGTGGTTCGACGCGTAGTACATAAGTGCATCCAATGTGCACGTAAGAAAGCAAAGATCTCAACTCAACTAATGGGGCAGTTACCAGCCTCGCGAATCAATGTGTCACGCCCATTCACACACGGCATCGATTATTGTGGTCCTATTGATATAAAGTCAGGGCAAATGCGAACCAGCAAAATTCAGAAAGGCTATATCGCGGTATTTGTATGTTTAACAGTCAAAGCTATACACATTGAGCTGGTAACTGATATAACTATAGCAGCTTTCTTGGCATTCAATCGTTTCACTGGAAGGCGCGGCATATGTCACCACATTTATAGCGATTGTGGGACGAATTTCATAGGAGCAAACGCTGAATTGAAAAGAATAGCAAAAATCAACAATCGAGCAGCGGAATTGTTGGCGAACAATGGAATCACATGACATTTCAATCCTCCAGGGGCCCCACATTTCGGAGGCCTGTGGGAAACAGGTGTGAAATTCATAAAACTACACCTGCGATGCATTTTAAGAAATGCCGTATTAACGTTTGAAGAACTTACAACTACACTCATTAAAATAGAAGGCTGTCTGAATTCTAGACCTTTATGCGCACTTAATAATGACCCTACAGATTTGAATGCACTTACACCTGGACACTTCCTAATCGGAGACGCGTTGTTAGCTCCTCCAGAAGAGAATTTACAAGATTCAAACATTCATAGACTCGACCGATGGCAAATGACGCAACAGCTAACCCAACATTTTTGGCAACGTTGGAGCACCGAATATCTGTCACGTCTACAACAGCGACCAAAATGGTTGTCGCAAGAAATGAATGTAAAAAGGAATGACCTAGTATTAGTCAAAGACGAGAGACTGCCACCTTACAAGTGGCCTCTTAGGAGAATCTGTGAAACATATCCAGGAGCTGATGGACCAGTACGTGTCGTAACAATCTCAACGAAGGGTTCAATCATACGAAGGCCAATTTCAAAAGTAGCTCTGCTACCAAATAACGAAAGTCAATCACTTCAAGAAATTTTTTTGAAAGCAAAGAAAATTTTCCTTACTTCCTCATTCTCCTAGTATTCCGATCTCCCACCTAACCTCATTAACTTTAACAATTGTCGTACAACACAACAACGCGTGAAGTACCAAAGCAGCGGTGAATTTCTAACATAGTTGGAAGGACTTCACCCTGCTAAATTCATGGTCATAGATTTAACGACAGTATTGTTGTAGAACAAGCAGATTATGCATTCGCAGTTCAATGTCCAACAGCCTGCTCGTCACATCAGGATGTCGGGCTATAACAAGAGAAAAGCCATATAGACCCAAACCAATCATAGCATGTCATTAATTATCTTATCTTACAGAAAAATTACCACAGAGTGCCAAGTTCAGCAGATCGTTTGCTCCTGACACTGTCGTCTCAGCGGGGGGAGAATGTTCAATCCCCAATCTCCTTAATTTAGAATTAAACAACGTCAATGTATTTAGAACTTGTAGTCGGAACTTCCGTAATTTCTTTAGAATTTGTTATACTAAATATCATATTGCTAATTCAAATCCGACTATTAGATGTCGCCCTAAGCGAATTAAACCATTGTGAATGCAATATAACTGGAATCTTTTTACCGAAATTTTCATTACGAAAAATGTGCTTTGAAACGTCAAGACGTGCTGTTGTCATATTTTATACCTTGTGCTAAGAATTAAAGTCTTGCTTGTGTTACAAGTATTCGTTAAATAAAAAACAAATAGTAGTCCACGCTTCCCTCGAACGTCGAGGAGACATCTTCTCCAGCAGCGACTTATAGCCAAATGGACGATCTGGTTCTGAGTAACACCTTAAGGGGAAACCCAAGATGTTTTATAGTGACTCTTGTATGGAAAAAGGGTAACTTCGATGACCATTTGCCGAGTACTACAAAACTTCACAAATAGTTTGCCGTTTTCGGTTGTGACGCGTCGACCCAAGGGTCACCATGCCTTCCCATGAGGTGTTCTAGTCTAGTATTGCCAGCGCTAACCTGGGCGTTCATACTCCTGAGATGACGGTTCCTTAACATTTTCATTATTTATTATGAAAGGATTGTTAGACCTTCGCACAACCCTCTATCTACGAATTTTTCATTTTCGTAGATTGAGGTGGCCAAGGTATACCCAGCAGGGAGTTTGCTGGAATCATGGGTCGACCGAGATTTGAACTCACGACCATCACATTGCAGACTAACGCGCTACCCACTAGACTACACTCTAGCTCAGATTATAGAACCACATAGCCTTTAATTTTAGGAAAAATTTCAATTTGGGGGTATAAGGGAAGGGAAGTGGTAAGAAAAAATGTTGAAAATTTTGAATGACTTTTTTAGAGATTTTTAGGGTGAAAGGTACAAAGTTTAAATTTTCCATGTGGATACATCTATTTGATATGCATAGAGAAAAATAATAATTTGTTCCACAATTATTATACACCGAAGCGGAGGGTGGGGGGAGGGGTCTAACGTGCACACGGTGTTTCCTGTGTAATGAAATAAACTCAAAAATTTATAATTTTTGAATGAAATTTTAAGGTAGAAACTTGAAAATTTGCGAAATGCATTAAAAATATCCATAAAAGTACGAAATATTAACTGGTCGAATATTTTCAAAACTTCCATCCCCTCCCATACCAAATTATTTTTTCGACCACTTTTACCAAATCAATTATCGCCTAACTATTAAAAGCTATCAATTCATACATACTATATAAAAATAGTTGACGCGAAATTACGTCAAAAGTTTTGTCATCGCCCTTCTACACCCTTCCATACAAAAGTTTGACTTCGACCAATTTCCTTGGAACGCCCTTTCACTTAGTCTTCCCTAGCCACTCCAGCCTGCACATTGACTGATCAACGTATCCTTAACTGTCCCAAGAATAATAAAGTTGCGCCCGACTTGTTGTCTCTTATTTTTTTAATAATGAATCGTTATGTAGTATTTAGTAAGTAAATCTTCTACAATGGCGCTACAGCCCAAATCGGACCTTAGCCTCCTGGCATTCAGGTTCCTTAACATTTTTTTATTACTTATTGTGGAAGGGTTGTTAGCCGTTCAGACAACCCTCTTTCTACGAATTTTTCATTTTCGTAGATTGAGGTGACCAAGGTATATCCAAGCAGGCAATGTGCTGGAATTATACATTGCGTCGACCGGGATTTGAACTCACGACCTTCGCATTACAAGACCAACACGCTACCCACTAGGCTACACCCTAGCTTAGTAAGTAACTACCTTCATTTTATTAATTGTCAGATGTATAACAAATTTAAATCGTCAAATATATTATATAGAAGTTAAGATTTTGTCAGTTAGTATGTATAAAAAAAACTTCAATAAAAAATTTTGAATCCTTCCATCCATCTCTGTCTATAAATTTTCAATTTCGCAGATTACGATGGCCCAATTAAGAGTATGGTTACGCAAATAATGCCCTGAAAATACATCGTTCGACCGGGATTTGAACTCCGACCTTCGCATTGTTAACCAACATGCTACTCACTAGGCTACGCTCTAGCTTTATGCGAGTCTGCGCTTCCTAAATTATGCTGCAAGCCTGACCACGCGGGACCATACTTACTTGCGAAGATGTTAGTTTAAATTGTAGCTCTTACAATAATCCTAACCTCTTCCTTCCTCAACCTGGCTTTAGACCGTCTAAGGCGGAGTTTATGAGTGTCTGTGTGTTTGTGTGTGTAATTTGAAGGTCATAAACAGTTGAAAATCAAATGAACAGCTAATGATCGTCTTAGTGTTGCCATGTAATAATATTTTCGCTTTCGCAAAATTGCATACCCTTAGCAGTGAATAACCACCCGCACAGTGATTAAAGAAATTTTTCACACACGATTCTGAAGTTTAATCGAAATTTGAATTAAATTCTGCGGCTTATTCCATCTTGCCGATTGCCTGGTAATTTCCAAATGTTTGCTTTACTAATTATACAATAGCTGAATGTAATCAGGTGCTAAATTAAATAAGGGAAGGCAACCTAACTTGTCACTCCCGTCACCGTAAGCTGTTTGTAAATTCAATTAGTAATGTCAAACAGTCTGTTCCAATAGAACATGTATCGATTCTACACCTTTACAAGTACCTCCTCCCCCATTACCCATCATTCAAATTCAATCCATTTTCTAAGAAAATGTTGCTATTGTTGTTGTTGTTTTTAACCCTACCTCGTCTTATTGTCACGAATGTATTTTGTCAGCTAGAGTTAACACTTAAACTATTGACACCTTACCGCATAGTATAAAGTACAGAATTTATACGTATGTATGTACTCTATTGCTTTTTCTATATAGCATCAATTTTCGGAAGGTCCTATATGAAAAGGAAATTAATAGAAGCCATTTGGGATTGTTTTCGCCTACCTTATACGAGTAGGTATATATCGAAATAGTATGATGATGCATATCTATTTAATGAATTTAAGACCTACCCTTATCGTAATGCTGTAGCATATCACATACAGACATGTTCACGGTGAATGGAATGGTTTGAAATTTTCATTAAACTTAAGGATAATTGCTTCTCTTAGAAAATGAAGATGGTGTGAAGTAGGGTGTAGAAAATGAAAATGCCTTTTATGTATGTACATATCTAAAATGGATGCCTTCCTCAGACAGCCAAGTGGATAGATCCTCCACCTGACTCGATGGTGTTGTAAATTTGTAAAGTGTATTTATCCTGTCTGAACATAAGACCCATATCGTACATGAGAGAAAGTTTCTTAAAATTGACTATGAACAAGGGGCTTCAGATAATTTATTAGCTTAACGTCACGAATGTTTATCGGCTTTCTACCGAACCTAGGAAGGCATCAACGTAAATTGCATTACAAAAGAAAATTGTTATAGCCATTTGATTTCAGAAGCTTTTAAATGATAAACGGGTAATTGTATTCAATTTTAAAATAATAAATATTTCCATTTTATCTGAATGAAACTAAATTTCATAGACATAAAACATGGAGAATGGAGAATATTGAAATAACAGTTTCACCTTTGAACTAATTGCAGAAATACTAAAATACTAATATGAAACCAATTTTAAATGAAAAGAAAATCACTTGCTAACTGCGATTGAAATATTCTTATGTTCGCACGAATATATCTGAAATTTAATGCTTGAAAAAATGAACTACGCAAAGAAAATTTATCGTATCTTTTTAATAAACCTGTTCAACACATTTTGTCTCAACACATTATAAGCTCATTAAATAAAATCAATTAAAAAATGCAGAAAAGTAAAAACTCTAAATTTCTCAGATCCGACACTGGATATTTTTGTTTATATAAAATCTCGATGGAAAGTACATAATAAGATCCAGTTAGATCATTTTTGCATAAATTCAATTGTCATTCAAAAGTACTCTCGTTCAGTCGCTTATCGCTTATTATCATTTTCGTTTTTATTGTTCACAAAAATAAATCGCATTGTACCTTTTTTCGCTATCTTGCTATCAGTAAAGTGCTAATTTTAAATCGCAAATTAAAGTCGCCGACGGAGAAGATGTCTCCTCGATGTGCGAGCGAAACGTAGAGCTGACGTGGGGAGCGATCACCACTTGATGGTTGCCTGCTTGAGATTGTGTACAGCAGCTATCCGGCGACCACAAATTCTTCAAATGAAGCGCAAGCTTAATGTGGATAAACTTAGAGATCCCAACAAAAAACGCGAATACACCACTATTCTACGCAAAAAGTCACCCACATTGGGTGAATATGAAATGCGTACACTGGACGCCAATTGGGAGGCAACCAGAAACACTTTTCTAACTAGTGCTGAAGAATCTGTGGGATATGTGCAAAGCGGTGAGAAACCCTGGATGTCGCGAGACACATGGGTCAAGGTTGGCAATCGGAAAAAAGCCAAATTGGCAATCATCTCTCAACCCGATGTCAACCAACGAACGCCCGACTTGAGGCAGAACTACCGCGATGCTCATATACAGCTTAAGAGGTCTGTTAGACGCGACAAGAGAAAGGCTATTGAAGATCTGGCAAACAAGGCAGAATCTGCGGCTTACCTTGGGGATATGGGTTCACTATTCAAAATCATGAAACAGTTGACGAACAGGAATTTCACCGCCAACCACCTGGTGAGAGATGTCAACGGAACTCTCCTTAATATGAGTGAACACCAATTGCGGCAATGGAAGGAATACTTCTCTGATATTTTAAACATCTTGTCAGAGGAAGATATTCCGGAAACAGAACAACTACCAAACATCCAACCGCAACAATCCTCTATTAGAGACGATCCCCCAGATAAGGAAGAGATAGTTTCCGCCATTCGGTCAATGGCGGGAAGGAAAGCTCCAGGTATAGACGGACTACCAACCGAACTCCTCAATGCGGACCCGGAAATAACAGCCGATATACTCCTCCCACTCTTCACTAAGGTGTGGAGTGAGGGAACATATCCGACTGAATGGAAAGAGGGCGTCACTGTGAAAATTCCGAAGAAGGCCGACCTTCGGGATTGTGGCAATTGGCGTGGTATATGTCTACTTACTGCCGTATCAAAAATTAAGGCTAATGTAATTCTCAATAGGATTAGTGATGTCGTCGAGAGCACTCTCGAAGTTTATCAGGCTGGATTCCGTAAAGGGTCATCTTGTACCGACCACACAAATACCCTACGGATAATATTAGAGCAGTCAGCCGAAATGGGTTCGCCACTTCATCTCATGTTTGTAGACTTCGAGAAGGCTTTCGACAGCGTTAAGCGAGATTACATATGGAATGCTTTGCGTAGGAGAGGTATTCCAGATAAGGTTATAGCTATGATTAAAGAATCCTACGAAGATGCAAGGTGTCGCGTCTTGCATAGAGGAGAGCTGTCCGAGAGCTTCCCTGTGCGAACGGGTGTCAGACAAGGCTGCATATTATCACCAGCCCTGTTTCTGGTTGTAATAAATGACATCTTGAAAGCTGCATTGGAAGGTGGGGAAGGTAAGGGTCTTTAATGGAGACTATTTAACATCTTAATTCACCTTGATTATGCTGATGACGTGTGTTTGCTTGCACATAACCGTTCGGACTTAGAGTCAAATGTTCGCTCGTTGCATTCTAAATGCAAAGAGGCGGGACTGAAAATAAATGTGCGTAAAACCAAGTAGATGCACATGGGTTCGAACGCAAGCACACCGATTGTTCTTAATGGACAGGATGTGGAAGACGTGCAAGATTTTTGCTATCTCGGAAGCATTGTCAGCATGGACGGCGGAGCCGAAAAAGATGTTGAGGCTTGGCTAAATAAAGCTCGTCAGGCCTTCGGTATCCTTCCCCCTTTCTGGAGGTTAAGAGAGATCTCCCTTCGCACGAAGCTGCGAGTTTTTGACGCATGCGTCAAAACTGTGTTGTTGTACGGTTGCACTACGTGGAAAGTGACCGTTCGACTTACCAAGAAACTACAGACTTTTGTAAATCAATGCCTCCGGCGCATTTTAGGAATATTCTGGCCAGAAGTGATCTCCAACGACGAACTTTGGAGTACAACTGGCCAGACTAAAATAGGTATTGAGATTTAACGGCGGAAGTGGCAGTGGATCGGTCATACTTTGAGGAAACCAGAGCAAAATATCGCAAAACAGGCTCTGGATTATAATCCTCAAGGAAGACGTCGGGTTGGTCGACCATGTAACACATGGAAGCGAGCAGTTGAGCAGGAGGCCAGAGGAGTAAACAAGTCCTGGCAACAGCTTAAGGCCGATGCTCAGGATCGCGCCTTGTGGAAGAGAGTTGTCTCTGTCCTATGCGCCTATAGGGGTTCTTAACAGGAATTTGATTGATTGATTAAAAACTATCAAGGAAGCAAATATTGGTGCCGAAACCCGAGAATAATGTCGAATAGTGGGTACCATGCAGCTTATCGCGGACAAGTTACCAAGCTGGTGAAAACCATGAGTGACTATCTAACGTCTCAAGGCTCGTAACCTTGTGAAGAAAATCGCATGTCGCTAGATTCGATTGAATACCTTACTAAATCTTACGAGCAACCAAGAATACTCCTTGCGGTCCATGGATGCTGTGGCAGTTCCAACCGTCGGCGAAATCATTGCGTTATCCCATACCATCAACGAAAACGTTGCGTTACCATTTTCGTTCAGTCTTGAAATACATCACCATTAAGTACAGCTTACTCACAAGCTTCGACCAACAATACAGCCCCATTCAAGTCTTCAAGAAGTAAGCAAGTTGTCTTGGCAGCTTTAATTGAAGCTAGATCCTCTTGTGGCACGTTTGTTGCCTGCCGATGCCTACTCGACTCTCCCTCCCAGCTCAACTTTGTAACCGAACGATTAGCCCAGCGGTTGCAGTTACCTCGGACCTTTAATGAAACTCGTATCGGAGGAATCGGAGCTACAGCTACATATGTGCTCTAGAAGCAAGACCAACATCATGATAAAGTCGCGCATTAATGATTTTACTTCTATGCTGGAAGCCACTATACTGCCAAGTATATCCTCAAATTTACCAACGCAAGCACAACATATCTCTAACTTGAAGATCTCAAAAATCATTAGACTTGCTGATCCGTTATTCAACGACCTTCAGCGTGTTAATATTCTAATAGGAGCAGAATTATTCTTCAGTGTATTGTCGGCCAGACAAATATGAGCAGGGTTCTGCTGCACCACTATTCTACAAAAAACGATATTCGGATGGATCGTTTCGGGTAATGTCGAGTCAGAAAAACGTTCACTAGTTTCATCATGTGACGAACACCAGACATCAGACACACCTTCATGGCTACTTCCGAGATTCCTAAACAAAACGTTTTTCCCAAATTGAAAAAACAATATTAGATTTTCGAATGTTCTACAAAACCAGCAAGTAATTTAACAGATAACACTCGAGTTTTTAAATACATCAACTCTTTCTTACGTCTTGTTCGAGTATTTTGCTACTTTAGTCGATTCTTTAGTAAAGACAACAAACCGGAAACAGAAAATGTATCACCAAAGGGGTTCAACGATGCTCTTAAAACAATAATTCTTAACGTGCAAATGGTATGCTCTACAGAAGAACACTCAAATCTGGAAGCTTGTCAAGATATATCCGTCAAAAGCCGAATTCCAAAACAAAAAACTAATTCGTGTTGGTGAACCGGTCATTATTATCATGCAATAAAACGTTCGCGAATGCATTGATCCGGTGCCATCATTTGCAAGACCTGCACGGTGGTTGTCACGCCATACTCAACACGATTCGACAAAGGTATTTACGGCATCAGAAGTATGTTTAAGATACTTCAGCGATGCATTTTATTCTTTCGCCCAGTGCCAATTCTGTCGAGTCAAATTATGAATGACCAACATGTGGATAGCTAGGGTGTAGCCTAGTGGGTAGCGCATTGGTCTTGTAATGCAAAGGTCGTGAGTTCAAATCCCGGTCGGCGCAACATATAATTCTAATACATTGCCTGCTTGAATATACCTTGGTTACCTCAATCTACGAAAATAAAAAATTCGTAGAAAGAGGGTTGTGCGAAGAGCTAACAACCCTTCTACAATAAATAATGAAAAATGTTAAGGAACCTGAATGTCAGGAGGCCAAGGTCCGATTTGGGTTGTAGCGCCATTGTAGAAGAAGAGAACATATGGATAGAGCACGCCCATCTCGGCCATTCACAGTTTCAGGCGTTGATTACCGTGGATCCATTCTTATTACACAACGCTTGCGTGGAAGGCGGTAGGAAGGATTACATTGCCGTTTTCATCTGCTCTTCTACGAAAGATGTCTGTACATCTTTAGATGGTTCCGGATTTGATCGCTCCTTCCTTTTTAGCAGCTCTTCATCGTTTCAGAGTGCGCAGCGGAAACTGTGTTAAGATAATTTCGGAAACGCATCAAACTTTGTCGGCGCGCGAAACTAGCTAGCTGATATTCGTAAGCGTGTGCTAGAAACATGTCACAAGGGAACTGTTCACCAGTTCACCTTATCGCACGGGATATCGTGGAACTTCATTCCTCCCAGGGCTCCGTACTTTGGTGGCCTCTGGGAGGCAGCTGTTAAAATCGCGAAACGTTATCTGCAAAAAACCATGAACACGTTTTTATGCCAGATAGAAACCACCTCGAATACTATGGACTGGCCACAACTATTCAGAAAATAACTAATATATGTGGAAATGAGAAAAACCTAGCTCCTAACCAACATTTATGCCAGACAATAATTGCGCAATTCAAGCATTTACATAAGGATAATGAACAAAGAAACGAGCTGCTCCAAAAATCTACGCCACCCATGTTTCGCCAGAAACGAGCATTTGCAAATATAATACGAATGGCAGCACACGTACTGTTCGGAGTACTTTACGAGGAATTTGCTTAAAAGTATGAACAAGATACATTGTGCCGGGAATCTATATAAATATAATTGTAGTGTCTGTCTGTTATTTGCTTAGAAATGGGTATAAGTTACTTTTTTGCCTTAGTTTAGCAATAACTAAGCAGAAACTCACGTTTTTGAAATTTTTGTCTATTTGTCTGTCCGGCCGCTTTTCACGCACAAACGGCTGAACCGATTGTAATGAAACTTGCACAGTTTGTTAGGTGTCCTCCGGGATGCAATCTGCTTTGGGTTTTACTTCACTCCCCTCACGCCTTCTACTCCCTCCCATATAAAGTGACTCATTTTCAAAAATATATATTAATCAAATTTTCTTGAAAACTGTAAAAGCTATTAATTTGAAATTTGGAATATATTATTTCTATTATAAATGCAGTCTTTTGGCATACATATTATTTTATTTTTCCCACTCCTTCCACCACACTTATAGTATAGTATATTGGGCTTTACGCACAACCGTAGTCCTGTTATGTTTTTAAAATTAATATTATTTTATTTGGTTTTTAATTAACACATGTCCTTAATGCTCTTCAATACGCATTTGAGCTCAAATCACGGGATTGATTTGATCACGAGCCTGTCCCATTCAAATGCGAGTATCATGGTTTCATTTTTAATAATTTATGGTTCTGCTTCCAACAAAATTCAAACCATTGTCTTCAAAGACCCATTGAACTAATGAGATTATACATATATCCCGCATAATGTATTACTAACTACACTCTCAAAAACTGCTTATTATTGCAATTTTTACGCGAACGAAGTCGCGGGCGTTTGCTAGTTTGTAAATAACACGCAAAATATTTAATCTATATAAATATAATTGTAGTGTCTGTCTGTTATTTGTTTAGAAATGGCTGTAAGTTAGTTTTTTGCTTTATTTTAGCAATAACTAAGCAGAAACACGCGTTTTTTAAATTCTTCTCTGTCTGTCCGTCTGTCTGTCCGGCTTTCACGCAAAAACAGCTGAGCCGATTGTAACGAAACTTTTACAGTTTATTAGGTATGCTTCCCTCACGCCTTCTACCCCCTCCCATACAAAGGACTCATTTTCAAAAATATATACTAATCAAATTTTCTTGGAAACTATAGAAGTTATTGAATTCAAACTTAGAATATATTATTTCCATTACAAATGCAATCTTTTGGTAGACAAGGTTTTTAAATTTCTTTACTCCTTCCACCACCCCCCATACAAACTACACTTTTTCATGAAATACTATACTCCAATTTTCTCAGTACGTGTAACTTTCATGGAGGTAAAATGTTGTAAGTCTTTAATTAGCATTATTATTATTATCGGGAAAAATTAACCGATTAGCTTCACTCCTTCTACCCCCTCCAATACAATGTGATACAATTCCACGACTTTACAAAAATTCGATTTTCTTGGAAAATATGAAAGTGATAGACCTAAAATTTAAAATACATCAATTGAATAATGATTGTAGTTGTTTTTCAAAAAATCACTAAAAACACCTCACTCCTTCCACCAACTCCCAAGCAAACTGCACTTTTTCATGAAATACTCTACTCCAATTTTCTCAATACGTATAGCTTTCATCGCGCTAAAATTTTGTACAGAATTCTTAATTAGCATTATTATTAATATCGGGAAAAAATTTAACTAATTATCTTTACTCCTTCTACCCCCTCCCATACAATGTGACACAATTCTACAACTTTTCAAAATTAGATTTTCTTCAAAAGTGTGAACGTTACTGATCTAATATTTAAAATATATCAATTTAATTATGATTATAGTCAAAAAATCACCAAAAATCCTTAACTCCTTCTACCACCTCCCATACAAATTGCACAATTTCATCAAATCCAATGCTTTAAGTTTCTCAGTACCTATTCAATTTTTCAAGCTTAAATTTGATACAAAATATTTTTATAGCTACTCTTGCATGATGTGAAATAAATTAGTTGAGTACTGCGACCCTTTCTACCACTCCCCATACAAAATTTCTTAACATCACAAAAATTTCGATTTCATCTATAGTATCGTATGATTGGGCTTTACGCACAATCGTAGCCCTGTTATGGTTTTAAGCTTAACGTTATTTTTCTTTTTTTCTATTTTTTCTTTTTTTTTATTAACACAAGCTACAACTATTCACACGTCCTTAACGCTCTTCCATACTTATATGATCTCAAATCACGGGATTGATTTAATCACGAGCTTGTCTCATACAAATGCGAGTATCGTGGTTCCATTCTTAATAATTTATGGTTCTGATTCCAACAAAATACAAACCACTGTGATTAAAGAGTCATTAAACTAAACAGATTATATAGATTAGAGATTATGTATCTCACATAATGTACATATTACTAACTACATTCTCAAAAATTGCTAATTTTGCGATTCTTCCACAGACAAAGTTGCGGGCGATCGCTAGTTAATTATAAATGTTTCATTTTTTGCCTTCAAAGTAATCCCCATTAGATGCAATGCAAATATGCCAGCGTTTTTCGAATTCTCGAAATATTTTTCACAAGCACTTTTTGGTATAGCCTTCAGCTCCTTAACCAAATATTGTTTAATGTCCTCGATCGACCGGAAACGGGTTCCACAGTTCAGTTGCAGTTTCGCTTTGTTGCCTTTTTTGCCTTAAATTCGGTCACAAATGATGCTCTATGCGATGGCGCATATCATCGTGGAGGATCCATGAATTCTCCTTCCATAATTCCGCCCGTTTTTTTACGGATTTGCTCACGCAAATACTTCAATACGGTCAAATAGTACTCCTTTTTGACCGTCTGTTCCTCAGGAACGAATTCATGATGGATCAAACTTCAAATATCGAAAAAAAATGAGCATCGTCTTGATTTTTGAGCAGCCTTGGTGTGGATTCTCCAGTTTCGGGTCATTTTACTTTATTATTCTAATATTAAAGTATTGTGATCGACACAAAAAAAAAATTTGCTACCCTGAAATTTTTTTTTCGCGTTTCATGACTAAATTAGCCTAAATAAACTGCCAACAAGTCAGGCGAAACTGTATTATTCTTGGGACCAGTTGCGGATGAATGGAAAGTTAATATGCAGGTTAGAGTGGTTAGACAAGACCTGAGTTCTTGGGCAGGGCTGTTGTCAATTAAACAATATTTCATTCGTTTCTGCAAGTTTGGTTTTTAAGAGGGGAGAAGGAGGGGTAATAGTAAGGGTGGGCGGATGTTAATAGATTTTTAATTGATTGCTTGAATCACGTCCAATATTCTCTGTATAGAATTTGTTTCATAGACGAAGTTGCATAGAATTTTTATAAAATTCGGTGTATTTTACATTCACGAAACCGAACATTTGTATGGCAGATGGTAGAGCAGGTAAGGGATTCATAAAATTTCTGATGCAGTTTTATTTTATTTTTCTTGTAATGTGCTTGTACAAAATTCCAAGTTCGTAGCTTTTAATTTGTTGGTTATTAGTTGACTTAATGAAATTGGCCGAAATCATAGTTTAGTGCGGGAGGGGGTAGAAGGTCAAGAGTGATTTCAAAACTTTTGATGCAATTTTGTTCCAATTATTTTTAAAAGTTCTTAAGCAAAATTTTAAATTGACAGCTTTAAATAGTTAGGTGATAATTAATTTCTTGAAAATGGTCGAAAAAATAATTTTGTATGGGAAGGGGTAGAAGTTTTACAGGTTTTCGACCAGTTAATATTTCGTATATTTAGGGATTTTTTTTAAATGCATTTCCCAAATTTTCAAGTTTCTACCTTAAAATTTCGCTCAAAAATTTTCAGTTTATGTGTTTTTTTCAATGCACATGAAACACCTTGTGCACGTTATTTGGATTTGTAATTTTGAAAAGTGCACAATTTGTGAAATGCTCCCCATTTCCCCTCACTACTATTATTTCAACATGTTAAATTTTTTTTGTATTTTCCTAGTATAGCTCAATATACGTTTTAAGTTTCAATTACATAGCTTAAGAGATAGTTGAGATATTCATTTTTAAGTGTTTTTTTTCGCACCCCCCGACCCTCCCCCTTACAATAATTAGCCACTGTCTAAGCTGATTCCGTTGGAGCTATATGCCACCTTAATGGTCCTAAAATATGAATTTTTTACAATAAGTATTTTCGAACATATAATCATTTGAAAAAACAATTCGGCGACAATTTGTTCTTAGCCCCCTCCCCCTTTTCGGACGCCAATGGATAATATATCTAGTTCGTTTGTGAAAGTGAATAATTTTTTTAACTCACTCCACAAGACTCCGACATTGGTAGACTCTTCGACATGTACAGTCAACCATACAACGGTTGATGTCTCAACTTGTTGCGAGATTATGCCTTTCAACAAGCATTCTATTTCTACTGACACCACTAAAACTATTAGCGTGCTAAATTGTATTACTGAGAATTGTATTACTGAAAATGCTTCTCGGAATGATAATTGTAATTCGGTGGTAGCGGAAAGCAATTTGGATAGTCCTTCATTTCATCCACGTCCGACCTGCACAAAGACCAGAGTGAATAGAGTGAGTAAATCCACATCGTCTAATATTAGCCAACCTTCTGCAAAAGCACCCACTAATGACAATTCTGTGATTTCGAAGTCTACATCTTCTAATACTGGCCAACCCTCTTCAAGAGCATCCGCTAATAAAAATTTTGCACCCTTAAAATCTACCCTAGTTTCTTCGAATAGTTCTCGAATGCCTCTTACTGTTGTTAATTCCATTGGGTCTTCTTCTTCCTTAACAACACGACCACATCTGCTTACTATTGTGCCTCGTCCAAAAGCCATTTTCATTTCTCGACTTGATCCCCGAACATCTCCGGATGATGTCTTAAACTATTTGATTTCAAAAAAATTTATTTCAACGGGATCAGCAGTTAAATGTGAGAAAATTAGTAGAGATAGTAGTTCAATTGCTTCCTTTAAAATTGTTCTGACCAATACTGAACTTTTCAATCAATTGTTAGATAATAATTCATGGCCCCCTGGAGTATTCCTTAAAGAATTTATTTCTCGTCGGAAGAATGCAATTGGTTCTGGTCCAAAAAACTTAGACGATTGTCCATTTACTATCAAAACGTAAATGGACTGCGCACTAAAACTCAAGCGCTATTTGCATCAAGCCAGAATTCTTCTTATGATGTGCTTTTACTGAAACGGGACTAAACTGTAGCTTTACTGACAGTGAACTCTTTAGTTCAGACTTCCAAGTCTTCCGTAGGGATCGTTACGTTTCCGATTTGAGATTGAAAGGTGGTGGGTTGTTATTAGCAGTCCGAAGCTGCATTAATTGTGTAGTTGTTGACGTGCCGAACCCTCACTGTCTGGAGATCCTGTGTGTTAAATGTGTGTTTAACCATAAGGATATTTATGTCTTTTTGACATATATTCCCCCTTCGAGTCCTATTACTTTATATGAAAGAACAGTTGACTGTATAATAATTGTTCATAGAACTATGAATATGTCTGACGGACTCATTTTATTGGGTGATTTTAATATGCCAGGTCTTTCTTGGTCATTTTCTGACGATGATTCTACTCTCTTAGTTTCTGATGCTTCGTCCTCGATTGAATGTTTTTTTGTAGATAGTATATGTGCACTTGGTCTCCACCAACTTAATCTTGTTCGGAATTCCTATGGAAGACAGCTTGACCTGATTTTTTATACTGACTACTGTGCTTGTTCCGTGGAAGAGAGCTTATCACCAATTTCAAATATTGATGTTTTACACCCTCCGATTAATATATTTCTTATTATAGACAAGGAGCATATTTTCAATCCTGGTGAGAAAGAGCTATCTTTTGATTTTATCAAAGCAGATTTTGTGCAGTTGGACTACCTTATCTCTAATTTCAACTTTAACGAAATATTTGACAATCCCGATTTTGAGGGTGCCGTTGTTGATTTTTATTATATTCTGTACCAATTTTTTGTTGCTACAGTTCCTTTTACTTATCGTAAAAATATCTCATTGTCTTATCCCTGGTACACTAGTGAGTTGCGTGCAATTCGCAATTCTCGTAATGCTGCCTGTAATAGGTATACTAGGACGAAGACTGACACTAATTTTCGTTTGTATGTAGAATATTATGACTTATTCAAAGATTTATCTACTCGCTTCTATTCTGAATACATACTTAAAGTGCAGTCGGATATTATTAGAGATCCTCAGAAGTTTTGGAAATTTGTTAATTGTAAGCGTAAATCTGATGGTTATCCAGCTTCTTTTCAATTCCTTGGCAGCAATAGTAATGATCAATTTACTATTTGTAATTTTTTTGCGACATTCTTTAGTGGCTCTTTTTCTGGTAATAACTTTATACCTGACATGACGTACTTTGATAACTTCAGAGGTACCGCTTCAACTACTTTGTCTGTTATACCGATTTCTTATAATGATATAGTTAGCCATATCTCTCGCCTTAAAGATGTTTCTTATCCTGGCCCAGATGGAGTTCCTGCAGTTGTCTTGAAACGCTGCTGTGTCTCTATTGCTGAACCACTCTCCCTCCTTTTTCAAAGGTCCCTAAAAACTGGGATTTTCCCGAACGTATGGAAGGCCTCTTTTATCATACCGACTCATAAGGGCGGTGCAAAATCTGAAATCGTTAACTATCGACCAATAGCTAAGCTATCAGCTATTCCAAAGCTTTTTGAGTCTGTAGTGTATGAGTGCTTGTCGTTTCACTGTAAATCCTTGATTTCAAGTAAACAACATGGTTTTGTCAAAAATAGGTCAACAGTCACTAATTTTATGGAGTTTACGAATAAATCCATTGTGGATATTGAGGAGGGTAAGCAGGTGGACTGTATTTATACTGATTTTAGTAAGGCATTCGATAAACTACCCCATTCCATTATTTTGTTGAAGTTAGACATGTTGGGTTTTCTTACATGGTTTATTAATTGGATTAGGTCATATCTATTTAATAGAACTTATCAAATTCTCTTTCGTGACTGTACTTCCATGCCATTTACTGCGCATTCCGGTGTTCCTCAAGGAAGTCACTTGGGGCCACTTTTGTTTGTCCTAGCCATTAATGATGTTGCATCTGTTCTTAAACACTCGGAAGTACTTATTTATGCAGATGACATTAAGATCTTTAGGTCTCTTAGTTCCAACTCCGACAATTTTCTTCAAGAAGATTTGATTAGTTTTAGTAATTGGTGTCGCCACAATGATCTTCATTTGAATGTGGATAAATGTCATGTTATGTCATTTACTAGGAAAGTCTCACCGTTTGTAATAATATACAGTCTTAATGACTGTATATTGGATCGTGTCAAATCAATAATTGACTTAGGTGTTACATTTGACCGTAAACTTGATTTTAGCTTGCATATAAATAAGATTGTGCAAAAGGGTAATTCTATGTTAGGATTTACCACACGCTTATCCAAGGAATTTAACAATCCCTTTGATAAATTGATTCTTTATAACACCTTCGTTAGATCTCACCTTGAATATGCTTCTCAAGTTTGGTCTCCTTATTATGATGAGCACATTGGCAGAATCGAATCAATTCAGCGTAAATTTGTGAGAATTGCCTTATGCCACCTTAATTGGAATGACAGAGTTCGTCTTCCCCCTTATATCGATCGACTTAAGCTATTAAATATGTCATCACTCTCTAAACGACGTGAGGTAGCTGATGTAGTTTTTGCTCATCAACTTCTTACAGGGTTAGTTGATTCTTCCACGCTTTTGGGCTTAATGCAGTTTGCAGTTGGTCAATTTTTACCCAGGCAGCCTAGACTTCTTCAGATTTGCTTTCATCGGACAAACTATGGTATGAATGAGCCGATTTCGCGTCTCGCGAGAGAAGTTAATAAGAATGCTGATGTATTCGACTTCTCTATCGATAAGATGTGCTTAAAGCGTAAACTTAATGCTGGTTGATATCAATTTTTTGTTAATTTTTTGTTATTTTTATTTATGTACATGGTGTAGGGATGTTCTTGTTTGTTTCGTCCCTTCACTAAATGATGAGCCAGAGGATAATTTGGTTTCCATCTTTTGAATTTGGAACCGATTTATGGCATTTCCTTGCATTAAGGAATTCTGATAGTGATAAAAAAATTTAATTATTTTTTAAGTTTGTCTCACAACCCTCTCTATATCTCTACTGATTTTCAACTTCTTATCTGCATTCGTGGTGGAGATATTAGCAAGACAAACTTAACTGCATATCATATTTTACGATTTCCCTACCTACTCTACCCCCTCCCATACAATTGTTTGGTTTCGTGAATGTAAAATACACCGAATCTTATGAAAATTCTATGCAACTTCGTCTATGAAACTGACATTCTATACAGAGAATATTGGACGTGATTCAGGCAATCAATTAAAAAACTATTAACATCCACCCACCCTTACTATCACCCCTCACAACTCCCCTCATAAGAACTCAAACTTGCATAAATAAACGCGTACTGCCCTGCCGAAGAACCCCTTTTCAGTTAGTCTTCCCTAACCACTCTAATCTGCATGTTGACTTTCCAGGCATCCGCAACTTGTCCCAAGAATAATAAAGTTTCGGCCGACTTGTTGTTTCCAAAGACAACGTCCTCCACTTGCTAATTATACTCTAGATGAGAGTATATTGTGGTTGCCTTAACGTTTGTAATGCTAAGAAATAATGCTCGCACAGAGTCACCAAGAAATACAGAAATATTTGTTGTCGCTCAAAAACCTCGATTCCGAGTGACCGTCTGTCCGTCCGTTCATCTGTATACTACAAAACTCTCGAAAGCATTTATCTGTAACGCTGAAATTTCTCATGCGTCATTTTTAGCAAAAAAGTAACTTCAAGTTTGTGATCGGGCCACATCCCCCACTTCTTCTACCCACGCCCATACAAATTTCATGAAATTTTGAAATTTAAAGAAATTTATTGTACTCTAAGACCATTTCAGCAATTGACTTGAAAACCAGGTCATAGTATAACGATGTGAATATCCTTAACGTCTAAAAGTATTGATCTGCTCCCCTTACTCCTTCTTAACCCTCCCATACACATGCACAATTTTCAAAAATGAATTTATTCGGTTTGCATTGCAACTAACAAAGCTAAAAGATCTAATTTTTGTCATAATTAATTTTATTGCAATAGCAACCAATTTTCGAAAAACCACCAACTTCCCTCACAACTTCTACCCCCTCACATACAAATTTCACGAAATTTCGGAGTTTTAATTAAATTATTTTTCTTCAAAAACGTCAAAACTAACAACTTTAGATTTTGAGATATGTATTTATTATAAATGTTATTGATGTCAAAAAAATTGGTTTTGACTCGAATACTCCTTTTACTCCCACCCTTACAAATGCACAATTTTGGTAAATGCATTTAATCAATTTTCATTGAAACTAGAAGAATTAGAAACTTGAAATTTTGCCAAAATTAGTCCCTCAATAATTGCAATAAGTGTGAAAAAAATATCGCCTTCACTTCACTTCTTCTACCACCTCCCATACAAATTTTTTTTGGAATTGAAGAAAAGTATTTCTCCTTCGAACATATAGGGTTATTATATAAGAGGTGTTATTTTGAAATTCAAAGAAAAATGGCATTTTTTGAGATAAATGATCGGATGTTTATTTCACTGTAAAGAGGAAGGTATGCCGTTAATAATGGAAATCAACATCAGCCAAATGGCCACCACGACCACGCTTACAGGACCGTATCCTTTCCATGAAATTTTTCATAACCAAATCGCAAAGTGGCTGCGCTATGTCCTCGATAGTCTCACGAATTCCATCTTTGAGGTCTTCAATCGACGATGGGCTGTTGGCGTAGATCTTATCTTTCACGTAGCCTCAAAGGAAGAAGTCGCAAGGTGTTAATCACAAGATTTCGGTGGCCAATTGCGATCACCTCTTCGAGAGATAACGCGGTCCGGAAACTTTTCCCGTAAAAGATCAATGGTTTCGGTGCTTGTGTGGCACGTAGCGCCGTCTTGTTGAAAGTAAACGTTGTCCAAATCAATATCATTCAATTCCAGCCATAAGAAATCATTAATCATCTCTCGATAGCGCAATCCATTCACCGTAACTGTTGCTACAGCCTCATTTTCGAAAAAGTAAGGTCCAATGACCCCGCCGGACCATTTGGCTGATGTTGTTTTCCATTATTAACGGCATACTTTCCTCTTTACAGTGAAATAAACATCCGATCATTTATCTCAAAAAATGCCATTTTTCTTTGAATATCAAAATAACACCTCTTATTGGATAACCCTTCGAACCGTCTCTGCCAAATTTCCACCATTTTTATAATGAATTTTAATAATTTCAATGCGTTGTTGAAGCGTGTATAGTTCCATTTTTATTAATGGCGTAATTTCTACTTGTCAAATGTCAAAAAATAACAGCTTCAAAAGTGACATCTACCGGAATAGCGGGCTATTCAACATAACACCTCTTATAGAATAACCCTTTACATATATACAGGGTGTTTGATACTCCGTGCACCACCTTGTAAGGGGTTATTTCTAGATATATTTCGAGAAAAAATTGTTCTACAGAAATGGTCAATTTCCGATATCCGCGGAGATACAGGGTGATTAAGAAAAGTGTTTCGGACCTGTACCTTCACTCACTCCAAACGCTATATTTTGAAAACTAATAATCACAATTCAAAGTGTTCTAGCTTGTTTCTTAGGGAATCAAATTACCTATCATTTGGTGTAACAGTCCGCATTGTGACGATGTGATAATCAGTCTTGAGATATTTATTTCAGAACACACAAATTTTTATTACTTTAACACTCAAAATTCTGGGATCAATGTAGTTTTTCTTAAAAAACCGCATTATAAAAATGTCATTTTAATGTTATTTTTTTATGAGCCAGATTATTGCCTACAAAAGATGCACACATACTTATGACTTAAGTTTTCCCGTTTTCCAGGTAATAAGCGAAAATACATATGGTTTGAAAATGAAATATGCCATAAAGTAGCACTCGTTCTAAGAAAACAGCCTAAATATTTGTTAAGCTGAAATATTCTTTTTGCCCTTTAATAACTATTTAAATTATCGAGGAATGTCATTTAATTAGTATTTAAATTATCGTGAAAATGAATTAAATTAAAATGATTATCAACACAACTATGTTGCAGCACTTGCCTTTTTTACAAAATGAAAAGCTTAGAAAAGCAAACCTTACTACTTATCAGTTTTAGTTACATTGTTAAAAGTACAAGGTGTCACTAAAATTTAGAAAATAATTTCGAAATGCTTGAGTACACGAATGAAGAATATGCAGACATCATCTTCATTTATAGAGAGTGTCAGTGAAATACACGAGCGGCGCGATCTCTGTATCATCAGAGATTTTCTAATCGTCGGATACCTTACAGAAGAGTATCCCAAGACGTTTACAGAAGGATTCGCAAAACAGGCAGCGTTAAGACAAGCAGAGTAAATGCAAATCCTGCGCCGATAATCGCTGTTCTAATCGATGAAGGAATACTACATGCAGTTCCAAATGATCCATCAATCAGTATCCGACACTTGGCATTGCAGTTAAACGTCTCGTGGAAAGTATGGAGTGTCCTAAAAGGAGAGCGGTTGCATCCCTACCACCACACACCAGTACAGGAGCTGTTACCCATTGATTTGCCCAAAGGGATGGAGTTTTGCAATTGGCTCCTTGAACGACAACTAAGTGACGAGAATTTTATAAACAACATTCTTTGGACGGATGAGTCCCAATTCACCATGGACGGTATCACAAACTTCCACAATTTACACCTGTGGGCTGAGAGCAATCCACATACAAGAAAAGAGGCACCATTTTAGCACAGATTCATTGTCAATTTATGGGCAGGTGTGATTTGTGGACGATTTCATTGGTCCTATTAGGCTTCCGCCTACCCAAAATAGTTCCATATGATCTACAGGAGTTATTGGATGATGTGCCACTGCAGCTCATTACGGCCGACAAATCACAGATTGGTTAAATTCCAATTATAGCAATCGCTGGATCAGTAGGAATGGACCGATACCCTGGCCTGCAAGATCTCCTGATTTAACTATTATGGATTTCTTTGTATGGGGACGGATGAAGGACCTTGTCTACGCAACGGAATTAGTAACGATGCAGGATCTAAACACCAGAATCGATGCGGCAGCAACAGAAGTAAGGCAGCAGTTGGGAAGTATGAACACAAAGAGAACACTGGCAAAATGAGCTTTAGAGTGCATTCAAAATGGATGTGGCCATTTTGAACATTTATTGTAATTAAAGAAAATTGAAATAAACCATCAAAACCATTCTTAAGTTCTTTTAGCTCAAGCGAAGAGTTGATCAACATATTCTTGTTTTTTGACAAAAGTGCTATAATATTGGAATGGTAGTTTTTTCTAAACTATGAAACTTATGCAATGCAAGTGTATACATCTTTTGTAGGCAATAATATTGCACATAAAAAACCAAGATTAAAATGATATTTTGGTAATACGGTTTTCTGGAAAAAAAAAAAATAAATTGATCCCAGAATTTTGCGGGTCAAAGAAGCAGAAATTTGTGTTCTGAAGTAAATATCTCAAGATTGGGTACAGTTACAATACGGACTATTACACCAAATGAAAGCTAATTCGATTCCCTAAAAAACAAGTTAAAACACTTTGAATTGTGATTATTAGTTTTCAAAATATAGCGTTTGGAGTGAGTGAAGGTACAGGTCCGAAACACTTTTCTTAATCACCCTGTATCTCCGCGGATATTGGAAATTTACCATTTCCATGCAAACAATTTTTTCTCAAAATATATCTAGGAATAACACCTTACAAGGTGGTGCACGAAGTACCAAACATATTGATAAGCAGATTCAAAATCCTCCAAAATCTCCCACTTTCTCTGCCACCTCCCATACAAATGCCATAAATTCAGACAAAAATTGTTCAATTTCCTCGAAAATTATGAAAGCAACAAATTTTAAACTTAGCATGAAATATTTTGTATACTACGTTCGGTGTTACATACAAAAACTACGAACCTCTGCTTTTACCACCTCTCACTATTCTAAAAAATTTGTGCTGACATATTTTCCGGTATAATGAGTTCTTTCCTATTTCATCTAGACTATCATTTGATTCAATCATAATTCTTTTATGTTTATATATAAATTCAGACAACTTAACTATAAGAAGGCATTGCCAATAAAACCGTGATCTGACAAAGAGGTTATTTTATTTTAAATAATATATTTTTGATCTCTTTTTCATAACTGATTTACTCGCTCCAAATAACGAATTTCATTTATTTTTAAGAACAACTACAAAACAAATTGATGTCAACCGCCTTACCTCATCCACCATCTTTCATACAAAATTTTACTCAAATTAAAAATCTCTGACTTGAAAATTTTTAAGATAATTTCTAACATTTCTAAGAAACAAAATGTTCCAACAACAGTTTAACCTCGAAAATAAAAAGGAACAAAGGATGTTCAAAGTTAGGATTTAAATTTGAAAAAAAAAGCAGAAAGTAAACGAATTTATGTATTTTTCAGTACTATTTTCTGTACGTGAGCAAATATTCTAGTGTAGTACATAGTACGTAGAACTACGTTTTCTTTCATTTCACTTCGGTTTTTTTTTTATTAATATTATTTTCCCTTCGGTTTTTTTTTCTGGAAATAACGTAAGCATATATCCTTGCATTTGTATTAAGTCACGTACATTTTGTGTAAAACGAGTTGTTTGCCAAGTGAATATGTGAAGAAAAATACTACGTGCTTTGGCGTCACCGACCGCTTAGCTCATCGAAAAAACGTTTAAAATGTTTGAACAGATCAACGAAATTTCGAGTTTCGTTAGAGGCCATGGCAAGCGGGTGAAAGGGAATTTTGCTGAAATCGAATTTTCTCTGAATACACTCCGAGTCCTGGATTTCTAAAGCATTTGAATAGGTTCCGCTTTTGTAATGCACGAGAAAAGATTGTGAATTTCCCAAAGATTAGAGTGGGGGGGGTTAAAATCGGAAGGAATTTGTGTTTAAACAGCATGACAGAATTTTACTATTCATGGCGGAACAAAGGATGAAAGGGAAGATTTGAGTAAACTTCCAGTAGTCTATTCAAACATCTCTCATAACCCCCATCACCCACCCTTAAATGTTACGAGGAGTTACACAAACTTCATTGTGTTCTATGAGACTTACGAAATCCTTTTAGCTTGGAGGAATAAACACAAACCTTACTGATGAGCTCAATAAGGATCGTGTAACTCCTTCATTCTGAAAGGACCTCGTAAATTCGTAGATGAACAAAAAAAAACTCGCACTCATTGAACATGCCCTTCTCAAAACACCTAAACATTACGAAAGCTACGATATCCTTTTACGACCATCGAAAAGTCCAATCAATCTGTAAAACTATTAAAGAACCGAAACCAAAAACATAAAATCTAAGTAAATTGCTTTGTAGCCACTTGACCCAGCACAACAATGGCTCATTACTTGTAAAAAAAAAGGCCGGAAGAACTTTTACATCCAAGCGTTCAGGACAACATAGGTCATTCAGAAGAAACCTTCACACCACCACGATTCCATCTACAATTCTTCACATGTACGGTTTAAGTTTATTCAAAGAAAGACGACTAACACGAAAGATTGCGCAACTTGTTGATTTCAGGATATTCCATATCCTTGTCATTATGACCTTTTTTTTTTTGCGGTCTTCATGTAGGTTTATCGAAGTATATTTGGATGAACTATCCACAAAGGACGTCTTCGCCCCTAGGACCACAAGCAATTCATGTTTATTATTATTTTGCTGACTTATCGATATTTCCCAAATAATTCGGAAAATATGTTGACCGAAGGATAATTTATGAAAGATTGATGGCTATGTTGTTAAGCAGTATAACACGAACATGAAGCTTTTTATTATAACTTGTTAATGGATTTATGAATTGTTATGTTATGTGGATTTAGGATTGGAAACGAATAAATCAGAGCACTTGAAGCGGATATTAAATGAGCGGAACTATTATGTGCTGAAGAGTGGTCGATATCTTATATCTTGAAGTATGGGAAGTGATCTATTTTCGATGCGGTTTTTAGTATGGTAATATATATGAGCAGAGTGGAGAGTAATCGACTTAAAAATCTCTCAGCTCATCATTTCAATTATTTTAATATTCTCAAGTGTGTGAATTTCTAGAATAGTATCACGCTCTATTGTATTCGATCCAACTTGAAGAGACGAGAAACTTTTGAAAGTTGAATAATTTTAAAATTGGATAAAATAACTTTATGTTTTAATTAAGATGGATGAAGGAAAATCACAAGTTTCTTCAGAAAATGCATGTAGAAACTATTCGAAATTCAAATCTTCAGTTATTTCAGTTACAACAACCAACGTCGAAACGAAAGTTTTCAAGACGTAATAGTAAATTCTGTTTTTACACAACAATTTAGAGCAGGTTTCTATCACATATAGACTCAATAATACTACTATTGTTTATATAAAAGACATTTGATTTTACTTTATTATTTTAATAATAAAGTATTGTGATCGACTTGGAAAAAAAAAAAAATTTGCTACCCTGAAATTTTGTTTTTTCGCGTTTCATGACTAAATTAGCCTAAAAAAGCAAAAAAAAAAAATCCGTCTGTCTGTACGCCGTCCGCCGTCCGCCGTACGCCGTACGCCGTCCGCCGTCCGCCGTCCGCCGTACGCCGACGTGTACGCTCAGCGCACATTAACTCCCAAACCCTTCAAGATAGAAAGTTCATTTTTGGAGGGATTGTAGATAGTTGCGGATCTCAGGCGGACACCCATTTTGGGGGGCGTACGGGTTCAGGGGGAGGTGGGGGGAGCGCTTAAACCGAAAAATACGAATTCAAATATCTCAACCATACAGTTAGGAAGCTCAAAATCAACATACATGTAGAAGAGTTTGTGAGACAACTTTTAAAAATAAGTTAATTTTTTTATCCATTGGGGTGCAAAAAGGGGGGGCTAAGAACCAATTGTCGGCCGAATTTTTTTTTCAAATGATTATATCTTCGAAATGACTTACCATAAAAAATTGAAATTTTGGGACCATTAAGCTGGCATACAGATCTACTAGAACCAGTTTAGATAAAAGCTAAATATTGTAAGGGGGAGGGTCAGGGGGGGGTGCAAGGAAAAACACTTAAAACCCAATATCTCAGCTATTTATTAAGCTATATAATTGAGTCTTAGAACTTATATTAAGCAATACTAGAAAAATACGAGAAAAATATAATAGTTGGACAAAATAGTAGTGGAGGGAAATGGGGATCATTTAAAAAATGGCGCACTTTTCAAAATTACAAATTCTTATATCTCAAAAAATAGTACAGATATCAAATCGAAAATTTTTCAGATTGTAGAACTATATAATAATTAATTTTGATAAAAATTTTAAGTTGGGAGGTGTAAGGGGAGGGAGGTGATAAGCAAAAATGTCGAAAATTTTGAATGATTTTTTTAGGGCTGTGGTGAAAGATACAAAGTTTAAATTTTGCATGTGAATACGTCTATTTGATGTTCATAGAAAAATAATAATAACTTGATCCATAATTGTTATAAACCGACACCCCGGTCTAACGTGCACAAGGTGTTTCATGTGCATTGAAAAAAACACATAAACTGAAAATTTTTGAGTGAAATTTTAAGGTAGAAACTTGAAAATTTTGCGAAATGCATTTGAAAAAAATCCCTAAACATTCAAAATATTAACTGGTCGAAAACCTTTATAACTTCTACCCCCTCCCATACAAAATTCTTTTTTCGACCATTTTTAAGAAATCAATTATAACCTAACTATTACAAGCTATCAATTTGAAATTTTGCATAAGAACTTACAAAAATATTTGAAATGAAATTACTTTAAAAGTTTTGAAATCGCACTTGCCCTTCTACCCCCTCTCATACAAAAGTATGATTTCGACCAATTTCAATAAATCAACTAATAACCAACAAATTAAAAGCTACGAACTTCAAATTTTGTACGAGCACCTAGCAACAGAAAAGAAAGAAAACTGCATCACAAGTTTTACGATTCCCCTACCTCCTCTACCCCCTCCCATACAAAATTATTTTTTCGAGCATTTTTAAGAAATCAGTTATAAGCTAACTCTTAAAAGCTATCAATTTCAAATTTTGCATAAAAACTTATAAAAATAATTCAAATGAGTTGCTTTAAAAATTTTGAAATCGCGTTTGCCCTTCTACCCCCTCCCATACAAAACTATGATTTCGACCAATTTCATTAAATCAACTAATAACCAGCAAACTAAAAGCTACGATCTTGAAATTTTATACAAGCACCTTACAAGAGAAGCGAAATAAAATTACATATCAAATTTTACGATTCCCCTACCTTCTCTACCCCCTCCCATACAAATGTTCGGTTTCGTGAATGTAAAATACACCGAATTTTATGAAAATTCTATGCAACTTCGTCTATGAAACACATTCTATACAGAGAATATTGGACGTGATTCAAGCAATTAATTACAAAGCTATTAACATGCACCCACCCTTACTATTACCCCTCCTCCTCCTCTCATAAAAACCCAAACTTGCAGAAACGAATTAAATATTGTTAAATTGATAACAGCCCTGCCCAAGAACTCCCTTTCACTTAGCCTTCTCTAACCACTCTAACCTACATATTGACTTTCCACTCATCCGTAACTTGTTCCAAGAATAATAAAGTTTCGCCCGACTTGTTGGCAGTTTATTTATTATTTGTTGGAACGTTATAACTATAAACTTGTAACGCACAACTGCAGTTACCAAAAGTTTTACATTATGCAAACATTTCTGTTGCCAATTTATGTAACTTGAAGTAATCATTGCCATAACTTTATGGATTGAAGAGACGAGAAACTTTTGAAAGTTGAATAATTTTAAAATTGGATAAAATAACTTTATGTTTTAATTAAGATGGATGAAGGAAAATCACAAGTTTCTTCAGAAAATGCATGTAGAAACTATTCGAAATTCAAATCTTCAGTTATTTCAGTTACAACAACCAACGTCGAAACGAAAGTTTTCAAGACGTAATAGTAAATTCTGTTTTTACACAACAATTTAGAGCAGGTTTCTATCACATATAGACTCAATAATACTACTATTGTTTATATAAAAGACATTTGATTTTTATTATTTGTTGGAACGTTATAACTATAAACTTGTAACGCACAACTGCAGTTACCAAAAGTTTTACATTATGCAAACATTTCTGTTGCCAATTTATGTAACTTGAAGTAATCATTGCCATAACTTTATGGATTGGTTGTATGTCGATCACGGTGACTATATAGGTATTATTTAACTGGGAGATCGTGCTAAGGATACAATGTTGAAGTGATAGGAGAAGTTTAATATACTGTCATCAGCAAAGCTGTGTATATGATTGAAAGTTGAAGATAAGAGAAGAGAAGAAGAGTGACACCAGCGTTAATTTTATAAGAAAGGGAAACCACACCATCCAATATGATATACGATTGGCTAAAAAAATTTCAAATTAGGAAATAAAGGGATCGCCCAAACCAATAGCTTTAAGTTTGGTTAAAGGGCGCTATGGCATACTCTGTCAAAAGCATTGGAAATATTGAAAGCGAAATACAGGATTCGCTAAACTGATGAATGCTCTCGTTCCAATGTTCAGTGAGGGTGGTTAAAATGTCTCATGCCGAACGTTTTTTGCGGAATCCAAACTGTTTGTCGTCAATAATATCATTCTACAATGGCGCTACAGCCCAAATTGGACCTTGGCCTCCTGACATGCAGGTTCCTTAACATTTTTTCATTACTTATTGTGGAAAGGTTGTTAGCCCTTCGCACAACCCTCTTTCTACGAATTTTTCATTTTCATAGAATGAGGTGAACAAGGTATATCCAAGTAGGCAATGTGTTGGAATTATATATTGCGCCGACCGGGATTTGAACTCACGACCTTCGCATTACAAGACCAACACGCTACCCACTAGGCTACACCCTAGCTCAATAATATCATTAATGTTGAGATATTCTGTGACTCTATTGTTGATAATTGTATCCATGACCTTCCACAGAAATGAGGTTAGTGCTCTTGGGCGATAATTAGCGGGGTTGATGCGTTCTCCTTTTTTTCGGACTGGTTGAACATTTGCAAGCTTCCATGAAGTTTAATAATGAGGATATTTATGTCTTTTTGACATATATTCCTCCGGCGAGTCCTTGTATTTTATACGAAAGAACAGTTGACTGTATAACTTTTGTTCATAATAGTATGAATATATCTGACGAACTCATTTTACTGGGTGATTTTAATATTCCAAGTCTTTCTCACAGGAACAATAAGCTGCGAATATATAAAACTATTGTACGACCTGTGCTCTGTTATGGCAGCGAGATATGGACATTAACACGAACTTCCAAAAAGCAGTTAACGAATTTGAAAGAAAGGTCCTCTGAAGAATTTTGGGACATGTGTGAGATGGAACGGAATGACGAATAAGGTACAACCATGAGTTGTATCAACTCTACGACGAGTCAGAAGCTTCAACGTTCATCAAGCTACGTAAACTGCAGTGGGCTGACCATGTAGAGCAAATGAAAGACAGAAGAATCCCCAAACGTGCTCTGAAAGGCAAAGCGAGTGGTAACCGGCCAGTAGGCAAGCCACGAAAGCGATGGGAAGACTCGGTTGATGAAGATAGCAAAGCCATCTTAAAAATTAGCAGCTGGAGGACGCGGTCTTTGGACCGAGACGATTGGAGGCGACGACTTCAGAAGGCCAAGGCCCGATTTGGGCTGTCGCGCCATTGATGATGATGAAGTCTTTCTTTGTCTCTCTCTGACGATGATTCTAGTCTCTTAGTTTCTGATTCTTCGCCCTTGCTTGAATGTTTTCTTGTAGATAGTATAACTGCACTTGGTCTCCATCAACTTAGCCTTGTTCGGAATTCCTATGGAAGACAGCTTGACCTAGCTTTTTACTCTGACTATTGTGCATGTTCTGTGGATGAGAGCTTAACTTCAATTTCTACCACTGATGTCACGCACCCTCCTATTAATATTTTTGTTATAATTGACGAGGAGCATATTGTTAGCCTTAGTGAAAAGGAACTTTCTTTTGATTTTAATAAAGCAGATTTTTCTCGGTTGGACTACCTTATATCTAACTTCAACTTTAATGAAATTCTTGACAATCCTGATTTTGAAGGTGCCGTAGTTGAGTTTTATTATGTTCTGTATCAATTTTTTGTTGCTACAGTTCCTTTTACCTATCGCAGGAACATCTCATCGTCGTACCCTTGGTACACTAGCGAGTTGCGCGTAATTCGCAATGCTCGTAATGCTGCCTGGATAAGGTATACTAGGACGAAGAATGATACTGATTTTTGTCTGTATGAGGAATATTATGACCTTTTTAAAGGTTTATCTACTCGCTTATATTCTCAATATTTAATTAAAATGCAGTCGGATATTATTAGTGATCCCCTGAAGTTTTGGAAATTTGTTAATTGTAAGCGTAAATCTTTTCAATTCCTTAGCAACGATAGTAATGATAAATTTACTATTTGTAATTTTTTCGCCACATTCTTCAATGGATCTTTTACTAGTAGTAGCTTTTTCCCTGAAATGGCGTATTTCGCTGACTTTAGAGATACTACTTCGACTTCTTTGTCTCATTTACCAATTTCCTATAATGATATAGTCCATCACATCTCCCGCCTTAAAGATGTGTCTTCTCCTGGCCCAAATGGTGTTCCTGCTGTTGTCCTTAAGCGTTGTTGTCTCTCTCTTGCTGAGCCACTCTCTCACCTCTTTCAAAGATCCCTAATAACGGGGATTTTTGCAAATGTGTGGAAGTCGTCCTTCATCATACCTACTCACAAGAGTGGTGCAAAATCTGCTGTTGAAAATTATCGGCCAATAGCTAAATTGTCGGATATTCCTAAACTTTTTGAGTCTATAGTGGATGAATACATGTCGTTTCACTGTAAATCACTAATTTCGAGTAAACAACATGGTTTTGTTAGGAATAGGTCCACTGTTACTAATCTGATGGAGTTTACGAATAAATCCATTTTGGCTACTGAGGATGGTAGGCAGGTGGATTGTATATACACTGATTTTAGTAAGGCCTTTGATAAATTAACCCATTCAATAATTTTGTTAAAATTAAGATTGTTGGGTTATCCGACATGGTTTATAAATTGGATTAAGTCTTATTTATTTAATAGAACCTATCAAGTTATCTTTCGTGATTTTACGTCTAAGCCATTTACTGCGCATTCTGAGGTCCCTCAAGAAAGTCATTTGGGACCACTTCTATTTATCCTGGCAATTAACGATGTAGCCTCTGTTTTTAAATATTCGGAAGTACTCATCTATGCTGATGACATTAAAATCTTTAGGTCTATTTGTTCTAACTCAGATAATCTTCTTCAGGAGGATTTGTTAAATTTTAGTAACTGGTGTCGCAATAATGGCCTTAGATTGAATTTGAATAAATGTCATGTAATGTAATGAATAGCTTTATGTCACCTTAATTGGATTGACAGAGTTCGTCTTCCTCCTTATACCGACCGGCTTCAGCCACTAAATATGTCATCACTCTCGAGACGACGTGAAGTTGCTGATGTAGTTTTTGCTCATCAATTTCCCACTGGGGTGGTTGATTCCTCCTCACTTTTGGGTTTGATGCAGTTTGCTGTTGGTCAATTTTTTCCGACGCATCCTAGATTGTTGCAGATTTGCTTTCACCGGACTAACTATGGTATGAGTGAACCGATTTCGCGTCTTGCAAGAGAAGTAAACGAGAATATTGATGTATTCGACTTCTCTATAGATAAAGTATGTTTAAGACGGAGACTTAACGCTAGTTGACACCAATTTATGTCAATTATTGTCTATTTATTGTGCTTTGTTTATTAATGTGTAGGGATATTGATGTTTGTTTTGTCCCTTCACTAAATGATGAGCCAAACGATAAAATGATTTCCATCTTTTATACTTGGAATCGATTTTATGGCAATTCCTTGTATTAAGGAATCCTGATAGTGATATAAGGATGGGACAGTGGAGGACGATGAGGAGAGACGGTATAGTTTGCGTAGAGGTTTAGCAAGAGAAACGCAGCAATTTTTAAGAACAAGGGCAGAGATTGCATCTGGACCGGACGATTTGTTAGCATCTAGATTCAGTACATGTTATGTTATGATTATCCTATGGAGGGATTGAGCACAGCATACGTAGGAAGGTTATAGTTCTTTGGTGGTAAAGAAGAGCTGGCAGCATATTGAGCCGCTAAGATGTTTGCTTTCATGTTAGGATCCGTATTAACCTAATTATTGTAGATTAAAGATGAAATTGATGGTGCAAAATAATAGGTAAGCCAGATCAAAATGACCTCTTAACGTTTTAGACATAGGAACAAAACATCCAACTCAGCTCACGCTGCTGAACAATGTAGTCGGTACAAAATGTTTGAAGCGCTTTTGAGGACTCACTTCGCTGGATGTCGGGACTCTGTACTCCATAGCAAACAGCACGCAACAACATCGTAGGACTTTTCACCATTATCAGGATTAGGTGGGCTATTAGGTCCCTTAAACCTTAGATCGGACGGAACCATACCGGTAATGCTACAAAATATATCCTTATATTACATATGCTACTAAATATATCCTTATATTTTGTAGCATTATTAGAAGTGACTATGTAGCGATTTTTAAAGCATTCCACAAATGAGACTACGTACCTCAATTATGAGGCAGCGTCGAGCGGTATTTATACCGAAATCAGGTAAAATAATATAACCTAACAGATTAATATCTTACATATTGAAAACACACAAAATGCAATTAGATGGAAATATCCCTTAGAATTGACATCTCGAATACCTAGCAAATTCCCAATACGTGAATATTTAAAGGAAATCATTGGTAATGGCGGTAAAAATCCGGGCGCATATAGACCACATGCTGGCCCATTATACTGCTAAAGGATCATAAAAACTCTAGTCCTATTCAATGAGCCTGCCAAAGCTTTCTATAAGGGACTGGAGACTCCTGACTTCCGTATTTGCCAGGTAACCAAAACTGTCTATTTTCCTAGAGCAAGCAGGTCAAGTGCAGAATTCATCTTCCTCATCATTGCAACTCCTGTAAAAATCATTAAAAGGAAGGCCAAGCCGGTCCCCATGTTTTCCAATCAAACAGCATCCTGTAACAACACGTATTACGGAGCTGATTATCTCCCCTTTTAGCGAGATCAGTCTGTTAGAGTGTTCTGTCTGATGAAATTTTATGTAACACCATTCGCCCATCTGGCATTGACTTTGTTAATCTCATCCATTTTAAGTAGCAGTTTATAAGTTGCGAGAGGCATGCTCAGCTTCTTTTTTTTAGGTCGAACCTGCAAGGTGGTTTCCGGGCGAGTTTATCAGCCAATTCCTCGGAATGTCCCTATGCCCTTGTACCCAGCATAGGCGAATGTTGAATAGAAACATGACTGATTCCAAAGATTTATTACAGTCTAAGCTATCAGTAAAGATGCTAATTTTCCTTGTATATACTACATTACCCTTCAGCCAGACTAATCCTTCTTTAATCGCCATTACATCTGCCTGAAACCCACTACATGATCTGGAACACGGAAAGTCGTGCTTAAGTTAAGCATTGCATAGAAATAGTTTACTATACTATATAACATAAGACTCAGATATTTTGTTCTATCTGCGAAAACAAGAGTACCATCCACGGATGAAGAGCTAACATGAGGAATTTTATGCTTCCTTGTGAACAGGATTTTCTCGGTTTTGTGAGAATTCACTCCCAGTCAGCGTTCACTAGTTTATTTAGAGAGTATTGCGAGGGCATTTTGCATAACATCGCCCAAAGTACATGGAATTTTGTCCGCATAAACAGTCACTTTACAGCCTGCATATTCCAGTTTTAGCTATAGATGAGAGAGGACTCCGCCTTGCGGTGTACCCCTACTAATAAGCCTTCTGCGACGCCCAGTCGTGTGCTGATAATCCTAGATGTCAGTATCAAATTGATCAGCACGTCAAACGAAGCATTCACATTCAGATTTAGTGTGTCCGTAATTGCTTCTGGTCTTAAGCTTATTAAGAGCCACCTCGATATTGATAAACGCTAGTGCACTCACTACGACTCAGAGATATCTTTGTATTCCAGCTGATTTTGTGAATTCTCACTCTACGGAAGTCTCTTCTACTGTACCGCAAAAAAGTTTACAGGATTCGCGCTGCTCTTTCTTTTCATAACTACGAAGGGTTCCCTCATAGGATTCCCTGTCTGAAGGTTCGCTTCGTAACGCTTAGCCTAATAAAGAATGTCCCATTAAGACCGCCTATTTTGAAATTAAAAAAAAACATAATAGGACTACGATTACGCATAAAGCGCAATCTTACGTTACTCTAGATGAAATAGATTTTTTTCTGATCCCAAGAAATTTTGTATGGGGAGTGTTAGAAGGGGTGATAGCATTGAACTAATTTTTTCCCCATCATGCTAAAGTAGCTATAAAAATGTTTTAAACAAAATGCTTACTCCAAAAATTGAAAAGGAGCTGAGAAAATTAGTGTGTTAGATTTAGTTGAAATGTGCAGTTTGTATGGGAGGTGGTAGAAAGAGAGGGGGGATTTTATTGATTTTTTCAAAAATAACTAAGAATATTATAAAATTGACATCTCTTAAATTTAAGACTAGTAAAATTCATACTTTTGAAGAAAATAGATTTTTTTGAAGTTGTGAAACTGTGTCATATTGTATGGGAGGGGGTAGAAGCAGTAAAGCTAATCAAATAATTTTCTCTGATCTTAGTGATAATGCTAAATAAGTATTTATTACAAAATGTGAGCTCGATAAATGTTATATGTTCTGAGAAAATCGGATTAGAGCATTTCATGAAAAAGTGTAGTTTGTATGGGAGGGCTTGGAAGGAGAGGGAGAAAGCAAATAATTTTTCTACTGTATATTGAAATCATTATGAAAGTAATATATCCCGAAATTCAGACTAATAGCTTTTATACTTTTTGAGCAAATCCATTTATAGCCAAATTGGGAAATTGTGTCATTTTGTATGGGAGGGGGTAGAAGGGGTGGAGCTAATCGTCTAATTTTTTTTACCCTTACTAAAAATTTTAAATAAATATTAAATGCAGAAATTCAGCTTGCTAAATTTTATACGCACTGAGTAAATTGGCTTAGAGTAATTCATGACAAGTACAGTTTGTATGGGAGGTGGTAGAAGGAGGGGGAGGATACGCATAATTTTTATACGGTAGATTTATATTATCATAAAAGTAATATATTCCAAATTTCAGGCCAATAGCTTTTATACTTTTCGAGCAAATCCGTTTATTGTCAAATTGCGCATTTGTGTCATTTTGTATGAGAGGGGGTAGAAGGGGTGGAGCGATTTGGCCCGTTAACGAACTTGACCTTACTTTTTTGTCAAAAACGATGTGTACGAAATTTGAGCTTTCTAGCTCAACGCGTTCTCAAGCTAGAGAGCGAACGGACGGACGGACAGACGGACGGACGGACGGACGGACGGACGGACATCCGGTTTTGAGATTTTTGAGTGATAATATTAATATCTGTATTCATCATTTTTTTCTCCGAGCCTTATTTCTTGGCGTTACAAACCTTAGAGCAAACTTATAATACTCTCAGATTCCATCTAGAGTATAAACATAACAGGGCTACGATCGCGCGTAAAGCGCAATCTTACGATACTCTAGATGAAATAGAATTTTTTGTGATCCCAAGAAATTTTGTATGGGGAGTGTTAGAAGGGATGATAGCATTGAACTAATTTTTTCGACATCATGCTAAAGTAGCTATGAAAATGTTATATACAAAATGCTTACTCCAAAAACTGAATGGGAACTGAGAAAATTAGTGAGTTTGATTTAGTGAAAATGTGCAGTTTGTATGGGAGGTGGTAGAAAGAGTTGGGGGATTTTAATGATTTTTTCAGAAATAACTAGGAATATTATAAAATTGGCATCCCTTAAATTTCAGACAAGTGCCATTCATAATTTTCAAGAAAATCGATTTTTTGTGAAGTTGTGAAACTGTGTCATATTGTATGGGAGGGGGTAGAAGTAGTGAGGCAAATCAAATATTTTTTTTCTCATCTTAGTAATAATATTAATTTAATATTTATTACAAAATATGAGCTCAACAAATGTTATATGTTCTGAGAAAATCGGCTTAGAGCATTTCAGGAAAAAGTGTAGTTTGTATGGGAGGGGGTGGAAGGAAAGAGAGGAAGCAAATAATTTTTGTACTGTAGATTTAAATCATTAAGAAAGTAATATATACCAAAATTGAGACCAATAGCTTTTATACTTTTTGAGTAAATCCATTTATTGTCAAATTGCGAAATTGTGTCATTTTGTATGGGAGGGGGTAGAAGAGATGAAGCTAATCATCTCATTTTTTTTGACCTTACTAACAATTTTAAATAAATATTTGGTGCACAATATCAGCCCGCTGAATTTTATAAGCACTGAGGAAATTGGCTTAGAGTAATTCATGATAACTACAGTTTGTATGGGAGGTGGTAGAAGGAGGGGGACGACACGCACAATTTTTATATGATAGATTGATATTATCATAAAAGTAATATATTCTGAATTTGAGGCCAATAACTTTTATACTTTTTGAGCAAATCCGTTTATTGTCAAAATGCGTAATTGTGTCATTTTGTATGGGAGGGGGTAGAAGAGGTGGAGCGATTTGGCCCGTTCACGAACTTGACCTTACTTTTTTGTCAAAAACGACGTGTACAAAATTTGAACTTTCTAGCTCAACGCGTTCTCAAGCTAGAGAGCGCACGGACGGACGGACGGACATCCGGTTTTGAGATTTTTGAGTGATAATATTAACTTCTGTATCATTCATTTTTTTCTCCGAGCCTTATTTCTTGGCGTTACAAACCTTAGAGCGAACTTATAATACTCTCAGATTCCATCTAGAGTATAAAAACAGAGAGAAACTTTGATGTTTATATATTAATGGAAAGTCATGGAGCTTATATATGGAATAGAATATCCGACAAATATCCGACAAATGGTCGTCTCTTGACTGATGATCGCTCATCCTTTTGGCTAAATTTTCGAATACATTTTGGCAATAGTATCGGCTCAATTTCATCAATTGCGCTACAAATCTCGACTTTCAGTTCAGGAGTCGTTTCTAGGTTATTGAAGTACTCCTTTGATTTAAAAAAAAAAACCAAATCCATCGTTTCGTTCGCTGGGTGTTGGTTGAGCCATCCTATTGAAAGCACATTTCTTTGAGATTCATTTCAGCGATTCGAAACTAGAAGAAGTTATTTATGAAATCACAATAACAAACGCCGTTGACGGTAACTGCATTGCCATCCGCATTCTCGAAGAAAAACGGTCCAACCACTCCCTCTGTCCAAAATATCTACCAAACAGTGACTCGCGGCGGATGAATGGGACGTTAAAAGACTACTCTTGGATTCTTAGCTCCTTAAATGCGACAATTTTGCTTGTTGATATAGCTATCAAGCTCGAAGTTGCTCTTAGATCCAATGTGTGAAAGTTCGGCGCTGCGCATGGCCTGCTAGCTTCAACTATTGCGTCAACTGAGCCTTGTGAGCATGGAAATGCAGATCTTTAGTTAAAATTCGCTGAAAATTGCTTCGTGAAAGTCTCAATTGCAGAGAACGATGGTGAATCGAGGTGGAACAATTTTGGTCAACACTTTCACAACCACTTGCAATATTTTCATTAAACCGAGCTTGACAGCGCAAAACTCCCACAATTTCGGTAGAGGATTTCCACAATTTTTATACGTTTCGCGTACGTGTAATTCTCCATGACTAGATCTCAATGTTCACACAATACAACTGTCAAACAAGAACGATGCACAACTGTCACAAAAAAGGGGCTTAATTCCAAATAGTCAGTATTAATAAGACAGTAGTAACGACGGAACCTGCTCAAAATCAATCGAATTTCTGTTAAGACCACGCACAGGGGTATTGTAAAAAAAAAACTTTAATTTTATAAGGCGCGAACCTGATCATTGGTATTTAGATGTCGCCAGAACTGGCCCATTCCTCAGGCCTCCTACTCAACTGCTCACTTCCATGGGGTAAATCAATCAAATTCCTGTTAAGACCTTCTATAGGGGCATAGGACAGAAACAACTCTCTTCCACAAGGCGCGATCATGAGCATCGGCTTTAAGCAGTTGCCAGGACTTGTTTATTCCTCTGGCCTCCTGCTCAACTGCTCGCTTCCATGTGTTACATGGTCGACCAGCCCGACGTCTTCCTTGAGGGTTATAATCCAGAGCCTGTTTTGCGATGTTTTGCTCTGATTTCCTCAAAGTATGACCGATCCACTGCCACTTTCGCAGTTGAATCTCAATACCTATTTTAGTCTGGCGAGTTGTACTCCAAAGTTCGTCGTTGGAGATCACTTCTGGCCAGAATATTCCTAAAATGCGTCGGAGGCATTGGTTTACGAAAGTCTGTAGTTTCTTGGTAAGTCGAACGGTCACTTTCCACGTAGTACAACCATATAACAACACGGATTTGACGCATGCGTCAAAAACTCGCAGCTTCGTGCGAAGGGAGATCTCTATTAACCTCCAGAAAGGCGAAAGGATACCGAAGGCCTGACGAGCTTTATTTAGCCGAGCCTCAACATCCTTTTCGGCTCCGCCGTCCATGCTGACAATGCTTCCGAGATAGCAAAAATCTTGCACCTCTTCCACATCCTGTCCATTAAGAACAATCGGTGTGCTTGCGTTCGAACCCATGTGCATGTACTTGGTTTTACGCACATTTATTTTCAGTCCCGCCTCTTTGCATTTAGAATGCAACGAGCGAACATTTGACTCTAAGTCCGAACGGGTATGTGCAAGCAAACACACATCATCAGCATAATCAAGGTGACTTAAGATGTTAAATAGTCTCCACTGAAGACCTTTACCTTCCCCACCTTCCAGTGCAGCTTTCAAGATGTCATTTATTACCACCAGAAACAGGGCTGGTGATAATATGCAGCCTTGTCTGACACCCGTTCGCACAGGAAAGCTCTCGGACAGCTCTCCTCTATGCAAAACGCGACACCTTGCATCTTCGTAGGATTCTTTAATCATAGCTATGACCTTATCTGGAATGGGGTAAATGGTTGATCAAATCGACGTCTTCCTTGAGGATTACAGTCCAGTGCCTGTTTAGCGATGTTTCCGTCTGGTTTCCTCAAAGTATAACCGATTCACTGCCACTTCCGCCTTTGAATCTTAATACCTATTTTAGTCTGGCCAGTTGTTCTCCAAAGTTCGCCGTCGGAGATCATTTCTAACCAGAACATTCCTAAGATGCGTTGAAGGCATTGATTCGCGAAAGTTTGCAGTTTCTTGGCAAGTCGAACGGTCACTTTCGTAGTATAGTACAACGACATAACAACAAATATTAGCCGCATGCGTTAAACACTCGCAGTTTCGTATGAAGGGAGATTTCCCACAACCTTCAGAAAGAGGAAAGGATGTCGAAGAACTTTTTTATATGAGTCCCAATATTGTCTTCGGGCCCGCCGTCCATACTGACTATGCTTTCGAGATATCAAAAATCTTGCACCTCTACCACATCATGTCCATTAAGAACAATTGGTGTGCTTGTGTTCGAACCCTTGTGCATGTATTATGTTTTCCGCACACTTCTTTTTAGTTCGAACGGTTATGTGCCAGAAAACACACAGCATCAGCATAATCAAGGTGACTTAAGATCATAAATAGTCCCCACTGAAGAACTTTATCTTCTCCACTTTCAAGTGCAGCTTTCAAGAAGTTATTTATTACCACCAGAAACAGGGCTGGTGATAATTTGCAGCCTTGTCTGACACCCGTTCGCACAGGAACTCTTCTCTATGTAAGACACGACACCTAGGATCTTCGTAGCATTCTTTAATCTTAGCTATGATTTTATCTGAAATACCTCTCCTACGCAAAGAATTCGCTATGAAATCTCGCTTAACACTATCGAAAGCGTTCTCGAAATCCACAAACATAAAATGTAGCGGCGAACCCATTTCGACGGACTACTCCAATAATATTCGTAGGGTATTTGCATAAGCCCCGCAGGAGGGTAGTTGTAGGATGAGGTTTTACCAATTCCTGCAACTATCTTTGGAGACCGGCGACTCCGCGGACCTGAGCTAACTATCCCCCAGTGGGATGGGGGCATTAGAATTCACCCACAGCTAGTCCTGCTTGCCCGAAAAATGGCAAATGGACACTCACTGGATCATGGGCTTATCACCCGTGATCTTAAATCCTAACTGATACGAGAAACGGATACAGTAAAGACTTATGGTATTCGAAAACGGAGTATGATTGGCTACTGGTATGTTCGAACATTGAATGACGGAGAAGGGCTGGGGTCACTCGGTCCTTGCACCGCCAATCAGTGATCAACGGTGAAATGGAGCACTAAAACATCCAAATCTTGGGCTTAAGCGAGGTTAGGTGGACGGGATCAGGAGAAGAACGAACCCCGAGCGGAAACACCATTCTGTACGTTGGTCCTGAGAGTCAAAAATGGCATGGCGGTCGTCCTTACACCGAAAGCGAGAAACAGTCTCATCAGCTGGGAACCAATCTCGGAGAGGATTATCATCTTCAGGCTCAGGGCCAGTGTCAGAAATGTAACAATTCTGCAATTCTACGCACAAACTAATACCGCAACACCTGGTGACAAAGAGGAGTCCTATAGCCAACTGAGTGCCACTTTTAAGGGTGTTCCAAGAGGTGATATTATTATCATCTCAGGAGATATGAAAGCCAGATTGGCTTTCACAATACTGGACTAGAACACGTCATGGGGAAGCATGGCGATCCAGGTCACGACCTTGGATTAAGAGACCGGAAAACGGCGAACTATTTGTGGAGTTTTGTAGTGCTCGGCGAATGATCATCGGAGGGACCCTTTTTCCACACAAGAGTCACCATAAAACATCTTGGGTTTTCCCTAATGGTGTTACTCTGAACTAGATCGACCATTAGGCTATAAGTCGCCGATGGAGAAGATGTCTTCTCTACGTGGAGCTGACGTGGGGAGCGATCACCACTTGATGGTTGCCTGCTTGAGATTGTGCACAACAGCTATCCGAAGACCACAAATTCTTCAAATGAAGCGCAAGCTTAATGTGGATAAACTCAGAGACCTCAAAAAAAAGTGCGAGTACACCACCTTTCTACGCGAAAAGTCATCCACATTAGGCGGGTATGAAATGCGCATACTAGACGCCAATTGGGAGGTAGCCACAAACACGTTTCTAACTAGCGCTGAAGAATTTGTGGGATATGTGCAAAGCGGTGAGAAACCCTGGATGTCGCAAGACACATGGGACAAGGTTGGTGATCGGAAAAAGCCAAATTGGCAATCATTTATCAACCTGATGTCAAACAACGAACACCCGACTTGAGGCAGAACTACCGCGATGCTCATATACAGCTTAAAAAGGCTGTTAGACGCGACAAGAGAAAGGCCATTGAAGATCTGGCAAACAAGGCAGAATCTGCGGCTTACTTTGGGGATATGGGTTCACTATTCAAAATCATGAAACAGTTGACGAACAGGAATTTCACTGCCAACCACCTGGTGAGAGATGTCAACGGAACTCTCCTTAATATGAGTGAGTACCAGTTTCGGGGATGAAAGGAATACTTCTCTGATATTTTAAACACCTTGTCAGAGGAAGATTTTCCAGAAGCAGAACAACTACCGAACATCCAACCGCAACAATCCTCTATTAGGAATGATCCCCAAGATAAGGAAGAGAAAGTTTCCGTCATTCGGTCAACGGCCGCAAGGAAAACCCCAGGTTTAGACGGACTCCCAACCAAACTCCTCAAAGCGGACCCGGAAATAACAGCCAATATGCTCCTCCCACTCTTTACTGAGGTGTGGAATGTAGAAGGATATCCGACTGAATGGAAGAAGGGCGTCATTGTGGAAATTCCAAAGAAGAGCTGCCTTCGAGATTGTGGCTATTGGCGTGCTATATGTTTATTTACTGCCGTATCGAAAATCATGGCTAAGGTAATTCTCAATCGGATTAGTGATGTCGTGGAAAGCACTCTCGAAGTTTATCAGGCTGGATTCCATAAAGGGTCGTCTAGTACCGGCCATGCAAATACCCTACAGATAATATTGGAGCAGTTCGGCGCAATGGGTTAAGCGAGATGGAATGCATTGCGTAGAAGAGTTATTCCAGATTAAGTCAGAGCTATGATTAAATCCTACGAAGATGCAAAGATTCGCGTCTTACATAGAAGAGAGCAGTCCGAGAGCTTTCCTGTGCGAACGGGTGTCAGACAAGGCTGTATATTATCACCAGCCCTGTTTCTGCTGGTAATAAATGACATCTTTAAAGCTGCAGTGGATGGTGTGGAAGATAAAAATCTTCAACGGAGACTATTTAACATCTTAAGTCACCTTGATTATGCTGATAACGTGTGTTTGCTCGCACATAACTGTTCCGACTTAGAGTCAAATATTCGCTCTGGATTATAGTTCTCGTGGAAGACGTCGGGTTGGTCGACCATGTAGAACATGGAAGCAGTTGAGCAGAAGGCAGAAGGAATAAATAAGTCCTGACAACAGCTTAAGGCCGATGCTCAGGATCGCGCCTTGAGAAAGAAAGTAGTTTCTGTCCTATGCCCCTATAGGGGGTCGTAACAGGAATTCGATTGATTTGTTTAGTCTGTACAAGACGACCTTATGAATTCGAGCCTAAGTTCGAGAGTGGTCTCTACAACATCACTAATCCTATTGAGAATTACCTTAGACACGATTTTCGATACAGAAGTAAGTAGACATCTACCACGCCAATTGCCACAATCCCGAAGATCGCCTGTCTTTGGGATTTTCACAATGACAACCTTCTTTCATCCAGCCGGAAATATTTCTCCATTCCACACCTCAGAAAAGAGTAGGATGTGTTGCTCGCTGTTTGAGTTTTAGTTCAGATTTGAGGGTCATTCTCTATTTTTTTTTTTTTTTTTTCGTCCTGCAAAAATTATTAACAGTAATAATTTTTAATTTATCTATATATTATATATTAATATGTAAAGATTATATATTAATAAATCATTTATATAAATATATATTATAAATTATTTATATATTAATTATTCATCTAATAATTAATAATAATACTTATATAGATAGATATTAGTATTTAATATTTTAAGAAGTACAGTGTTTCATTTATATAAATTAAAAAATAAATTAAATATCTATATATTAATATGTAAAGATTATATATTAATAATGAAGCTGCCCTTCACAGCATTTGCTAATTTTTAGGGGATTGGGGCTCCAAGCGAAACTCCATAAAATAAAACGAGTTTCGCAACTACCTTTGGAGTTACTTGGAAATGTTGTATTTTTTTGTTTTTATGTTTTTAGACATTGGAATGTTTAAACATTAAGTTTGCTTACGTTACAGAAATTTCTGCTATTGACAGCGAATTAGTTGATTCTAAGCCAAATGTCATTAAGATTGGTAAAATAAGAAGATGAAGTGTAGGTGAATTAGTGATGGGCACTATCGAATAACTTTTTGAAGGAATGAAAATTACTGTCGATAGTGACTTTCGAATAATTTTCCAAACGAATGAAAATTATTATCTAATAATTTTTCGAATGAATGATAATTTTTATCGATAGTAGCTATGAAATTAGTTTTTTGAATAAATGAAAATGACTAAGGAGTGGATTCGACTATTGAATTATTGTTTATAACTAAGAGCTGTTGATAAACTTAATCCTAATGGAATGTCTTTAGACCAATAGTGATTGAAATAATGGACTATCGATATTTCAAAGAGTATTAAATAGAAAATTTGAGTTCGACATGATCTCTCGACTTGCGGAGTCGTGACATCATTTGCTTACATTAACACGTGTGTGGTACAAAGATTAAACCTAATCGGTTTCATAAGTTCAGATGCGCGTATTTATTTTAAGGCATATTGCGCTCTCGTTTTTACATCGTTATTTGCAAACCCTCATAAAATTGTTTGCTAGGGAATTCCAATAGCGCATAAAATCAACTTTCAGCACACTAGCAACTCAGTAAATTTCGGTTCTTATCATTTCGATGGTAAAGAATTGTTAAAATTTTGAAATGGTATTTAGTAAAAATGTTGCAGATAGTGAAAAAATTTCAAATAGTTCTTATTCTTACAAATAAATTTTTTGTTGTTTTTTCCAATACCTATACTGAAATAACTGTGCATAGCATTATAGGGTGACCCCAAGGAGGATATATAAAATGGCTGTCTCATATGGGAACAACTTTTTGATTCGGAAATTTTCAAAAATTGTGTCCACGCTTAACTACCGCTCTGGTGAAAGACACAAAGTTTAAATTTTGCATGTGGATACGTCTATTTGATGTACATAGAAAAATAATAATAACTTGATCCATAATTGTTATAAGCCGACCCCCCCAGTCTAACGTGCACAAGGTGTTTCATGTGCATTGAAAAAAACACATAAACTGAAAATTTTTGAGTGAAATTTTAAGGTAGAAACTTGAAAATTTGCGAAATGCATTTAAAAAAAATCCCTAACTGTACGAAATATTAACTGGCCAAAAATCCTTAAAACTTCTACCCCCTCCCATACAAAATTATTTTTTCGAGCATTTTTAAAAAAAAAGTTATCACAATAGAAATTGTGCACAAATGTTAAGGCGCAAGCAAAGGCATCTGGTGCATTATTCATACATTGTGACCACAAAGTACCGAAAATTTGTAAATGAAATTACTCTGGGGAATGATATCTAAATTTTTTTTTTTGTTTGGTAAGAAGGTAAGACTGTCCTTAATTATTATCCCAAAAATTAGCGCGGTCTTTTAATCAGGTTTTAAACATCAGCTGGTTGAATGGGTATACCTCAGAAGTACACGGCACAATGGATAAAAATATGAAACAAAGAATTTATCTCAAATTTTGTGTTTCCAACCAAATTTCGTGTGCGGAATCGTTGCGACTGTTGTAAAAGGCTTGACGTGATTCAATAGAATCAACTTAATGGTCTCTTTCGATAAGCCTATTAAAAATTTCGGTCCAACATTTCAAATTTGACTTTGAAACATCGCTAAGCTGTACAACTAAACTATAGGGTTATTCTATATGAGGTGTTATTTTGAATAGCCCGCTATTTCGGTAGATGTCACTTTTGAAGCTGTCATTTTTTGACATTTGACAAGTAGAAACTATGCCATTAATAAAAATGGAACGATACACGCTTCAACAACGCATTGAAATTATTAAAATTCACATTCTTGACTGATGAGGCCCATTTCCACCTCGGTGGCTACGTCAACAAGCAAAACTGTTGCATCTGGGGCTCGGAAAACCCAAGAGTTATTGTTGAAAAGCCTCTCCATCCTCAACGTGTGACTGTTTGGGGCGGTTTATAGTCCGGCGTGGTCATTGGACCTTACTTTCGAAAATGAGGCTGGAGCAACAGTTACGGTGAATGGATTGCGCTATCGAGAGATGATTAATGATTTTTTATGGCCGGAATTGGATGATATTGATCTGGACAACGTTTACTTTCAACAAGGCGGCGCTACGTGCCACACAAGCACCGAAACCATTGATCTCTTACGGGAAAAGTTTCAAAATAACACCTCTTATTGGAAAACCCTATGTAATAGTGATAATAGATAGTGATAAGTAAGTTCAGAGATTATTACGTTAATTTTAATTACTTTTTCGTGTTCTTTTAATTAAAATATAATCTAATTTTCTATTACTTTATTATTCTAATAATAAAGTATTGTGATCGACACGGAAAAAAAAATTTGCTTCTCTGAAATTTTGTTTTTTTTTCGCGTTTCATTAGCCTAAAAATGAAAAAAATTAAATCCGCCCCGCCGTACGCCGTACATATGGACTCATATCTCCGAGACCATTAAAGGTAAAATGTTCGTTTTTGGGCAGATTGTTGATTGGGCAAGTGAGCTCCAATTCCTAAATTTTGGGGAGTGTTAGGCGGAAGGAGGGAAAAGGTCAAAAACTACACTTGCTTATACTTCCACCTGAAAATCAGCAGAGATATAGAGAGGGTTGTAGGACAAACTACAAAAATAATTTAATTTTTTTATCCATTGGCGTCTGGAAAGGGGGGGGGGGGCTAAAAATAAATTATCGGCCGAATTGGTTTTTCAAATGAATATATCTTCGAAATTAATTATCATAAAAAATTCATATTTCAGGATCATTAAGGCGGCATATAGCTCCACTAGAATCAGCTTAGAGAAAGGCTAATTACTGCAAGGGGGAGGGTCAGGGGGGGTTCAAGGAAAAGCACTTAAAAATGAATATCTCAACTATCTCTTAAGCTATGTAATTGAAACTAAAAACATATATTAATCTATACCAGCGAAATACGAAACAAATATAACCTGTGGAAATAATAGTAGTAGGGGGAAATCGGGAGCATTTTAAAAATGGCGCATTTTTCAAAATTACAAATCGTTATATCTCAAAATTGAGTACAGATATTTAATTAAAAATTTGTCAGATTGTATAGCTAAATAATTATTAATTTTGAGTTGGGAGGTGTAAGGGGAGGGAGGTGGTAAGCAGAAATGTCCAAATTTTTGAGCAATTTTTTTAGGACTCTGGTGAAAGATACAAAGTTCAAATTTTGCATGTGGATACATCTATTTGATATACATAGAAAAAAAATAATAATATATAATATATAATTTGTTCCACAATTGTTATAAGCCGACCCCACCGGTCTAACGTGCACAAGGTGTTTCATGTGCATTGAAAAAAACATATAAACTGAAAATTTTTGAATGAAATTTTAAGGTAGGATATTGAAAATTTGCAAAATGTATTTAAAAAAAAACCCTTTAAATATAGGGTTGTCCAACCATAATGCACGATGTTAATTGTGAGTCACACCTTAACGTCAAGCTTTTCGCCCAACTTAATTTAACATTTCTTTGTTTCAGTGTTTGACAAATTCAACCATGGAGAGGTACACAATTGAGCAGCGCGTTAAGGTTGTTGAAGCCTTTTACGAAAATGGACGTTCAAATCAAAATGCATTTCGTGCACTTCGTGATTTTTTTGGTCAGCATAATCGACCAAATGTGTCCACAATCGGGAAAATTGTGCGCAAATTTCAGCAAACCGGGTCTGTAGGAAATGTGAACTCACCTGTGCATGCTCGCCCAGTTCATTCTCCGGAAAACATTGCTGTTGTTCGCGATAGTGTGGCAGAAGAGCCGTCAACCTCGACTCTCCGCCGTGCCCAACTATTGAACATTTCACGAACATCACTGATGCGAATTTTAAATAAAGATTTGAATTTACACGCTTACAAGGTTCAATTGACTCAAGAGCTGAAGCCTACTGACCATTTCAAGCGTCGGCAATACGCCGAATGGTTGGTTGAACAGACAGAAGTGAATGGTGACTTTACAAAGAAAATCTTCAGCGACGAGGCACACTTTCACCTCAGTGGATTCGTTAACAAGCAGAATTGCCGCATTTGGGCAAATGAAAATCCACGAGTGATTGTTCAAAAGCCGATGCATCCACAAAAAGTGACTGTTTGGTGCGGTTTATGGGCTGGCGGCGTCATCGGGCCGTACTTCTTCAAAAACGAGGACGGCCAAGCAGTTACCGTTATCATTTCGCTATCGCGAGATGATAACGAACTTCTTCTGGCCAGAAATTGAGGATAAGGACCTGGACGATATGTGGTTCCAACAGGATGGTGCCACTTGCCACACAGCCAACGAAACAATGGCTCTTTTGCGCGAGAAATTAACATCGTGCGTTTTGGTTGGAGCACCCTATATATGAAATATTAACTGGTCGAATACCTTTAAGACTTCTACCCCCTCCCAATAAAAATTATTTTTTCGATCATGTTCAAGAAATCGATTATCACCTAACTATTAAAAGCTATCGATTTAAAATTTTACACAAAAACTTTTACAAATAGTTGAAATAAAATTGCGTCAAAAGTTTTGAAATCGCGCTTACCCTTCTACCCCCTCCCATACAAAAGTATGATTTCGACCAATTTCATTAAAATAACTTATAACAAACAAATTAAAAGCTACAAAATTGAAATTTTGTACCAGCACTTTAAAAAAGAAATGAAATAAAATTGCATTACAAATTTTACGATTCCCTTACCAGCTCTACCCCCTCCCATACAAATGTTCAGTTTCGTGAATGTAGAATACACCGAATTTTATGAAAATTCTATGCAGCTTCGTTTATGAAACACATTCTATACAGAGAATAATGGTCATGATTCAAGCAATCAATTAACAGCTATTAACATCCACTCACCCTTACTATCACCCCTCCCGCTCCCCTCATAAAAACCCAAACTTGCATAAACGAATGAAATATTGTTAAATTAATAACAGCCCAAGAATTCTCTTTCATTTAGTCTCCCAAACCACTCTAACCTGCATATTGACTTTCCATGCATCCGCAACTTGTCCCAAAAATAATAAAGTTTCGCCCAACTTGTTGGCAGCTTATTTTTTCTTTTGGCTAATAGTAATGAGTAGTTCTTTAAAAAAAAAGTCGGGCTTGGAATAATTTTGAAAAAATTGAACTGACGAAAGTACAGTGGAAATTATGCAAAAGGGACTTCAGTGGAAATACCACAAATATGAACGACCATATAAAACGAACACATCCTACAATCGTCCATGATAAAGACGGCGAAGTTTACGTGATAAAGCAGTCCAAAACTCGAAGCCAGTACTCGTTGCTTGACCCATTACCATCGACGTCAACTAATGTTACAGATTCTAGTACTACTTCCACTGTTGGTAAATCTTGAACTGGAAGTGGAAAGAGACAGTGGTTGCAAACTACAGTCACTAAATAAATGCGACAAAAAAAACAAGATATTGACGAATGTAACGAAATGATCGCGGAAGATTTCCAATCCATCTCTGTTGCAAAGACACTTTGTAACAGATGTCACAAATTGTATAGATTTTTAGATTTTACTTTTGAACCAACTGTATTATAAGATCACTACACTGTGTTAGTGACTTTTAAATTACTTATTCGACAATAATACCTTGGGAATTTTATCAGTTTCATTAATTCTTCCTCGATTTGTCTCATTCCTTATCCGTAAATTGCCGACTGCCAAAACCATATAGTCACTGGTTAATAATGTATTAGAAGTATAAACTGAAAACCACGGTTTTTTTTCCAAATTCGAGCCATTATTGTGCAAAAATGGTTAAATATTTAATATTCAAAGAAATTCCCACCCCTAGCCACATTTTTTTTCCCATCTTTCTGGCAGCATGCAGATTCTACTTCGAAAAAACTGCTCTTCTCTTGAGCCGATCCAGAAATCGACCCAATTTTTGGATTCTTCGTAAGAATGGAAGTGCTGCTCAGCCAGACCATGCGTCGTTGATTGGAATAGGTGGTAGTCAGAAGGGCGATGTCTGGAGAATACAGCAGATGGGGTAGTATGTCCCATTTCAGCGTTTCTAGGTAAATTTTCACAGCCTAAGCAACATGTGGCCGAGCGTTGTCGTGCAGCAAGGTCACTTTTCCGTGTCTCTTTTGGTGCTGTGGCCATTTCTCCTTCAATGCTTGGCTCAAACGCATCAATTGTAGTCCATAGTGATCTTCCGTGATAGTTTCACTTGGTTTCAACAGCACACGAAATACCACAAAAATTGTCTATATTCATGCCGGTCGTCGACGTCAAAAACCCGGGTCTTGAAACGTTGATACCATTCACGATACGTTCTTTCACTAATAGCACCCTCACCATAAGTTTCAACAATCATTTGACGCGCTTCAGCTCCAGATTTTTTTGAATTGAAGGCAAAAGGCAAAACTTCGCATATGGTGCTTATTTGACCCAAATTTCGACATATTCGCGTACGAAAAAGTATATGACCAGACAAATCTAATGATGAGGAGTTGTTGACAGATGCATAAGCTTACCATGTGACGTTTCTGATCCGCCATTATTAATCAGTATTTAATGTTGGCGCCATCTATTGAAAAACGGCGGGTTTAATTTGTACTCCCGATATAATAATTGTTCCTTTAATTCCCTTGTAATATAGATATTGCTCAATCAATCGGGCCGAAACTATGAATTGCCTTTTTGTTGAAAAAAACTAAAATCCGCAAGTTCTTACTCAAATAACTATTGAAAGTTTCGATAGCTCTCATTCGAATAACTGTCGATAGTTCATTCCGTAAATTACAGTTATAGTTCAATAATTCATTCAAATAAATATCGATAGTTTTTATTCGAATAACTATCGACAATTTCATATAAATAAAAATAATCGATAGTTATTCGAAAGCTCAGTGGACTATCGATAGGGCTATCGATAATAAAAACAATCGGTAGTGCCCATCCTTAACGTGAATGAGACTCACTAAAGCCACCAAGCAGACCAAAAACTAGAATCAAGTGGCGCTAGTCTCGAGTTAAAGAGAGATAGACTTCTGTGGTATACTCTTTCTTATTCATAAAGCTATAAGCATAGGAACAATAGCATACCATCAATGATAGTTATAGAATGTATTGCACTGAAACCCTATTTTCATAAAAAAATTCCAATGATCATAATTCTCGGAATCCAGGGGCATTCTAAATTGCCAGATCACTGCAATCCGAAAATTTTTAGGAAAAATTAACCTTTAGATGGAAAGATAAGCGTGATTTTAACATTATTATTTTAGGTCAACGTGCTACCCGCTAGGCTATACCCAGGTTCGCTGATCTACGCGGGACTAAAGAAGCCATCACCTCTATAGCCTAAAATAACCTGAAACCTACTCTAAAGCCTCCAACCTCATCAAAACAATTCCACAAAATCTCTACAAAGCAAACGCTGAACCAATTAAGCCAATGTAATGGCTGCAGAGCTGATGCTGTAATGATAACTGGTTCAACGATTACCATAACGCTTCAGGAACAGAACACAATTGTCCTATTCATAAACATCCAACAAAAACGCCATCCTATTTTCCGATTTTCCGTCCCTAGAAAACATACTTCAAAATATTCATAACGCCATTAAACAATGCTCTGACTATCAAATTGCTAAATATTTCCGAACAAGAATACGTGCAGCGCTAGCATACAGTACGTAGCTTCCAGGTTAAATCAATACTCAGTGTTCATTGATGTAGAAATCATGCTATGATTGTTCTCTTTCATACCCCGGGCAACAAAAAAAAATTAAAGCCGAGTTTCCACATGATTCAGCAATTTTCCGGGGAAAACCGCACTAATTACCGCATAATGAGCGAAATACTCGAACAAAATGAATATACAATAATCAATTCATACAAACTGTTGCATTTAAAACTTAGAAACATAGTCTTCCATTTTTCTTCACTTTTGTTTTTTGGAAACTCCTTGAGAGTTATTGAACCAATATTTAAGAAAATGGAAAAGTTATATTGGTCGAATTTTCCGCTATAGAAATATTCTTGTGTTGAACTTTTCTGGTGGTAATTATAAGACATTAGTTAGTCCGTTTTTTGTGGGAGGTAGTAAGATGTAGCCGAGTTTATGTCATCGAGGACCCCAAAGAATGAGTATAATTTCCGACTTTGCTTAACATAAATTGGTAACAATTTGTCGCTTTCAGTTTTCTATGTCCTTTTTCCGGTTGTTCTTATACTTATACAAAGAGACTGGACATGCTAAGGATTTAGTCCAAAGAAATTTCAGATTGTCGACAGGAGATCTTTAGTCGCCCATCATTATTTAGATTGAAAGTTGTTTCAGTCATTTTTCTTGTTTTTTTCTAAGGAGATATTTTGTTGGATTGTGTGAGAATTGAGTTAATTTTTTTTTTTTCAAGAATTATTGGAGTCAATTGGAGAAAATCCCAGTCAATTAGCGATGACATTTTGTTTAATATTGGAGGAATTTCGTTCAAATTTGTTTTGTTTTTGTTATGTGCATTGTTAAGAGTATTTCTAAAGGAGTCGACAAATTTGATTGATTGATTGATTGAAACACTGAGAAGTAGGTGGTATTGGTTATGAAGTTGCGGTTTACAACTATCCTTCAATATTTAATAGATGGTACTATTACCAGGCATATTTCTTCGTGTATTTTTATACTCTATGTAAAATCTGAGTACTATAAGTTTGCTCTAAAGTGTGTAATGCCAAGAAATAATGCTCGCACTGAGATGCCAACGGTACGTTCGTCCGTCGGTCTGTGCGCTTCGAATTTCGTACACGTCATATTTGACAAAAAGTAATGTCAAGTTCGTGAACGGGCCACATCGCTCCTTCCACTCCCATACAAAATGACACAATTTCGCAATCTCACATTAAAGGGATTTGCTCGAAAAGTATAAAATCTATTGATCTGAAATTTTGTATATTACTTTTATGATGATTTCAGTCTACTATATAAGAGTTATTTGAGTCCTCCCTTTCCTTCCACCACCTCCCATACAAACTGCTCTTTTTCATGAAAGTTATTAGTAAGACCGAAAAAACTAGATGATTAGCTTTACTCCTTCTACTCCCCACCTATCGTGCTGAAATTTCTCATATTTCATTTTTAACAAAAAATTAACTTCACCCCTCCCCTCTCCTTGGGGTTGACGCCCAATCATAATTCAGTTATGGTTTTTTAGTAATTTTTGCACCGTCATAGAGTTTGCGAAGAGACTTCTTCGGGTGTGGATGTATCTATTTTTCACTCAGGATTTCGGTCGCACTTTCTTCGTCTCGATCTGTGTGTGTTTTCGCGATCGGAAGTACCTTATTTTTATTAGATTTTCGATTTCGGTCGTGCCCATATCGTTTCGTTGTGGACTATTTCGGGGTTTGCGAGACCTGAAGAGTTGTTCCTTTGAGGGGTTTGTGTGGTGAGAGGTGAAGTAGTCTAGCATGCCTAGTTTTTGATTTATAATCTCTACATATAAATATAATCGTAGTGTCTGTCTGTTATTTGTTTATAAATGGCTATAAATAAGTTTTTGCTTTATTTTAGCAAAAACTAAGCAGAAACACACGTTTTTAAAAATGTTCTCTGTCTGTCTCTCCGGTTTTCACGCAAAAACGGCTAAGCCGATTGTAATGAAACTTTCACAGTTTATTAGATGTGCACCGAGATGTAATCTGCGTTATTTTTGTTATTGCAATACCCCTACGCCTCCCACCCCCTCCCATACAAAATGACTCATTTTCAAAAATATATACTAATCAAATTTTCTTCAAGACCATTGGAGAACATACTATTTTTATCAGAAATATGATCTATGGCATACAAATTATTTGAATCCCCCTACTCCTTCCACCACCTCCCATACAAACTGCACTTTTTCATGAAATGCTATTCACCAATTTTCTCAGTACGTGTAACTTTCATTGAGCTTAAATGTTGTATTTTATCCTTAATATGCATTATTATTAATATCGGGAAAAAATTAACCGAGAAGCCTCACTCCTTCAAACCCCTCCCATACAATATGACACAATTCCACGACTTCACAAAAATTCGATTTTCTTGAAAAGCGTGTATGATGCAGATCTGAAATTTCAAATATATGAATTGCATAATGATAATAGTTGTTTCCCAAAAATTCACTTTAAACCACCTACTCCTTCTACCACCTCCCATACAAACTGCACTTTTTCATGAAATACTATAAACCAATTTTCTCAGTACGTGTAACTTTCATCGAGCTTAAATTTTATACTTAATCCTTAATTTGCATTATTATTAATATCAGGAAAAACTTAACCGATTAACTCCACTCCTTCTACCCCCTCCCATACAATGTGACACAATTCCACGACATTACTTAGATTCGATTTTCTTGAAAACTGTAAATGTTACTGATCTGAAATTTAAAATATGTCAATTGCAAATTAATTAAAGTTGCTTCTCAAAAATTCACTTAAAACCCCCCACTCCCGTAGAAACTGCACTTTTTCATGAAATATTCTAAACTAATTCTCTTAGTACATATAACTTTCATCAAGCTCAAATTTTGTACTCTATCCTAAATTAGTATCATTATTAATATCGGGAAAAAATTAACCGATTAGATTTACTCCTTCTACCCCCTCCCATACAATGTGACACAATTGCACGACTTTACAAAAATTCAATTTTCTTGAAAAGCGTGAATGATGCAGATCTAAAATTTAAAATATATCAATTGCATAATGATTATAGTTGTTTCTCAAAAATTCACTTAAAACCCCTTACTCCTTTCACCACCTCCCTTACAACCTGCACTTTTTCATGAAATATTCTAAACTAATTTTCCCAATACATATACATAACTTTCATCGAGCTAAAATTTTGTACTCAATCCTTAATAAGCATTATTAATATCGGGAAAAAATTAACCGATTAGCTTCACTCCTTCTACCCTCTCCCATAAAATGTGACACAATTCCACGACTTTACAAAAATTCGATTTTCTTGAAAAGCGTGAATGATACAGACCTGAAATTTAAAATATATCACTTACATGATGATTATACATAGTTGTTTCTCGAAATATCACCAAAACCCCCCTCCCCTTTCCTTCTACCACCTCTCATACAAATTGCACAATTTCATTAAATTCAATGCACTACATTTCTCAGCACCTACTCAATTTTTGAAGCTTAAATTTGGTACAAAACATTTTTATAGCTACTCTAGCATGATGTGAAACAAATTAGTTCAATGCAGCCACTCCTCATACAAAATTTCATAATATCACAAAATTTTCGATTTCATCTATAATATCGTATGATTAGGCTCTGCGCACAATCGTAGTCCTGTTACGTTTTCAAGCTTAATGGTATTTTATTTGGGCTTGTTTTTTAATTAATACAAGCTATAATTATTCACATGTCCTTAATGCTTCTTTGTGGTTGATCTTAAGATTTGCAGGCCGCGCCCGGTGCAAAGAAACGCAAAACAAGACATTTTGACCTGAACTTATGTTTCGGCGTAAACTGCGAATTTCACCTTAGCAGAGCAAGGTCTCTTTCGTCACATATACTTCCTCTACCCTCCTCTTCAGCTTTGGCTTGATTTTGGTAAGTTGTCTGCAAAATCTCCACCCTTGTGGATTGACAGAGTTCAGTGGCACACCAATTTCAGGATAGTCTCGAGGTCTTAGAATTGTCTAAATTTTCACAATGACGCTCTCCTTCCATTCAGTCGGATATCTTCCTTCATTCCACACCTCAGTAAAGAGTGGGAAGACTATATCGGCTTTTCTGGTCCGCTTTCAGGAGTTCGGTTCGTAGTCCGTCTATATCTGGGGCTTTCCTTTCCGCCATTGACCGAATGGCGGAAACTATCTCTTCCTTATCTGGGGGATCGTTCCTAATAGAGGATTGTTGGGGTTGGATGTTTGGCAGTTATTTTGTTTCTGGAATATCTTCCTCTGAAAAGATATTTAAAATATCAGAGAAGTATTCCTTCCATCGCCGCAACTGGCGTTTAATCATATTAAACAGAGTTCCGTTGCCATCTCTCACCAGGTGGTTAACGGTGGAAATACTGTTTTGCTGATTTTAAATAGTAAGCCCATATCCCCAAGGTAAGCCGCAGATTCTGCCTTGTTCAATGGCTTTTCTCTTGTCGCTTCTAATAGCCTTTTTAAGCTGTCTATGAGCATCGGAGTAGTTCCGTCTCAAGTTCGGAGTTCTTTGGTTGATATCGGGTTGAGAGATGATTGCCAATTTGGTTTTCTTCCGATCGCCAACCTTGTCCCATGTGACTTGCGACATCCAGGGTTTTCTTCAGCACTAGTTAGAAACGTGTTTCTGGTTGACTCCCATTTGGCACCCAGTTTGCATATTTCATATCCGCCCCATCTGAATGACTTTTCGTGCAGATTGGTGGTGTACTCGAGCATTCTGTTGGGGTCTCTAAGCCTATCCACATTAAGCTTGCGCTTTCATTTGAAGAAATTGTGGCCATCGGATAGCTGCTGTGCACAATCTCAAGCAGGTAACCATCTAGTGGTGATCGCTCCCCACGTCAGCTCCACGCTTCGCTCCAACATCGATGAGACATCTTCTCCATCAGCGACTTATAGCCAAATGGTCAATCTGGTTCTGAGTACCACCAGCAGGAGAATCACAAGATATTTTATGGTAACCAACTCTTGTGTGGAAAAGGGTATCTCAGATGAACATTTGCCTAGAACTACAAAATGCCATAAGTAATTCGTCGATTTCTGGTCTCTTATTACAAGGTCGTGACGCGTCGATCGAAGGGTCGCCATGATTTTAATCCAGTGTTGTCAGAGTCAAACCGGGCGTTCATATCTCCTGAGATGATAATAATATCACCTCTTGGAACACGCTCGAAGGTGGCACTCAGCTGGTTATAAAACTTCTATTAATCACTAGGTGTTGTGGTATTAGTTGGTGCATAGAAATGCAGAATTGTGGCATTTCTGACACTGGCCCTGAGCGTGACAACGACATTCCTATCCGAGATTGGTACCCAACTGATGAGACTGTTACTCGCTCTCGGTGTAGGGGCGACCGCTGCGCTATTTTTGACTTCAATCTAAGGACCAACGTACAGAACGGTGTTTCCGCTCGGAATTCGTTCTTCGACCTCGCCTAAGATTTAGATGTTAGAATGCTCCATTTCAATGTTGATCACTAATTGGTGGTGCATTAACCGAGTGACCCCTGCCCTTCCCCCGTCATTCAATGTTCGAACGTTCCAGAACCCTACCATAGCCCGTTTTTGAATGTCAAAAGTCGTTACCATAGAATCCGTCCGTAACCAAGGCGCTGTAACCGTTTCTCGTATCAGTTAGGTTTTAGGACCACGGGTAATAAGCCCACGATCCAGTGAGTGTTCATTTCCCATTTTCAGGGTAAGGAGCACTGGCTGGCTGGTACATTCTTTTGCCCCCAACCCACAGAAAACCAATCGACATCGTAAATTTCTTGCTTCGCATTTGTTTAAGGTGCGTGGCTGAAACTTCTTCACTACGCATTAGATAAAATTTGTATTAATTCACTAATGCACTCAATATGTAAACCACGTCTCTTGTCTATCTTTGACCATAATCCTCCCTTTGAGAAACCCTACCTAAAATATACTTAAATGAACCTATCACTATTACCAAGGACGCAAACCCCCTTTAACCACTTCGATTCACACCAAAATCAAGCTAGCCCTTCCGCAAAATCACTAAATTGAATTCCACGCCTCGAGAACCATCTGCCCTTACTCTCTCATTTACAAAATGTCCGTATAAATTAAGTGAAAACACCCTTAACGAAAGTGTATCACCAGGAGAGATCTCAATTTCTTCGAATTATGTAAACACAGCATACATATAAATATAAGCTATGTTTTTTGTCACCTTAATAAAATAAAATTCCTGTGGGCTACCCTTCTCTACACCTTACGACCGCATACAGTTCAAGCTTATGATCCTAATGGTGACACAAGAAAAAAAACTGAATCGTTTTTCATGCCATACAAAACTTTACACATCTCCTTCCACTCCTTCTACACCTCGGGGGCACTTTTCGAAACGATAGATAGCTACGTAGTCTTATCACGTCCTTAAACATAACAAAAACAGATCATCCAGGCAGAAAAAGGGACTATCACCTGCTTAGTATAACAATAATCTTTGAGAATCACCCCCGCCAGTCTTATTCTACCCTAGCAAGCAAAGAGAGATATCCTTGCTACGCTTTTGATACATATTTATCCTTTTTCTTGCGCTCTCTCCCATACTCTATATTTCGAAATTATGGTAAAACAAAACCTCGCTCCAACCAAGCAGAACGAAGTGTTAAGGAACCAATAGCAAGGACGTGCTCCGCACAACTTGAACTAGAACGAAACGAAATTCAATTTAACGGACAGTCTAAAGCCTTTTTACTCCTGACGATTCCTATCCGGAGATATGGAAACGATATCCTTGCTGGGATTATCTACCGATGGTAAAAAAAAGGATCCAGGACCGACATTAATATCATAAATAAGACTGTACAAGAAGGCGAGACACTTATCTAATTTTATTTTGCCTGGATGTTCTGATGAAGAAGGCTCCCAGCCTGCATAATGTACCCAATGATTTTCAAGCATTTTCAAGGATTCCATAAGAGACGACCACGACGACAAACAATACAAAGCAGAAGAATACCAATAAAAAGGACACTCTGCAACCAGCATACCACGGCTTGGTATTGTACAAATGTACTTACACTTTAAGGACTTAGTTCTTGGAAATTTATGTTAATGTTATGTCTTTGCCTATGACATCCCCTACTACTGCAAAATGTCTTCCCAGGATGCGCCTTTTCATCCCTGAAGTACTTACTAATAGCGACACCCCAGGCGAGCGGCTTATTTATTTATTTTTTTTTTCTTGCGGAAATAGCAAATAACGCGAAACATGAAAGTTGATATTGGTTTCCTGGCCTGGAATGCGCCTTATCGTTCTACTGCTTTTTTCCCGGATAAGGTTTTTTTTTGTAAGCTTCTACCGTTTTCTATCATTGTCAACGCTAAGAACATCCTTCACGAAGCATATCCTCATCAAGGCGCACTTCAGTTTACGAAGATATCCTTATAATACAGCTTCGCTTTAAGGAAGGCTCGGTAATGGAGGTAGTTTTAGGAGAATCCCCTTGGCGTTCATTCGATTATCGTTTGAATAGACACCCGTCGCCAATTTGCATATTACGAGTGTAAACTTGTTTATAGGATATCCCTGTTGTTGAGGACCTGCCGCGTAAAAATTTTATACGAAAATCTGCACTTGATTGAAAGCAATTTCAAAGATATATTACTGAAAATTCCAGGCCACGTTTAATCAAGCGGAGAAGTATATCTTGTTCGCTTTCTTGGTTCAGATTAAATGTTGTTTTTCGAGATAACAGATTCAAAAGTGCAGTGCTTATGTTCAAGGATACCTGCACGAAAATCTTTTTGTACGAAGGTTTTATATCCTTCAATAGCGCTGTAGCATGAGTCGAGTTTGATAAGTTGGTAAACTATGAATTTAGGTGTTTCGATATAATATCATGGTAATTGGGCCCAAATTTATGTGACCATTGTTGGGTTTATCAAGTTACTTCTCGCCTGACGTTCGACACAATCGTATGCCCCCACGCCTCATCTTCATTGTCAATGGCGCGGCAGCCCAAATCGGGCCCTGGCCTCCTGAAGTCGTCGCCTCCAATCGTCTCAATCCAAAGACCGCGTTCGCCAGCTGCTAATTATACTCTAGATGAAATCCGAGAGTATTATAAGTTTGTCACAAAGTTTGTAACGCTAAGAAATAAGGCTCGGAGAAAAAAATGAATGATACAGAAGTTAATATTATCACTCAAAAATCTCAAAACCGGATGACCGTCCGTCCGTCCGTCCGTGTCCTCTCTAGCTTGAGAACGCGTTGAGCTAGAAAGTTCAAATTTTGTATATGTCGCTTTCAACAAAAAAGTAAGGTCAAGTTCGTGAACGGGCCAAATCGCTCCACCCCTTCTACACCCTCCCATAGAAAATGACACAATTTCGCAATTTCACAATAAATGGATTTCCCCAAAAAATATAAATGATATTGATCTGAAATTTGGAATATAATACTTTTATGATGATATAAATCTACTGTATAAAAGGTATTGGAGTCCTCCTCTTCCTTCCACCACCTCCCATACAAACTGCACTTTTTCATGAAATGCTCTAAGCCAATTTACTCAGTGCATATGATACTTATCGAGCTGAAATTGTGCACTAAATATTTAATTCGAATTAGTAGTAAGACTAAAAACATTAGACGATTTGCTGTAGTCCGTCTACCCCCTCCCATACAAAATGACACAATTTCGCAATTTCACAATAAACGGATTTGCCGGAAAAATATAAATGCTACTGATCTGAAATTTGGAATATAATACTTTTATGATGATATAAATCTACTGTAAAAAAGTTATTGGAGTCCTTCCCTTCCTTTCACCACCTCCCATACAAACTGCACTTTTTAATGAAATGCTCTGAGCCAATTTACTCAGCGCATATAATACTTATCGAGCTGAAATTGTACAGGAAATATTTAATTAGAATTAATAATAAGATTCAAAAAAAGTTAGACGATTACCTGTACCCCTTCTACACCCTCCCATACAAAATGACACAATTTTGCAATTTCGCTATAAACGGATTTGCTCAAAAAATATAAATGCTATTGATCTGAAATTTGGAATATAATACTTTTATGATGATATAAATCTACTGTATAAAAGTTATTGCAGTCATCCTCTTCCTTCCACCACCTCCCATACAAACTGCACTTTTTCATGAAAGGCTCTAAACCAATTTACTCAGTGCGTATAAAATTGATCGAGCTGAAATTGTGCACGAAATATTTTTTTAAAATTGTTAGTAAGACCGAAAAAAATTAGATGATTACATTCACTCCTTCTACCCCCTCCCATACAACCTGACACAATTTCACAACTTTATAAAAGGTCGATTTTCCTGAAAAGTATGAATGCTACTGATTTGCAATTTAAAACATGTCAAAAGCATGATATGTTTATTTCTGGAAAGTCTCGCCCCTCCTTCTGTCACCTCCCATACAAACTGCACTATTTCACTACATCCAACACACTAATTTTCTTAGTACCTATCAAATCTTTAAGTCCTAAATTTTATATAAAACATTTTGATAGCAACCTTAGCGTCTTGTGAAAAATTTAGTTCAATGTCGTCACCCCCTCTACCACTTCCCCTATAAAATTTCTTAAGATCCGAAAATTCCTCTTTCATCTAGAGTATCGCACGTACTCCTGTTATGTTTATACTCTAGATGAAATCTGAGAGTATTATAAGTTTGCCACAAAGTTTGTAACGCCAAGAAATAAGGCTCGGAGAAAAAAATGAATGATACAGAAGTTCATATAATCACTCAAGAAATCTCAAAACCGGATGTCCGTCCGTCCGTCTGTCTGTCTGTCCGTCTGTCCGTCCGTGTCCTCTCTAGCTTGAGGACGCGTTGAGCTAGAAAGTTCAAATTTTGTGTACGTCGTTTTTAACAAAAAAGTAAGGTCAAGTTCGTGAACGAGCCAAGTCGCTCCACCCCTCGCTCCACTGTCGCAATCTGACAATAAACGGATTTCCTTGAAAAGTACAATTGACATTGATCTGAAATTTGGAATGTAATACTTTTATGATGATTCCAATCTACTCTATAAAAATAATTTGTGTCTTCCCCCTCCTTCCACCACCTCCCATACAAACTGCACTTTTTTGTGAAATGCTCTAAACCAATTTACTCAGTGCGTATAATAGTTATCAAGCTGAAATTGTGTACAAAATATTTATTTAAAATTATTATTAAGACCAAAAAAATGAGACGATTAGCTGTACCCCTTCCACCCCCTCCCATACAAAATGACACAATTTCGTAATTTCACAATAAACAGATTTGCTCGAAAAATATAAATGCTATTGATCTGAAATTTGGAATATATTACTTTTATGATAATATAAATCTACTGTGCAAATATTATTTGAGTCCTCCCCTTCCTTCCACCACCTCCCATACAAACTGCACTTTTTCATGAAATGCTCTAAGCCAATTTACTCAGTGCGTATAAAATTGCCCGAGCTGAAATTGTGCACTAAATATTTATTTAGAGTTATTAGTAAAACCAAAAAAAAAATTAGGCGATTAGCTTTACCCCCTCCACCCCTCCCATACAAAATGACACAATTTCACAACTTTATAAAAAGTAGATTTTCATGAAAAGTATGAATACTACTGATCTGCAATTTAAGACATGTCAAAAGCATGATATTTATAGTTATTTCTGAAAAGTCATTAAAAACTCGCCCCTCCTTCTATCACCTCCCATACAAACTGCACTACTTCACTACATCCAATACACTTATTTTCTCAGTACCTATTAAATTTTTAAATCCTAAATTTTGTATAAAACATTTTAATAGCATCATGTGAAAAAATTAGTTCAATGTCGTCACCCCCTCTACCACTTCCCCTACAAAATTTCTTAAAATACAAAAATTTCTCTTTCATCTAGAGTATCGCACGATTGAGCTTTATGCCCAATCGTACTCCTGTTATGTTTTTTAAAATGGCTTTGCTGTCTTCATCAACCGAGTATTCCCATCGGTTGCGTGGTTTGCCTACTAGCCGGTTACCACTCGCTTTGCCTTTAAGAGCACGTTTGGGGATTCTTCTGTCTACCATTCGCTCTACATGGCTAGCCCACTGCATTTTACATAGCTTGATAAACGTTGCCTACGAGTCGCGAATGTTGGACGACTCACCAGAGTTGGTTAGCTGACAATTAAGCAAACAATGCAATTAAGCAGCCGCGGACGAGACAAATGCACTTTACACCACACAAAAACTCTGGAGTGTACGTACTGACCGGGGGAAGTACATATACCTGGGTGTTAAATGCCGAAAATAATGGATCCATTTAGATATAGGACGCCCTTTGAGAGTAGAACCTGGCACAGTAGACAACTTCACTAGCTATTCGTGTGAGCCAAATAAGTTTAGTAATAAGAAAACATAAACCAACACTTCCAAAAAAAATGGCTGAAGATCACAAAAGAATCTCTTCTTCAAGTACACCTCTTGGATATAGACAGTCGCTGAAGTTAATATTGAACTCCTTCTAAAATAAGACGCTTGACGACCCATAACATCCTACAGCACCCAAGACATCCCTATGACAAAGTTCCGCCTGAGAGAATGCAGAGCAAAGATGGAACCAGTCGGCATGAAACATCCACTTCGGTGTGGAGTTAGCAGCGAGGTACCAGATACTACCTCCGGTTTTCCAAAGAAGGACATGAGCTGTCAAAAGCGCGGGAGCTTCATAAGAAGCCTAGTCCCTCTGCCTCAGCGTAAAAGGCAAGGAAACACTCCTGAATATGCAGCAGAGTAGCGCCCGATCCCTATAAGGAAGAAAGGGCAAGGCACCAAAAACCAGAGCTCTCAAACCAAGAAATGAGCAACTCCAACTGCTGAGCTCATTTTTAAAGCTATTTTAAGCGGAAGCAGCAATGTCAACCCGTAATTATAATTTATTCGCTTCAAGCCGAGTTACATGTTAATCGACTGCGAGGATAGCAACACGTTAAAATGGCTAAGATGAACGATAAAACCTTAACATGTCATAGCCTTTTTCTTCCCAAGAATGAGGGCATGGGCGCTGAAAAAATATCAAGTACTTAGAAAGGCAGATGAAGCACACTGCAAAATGGAAAATCGTGGGCGTGGAATACAGGTGAATAGGACTTGTTGTATGTTGGGGGGAGGAAAGACCCAACGTACATTTTTGTAAGGGAAACTCCTCCACCGCGGCTGTAAACAGCTTAATTGATGCGGGGAAAAGGGATTGCTTACAAGCAATTAATAACAAGTCGGCATAAGCTGACGCTAAACAATCGGTATAAGTCAGTAACCAGCACAAGCCAGGTGTTACTGGCGGTATTGACCCTGAAAGCGGCGCCATGAATGGATTGCATTGCAAGTATTGTCGTTGCTACACAACAGATTCCTATCGGAGGCAATATATCGCCTCAGTTTCCGATTCGCTCGGATCGGCTTCCGACCAAAAGACCGGCGGAGAAAAGATGAACCTCAATCGAGCCATTAGCCACTCTAGTAGCAGACCCCAGTAACCCAGCTTTCTCCACTATCTAAAGAAATTGGAGTAATTCAAGGGAATTGCCCCATGCCAAGGCTACCTCAGCTATCTTCTGCAAGAGATTCATTAAGGAAAAACTGGGATTAGCATAATGAAATGAATCACGTGTAAGAAATTATAAAATCAAAAAATCTGAGAATGTGTATCTTAGTTAGACAGAACATTAAATTTCACTCTCTTACGGAACTCTTAACTAAGAACTTAGTGGCAGTAGCTGGCCAAGTCCCCTCAGATAGAGTTCATCAGAAGGCTTTGATCACCTCCGCTTACTTTCCTGCAGACAACAATGCAGCTCCAAATGTGAAATTAAGGGAATTAGTGGTATGAAGAAAAGAACGTAACAAACAGCTCCACAGAAAATGGCCAAGTCCAGATACTATTACAAGAGGTGAGTACTTATCAGAGTTTTTTATGTGAACAGAATGCGTTATCTGCAATGGAAATTAAGTCGCGTTTGTAAACAGAGCAAGCCAGGAGGTTCTTTATCTGGCTATCAAGGATTAGCTGGGCAGCACGAAATAGGACAGAAATAGTTTTCTTGCACAAGGCACGATCCTGATCATCGGCTTTTAGTTGTCACCAGGGCTTGTTGATTGCTCTGGCCTAATGGTCAACTGCTCGCTTCCATTGTCGACGCTACATGGTCGACGAAGTCTACGACTTCCTTGATGATTGTTTTCCAGAGCTTGCTTGGCGATGTTTCATTCTGATTTTCTCAAAGTGTAACCACTACCACTTCCACCTTTGAATCTCAGTAACTAATTTAGTCTGCCCAGTTGTTGGAAACCACATCTGGCCAAAATAGCCCTAAGATGCGTCAGATGCATTGGTTTATCAAAATTTACAGTTTCATGATAAGCCTAACGATCGCTTTTTATGTAATAGAACCATGTAATAACTCATCATCATCAATGGCGCTACAGCCCAAGTCGAGGCCTCACCTCCAATATGCTTCGTCTCCAATTTTCTCGTTCGAATGACCACGTCCTCCATGTTAAAAGTTTCAGAAGCGATTTGCTATCTCCGTCGGTTGAATCCTCCCAGCTTTTTCGTGGCTTTCCAACTGGCCTTTCTTTTTTGTACATATAGGTATATTCGTCTGTCCTCTGCTGTACGTAACCAGCCCATTGTAGCTTATGAAGTTTGACGAGAGAAGAGACTTCTGGGTCAAAAACGGTATACAATTCATCATTGAATCGCACTCTCCATTCGCCTTGTTCTCTCATCGGTCCGAGGATACGTCTCGAAGGCATTGAAAATTTTTTCGCATGCCTGTATTAACGTCCACGTTTCACTGCCATAGCAGCGTACAGGTCTTACTATGCTTTTGTAGATTCGGAGTATCGTTTTTCTACAATTCCTTAGCATTTATTATTGAAAAAACCACGTAGTATGTCGTATTTGCTACTCGGTTTAATACATGCGTCACACACTCGTAGCTTCGTGCAAACCTCTAGAAAAGGGAAAGAATACCGAAGGCCTATGAGCTTTATTTATTCGAGTATCGATATTCTTTTCGACTCCGCCGGCCATGCTGAAAATGCTTCCAAGGTAACAAAAGTCTTGCACCTCTCCCAAATCTTGTCTGTTAAGAACAATCGGTGCGCTTTTGTTCGAAACCATGTGCATGTACTTAGTTTTGAGCACATTAATTTTCAGTCCTGCCTCTTTGCATTAAGAAAACATCGAGCGAATATATGACTGTAAGCCCAAACGGTTATGTGCAAGCAAACACACGTCATCAGCATATTCAAGGTAACTTATGACGTTAAACAGTCCCCACTGGCGACCTTTATCTTCCCCACCTTCCTGCGCATCTTTCTAGAAGTCATTTATTATCACCAAAAACAGAGCTGGTTCGACACCGGTTCGCTTAAAAAATATCTCAGACAGCTCTCCTCGATGTAAAACTCGGCACCTTGCACCTTTGTCGGATTCTTTAATCATAGCTATGATATTATCTATGTAGAATATCTCTCCTACGCAAATCATTCCATATATAACCTCGCATAATGCTATCGAAAGTATTCTAGAAGTCCACAAGCATAAGACCCAGTTTCGAACCCATTTTTGTTGACTGCACACCAAATTTATCCGTAGGAAATTTGTACAAGACGACCCTTTACGGAACGTAGCCTGATAAACACAATCCCAAAGGTCGCTCTTCATCCGGATTTTCACAATAACGCCCTCCTTTTATTCACCCGTATATTTTTCATTATTTCACACCTCAGTAAAGGGAGCTTATCAGCTGTTAATTCTGGATCCGCTTGGTGGAATTCGGTTAGTAGTCCGTCTGTACTTAGGGCTTTCTTGCACGCCATTGACCGAATGGTGGAATCTATTACTTTCTTATCTGCAGGGCTCTAGTCGTAAGTCCAGCAGAGGGTATATGCTGTTACGAGGCTAGAGTAGTCACCAGTGACCGATGTTGCTAAATTTATAAAATTAATCTAATTATTCTACGCAAAAATTTCTTATAGAGCTATTGAGATAAGCTCGAAGTGCTGTGTATAAAAAGGGCGAGCATTCGTGAAAGCAGTAAGTTGTGAGTTGATATTTGGACGGGAGAGTCGAAAGTGGAAAGCGAATGGGGGAGTCGGTAGGCGAATGTGAATAACGGGCAGGAGTAAGTACCCAACAAGCGGAGTTCAGTATGCGAGTAAGTTCTATGACCGATATGGGGAGTAAGTCATGTGATCGAAAAGCGGAATTCAGTAAGCGAATAGGTTGTGTGATTGACTATGAAGAATAACAGAGTCAAGATCAGGTCATCACGTAGTGAAGTTTATGAGTTAGTCGATGGGGAAGTCGAAAGACACAGTCGATGTTTAGAAGGCGATAGAGTTGGAATTGAAGACGAAGCACGCCAAAGCGAATATTAAAGCGATAAAGAGTGACCAAAAAGTGTAAAGTTAATTTTAAAAGCTATAAATAATGTTTGCGGTTACTTTAATTTTAAAGAAAACTAGTCTCCTCTTTACTTGAAATCCAGCTACCTCTTGTGCACTTCACTCACCTTATAAATAAAAAAAAAATACTTATTTTAAGTAAATATTTTCCATGGATTTTCATTACTACAACTTTTTTCCACTTTTCTTGGATACTTTCAATGTTGTGTCATTTGGAGATCGGTGCTCTCTTAGACACGATCAGACGTATTTTTATACTCTAGATGAAATCTGAGAGCATATTAGGTTTGCCTTACCGTTTGTAACGCTTTAGTGCAGCTTGTAGGCAGCCCCACTCGTCTACCTGACATTGCAGGCCAGTCTCCAAATTTGCTTGACCTCTTTTTAACCATCCACCCACTAAAGTTTGAGGTCTCGTTATTGGCTCCAGTAGGAACATCTGACCATTTTATGATTCGAGCACAGTTTCCTATCACAGCAGCAAATCCACCGACTACATAGACACCAAGTAGAACGGTATGGCACTATAAGAATGCTAATTGGGAAGATCTTAATTCATTCTACCGTGCTTTTGATTGGAGGCTGTGCTTTGAGTCCGGTAATTGTGATACCATCTCGCAACTTGTGACCGAAACAATCTTAGAAGGCATGAGGCTTTATATTCCATGCAACCTCAAAAGGGTCAGACCTGCAAATGATTCATGGTTTAACAATGAGTGCCTCGAACCAATTAGAGCCAAAAAGCAGTCTTTTGCTACCTTTCGCAATAATCCGACGTTAGAAACCAAGGACTCATTAAAGGTGGCAAGAAATGCCTGCAATAAACTATTAAAGCGAGCTAAATTCGAACATGATCGGAAACGCCGACTTAAGATCATTGACAATCCCAAAAACTTAAGATCTTTCTGGTCATTTGTGAAATCGGTCAACCAGAATTCCAGCACATCTTCAACACCTCCTCTTCTTGATGGTGACCGAACCGTTGTTAATCCTGTTGAAAAAGCAAACCTCTTGGCAGCAAACTTCGCTAGAAACTCGAAGCTTTCACATTCAAGTCAGAGTCCTCCGTACTTACGGGACTCTGGTTTCTATCTGCCACCTCTTCGTTTTCGAACTTGGGTTATTTCCAGGATCCTGCAAGAGGTCAATATTCACAAGTTTGCTGGGCCTGATGGCATGCCCCCCATTGTCCTTAAAAACTGCGCTTCCTCTCTAGCTAGACCTCTTCGTAATCTCTACCGTCTTTCGTACTCTTCAGGGTGCTTTCCTAAGATCTGGAAGGTCGCGAATGTTCAGCCAATTCCAAAGAAAGGAAGCAAAGCGAACCCCGCCAATTACCGTTCCATAGCCATTACCTCAGTGCTTTCAAAGGTAATGGAAACTGCTGTCAACCGCAGGATAGTCAACTTTCTTGTGGAGAAAAATCTCATTCATGATCGCCAATATGGATTTCACTCGGGTCGCTCTACAGGCGATCTCCTGATCTATCTTACCGAGCGTTGGAATTCCTGCATCCACAAATTTGGTGAAGGTCAAGTTCTTGCTCTTGACATAGCCAAAGCGTTTGACAGAGTTTGGCACAAATGCCTCCTAGCCAAGCTAAAGGCCTTTGGTTTTAACACTTTATTTCTTCAATGGGTTGAGAGTTTCCTCTCCGAGCGCTCTATTCGAGTCGTACTAGACGGAGTAACTTCTGCACCCTTTCCTATTGACTCCGGTGTCCCTCAGGGCTCAGTTTTATCTCTCACACTCTTTTTAGTCTTCATAAATGACCTTCTGTCGTATACTCTCAATCCTATTCACTGTTTCGCAGATGACAGCACTTTAGATAACACCTACCAATTCGACTCTCCCGCGGACGCTCGTCCGATATCGGTGGCCTCTTGTCGTAATGAGTCGATACAGTCATTGAACTCTGACCTCAGTTTAATCCTTGAATGGGGCAGGAACAACAGAGTAGAGTTTAATGCCTAAAAAACGCAGTCCTGTCATCTATCTCTTAAACATAACGTTCCGACGTCGGTCACTAATATGTCCTTGAATGGCATACAGACTCCACCTTCTGCAGATTTTACATTACTAGGTGTAAAACTTAACAATCGCCTAGATTGGAGCCAACACATTTGCGAAGTCGCTCTTGATGCTTCGAAACGCCTAGGTATTCTGCAGAAGTGTAAGAAATACTTCTCTGCCACCGAACTAGCTAACCATCTATAAGGCTTATATCTGACCACGTCTGGAGTACAACTCGCATGTTTGGGCTGGGGCCCCAAAATCACATCTGGCCCTTCTTGACCGTATCCAGAAATATGCATTCCGATTAATTGGAGATGAAGCTATGTCGGCCTCAATTGACTCCCTCGAGCATCGTCGAAATATCGGTGCACTCTGCATTTACTATAGATACTTCCATGGTAAATGCAGCAAGGAACTAAAAGCCCTTATACCACCTACATTCAATGCCCCCCAAAATACTCGCCAAGCTGCATACTCACACGAGTACACCGTGAAGCCCTTGCCGTGAAGAACAGTGAAGCTTAGGCAGTCCTTCATCCCTCGGACGACAGTGTTGTGGAACTCATTACCAGGCAATCTCTTTCCGACAGGATTCAACCTCCAGCAATTTAAGAACAACGTTCACCGCCACTTCAAAATATCCCCTCCTGTGTTTCCCCACTAACTTTCCTCTATCCACTTGTTTCCCCGTACCCGTGTCGACTTAACTGTGCATCGCGCATTAAAGGGTGACCCCCTAAGTTATTTTCGACGGCCGTAAAAAAAAAAAAAAAATAATGCTCGCACAAAGCCGCCAAGGGTACAGCAAAATTTGTTGCCGCTCAAGAACCGCGATTCCAAATGACCGTCTGTACGTCTGTCTGTCTGTCCATCTGTTTACAACATAACTCTCGAAAACTTTAAGCTATCGTGCTAAAATTTGTTGTGTGTCATTTTTAGCAAGAAAGAAACTTTAAGTTCGTGAACGGGCTACATCCCCACTCCTTCTACCAAATTCCATACAAATTTCATGAAATTTCAAAATTTTAAGAAATTGATTTGTTGCCGCTCAAGAACTACGATTCCGAGTGACCGTCTGTCCGTCTGTCTATCTGTGTTTACAACAAAACTCTCGAAAACTTTAAGCTATCGTGCTAAAATTTGTTTTGTATCATTTTTAGCAGAAAAGAAACTTTAGTGGTTTAGTGAATCTTTTCACAGTGCATTTCGAATTGAAAGAAAAGAATTTCCGGATTCTACACTGTTACGCTTTATTATTCGTGACGTTTCGGTCTTTGCTGAGTTTGATAAAGGTCTCAGCATGGACCGAAACGTCACGAATAATAAAGCGTAACAGTGTAGAATCCGAAAAATCTTTTCTCTCAAGAAACTTTAGGTTCGTGAACGGGCTACATCCCCACTCCCTCTACCCCCTCCCATACAAATTTCATGAAATTATAAAATTTTAAGAAATTGATTTCTCTTCGAAACTATTTAAACTATCGGCTTGAAACTGTGGTCAAAATATAAAAATGCAAAAATCATTAATACCACAAAACATTGATATAATCCCCTTACTCCTCCCCCCCCTACACCTCCCATACAATTGCACAATTTTCAAAAATATATTTATTCGATTTTCATTGAAACTAGCAAAGCTGAAAAGACGAATTTTTGCCACAATTAATTTTATTATGATTTCAATCTGTTTTGAAAAAATTATCAACTCCTGCTGGCCTCTCCCATACAAATTTCACGAAAATTCAAAATTTCAATTAAACTAATTTTCTTCGAAACTGCCAAAACTATCAATTTAACGTTTTGTGGAAAATCTAATAACAGAAATATCAATGACGACGAAAAAATTTTGATTTGATCCGTATGCTCCTTCTACCCCCTCCCATACAAATGCATAATTTTGGTAAATGCATTAAATCGAATTCCATTAAAACTAGAAAAATTATAAATTTAAAATTTTGCAAGAATTTGTTCCGTATTACTTGTAATAAATTCAAAAAAAAATATCAGCTTCGCTTCACTTCTTGTACCCCTTCCCATACAAATATCTGTCTTAAAAATCCATTCAAACATATGAGAGCTATCGACTTTGAAATTGAAACAAAGCATCGTGGTAAGGATGTTGATAAACAATATCTAAATCATCTAAGACGCTCCACTTCCTCAGCCACCTCCCATACAAACGCCCCAAATTTCATTAAAACTATGTCCAATGTCTTTGAAAATAATAGAAACTACTAACTTCAAGTTCAGCATGAAACATTTTGTATACTACGTTCGGTGTTATATACAAAAATTACAAAGCTCCCCTCTCTGCTTCTACCACCTCCCATACAAAAGCCACTATTCACTATTCACTATTCACTATTCGAAAGAATTTAGGATGACATACCTGTTTCCCGGTACATTAAACTCTCTCCCATTTCATCTAGAGTATCATATGATTGGGCGTAAAGCTGTTTCTGGTTAAAACTGATCTACTGGTGGTCCGTTTAAATTCAAAAACATAAAGCTTGATAGATTTGATATGAGCATACAGCGTATACCCCGCATACCCTTTAATAAGAGCATACAGCGTATACCCCGCATACCCTAGGACGAGATCGTCCCTAATAGAGAATTACCGTAGGTAGATGCTTGGCAATTGTGATGTCTCTAGAATATCTTCCTCTGACAAGATGTTTAAAATATCAGAGAAGTTTTCCTTGCATCGCGTACAACTGGTGTTCACTCGTATTAAGGACTTAATTATTTAACCATTTTATTAAGTTTCAAAATTCTTCGAGCACAATACTTAAATATCTGAAGAGTGCAAAAGAAGTTTTGAAGAAATCAACCAATTCCAGGGTACTACACAGTTTCCATAATAAATTTAATTTCTTTCTTTTTTTCAAATCCAAAACACCTTGTTACATAATTAAAATATGTCTTTCTATACATTCATAATAATCTCAACACGAAGATTTTTTTTTTGCCGACAAAACATCCCGAACATCATCATCCCAATTTTACAACATTTTCTTGCAGCATCTAAATCTAATTTTTCCCTATCTTGTAGAAAAGAAATAACGAAGAAGATACGTCCTTTTTTGAAATAATATCCTTACGATAGGGTGTTGATGCTTGGCTACCATTTATCTTTTTCAGTTCGTGCAAAGAATTTTTGATGTATATCTAGTCTGTGGATTGGTATTGCCAATACTCAAAGGACTCAAAAGAAAACTTGTGCCATCACAAAATGGAAAACGAAAAGGAGCTGATACAAGAAGCTTTAAGAAGTGAACATGTGGATGGAAGTAACGATGAAATTAATAATGGTACCTTCATTAGTTACATATCTGTTTTTTTTCATAACATTCTGAGATTATTTGCTATATAATATTAGTGCTTTAGGAGGGCGAAGTGTATGTGTATTGAAAACTATATAAGGAGCAAAGTTATTTACGCTTGAAGGATACTGGACTGTTCTTAGTGTCTTATTGGAAGCAATACCACGTGTGAGATTACGTACGTGATCAGAATTACTTGATGTATATTTATGTAGCGTGCTTTATTATTTCTTAAATATTTACTTTTGTATTTAATAAAGTGATGCAGATTGGTTTATTACGGTCTGCGAAGTTGGAAAGAAAGAGTAAATTGTATTTTGTTCAATTCAACTAAATTTTAGTTTCATCAAATGAACTGTTCTTCTTGAAAACATTCTTCAGCGATACAAAAGAGATTTTTTTCCTACATATGTTAAGATAATAGTATGCTTGCGCCTCTGTTTGATTTAAAAGATTTTTATTATATTACATAATAAATAGACAATTGATGAGAAATCGAAATAGTTTAATGTTCTCGAAATGATTATACTTACTAAATTTGTTCTGTTCTTTCTACCCTCATCGACTATCTCACACTAGCAGTAGGATACACTGGAAAAATGGAATCAACTTCGATTTGTATTTCATATAAATGATTGCCTATTTTTATTTAAAAAAATCTGCAAAAGTACAAAAGGTGTGCAAATTTACCTTCCTTGAAATGCAATTTATTTTCTCCAGTTCCATTTAAAAAAAAAACTTCTTCGACGAAACTTCTAGTCGCGATGAAAACTTTCTCACCATCTGGTATAAGTATAACCAATCGTTTAGAAAAAACGTGAAAGCCATTAATTTTGTACACACTATCCTCAAAGATGTGTTTTTCCTTATCGAACCGCATTTTCATCCTTCATTCGTTTGTATAGTAAGTAGGAAAAAAATTTCAGAACGGTTTGACATGGAAAACTAATGGTTTTTGGTTCGGAATCGAACACAAGAAAAAGCAGAATCTACGTCTTTTAAATGATGACAAATAGTAAACTAGTCTTCAATAAGATTCTTGGAGCAAGGACTCTAGTTGAAAAGCCCTCAAGAGTAAAATCTATCACGTAACTATCGAACAGCAATCAATTCTTGCTACTTGTTCGGGCTTTCCAAACATTGGGGCTTGCAATGTACATACTTTAAAGGGTGATGTTTTTTCTCGAGATGATGTATCGCTTAAATTGTATTTCTTTTCAAAAGAAAGATTTTTTTTCTTAAATTCTTGGCGAAGTGTTCAGTAAAACATAATGGAATTATGATTGAACGTATAGCCCAATCATGTGATACTCTAGATCAAATGGGAAAGAGATTAATGTACCGAAAAATCTGTCATCTCAAATTTTTTCGAATTCTGAATAGTGGCTTTCGTGTACCACCTCCAGTACAAGCAGAGGGTGGAGGTATCTAATTACTTTATTATTTTAATAATAAAGTATTGTGATCGACGCAGAAAAAAAAAATTTTCTACCCTGAAATTTTGTTTTTTCGCGTTTCATGATTATAGTAGCCGAGTTACATATACATTTGGTAATGCAACCCCTAATAAACATACGTACCAAGAGTGGTATATTTTCATATGATTTGGGTCGATCTGCATGGCATCTCAGTTAGGGTGTAGCCTAGTGGGTAGCGTGTTGGTCTTGTAATGCGAAGGTCGTGAGTTCAAATCCCGGTCGACGCAATATATAATTCCAGCACATTGCCTGCTTGGATATACCTTGGTCACCTCAATCTACGAAAATAAAAAATTCGTAGATAGAGGGTTGTGCGAAGGGCTAACAACCCTTCCACAATAAGTAATGAGAAATGTTAAGGAACTTGAATGTCAGGAGGCCAAGGTCCGATTTGGGCTGTAGCGCCATTGTAGTAGTGTAGTGCATGGCATGTCGACACCCCTATAAAACAATAAAACAAGGGAAATGCAAACCGTTGCCTATTCGCACCTCAATAGATATAGATATACATCTCACCTGGAATAACAAATATTAATTTGGGTTATTCTCACAATCTTAGAGTTTTAGGAAGACCCTTTCTGTAGGATAAGATTCTCGGATAATTAAAAACCTTATCCTGTTGGTACATAAGAAATCATTCATTATTTTTAGTCACTCCGTGTTCGACATTAAGAGAGAAAACACATTCATTTTTAAACCTGAAAATCAGTAGTTTTATTTTTTTCACCCTTCACGTTTGAAAGGAAAGTTTTCTGCCTAAATACATAAACTGCCAACAACAGTTCACCGCGAGGTCTTAACGCGAACTGACATGCGGCGCTCGCTTCTGCGTTTCTCTCTGTTCGAGTGAGAGTTATTAAGGTTTGCTTCGCTTTTGAAGGAGCTACGCGATTAAGACAGTGAAAAGGCCCTAAACAGGTCAATTGATTTTCGATTGGAAGGTAAAGCAGAATAAATTAAATCAAAAACAGTAATAAAACCAAAACCACGTGTGGCAATCTGTCAAAAAACAATAACAATAAAGACCTTTTTCTTCCGTGATCATTGCTCGGCCAAACAAATAAAGTTCAACTATAAAATGGGGGCAAGCCCCCGTATCAAAACTATTTCGCCGCCCTTGGAGATTACCCTCAGGACGGTAGTCTAAGGAAATCTTTAAAGGAAAAACATCGCAGATGAATATCCTGACCTACTCAACAGCTTTAGAATGATATGTAATAAATTCATTCACACCTAATCGAACTTATTAACTATCTCTACGATCATCCTATTTGTCCCACAATAAAACTCTCGCATTTTCCTTATCTCGCTTCGAAATTTTTCAATGTCAATTTCACTACAGCTCGTATTTCTACTACGAGCTAGATTTCTCTTTTTGTTCAAACGTAAACGGCACTGATCTGCCTCAATCTTTATGTTTAACTAGCAAACGCCCGCAACTTCGTCCGCGTAAAAATAGTAATAATAAGCAATTTTTGAGAGTGTAGTTAGTAATACATTATGTGGGATATATAATCTGCTTACTTTAATGGCTCTTTGAAGAAAATGGTTTGTATATTGTTGGGATCAGAACCATAAATTATTAAGAATGAAAGCATGATACTCCCATTTTTATGGGACAGGCTCGTGATCAAATCAAACCCGTGATTCGAGATCAAATACGTGTTGAAAAGCGTTGAGGACATGTGAATAATTGTAGCTGGTGTTATTCAAAAAAAAAAAATAACATTAAGCTTAAAAACATAACAGGACTGCGATTGTGCGTAAAGTCCAATCATACGATACTATGTATAGATGAAATCGAAATTTTTGCGGTGTTAAGAAATTTTGTATGGGGAGTGGTAGAAGGGGTGACAGCACTGAACTAATTTGTTTCACATCATGCTAGAGTAGCTATAAAAATGTTTTTTAGCAAATTTAAGCTTCAAAAATTGAGTAGGTACTGAGAAACTTAGTGCATTGAATTTAATGAAATTGTGCAATTTGTATGGGAGGTGGTAGAAGGAGTGGGGGGTTTTTGGTGATTTTTCGAAAAACAACTATAACTATTGATATACTTTAAATTTCAGATCTGTATCATTCATACTTTTCAAAAAAATCGAATTATTGTATATTCGTGGAATGTGTCTCATTGTATGGGAGGGGGAAGAAGGAGTGAAGCTACTCGGTTAAATTTTTTCCCGACATTAATAATAATGCGAATTAAGGATTAAGTTCAAATTTTTACCACGATGAAATTTAAATGTACTGAGAAAATTCGTTTAGAGTATTTCATGAAAAAGTGCGGTTTATATGGGAGGTGGTGGAAGGAGAACAGGGTTTCTGGTGATTTTTTGAAAAACAACTATAATCATCATGCAATTGATATAATGTGCAAATTCTGGCCAGGACAAATCAATATTATCAACGAATAGTACGAGAAGCAATAGAAATTTCGAAGCATCCACAGAACTTCAACCGAGACACCGGATATAAGTTAGCAGCAGTTTGGCTACCTGCCTTAAAATTTGGTAAGAACAAAATCCGTACCCACAAATCCTTAACTAATTTAACTACCTGTTACTAAGTAATTAACCTTAATTACCCTTCCTTTAATAATTGTATTTTGTAATTGTCGATCAGTTTGATAAAGGTCTCAGCAGAGACCGAAACGTCACGAATAATAAAGCGTAACAGTGTAGAATCCGGAAATCTTTTCTTACATTTCGAAATGCACTGTGAAAACATTCACCAAACCATTCTTTAAATATGTTTACTCAAATTGTAATCCTACAAGCTATTATGCTGCGCATAACAAGAGATAGCGATTGCATTAAAGTCATATTTTGTTATAGGAACTATGTAAAGAAGTGAATTTATTTTCCTTTCCTTTATTAATAAGAATTCAAAAGTTCTTGAAAAATGTGTAATGCGCAGCATAATTATAATATTTAAGAGATCAGAAACCACAAATCCGGGCCATTCTTGTATCCCTTGTTTGCGGCTTAAGATATTTTATATTAGAATAAAGATCAAGAATTTTCCGAAAATTCTTTCTTTTAACCCCTGTTGCTCTGTTTCCCCAAAACGGTAGGACGGTACAAGCACCGAACTACTAACCATCGACAGAGGCAGATTTAGTATCTGACTATATTGTCTGGCGGCTGATCAAAAGAGGTCAGCCGCAATATAAATAATACCCATCACAATAATCCTGCATCCATATGCTAGGAGCACTATACACATCCCAGAATCCGAGCCGAACTTGCTGAACAAAATCGGGAAAAGTTTTTACCGGGAGAGAAAATCCCTACCGGAGGTTTGCAGGTCAGAATATATAAATATTAGCTGGGAAAAAGTTCCTGTAGAGGAATTTATATCCAACCCCATGCGCTGCCAGAAATGCCACACTCAAAATTGGTGCAAAAAGCAATCGAGGTGCCGTGAATGCTGTCAAGCAGAGGAACACGATAACTGCCAGGAGACCAAATGCATATATTGCCCATCAGACAATCACAAATTTTACGACACAAATTATCCAGCATTCCTCCAGTACAAGAACATGAACAAAATTGCTGATCACAGAATCGCTATCAAAGCTGCATGAGCTATGACTAGAAGCAGCCCCGAAGCTCTTACTATCTTACACACTTAACTCCGTTTAAATAAAGTTAGTTCTGCAGGACCAAACTCATTCAAATTTAATGAAAACGCCACCCTAAGCCCCCAAATTTCATCGTCCGGATCACCAAAACCAAAAAAAAAAAACACAAGCCCGCTCGAACTCACCCAAACTGCCCATACAAGATGCACGCTCAATTATTATCACATCAAGAAACCACGCTAAACGATGACATAACAGAACTCGACAACAACAACATCGGTAATCTTACGCACAAATCCCTTGACAAAAACATATACATGACCCACCACCTACCAACAGCCCAAACCAAAGCCCAACATACACATGAAAACCAATACTCCCCACGTCAACAAATCAGTAAAGAATTCCGTAAATTAGGTCCTGAAATTAAAAAAACTCTGTCGACACCAACTCAAATAGACAAAACGATAACTTTCTCTCAAACCACCGAGCCGAACCATTAATTACCCTACCACAGTTGCTAACTAATCATTGCCTTATCTAAAATCGTAATTTTACAATGGAATGTTCATGGTCATGTAAACAAAAATCATACTCTCGAACGTCTAGTCTCACTCTATTACCCCGACGTCATTGCCTTGCAGGAGATTAAAATTATCCGATCCTCCATCCCACTCCTCAAGCTTATAACTATAAATCCTTCCACTTCAGTCATCCCTATTCTAGCGCTCGAGGTGGTACTGGCTTCCTTGTCAAAACTACCATCCCAATTCTTCCTGCATCTGTCAACTCAACTTCCGAACTCCTTCACCAGACTATTACTGGTCCAACCCCCAATTTCGATGACCAACATTTATTGCGAAAGTGATACAATGCTCGATGGCTCCTCGCATATGTCCCATCCTGGCCAGACCTATGAGAATTTTATTAAAGATCGAGGCCTAGTGGTGCTGAATGATGTTTCACCCACTCATTTTAGTACCAGAAATACGATGACTGCAATAAATGTGCCACTCTCCTCTCCTGAACTCTCTCCCCTGTTCGAATGGCTGCTTCACCCTATTCAAGAAAGCAATAACAACCTCCCCATCTTTATTAGTACATTTTCACAACCACACTCAAAAAAACATATCCCTCGCTTCAGATAAAATCTAGCTAACTGGGAACTACTTGAGTGAAGAATTCAAATTCATTTCAGATAAATCCCATCAATCGACTAATCCTAATAAAGAGGCTGCCAAACTCAGAAAAAATTTTCGAACATCAGCCTCTAAATCGATTCCTTTTTCCCGTCCTAATCAATGCTTTTTCGAACAACCCCTCTCGTTCACGCCGCATTTGCCAAACTCACTCAATCAAAGAACGCTTGCTGGAAACAGTACAAGCGCTCTCCCTCATTTTGTTACCCCATCACCTATCGTAAATTTCAATCTTTTCTTCACCGTACATCGAAAATTCATTCCCTCCACACCTCATCCATAAAAAACTGCAGCTAAATACCAAGTCACTTCCTTCTCAACCTCTAGCTTACGATTGCCTCCAGGATCCATTCAGAATATCGGAGTTGAACTATCAACTCAACATTGCCAAGCACACGGCACCAAATACGAATGTTGAAGCTATCCTCTCCAATTTTTAAATCCAGGCTTCTCGCACTCAGTGTACTCCTATCCATCGACATTGAAAAGGTATTTGAAAGTGTACTTTTAATTCCTACTATCAAACAAGTGCACGCCTGGGGAATCCCCACCTTACTCTCCTCAACTCTTTTCTCTCGCGAGAAATCAAAGTGCAAGTCAATGGCTACTATTCCTATTCTCTCCCCTTCGACAACGGAGTTCCACAAGGATCTTCGATGTCGGTTGTTCTCTACAACACATGTGCCACCCTCCTTCTCCGACACATTTCCACCTCGCATGAAAACATAGATTTTGTCGGCATCTACACGGATAACTTTTACTTCTAAGCATCAGACGATCCCAGTGCCGTCCAAGGCAAGCTTTAGACCGTCCATAGATCAATGGACATCTGGGGCCCAGCGAATCGACGCAATCATTCCTCTCTCCAAAATAGAAGCCCTTCACCGTTGCCGCAAAGCTTCCTGCACCTCCCATTCCATTGATCTCTCGGACATGAGCGTACCCCTCCAAGCTATCCTGGATTGCTCATATAAACTTCCTCATCAACCGTCTTCAAATTATCCACAATATGGTCAAGATAATGTGCTCCAGAATGAAAGGCCCCCATGTAGATGTTGCATAACAACTCCCGAAGATCCTATCTGGAGGCGTTCTACAGCATTGTATCACCTCTTACTCATGGACTTCAAAAGAAAATAAGAATAAACTGAACGTTGCCATTAACAAATGCGACCGGAGCTCTTCGTTCAACTCTTATACCCTCCCTTCGCATAGAAGCACTATTTGCTTTCTGCGAACCCACCGCCCTTAAAAGCTCTGTTAACTTAGCCAGCAAAGCAATTTCCCCACCATCACATCTCTTGCACAATACTATCCTAAATGAATACGATATCATCGCGTCCTCCCTCTTCACTGCTAGAAGAGGCAAACTTGCTTCATCGCTATCTCACATTACCTCCTACTTACAAACACTACCCCTCCCAAATGTCTCGCAGACCAGCACAACTTACTCTGCCTCCAGACTACCCCACATTCTCCCTTATAGTCCATATTTCTCTTTCGGCTTACCGGAAAAATTCAACCTTGGCCACAACCTAGGTTACCCTCCACAAGCAATCCATTGAATCATCCCATAACAAGATCATTCTTTACACTGATGGTTCCTATTCCAACTCCATTCCTTCTTACGCAGTGGCAAAACTGTTTGTAAACAACTCTCCAATAATCCTCCACCCAGCTATCCTTCTAGCATACTTAGGAAGCTAGGTGGCGGAGGTGGCGGTTATTTTGGCTGCAATAGATATTTCCAATCTAACCTAGTCACAGTCATATATAGTGTTAACCTTAGTATCCTACACGCGCTTTCCAATCACTTCAACAAATGATCATCCGTTACTACCATCCGACGCTCCCTCTCCCTATCACATTCCTTCTCCCTAGCTTGGAGTCCAGGACATATCGGTATAACAGGCAATGAAGCAGGTGATGCAGCAGCTAGAGATGTCCTAACGATGCCACTAATTACTGAGTTCCCTAACCTCCACATTATAATTTCCAACATTCACAAACGTCTTTCCCTCAACCTTACACAGGAATCTTGGTCAAATAACACCTCCTTCCTACACTCTCATAATCCCTCCATATCCTGCCCCAAATACAACCCTTCCTATTCCCGACTGGACTGTATACGTGTACTTCGGATGCGACTTGGACGAACATTATTTAGTGTTGAGCATTATTATGGGCATCCCCCGAAACTGTGCTCATATTGTGACAAGCGTCTAACTGTACGGCACATATTACATCACTACCCCCTCTCACACATATCATTCAACTCAGACCTTGATACCGAAACCCAAACCGCTCGTGTTCTTGATTCCAGCTCCATCTCTACGTCCCCAATATAAAATAATTTCTAATTCCTTCGTTTTTAAGTGGATTGTTGCTTGGGTAAGTGAGCTCCATTATCTAAATTTTGGAAAGTGTCAGATAGAAGGTGAAGGCGGAGGAGGTAAAAACTCAAAATCTACACTTGCTAATAACTCCACTACGAATGCATATAAAAAGCTGAAAATCATCGCAGGCATAGAGAAGGTTGTGGGAAAAACTTTAAAAATAATTTAATTTTTTTAACCATTGGCGTCCGAAAAAGGAAGGAGGCTAAAAACAAATTATCGGCCGATATTTTTTATACTCTAGATGAAATCTGAGAGTATATTGTGTTTGCCTTACCGTTTGTAACGCTAAGAAATAACGATCGCACAGAGCCGCCAAGGGTACAGAAATATTTGTTGTCGCTCAAAAACCTCCATTCCGAGTGACCGTATGTCTGTCTGTCTGTCTGTCTGTCTGTCCGTCTGTGCGTCTGTGCGTCTGTCTACAGCATAACTTTCGAAAGCTTTGAGCTATAGTGCTAAAAATTTTTGTGTGTCATTTTTAGCGAAACAGTAACTTTAAGTTCGTGAATGGGCCACATCCCCCCACTCCTTCTACCCCTCCCATACAAATTTCATGAAATTTCGAAATATTAAGAAATTGATTTTCTTTGAAACTTTTTAAGCTATCGACTTGAAATTTAGGTCAAAGTATTACGATATAAATGTCATTAACACCACGGAATAATGACCCAATCCATTTACTCCTTCTACCCCCTCACATACAAATGGTCAATTTTGAAAAATACATATTTTCGATTTTCATTGAAACTAGTCAAGCTGAAAAAAACGAAATTTTGTCAGAATCAATTCTACTATAATTGCAATTTATCTTAAAAATAATTATCAACTTCACCTTACTCCTTCTACCCCCTCCCATACAAATTTCACGAAATTTTGAAATTTAAATTAAATTATTTTTCTTCGAAACTGTTAAAGCTATCAACTTGATATTTTGTATAGTGTATACAAATAGAAATATCAATAATGCGAAAAAAATTTGTTTTGATCCGTACACTCCTTCTACATACAAATGCATAATTTTTGTTAAATGCATTTTATCGATTTCCACTTAAACTAGAAAAAGTACAAACTTCAAATTTTGCCAGAATTTGTTTCTTAATAATTGAAATAAGTGTTAGAAAAAATTATCAGCTCCACTTCACTCCTTCTACCACCTCCCATACAAATATCTGTATTATAAATTCAAGAAAAGCATTTCTCCTTCAAGTATATGAGAGCTATCAACTTTGAAATTGAATCAAAGCATGGTGATAAGGATGATGATAAGCATTTTCAAAATCATCTTAAATGCTCCACTTCCTCTACCACCTCCCATACAAATGCCCCAATTTCAGGAAAATTATGACCAATTTCTTTAAAAATAATGAAAACTAAAAACTTTAAATTCAGCAAAAAAACATTTTGCATGCCATGTTCGGTGTCATATACGAAAAATACAAACCTCCCCTCTACTTATACCACCTCCCTTGCAAAAGTCTCTATTCACTATTCGAAAGAGTTTGTCATTGTCATTTCCATCTCATCCAGAGTATCATATGATTGGGCTTTAAGCCCAATCATAAATCTGTTATGTTTTTTTAAGGATTATATCTTCGAAATTACTTACCATAAAAAATTCATATTTTGGAAACATTAATGTGGCATATAGATCCACCCGAATCAGCTTAGAAGGAGGCTAATTATAGTATAGGCTTAGGGAGAGTGCAAAGAAAAACACTTAAAAATTATTATCTCAACTATCTCTTAAATTATGTAATTGAAACTTGAAACATAAGATATATTAGCGAAATACAAGAAAAATATATGATTTGGTCATAGCGGTAGAGGGGGGGGAATAGGGAGCAATTAAAAAATGGTGCACTTTTCAAAATTTCAAACAGTTATATCTCAAAACGGCGTACAGATATCAAATCGAAAATTCGTCAGATTGTAGAACCACATAGTCCTTAATTTTGGTAAATATTTTAAGATGGGAGTGTGAGAGGAAGAAGGTGGTAAGCAAAAATGTCGAAAATTTTGAGTGATTTTTTTAGGGCTCCAGTGAAAGATACATAGTTTAAATTTTGCATGTGGATACATCTATTTGATATAGATATATAAAAAAATGATAATTTGTTCCACAATTGTTATAAATCTAACCCCCCGGTCTAACGTGCACAAGATGTTTCAAGTGCATTGAAGAAAACACATAAACTGAAAATTTTTGAATGAATTTTCAATCTAGAAACTTGAAAATTTGCAAAATTCATTTAAAAAAAAACCCTAAATTTATGAAATATTAATTAGTTGACTACCTTCAAAACTTCTACCCCCTTCCATGCAAAATTATTTTTCGACCATTTTTAAAAAATCAATTATTAAAAGCTATAAATTTGAAATTTTGCATAAGAACTTTTAAAAACAGCTGAAACGAAACTGCGTCAAAAGTTTTGAGATCCCGCTTGCCCTTCTACTCTTTCCCATACAAAAGTATGAAATTTCAAATTAATAGCTTTTACTAGTTAGGTGATAATTAATTTCTTAAAAATGGTTGAAAAAATAATTTTGTATGGGAGGGGGTAGAAGCTTTCAAGGTATTCGACCAGTTAATATTTCATTTTTTTAAATGCATTTCGCAAATTTTCAAGTTTCTGCCTTAAAATTTAATTCAAAAATTTTCAGTTTTTGTGTTTTTTTCATTGCACATAAAACACCTTGTGCACGTTAGACCAGGGGGGTCGGTGCATGACAATTGTGGAATTTTTATTATTTTTTTTATGTACAACAAATAGATGTATCCACATGGAAAATTTAAACTTTGTATCTTTCACCAGAGCCCTTAAAAAATCACTCAAAATTTTCGACATTTTTGGTTACCACCTCCCTCCCCTTACACCTCTTGACGTAAAATTTTTACCAAATTTAAAAATTACGTAGTTCTATAATTTGACAAAATTTGAATCTTATATCCCCACTCAGTTTTGAAATATAATGGTTTGAAATTTTGAAAAGTGCACCATTTTTGAAATACTGCTCATTTCCCCCCTAACATTTTGACCAAATGCTATATTTTTGTCGCATTTCTCTAGTATACATAGTTTAATATAGGTTCTAAGATTCAATTACATAACTTAACAAATAGCCGAGATATTGATTTTTATGTGTTTTTCTTTGCACCCCCCCTGGCACTCTCTCACAATATTTAGCATCTATCTAAACTGATTCTAACGGGTCTGTATGCCACCTTAATGGTCTCAAAATATCAATTTTTTATGGTGAGTAATTTCGAAGATATAATCATTTGAAAAAAAAAATTCGGCCGACAATTGGTTCTTAGCCCCCCCTTTTTGCACCCCAATGTATAAAAAAATTAATTTATTTTTAAAAATTGTCCCACAAAACCCTCTATACCTATATATGTATGTTGATTTTTAGCTTCCTAGCTGCAACCATGGTTGAGATATTTGAATTCGTATTTTTCGGTGTAAGCGCTCCCCTCGCCTCCCCATGAACCAATACACCCCCAAAAATGGGTATCCGCCTGAAATCCGCAACTATCTACAATCCTCCCAAAAATGAACTTTCTATCTTGAAGGGTTTGGGAGTTAATGTGCGCTGAGCGTACACATCGGCGTATGGCGGACGGCGTACGGTGGACGGCGTACAGACAGACGGATTTTTTTTTGCATTGTTGGGCTATTTTAGTCGTGAAACGCGAAAAAACAAAATTTCAGGGTAGCAAATTCTTTTTTTTTTTCAATTCGATCACAATACTTTATTATTAAAATAATAAAGTAATTGACATCTCAAATTTTAGACTAGTAACATTCATACTTTTCAAGAAAATAGATTTTTTGTGAAGTTGTGAAACTGTGTCATATTGTAAGGCAGGGGAAAAGAAACTAATCAATTATTTTTTTCTGATCTTAGTGATAATGTTAATTATGTATTTATAACAAAATGTGAGCTCGATAAATATTATATGTTCTGAGAAAATTTACTTAGACCATTTCATGAAAAAGCGTAGTCTGCATGGGAGGGGTGGAAGGAGAGGGAAGACGACAATAATTTTTACACTGTAGATTGAAATTATTATGAAAGTAATATATCTCAAAATTGAGACTAATAGCTTTTATACTTTTCCAAATCAAATCGAAATCCATTTATTGTCGAATTGCGAAATTGTCTCATTTTGTATGGGACGGGGTAGAAGGGGTGAAGCTGATCGTCTAATTTTGTTTGGCCTCACGAACAATTTTAAATAAATATTTAGTGCGTAATTTCAGCTCGCTAAATTTTATACGCACTGAGTAAATTGGCTTAGAGTAATTCATGACAAGTACAGTTTGTATAGGAGGTGGCAGAAGGAGAAGGAGGACACGCATAATTTTTTTATGGTAGATTGATATTATTATAAAAGTAACATATTCCAAATTTCAGGACAATAGCTTGAATACTTTTCGAGCAAATGCGTTTATTGTCAAATTGTTTTACTTTGTATGGGAGCGGTAGAAGGGGTGGAGCGATTTGGTCCGTTCACGAACTTGACCTTACTTTTTTATTAAAAACGACTTGTACGAAATTTAAGCTTTCTAGCTCACCGCGTTCTCAAGCTGGAGAGCGAACGGACGGACGGACATCCGGTTTTGAAATTTTTGAGTAATAATATTAAATTCTGTATCATTCATTTTTTTCTCCGAGCCTTATTTCTTAGCGTTACAAACTTTAAAGCAAACTTATAATACACTAAGATTTCATCTACAGTATAAAAAGAATTATCAACTTCACCTCATTCCTTCTACCCCGTCCCACACAAATTTCACAAAATTTGGAAATTTAAATTAAATTATTTTTCTTCAAAACTGTTAAGGCTATCAACTTGATATTTTGTGTAAAGTATACAAATAGAAATATCAATAACGCGACAAAAATTTGCTTTGATCCGTACACTCCTTCTACCTCCTCCCATACAAATGCATAATTTTTGTTAAATACATTATATCGATTTCCATTAAAACTAGAAAAAGTAAAAACTTACAATTTGAACAGAATTTGTTTTTTAATAATAGCAATAAACGCTAGAAAAAATGATCAGCTCCGCTTGACTCCTTCTACCCCCTCCCATACAAATATCTGTATTATAAATTCAAGAAAAGCATTTCTCCTTCGAATATATGAAAGCTATCGACTTTGAAATTGAATCAAAGCATGGTGATAAGGACGATGATAAGTAGCTTCAAAATCATCTTAAACGCTCCACTTTCTCTACCATCTCCTATACGAATACCCCAATTTCAGGAGAACTATGTCCAATTTCGTTAAAAATAATGAAAACTAAAGCTTTCAAATTCAGCAAAAAACATTTTGCATGCCATGTTCGGTGTCATATACAAATAAAATGCCAACAAGTTGGGCGGAGCTTTATTATTCTTGGGACGAGTTGCGGTTGATTGGAAAGTCAATACGCAGGTTAGAGTGGTTAGGGAAGACTAAGTGAAAGGGAGTTCTTGGGCAGGGCTGTTGTCAATATGACAATATTTCATTCGTTTCTGCAAGTTTGGGTTTTTATGAGGGGAGGAGGAGGGGTAATAGTAAAGGAGGGTGGATGTCAATAGCTTTTTCATTGATTGCATGAATCACGTCCAATATTCTCTATATAGAATGTGTTTCATAAACGAAGTTGCATAGAATTTTCATAAAATTCGCTGTATTTTACATTCACGAAACCGAACATTTTCAAAACTTTTGACGCAATTTCGTTTCAACTATTTTTAAATGTTTTTGTGTAAAATTTCAAATTGATAGCTTTTAATAGTTAGGTGATAATTGATTTCTTGAATGTGGTCAAAAACATAATATTGTATAGGAGGGGGTAGAAGTTTTAAATTCGTATATTTAGGGATTTTTTTTAAATGCATTTCCCAAATTTTCAAGTTTCCACCTTAAATTTCATTTAAAAATTTTCAGTTTGTGTTTTTTTCAATGCACATGAAACACCTTGTGCACGTTAGACCGGGGGAGGGGGGGGGGGGTCGGCTTATAACAATTATGGATCAAGTTATTATTATTTTTGTATGTATATTAAATAGACGTATCCACATGCAAAATTTAAACTTTGTATCTTTCACCAGAGCCCTAAGAAAATCAGTCAAATTTTCGACATTTTTGCTTATCACCTCCTTCCCCTTACACCTCCCAACTTAAAATTTTTACCAAAATTAACGACTATATAGCTCTACAATCTGACAAATTTTCGATTTGACATTTGTACTTAATTTGTACTTAACTTTGAGATATAACAATTTGTAATTTCGAAAAGTGAGCCATTTTTGAAATGCTTCCCATTTCCCCCCACTACTATTATTTCAACTAGTTATATTTTTTTCGTATTTTCCTAGTATAGCTTAATATATATTTCAAGTTTCAATTACATAGCTTAAGAGATAGTTAAGATATTAATTTTTAAGTGTTTTTCTTTGCATCCCCCTGACCCTCCCCCTTGCAATAATTAGCCACTCTCTAAGCTGATTCCGGTGGAACTATATGCCACCTTAATAGTTCCATAATATGAATTTTTTACAATAAGTAATTTCGAAGATGTAATAATTTGAAAGAAAAATTCAGCCGACGATTTGTTTTTAGCCCCCCCTTTTCGGACGCCAATGGATAAAAAAAATTAAATTATTTTTAATGTTTGCTCCACAACCCTCTCTATATTTCTACTGATTTTCAACTTCCTATCTGCATTCGTGGTGGCGATATTAGCAAGTGTATTTTTTTACTCTTTCCCTCCCCCCGCCTCTCCCTTCCAAGAAGACTTCGTTGGAAGTCTCGAATTGGGCTGAACTGCTACAGCAAAAATCAAAATACAAAGCTTTTCTTCAAAATAATACACTAACAATACTTTAGACAAATCGAAATTTCAGCTACTCTGACTTTAAACTCCTTCAAACAAATTTCAACTACTTAGATCTTAAACTCCTTAAAACACAAATATATTCGTGTTGTGTGTACTGCAAAATGTTGCCATACGTATTTTACATCTCCTACAAGATAAATTAATAACGATGCCTCAAAGCCCAACAAAACTCTCACCATACCCTCTTACATCCATCCAAGCAGCATACAGTTCAAGCAGACAACTGAAACGAAAACTTCGCAAATTCACTCTCATATATCCCTATTCTGACGCCGTCTTGAAATTTCCGAAGCGTATAGTAGACAATTATTGCTTAGCTTAAATCTGAGAAAGAAGGACTATCTGCTACTTTTATGTACATAGCTCCAAAGACATATTTCCAATCTTGCAAACAGATCAAGTTAGCGACTTGAAGTTGAAATGGAAATTGTTAAGGACATTCATCCTTATGCACTTCCACGATGTCTTTTTTTTTCATTCTGATCGCTAGAACATGAATGATGGGCATGAAATTGTAAAGAAGGTATGGAGAATTGAAATGAAGCGGTCCAGAAAAAAGGAGATTCAAAAATTTAAATTGGAAAATCTCATTATCTAAATAATTAAGTTCTAACTGTTTCGATGCAGGATTACTCATTTCATATTTATTTTGAATATTTTTAAAAATTCCTTTTTCACGATACTGCTGGTCTTACTTCTTCTATTCCTTTCATCCTTCTGATTAACACTTATTTCAAATTTAGACGAAGTCAAACGGAGCAAAACTTTTAACAAAAACAAAATAATTTTTTCCTTCCATCATTCTGCCACTTAAATGAAATTCATAAAAACCATTGAAATATTGAAATCCAATCGAACTATCTAAATGATTAAGGCTTATTCCCCTTACATCCTTGAAAGGACAAAACAGCAAGAAAATTGGAACACCACTTGATTATGCAGCACCGTTGCTATTTCAGATTTTCGGTTACAAATCTCTAGTACAATAGAACAGGGGGAGCTGAATCGGTTCCGCTTTCAAGTTCTACCCTATACAACTCGGGAGAAAAGATCCTTACAGAAGCAACGCTATTCCACCACTACTACAGATTTGAATTAATGGACTATTAATTCTAGCCAGAACCGGGAGTTGGTACGTTGAAATTTATGGATATGGCATTCGTAAATATCTTGTAGATAGGTAAGACTAAACGGATGGTGGTGGATAAAGCGATACTGAGGCTTGATATTGGAACCATCTAGGTGAATTCATGGCGAATTCTGATATGCTCAGCAAGGAGAAGATTCGTATCCGGTTTACGTATGGAATCAGGTTGCGTTTATGGCATCATATATCGTCTTTAAGAGCGGCATTATTATTCCCATTTCTATCTCAGATCTTAAGATTTATTTGTACTAAGAGATGAGGTTGTATTTGATAGGGATAGAACAAATTTCGAGATTATACTTGGCTCTGATTACCTATCATCAGTGGTCTTAGGAGTTGATTTTTTCCGGTGATTTGTTATGGTTGGATTATTTCCTTAAAGTGAGTTCCTTTTTCAGACGTTGGCTTTAAAATAAGGAATTTCAAATTTATGTCTGGTGAAAGACCACATCTTGGAACTCAGTGATTCTAAAAAATATAGAATTCGAAAAGAGATATAATTTCTTTCGGGTAAGATATTAATTTCATGGGGTTTTACACCGCTATAAACTTGAACGGAATTCGAAAATTTATGTTTTTGCTTAAATTATCTCGCAAAGCTAGCGAGAGCTCAGTTCGAAGCCGGTCCAAAATTAAAGGGAAAACATAACAGGACTACGATTAGGCGTAAAGCCCAATCGTGCGATACTCTAAATGAAGGAGAATATTTTTTATTTTAAGAAATTTTGTAGGGGAAGTAGTAGAGGGGGTGAAAACATTGAACTAATTTTTTCACATCACGATAAGGTTGCTATCAAAATGTTTTTTACAAAATTTAGGATTCAAAAATATAATAGGTACTGAGAAACTTAGTGTATTGAATTTAGGAAAATTGTGCAGTTTGTATGGGAGGTGGTAGAAGGAGAGTAGAGTTATTAATAACTTTCTTAGAAATAACTCTAAACATCATTTATTTGGCATAGCAGATCAGTAGCATTCATACTTTTCAGGCAAATTGACTTTTCATAAAGTTGTTGAATTGTGTCAAATTGTATGGGGGGGGTAGAAGGAGTGAAGCTAATCGCCTAATTTTTTTTTGTGTTAAGAATATTTCTACATAAATGTTTAGTGCACAATTTCCGCTGCATCAATTTTGCACGTACTGAGTAAATTTGCTTAGAGTATTTCATGAAAAAGTGCAGTTTGTATGGGAGGTGGTAGAAGGAAGAGGAAGACTTAAATAATCTTTATACAGCAGATTGAAATTATTATAAAAGTAATATATTCCAAATTTCAGATTAATAGCATTTAAGCTTTTCGAGAAAATCCGTTTATTGTCGAATTGCGAAATTGTGTCAGGGGTGAAGCTAATGGTCTAATTTTTTTGGTCTTACTAATAATTCTAAATAGATATTTAGTGCTAAATTTAAGCTCGATATATTTTATACGCACTGAGTAAATTGGCTTAGAGTATTTCATGAAAAAGTGCAGTTTGTATGGGAGGTGGTGGAAGGAGAAGGAGGACATGTATAATTTTTATGCGATAGACTAAAATTATCATATAAGTAATATATTCAAAATTTCAGACTAATGGCTCTTATAGTTTTCGAGCAAATCCGTTTATTGTCAAATTGCGTACTAGTGTGTTTTATATGGGAGGGGGTAGAAGGGGTAAAGCGTCCGGGCTTTACGCTCAATCGGAGTCCTGTTATGTTTTATTTTCGCGTTGATACATTTTTAGTTTCTTGTTTCTTTTAAATTTACTATTTTTGTCTGTTTTCTCCTTTTTACATTCTTTTTGATTTGTTCTCTGTTTATTTTTAACTTTTCAATTTTTAATTCAAGTCCTTTTTTTCGTACACCCTTCTTTTTAATGGCAACTTTTACGGTCGATCAGGCCAACGTTCGGGGATTGAGTTCTGCTTACCTCTCCCTGTACATTTACACCCAAACTTCAAAGCCAGAAATACTAGCACTTGGCGAGTGCAAGGTGCTACCAGGAAGTGATCAGTTTTATTCTGTTCCCGGTTTTCACCTTGTCCCAGAATTTTTTCGCCAGCGGGAGATCGCTCTCCACATCCGCGATGATGTGCCCTTCACATTTGGGTACCTGCTCCAATCTGGAATTTAGTTATATCTGGATAAAAATTTTAATTCAAGGACACATCTTGTATTTTTGTTTTGTTTATAGAACCCCGGCACTGAATACAACTAAAACAGCTAGCCTGGCTTAAATATTCTTCCTGCACGGACCAAGAGGAACGTGATACTGAGCTGTTTGCCCCGTTAAACAGTCTAACACAGCTTGTAAATGAGCCTACTCGTTTATCAGAAATTGCAGATCAATTCTACAATCTTCTTGATCTATTTCTCACCAACCTGAGAAATACTCTCTCTGTAATATCCCCATAGCCAATTGGAAATACGGATTACTTCTTGATTCGTGTACAATTTCCTGTTGCAGCACTAAAACTGCTGCTAGTTGTGGTACCCCGCAGAATTGCTTGGCATTTCAAAAGGGCCAATTAGTGGCCGCTGAACGAGTTCTTCAATGCCTTCAATTGGAAATTGTGCTTCGATTATAATGACTGCGATGAAGCCTGTAAAATTGTCACTGAGACCATCCCGAAAGCTATGAAGCTCTACATACCTTCCAGTTAAAAGAGAATCCGGCCGTCGAAGGGCTCTTGGCTCACAAAGGAATGTCTCGAGGCAGTGCAGGCTAAGAGAAAATCGTTTCAAAATTTTCCAACTCCAGCTAACATTATATATAATGCATCAAGAAATACTTGCAAATCCATCCTTAAACGTGTTAAATTTGATCACAACCAACAACTTCAGTGGAAGATCCTTCAGAGTCCAAAAGGTACCACTACTTGTCGATAGCGACCGTACCGTTATTGATCCGGCTGAGAAGGCCAACCTATTAGCAGTAAGTTTCGCGAGAAACTCCACGCTACCACCTTCAAACCAAACCCCTCATATCACAACATCATCAGGTTTTTCGCTGCGTCCGCTACATTTCCGCACGCGTCTCATATTTAGGATCCTGCAAAAGCTTTACGTTCACAAGTCCGCTGGCCCTGATGGCATTCCCCCCATTACCCTAAAAATTTGCTCCTCTTCTCTGGCTGAACCCCTTCGCAATATTTTTCATCTATCTTACTCTTCGGGGTGCTTTCCACGATTGTGGAAAGTGGCGATTGTTCAGCCAATTCCCAAGAAAGGAAGCAAAGCGAATCACGCTAACTACCGCCCGATAGCCATCACTTCAGTGCTCTCGAAAGTGATGGAAACTGCTGCCAATTGCAAAATCATTCACTATCTCGAGGATAAACAGCTTATCCACGACCGCCAATACGGTTTCCGTTCTGGAAGTTCGACGAGAGATCTCTTGGTCTACCTGACGGAACGTTGGAACTTTTGCTTGCACAAATAAGGCGAAGGGCAAGTGCTTGCTCTTGACATTACAAAAGCTTTCGACAGAGTTTGGCATGGATGTCTCCTTGTTAAGCTAAAGGCCATTGGCCTCGATGAATTGAGAGTTTCCTGTCCGAATGCGTTACTTCTTCCTCTTCCCCAACTAATTCTGGTGTCCCTCAGCACTCTGTCCTATCGCCTACTCTGTTCATAGTATTCATTACTGACCTTTTGTCTTCTATTCCCAATTCAATCTAAAGTTTTAGAGATGACAGTACTTTAGATAATACCTTTGAACTTAACTCTGCTGCGGATTCTCACAAGCAATCTATTGCTTCCAAACACAGGGAGTTATTCAATTCGCTGAACTCCGACCTCGACTTAATCAGGGGCAGGAAAAATAGAGTAGAGTTCAACGCTGCTAAAACACAGGTCTGTCATCTTTCCCTTAAACGTGATGTTCCAGCATCGTCGCTTAATTTAGCCTTTAATGGCGTACCAATTGGCTGAATTTACCGTATTAGGCGCAAAGTTAAAAAACCATCTTGATTGAGCAAATATATCCTTGATGTTGCCCTGGATACCTCCAAACGCCTAGGTATTCTTCGTAAATGCAAAAAATATTTTACGCCTCACGACTTAGCAACCATCTACAAGGCATTCATTCGAACTCGTTTAGAGTACAATTCGCATTTATGGGCTGGGGCACCTAAGACACACCTTGCGCTCCGAATCAAAAAAACATGCATTCCGACTAATTGGAGATGACACCATTACGAGTTCTGTTGACTCCCTCGAGCATTGTAGGAACGTTGCAATACTCAGCATTTACTATCGCCACTTTCATGGTACCGATTGAGTACTAATATCGCTCTTAGAATATCTTCCAATTTGTTTTTTTTTGTGGATCATTAATTGTGTGATATTGATTAATTTGTAGACTTCCGAGTTTATCAATCTAAAAAAAATTCCAGCAGATGTTATGCTCTTATTTAACCCACTTTCTAAGTATAAGGTTGGAGTGCCCTTTAGGTTTTCCACCCAATGGCTCTGGTCAAAAGTTTCCGCGCCGTTTTTTGCAAAGCGATCAGCCTTTCCATATTCCTCAATTCCCAAATGTTCTGGGACCCACATTAAGGTTACTTTGTTCCGTTTTGCCAAGATGATTAGGTTTTGGAGGCAGTACCAAACTAGCCTCAATTCGTATTTATTGGATGATAGTGCTTTGAGAACCGCATGACTATCCGATAGGATATAATTTGTTTTGTTGTGATGACCCCTCCTAATATTCTCTTGGATACATAACTCCATTGCAATTAGTTCGGCCTGGAAGATTGTGGCCTCTTTGCTGAGTGGTTTTGAAACCATGAAGTCAGGACCTTTAACTTCGGCTTCAGTCCTCTCAGAGGTACGCGAGCCTTCTGTATGCCAGACGGTCGATTTCCCTTTCATTTCAGGTTGCATGGATTACCAGTCCTTTCGCTATCTGATTTTCAAAGCTATCTGGTTTCGAAGTTGAATTTTGTCGGCATGATATCCGATAATGTAGTGGGTAGAACCTCTATTTTTGGGTTTTTTAGGACTTTGAGGTGTATTTGTTTTCCCTGTGTATGCATAACACCCCATTCATAGTCTTCTTTTTTATTTGGAGATGTATCGGAGGGATTTTTCGGAACATTTCCATTGCCGTAGTAGGACAGGTTTTCATTGCTCCTATGATACTAAGACAAGCTAGCTTTGTTGTAATATTTTAGTCTACCAAACTGTTGATTCTTGTGTGACTATTGGGAGGATGATGTAGCACCAGTAGATCATCTTGGGCTGTAATCCCCATTTTCTGCCAAATAAGTTTTTGCAGGCCCAAAATGACTTTAATGCGTTGGCATGAGTCCATTCTATATGTTTGTTCCAGTTGAGCGTGCTAACCAGTATAACACCAAGATGTCTCACCACACATAAAAAGGGTATTGGTGTTGAATTTATAGAAGGAGGTATAATGTTCATTTTCCTTCTATTTGTAAATGGTACTATCGTAGTCTGGTTTGGGTTGATGTTCAAGTTCTTAGACCAGTCCACTATCACCTCTAAGGCAGATTGTATCCTTCTCGATATTATTAAATCATATTTGTCTCTAATGATAGTGATGAGGTCATCGGCGTATCCTATTACCTGCTTATGCGGACTACGTGGCTATAGCCATCTCTGGTAAGCACCCGAGTACTCTGAATGAGGTTATTCAAAATTCCCTTTCAATACTCTCTAAATGGACTCATGAATGTGAACTAGAAGTGAATCCACTCATAACCAAGCTAGTCCTTTCCACAAGAAATCACAAAACTCCCCATGTTGACCCTCCAAGCCAAAATATGTGGGTCACATTTTTGATAGGAAACTGAGCTGGAAACCTAATATTCCGGAACGTGTGAGCAAAAACTCTGTTGCTCTTTACTTTTGTAAGAAAGCGTGATTTTGTTATGTGTAAACAAGCCTAGCAATGACTGCAGGCAACACTTTATTGGAACTGTATGGGTTATCTAAATCTTTCCAGTCTATATGCACTGCAAATCCTGACGCTGAAATCGTTATTACGGGCAATTTCAATGTTCATAACATTGCCTGCCTTAAACATTCCTCCACTACGGACCAGAGGGGACGTGATACTGAGCTTTTTGCCTCTTTAAGCAGATTAACACAACTGGTGAATAAGCTTATTCGTTTACCAGACACCACAGGACATTTTTCTAACCTTCTTGATCTATTTCTCACTAACCAGCCGAAAAAATTTTCTGTGTCTTTCATATCCCTATCGCCAATTGGAAATACTGACGATTTCTTGATTCGTGCTCAATTCCCAGTTGCAGCAACTACACCGCTGATAGTCAAGGCACCTCAAAGAAACATTTGGAATTTCAAAACAGCCAATTGGCGCTAAATGACTTCTTCAATGCCTTTAATTGGAAGTTGTCCTTCGTTTCCAATGACTGTGATGAAACCTGCATAAGTATCACGGAGATTATCCTGAAGGGTTCGATGCTCTACATACCTTCCAGTCAAAAGAGAGTCAGCCTGTCAAAGGATTCTCGGTTCAATAAATTCATATTAATTATATATTGCCATCCAGACCAAGAAACAAGATTTTCAAATATTTAGAGGCAATAAAACACTTGCCAACAGAGAACTTTGCAATGCGTCAAGAAATGCCTGCAAGTCATACTCAATCGTGTTAAATTTGAGCATGACCAAAATCTTCGATGGAAGATCCTCCAGTTCCCTAAAGGCTCTAAGTCTTACTGGTCATTTGTCAAAACGGTGAACAACAATTTCATTTTACCTTCAATACCACCTCTAGTTGATGGCGACCGTACCGTGGTTAAGCCTAGCGAAAAGCTAACGTACTAGTAACAAGTTTAGCAAGAAACTCACGCCTTTCACCATCAAACAAATCGCCTCCCGCTGCAAAGTCCTTCTGATTTCTCGCTGACTGCACTGCATTTTCGCACAAGACTTATTTCTCGGATCCTTAAGGAGCTCGACATCCACAAATCTGCCGGTTCGGACGGTATTCCCCTATTACGCTTAAAAAGTGCTCCTCTTTTTGGCTAAACTTCTTCGCAAGCTTTTCTATCTCTGTTACTTTGTTGAACAATGTTCACACAATTCTCAAGAAAGGAAGCAAAGCGAACCCCGCCAAATACCGCTCAATAGCCATTACTTAAGAGCTCTCAAATATTGTGGAAATTGCTGTCAATCGTAAATAAATAAAAACAAATATAAATAAATATCTGAAAGATAAAGAGTTCATCCATGATCGTCAGTATGTGTTCCGTTTTTCACGGTCATCCTCGTCGACCGTTTAATCTACTTGACAAAGCGTTGGAACTCATGCTTACATAAATATGGCGAAGGTCAAGTTTTTGCACTTGGCATTACAAAAGCTTTTGACAGAGTTTGGCATGAATATCTCTTAGTTAAGCTTAGGGCCATAGGCCTTAATAATACCCTTGTTCAATGGATTGAGAGTTATCTCTCTGAACGTACTGTACGTGTAGTATTAGATGGCGTTACTGCTTCCTCCTTCCCAATTGATTCCGGCGTCCCTCAAGGTTCTGTTTTATTTCCAATACTTTTCTTAGTTTCCATAAACGACCTTCTGTCATCTACTCTCAATCCAATCCATAGTTTTGCACATGCCAGTATTTTAGACAGCACCTAGGAACTTAACTTTGCTGCGGAATCAAACAACCATTCTATTCTATTGCTTCCAATCGCAGGGAGTTAATCAGTTCGCTAAACTCGGATCTCAACTTAATCCTGGAATGAAACAGGAAAATAGAGTAGAGATCAACGTATCCAAAACACAGGCCTGTCATCTATTCCTTAAACATAATATTTCAGTGTTGTCTTACAATGTAATCTTTGGTGCACAGCTTAGAAGAAGAAGAAGAATTTCACACTGTTAGGCGTCAAAATTAATGACCACCTGAATTGGACATAGCATATTTTTGATATTGCCCTCGACGCCTCTAAACGTCTAAGTGTTCTCCGAAAGTGAAAAAAATATTTGACACCCATCGACATAGCAACCATTTATAAGGCATACATTAGACCATGTTTAGAGTACAATGTTTGAGCTGGGGCACCCAAAGCACACCTCACGTTTCTCGATCGTATTCAAAAACATAACAGGGCTACGATTGCGCGTAAAGCGCAATCTTACGATACTCTAGATGAAAAAGAATTTTCCCAATCATGCTAAAGTATGTACAAAAATGTTTTATTCAAAATGCTTACTCCAAAATTTGAATGGGAACTGAGAAAATTAGTGAGTTAGATTTAGTGAACATGTGCAGTTTGTATGGGAGGTGGTAGAAAGAGTATGGGAATTCTAGTGATTTTTTTAGAAATAACTAGGAGTATTATAAAATTGACATCCCTTAAATTCCAGACTAGTGTCATTCATACTTTTCAAGAAAATCGATTTTTTGTAAAGTTTTGAAACTGTGTCATATTGTATAGGAGGGGGTAGCTAATCAAATATCTTTTTCTGATCTTAGTGATAATACTAATTAAATATATATTACAAAATATGAGCTCAATAAATGTTATATGTTCTTAGAAAATTGTCTTAGAACATTTCATGAAAAAGTGTAGTTTGTATGGGAGGGGGTGGAAGGAGAGGGAGGACGCAAATAATTTTTCTATTGTAAATTTAAATTATTATGTTAGTAATATATTCCAAAATTCAGATTAATAGCTTTTATACTTTTTGAGTAAATCCATTTAATATTAAATTGCGAAATTGTGTCATTTTGTATGGGAGGGGGTAGAAGGGGTGAAGCTAATCGTCTAATTTTTTTTAGCCTTACAAACAATTTCAAATAAATATTTAGTGCACAATTTCAGCTTGCTAAATTTTATACGCACTGAGTAAATTGGCTTAGAGTAATTCATGACAAGTACAGTTTGTATTGGAGGTGGTAGAAGAAGAGAGAGGACACGCATAATTTTTATACGGTAGATTGATATTGTCATAAAAGTAATATATAGCAAATTTCAGGCCAATAGCTTTTATACTTTTCGAGCAAATCCGTTTATTGTCAAATTGCGCAATTGTGTCATTTTGTACGGGAGGGGGTAGATCGGGAGAAGCGATTTGGCCCGTTCACGAACTTGACCTTACTTTTTTGTCAAAAACGACGTGTAAAAAATTTGAGCTTTCTAACTCAACGCGTTCTCAAGCTAGAGAGCGAACGGACGGACGGACATCCGGTTTTGAGATTTTTGAGTGATAATATTATCTTCTGTATCATTCATTTTTTTCTATGAGCCTTATTTCTTGGCGTTACAAACTTTAGAGCAAACTTATAATACTCTCAGATTTCATCTAGAGTGTAAACATGCGTTCCGACTGATTGGAGGTGAAACCTTCACGTCTTATAAAGATTCTCTCGAGCATCGCAGAAATGCACTCATTCCTCCACTGCATACTTTTCGCTGGAATACTCGCCAAGCTGAACGCACGAACGAGTACACGGTCAAGCCTTTGCCTTCTCGTACAGTGAAATATAGGCTGTCATTTATTTCCCGAACGTCAAGACTTTGGAACGATTTGCCAGCTAGTTTCTCTCTCAACAGTACAACCTGCGGTTCTTCAAGAATAATGTCCACCGTTATTTTCATCTCTCTCCACCGTAATACTTCCACTTTCTATACCGACGTAACTGTGCATTGCATTAAAGGGTGACCCCCTAAATTATACTCGGTGCCGTAAAAAAAAGATAAGAAATGGGGAATGCAACCCTGGCTCTACGTTACCGTCATCAGACCCATCTTGCTTTATGGTGTGATTATGTGGTGGACTGCTCTAAAGACAGGGACAAACTCCACTCTCTTCGGTATGATACAGAGAAAGGCATGTTTATGCATAAGTGGGTCTCTGAGAGGTGTGATGACTTAAGAATATCTTTCCGTCTTTCGGATCATTGTAGTGTGTTCCAAGCAGAAGTGAAAGCCATAAAAGTAGACTTGGCCTGATTGAAGTGTAATGTAGTAATCTAAGGATATTGGCATCTTCACTGCCCCTATTAAATGCCTGGAATCACTCATGTCATTATCGCGCGTCTCTGAGGTAGATTGTTGAACAACTCAACATTCGCCAGTGTTGGGTACCGGGATATAGAGCCATTCCGAGAAAGTGCAGGGCTGACGAGCGCCCGGCACGGAACCATCTTGCAAATTCAATCTCAGAAAAAAAGCTAAGTATGCCTCTCGCTACAGCTTTTAAGCTGCAACTTAGGATGAATGCGATTAGCAATACCAATGATAGATGAGCAAATGGTGTTACATGTAATACCACAAGACAAATTTAGCCTGTGCTGGATCGCTCTGGTAGACTGATCTCGCTACGCAGGCAGATGATCAGCTCCGTAGTAGGAGTCATTACAGGATACTGCCTGATAAGTAAACATGCTCAGAGGCTTGGCCTTCTGTTTAAATATTGTTGCAGGAGCTGCAAAGATGAGGAAGAGAAAGAGACGATTCATTACCTGTTATGCACTTGCACTGCTCTCTCTAGAAGAAGGAGATGTTATCTAGGCGCAGTTTTGGTAATCTTGCAAATGCGGAAACTGCTTGGTTCATCAAGTAGGAGTTCTGAGATGCCGTGGCACCACAACGAACCAACTTATGTTCCACGAGTGCCAGGACTAGTATTTGGGCAGCCATTTCTACCTACCTACCCTAATTTTGTCTCGATCCCGAGACCGAGGCATATCACAAGAGCGCTAGGATCGTCGTATTACTCTAATTAAAACGACATTAATTTCGCCGAAACAAAATATAATTTAATATGAATTTTAACTTAACCTCCACGATTTCGGACTCAGCACTCACATTGCGTTTTCAGGAATTCCGGGTAGAGTATTTGTAGTGCTTACTTTATTCAACTACTTTACTTTTTATAAATTAATAAATCGTAGTAAAAGATAAAATATTGCACTTAGTTTTTTATGACATATATAAAAAAATATTAGTCGAAAAATAAATATCGTTGAAAAATGTTGTAAAAAAATAAAATAAAAAATAATTTAAAAAGTTGATAACAATAAATAATTATATAAGTGTTATTAAATACTAAATAATATAATTTGTTTATATTAAATTAAAAATAAATTTAGTGATTTTGAGTCTGACATTTTTTTTAACTATTTGACGAGATTCTAGTCACTAAATATTGACTCCCGCCTAAATGTAAATATTGGAAGAAGGCGGTGGAGTTATCCCTCCTAGCAGTAGGTGGGCTAAGCGGAAACCCTCCTTCAGTCGCGTCGGAGCTAAAGCATTAAGTCCGAAATCCATGTCCTCTTCCTTTGATTAAACCTCGCATTATTCAGATTTTCTCCTTCTGAGAACTTCTGCTTTTTATACTCTAGATGGAATCTGAGAGTATTATAAGTTCGCTCTAAGGTTTGTAACGCCAAGAAATAAGGCTCGGAGAAAAAAATGGTGAATACAGAAATTAATATTATCACTCAAAAATCTCAAAACCGGATGTCCGTCCGTCCGTCCGTCCGTCCGTCTGTGCGCGCTCTAGCTTGACAACGCGTTGAGCTAGATAGTTCAAATTTTGTACACGTCGTTTTTTATAAAAAAGTAAGGTCAAGTTCGTGAACGGGCCAAATCGCTTCACCCCTTCTACCCCCTCCCATACAAAATGACACAATTGCGCAATTTGACAATAAACGGATTTGCACGAAAAGTATAAAAGCTATTGGTCTGAAATTTGGAATGTATTACTTTTATGATAATATCAATCTACCGTATAAAAATTATGTGTGTCCTCCGTCTCCTTCTACCACCTCCCATACAAACTGTACTTCTCATGAATTATTCTAAGCCAATTTACTCAGTGCGTATAAAATTTAGCGGGCTGAAATTGTGCACCAAATATCTTTTTAAAATTGTTAGTAAGCCAAAAAAAAAGTCGACGATTAGCTTCACCCCTTCTACCCCCTCCCATGCAAAATGACACAATTGCGCAATTTGACAATAAACAGATTTGCTCAAAAAGCATAAAAGCTATTGGCCTGAAATTTGGCATATGTTACTTTTTTGATAGTATCAATCTACCATGTAAAAATTATGCTTGTCCTCCCCCTCCTTCTACCACCTCCCATACAAACTGTACTTGTCACGAATTATTCTAAGCTAATTTACTCAGTGCGTATAACATTTAGCAGGCTGAAATTATGCACCAAATATTTATTTAAAATTTTTAGTAAGGCCAAGAAAAATTAGGCGATTAGCTTCACCCCTTCCACCCCCTCCCATACAAAATGACACAATTTCGCAATTTGACAATAAATGTATTTACTCGAAAAATCTAAAAGCTATTAGTCTGAATTTTGAGATATATTACCTTCATAATGATTTTAATCTACAGTAGAAAAATTATTTGCGTCCTCCTTCTCCTTCCACTCCCTCTCATACAAACTACACTTTTTCATGAAATACTCTAAGACGATTTTCTCAGAACATATAACATTTATTGAGCTCACATTTTGTAATAAATACTTAATTAGTATTAGTACTAAGATCAGAAAAAAAAATTTGATTAGCTTCACTGCTTCAACCCCCTCCCATACAATATGACACAGTTTCACAACTTCACAAAAAATCTATTTTCTTGAAAAGTATGAATGTTACTAGTCTAACATTGAAGAGCTGTCAATTTTATGATATTCTTAATTATTTCTGAAAAAATCACTAAAATCCCTCCACTCTTTCTACCACCTCCCATACAAATTGCACATTTTCACTAATCTAACACACTAATTTTCTCAGCTCCTATTCATATTTTTGGAGTAAGCATTTTATATAAAACATTTTTATAGCTACTTTAGCATGATGGGGAAAAATTGGTTCAATGCTATCACCCCTTCTAACACTCCCCATACAATATTTCTTGGGATTACAAAAAATTCTATTTCATCTAGAGTATCGTAAGATTGCGCTTTACGCGCAATCGTAGCCCTGTTATGTTTTTATATATTTTCATTTGGGCCCTCAGCCAATATTTTTTTGGTCTTTAAAACTCCCGCTTACAGATTTATTGTTGATATACATACATACAAGCTACACGAGCTTGTGATATGAAGGTGGCAACGATCCACCTGACGATCTAAATCATGCCAGCCAATGAGCTTATAGCTACCAGACTCCAACTACCATTACAATATTTTGAGGTTATTTTGATATCTCAATTGGCGAATCACTCAAGACTTCTTGCTCTACTCAGTTCGATTACGAACCTGAAAAGCAAACATTAATAAGAACAATGCGAACTCATTTGTCAGTAACTTTTCTTACATCAATTATCCCTAACCGCAAGGATAATTCCTTAATGGCTATCTTTTTTCCTCGGCCGTGAAACTAATTTAATCCTACCGTCTATGAAGAAAATCACTTGATTTTTTTTCTCAATTCTATGATAATCACCAAAAGTTTTCTTTTTTTTTTTCTAAATTTGTTTTTTTTTTCAGCTCGTGCAAAAAAAAAACTTTTTCTGTACATTTAATTCGAAAGAAAAAGCCAACAGAAAAAAACTCTAGCTAAAAGTAAACCCACAATTTTTGTTGCAGAAAACGAGATTCATTTCCTTTTAATCTCTCTCATTACCACCATAAAAATCGATTTGCAGAGCATCAAGAGACGAAAAGAAAAAAGATGTTCCACTCCGTCGAACGTAAATGACTTTCAGATAATCAACTTTGCCTCGACAAGGTAATGGTGACTGGTGTATAGTAGTACCAGCAACAGGAGTTAAAGTAGAAAAAAAATTACAGGAGTTTTCCTTCCTTGAAATCTGAACTGAAAAACTTTTATGATGGCATCAAGTTTTTTTTCTGTCTTCTTCAATGTTGTTATTTCCATCACGACCAGGATAATGATGGTTGGCCTAATCTGAATCACTTCTAGGGTGGTGGATGGGGAGGTTAGTAAAATCTGAAACAGACAATTATGTCGTCAAGTAAAAATATCCCTACGCAGATTTTCTTATCCTTTTCATTTTCCTGTCCTTGGAAATTGTTTATATTAAAACCATCTGGCAGTGAGACGACAGCGACTACGACGATGAAGTTTTCTTGGCACCCGCCAAACTCACTCCGTTTAGCATTACAAAATTACTACCATTTTAAAATTCATTTCCGCTCCTTTTCCTGCTGGTATAGTGAGATGTGATGGTGGCGCCATCATTGCCATCATACGGTTCAACTTCATTAATTATTTATGTAATATTCTCACCAGTTGATATCCTGTCCTTGTGGTGTTCGTCGGCTTTTTGCCCAAGGAAAATATTCTTTTTGCGAGAAGATAAATACAAAGCTTTTAATTTACACTTTAAGATAATAAAAAGAAAACAGCTCAAAGAGAAATTTAAGAGGCACTTTTCAAAGAAAATAAACTTGAGATATGAGACAGGATTCTGAAGTTTTTTTTTCAAATTTATGGCTTAGACAAGCAGGAATAACTTTTATTCGATTTTGTAGACAGCCTCTGTGATCGATTCATTTTAAATTCGTTGTTCAATCGATACAAACAAAACTCAATATTTTATCATTTCTGCAGAACTCTTGCACAAAGATTTAGCAAGGACATCGGTATGGTTCTTTGTCTCTCATTCTTGATAGACTCTTGTGCTGCTTGATAACAGATTCTATTATTTTTATCTCTCGAAAAAGTTCATTGTGACTTGGTGATGACCGGCGTTTTTTGAAGTGTGGGAAACTTTGATACAGACAGCAAATCACTTGCAATAAAGAAATAATTCTTTATCTTCTATAATGGCACTACAGCCCAAATCGGACCGTTAACTCCTGACTTCCTGTTTGAGAATACATAGGAGGTCTTGCGAATTAAATCTATATAAATATAATTGTAGGTAGTGTCTGTCTGTTATTTGTTTATAAATGGCTATAAATAAGTTTTTTCCTTTATTTTAGCAATAACTAAACAGAAACAAACGTTTTTAAAAATTTTCTCTGTCTGTCTGTCTGTTTGTCTGTCTGTCTGTCTGTCTATCTGTCTGTCTGTCTTTCCGGTTTTCACGCAAAAACGGCTAAACCGATTGTAATGAAACTTCCACAGTTTGTTAGATGTGCACCGAGATGTAATCTGCGTGTGGTCTTATTTCAATACCCCCACGCCTTCCACCCCCTCCCATACAAAATGACTCATTTTCAAAAATATATACTAATCAAATTTTCTTCAAAACCATTGGAGCACATCATTTGAAATCTAGAACATACTATTTTTATCAGAAACGTGATCTATGGTATACAAATTATTTGAATCCCCCTACTCCTTCTACCACCTCCCATACAAACTGCACTTTTTCACCAATTTTCTCAGTACGTGTAACTTTCATCGAGCTTAAATGTTGTACTTTATCCTTAATTTGCATTATTATTAATATCGGGAAAAAATTAACCGAGTAGCTTCACTCCTTCTACCCCCTCCCATAAAATATGACACAATTCCATGACTTTACAAAAATTCGATTTTCTTGGAAAGCGTGAATGATGCAGATCTGAAATTTAAAATATATCAATTGCGTAATGATTATAGTTGTTTTTTAAAAAATTCACTTAAAGCCACCTACTCCTTCCACCACCTCCCATACAAACTGCACTTTTTCATGAAATGCTATACACCAATTTTCTCAGTACGTGTAACTTTCATCGAGCTTAAGTGTTGTACTTAATCCTTAATTTTCATTATTATTAATATCGGGAAAAAATCAACCGATTAGCTTCATTCCTTCTACCACCTCCCATACAATGTGACATAATTCAACGACTTTACTTAAATTCGATTTTCTTGAAAACTGTAAATGTTACTGATCTGAAATTTAAAATACATCAATTGCATAATGATTATAGTTGTTTGTCAAAAATTCACTTAAAACCACCTACTTCTTCCACCACCTCCCATACAAACTGCACTTTTTCATGAAATATTCTAAACTAATTTTCCCAATACATTTAACTTTCATCGAGCTAAAATTTTGTACTCAATCCTTAATTAGCATTATTAATATCGGGAAAAAATTAACCGAGTGGCTTCACTCCTTCTACCCCCTTCCATACAATGTGACACAATTCCACGTCTTTACAAAAATTCGATTTTCTTAAAAAGTTGCATGATGATTATAGTTGTTTCTCGAAATATCACCAAAAACCCCCCTTTCCTTCTACCACCGCGTAAAGCCCAATCGTGCGATACTCTAGATGGAAGAGAAATTTTTTATTTTAAGAAATTTTGTAGGGGAAGTGGTAGAGGGGGTGACGACATTGAACTTTTTTTACATCACGCTAAAGTTGCTATGATAATGTTTTATACACAGTTAAAGATTCAAAAATTTAATAGGTATTGAGAAAATTAGTGTATTGGATTTAGTGAAGCTGTGCAGTTTGTATGGGAGGTGGTAGAAGGAGTGTGAAGTTATTTATGACTTCCTTAGAAATAACTGTGAACATCATTTAATTGACAGATTTTAAATTGCAGATCAGTAGCATTCATACTTTTCAGGAAAATCGACATTTTATAAAGTTGTTGAATTGTTTCAAATTGTATGGGAGGGTTTAGAAGGAATGAAGCTAATCATCTAATTTTTTTGATCTGACTAATAATTCTGAACAATTATTTAGTGCAGAATTTCAGCTCGATAAATTTCATACCTACTGAGTAAATCGGTTTTTAGTATTTCATAAAAAAGTGCAGTTTGTATGGAAGGTGGTGAAAAGAAAGGGAAGACTCAAATAATTTTTAAACAGCAGATTGGATTTATTATAGAATTAATATATTCAAAATTTCAGATCAATAGCTTTTATACTTTTTGAACAAATTTGTTTAATGTGAAATTGCGAAATTGTGTCATTTTGTATGGGACGGGTTAGTAGGGGTTTAGTAGGGCTAATCGTCTAATTTTTTTTTTGTCTTACTAATAATGCTAAATAAATGTTCAGTGCACAATTTCAAATCGATAAATTGTATACGCACTGAGTAAATTAGATTAGAGCATTTCATGAAAAAGTGCAGTTTGTATGGGAAGGGGTGGAAGGATGCGGAGGAAACAAATAATTCTTATAAAGTAGAATGGAGTCGTCATAAAACTATTATCTTCCAAATTTCAGATCAACAGCATTTATACTTTTTGAGAAAAGTCGTTTATTGACAAATTGCGTAATTGTGTCATTTTGTATGGGAGCGGGTAGAAGGGGTGGAGCGACGAACAGACAAACGGACGGACAGACGGACATCCGGTTTTGAGATTTTTGATTGATTATATGAACTTCTTATCATTCATTTTTTTCTCCGAGCCTTATTTCTTAACGTTACAAACTTTGTGGCAAACTTATAATACTCTAAGATTTCATCTAGAGTATAATGAGCGACGACTTCTGGTGCAGATGGGCATCAGAGAGATTATAATACAGGAACACGCAACCATCTAAACTCAAAAAAGTCAGAATGTCAAAACCGGGTTTCACGGAGGAAAAAAATGTCACACTATCAATTTGTTCGCCGGATTAATAAAAAATTTCTCAATGTTGTTTTGTTTTGGAAGAATAAATCACTAAAACCAGGAAATCGTGCTGACAAATGTCTGCAAAGCTACAAGGGTTGAATCAGGATTGGATTCCTGCAAAAAATAAAGAACTAGTAATTCATTTACCTACATCCTTCTCCAGTCATTCGTGTTTTATTTTAATTAATTTCAAGTTTCTATAGGCCAAAAAAATCTGTTTTTTTTATCTGATTGGTAGATACTTCCAAACAGGACATATAAACGAACTGAATTGAATTGCAAATAAAATGAGAGGCCAACAATCTCCTAAAAAAATACAGAAAATTAATCACATTTACGTTACAATTACTCAAATTGAGGATTCAACTTTTTTCGACGAAGTGAAACCCTTATTAAGATTTTAATCGGATTAAATGCCACATATTGAATTGAATATTAAATTCGCAATCCTTCCGAAAATGAAAACGAAAAATTCCTTGTGTCATCTCCATTAGGGAGAACATTTACAGCTCATCTTTGTTTTAAGAGCTCTCTCGCATACTTAACGACTTTTCCCTGTGCCAAAAATTGTCAGTCGAACTGAAGACAAGGATTCGCTTAGTCGATTATATTATCCCGAGTTCGTCCTCTTTTTTTTTGTACGTATACAGAGAAAAGAACAAAAACAAAGATCGGGACAAAATGAAACGTGTTACCAGTGACATTTACTGTATTAGGGAAATGGCTAATAATAGTCAGGATTTTTATAAATGAGAAAACGACGTGTCGAATCGTATAATGGGGATTGGAGGGGAGACAACAAATTGACATTAACTAATTAATATAAAAGAATTAACTACGAGACTTAGGATCATAAACTTGGTATGTATTAATCGCAGATATTATTTTGGTTAAAAAGGATAAATAGATGAGAGGGATGATCGAATGGACTTTTGGTAATTTCTCCAAATTGGGGATACAACAACCGTTATGGTTCACCATAACCTAGTCGAAGCTACCTAATAGAAGAAAAAAGAATGAGTTAAGACCACATGTATAATACTGAAATTTGAGTGAACACTTACCCCCACGAATAACGAACACCTAGCGAAAATACCATTCTGTATGTTGGCTCTGAGAGTGAAGCCAAAAATGGCCTGGCGTTCGTCCTTACACCGAGAGCGAGAAACACTCTCATCAGCTGGGAACCAATCTCGGGTAGGATTATCGTCATCAGGCTCAGGACCAGTGTCAGAAACGTCACAATTCTACAGTGCGACGCGCCAACTTATACCGCAACACCTGGTGACAATGAGGAGTTTTATAGCCAACTGAGTGCCACCTTCGAACGTGTTTCAAGAGGTGATATTATTATCATCTCAAGAGATTTGAATGCCTAGGTTGGATCTGACAACACTGGACAAGAACACGTCATGGGGAGGCATGGTGACCCTTGGCTCGACGCATCACGGATTAAGAGACTCGAAAACGGCGAATTATTTGTGGAGTTTCATTCTACGCGAAAAAACATCGACATTGGGCGAATATGAGATACGCAGTCAATTCATGCGGCACCCACTCCTCGGTCTTCTTGACCAATCCAGCTGCACGCAAATGATTCAAAACAGTGTTTTCGATGTCATCATGTTCATCGACTTTTTGGCCATCTATTAGCAAAATACGAAAATAAATTTTACTTCACTTATTTTAACAGAATTGCTAGATCAATTAAGTATTTGCTATGGCACGCTGATATGGCTTCCAGCGGTGATTTTAAAAACCATTCTAGCACCTTTTCAGCTAATCCAAAGGATAGCATGTTCTTAGAACCACACCAACTGCAGCTCTGGAGGTAATTCTCACTACTTTCACTTGATCTTTTTAAAAGGCAAAAACTGTGGGCCAGTTGCTATTAGATTAAAAACCTCGTGGTGTGCACAACTAATTGTTCATGGCAAAGTTTTGACCGCAATTTGAGACATTTACTTCTACAATGGCACTACAGCCCTAATTGGACTTTGGCCCTCTGACATTCAGGTTCCTTAACATTTTTTATTACTTGTTGTGGAAGGGTTGTCAGCCCTTCGCACAACCCTCTCTTTACAAATTTTCATTTTCGTAGATTAAGGTGACCAAAGTATATCCAAGCTGTCAATGTGCTGGAATTATTTATTGCGTCGACCGGGATTTGAGCTCACGATCTTCGCATTACAAGGCCGACACGCTACTCACTAGGCTACACCCTAGCAATTTGAGACGCATCTTCCCGTTTAGACCGCGAGTACGATTGCATGAACCAATCACAGATTAAAAAACGGAAGTTTCACATTAACTTTTCTGAATGAAACAAATGGGTCACAAACACGATACTTAGCGCCTGCATCTTTATATGATTTAGGATTTCAAACTAACCAGGAGATAGGGGCAGTGATCTATTCTCACGACTTTAATATTCACACTTCTTTCCATCTTGCAGAACACGCGACGCTGCTCCAAGCGGAAGTATTAGTCATATCTCAAGAAGCAGGGCTGCACTTCTGGCACTTCAAACTAGTGACCATTTGTCGAAAAAAATTGAATCGCCTAGCGACTATAACCGAAGTATTTTTAATTTGGATACCGAGTCATAGTGACATATTATGCAACAAAAGAGCAAACATGCTTGCCAGGCAAAGATCAAACATTAAATCTATTACAAAGTCAGAAGAAGTAGTAGCAACAGTGCTGAATACAAAATATTTTGGATTCTTTCTCGAAGGGATGGTGGCAGCTGGATGACTGTGGAACGACCAAATCCTTTTGATAAGAACGAAATAAAAACATCACAGCTCAGCTGTTATAACGTAGCCATTATAGTATCCGAACTTTTATTGACCAGATCATAGGTCATTACTTTCATAAGCTCTACGTATTCAAGCTGCGGATCGCGAGCGACAGCCATTGCAGGGATTACGAGTAAGATAAAGAATCTATCGAACACTACATTTGTCACTGTCCACAAATCTCCAACAGTCATCTTCTTTTGACTCTAGATTTTTCTCAGAACTAGACGACCTCAAAGGCGTCAAATTTTCGAGCCTGCTTCAGTTAGCAAACCATATCAAGTGGCTAGAACAAGAGGAGTAACATTCATCTCATATTCAATGGACAAAACTGGGACCATCTAGTTGAGTCCAGTAGGTCTATCGACTCTATGTTCAATGTTGTTACCTTCCCGAGACCACCCTTCTAGTACCTAAACCTTAAACCTAAATTTTATCAAAATCTCTCAAAAAATTGGTATAAATTGCAAGAATTTGATGGCTTTGTTCCATAGTCTAATAGATTGTCCCAATACAAGACAACAGGTTTGATAACGTGAATCTACCCTTGAGAAAGCCATGTTAATGGGGATGATGATTGGACGGAATAGAAGCGTTGGCTAGATTGTTACAATCTTGTCAATTAATTTTGAGACACATGATTGGATGCGTCAATCAATCAAACCATTCTCTTTCAAATAGTGCGATTCTGTGCATAGTTCATAGTTACTCTTGTGCAGAAAGGGTCTCTACAATTACCATTTGCCAAGTACTACAAAACTCTACTTCACAAAACGGGTCTCTTAGTTCAAGGTCATGATGAGTCGACTCAAGTGCTGACGTGTTCTAGTCCACTATTGCCAGAGCCAACCTAGGAAGATAATAGTATCACCTCTTGCAACATGCTCAAAGGTGGCAGTCAGATGGCCATAAAACTTTTCAATGACAATAGTTGATGCACTAAATAATTGTGAATTTTCTAACCTCGGACCTGAATATGACTGCACTGAGAATAGTAGTTGGTCTCTTCATAGGACACTGTCGTCTCTACAAACACAAAACTCAACATAGTTAAGTTAACTTCAGAGAGAATTTGCCTTTCAAACTCCGATCAGGTGCCACCACGCGAAAGTCCCTCTATTTGTCCACTTGAGATTGTCTACTCTGTAAACAAGATTGGTGATTTGAATACGGTCAGCACCCCAGTTTTATAAGTACCACGAACAATATGCTTGAAAAAAAATTGAAACCTCCTTTAAACGGTACGAGTAGAAATCCACTCACTAAACTTCCTTTTTGAACTATACCATCAAATTAGCAACGTACAGGCATTGTTCATTTTTTTGAAATATCCCACTTCTCGCACGAATTTCTTCATGGTAAGGAGAATACTACTTAGTAATTTGATTCAACTTAAACTGCAAAATGGAAACTTCTCGCTACTTGAACATTTGAATTATTGAAACTAGCAAGAACAGACAATTTTCACCCCCTTCTCTAAATAACACTCCTCTGAAACAAATATTCTCAAACTACCATCACTGCGCTATTTCTTAGACAGCTTTAAATTTAATTTCAATTCCTTTGTTCATTTAAATCGCATTAAATCCTTTCATCTTTCAACTTCAAAATCAAATGAACTGCAAACTACATCATCCGTTCAATTTCCTTTCCATTTCGCCATTTCCGTTTCCGTTTCACTCTAGCTGACGAAAACTTCTTTTTTCGACCAGCCAAATAAAAACTTTATTTTCTATGGAAATCAAGTTTGATTTCATCCGATTCACACCATACTGCTTATTTTATATCCTTGTAGATGGCCTTGCTATGTACGATAAAAAAAATATTAATGAAAACAAAAGCAACGCTGGAAAACCATGAAAACAAAAAGGGAAAACTTGTATATTGTCGAAAATTTAATTTGAATCGCAAAAGTCCATTCCACAAGCAATTCCTTATGTTTGTGTGCATTCCAAATGGCAGCGCAATGGAGATATAAAATCGCATTAAGGATTCGCAATCAAAAGTGCAGTTCATAGGAAAAGTTTTCATGCACCATTTCCATTCACATTGTGAAAGAAAATGTTGATTTTGTCGAAGTATTTCTCAATAATTTAGTACTATAGGAAATGTAAATGTGTACAGGAAGGATTGGTAATCCGATTGTAAAGGATTTTGTAAGGGAATAATGTGGTTTTGATTGAAAGTTATTTTGTAAGTTAATCGAGTTTATTTGTTAACGGATGGGATTTTTTTTATCTTTTGACTGAATGATTGATTTTAGAAGTCTTAGAAAATATTTCTACCAGGTCGGATAAAGAGGGAGCCCATTGGGGAGGGTTTTATATTTATCGTATGTAATTTCTTAGTATCCGCTTGCTGGTAAGCTCAGTCGCACTCCCAGTTGCGAAGTAGTTGGCCCACTCCTGAGGACATGTAGTACAAGGCTGTATAATAGGACTCCTTCCTTTTGTAGGATAGGAAAATTTATTTATTTAAATTACAGCTTTAACGCATTTTTTTTAAGGCACCGAGTATAACTTGCATTGCACAATAAGTAACACAGTAAGGCAAGTGGATTAAAATTTGGTGTATTATGTAAATTCGGATGGAGAGATACGAAAATGGCGTTGAACAATATTCTTAAAGAACTGGAAGTTATACCCGTTTGGAAAACGTTAGCCGGGAATGAAGATGAGTTTTGGGTGTCCCAGCCCAAATATGCGAGTTGTACTCTAAGCGAGGTCGAATGTAGGTCTTGTAGATAGTAGCTAAGTTGTGAGACGTAAAATAGTTTTTGTATTTACGAAGAATACCTAGGCGTTTGGAGGCGTCAAGAACAACTTCAAAGATATATTGACTCCAATCGAAATGATTATTGAACTTTACGCCTAAAAGGATAAAATCTTCAGAAGAGCCAAGTTGTACGGCACTAAACGCTACATTATACGACAACGCTGGAATATCACGTTCAAGGGAAAGATGGGAGACCTGTGTCTTAGCGGCATTTAACTCTACTTTATTTTTCCTGCTCCATTCTAGGATGAAATGGAGATCTGAGTTCAGCGAACGGAATAACTCTCTGCGATTGGAAACAATAGAATGCTTGTTTGATTCCGCAGCAGAGTCAAATTCATGAGTGTTATCTAAAGTACTGTCACTCGCAAAACTATGGATTGGATTGTGAGTAGAAGACAATAGATCCTAAGAACAGAGCCGGCGATAAGACAGAACCCTGAGAGACAACGGAATTGATTGGGAAGGAGAAAGAAGTAACGCCATCTAATACTACTCATATAGTACGTTTGGACAAGAAACTCTCAATCCATTTAATGAAGGTAACATCAAGGCCAATTGCCGTGAGCTTAGCAATTCAAAAGCTTTTGCAATGTCAAGTACAAGAACTTGACCTTCGCTGTATTTATGCAAGCAAGAGTTCCAGCGTTACGTCAGATAGACGGAAAACCTTATTGGCGATCGTAGATAAACTGTTTATCCTCAAGATGTTTAACGATTTTGCGATGGACAGCAATTTTCATCAGAACACTGAAGTAATGGCTATTGGGCGGAAGTTGGCGGAGTTTGCTTTACTTCATTTCATTGAAATTAGCTGAACATTCCCGACTTTCCACAATCGTGGAAAGCACCCAGGATAGTAGGACAGATAAAAAAGATTGCGAAGAGGCTTTCGCAGAGAAGAGGAGCACATTTTAAAGGTAATGGGAGCCATCAGGGTCAGCGGACCTGTGAATATTGAGCTTTTGCACAATCCTGGAAATGAGACGTGTGCGAAAATATAGCGGAGGCAGCGAAAAAACATAACAGAATTATGATTGGGCTTAAAGCCCAATCATATGATACTCTAGATGAGATGGAAAAGACTTTAATATACCGGAAAATATGTCATCTCAAATTATTTCGAATAGTGAATAGAGAATTTTGCATGGGAGGTGGTATGAGTAGAGGGGGAGGTTTGTATTTTTCGTATATGATACCGAACATGGTATGCAAAATGTTTTTTGCTGAATTTAAAGTTTTTAGTTTTCATTGTTTTGAAAGAAATTGGTCATAGTGTTCCTGAAATTGGGGTACTTGGATGGGAGGTGGCAGAGGAAGTAGAGCGTTTAAGATAATTTTGAAACTGCTTATCATCATCATCACTACAATCCGAGGAATTTTAGGAAACCAGAAGGACAAAAATTCAAATTCTTCAAATGAAGCGCAAGCTTAATGTGGATAAACTTAAAGATCCCAACAAAAAAGCGAAAACACCACTATTCTACGCGAAAAGTCATACACATTGGGTGAATATGACATGCGCACACTGGACGCCAATTGGGAGGCAACCAGAAACACTTTTCTAACTAGTGCTGAAGAATCTGTGGGATATGTGCAAAGCGGTGAGAAACCCTGGATGTCGCAAGACACATGGGTCAAGGTTGGCAATCGGAAAAAGCCAAATTGGCAATCATCTCTCAACCCGATGTCAAGCAACGAACGCCTGACTTGAGGCAGAACTACCGCGACGCTCATATACAGCTTAAGAGGGCTGTTAGACGCGACAAGAGAAAGGCCATTGAAGATCTGGCAACAAGGCAGAATCTGCGGCTTACCTTGGGGATATGGGTTCACTTTTCAAAATCATGAAACAGTTGACGAACAGGAATTTCACCGCCAACCACCTGGTGAGAGATGTCAACGGAACTCTCCTTAATATGAGTGAACACCAGTTGCGGCGATGGAAGGAATACTTCTCTGATATTTTAAACATCTTGTCGGAGGAGGATATTCCGGAAACAGAACAACTACCAAACATCCAACCGCAGCAATCCTCTATTAGGGACGATCCTCCAGATAAGAAAGAGATAGTTTCCGCCATTCGGTCAATGGCGGGAAGGAAAGCTCCAGGTATAGACGGACTACCAACCGAACTCCTCAAAGCGGACCCGGAAATCACAGCCGATATACTCCTCCCACTCTTCACTAAGGTGTGGAGTGAGGGAAGATATCCGACTGAATGGAAGGAGGGCGTCATTGTGAAAATTTCGAAGAAGGGCGACCTTCGGGATTGTGGCAATTGGCGTGGTATATGTCTACTTACTGCCGTATCAAAAATTATGGCTAAGGTAATTCTCAATAGGATTAGTGATGTCGTCGAGAGCACTCTCGAAGTTTATCAGGCTGGATTCCGTAAAGGGTCGTCTTGTACCGACCACACAAATACCCTACGGATAATATTAGAGCAGTCAGCCAAAATGGGTTCGCCACTACATCTCATGATTGTAGACTTCGAGAAGGCTTTCGACAGCGTTAAGCGAGATTACATATGGAATGCTTTGCGTAGGAGAGGTATTCCAGATAAGGTCATAGCTATGATTAAAGAATCCTACGAAGATGCAAGGTGTCGCGTCTTGTATAGAGGAGAGCTGTCCGAGAGCTTCCCTGTGCGAACGGGTGTCAGACAAGGCTGCATATTATCAACAGCCCTGTTTCTGGTGGTAATTAACGACATCTTGAAAGCTGCACTGGAAGGTGGGGAAGGTAAGGGTCTTCAATGGAGACTATCTAACATCCTAAGTCACCTTTATTATGCTGATGACGTGTGTTTGCTTGCACATAACCGTTCGGACTTAGAGTCAAATGTTCGCTCGTTGCATTCTAAATGCAAAGAGGCGGGACTGAAAATAAATGTGCGTAAAACCAAGTACATGCACATGGGTTCGAACGCAAGCACACCGATTGTTCTTAACGGACAGGATGTGGAAGAGGTGCAAGATTTTTGCTATCTTAGAAGCATTGTCAGCATGGACGGCGGAGCCGAAAAGGATGTTGAGGCTCGGCTAAATAAAGCTCGTCAGGCCTTCGGTATCCTTTCCCCTTTCTGGAGGTTAAGAGAGATCTCCCTTCGCACGAAGCTGCGAGTTTTTGACGCATGCGTCAAATCTGTGTTGTTGTATGGTTGTACTACGTGGAAAGTGACCGTTCGACTTACCAAGAAACTACAGACTTTCGTAAACCAATGCCTCCGGCGCATTTTAGGAATATTCTGGCCAGAAATGATCTCCAACGACGAACTTTGGAGTACAACTGGCCAGACTAAAATAGGTATTGAGATTCAACGGCGGAAGTGGCAGTGGATCGGTCATACTTTGAGGAAACCAGAGCAAAATATCGCAAAACAGGATCTGGATTATAATCCTCAAGGAAGACGCCGGGTTGGTCGACCATGTAACACATTGAAGCGAGCAGTTGAGCAGGAGGCCAGAGGAATAAACAAGTCCTGGCAACAGCTTAAGGCCGATGCTCAGGATCGCGCCTTGTGGAAGAGAGTTGTTTCTGTCCTATGCCCCTATAGGGGGTCTTAACAGGAATTTGATTGATTGATTGAGAAGGACAAAAAAACATTGGAGACTGAAGGAGTATACAAAGTACCATGCGGCTCATGCGATAAAATATACATAGGAGAACGGGACGCACAGTCCAAACAAGGATCAACGAGCACCAACGATACACACGGAAAAACCAAATACAGTCATCAGCGATCGCGGAACATGCAACAACAGAGGACCATACAATCGATTTCGACAATGTACAAATTCTGGCCAGGACAAATCAATATTATCAACGAATAGTACGAGAAGCAATAGAAATTTCGAAGCATCCACAGAACTTCAACCGAGACACGGGATACAAGTTATCAGCAGTTTGGCTACCTGCCTTAAAATTTGGTAAGAAAAAAAACCGTAACCGTAACCACAAATCCTTAACTAATTTAACTACCTGATACTAATTAATTAACCTTAATTAACTAATTTTAACCTTAATTACCCTTCATTCTATATAATAATTGTATTTTGTAATTGTCGATCAGTTTGATAAAGGTCTCAGCAGAGACCGAAACGTCACGAATAATAAAGCATAACAGTGTAGAATCCGGAAATCTTTTCTTTCAATTCGAAATGCACTGTGAAAACATTCACAAAACCATTTCTATTTGTATACTTTATACAAAATATCAAGTTGATAGCTTTAACAGTTTCGAAGAAAAATAACATTTTTACACCGTTTGCCCATTTTATTTCGAATAATTTTTCATCGCCAGTAGCTGAAAAAATCGTGCTTAAAAAATCTCGCCTGGAGTGGGAATCGAACCCACGACCTATTAACTGAGAAGCAATCACGCTGCCCACTACGCCTTATTTACGGATGCCAGTTTGGAACGCCACGTTTGGGTTTTTATGAGGGTATGGAGGAGGTATGATAGTAAGGATGGGTGGAGATTAATAAGTTTTTAATTGATTGCTTCAATTACGTCCAATATTCTCTGTATAGAGTGTTAATTTTATAGACGAAATTGCATAGAATTTTCATGAAATTCGATGCATTTTACCTTCACGAAACCAAACATTTGTATGGGAGGGGATAGAGGAGGTAAGGCAATCGTAAATTCGTAGCTTTTAATTTGTCGGTTATTAGTTGATTTATTGAAATTGGTTGGGACCATACTTTTGTTTGGGAGGGAGTAGAAGGGCAGGCGCGATAACAACATTTTTGACACTTTTTTTGTTTTTTTCATTGCACAATTTTTTTTTATGGAATAACCTGTATTATAGGCAATTTCGGCCATTATGTGCAATGCACAAACACAGTCATGGAGGAAAGAAATGAGATTGGGAATGTAGGGGATGGGGAGTGAGAGCGACTGTAACGAGTGGTGAAGCTGGTATATTTTTTCAGTTGTACCGGCTGCTGCTGACAAATATTTGCAGATGTATGGGTAACTGACTGATAGAAAGCATCTACTAAGTATACAGACCTTCTTGAGGTGGAACTGCTTCACTTTTACATCGTTTACCCATTTTATTTGAATAATTTTTCATTGCCAGTAGCACTGCGAATCAGTGATCGATTGTGAAATGGAGCACTGTAACATCTAAATCTTGGGTTTGAGCAAGGTCAGGTGGACAAGATCAGGAGAAATATAAACCCCAAGCGGAACCACCATTCTGTACGTTGGCCCTGAGAGTGAAGCGAAAAATGGCGTAGCGGTTGTCCTTACACCGAGAACGCGAAACAGTTTCATTAGCTGGGAACCAATCTCGGATAGGCTTATCGTCATCAGGCTCCAGGCTCAGGACCAGCGTCAGAAACGTCAGAATTCAGCAATGTTATGCACCAACTAATACCACAGCACCTGGTGACAAAAAGGAGTTTTATAACGAACTGAGTGGCAACTTCGGGCGTGTTCCAAAAGGTGATATTATTATCATCTCAGGAGATATGAACACCGAGGTTGGCTCTGACAACACAAGACTAGGACACGTAATGGGCATGAGCATGGAGTCCCTTGGGTCGACGCGTCATGGCCTTGGATTAAGAGAACCCAAAATGGCGAATTACTTGTGAAGTTTTGTAGTACTCGGCAAATGGCCATCTAAGTGACCCTTTTCTACACAAGAGTCACCATGAAACACCTTGGGGTTCGTCTGATGGTGTCATTCAGAACCAGATCGGCTATTTGGCTATATGTCGCCGACGAAGAAGATATCTCCTCGATGTGCGAGTGAAGCGTAAAGCTGACGTGGGGAGCGATCACCACTTGATGGTTGCCTGCTTTTGATTGCGCACAGCAGCCTTTGGACGATCACAAATCTTCAAATGAAGCACAAGCATAGTGCGGATAGACTTAGAGACCCCAACAAAAAGCGTGAGTACATCACCATTCTACGCGAAAAGTCATTCGCAATGGACAGATGTGAAATTCGCACACTGGACGCCAATTGAGATGCAACCAGGAACACTTTGATAGCCAGTGCTGAAAAATCAGTGGGATTTATGCAAAGCGGTGAGAAACCATGGAGTTCGCAAGACACATGGGACAAGGTTGGCCATCGGAAAAAAACCCAAATTGGCAATCGGAAAAAAATTCAAATTGGCAATCATCTGTCAACCCGATGTCAACCAACGAACGCCCGACCTGAGGGGCAGAACTACCGCGATGCTCATATACAGCTTAAAAAGGCTGTTGGACGCGACAAGAGAAAAGCCATTGAAGATCTGGCCAAGAAGGTAGAATCTGCGGCTTACCATGTGGATATGGGTTCACTATTTAAAATTATGAAACAGTTAACGAACAGGAATTTCACCGCCAACCACCTGGTCAGAGATATCAACGGAACTCTCCTTAATATGATGCAAATACCAGTTGTAGCGATGGAAGGAATACTTCTCTAATATTTTAAACATCTTGTAAGAGGAAGTTATTCCAGAAGTAGAACAACTACCAATCATCATCCGCGAAAAAATTCTCTATTAGGGACGATCCCGTAGATAAGGAAGTGATAGTTTCCGCCATTCAGTCAATGTCGGGAAAGGGAGCCCCCAGGTATAGATGGACTACCAACCGAACTCCTTAAATCGGACACGTAAATATCAGCCGATAGACTCACCCCACTCGTTACTGAGGTGTGTAGTGAAGGAAGATAACCGACTGAATGGAAGGAGGGCGTCATTGTGAAAATTCAGAAGAAGGGCGACCTTCGGGATTGTGGCAATTGGCGTGGTATCTGTTTACTGCCGTATCAAAAATTGTGGCTAAGGTAATTCTCAATAGGATCAGTGATGCCGTGGAAAGCACTTTCGAAATTTATCATGCAGGATTCCGGTCGTCTTGTACTGACCACACAAATACCCTATGGATAATATTGGAGCAGTCCTTCGAAATGGGTTTCCCAATATATCTCATACAGCTTACACAGGCTATGACAACATACCAACAAAAACCCTAAAGGAATATAAAGAACATCTCGCTAGCCCAATATCAGCAATCATCAACTTATCGCTAGCCGAAGGTGTCGTCCCCAATATATGGATAATTAGTAAAGTAGTTCCAATCCACAAATCTGGCGACATACATGTCCGAAGTGATTTCAGGCCTATAAGTATATTACCGTCAATGGAAAAAATACTCAAAATAGTTGTAAAGGCAGCCCTTTTTGACATAATTTCCACTATTCAATCTGCGATTGATCCATACAACACATCCGTTGTCTTCATCGATTTATCAAAATCTATTGACATGGTAAATCATGATATCTTGCATAAAAAGTTATTCGTTGCAGGCGTTAGAGGTACAACTTATTCATGGTTAAAATTTATCTTACTGGAAGGCCGCAATATGTTGAACTCGACAATTTAAAAAGTTCGAAGCTTTCAGTTGTCACAAGTGTTCTGCAAGGAATTGTCTTAGGACCAATCCCACTACAACTTGTACTCAAATCCCATAACTACATTTGGGCTAAACGGCAACGTATCCCTCTATGCAGCAACAAGTCTAGAAGCCTTAGAATGAGAAATCAACATGGACATTGACCGAATCAAACAATGGACGAGTAAACACAAGCTTGTCGTTAATGTTAGGAAAACAAAATATATGATTTTTAACGACTCATCATCGCTTAATATAATTACAAAAACCGATGAATTTTAATATCTCAGAATCTATTTAAACTCGCAATTCATCTGGGATCCTCATATTCAATCCATCAGATAAACATAACAGGACTACGACTGCAGGTAAAGCGCGATCGTGCGATAATGAAATATAAATTTTGATCATAAAAAACTGTGGTAGAAGAGGTGACAGCATTGAACTAATTTTCTCACATCATGATTAAGTGACTATAAAAACGTTCTATACAAAATTCAAGCTTCAACAGTTGAATAGGTACTGAGAAAATTAGTATATTAGATTCAGTAAAATTTTATAGTTTGTATGGGAGGTGGTAAAAGGGGATTTGAAAAATTTGTATTTACGATAAAAATAATATTTTCAGTTTCAAATTGCTAGCTTTTATGGTTTCCATGAATATTTTATCACTGTAGCTGATTGAAAATGAGTCATTTTGTATAGGAGGGGGTAGAAGGAGTGACGGCATTGAACTAATTATACTCTAGATGAAATCTGAGAGTATTATAAGTTTGCCACAAAGTTTGTAACGCTAAGAAATAAGGCTCGGAGAAAAAAATGTATGATACAGAAGTTCATATAATCACTGAAAAATCTCAAAACCGGATGTCTGTCCGTCCGTCTGTCTGTCCGTCCGGGTCCTCTCTAGCTTGAGAACGCGTTGATCTAGAAAGTTCAAATTTTGCACACGTCGTTTTTGAAAAAAAGTAAGGAAAAGTTCGCGAACGGACCAAATCGCTCCACTCCTACTACCCCCTCCCATACAAAATGACATTATTACGCAATTTAAGAATAAACGGATTTGCTCGAAAACTATAAAAGCCATTAGTCAGAAATTTTGAATATATTACTTTTATGATGATTCCAGTATATCGTATAAAAATTATACATGTCCTCCTTCTCCTTCCACCACCTCCCATACAAACTGCACTTTTTCATGAAATACTCTAACACAATTTACTCAGTGCGTATGAAATTCATCGAGCTCAAATTTAGCACTAAATATTTATTTAGAATTATTAGTAAGACCAAAAAAAATTAGACCAATAGCTTGACCCCTTCTACCCCCTCCTATACAAAATGACAGAATCTCGCAATTCGACAATAAACGGCTTTTCTCGAAAAGTACAGGGTGCGCCATCTAAATGTGGTCGATGGAAATATTGAATAACTTTGATTTAAACCGATTGACGTCGTCGAACACATTTCGGAAAGATTATTGCATTACAATTTTAACCATGAATCGATTCACGCCCAAAGAACGCGCGGAAATAGTGACAATGTTCATTAAATGCAATCGTTCAGCTGTTGCAACACAGCGTGCGTAATTTTAATGACTGATGAGGCCCATTTCACGCTATATGGCACTGTAAATAAACAAAACTGTCGCATTTGGGGGAAAGAAAATCCTCATGCTATACATCAAACTCCACTGCATGATCAGAAAGTGACTGTTTGGGCCGGTGTCTGCTCAAAAACCATCATTGGTCCGTTCTTCTTCAGAGTTGAGGAAACTGTCAATGGGGATCGGTATCGATGGATGTTGGCACACTCTGTTTTACCAGAAATGCGTGAAAAAGGTCTTAAAGGCTTTTGGTTTCAACAACATGTCACACCGCGAAATCAACGATGAACTTCTTGCGTCAAAAGTTCCCCGGACGTGTGGTATCGAAAGGGTGGGATATTGACTGGCCACCGAGATCGCCCGATTTAATGGCACCGGACTTTTTTTTGTGGGGATTTTTAAAAAGCAAAGTGTATGCCAACAAACCGAAGACTTTAGACGAGCTTAAGGACAATATTCGAGCCGAAATCACTGCGATATCACCCGAGATGCTGGCAAATGTCATGGAAAATGCCAGAAAAAGAGCTGAATTTTATATCCGCAATAAAGGTGGTCATTTGATCGACGTTGTTTTTGGAAACTGAATGGAAAAAATTGTAAAGCTTCAAATTTTATAAAAATAAATAGTTTTCCAAAATCGATTGAGAATTGTTCAAGTTATTCAATATTTCCATCGACCACATTTAGATGGCGCACCCTGTATAAAAGCTATTAATCTGAAATTTGGATTATATTACTTTTATAATCTGACGTATAAAAATTATTGAAGTCTTCCCCTTCCTTCTACCACCTCCCATACAAATTGCACTTTTTTATGAAATACTCGAATTTACTCAGTATGTATAAAATTGATGGAGCTGAAATTTGGCACTAAACATTTATTTAGAATTATTCGTAAGATAAAAAAATATTATGCGATTAGCTTCACTCCTTCTACCCCCTCCCATACAATTTGATACAATTCAACAACTTTACAAAAAGTCGATTTGCCTGAAAAGTATGAATGCTACTGATCTGCTATGCCAAATAGTAAATGATGTTTACAGTTATTTCTAAGAATTTTATTAATAACTCCACCCTCCATCTACCACCTCCCATACAAACTGCACAATTTCACTAAATTCAATACACTAAGTTTCTCAGTACCTATTAAATTTTTGAATCCTAAATTTTGTATAAAACATTTTGATAGCAGCCTTGTCATGATGTGAAAAAATTAGTTCAATGTTATCACCCCCTCTACCACTTCCCCTGCGAAATTTCTTAAAATAAAAAAAAATGTCCTTCATCTAGAGTATCGCACGATTGGGCGTAAAGTCCTGTTATGTTTTTTTTTTCATCTTGATAGCTTTGCTATAAAAATGTTTTATACAAAATTTAAGCTTCAATTGAGGAAATTAGTGCATTTTATTTAATGAAATCGTGCAGTTTGTAAGGGAGGTGGTGGAAGGAACGGGGGGATTCGAATAATTTGTATAGGATAAATCCGATTTATGATAAAAATAATATATTCTAAATTTCAAATAATTCGCTGCTATCGTTTTCAAGAAAATTTGATTATTATATATTTTCGAAAATGAGTCATTTTGTATGGGACGGGGACGAAGACGTGAGGGTATTGAAAGACTAAACGCGGATTACGTTTCGGAGCATACCTAATAAACTGAGAGAGTTTCTTTACATTCGGTTCAGCCGTTTTTGCGTGAAAGTCGGACAGACAGAGAAGAATTTTAAGCACACTTGCTTATCTATCTATATAAATATAATTGTAGTGTCTGTCTGTGATTTGTTTATAAATGGCTATAAATAAGTTTTTTGCTTCATTTTAGCAATAACTAAGCAGAATTTAACGTTTTTAAAAAATTTCTCTGTCTGTCTGTCTTTCCGGCTTTCACGCAAAAACGGCTGCACCGATTGCAATGAAACTTTCACAGATTATTAGCTCTACCTCTGTGAGTAATCTGCTTTAGGTTTTATTTTTCTCCCCTCACGCCTTCTACCCCCTCCCATACAAAGTGACTCATTTTCAAAAACTTATAATAATCAAATTTTCATGGAAACTATGAAAGCTTTTAATTTGAAATTTAAAATATATTATTTCTATTATAAATGCAATCTTCAAGTATACAAAAAATAGTTTGAATCCCCCAACTTCTTCCACCACCTCCCATACAAACTAAACTTTTTCATGAAATACTATACTCCAATTTTCTCAGTACCTATAACTTTGATCGAGCTAAAATTTTGTATTAAATCTTTAATTAGCATAATTATTATTATCGGGAAAAATTAACCGATTAGCTTTACTCCTTCTACCCCCTCCCACACAATGTGGCACAATTCCACGACTTTGCAAAAACTCGATTTTCTTGAAAAGTGTGAAACTGATCTAAAATTTAAAACACATCAATAACATGGTGATTGTAGTTGTTTCTAGAAAAATTACTAAAAACCCTCCACTCCTTCTACCACCTCCCATACAAACTGCACTTTTTCATGAAATACTCTAAACCAATTTTCTCAGTACGTATAACTTTTATCGAGCTAAAATTTTCTGATGAATCCATAATTAGTATTATTATTATTATCGGGAAAAATTAACCGATTGGCTCCACTCCTTCTACCCCTCCCTTACAATATGACACAATTTCACGACTTTGCAAAAACTCGATTTTCTTGAAAAGTGTGAATCTAACTGATCTGAAATTTAAAAGATATCAATTGCATGGTGATGATAGTTGTATCTAGAAAAATTATCAAAAACCCCCCACTCCCATACAAATTTCATAATTTCACTAAATCCAATGCACTAAGTTTCTCAAGTTACCTATTCAGTTTTTCAAGCTTAAATTTGGTGCAAAATATTTTTATAGCTACTCTAGCATGGAGTGAAAAAAATTAATTTAGTACTGTCATCCCTTCTATCACTCCCCACACAAAAATTCCTAAGATTACAAAAATTTCGATTTCATCGGTAGTATCATATAATGGGGCTTTACGCACAATCGAAGTCCTGTTATGTTTTTAAGCTTAATGTCATTTTATTTGGGCTTTTTTTAATTAACACAAGCTACAACTATTCACACGTCCTTAACACGTATACATATGATCTCGAATCACGGGTTTGATTTGATCACGAGCCTGTCCCATAAAAATGGGAGTATCATGCTTTCATGCTTAATAATTTATGGTTGTGACTCCAACAAAATACAAAACATTGTGTTCAAAGAGCCATTAAAGTAAGCGGATTAAATATCCCATATAATGTATTACTAACTACATTTTCAAAAATTTGCTTATTAATGCGATTTTTACGCGGACGAAGTCACGGGCGTTTGCTAGTTGCTAAAATAAAGCTAAAAACTAACTTATAGCCATTTATAAACAAATAAAAGATAGACACTATAATTATATTTATATGTATGTAGGAATAAAACAGTTTATTTAATAAAATACAAAATATATTTGATGAAGAAGTAAAAAGAATAATTTGGTGATAGGAAAAATGTTCAAAGGTTATAAAATAATTTTTGATAATGATTAAATTTATACACGTCCGTCCAATGCCACTGATGCTTAGAGAAAGAGCGAGATTCGTCTGGTTGTACTGTAGTACTGCTTTTGGCGGAAGTGCAGTAGGGAATTGCCAGACGGATGGAAATATCCTACACTCGGCCATCCTGTACAGATTTGTTCGGCCCGAACGAATACTCATCGGTTGAAATACAATTTTCAGCTGGCTACGGCTTCATTTTATCTACGCTGGTTGATGATTTGAATGGTCCTTCATGTTGTCCAAGTTTTTCAACCTCGCAACGATCAAAACCTTTGACCGCAGTGACTTTGTATGGACCTAGGAACTTAGGTCGGATCTTTAATGCAGTTCCGAACTGAGTTCTTTCGATAGCGACTAGGTCGTCCATTCTGTACTGTCGTGGTATTGTACGGTTTTTGTCATAAGTCCGTCTGTTTTCAGTTTTAATATTTTGAATTTGCAATCTAGCTTGTTGCCTCATGTCATCTTTATTATCTTGATATATTTGTACGAATTCTTTCTCGATTAATTCCTGGATTCGTACTGCCGTGCTGGTTCTCATAGAAGTTCCCGTCAATAATTCATAAGGGGAAATATCAATAGAACGATGGTATGAACTGTTTAGGAATCTTTGCAGATCCGAAACATGCTGGAACCATTTCTCAGGTGCTTCGATAGATTTTTTTTTGTGATTACACTTATAGTCACTCGATGCGTGCGCTCCACCTGACCGTTACCTCTGGGTACACCTGTTGTGACGTGATGAAGATCAATTCCATGGTCCTTGCAATATGTTTTAAATTTTTCTGAGATAAATGCTCCGCCTCTGTCGCTTATAATCCGATTGGGAAATCCAAAAATGGCTGTTAAAATATCCAGTTTTTGCAGAGTTTCATCAGCACATAATGTTTTCGTTGGAAAAATCCATGTAAACTTAGTAAATCCGTCAACAAGGGCTAGAATATACTTATAACTTTTACTGGTCGATGTAAGTGGTCCTAAATGATCCATATGAAACGTGTCTAATGGAATTTCACCTTTGGGTATAGGGTATAATTGTCCTTCTGCTTTTCCATTCTTGCGTTCTACTAGTATACACCTTATACAGCTCGAAACACATTTATCAATACGTGCATTTAAATCCGATATATAGAATTCTTTATTAATTATTTCTGTCATTTTTCTTTTGTGAAAATGTCCAGCTTGATGAATTTCTTTTATTATGTTGTCTTTCATGAATTCAGGTACAACATACAATGCGTTTCCCTTTACAATTTTACATAAAATAGAATTATTTATTACATAATCCTTGTAGTGTCCTACACTTTCAATGATATAGCGTTTATTTTTCGTCTTGTTTTTGTGCTTTCCTTAAGCGTGTGAGAAGATTTTCTCTTAATTCAATGCAATAACATGCGGGATTACGACTTAATGCGTCGACATGTTTTATTTTAGACCCAGCTCTGTGTTCTACTGTATATTCAAATTCTTCTAATAGTAGTGCCCATCGCGCTACTCTTTTAACTAAGTCTTTCTTCTTCAGGGTCAATTCGAATGCCTTACAATCTGTTATTAATTTAAAAGGTTGACCTAATAAATAAACTCGAAATTTTTTAACTGCTTCTACAACTGCTAGTACCTCTAACTCATAACTAGAGTAATTTTGCTCTGCCGTCGACGTTTTCCTACTCAGGTAATAGATAGGATGTAACTGATCATCATGCTGACTTTGTCGAAAAAGAATAGCCCCATATCCGTACTTTGATGCATCTGTGTGTACTTCTGTTCTGGCTCCTTGTTGAAATATAGATAATACAGGCCTGGTGCTGAGTGCAGTCTTCAGTTCGATGAATGATTTTTGTTGCTGTTCTTCGAATTTAAATTTTGAATTTTGCTTCATAAGGTCACTGAGAGGCTTTGCAATGAGAGAAAATTTTTGAATATATTTCCGGAAATATCCTGTCAACCCGAGAAAACTTTGAATTTGTTTAACATTCTGAGGGTGTGGAAAATTCAAAACAGCTTTCGTTTTTGCTTCTGAGGGTAATACTTTTCCATTAGTTATTACCTTTGTTTTCAAAAATTGGCATTTCTTCCAATTAATTTGTAAGCCATTACTTGCTGCTACGTTGAGTACTAAATTCAATCTACTAAGTCCATCTTCTAATGTTTTTGATGGTATTATGACGTCATCGATATAAACTAACACAATTTCTTTTCTGATTAAGTCTCTAAAAACGTGATTTATAAATTTTTGTAATACACTCGGAGAGTTACAAAGACCGAAAGGGACTTTTAAGAACTCAAATTGTCCATGTGGAGTAACAAATGAAGTATATTTACGACAATTTTGCTCAACGGAAACGTGAAAAAATCCATTCACTCAATCTAGCGTAGAAAAGAATACGGCGTCTTGGAGTCGATCTACTTGTTCCTCTATTATGGGCAGGGGAAATCGATCTTTATGAATTTGTTTGTTAATATTTCGATAATCTACACACAATCTTGTTGTACCGTTCTTTTTCTTAACGAGGACAATAGCACTTGCGTAATCAGAGGTACTTTGTCGAACTATGCCTTCTTCTATCCACTCATCTATTTGTTGCCTAACGAAATCTTGTTCTATTTTTGAAAGTCTTCTGGGTGGTTGATGAACAGGGATATCATCAGTAACCACAATCTTTATTTGAATATCCGTATTTACCGATTCACTAGGTTTACAATCTTTAATTAAATCGCGTATTTCGTGAATTACCTTTTTTTCAGTAAGATGTGAAAGATCAACGTTATCTTCTATAGCGCTTTCTACTAAGTTAATTTCGGAAAGAAAATATGATTCTGAATTTGAATTATTTTGATTTGAACTTCCGCGCTTAACTATAATAACTCTGCGTTCGTTAATTGTTATGTCCGAATCTTTAATAATGTTCATACCGATAATTAGTTCAGGTCCCATTGTGTTATTTGACACTATGTGACAATTCACGTTATCGTAAGTAAAACCGTTAATAGTAAAATCTGCTATTATCATTCCCTTTGTACGCATACTATTGCCTAACCCACAGATAGGAATCGAACTGTTACTGAACTTTTCGCATTTAATTGAATTGACGTATTACTTTATTATTTTAATAAAAAGTATTGTGATCGACTTGGAAAAAAAAAAAAATTTGCTACCCTGAAATTTTGTTTTTTCGCGTTTCATGACTAAATTAGCCTAAAAAAGCAAAAAAAAAAAATCCGTCTGTCTGTACGCCGTCCGCCGTACGCCGTACGCCGACGTGTACGCTCAGCGCACATTAACTCCCAAACCCTTCAAGATAGAAAGTTCATTTTTGGAGAGATTGTAGGTAGTTGCGGATCTCAGGCGGATACCTATTTTGGGGGGTGTACGGGTTCAGGGGGAGGCAGGGGGAGCGCTTAAACCGAAAAATACGAATTCAAATATCTCAACCATGGTTACAGCTAGGAAGCTAAAAATCAACACACATATAGGGGAGTTTGTGGGACAACTTTTAAAAATAATTTAATTTTTTTATCCATTGGGGTGCGAAAAGGGGGGGCTAAGAACCAATTGGCGGCCGAATTTTTTTTTCAAATGATTATATCTTCGAAATTACTACTCATAAAAAATTGATATTTTGAGACCATTAAGATGGCATCAAGATCTACTAGAATCAGTTCAGATAGAAGCTAATTCTTGTAAGGGGGAGGGTCAGGGGGGGTGCAAGGAAAAACACTTAAAAATTAATATCTCGACTGTCTCTTAAGCTATGTAATTGAAACTTGAAACGAATACTAAGCTTTACTAGTGGCATATGAAAAAAATATAACATATGGACATAATAGTAGTGGGGGGAAATGGGGAGCATTTAAAAAATGGCGCACTTTCCAAAACTACAAATCACCAAATCTCAAAATTGAGTACACATATCAAATTGAAAATTTGTCAGATTGTAGAGCTATATAGTTTTTAATTTTGGTAAAAAATTTAAGTTGGGGGGTGTAAGGGGAGGGAGGTGGAAAGCGAAAATGTTGAAAATTTTGAGTGATTTTTTTATGGCTCTGGTAAAAGATACAAAGTTGAAATTTTGCACGTCGACACATCTATTTAATGTACATAGAAAAAAAATAATAATTTGTTCCAAAATTGTTATGCACCGAAGTGGGGGTCTAACGTGCACAAAGTATTTCATGTGCAATGAAAAAAACACATAAACTGAAAATTTTTGAATGAAATTTTTAGGTACAAACTTGAAAATTTGCGAAATGCATTTAAAAAAAATCCCCAAGAGTTTAAAATATTAACTGGTCGAATATCTTTAAAACTTCTACCCCCTCCCATACAAAAAATTTTTTCGACCATTTCTAAGAAATCAATTATCACTTAACTATTAAATGCTATCAATTTGAAATTTTGCACAAGAACTTACAAAAATAATTGAAATAAAATTACGTTAAAAGTTTTGAGATAGCACTTGCCCTTTTACCCCCTCCCACACAAAAGTATGATTTCGACCAATTTCATTAAATCAACTAATAACTAACAAATTAAAAGCTACAAACTTGAAATTTTGTACAAGCACCTCACAAAAAAAAAGAAATAAAACTGCATCACAAATTTTACGATTCCCTTACCTCCTCTACCCCCTCCCATACAAATGTTTGGTTTCGTGAATTTAAAATTCACCGAATCCAATGAAAATTCTATGCAATTTCGTCTATGAAACTGACATTCTATACACAGAATATTGGATTTGGTTCAAGCAATCAATTAAGAAACTATTAACATCCACCCACCCTTACTATCACCCTCCCCCCTCCCTTCATGAAAACTCAAACTTGCATAAATAAACCAATGAAATATGGAGCTTTTGAACGTTTCCGGAAAGTGTTAAATTGAGAACTGCCCTGCCCAAGAAGCTCCTTTCACTTAGTCTTCCCTAACCCTTCTAACCTGCATATTGACTTTCTACGCATGCGCATTTTGTCCCAAAAATAATAAAGTTTCGCCCGACTTGTTGGCAGTTTATTTAAGTTTTAGTCCACTTCGACTGAATGTATTTTAATTAGTCATATGTTTCAATAAAGCACTTTGTCTACTTTTCTTTTACTTTATTATTTTTTAATAATAAAGTATTGTGATCGACACAGAAAAAAAAAAAAAATTTGCTACCCTGAAATTTTGTTTTTTCGCGTTTCATGACTAAATTAGCCTAAAAAAGCAAAAAAAAAAAATCCGTCCCGCCGTACGCCGTACATATGGACTCGTACCTCCAAGACCGTTAAAGGTAGAATGTTGGTTTTTGGGTGGATTGTTAATTTGGTAAGTGAGCTCCATTATCCAAATTTTGGGGAGTGTGGGATGGAAGGGGGAGGCGGGGGGATGGAAAAAGTCGAAAAATACACTTGCTAATATCTTCACCACGAATGCAGATAGAAAGATGAAAATCAGCATACATATAGAGAAGGTTGTGGGACATACTCCAAAAATAATTTAATTTTTTTATCCATTGGCGTCCGAAAAGGGGGGGCTAAAAACAAATTGTCGGCCGAATCTTTTTTTGAAATGGTTATATCTTCGAAACTACTTACCATAAAAAATTCATATTTTGGGACAATTAAGATGGCATATAGATCCATCAGAATAAGCTTAGAAATAGGCTAATTATTGTAAGGGGAAGGGTCAGGGGGGGTGCAAAGAAAAACACTTAAGAATTAATATCTCAACTATCTCTTAAGCTATGTAATTGAAATTTAAAACGTATACTAAGCTATACTAGCGAAATATAAAAAAAATATAAAATTTGGTCATAATAGTAGTGGGGGGAAATGGGGAGCATTTTAAAAATGGTGCACTTTTCAAAATTAGAAATCGTTATATCTCAAAATTGAGTGCAGATATCGAATCAAAAATTCGTCATATTATAGAACTATATAATTTATAATTTTGATAAAAAATTTAAGTTAGGGGGTGTAAAGGGAGGGAGGTGGTAAGCAAAAATGTCGAAAATTTTGAGTGATTTTTTTAGGACTCTGGTCAAAGATAGAAACTTTAAATTTTGCATATGGATACATATATTTTATATACATAGAAAAAACATAAAAGAATTATGATTGGGCGTAAAGCCCAATCATATGATACTCTAGATGAAATGAGAAAGAGTTCAATGTACCGGAAAATATGTCACCTCCAATACTTTTAAATGATTAATAGTGACTTTTGTATGGGAGGTGGTAGAAGCAGAGGAGGAAGGTTTGTAATTTTTGGATATGACACCTAATGTGGTGTGCAAAATATTTCGTGCTGAATTTAATGTTTGTAGCTTTCATTTTTTTCAATTGGACATAGTTTTCCAGAAATTGAGGCATTTGTATGGGAGGTGGCAGAGGAAGTGGAGCGTTTAAGATGATTTTGAAACTGCTTATCATCATCCTTATCACCACGCTTTGATTCAATTTCAAATTCGATAGTTCTAATACATATTCGAAGGAGAAATGCTTTTCTTGAATTTATAATACAGATATTTGTATGGGAGGGGGTAGAAGGAGTGAAGAGGAGCTCAATATTTTTTGTAGAATTTATTGCAATTATTAAATAACAAATTCTGGCAAAATTTTAAGTTAATACTTTTTCTAGTTTTAATGGAAATCGATATAATGCACTTAACAAAAATTATACATTTGTATGGGAGGGGGTAGAAGGAGTGTATGGATCAAAACACATTTTTTTCTCGTTATTGACATTTCCATTTTTATACTTTATGCAAAATATCAAGTTGATAGCTTTAACGGTTTCGAAGAAAAATAATTTATTTTAAATTTCAAAATTTCGTAAAATTTGTATGGGAGGGGGTAGAAGGAGTGAGGTGAAGTTGATAATTTTTTGAGTTCTGATTGGAATTATGATAAAATTAATTCTGGCAAAAATTCGTTTTTATAACTTTGCTAGTTTCAATGAAAATCGAAAAACTGCTTTTTTCAAAATTATACACTTGTATGGGAGGGGGTAGAACGAGTGACGAGATTGGATCAATATTCCGTCATATTAATGACATCTATATCATAATACTTTGGCCCAAATTTCAAATTGATAGCTTAAATAGTTTCAAAGAAAAATCAATTTCTGAATATTTCAAAATTTCGTGAAATTTGTATGGGAGGGGGTAGAAGGGGTGGGGGGATGTGGCCCGTTCACGAACTTAAAGTTTCTTTTTTGCTAAAAATGACACACAACAAATTTCAGCACGATAGCTCAAAGCGTTCGAGAGTTATGCTGTAGACAGACGGACAGACGGACAGACGGACAGACGGACAGACGGACAGACGGACAGACGGACAGACGGACAGACGGACAGACGGACAGACAGCAACTCGGAATCGAAGTTTTTGAGCGACAACAAATATTTCTGTACCCTTGGCGGCTCTGTGCGAGCATTATTTCTTAGCGTTACAAACGGTAAGGCAAACACAATATACTCTCAGATTTCATCTAGAGTATAAAAATAATAATTTGATCCACAATTGTTACGAACCGACCACCACGGTCTAAGGGGCACAAGGTGTTTCATGTGCAGCGAAAAAAACACGAAAACTGAAAATTTTTGGATGTCATTTTAAGGTAGAAACTTGAAAATTTGGGAAATACATTTAAAAAAAATCCCCAAACGTATAAGATATTAACTGGTCGAATACCTTTGAAACTTCTACCCCCTCCCATACAAAATTATTTTTTCGACCATTTTTAAGAAATTAATTATCACCTAACTATTAAAAGCTATCAATTTGAAATTTTGCATAAGAACTTATAAAAATATTTAAAATAAAATTATTTTAAAAGTTTCAAAATAGCACTTGCCCTTCTACCCCCTCCCATACAAAAGTATGATTTCGACCAATTTCATTAAATCAACTAATAAACAACAAATTAAAAGCTACGAACTTGAAATTTTGTACGAGCACCTTACTAGAGAAAGAAAAGAAAATTGCATCACAAATTTTGCAATTCCCCTACCTCTTCTACCCCCTCCCATACAAAATTATTTTTTCGAGCATTTTTAAGAAATCAGTTATCAGCTAACTCTTAAAAGCTATCCATTTCAATTTTTGCCGGAAAACTTATAAAAATAATTGAAATGGAATTTTGTTAAAAGTTTTGCAATCATGCTTGCCCTTCTACCCCCTCCCATACAAAAGTATTATTTCTACCTATTTCATTGAACCAACTAATAACCAACAAGTTAAAAGCTGCGAACTTGAAATTTTGTACGAGAAGACTACAACAGAAAGGAAATAAAATTGCGTCACAATCTTTACGATTCCCCTACCTCCTCTACCCCCTCCCATACAAATGTTGGTTTCGTGAATGTAAAATACACAGAATCTTATTCTATGCAACTTCGTCTATGAAACTGACATTCTATACAGAGAATATTGGACGTCAATTAAAAAACTATTAACATCCACCGAACGTTACTATCAACCCTCATCCCTCCCCTCACAAAACTCAAACTTGCATAAATAAACGAACGAAATATTGGTTATATATACTGAAGCTTTTGAACGTTTCCGCAAAGTGTTGACAACTGTCCTGCCCAAGAACCCCCTTTCACTTAGTCTTCCCTAACCACTCTAACCTGCATATTGACTTTCCACGCATCCGCAACTTGTCCCAAGAATAATAAAGTTTCGCCCGACTTGTTGGCAGTTTATTTAATAATAATCTACTTTTAAAAATGTACTGTTCTTAGTTTCGACCACGCTGCACAGAAAAAAATTTTCGAAGTGAGGAAAAAAAAATACCTGTTTGTAATTAGTTTTTTTTTTTTCGAGAAAAAAAAAAGGTTCGGTTGAGCCCCCAAATTTGTAGGAATAAAACAGTTTATTTAATAAACTACAAAATATATTTGATGAAGAAGTAAAAAGAATAATTTGGTGATAGGAAAAATGTTCAAAGGTTAAAAATAATTTCTGATAATGATTAAATTTATACACGTCCGTCCACTGCCACTGATGCTTAGAGAAAGAGGCGAGATTCGTCTGGTTGTACTGTAGTACGGCTTTTGGCGGAAGTGCAGTAGGGAATTGCCAGACGGATGGAAATATTCTACATATATAGATGATTCGTTCCACAAGCCCTGAGTGTCGTTTTCAACGAATTACGTTGGCCAGACGTTCTGGGACTCATCAGATTTTAACATCTAAATTCTCACCTCTTGTATCCAAGAGGCAATTCTTCGTTTATGTAATTCAGAAGTTGAAATAACTATTAGACGAATATCATAAGTCATCTTTTTTTTTTTTTCTAAATATCTAATCATTCCACAAACAAAATATTCTTGTATCTTAATTCTTATTAAACTAAATAAATAAATAAATCTATATAAATATAATTGTAGTGTCTGTCTTTGATTTGTTTATAAATGGCTATAAATAAGTTTTTTGCTTCATTTTAGCAATAACTAAGCAGAATTTAACGTTTTTAAAAAATTTCTCTGTCTGTCTGTCTGTCTTTCCGGCTTTCACGCAAAACCGGCTGCACCGATTACAATGAAACTTTCACAGATTATTAGCTCTGCCTCTGGGAGTAATTTGCTTTAGGTTTTATTTTTCTCCCCTCACGCCTTCTACCCCCTCCTATACAAAGTGACTCATTTTCAAAAACTTATAATAATCAAATTTTCATGGAAACTATGAAAGCTTTTAATTTGAAATTTAAAATATATTATTTCTATTATAAATGCAATCTTCAAGTATATAAATAGTTTGAATCCCCAACTCCTTCCACCACCTCCCATACAAACTAAACTTTTTCATGAAATACTATACTCCAATTTTCTCAGTACGTATAACTTTGATCGAGCTAAAATTTTGTATTAAATCTTTAATTAGCATAATTATTATTATCGGGAAAAATTAACCGATTACCTTTACTCCTTCTACCCCCTCCCATACAATGTGGCATAATTCCACGACTTTGCAAAAACTCAATTTTCTTGAAAAGTGTGAATCTAACTGATCTAAAATTTAAAACACATCAATTCCATGGTGATTATAGTTATTTCTAAAAAAAATTACCGAAAACCCTACACTCCTTCTACCACCTCCCATACAAACTGCACTTTTTCATGGAATACTATAAACCAATTTTCTCAGTACGTATAACTTTGATCGAGCTAAAATTTTCTGATGAATCCATAATTAGTATTATTATTATTATCGGGAAAAATTAACCGATTGGCTCCACTCCTTCTACCCCTCCCTTACAATATGACACAATTTCACGACTTTGCAAAAACTCGATTTTCTTGAAAAGTGTGAATCTAACTGATCTGAAATTAAAAAGACATCAATTGCATGGTGATGATAGTTGTATCTAGAAAAATTATCAAAAACCGCCCACTCCTTCTACCACCTCCCATACAAATTTCACAATTTCACTAAATGCAATGCACTAAGTTTCTCAAGTTACCTATTCAATTTTTCAAGCTTAAATGTGGTGCAAAATATTTTTATAGCTACTCTAGCATGGAGTGAAAAAAATTGATTTAGTACTGTCATGCCTTCTATCACTCCCCACACAAAAATTCTTAAGATTACAAAAATTTCGATTTCATCGGTAGTATCATATAATGGGGTTTTACGCACAATCGAAGTCCTGTTATGTTTTTAAGCTCAATGTCATTTTATTTGGGCTTTTTTCAATTAACACAAGCTACAACTATTCACATGTCCTTAACACGTATACATATGATCTCGAATCACGGATTTGATTTGATCACGAGCCTCTCCCATTCAAATAGGAGTATCTTGCTTTCATTCTTAATAATTTATGGTTGTGACTCCAACAAAATACAAAACATTGTGTTCAAAGAGCCATTAAAGTAAGCGGATTAAATATCCCATATAATGTATTACTAACTACATTCTCAAAAATTTGCTTATTAATGCGATTTTTACGCGGACGAAGTCGCGGGCGTTTGCTAGTAAATAAATAAAGAAGCAAGTCTCTAGTGTGATAGTAGTACTGATGCTTGTTGGTTTGCATCAGTACTATAATAACTGCAGAGACTCCTTTTTATTTTATTCATCAAAGGCCCCGTAAAAGCCAGATGGAAATCCAATTTGGATGACCACCCTCTGGACTGTAAAAACGGTAATACGGTGCACGATCAATGCAGCTTATTACCTTCATTAGAAAACAAGTCTAATTAAGTAATTTTAATGTTCTTTAGCGAAGAAAAACACTACACAAACCTAACCAGAGCTTATACTCGAAAAGTCTTGAAATTATATCTAACTTTGAAATTATTATCGCCTTTTTAATTATAATAGAACCTCATTATTATCCTCGCTATGAAGGCGTATTTCCAACAAATATGTAATTAGAAACATAGAAACCATATGCTCCTCATACTAAATATTCCACTCCAAGATTCCTTCCCGTCAACTCTCATTCGAGAAATTATCCAGATGAATGTTACGCAACTTTTTATTTGCATTCGTGTCGAATATCTTGAAAATTTTCGAGTGGGCTGCCTGTATTCACATTTCAGAATTACAAAATCGCGAAAAACCTTTTCCAACAAGTTATGTAGTCGCGGCGGCGGTTTCCCAGCCAACGAACTCCTTGGTGTATTGTACATATTAATTTATTTCGTTTTCTTTCAATTAAAATGTCTCCCATGTTGGTGCGGTATTGTAATGAAGCTGTATATCCTTCGTATGTAGGCCAACCATATGTCATAGTGTTTGCTCGGCAAGGATCTGTTCCCACGTATGAGGTTTTTCCTTAAATATCTATCATATATGTCGAGATGGTTTTTTAAAGGAATTCCAATGGCTTCTCTGTGTATTTCGCTTGATAGTACAAAAGTCCTGAGAATACGGAGTATAAACACTTATATGGCTCGGAGGACGTATAGATGTATGGATAGGAAAAAAAAAACCGGAGGTGCTGTACCTTAGGGATCAAAACAGACTATCGGATGTATGCGAAGAGTCAAAACGCTTTCCATTAACACATTTCGAAGGCGCGTTATACGGCACACTTAAGATGGTGAATGTAGCACACCATGTAGTTAAGGGATGCCAAGAATTACAATAAACACACATTCATTTCACACATACGATCAGGTGTGAAAGGAGACAGTTTGAGAACAAAAGGAGTCGAACTCGTGTCGCTTTCCGGAGCACTTTAAAGGTTCAAGTAAAGGCTTTAACATTATGTTAAGGTTGTGAAGATGTAGCTATTTGAAATATCTTACGGTAGAATAGATGGGAATTTGAAGCAGGCTCTTAGGAGAAAAGTAGCTCAAAAAAATCTCAACCTTGGAGAATTTCCTTGAAATTTACAATTAAAAATATCAGAAGAAGTTGGACGTCTAGATTTTAATTCACTCAAAAGCAATAGAACTTTTTATGTATGAAAGCAAATGAAACTGATTTTATTAACAACTCTGAGAAACGTCCTTGCAGAAAAAAAAGCCACTCAAGAACGAAATTCCTATAACTGAAAAAAAATTACTTGAAACTATGGTATTGGAATTAATATTTCATCGACTGGCAAAAAAAAAAATAAACTAAGTATTCGAAAGATGTATCAAATATGAAGAGTACAGGCAAAGAACGGGATAAGTCAATTTAGATACATTTTTCAGTGCAGCAATTTTGAAGTTTACAGACTAATATTTCAGTAAAACACTTAAAGCATTTTATTTTGAATCGAATATTTTAATACTGTAAACTACATTGAACATAAATAATTTCTTTTTAATTATTTCACTCACATTCCCAAGCAAAAAAACATAAAAGAATTATGATTGAGCGTAATGCCCAATCATATGATACTCTAGATGAAATGAGAAATAGTTCAATATCCCGGAAAATATGTCACCTCCAATTCTTTTAAATAACTAATAGTGAGTTTTGTATGGGAGGTAGTAGAAGCAGAGGAGAAAGGTTTGTAATTTTTGGATATTACACCTAATGTGGTATGCAAAATATTTCGTGCTGAATTTAAGGTTTGTAGATTTCATTATTTTCAATTCGACATAGTTTTCCAGAAATTGAGGATTTGTATGGGAGGTGGCAGAGGAAGTGGAGCGTTTAAGATGATTTTGAAACTGCTTATCATCATCCTTATCACCACGCTTTGATTCAATTTCAAATTCGATAGTTCTAATATATATATTTGAAGGAGAAATGCTTTTCTTGAATTTATAATACAGATATTTGTATGAGAGGGGGTAAAAGGAGTGAAGAGGAGCTGATAATTTATTTAAGCATTTATTGCAATTATTAAAAAACAAATTCTGGCAAAATTTTAAGTTTATACTTTTTCTAGTTTTAATGGAAATCGATATAATGCACTTAACAAAAATTATACATTTGTATGGGAGGGGGCAGAAGGAGTGTATGGATCAAAACACATTTTTTTTGTCGTTATTGATATTTCTATTTTTATACTTTATGCAAAATATCAAGTTGATAGTTTAAACAGTTTCGAAGAAAAATAATTTAATTTAAATTCCAAAATTTCGTGAAATTTGTATGGGAGGGGGTAGAAGGAGTGAGGTAAAGTTGATCATTTTTTCAATTCTGATTGAAATTATATTGAAATTAATTTTGGCAAGAATTCGTTTTTATAACTTTGCTAGTTTCAATGAAAATCGAAAAAATGCATTTTTCAAAATTATGCATTTGTATGGGAGGGGGTAGAAGGAGTGAAGAGGAGCTGATAATTTTTTTTAACATTTATTGCAATTATTAAAAAACAAATTCTGGCAAAATTTTAAGTTTATAGTTTTTCTAGTTTTAATGGAAATCGATACAATGCACTTAACAAAAATTGTACATTTGTATGGGAGGGGGTAGAAGGAGTGTACGGATCAAATCAAATTTTTTTCTCGTTATTGATATTTCTATTTTTATACTTTATGCAAAATATCAAGTTGATAGCTTTAACAGTTTCGAAGAAAAATAATTTAATTTAAATTTCAAAATTTCGTGAAATTTGTATGGGAGAGGGTAGAAGGTGATAATTTTTTCAATTCTGATTGAAATTATATTAAAATTAATAGACAGACGGACAGACGGACAGACGGACAGATAGCAACTCGGAATCGAAGTTTTTGAGCGACAACAAATATTTCTGTACCCTTGGCGGCTCTGTGCGAGCATTATTTCTTAGCGTTACAAACGGTAAGGCAAACACAATATACTCTCAGATTTCATCTAGAGTATAATAATAATTTCATCGAGCGCAAGAAAGGGATAAGTCAAAATTATAATTACAAACAAAATGTTAAAACACTCACTACTTCAATTTTTTTTGTGTTCTTGATGTATGGTAATCTGAAAATATTATGAGAAATAAGGCTCGGAGAAAAAAATGAATGATGCAGAAGTTTTTGACAAAAAAAGTAAGGACAAGTTCTTAATCGCTCAACCCTTTCCACCCCCTCCCATGCAAAATTACACATTTCCGGAATATGCCAATAAACCGATTTTCTCGAAAAGTATAAAAGTTATTGATCTGAAATTTGCAATATATTATTTCTATATCAATTTCAATCTGCGGTATATAAATTATTCCAATATTCTCACTCCTTCTACCACCTCTCATCTCAATCAATCAAACAAATTCCTGTTAAGTCCCTTAATTTGAGCATAGGACAGAAACAACTCTCTTCCACAAGGCTCGATCCTGAGTATCAGCCTTTAGCTTTTGCCAGTACTTGATTATTCCTCTGACCTTTTGCTCAACTGCTCGCTTACATGGTCGACCAACCAGAAGTCTTCCCTGAGGATTATAATCCAGAGCCTGTTTGACGATATTTCGCTTTAGTTCCTTAAAGTGTGACCGGATCCACGCCGCTTTCGCCTTTGAATAGTAATACCTATTTTACTCTGTCCAGTTGTACTCCAAAGTTCGTCGTTGGAGATCACTTCTGGCAAGAATATTCCTAAAATGCGTCGGAGGCATTGGTTCACGAAAGTTTGCAGTTTCTTGGTAAATCGAACGGTCACTTTCCACGTAGTACAACCACATAACAACACGGATTTGAAACTTGCAACTTCGTGCGAAGGGAGATCTCTCTTAACCTCCATAAAGGGGAAAGGATACCGAAGGCCTGACAAGCTTTATTTAGACGAGCTTCTATATCCTTTTCGGTTCCGCCATTCATGTTGACAATGCTTCCGAGATAACAAAAAACTTGCTCTTCGTCCACATCTTGTCCGTTAAGAGAACAATCGGTGTGCTTGTGTTCAAACCCATGTGCATGCAAATCTATTTTCTTTGGCCTCCTGAATACTTTGCCTCCATCCATCTCGGTTCAATGACCGCGTCCTCCAGTTAGAAAATCTTAGCAGTGATTTGCTACCTGCGTCAATCGAATTCGCCCAGCGCTTCCGTGGTTCTCCGACCGGTCTTTGTCCATTGACTTTCCCTTTTAGTAAGCGTTTGGAAATTCTTCCATCATCCGGTCGCTTCACGTGATGGACCCATTGTAGCTTCTTCAATTTTATGAGGGTTGACACTTCTGGATTGTCGAAGATGGCATACAGTTCTCTATTGTATCGTATTCTCCAGATCGAGTCTTCCCTCACAGGTCCGAGAATTCTTTTGAGGACCTTTCTTTCAAAGGTGTTAAGTAGTTTCTCAGACGCCTGAGTTAAAGTCTACGTTTCGCTGCCATAGCATAGCACAGGTCTTATGATGGTTTTATATAGCTTAAGTTTTATTTATTATTTATTTATTTATTTATTTGGGCTCTTGAACAAAAAGATTACCATTTCAATTAAACAAAAGCGGAAAATTTAAACATTGAAGATGATAGCTTATAATATACGCTAAAAAATAAATGAATAGTAAAGATAAAAATTTAAACATTAAATTTGATAGATTTAGCTCTATTCTTAAATAATAGAAACGAAGAAGCTAAAGAACCAAGTTGGAGTCGGTCATGTTTCCTTTGCATTCTTAGCATCGGAGAGTGATGGTATTCATCGAGAGAGGCTCGTGGAGGATTGAAGATGTCTGAATTCCTTGTTGAGACTATTTCTGGTCTAAAGTTCATGTCGTCACAGAGGTGGGTATTGAGCAGGTAGTTGCACAGCTTGAAGAGGAAGCAAGCATCGAGGAAGGCCCGCCGTAAATGCAGTGGCTGTAGGTGAAGTACTTCAAGTCTGCCATTGTAATCGATATGAGGCTTCCTTAATCTGTAGAAAAGGGTTCGAGTGAATTTACGCTGAACAGATTCGACGGTCCGAACATGGCAAGAAAGGTGTGGGTTCCAGACGGTGGAACAGTATTCCAAAATACTACGGACGATTGTGGAAAATAGGAGAGCAGCTGTTCCTGGACAGTTAAACTGTACTGTCGTGCGGAGGACGAAGCCAGCAAGTCTGTATGCCTTATTAGTAATCTCGGAGAAATGATTGACGAATTTAAGTTTGTGATCAAAGACCACTCCTAGATCCTTTATTGTGGTTACTGCTGTAAGGATGGATCCATTAATAGAGTAACAGAGAGTAGAGGAGGTAGTCTTATACGAGTACTCCATAGTGAAACACTTTTCTATGTTCAAAAGATATCGTTGTTTGAACACCAACGAGATACAGCAGACAAATCAGCCTGGAGAATCATGCCATCAGAAAAGGAGGAAATTTCCCGAAACAGTTTGAAGTCATCAGCGAATAAGAGACAGTTCGAAGATACAAATTGGAGCGAATCATTTATGAAGAGAGTAAATAATAGAGGACCAAGGATCGATCCCTGCGGGACGCCAGAGTTAGCAAGAAACTCAGTAGAGGAGTGTCCGTTGAACGTAATTCGGAGACGACGGTCCGTAAGGTACGAACTGATCCAGTTCAGGAGAGATCCAGAGACACCATACCTTTCAAGTTTTAAAATTAGAATTTTACAATTAACAGTGTCGAAAGCTTTTGAAAAATCGGTATATATGACTTGGACAGTATTATGACGATCTAAGGATTGAGCAACGAAATTAGTGAATTCACATAAATTAGTAGAAGTAGATCTACCTTTTACGAATCCATGTTGGGCTGGTGATAGCAAGTGATAAAGTTTTTTTTCCCATATTACATTATGAACTAATCTTTCAAAAACCTTTCCAAAACAGTTCAGGGTGGAAATCGGGCGATAATTCAAGACATTTTCGGTATCTTTTTTCTTTGAAATGGGTACTATGTTAGATAACTTCCAGCATGCAGGAAACGAGCCTTCTTCAAGAGACTTATTGAACAAAATAGATAGTGGCACTGAGAGCTCCGAGGAGAGATCTTTCAAAAAAAAGGATCGGGATCCCATCCGGTCCGCCACCGATTTTCGAATCTAGAGAATTGATGATTGATATAATGTCCCTCTCACTAATTGTATCTCAGAGATCAAGAATGAAGAAGTCATAAGACAGATTATTACTCGAGTGGCCAATCATAGAGGAAAAGTATTTGGCAAAAAGCTCATACATTTCTTGTGGAGAGATAGTGGCAGCACCAAACTTAAGTTGTGAAGGAAAAAATTGTTTATTTCTTCGCTTTCTAACATGCGACCAAAACGGTTTGGTCTCATTGCGCAACAGTGCCGCCTCTCGCTGAGAAATATATACAGTGAAAGCCTTCTTGATGTCCAATTTGACCCGCTTACGCTGAAGGGAATAGTTATGGTAATCAGATAGAAGAGACGAACGCTTATACTTTTTATGCAAACGTGCTTTTTTGCGAATAGCACAAATAATAGAATGGTTAAACCATTCAGGGTAGTCACGACTAGAAATGACACGATAGGGAACATTCCGATGAATTCGCACCCTTCCGACAAAAGTGACACAACTAAAAAAACCTGTTTTTCAGAAATCGAAAAAAAAACTAGTTCTTACTGAAGGAAATATATTAGAACAGTCAAAATAAACTGACTGGCTGCCGTCCGATAAAAGAAGTTAAGGTAATACGCTTTGGATGACTGATGGATATTTGTATTAGGATTCCTTTAAAGGTATTAACTCAAATTTTACGATTTTAGAGTTGTGTCACTTTTGTCGCAAGGGTGCGAATTATATCATCAAGGATGGAGTGTAGTTGCGTCGATTATTCATTAGAGCTTTTGCTGCTAAAAAGTTCAAACCAATTAACATTACCGAGGTCACAACTCATTTGCTCGTAGTTTCCCTTATAGAAATTGTATTTCTTATCCGTACAAATAAGAGATGGATTACATAACTCTATTTGCAGGTTGATCTGAAGGGGGAATGATAAGGGTCAGGTGGCACTAATCCGCTAAAGGCGTCAACATTGATCCGAGAAGCACTGACATTGGAAAGAATCAAGTCTAGGATCTTCCCCCGATGATTTGTATTAGTATTTTGTTGAGTAAGTGAACACAGGTTCATAAAGTGATCAACACACAAGTCTATGCTAGATAAAGACAATGTAGGGTATGACCAATGTAGGGTGTGACCAGTTGTTTTCCTGTTTTCGTTCTTGTTTTTAATTATTGAAATTACCGAATAATACGTCGTGCTTGCTATCATTATCCTTCCTTTGATTTCGTTGGGTTCGCTTCCATCCTTCGATAGGTTCGCCCCTAGGTATATAAAGTTGTCTACGTTTTGTAGGTTTTAGTCTCCTACTGCGATATTTTGTCTGATTGGCGTCGTTTTCCTAGTTTCTGTCATAATTTTTGTTTTGTTTTCATTAATACGTAGTCCAACTTCCCTTGCTACCGAATCAAGGTTTACAAATAATTCCTTAATTCTTGCAGGGATATCTATATCGTCGACATATGCTACGATTTGTGTGGATTTTTCCACTACCACTGGAGATCGAGAGAAGGAGAAGGAGGACGATACCGGTCCTGGACACGAACAGGACTCACTCTACAGCGAACCGTCGAAGAGAAAGGTTGTCACGGAAAATGGAATAAAATAAATAAAATCAATAAACTCGTTCGTTTCCCTTGCAAGTTCAAATCAAGAGTAACTACATAGTCAGGGCGGAGCTCTCCCGCTGGCTATCGAACAGTGTTCCCTTGGTGTCAACGGGAAATTTCCGAATAACATATTCGAATATCAAGTTCAAAAGCATTGGTGCGAGGCCGTCATCTTGCTTAAGGCCGTTGTCTGTTTTAAAACTGGAAGTCAGATCGTTTTCTACTCTGACTCATGACAAAGACTCGGTCATTGTCATTCTTGTAAGCCGAACCAGTTTCGGTGGGACTTCAAACACCAACATAATTTTATACAGTACGCGCCTGTCGATACTATCGTATGCTTGTTTGAAGTCAACAAATATCTGATGCACATCAATATTATAATCCCAGCACTTTTCCAGCACCTGTTTAACTGAGAATATCTGGTCCGAGGTCGATCATCCATCTCTAAATCCGCCTTGGTATTCACGAATGACATTGTCAGCATTGGGCTTAATTCTCTTTTCCAGAATTTTCGTCAAGATCTTATAAGACGTACACAACAAAGATATTCCTCGGTGATTTACGCAGCAGAGTTTGTGACTTCTTTTATAAATCAAACATATGATGCTCCTGCGCCAATCTTCAGGAAGTGTTTCCTGCGTTCATATGTCCAGAACTAATCTGTGTAGAAGATGTGCTATGCAGATGTCGCCAGCTTTTAAAAGTTCAGCCGGAATTTGATCAGTGCCCGGCGCTTTGTTGTTTGGGTGGTTCCTCAGGTCTGTTTTTACTTCTTCGATAGTGGGAGGACTCAAAAAGGATCATTCATCAGCTGTTACATCAGTTATTCCTGCTATTATGTCTACTGATGCTGTTCGTGATGGGCTCGGATTAAGGAGTTGTTCAAAGTATTGTGCCCATCTTAGTTTTATATCTTCCGCATTACTTATGATGTTGCCTTCTGCAACCTTGCACATGGTCGTCTTTGGTTGGTATCCTTCTTTCAACCTTTTAACTAGGGAATATGCGGCTTTTGTGGCGTGTAATTTAAAATTTTCGTCCATGTTTTTAATTTCGCCATTATTGTACTTCCTTTTTTTCTGAATGCATATTTTATTTGCAAATCGTCTAAGATCATTATATTTGTCCCGTTTGGCTTGTGTCGGCCGTTTCGTTAATTTTTTGCATTTTGCATTCGATATCGAACCAATCATTCCTTTTGCTCCGGGGTTGTTGTCCTATCACCTCCTCTGCGACAGATGAAATGCCATCTTTGATGTTTTGCCACATTACTTCTATTAGCATGCTGGCGTTGTTGTTCAGCATTGTCGCGAAATGCCTCTCCAAGGCTGATACATATTTCGCTACTATTTTCTCGTCTTTAAAATTTCCAATGTCGAATTTAGGAACCGGTATTGTTCTTGAGTGACCTCGGCTTACGAATCAACATCGGAACGTAGTCTTTGATCTGTGTCGTAATTAGCCCCTCGACATGTACACACGTCGAGAATGCAGGAGGCCGTCCTTTTCTTTTTTAAAACGTGGTCTATTTGGTTTAATGTTCCTCCGTCGGGTGATGCCCACGTTCTCTTATGAATGTCACTATATGGGAAGCATGTCGAGCTTACAATAAGGTTTTTGCTTCTGGCGAAATCAGTCAGCCTCTAGTCGTTATCGTTACTAATGTCATGGAGACTGTAACATCCAATCGTCCCTATGTAAGTCTCTTCTTTGCCCACTTTCACGTTAAAGTCACCTAATACGATCTTAATATCATTCGACGGAAGGGAGTCGAATGTTGATTCTAAGGTGCCGTAGAAATCATCTTTAACTTCGTCGTCCTTATCTTCCGTTGGGGCATGGACAATAATAAGCCAAACATTAAAGAATTTCGTTTTGATGCACACAATCGTTCATTGACGGATTTAAGGTTGGTAACTTGGTATTTAAACTTCTTTTAGATGATAAACGCAACTGCAAACTCCCGGCTTCCCGATTATTTTCCAACTTTTAAATCTTTTGCGATCCAATGTCAGTAACCCCGCTACCTAACAGTTTAGTTTCTTGGAGTATGGTGATACTCATATAACATTTACTTGCCTGTTCCAGAAGCGCTCCCACTGCTCCCGCTCTGTACAGGGTTCGCACGATCCAAAATCCGAAGGAATAGTCCATTTTTCGATTGCGTGGTCGTTGCCGTTGAATCAATCCAGTCCGAGGCGTTGCTTCAGGTTTCGAAACAGGTGTGGTTTTTCCGAGGATGAGTTGTTAACACATCGCCCAACCCCCAACTTGGAGGGCCATCTTATTATAGTGCTAGAATATTTCTGTTTCATTAGCACTCGCGCCTATCAGTTCAGCAAGTCAAGTCCGGATAAACAAGACCAGTACCCGGTGGCTACTACGTGGAGGTATGATGAGCACAATTGATGTGTATATGATAGTTAAAACACTGGATGTCGCCTTATGACGCCGATCAGATGCCTACCCTTTCGATACCCATCCAACCATCCAGCCAACTTCATATATGTACATACATACATATGTATGTCATTTTATTTTCTCGTTAGCGCAAGCATTATTTATGTACATAGATCATTAATTTTAAAAAATTAATGCATTCAGTCAAAATCACACGATTTGTTAATTCAACAAATTTCACTAAATTCTTAAAAGAGTTTTAAAAACGTTTGGAACGAACTAGAAACTCTACTCATTACAAGTAAAATAATTTTCCTGAAATCTTCGATTTGAAAACTTCCCGCTCTGCGCTTCAACATCGTGCCCAAACTCTAATAGTGATTTCTATTCGCCAAAAAAATGTGACCCGTTTTTGCCCTCAACATTTTTTCTAGCAGTTCCTATGTTCTATTGTAAAAAAAAATTCTGCCCTGCTAGAAAAATGGTTTGCGCACTAGGTAAAACTTGACCTGAAAATGCACATTTCTTGCCCCGAATTTTTCGGCGGTGCAACTCAATTGACCTGTAATGTACAACAACATGAAAAAAATAAGTCATATGACAACATCGGTAACAAATTCTAACGGATAGATCTTACTTAAAAGGACTTAAAACTTTACATGAAGTATGCAATACGAGTTCATACGTAACTTTTCTTAATTTTCCCAAAATCTTCACAGGACCAGTTAGGGATAACAATACAAATTAAAACGCTTTGTTTTGACAGTTTCGAAAGGCAATCAGCTGTTCGGTATACAGACAACATGAAAAAAAAATGCAAAAAACTTGCACTTAAAGTGTTCTATTGTAAATTGACCTGACCGACGACGGAACTGAGAAAAATGAGTGCAAAACTGCAATAAAATTGCATTTTAATGGGCAAAACCGGGTCACATTTTTTTGGCGAATAGAAATCACTATAATACGAGAGGATCCGTCCGTTCCTATTCACAGTAACTCTAGTTTCAACCTCCTTGAATGTTGCAGTAGCAGTGGACTACTTGCAAACCGTCACTTTTTCAATTTCAAAAATATAACCGTTTTTTTCAACGTTCAATTCTGCTGTCAAATCTCGCACCCACCCAGCCGGTGGAACTCAGCCACGAAACTATCTATGCGTGTGACCTGCGAAAGCGAAATGTCACTTCACGGGTTGCTATTTGGTTTGCGCTCGACTCTGGGGACGCGTCGCTTTTTCACGATATTAACTCACGCGAAGCGCAATTTCGCCACGAACGACAGCACAATGGCCTTGCAAGAGCTCTGCGACAAGGCCAATCAGTTAGAAATCAGCAAAGTGTTTGTGCGTGTGAAGAAAATGATTCCGCGTTTCACCGATGACCGGCATAAAGGTCAGTCCGGGCGGATTGGGGTGGTTGGCGGCTCGCTCGAATACACCGGAGCCCCGTACTTTGCAGCAATCAGTGCCCTGCGGGTCGGAGCTGATTTGGTGCATGTTTTCTGCATGAAAGCTGCGGCGCCAGTTATCAAGGGCTACAGCCCCGAACTTATAGTCCATCCTCTTTTAGACGATCCGAAGGCGATAGACAAAATTGAACCTTGGCTGGATAGGTTGCACTGTTTGGTGAGTACTAACATGTCTGTTTTCTGCCAGAGCCCCTTTTGAAACCCTTTCTGGTTTTAGGTGTTTGGTCCGGGGCTCGGACGCGAACCGAACATCGAACGCACTGTTATTCAAATGATGACCTATGCCCGGCGCAATAACAAACCGATGATTATCGATGCGGACGCACTACCGATTGTCGCCCAGAATACGGAACTGATCAAGAACTACGACAAGGTCATTTTGACACCCAATGCGATGGAATTCGCCCGCCTGTTCGGCACGCAGCGCGAGAATATTCCACGACGTTTGAAAATCTTCGGAAACGGACCGTTCGTCTTGGAGAAAGGACGAAACGATAAGATTCATAATGTACGGACTACTGAAAAGTACGAATGTCCGCGTGGCGGATCGGGTCGCCGATGCGGTGGTCAGGGCGATTTACTGTGCGGAGCGATGGCTACCTTTTTCTACTGGAGCCTGCAGGTCGAGGGCGAAAAGAATCCCGGGTTTGTGGCAGCCTATGCGGCCAGCTATCTAGCGAAACATTGCAATGCACGAGCGTTCGAGAAGTATGGGCGAGGCTTCACAACGACCGATATGGTTGCCGAAATCACCGGCGTTTTTAAGGACTACTACGAGCTGAACGATGACGACTTGGTGGAAGAACGTGAAGCGGAGGAACGGGCTAGAATCAACCGGATTGCAAGTCCGAATGTACCTTGAGAGGATGATGGGGGCCGAGACGCGGAGGAGATGGTCAATTTTTGTACATAAATGTGTATTCGTAATTGTTATTTAGTAATAAGAGATTTTTTAAGACAATTTTTTCGTAATAAAAAAACAAATGGGCATGTCGATTGATGTATGAATTTTACAAAAGAGACCACACAACCCCACCGAAATATGTCGTTCGATAGAACCATGTCGAGCTCGAATTTCTGATGTAAATATCTTCAATTGTATCTCTACATTTTGATCAGCCGCCCGGGTCGATTTAAACAGTGCAGTCAGATGCTAAATCTGCCTGCGTCGATGACACGGAGCATCGGGCTAAAAGAAAATATTCCTGAACAAAGGGTAAATGTCTACCTTTTACAATTTGCTGCAATGGCGCTACAGTCCATATCGAGTCTTGGCCTCCCGGATGCACCTTCTCCAGCTATCTCGGTCCAACGACCGCGTCCTCCATCCGTCGACTGAGTCCTCCCATTGCTTTCGTGGCTTCCCCTACAGTCGGTTGCCTTGAGCACTCGTTTTGGAATTTGTTCCGCGTGCATTCGCTCTATGTGGCCAGCCCATCTTATAGGTGCGTAGTTTATTGTTTGGATAGACCTTCCTCGATTTCATTCTGGGGAGGACCGCATAAAATACTTTGTTAGCTGTCGTGATTCTTTGAATTTCATGTCGTTAATTGCCGTTCTTTGTGAGAAGGGCTCCCAGGTATACGTCATCCACCTGCTCGAAGTTGTATTCACCCATAGGACAGTTCTTCGTGTCTGGGTAATGTATTTACTTTTTGCTTCATTGACCCTGAAGAATCAACATGCCTACCAGAAAGACAAATCAACAGAGTCAGCCCTTCACGGTCTAGTTAGACATAGAACCAACGCCTATCTAACACTTTTCCCAATCTTTGGGTCATGGGACCCGGTTGATATGCAACTTCACGTCGAGCACAAGCTTTGCACTAGGCATTCCAAGAAAATCGTATACTGTACAGTAGAGAAAGACGCACCACGTCGCATCGATCAGTCTCAATTCATTAATTTTTCACGTATGATCACTAGCTACTACAATATTTTTGTAAAGGAACCAATCTGTATTAAATCTTATTACAGGCAAGCGAAAATTTTTAAAAAAAATAATAGTTTTAAATACTTGTGACTATCCAGAGGCAGGTTATTGATGAGGAAGGCTGATGGCTCGGAAGTCATTCGCATACATCCATTGTTGGATTTTAAATCAATATCTTAAGTGTTATTTGTTGATATCTCTGCTTTATGAGTCATATTACTGCATACTACCAAAACGTAGGTCGCATAAGGTCTAAGACGGTGCTTAGCTTTAAGTCAGACAATTATGATGTTTTGTGTCTTACAGAAACTAATCTTAACGATGGTATATTCGACTCCGAATTGTTTGACAATCGCTATGAGGTGTTTAGGAAAGACAGAAACTTAACTATCACATCTAAAACCGATGGTGGGGGTTGCCTTGTCGCCATTGATAAAAAAATTTCGTTCTACCCGAGAATATTGCTTAGAAACTGTATATGAAGAGCTTTGGATATCGGTTAAACTTAAGCAGAGCATTTTATACATTTGTTGCATTTATGCTAGTCCTTCTACTCGTCCTGAAATATGTAAGCAAATTTATGATAATCTAGCTATTGTTAGTCAAAAATTCAAAAATAACGATAAAATTTTATATGTTGGGATTTCAATTTACCAGAAATTGAGTGGTCTAACAGCTGAACAGTAAATGCATTAATGCCTAATTCATTTTCAGGCACTGCTGCCCTGTCATTAATAATTAACACTTCCATTTGTAGCTTAACCCAACATAATAGCGTTTATAATCATAATAATAGGCTTCTCGATTTAGTATGGTCAAATTTCACCCCTTCAAATATATGTGTTTCTAAAAGTTCTAACCCTCTACTACTTGAGGAAAATCACCATCCAGCACTTGATGTAGAACTCAGTGTTGTAACTTTGCACTTTATGCCTGAAAAAAACATAACAGAATTATGATTGGGCGTAGCGCCCAATCATATGATATTCTAGATGAAATAGGAAATAGTTTATTGTACCGGAAAATATGTCATCTTAAATTCTTTCGAATAGTAAATTGTGACTTTTGTACGGGAGGTGGTAAAAGCAGAGGGGGAAGGTTTGTAATTTTTGTATATAACACCGAACGTAGTATACAAAGTGTTTCATGCTGAATTTAAAGTTTGTAGCTTTCATAATTTTCGAGGAAATTCAACAATTTTTGCCCGAATTTATGCATTTTTATGGGAGTTGGCAGAGAAAGTGGGGGGTTTTGGATGATTTTGAATCTCCTTTTCAACATACTAATCAAATTGCTTTGTTACTCATATGCTCGAAGAAGAAATACTTTTCTTGAGTTTTCAATACAAAAATTTGTATGGGAGGTGGTAGAAGGAGTGAAGCGAAGTTAATATTTTTTTTAGCATTTATTGCAATTATTAAGGGACAAATTGTGGCAAAATTTTAAGCTTGTACTTTTTCTAGTTTCAATAAAAATCGATTAAATGCATTTTATTAAAATTGTGCATTTGTATGGGACGGGGTAGAAGGAGTATTCGAATCAAAACCAAATTTTTTGGCATCAATGATACTTGTAATAGTATACTTTCCTCAAAATTTAAAGTTGATAGCCTTGACGATTTTGGAGAAAAATAATTTTGTTGAAATTCCGAAATTTCGTTAAATTTGTATGGGAGGGGGTAGAAAGGATGAGGTGAAGTTGACAATTTTTACAAAATTGGTTGCAATTGTAATAATATTAATTTTGACAAAAATTAGTTCTTTTAGCTTTGCTAGTTGCGATGCAAACCGAATAAATGCATTTTTGAAAATTGTACATTTGTATGGGAGGGGGTAGAAGGAGTAAGGAGATCAGAGCAATATTTCTTTAAAGTAATGGTATGCTCATTATAATACTATTACTTAATTTTCAAGTCATTAGCTGAAATGGTTTCGGAGAAAAATCAATTTCTTTAAATTTCCAAATTTCATGAAATTTGTATGGGAGGGGGTAGAAGGAGTGGGGGGATGTGGTCCGTTCACGAACTTAAAGTTACTTTTTTGCAAAAAATGATATATGAAAAATTTCAGCAGGATAGGTCAAAGCTTTCGAGAGTTATGTTGTAGACAGACGGACAGACGGACAGACAGACGGACAGACGGTCACTCGGAATCGAGATTTTTGAGCAACAACAAATATTTCTGTACCCTTGGCGACTCTGTACGAGCATTATTTCTTAGCGTTACAAACGGTAAGGCAAACACAATATACTCTCAGATTTCATCTAGAGTATAAAAACTTTTAAGCGCGATTTCTTCAAAGCTGATTACAACGCAATAAATGACTTCATTGCATCGCACAAACTGTCTTTTCAGTCTTTAACCACTGATAACGGTTTTTCGTATTTGTACAATATCCTCCATACTGCTATTGACAATAATGTACCATTTAAAAGAATCTATCATGGTAAGATACCATATCGGTATTCTGATATTGCAATTAGAGCCATTAAAGAGCAATTGACAGCTCACAAAACCTATAAAAAAACGAAGTCGCCTGAGGACTACAAAACTTTTTCATATTTCAGAAGAGTTGCCAAAAAAGAAGTTGCTCATAATTATAAGCGTTTCATATCAAACATAGAAGCAAATGTAAAAAATGATTTAAAAGTTTTTCACTCATACACTAAATCCTTAAAATTATCCAATAGCTTACCCCAAATTATGTCATTTAATGGAGTTTCCGCTACCAATTCTCAACATTGTAGCAATCTTTTCGCACAATATTTTCGAGAAAATTACACTAAAGATCTCAATATATCTACAAATTCATATCCTTACATGGACGCTTCCCACTCCACTATAAATTCTCCTCCTATAAGTCCAGATGATGTGGAAAGCGTGTTGAAGAGCCTTGACCCAAGTAAAAATGCGGGTCCAGATGGAATACCAAATATATTTTACAAAAATTGTGCTGTTAATTTATGCGTCCCTTTATCTGAATTGTTTAATTTATCTCTCTCGGAATGCGTTTTTCCGGATATATTGAAGTCTTCTTTTATCATTCCTATTTTTAAGAACGATGAACGTTCTAATATAACAAATTATCGCCCAATCTCAATACTTAATTCCTTGTCGCTTATTTTTGAACGTGTTATGTACAATTTACTCATTTCTCGTATTACTCCACTCATCTCGGTTAATCAACATGGATTCATTCCCGGAAAGTCTACGATAACAAATCTAACCATCTTTACTGATGATATTGCCTGTTTTAAACGTTTTCTTCAGACAGATGTTATTTATGCTGACTTCCAAAAGGCTTTCGATCAAATTCCTTTCGCGATTATCTTGAAAAATATGAGTAAATTTGGCATTACAGAATGATTGCTTAACTGGTTTCATGCTTAGTTAACTGGGCGTAAACAAAATGTGGTTATTAATGGTATAGTTCTCAAGACATATTTCCTACCTCCGGAGTGCCTCAGGGTTCCATTCTCGGTCCTATTATATTTGCTATATTTATAAATGACATTGCACAGGCATTTTTATCGCAATCTCTACTATTTGCTGACGATCTCAAAATATACAGAACTATTTCAAACATAAGGGACTGCATTCAACTGCAAAAAGAGATTGAACTACTGATGGCTTGGTGTGATGTAAATGGCTTACATTTAAATGTAACTAAGTGCGCCGTAATGTCTTTTTCTTGGAAAAACACGACCATATATTTCGACTGCTCCGAATAGAGTAAATGAATATAAAGATTTAGGCATAATATATGATAGTAAACTACTGTTTGATTCACATATATCTTCAATTATTATGCGTGCTAGCAAAACTGTTGGCTTTTTATTTAGATGTGGAAAGAAATTTGTTAACTACACTACATTCATAAGCCTGTATTGTTCTCTTGTTCGTAGTATTTTGGAATACGGAAGCGTAATCTGGAATCCTATATACCAAGTTTACAATAAAAGAATCGAAAGCGTTCAACGGCGTTTTACCCGCCTGAAACACTTTAAATTTAATATATCCTTCAACGGTTTCGAAGAAAGATTAAAAAACCTGAACATAATTTCTCTAAGTCATAGAAGATCACAGCTCGATGAAATCTGAGAGTATATTGTGTTTGCCTTACCGTTTGTAACGCTAAGAAATAACGCTCGCACAGAGCCGCCAAGTGTACAGAAATATTTGTTGTCGCTTAAAAACCTCGATTCCGAGTGACCGTCTGTCCGTCTGTCTACAGCATAACTCTCGAAAGCTTTGAGCTATAGTGCTAAAAATTTTTGTGTGTCATTTTTAGCAAAAAAGTAACTTTAAGTTCGGCTATCGGTTGAATGGGCTATATCCCTCCACTCCTTCTACCCCCTCCCATACAAATTTCATGAAATTTCGAAATAATAAGAAATTGATTTTTCTTTGAAACTATATAAGAAAAATGTTGGAGAAAAAACAGAATCTTGAGAGACACCGGAATCAATTGGGAAAGAGGAAGAAGTAACGCCACTCTTCGTAAAGTGCGTTTAGAGAGATAACTCTAAATCCATTGAACAAGGGAATCATTCAGGTTTATGGTCGTAAGCTGAACTCAGAGACTTCATGTCAAATTCTGTAGGAAGCTTTTGCAATGTTAAGTGCAAGAACTTCGCCATATTTATGTAAGCAAGAGTTCCAACGCTCTGTTAAGTAGTCCAGAGGATCTCCCGTCGACCGTCCAGAACGGAGCCCATACTGACGATCGTGGATGAACTGCTCCAAATATTTAACGATTTTATGATTTACAGCAGTTTCCATTATTTTTGAGAGCACTGAAGAAATGGCTAGGTAGTAGTAGTATAAAGATATTGATAACACCAACAACAACCGGAAAAATACTTTACATCGATTTCCACTAAAATTAGAAACGGTAGAAACTTGAAATTTTGCCAGCATTTGTCTTTTAACAATCGTAATAATTCATAAAAAGCTAATAGAAAATAAAAAATTAAATATTGCGTCTGGTTTCTTAACACTAGAACTATGCATGTAAACGCTTCACTCCTTCTACCACCTCCCATATAAATATCTGTATTATAAATTCAAGAAAAGCACTTCTCCTTCAAGTATATGAGAGCTATCGACTTTGAAATTGAATCAAAGCATGGTGATAAGGATGATGATAAGCAGTTTCAAAATCATCTTAAATGCTCTCCTTCCTCTGCCACCTCCCATACAAATGCCCCAATTTCAGGAAAACTATGACCAATTTCTTTAAAAATAATCAACTCAGAGACTTCATGTCAAATTCTGTAGGAAGCTTTTGCAATGTTAAGTGCAAGAACTTCGCCATATTTATGTAAGCAAGAGTTCCAACGCTCTGTTAAGTAGTCCAGAGGATCTCCCGTCGACCGTCCAGAACGGAGCCCATACTGACGATCGTGGATGAACTGCTCCAAATATTTAACGATTTTATGATTTACAGCAGTTTCCATTATTTTTGAGAGCACTGAAGAAATGGCTAGGTAGTAGTAGTATAAAGATATTGATAACACCAACAACAACCGGAAAAATACTTTACATCGATTTCCACTAAAATTAGAAACGGTAGAAACTTGAAATTTTGCCAGCATTTGTCTTTTAACAATCGTAATAATTCATAAACATAACAGGGCTACGATTGCGCGTAAAGCGCAATCTTACGATACTCTAGATGAAATAGAATTTTTTGCAATCCCAAGAAATTTTGTATGGGGAGTGTTAGAAGGGGTGATAGCATTGAACTAATTTTTTCCCCATCATGCTAAAGTAGCTATAAAAGTGTTTTATACAAAATGCTTACTCCAAAAATTGAATAGGAGCTGAGAAAATTAATGTGTTAGATTTAGTGAAAATGTGCAGTTTGTATGGGAGGTGGTAGAAAGAGTGGGGGAATTTTAGTGATTTTTTCAGAAATAACTAAGAATATCATAAAATTGACACATCTTAAATTTTAGATAAGTAGCATTTATACTTTTCAAGAAAATAGATTTTTTGTGAAGTTGGGAAACTGTGTCATATTGTATGGGAGGGGGTAGAAGGGGTGAAGCTAATCAAATATTTTTTTCTGATCTTAGTGATAATACTAATTAAGTATTTATTACAAAATGTGAGCTCTATAAATGTTATATCTTCTGAGAAAATTGTCTTAGAGCATATCATGAAAAGTGTAGTTTGTATGGGAGGGGGTGGAAGGAGAGGGAGGACGCAGATAATTTTTTCTACAGTAGATTTATATAATTATTAAAGTAATATATCCCAAAATTCAGACTAATAGCTTTTATACTTTTCGATTAAATCCATTTATTGTCAAATTGCGAAATTGGGTCATTTTGTATGGGAGGGGGTAGAAGGGGTGAAGCTAATCGTCTAATTTTTTTTGGTCTTACTAACAATTTTAAATAAATATATGGTGCACAATATCAGCCCTCTAAATTGTATACACACTGAGTAAATTGGCTTATAGTAATTCATGATAAGTACAGTTTGTATGGGAGGTGGTAGAAGGAGGGGGAGGACACGCATAATTTTTATACGGTAGATTGATATTATCAGAAAAGTAATATATTCCAAATTTCAGGCCAATAGCTTTTATACTTTTCGAGCAAATCCGTTAATTGTCAAATTGCGCAATTGTGTCATTTTGTATGGGAGGGGGTAGAAGGGGTGGAGCGATTTGGCCCGTTCACGAACTTGACCTTACTTTTTTGTCAAAAACGACGTATACAAAATTTGAACTTTCTAACTCAACGCGTTCTCAAGCTAGAGAGCAACAGACGGACGGACGGACGGACGGACGGACGGACGGACAGACGGACAGACGGACATCCGGTTTTGAGATTTTTGAGTGATTTTATGAACTTCTGTATCATTCATTTTTTTCTCCAAGCCTTATTTCTTGGCGTTACAAACCTTAGAGCAAACTTATAATACTCTCAGATTCCATCTAGAGTATAAAAAGCTAATAGAAAATAAAAAATTAAATATTGCGTCTGGTTTCTTAACACTAGAACTATGCATGTAAACGCTTCACTCCTTCTACCACCTCCCATATAAATATCTGTATTATAAATTCAAGAAAAGCACTTCTCCTTCAAGTATATGAGAGCTATCGACTTTGAAATTGAATCAAAGCATGGTGATAAGGATGATGATAAGCAGTTTCAAAATCATCTTAAATGCTCTCCTTCCTCTGCCACCTCCCATACAAATGCCCCAATTTCAGGAAAACTATGACCAATTTCTTTAAAAATAATGAAAACTAAGAACTTTAAATTCAGCAAAAACCATTTTGCATGCCATGTTCGGTGTCGTATACGAAAAATACAAACCTCCCCCTCTACTTCTACCACCTCCCATGCAAAAGTCTCTATTCACTATTCAAAAGAATTTGAGATGAAATATTTCTCGGTGTAATTAAGTCATTTCCATCTCATCTAGAGCATCATATGATTGGGCTTTAAGCCCAATCATAATTCTGTTATGTTTTTAACATAAAATTGCTTTATCGCTAACCGCTTTAAACACTCTCTCACATTTCGAATACCTATACATAGGACTAACCTGATTCTCAAATCGCCAGTCGTAAGGATACAGGACGCGCATAATAAGTTGTTTGACTCTATAGATATACTACGCTTTGACCTCACCATATGCGGACTTACTTACGTAAATCGGAGATATCAGCTATATTAACGTCCCTTCCTATCTAAATAACTGTCTCTGGAGATCGCTACTTTATATTGATTATCCTCGTTTCGCTTGTCTCAGTGTCTGTTTGAAATTCTTCTAGCTTCATTTTTTTTTTCTCTTTTTTTTTCTTCTTCTCATTATTTCCGTTTCAATTTATCTAAATAATTCTGCTACTTATTTTCTCATGTTATTATTTATATATATATACTTTTATACTTTTCTTTTTTTTGTGTTTCACTTATATTTTCTCTTTTTAGTAAATTATTATATTCAATTTAATAATGAAAGCATTAACTTAGAAATATTTCAGGCTTTTTTGTTTAAACTGTAAGTCCAAGTTTATTTAAAAAATAAAATAAAATACTGGTTTCCGCATACCTCAACCATCAATCACAACATTCATCAATTCCATCATTACCACTTGTTTTGCTAGGATATAGCCTAGTAGGTAGTGTGTTGGTCTTGTAATGCAAAGGTCGTGAGTTCAAATCCCGGTCGGCGCAATATATAATTCCGGCACATTGCCTGCTTGGATATATCTTGGTCACCTCAATCTAAGAAAATGAAAAATTCGTAGAAAGAGGGTTGTTAGCCCTTCGCACAACCCTCTTCCACAAAAAGTAATAAAAAATGTTAAGGAACCTGAATATTAGGAGGCCAAGATCCGATTTGGGCTGTAGCGCCATTGTAGAAGATGTACTTGTTTTGCATCAATTTTCACATCCTTGCGTTAGCTACTAAGCTGTCCCGGCAATACCGAACCCCTGCTTTTCGCCTTCATCCGTCTGCTACTACTTTCCGCATTTTTATACTCTACCTAGTCTAGCCATAAATACTGTTACAAACTTTTTGAAGCACTGTTCAATAAAAGAGGTGTTATATGTTAAGAAATCATTGTTTATTTATTAAATGCATTGTCAACAACGGAAATTGCAACAAGTTATTCGAAGTGATTGCCTTTTGCCTTTACACAAGCCTTTAATCGAGCTGGCCACTTATCTATGGAAGCACGCACGACTTCAATCGGAAAGTTGGCGACTGCATGTATAAGAGACTTCTTTAAGGATTCGATATTAGGATGTCTTTTAGAGCACGTCATTTGCTCTAAGACAGACCATAATTCGTAATCCAGCAGATTCATTTCTGGGCTAGAGGAAGGCCAATCTTCAGCTTTAATAAAATCTGGAACATTTTCTTCAAGCCATTTTTGGGTTGACTTCGCCTTATGACCTGGTGCAGAATCTTGCTGGAAACTCCAAGGCTGATTTTTGAAAATGACGTGTTGAGAGGTTTCACTACACTTTCAAGGACACTTTCTTGATAAATTTTGGCAGACGTTTTGACGCCCTTCTCACAAAAATGCAACTTTGTCACCCCGTTGTAGCTAACACCCCACCAAACCATTACTGAGGCTGGATGATGACCTCTTTGAACCTTTTGGGCAACTTGAGAAGCTTCTCTGGCACTGCGAGCATAAACCCTATCGTTTTGTTAATTAAATGTTTCTTCGACAGTAAAAATTTTTCGTCCTTAAACAAAATTTTACGGTGTTCTTGGTTTGCGTACCGGCAAAGTAATCGTTTTGATTTTTGCAATCTATTTTTTTTTAACGAATCTGTTAGTAAATTCCCGGTAGATCTACGATAAGCACCCAACCCCAAGTCACTTTTGATGATACGTGAAATTGTTCTTTGGGGTATTTTCATCTCACGCGATAAAATTTTTTGTTTCCGAAGAGGATTACGGCGAATTCTCTCGCGCACGGCTTTAACCGCTTGAGGTGTTCGAGTAGTTCGCGGACGGCCACTTCTTTCACGGTCACTTACTCCAGACGTATCATTAAATCTTTCAATAGCCCGATATACAAACATTCGGCTTATACCAAGGGTATGCAGAGTCTTAAAAATATCACTTGGTTGCATTCCTACTTTATGAAATGCAATCACAGCAATTCTATTTTCTTTGTCACCCCAATCCATGTTCACTACACTAAAAATTAAACTCAAATGATGACAAATGCATCAAGCACAAGCGTACTATAGCGATTAGCTTAATTTTTAAGAAATGCAATATAACGGTTACTTTCTGCAGGGTTGCCAAACCTTGTAACAATATTTATGGCTAGACTAGGTAGATGAAATCTGAGAGTATATTGTGTTTGCCTTACCGTTTGTAACGCTAAGAAATAACGCTCGCACAGAGCCGTCAGTGGTACAGAAATATTTGTTGTCGCTCAAAAACTTCGATTCCGAGTGACCGTCTGTCCGTCTGTCTGTCTGTCCGTCGGTCCGTCTGTCTACAGCATAACTCTCGAAAGCTTTGAGCTATAGTGCTAAAAAATTGCGTGTGTCATTTTTAGCTAAAAAGTAACTTTAAGTTCGTGAATGGGCTACATCCCCCCACTCCTTCTACACCCTCCCATACAAATTTCATGAAATTTCGAAATATAAAGAAATTGATTTTTCTTTGAAACTATTTAAGCTATCGACTTGAAATTTAGGTCAAAGTATTATGATATAGATGTCATTAATATTACGGAATATTGATCGGATCCCATCACTCCTTCTACCCCCTCCCATACAAATTTCACGTAATTTTGAAATTTAAATTAATTTATTTTTCTTCGAAACTGTTAAAGCTATCAACTTGATATTTTGTACAAAGTATAAAAATAGAAATATCAATAACAATAAATTGTTTTGAAACTTACACTCCTTCTACCCCCTCCCATACAAATGCATAATTTTTGTTAAATGCATTATATCGATTTCCATTAAAACTAGAAATAAACTGCCAACAAGTCGGGCGAAACTTTACTATTTTTGGGACAAAATGCGCATGCGTAGAAAGTCAATATGCAGGTTAGAGTGGTTAGGGAAGACTAAGTGAAAGGAGCTTCTTGAGCAGGGCAGTTCTCAATTTAACACTTTCCGGAAACGCTCCATATTTCATTCCTTTATTTATACAAGTTTGAGTTTTCATGAAGGGAGGGGGAGGGTGATAGTAAGGGTAGGTGGATGTAAATAGTTTTTTAAGTGATTGCTTGAACCAAATCCAATATTCTTTGCATAGAATGTCAGTTTCATAGACGAAGTTGCATAGAATTTTCATTGGATTCGGTGTATTTTAAATTCACGAAACCAAACATTTGTATGGGAGGGGGTAGAGGAGGTAGAGGAATCGTAAGATTTGTGATGCAGTTTTATTTCGTTTCTTTTGTAAGGTGCTTGTACAAAATTTCAAGTTTGTAGCTTTTAATTTGTTAGTTATTAGTTGATTTAATGAAATTGGTCGAAATCATACTTTTGTGTGGGAGGGGGTAGAAGGGCAAGTGCGATCTCAAAAGTTTTAACGTAATTTTATTTCAACTATTTTTGTAAGTTCTTGTGCAAAATTTCAAATTGATAGCATGTAATAGTTAGGTGATAATTGATTTCTTAAAAATGGTCGAAAAAATAATTTTGTATGGGCGGGGTAGAAGTTTTAAAGATATTCAACCAGTTAATATTTCAAACTCTTATAGATTTTTTTTAAATGCATTTCGCAAATTTTCAAGTTTATACCTAAAAATTTCATTCAAAAATTTTCAGTTTATATGTTTTTTTCATTGCACATGAAACACTTTGTGCACGTTAGACCTCCACTTCGGTGCATAACAATTTTGGAACAAATTATTATTTTTTTTCTGTGTACATTAAATAGATATGTCGACGTGCAAAATTTAAACCTTGTATCTTTTCCGAGAGCCATAAAAAAATCACTCAAAATTTTCAACATTTTCGCTTTCCACCTCCCTCCCCTTACACCCCCCAGCTTACATTTTTTACCAAAATTAAAGACTATATAGCTCTACAATCTGACAAATTTTTGATTTGATATCTGTATTCAATTTTGAGTTTTGGTGATTTGTAGTTTTGGAAAGTGCGCCATTTTTGAAATGCCCCCCATTTCCCCCCACTACTATTATGTCCACATGTTGTATTTTTTTTTATATTATGCTAATAAAGCTTAGTACACGTTGCAAGTTTCAATTACATAGCTTAAGAGATAGTTGAGATATTAATTTTTAAGTGTTTTTTTTGTAGCCCCCCTGACCCTTCCCCTTACAATAATTAGCTTCTATCTAAACTGATTCTAGCACATCCGTATGCCATCTTAATGGTCTCAAAATATCAATTTTTTATGGGAAATACTTTCGAAGATATAATCATTTGAAAAAAAAATTCGGCCGACAATTGGTTCTTAGCCCCCCCTTTTCGCACCCCAATGGATAAAAAAATTAAATTATTTTTAAAAGTTGTCCCACAAACCCCTCTATATGTATGTTGAGTTTTAGTTTCCTAGCTGTTACCATGGTTGAGATATTTGAATTCGTATTTTTCGGTTTAAGCGCTCCCCCTGCCTGCCCCTGAACTCGTACACCCCCCAAAATGGGTATCCGCCTGAGATCCGCAACTACCTATAATCCCTTCAAAAATGAACTTTCTATCTTGAAGGGTTTGGGAGTTAATGTGCGCTGAGCGTACACGTCGGCGTACGGCGGACGGCGTACAGACAGACGGATTTTTTTTTTGCATTTTTAGGCTAATTTAGTCATGAAACGCGAAAAAAAAAAATTTCAGGGTAGCAAAGTTTTTTTTTTCTTGTGTCGATCACAATACTTTATTATTAGAATAATAAAGTAAAATTACAAACTTAAAATTTTGCAAGAATTTGTTTTTTAATAGTTGCAATAAATGCTAGAAAAAATTATTAGCTCAGCTTCACTCCATCTACCCCCTCCCATACAAATATCTGTATTATAAATTCAAGAAAAGCATTTCTCCTTCGAATATATGAGAGCTATCGACTTTGAAATTGAATCAAAGCATGGTGATAAGCAGATTCAAAATCATTAAACACGTTCCACTTCCTCTGCCACCTCCCATTCAAATGCCCCAATTTCAGGAAAACTATGTCCAATTTAAAAATAATGAAAACTAAACACTTTAAAATCAGCAAAAAACATTTTGCATGCCATGTTCGTTGTCATATGCGAAAAATATAATCCTCCCCTTCTACTTCTACCACCTCCCATGCAAAAGTCTCTACTCACTATTCGAAAGAATTTGAGATAACATATTTTCCGGTATATTAAAGTCATTTCCATCTCATCTAGAGTATCATAATTCTGTAATGTTTTTTCTTCGAAACTGTTAAAGCTATCAACTTGATATTTTGTATATAGTATACAAATAGAAATATTAATAATGCGAAAAAAATTTGGTTTGATCCGTACACTCCTTCTACCCCCTCCCATACAAATACATAATTTTTGTTAAATGTATTTTATCGATTTCCATTCAAACTAGAAAAAGTACAAACTTCAAATTTTGCTAGAATTTGTTTCTTAATAATTAAAATAAGTGTTAGAAAAAATTATCAGCTCCGCTTCACTCCTTCTACCACCTCCCATACAAATATCTGTATTATAAATTCAAGAAAAACATTTCTCCTTCAAGTATATGAGAGCTATCGACTTTGAAATTGAATCAAAGCATGGTGATAAGGATGATGATAAGCAGTATCAAAATTATCTTAAACGCTCCACCTCCTCTGCCACCTCTTATACAAATGCACCAAATTTCAGGAAAACTATGACCAATTTCTTTAAAAATAATGAAAACTAAAAACCATAAATTCAGCAAAAAACATTTTGCATACCATGTTCGGTGTCATATAAGAAAAATATAAACCTCCCCCTCTACTTCTACTAGCTCCCATGCAAAAGTCTCTATTCACTATTCGAAAGAATTTGAGATGACATATTTTCCGGTATAGTAAAGTCACCACTTATTTCAATTATTAAGAAACAAATTCTGGCAAAATTTGAAGTTTGTACTTTTTCTAGTTTTAATGGAAATCGATAAAATGCATTTAACAAAAATTATGCATTTGTATGGGAGGAGGTAGAAGGAGTGTACGGATCAAAACAAATTTTTTTCGCATTATTAATATTTGTATTTGTATACCTTATGCAAAATATCAAGTTGATAGCTTTAACAGTTTCGACGAAAATTAGTTTAATTAAAATTTCAAAATTTCGTGAAATTTGTATGGGAGGGGGTAGAAAGAGTGAGGTGAAGTTGATAATTATTTTTAAAATAAATTGCAATATTAACAGAATTAATTCTGACAAAATTTCGTCTTTTCAGCTTTACTAGTTTCAATGAAAATCGAAAATATGTATTTTTCAAAATTGTCCATTTGTATGGGAGGGGGTAGAAGGAGTAAAGGGATCTGATCAATATTCCGTGATAGTAATGACATCCATATCATAATACTTTGACCGAAATTTCAGGTCGATAGCTTATATAGTTTCAAAGAAAAATCAATTTCTTATTATTTCGAAATTTCATGAAATTTGTATGGGAGGGGGTAGAAGGAGTGGAGGGATATAGCCCATTCATGAACTTAAAGTTACTTTTTTGCTAAAAATGACACACAAAATTTTTTAGCACTATAGCTCAAAGCTTTCGAGAGTTATGCTGTAGACAGACGGACAGACGGACAGACGGACAGACAGACGGTCACTCGGAATCGAGGTTTTTGAGCAACAACAGATATTTCTGTACCCTTGGAGACTCTGTACGAGCATTATTTCTAAGCGTTACAAACGGTAAGACAAACACAATATACTCTCAGAATTCATCTAGAGTATAAAAACACCCCGTCATAGAAAACCGAACCAAAAGGGTCGATTATTTTCTTTTTTTCACACGATATTACTCACATAAGCAATTTCATCATGAAGAACGTAAAGCTCTTATCAGATCCCGAAACACATGGAACCCAAAAAATCTCAGTCGAACTTTACCTAGCCCCAGCGCTAAGCTCATCAATCGCGAGTTATATAACCACATTATACAATTAACATTCCACATCCCTAAACACATTCCCAAAATACTCCGATTACATAAAACACACATGTTTCCCACATCAGCACTTTCCCAGCAATATACCCATGTCAACCACCTTCCCAGAAATAGATAACGTTGCAGTCACATTTTTCCATGATCACCTTTGCACACCTGAAACCCAGCCAACACCTCAGCACAATTTGTAATAAAGAACATTTTCATTTTTAATAAAAACATAATTGTAAAGTCAGTTCATTTTTATCATCAGACGAATAAAGATTTAAAACTTGCCTTTTTATACTCTAGATGAAATCTGAGAGTATATTGTGTTTGCCTTACCGTTTGTAACGCTAAGAAATAATGCTCGTACAGAGTCTCCAAGGGTACAGAAATATCTGTTGTTGCTCAAAAATCTCGATTCCGAGTGACCGTCTGTCCGTCTGTCTGTCCGTCTGTCCGTCTGTCTACAACATAACTCTCGAAAGCTTTGACCTATCGTGCTGAAATTTTTCATATATCATTTTTAGCAAAAAAGTAACTTTAAGTTTGTGAACGGACCACATCCCCCCACTCCTTCTACCCCCTCCCATACAAATTTCATGAAATTTGGAAATTTAAAGAAATTGATTTTTCTCCGAAACCATTTCAGCTAATGACTTGAAAATTAAGTAATAGTATTAAAATGAGAATACTATTACTTTAAAGAAATATTGCTCTGATCTCCTTACTCCTTCTACCCCCTCCCATACAAATGTACAATTTTCAAAAATGCATTTATTCGGTTTGCATCGCAACTAGCAAAGCTAAAAGAACTAATTTTTGTCAAAATTAATATTATTACAATTGCAACCAATTTTGTAAAAATTGTCAACTTCACCTCATCCTTTCTACCCCCTCCCATACAAATTTAACGAAATTTCGGAATTTCAACAAAATTATTTTTCTCCAAAATCGTCAAGGCTATCAACTTTAAATTTTGAGGAAAGTATACTATTACAAGTATCATTGCCAAAAAATTTGGTGATGATTCAAATACTCCTTCTACCCCGTCCCATACAAATGCACAATTTTAATGAAATGCATTTAATCGATTTTTATTGAAACTAGAAAAAGTACAAGCTTCAAATTTTGCCACAATTTGTCCCTTAATAATTGCAATAAATGCTAAAAAAATATTAACTTCACTTCACTCCTTCTACCACCTCCCATACAAATTTTTGTATTCAAAACTCAAGAAAAGTATTTCTTCTTCGAGCATATGAGTAACAAAGCAATTTGATTAGTATGTTGAAAAGGAGATTCAAAATCATCCAAAACCCCCCACTTTCTCTGCCAACTCCCATAAAAATGCATAAATTCGGGCAAAAATTGTTGAATTTCCTCGAAAATTATGAAAGCTACAAACTTTAAATTCAGCATGAAACACTTTGTATACTACGTTCGGTGTTATATACAAAAATTACAAACCTTCCCCCTCTGCTTTTACCACCTCCCGTACAAAAGTCACAATTTACTATTCGAAAGAATTTAAGATGACATATTTTCCGGTACAATAAACTATTTCCTATTTCATCTAGAGTATCATATGATTGGGCGTTACGCCCAATCATAATTCTGTTATGTTTTAAGAAAAGTCCGGTCCGTACACGTATTTCGCACGATGAAAGAGCTAGAACGCCGTTCATATGGCATATGGCTCTTTTTGTGCTCGATTGCCGCTTGGGACATCTGATATATTCCATTGTCTTCGTATCTGTTATATCGCTCAAGCTCAGCGATATCTGCGATATCTGTTCACTGATCAGCTCTGTGATATCAAACACTATCAATCATATAAACTATCCCAAACCTAATTGATAATCGACACACACTGCTCGTGCTCTCAGTGATATTGCTTTACACTGAGAAGTAGAATAATGAATGAATTGAATTGGAGCTGGATGAAGTACGACTGCGATTTGCTTAGCGGTATTTTGATTGGTGGGATTTGATCTGATAGGTAAGGTGGAACGTGCGAAGTGGTCAATGTTGCGCTTTGCTGGCGATTTGTTTGGCAGGTTTTGTTCTAAGTTTCGATCTCGTCGGAGATGGGACATGTGAGTTGCGGCTATTGCAAGTTGCGCCGATTTATGTTGTAGTCCGCCGTGTCTATAAGAGCTTTACGTTCTGCATGATGAAATTGCTTGTGTGAGATACTATCGTGTGAAAAAAGAAAACAATAAACCCTTTTGGTTTGGTTTTCTATAACCGAGTTTTTTTTTTTGTTTGGCTTGTGTATACGCGATGTTATTGACATTTTTTTCATCCTGACTCGTTTTTTCGTACTTCGGATAGTAAGAGAAACCTTTTCTGTTCCAGGGGGAAATGTGGGAACTGTTCACTATGCGTACTGAGCTGGTAATACTGAGCATGAGATTGGGTCTGCCTGATTGTTGATGCAGGATTTCGCAGAAAATTGCTGTTTTGTCCGTTTGTCACTCTTTAAAGCCTAGTTCGGACTAGGCTAGCAATTTAGTCGAGTGGCGAGTAATTTAATCACTTACTAAACGTGTCTAAGCAACACAATTTTAGTGGAGTAGATTAGTAAGTGACTAAACTACTCTACTAAATACTCGATTCATTTCATTCTATTTTTCAGGCGAGTAGCACCCCGTTCCACCATCACTGCATCGTGATTTATCCACTAAGCAAGTGCGAACCTAACGATTTAGTCGAAATGTAATCATCCATATCCATAACACAATTCGTAGCAGAGTCCAATTACATAGTGAATTTTGTTGAGAGCTACGAAACAATTTAAAATTGAAAACGATAAGAATTTTATGAATTCAATTTTTCTAACATCTATTTTACGCATTTATACGAGTAAAGAGAATATTTTTTAATTCATGGTTCGATTCTCGATTGTAGCGAAATAATTCGATAATAATTATATTTAAAAAACAAATGGATTGTTAAATGTGCTCTTAATTTCACGTGGCTGTTTTATTTAATTGAAATATTAATTTAAACGTGCAATAATTACCAATTTAACGCCATTGTTTTCAAAATGAAAACATAACAGAATTATGATTGGGCGTAAAGCCCAATCACATGATACTCTAGATGAAATGGGAATGATTTTAATATACCGGAAAATATGTTATCTCAAACTCTTTCGAATAATAAATAGAGATTTTTACATGAGAGGTGATAGAAGCAGAGCGGGAGATTTGTATTTTTCGTATATGACACCGAACATGGCATGCAAAATGTTTTTTGCTGAATTTAAAGTTTTTATTTTCATTATTATTAAGGAAATTGGACATATTTTTCCTGAAATTGGGGCATTTCTATGGGAGGTGGCAGATGAAGTGGAGCGTTTAAGATGATTTTGAAACTGCTTATCATCATCCTTATCACCATGCATTTATTCAATTTCAAAGTCGATAGCTCTCATATGTTCGAAGGAGTATTGCTTTTCTTGAATTTATGATACAGATATTTGTATGGGAGGGGATGAAAGAAGTGAAGCGGAGCTGATTATTTTTTCTAACATTTATTGCAATTATTAAAAAACAAATTGTGGCAAAATTTTAAATTTGTACTTTTTCTAGTTTTAATGCAAATTGATATAACGCATTTAACAAAAATTATACGTTTGTATCGGAGGGGTAGAAGGAGTGTACGGATGAAAACAAATTTTTTTCGCGTTATTGATATTTCTATTTTTATACTTTATACAAAATATCAAGTTGATAGCTTTAAGAGTTTCGAAGAAAAATAATTTAATTTAAATTTCAAAATTTCGTGAAATTTGTATGGGAGGAGGTAGAAGGAGTGAGGTGCGGTTGATAATTCTTTTTGAAACTAATTGCAATTATAGTAGAATTAATTCTGGCAAAATTTCGTCTTTTCAGCTTTACTAATTTCAATGAAAATCGAAAATATGTATTTTTCAAAATTGTCCATTTTGTATGGGAGGAGGTAGAAGGAGTGAAAGGATTGGATCAATATTCCGTCATATAAATGACATCTCTATCATAATACTTTGACCCAAATTTCAAGTCGATTGCTTAATTGGTTTCAAAGGAAAATCAATTTCTTAATACTTCGAAATTTCATGAAATTTGTATGGGATGGGTAGAAGGGTAGAAGAAGTGGCGGGATGTAGCCCATTCACGAACTTAAAGTTACTTTTTTGTTTTTGTTTTTCGTTTTTTCTTGAAGTATAGTTTTAAAAATTTTATAGAAAATGTAATTCGACTTTGAGCTAAGGTGTAGCCTAATGTGTAGCGTGTTGATCTACAATGCATAGGTTGTGAGTTCAAATCCCGATCGACGTATAATTCCAATACGCTGCCTGTTTGCGTGTACCTTGGTCACCTCAATCTACGAAAATGAAAAATTTGTAGATACAGAGTTGTACGAAGCGCTATCAACCTTTATACAATGAGTAGTGAAGGAATAATGATAAGGAACCTGAAGATCAGGAGGCCAAAGCCTGATTTGGGCTATAGTGCCATTGTAGAAGAAATAGAATCCGACTTTTAATCGCATTTATATCGAATCAAGCCTTTTTCAGCAACCATGGAAAATAATGAGTGCCAAGTAAAAATCCAAAACGAGTTGACTCAACGCTTCCGAGTGGAGTCAGGTCTCAAACAAGGAGATGGTTCCCCTTCATGCTCTTCAACTTGGTGCTCGTGTTTGTCGTCAGGAATGCAACTTCAGTAACCTCAGTGGACACCAGAGGTACGCTACTCGTAAAATTCGCACAGTTGGTGCCGTACGTAGACGACGTGAATATTCTGGCCCGACCAATGCTTCGTGTTAAGGAGGTATTCCAGGAGTTGGAGTCGTCAGCGGGTGAAGTAGGGCTCAGGGTTATTGAAGCGAAAATCAATTATATGACCCAGACACGAAGAACGGCCCCAGAGATACAGAAGATAACTACGAGCGAATATAACTTCGAGCATGATGAAAACCCCTGCATAATATTAGAAGTTAGTTATTTTAATTATATCTTAGGTTCTAGTTATTAGGTGTACAAAACTTTGATTTAACGGAGTATTTTTGGTTTTTTTTTGGAACGAGATCAACTTAAAAGAATGGAAAGAAAAGAAAAAACAAAAATAGCAAAGTATAAGAAAATTGATTCGAAGGGTTCTTTTTGAAAATTTAATATCTGCCCAATGATTTTGTTGGCACGTAAAATTAGTTTACCGAGATTTCCAACTCTAAGAGATTTATGTCCATGTCCAGGTCCATGATAATTTTATATAATTTGGTTTTTAGAATTAAACGCGTTTGTGTACTACTGTTTAGTATATTTCGCTTCGCTTGATGATCACGAATCGATGAATTTTTGGGTAGTGTGAGTGTGCGTGCGAATGTTCCAATGAATTATTATTACCCTAAAATCGGAATCTACTAACGATTACAAAAAAAAAGTCAGGTGGACAGGATCAGGAGAAGAACGAACCCCTAGTGGAAACACTATTCTGTACATTGGCCCTGAAAGTGAAGCCAAAAATGGTGTGGCGTTTGTCCTTACACCGAGAGCGAGAAACAGTCTCATTAGCTGGGAACCAATTTCGGATAGGATTATCGTCGTCAGTGTCAGAAACGTCACAATTCTTCAGTGCTACGCACCAACTAATACCGCAACATCTGGACAAAGAGTAGTTTTATAGCCAACTGAGTGCCACCTTCGAACGTGTTCCAAGAAATGATATTATTATCATTTCAGGAGATACGAACGCCCAGGTTGGATCAGACAACACTGGACTAGAACACATCATGGGGAGGCATGGTGACCCTTGGGTCGACGCGTCACGACCTTGAATTAAGAGACCCGAAAACGGCGAATTATTTGTGGAGTTTTGTAGTACTCGGCAAATGGTCATCGGAGGGACCCTTTTTCCACACAAGAGTCATCATAAAACATTTTGGGTTTCCCCTGATGGTGTTACACAGAATCAAATCGACCATTTGGCTATAAGTCGCCGATGGAGAAGATTTCTCCTCTATGTGCGAGCGAAACGTGGAGCTGACGTGCGGAGCGATCACCACCTGATGGTTGCCTGCTTGAGATTGTGTACAGCAGCTATCCGACGACCACAAATTCTTCAAATGAAGCGCAAGCTTAATGTGGATAAACTTAGAGATCCCAACAAAAAACGCGAATACACGCGAAAAGTCATCCACATTGGGTGAATATGAAATCCGCACACTGGACGCCAATTGGGAGGCAACCAGAAACACTTTTCTAACTAGTGCTGAAGAATCTGTGGGATGTGTGCAAAGCGGTGAGAAACCCTGGATGTCGCAAGACACATGGGACAAGGTTGGCAATCGGAAAAAAGCCAAATTGGCAATCATCTCTCAACCCGATGTCGACCAACGAACACCCGACCTGAGGCAGAACTACCGCGATGTTCAAATACAGCTTAAAAAGGCTGTTAGACGCGACAAGAGAAAGGCCAATGAAGATCTGGCAAACAAGGCAGAATCTGCGGTTTACCTTGGGGATATGGGTTCACTATTCAAAATCATGAAACAGTTGACAAACAGGAATTTCACCGCCAACCACGTGGTGAGAAATGTCACCGGAACTCTCCTTAATATGAGTGAACACCAGTTGCGGCGATGGAAGGAATACTTCTCTGATATTTTAAACATCTTGTCAAAGGAAGATATTCCAGAAACAGGACAACTACCAAACATCCAACCGCAACAATCCTCTATTAGGGACGATCCCCCAGATAAGGAAGAGATAATTTCCGCCATTCGGTCAATGGCGGGAAGGAAAGCTCCAGGTATAGACGGACTACCAACCGAACTCCTCAAAGCGGACCCGGAAATAACAGCTCCCACTCCATACTGAGGTGTGGAATGCAGGAAGATATCCGACTGAGTGGAAGGAGGGCGTCATTGTGAAAATTCCGAAGAAGGGCGACCTTCGGGATAGTGGCAATTGCCGTGGTATATGTCTACTTACTGGCGTATCAAACAGTATGGCTAAGGAAATTCTCAATAGGATTAGTGATGTCGTCGAGAGCACTCTCGAAGTTTATCAGGCTGGATTCCGTAAAGGGTCGTCTTGTACCGACCACACAAATACCCTACGGATAATATTAGAGCAGTCAGCCGAAATGAGTTCGCCACTACATCTCATGTTTGTGGACTTCGATAAGGCTTTCGACAGCGTTAAGCGAGATTACATATGGAATGCTTTGCGTAGGAGAGGTATTCCAGATAAGGTCATACCTATGATTAAAGAATCCTACGAAGATGCAAGGTATCGCGTCTTGCATAGAGGAGAGCTGTCCGAGAGCTTCCCTGTGCGAACGGGTGTCAGACAAGACTGCATATTATCGCCAGCCCTGTTTCTGGTGGTAATAAATGACATCTCGAAAGCTGCACTGGAAGGTGGGGAAGGTAAAAGTCTTCAATGGAGACTATTTAACATCTTAAGTCACCTTGATTATGCTGATGACGTGTGTTTGCTTGCACATAACCGTTCGGACTTAGAGCCAAATGTTCACTCGTTGCATTCGAAATGAAAAGAGGCGGGATTGAAAATAAATGTGCGTAAAACCAAGTACATGCACATGGGTTCGAACGCAAGCACACCGATTGTTCTTAACGGACAGGATGTGGAAGAGGTGCAAGATTTTTGCTATCTCGGAAGCATTGTCAGCATGGACGGCGGAGCCACACTAAAATAGGTATTGAGATTCAAAGGCGGAAGTGGCAGTGGTTCGGTCATACTTTGAGGAAACCAGAGCGAAACATCGCCAAACAGGCTCTGGATTATAATCCTAAAGGAAGACGTCGGGTTGGTCGACCATGTAACACATGGAAGCGAGCAGTTGAGCAGGAGGCCAGAGGAATAGGAAAAGTCCTGGCAACAGCTTAAGGCCGATGCTCAGGATCGCGTCTTGTGGAAGAGAGTTGTTTCTGTCCTATGCCCCTATAGGGGGTCTTAACAGGAATTTGATTGATTGATTGAGTTATATTTGATATGGCACCACGTTACTATTGTTATTAGTAAGTGTGATATCTCTGATAATGGATTTTTTTTTTTTGTTCATAATTGAAAATAACTGAGTTGCTATTAAACCATTAAAGAAAAGATAAAAAAGAAAATATATGAAAGAAAATTAATAGAGAAATACCATTAAAATATATTTAAATAAAATGTCACGCGTTACAAATTGTTATAACGAATATAATTTAAAATAGACAATAGAAGATTAAACTGAATTAGAATGAAGCACGAAAGTTTTCATTTGAAGAGCCCCTCTAACCTCCACAGGTTCCTCCTCCTCTCTCCATGGGGCCATAAAAAAAAGATATGTTGGAGACTGTATGGAGAAGGCAGGGTGGGCAGGGTAAGGCGACATAACAGCCATCGCTATCGTCGAGGCATCTGATCGAATCAACATCCGCGATCAGAAAAAGTCCTAGTTTTTGTTGACGTACCTAATCTGGGGTAAGTCGACGTGTCGAGCTTTAAAGCTCGTTTTGTTGTTATAGGCCATGGTTGTGATCAGATCGAAAGAAGACTGAGTGCACAAACTGGCCATGCTTCCCATAGGTCAGAAAATTTTTTGCATAAAAAATGCTTACCTCTCAAATGAACGATATTGATTGGTTCGCTCAAGGTTATACCTCCCAAAAATTTAAACAGCTGATTACTAAGGCATATTTTACACGAAGATTGTTCGCATGTGTGCGTGAAGATTGCACACAAATTGGTGAGCTCAATTCGAGAAGCTCTCTCCAGTTTGTAAACTGTTTTACGTATAATTAAACTGTGGTTGTGATTGTCAGTATCGGAGCAACGAAGCTCCCCACGACGGCAACACGCTAGCACGTCACTCCAGCCCGATACTGCCACCGAGATGGATGTTGGTGGATCTCGGACCAGTTTGTTTCCCGGACCTTGATTTTTCCTTTCTCTTTTCGATTATTTCGATATTTTGGTATCGAAATAATCTGTTGGCCTCAAAAACTACAACAGATGCGAAACGTGGAGCTTGACGCGGGTAACGAAGAATTTAATCGACATTTTCGAGCGAAAAATTCTTCGGAAGGTGTACGGAGCAGTAAAGGAAGGAGATGATTGGCGAATTCGATACAACCTTGAGCTCAACTATTTGCCGACCCACCAGCATCTATCGTGATTAAACTCCGCAAGCTACAATGTGCTGGCCACGTGGAGCGAATACACGAGGAACGAATTCCAAACCGAGTGCTCAACGGAAAAGCTCAAGGCAACCAACCGCAGGGAAAGCCACGAAAGCGATGGGAAGACTCAGTCGGCTTGTAGATCTCTTCTCGAATTTCAAACAAAAGGACGCCGTCATTGGACCAAGACAACTGGAGAAGGTGCTTCCGGGAAGCCAAGGCTCGCCATTGCATCAACAATTGAATACGATTCAACCTACAGAAAGCTTAAATCAAAAAAATCAGTTTTTCTATCGAACTTTAGTGCAAAATAATTCGATTTATAGAAAAGTTCAAGTTATGGAATTTTGGAGTAAAAGGTTCAACTGTAGTCTACAAACATTAAATATTTCACAGCCAGTGATTTCGTTTAACATTAAGCTGATTAACTGCAACTCTCGAATATGTGAAATTCAATTATAACGTATGTTATGCATTAAAAAAAAGATCTGGATTTCATACTGCTCTGATTTACTAATTGGTTGTTCCAATTCCTTTAATTTATATTACACATTTAAAACATTCACCAAACCAATACGCTATGTTCTACAATCTGCTTTCGGCTGTACTGTGAAGTTCTGAAAATTGTCAAGCATAACCACACGAAAATGAAGCACACTACCATTCGATGTAGGAAAAATCGACCTTTTCCAAGACTGCCACTGTCGATTGCACACAGGAATATCATCCTTCTACGATAAAAGAATCAGTAAGAATAAAAAACAAACCTACTAAACGCAATTTATTTTTACAATATTCTACCAAACTATTTAAAAGAAAACAAAAACTAGAAAATTTTCAAAATCGTTTGAAACCCTGCGGCTTTTTTTCCTGGTAATAATGAAAACGATCATTTCCATTCAAAATCGATGAGATCTGATACGGCAAATGATTTTTGTAATCCACTGGAACAACCGAAACATAATTTTTCGGCTCGGCAAAAAAATAATCCAATATTTTCCAAATTGTCCAAAAAATTAATTTAAATGTTAACATTAAAAAACTTCGACATTTTTTATCTACTATGACCAGAGAGATGATTACGAACGCCGTAAGCATATTCAGTTCATTATATTCCATTTTATTAAATTTTAAAGCGATAGAAAATTGAAATCGTTATTTCTTAAAGACGTTCAATGTATACCAAAAGGCAGCACTTCGACTACTAAAATTCAAAATTATCAAATCGATAAACTCTGCTCGGATCAGTGTGAAAAATGCAATCATAAACAAGTCGAGAAATAGCTGCACGCAGTGGCGTATCATAATTTAGATTCCATTGTGGATAATATGAAAAAATTTTCTGAATTGGGATCACTAATAGTGGATCCCAAATGCTCTGTATTTTATCAATAACTAATTAATATTGAGGAGCTCACCGAAGCAAAAAAGATACCGAAGATGAAGAAAGAAATTCTAAAAGTAATTTTTCATCTATGAGAAAATATCCTTAGCTTAATTATCATAAATTCGATTTATTCAGACTTTATTTCACTGTTAAGCTTCTTTTTTCATACCTAATTCATAATTAAGCATGACAGGATTACGATTGGGCGGAAAGCCCAATCATGCGATACTCTAGTCAAGATGGAAGGATTTTTCTTTTTTAAGAAATTTTGTATAGGGAGTGGTAGAAGGGGTGACGGCATTGAACTATTTTTTTCAAATCATGGTAGAATTGCTATCAAAATGTTTTATACAAAAGCTTCAAAAATATAATTGATACTAAGAAAATTAGTGTATTGGATTTAGTAAAATTGTGCTGTTTGTATGAGAGGTGGTGGAAGGAGTGGGGAGTTCTTAATGACTTTTTAGAAATAATAATAAACGTCATTCAATTGACATGTTTTAAATTGCGGATCAATAGCATCCGTACTTTTCAAGAAAATCGACTTTTTGTAAAGTTGTGAAATTGATTCATATTGTATAGGAGGGGTTAGGAGGACTGCAGCTAATCGTTTAATTTTTTTCGGTCTCACTTCTAATAATTCTAAATAAATATTTTGTGCACAGCTCGATTAATTTTATACGAACTGAGCAAATTGGTTTGTATTATTTTATGAAAAAGTGCATTTTGTATGGGAGGTGGTGGAAGGAGGAGTGAAGATAATCAAAACATTTTTATACCATAGATTGGAATCTTAATAAAAATAACAACAATTTCAAATCAATAGCTTTCATCAATTTCGAGAAAATCCGTTTATTCCAAAATTAAGTCATTTTATATAAGAGGGGGTAGAAAAGGGTGAAGCGATTTGATACATTCAGGAACTTGACATTACTTTTTTACCATAAATAATGTGTACAAAATTTGAACTTCCTAGCTTAACGCGTTCTCAAGTTTTCAAGTATTTCTGTACCCTTGACGACTTTGTGCGAGCAGCATTTCTTGGCGTTACAATCTTTAGAGCAAACTTATTGTATTCACAGATTTCATCTAGAGTATAAAAATCGATGGTACAATGATTTCATCACTGGAATTAGCTTTCGGTTAGTCTTAAGCATTTATACATTAATTGTCAAAGTTTTGTAATTTAGTTCACAATGAAAGCTGAATTAACTGCGACATAGTTTGAAAATTAGGAAGGGAATAATTGAAATTCCTAATTTTCAAATTATGTCGTAGATACTTCCGCTTTCGCGATGATTCAAACTACAAAAAATCGGTATCTAATGTTTAAACACGACTAGCCAAAAGTAAATTTAAAATTATTAATTTAAATTTAAACATTTGAAGTGTAATACTTAGCAAAAAGCAAAAAAGAAGAAGAAGACAGGGATAGAAGAGCCTTAACGCCACTTGGCTATTTATTCTCATCTATAGTTGCAATAACCCGGATATATTCTAGTGCATGTTGGTCTATAATTCGAAGGTAGTAAGGTCAATTCTTAGCCTGAGTGCAGTCTAGTGAGTAACGTGTTGGTCTACAATGCGAAGGTCGGAAGTTCAAATCTCGGTCGATGTATAATTCCCGCCAACAGCTTACGTGTGTATATTTGGGTCACCTCAATATGCGAAAATAAAAATTCGTAGATGGAGGGTTGCGAAAATATTATAAAATATCTGCCAAGAAGTCGGGCGCAACTTTATTATTCTTAGGACAAGTTGAAGATGCGTGATGCAGGTTAGGCTGGTAACAGAAAGGAAGGACGTAAGGGAATACATAGGTTTGTAGCAAGCATCTCAATAGAAAGTCACGAACTTGGGTGATATGGGAAAAAATCGCCGTAACCCGTAAATAAAACAAATACAATTATTAAACTCCATTTTGAATTTTCATACACAAATAGAATTGAGAATGGGTAACACCAGTCTAGTAAGTCAAAAGAGGTATTAAAAGTGTCTTTACCTACATCAATCGCTGTTCAGTAGAAAGAATACTAGCCCTTGTATGAAATTAAGTGTATTAAATAAACATGCTAGCGGTCACCCGCGACTTCTTCCACGTAACAATCGTAATAATATGCAATTTTTAAGAATGTGGTCAGTACGATATAATCTGCTTAGTTTAATAGCTTTGTACACAATATTTGGTATTTCGTTGGAATCAGAAACCTAAATAATTACATTGGAGAAATCACTAACTCGTGAGTATGCTACATATAGTACTATGAGTAAAACAATTTGCATGTAAATCTACGCCTACTTTAATGAAGTTGTCATCATGCTATACTCGTACTTGGTGCAAAATTGTAGTAGATAAGTCAAGATATTGTATTAATGTGAATTCTGGAACTAAGCCATGATATACATATGTACCGCCCATGTGAACGGGTTCCCTCTCTTATTATGCAAATCCATCGCACGAGCTCAGTATGGTATGAGCTAAAAGTGGTTTGAAATTAAATTAATTTTTAATTTGATAACACCAGTAATTACTAAGCTGGGATGTAGTCTATAGCGTGTTGGTTTACAATGCGAAGGTTGTGAGTTCAAACTCCGATCGACGTATAATTCTAGCACAATGTTTGCTTTGGTACATCTTGGTTACTTGAATCAAAGAAAATGAAAAATTCCTAGATAGAAGGTGGTACAAATGGCGAACAAACCTTCTGCCATAAGTAATTAAAATGTTAAGAAACCTGAAGGTTAGGAAGCCTAGGCCCGATTTGGACTGTAGTTCCATTGTAGAAGAAGAAAATAATTACTAAGAAGTTATTTATTAAATTTTCGGTGAATAGCTTTCACATATTCCAAAAAAACGGTGCAAAAAATTCTGAAAATGAAACATTTTCTATGTGAGGTGTAAAGAGAGGGAGGTAGTTTTTAATAATATTACTTTGTTACAACCAAAACAGAGCACAATAGTTTTATTAAACAAATAATAATAATTTTAAAATGATGAAATTCAACCTTTTGTATGGGAGATGGTAAAAGGCGTGAGGGAATATCAATTATTTCCCAATTATTAGTAATTTACAAATTACTTATTACAAATTTTAGGTGAATAGCTATGACATATTCTCAGCAAATGGTGAAAAATTCTAAAAATGATACATTTAGTATGGGAGGTGGAAGGAGAGAAAGGGAATTTTAAATAATCTTGCTCCGTTGTACTACAACCAAATCATAACACAACAATTACATGTAAAAAAAGTTTTCAAATTGTGGAAATGGGAGGAAATTGTGCCATGTGTGTGGTAGGTGTTAGAAGGCATGAGGAGATTGAAGTAAACCAAGGGCAATTTATGGCTCCAAACATAACCGACAAACTGCAAAAATTTCATTGGAATCGGTTCAGCCGTTTTTCAGTTAAACCCTGACACAAAGACAGACAAACAGAGACAAATCTCAAAAACGTGTTTTTATACTTAGTTATCTATAAATCTATTCATATAAATATAATTTTTTTTTAAATTTTAATAATTGTAGTTTCTGTCTTTTATTTGTTTATAAATTAGTGTTTTGCTTTATTTGGACAATAACTAAGCTGAAAGACACATTTTTAAAAAATTTTCTCTGTCTGTCTGTCGGTATTTCCGGCTTTCACGCAAAAACGGCAAGACCGATTATAACGAAACCTTTGCAGATTATTAGGTGTGCCGCGAGATGTAATGTACGTTTGGTCTTATTTCTATAACCCCACGCCTTCTACCACCTCCCATACAAAATGACTCATTTTCAAAAATATGTAATAATCAAATTTTCTTGGAAACTATAAGAGCGAATAATTTGAAATTTAGAATGTATTACCTTTACCATAAATCTGATCGATGGTACACAAATTATTTGAATCCTTCCCCTCCTTCCACCACCTCCCATACAAACTGCACTTTTTCATGAAATACTATAAACCAATTTGATCAGTACGTATACATTTTATCGAGCTCAAATTTTGTACTAAATCCTTAATTAATATTATAATTATTATCGGGGATAGGTAAACCCATTAGCTTCTCCCCTTCTACCCCTTCATACAGTGTGACACAATATCACATCTTTTCAAAAATTCGATTTTCTTGAAAAGTATGAAAGTTACTGATCTGAAATTTAAAATAATTGCATGATGATTATAGTTGTTTTTCAAAAAATCACTAAACCCCCCCCCTCTCCCTCCCCCTCACTCCATCTACCACCTTCCAAAAAAACTGCATAATTTCACTAAAACCAATGCCCTAATTTTTGAAGCTTAAATTTGGTACAAAACATTTTGATAGCTACTCTAGCATGATGTGGAACAAATTAGTTCAATGTTGTCATCCCTTCCACCACTCCCCATACAAAATTTTAAATCACAAAAATTTCGATTTCATCTACAGTAACGTATAATCGCTTTACGCACAACCGTTGTCCAGGTTAGCTCCCTCGCCTTTTTTCAAAATAGCTTTGCTACAATGACCTACGTGCCCACGATTTTGAAGCCTTTAGGAACTAAATTATTTCTCCGCATCGTTTGGTGTCGATTTTTATGCACTAGATGAAATCTGAGAGTATATTGTGTTTGCCTTACCGTTTATAACGCAAAGAAATAATGCTCGCACAGAGTCGCCAAGGGTTCCGAATTACTTACTGTTGCTCAAAAACCTTGATTTCGAGTGACCATCTATCTGTCCGACTGTCTACAACACAACTCTCGAAAGCTTTGACCTATCGTGCTGAAATTTGTCATATGCCATTTTTAGCAAAAAATTTCGATATTTAAAGAAATTGATTTTTCTCCGAAACGATCTCAGCTGTTGACTTCAAAATTAGATTATCGTACCTATATAATGATACGAATAACATTAACTTGATGTTATCCCCTTACTCCTTCTATCCACTGTGCATTTGTATGAAAATGCACAATTTTAAAAAATATTTTTATTCGGTTTTCATGCAACTAGCGAAGTTAAAAAAAAAAACAATTTTTGCCATAATTAATTATACTCTAGATGGAATCTGAAAGTATTATAAGTTTGCTCTAAAGTTTGTAACGCCAAGAAATAAGGCGCGGAGAAAAAAATTAATGATATAGAAGTTAATATTATCACTCAAAAATCTCAAAACCGGATGTCCGTCCGTCCGTCCGTCCGTCCGTCTGTTCGCTCTCTAGCTTGGGAACGCGTTGAGCTAGAAAGCTCAAATTTCGTACACGTCGTTTTTGACAAAAAAGTAAGGTCAAGTTCGTGAACGGGCCAAATCGCTCCACCCCTTCTACCCCCTCCCATACAAAATGACACAAATGCGCAATTTGATATTAAATGGATTTACTCAAAAAGTATAAAAGCTATTAATCTGAATTTTGGGATATATTACTTTTATAATAATTTAAATCTAAGTATAAATATTATTTGCGTCCTCCCTCTCCTTCCATCCCCTCCCATACAAACTACACTTTTTCATGAAATGCTCTAAGCCGATTTTCTCAGAACAGATAACATTTATCGAGCTCACATTTTGTGATAAATACTTATTTAGCATTATCAATAAGATCAAAAAAAATATTTGATTAGCTTTACTACTTCTACCCCCTCCCATACAATATGACACAGTTTCACGACTTCACAAAAAATCTATTTTCTTGAAAAGTATGAATGTTACTGGTCTAAAATTTAAGAGATGTCAATTTTATGATATTCATAGTTATTTCTAAAAAAATCACTAAAATCCCCCCACTCTTTCTACCACCTCCCATACAAACTGCACATTTTCACTAAATCTAACACACTAATTTTCTCAGCTCCTATTTAATTTTTGGAGTAAGCATTTTGTGAAAAACATTTTTATAGCTAGTTTAGCATGATGGGGAAAAAATTAATTCAATGCTATCACCCCTTCTAACACTCCCCATACAAAATTTCTTGGGGTCACAAAAAAATTCCAGTTCATCTAGAGTATCGTAAGATTGCGCATTACGCGCAATCGTAGCCCTGTTATGTTTTATTACAATTTCAACCAGCATTTACTGCGAGTTATTAACTCATGCGTCAAATCTATGTTGTTATATGGTTGTACTACGTGGAAAGTGACCGTTTGACTTACCAAGAAACTACAAACTTTCGTGAACCAATGCCTCCGACGCATTTTAGGAATATTCTGACCAAAAGTGGTCTCCAACGACGAACTTTGGAGTACAACTGGACAGACTAAAATAAGCATTGAGATTTAAATGCGGAAGTTGCAGTGGATCGGTCACACTTTGAGGAAACCAGAACGAAACATAGCCAAACAGGCTCTGGATTATAATCTTCAAGGAAGACGTCGGGTTTGTCGACCATGGAAACGAGCAGTTGAGCAAGAGGCCAGAGGAATAAACAAGTCCTGGCAACAGCTTAAGGCCGACGCTCAGGATCGCGCCTTGTAGAAGAGAGTTATTTCTGTTCTATTCCCCTATAGGGGGGTGGGGGGACAGGAATTTTATTGATTTGATTCAACCAATTTTAGAAAAACTATCAACTTCACCTCACTCTTTCTACCCCCCCCCCCCCCCCCCATACAAATTTCATGAAATTTTAATTAAATCATTTTTCAAAAACCGTCATAGTAAATGCATTTAATCGATTTTCATTGAAACTAGAAAAATTATAAACTCTAAATTTTGCCAGAATTTGTCCCTTAATAATTGCAATGAATTTTTAAAAAAATGTGAACTTCGCAACTCTCCTTCTACCACCACCCATATAAAATTTTGTATTGGAAACTTAAGAAAAGTATCTCTCCTTCGACTTTAAAATTATAACAAAGCAATGCGGTTAGGATATTGATAAGCTTTACGCCCAATCATAGTTCTGTTATGATTTTCCTTTCCTTTTAATTCGAAATTCACTGTGAAAACATAATACGATTAAGCCCCCCAATCGTGTGATACTCTAGATGAAAGAGAAATTTTTTGATTTCTAGAAATTTCGTAGGGGAATCGGTACAGGGGTTGACGACATTGAACTAATTTTTTCTCATCACGTTAAAGTTGCTATCAAAATGTTTTATACAAAATTTAAGATTCAAAAATTTAACAGGTACTGAGAAAATTAGTGTATTAGATTTAGTGCAATTGCGCAGTTTGTGTGGGAGGTGGTAGAAGGAGGGGCGAGTTCTTAAAGACTTTTCCAGAAATAACCATAAGCATCTTGCGTTTGATATGTTTTAAATTGTAGATCAATAGCATTCATACTTTTCGGGAAAATCTACTTTTTGTAAAGTTGTGAAATTGTATCAGATTGTATGGGAGGTGGCAGAACGAGTACAGCTAATAGTTTAATCTTTTTTTGGCCTTACCAATAATTCTAAATAAATATTAAGTGCAGAATTTCAGCTCAATAAATTTTATATGCACTGAGTAAATTGGTTTAGAGTGTTTCATGAAAAAGTACAGTTTGTATGGGAGATGGTAGAAAGAGGGAAAGGACACGCATAATTTATATATTATATGGCAAATTGAAATCATCATAGTAGTTATATATTCCAAATTTCAAACTAATAGCTTTTCTACTTTTTGAGCAATTCCGTTTATTGTCAAATTAGGAAATTGTGTCATTTTGTATGGGAGGCGGTAGAAGGAGTGGAGCGATTTGGCCCATTCACGAAGTTGACCTTACTTTTTTGCCAAAAACGACGTGTCCATAATTTGAATTATCTAGCTCAACTCGTTCTCAAGCTAGAGGCCGCACGGACGGACGAAATTTTTGAGTGATTATATAAACTTCTGTATCACTCGTTTTTTTCTCCGAGCCTTATTTCTTAGCGTTACAAGCTTTAGAGCAAACTTATAATACTCTCACAATTCGACTAGAGTATAAACATTCACCAAACAATTATGAAAATGTGACATTTTGTATGGGAGGGGGTAGAACGAGTAAAGCGATTTAGCTCGTTCACGAGCTTGATCTTACCTTTTCATTAAAAATAATGTATACAAAATTTTAGCTTTCCAGCTCAACGCGCTCAATCTAGAGACCGAACTGACGAACAAGATTTTTGAGCGACAACAAATATTTCTGTACTCTTGCGAGCATTTTTTCTTAGCGTTACAAACATTAGAGCAAACTGTATTACAAGTCTCAGAATCAATTTAGAGCATAAAAAATCTAGAGTGTAGCCTAGTGTGTAGCGTGTTGGTCTAAAATGCGAAGGTCGTGAGTTCAAATCACGGTCGACGCATAATTCCAACACGCTGCCTGCTTGGGTATGCCTTGGTCGCTCAATCTTCGAAAATAAAAAAATCGCAGATAGAGGGTTGTGCGAAAGTCTAACAACCCATGCACAATAAATAATGAAAAACGTTAAGGAACCTTAAGGAGGCCAAGGCTTGATTTGGGCTGTAGCGCCATTGTAGAAGTAGAAGTATAAAAATGTTGACAAGAGATACATAAAAATAACACAACTCGAAATTCAAAAGTGTTAGTTTAATAAATCAAACAAAAAAACCATAAAATTTTATCAAAGTGAACTAAAATTTTGAATTTATGAGCCGCCACTGTTTAGTGAACAATCGTTTGGTCGCATAAAGCTGACGCTGCTACTACGATAATAAAACCGCATCATAAAACTTACCATGCATATCATATTAAACGTTTTCAATATTCTCGCTCTCACATTGTGATCGTCTTATCAGCAGTTTTCTTTTCAAACAACCCCGATTGTTTGGTTTCATTCAGTTTTCAAGTCGCGTTTGAAATTAATAGTTTGGAATCGAAATAACCCTTAATAATGCAATAACTATTGTTTTTTGTAATTGTTCTAAAATTTTGCAAGTATAAAGTGTTTTAAAGCGATAAAAGTACGCTGAATAAAAAGTATAGACGGTAATTTGAATATTTTTATTTGAATGCGGTTTCGAGCATTGTATGGAAAAGTTGAAAAGTTTAATTTGAGAAATTCATTTATTCGTAAGACCTTTTTTATTTTATTTTTTTCAAAAGTGTTTATTGTTTTTTTTTCGAGTTTTGAAATTTTGATGACTCGAATCGAACATCAAATTCAAGTATCTGGCATGTACTACATATTTTGCTTGAATATGTATTTCAGTGCACCTAAGCACGCCACTGAGCACTTTTTTGCATACGGTTTCAATTCGCTTATGATAAGGAGAAGATCTGCCAACAAGCTGGGCGGAACTTTATTATTCTTTGGAAAAGCTGAGAATGCGTGTGAAGGTAATGTGGATTTTAGAGTGGTAGCAGATAGGAGAGACTTGCAGAATGGAAGCTGGGGCGAGCTTTAGTAAATTAACACTGAAAAAAAAAAAAAAAAAAAAAGAAAAAATGTAACTACGATTACGATCAATAGCTTCACTTTATTTATGCAAGCTTATATTTGTATGGAGTAATAATTATTTAATTTATTGCTTGAAACACGTTTAAGATTCTCTGTATAGAATGTTGAGTTTGAAATAAATTCTAGGAAATTCGGTGTATTTTATATTTTTGAAACCATGTGGGAGGAGTTGAGAGGATCGTAAAATTTCTGCAGCAGTATTATTTCGATTGTGTTGAAAGGTATTTGTACACAATTTCAAGGTCGTAGCTTTTAATTTCTTGTTTATTAGTTGATCTATTTACATTCGTTGAAATTATACTTTTGTATGGGAGGGGATAGAGAGGGGATTTCAATACTTTCGAAGCAGCTTTATTTTAAATATCCTCAAAAGTTTTTGTACACATTTTCAAGTTTATAGCTTTTAAAGGGTTCGGGTACACTGTTAAATTTCGTGATTCGTTTTTAAACCGGACTGTTCGAATATGGAACTCGGTGGCCATCTCAAAGTTCCCGCATGACAACATTCAGCAATTCAAAAGAAATATTCATAGTCACTTTCGTCTCTATCCCCTTAATTCCCAAAAAGCAATATCCTTCCCCTCTCACCGGAGCTGTGCTCCAGTACAAAAGGGCAACCCCTCTAGTTCCGGTGTCACATAAAAACATAACAGGGCTACGATTGCGCGTAAACCGCAATCTTACGATACTCTAGATGAAATAGAATTTTTTGTGATCCCAAGAAATTTTGTATGGGGAGTGTTAGAAAGGGTGATAACATTGAACTAATTTTTTCCCCATCATGCTTAAGTAGCTATCAAAATGTTTTATACAAAATGCTTACTCCAAAAATTGAATAGGAGCTGAGAAAATTAGTGAGTTAGATTTAGTGAAAATGTTCAGTTTGTATGGGAGGTGGTAGAAAGAGTGTGGGGATTTTAGTGATTTTTTCAGAAATAACTAAGAATATCATGAAATTGACATCTCTTAAATTTTAGACCAGTAACATTCATACTTTTCAAGAAAATCGATTTTTTGTGAAGTTGTGAAACTGTGTCATATTGTATGGGAGGGGGTAGAAGCAGTAAAGATAATCAAATATTTTTTTCTGATCTTAGTGATAATGCTAAATAAGTATTTATCACAAAATGTGAGCTCAATAAATGTTATATGTTCTGAAGAAATCGGCTTAGAGCATTTCATGAAACAGTGTAGTTTGTATGGGAGGGGTTGGAAGGAAAGGGAGGACGCAAATAATTTTTATACTGTATATTGAAATCATCATGAAAGTAATATATCCCGAAATTCAGACTAATAGCTTTTATACTTTTCGAGCGAATCCATTTATAGTCGAATTGCGAAATTGTGCCATTTTGTATGGGAGGGGGTAGAAGGGGTGAAGCTAATCGTCTAATTTTTTTTAGTCTTACTAAAAATTTTAAATAAATATTTGGTGCACAATTTCAGCCCGCCAATTTTTATACGCACTGAGTAAATTGGCTTAGAGTAATTCATGACATGCACAGTTTGTATGGGAGGTGGTAGAAGGAGAGAGAGGACACGCATAATTTGTATACGGTAGATTGATATTATTATAAAAGTTATATATTCCAAATTTCAGGCCAGTAGCTTTTATACTTTTCGAGCAAATCCGTTTATTGTCAAATTGCGCATTTGTGTCATTTTGTATGGGAGGGGGTAGAAGGGGTGGAGCGATTTGACCCGTTCACGAACTTGACCTTACTTTTTTGCTAAAAATAACACACAATAATTTTTAGCACTATAGCTCAAAGCTTTCGAGAGTTATGCTGTAGACAGACGCACAGACAGACAGACGGACAGACAGTCACTCGGAATCGATGTTTTTGAGCGACAACAAATATTTCTGTACCCTTGGCGGCTCTGTGCGAGCGTTATTTCTTAGCGTTACAAACGGTAAGGCAAACACAATATACTCTCAGATTTCATCTAGAGTATAAAAAAAAAAAAGTTAGTGCTAATCTATACATATTAATATAATTGTAGTGTCTGTCTGTTATTTGCTTATAAATGGCTATAAGTTAGTTTTTTGAGTTATTTTAGCCCTAACTAAGCATAAAAACACATTTTTGAAATTTTTGTCTGTCTGTCCGACCGCTTTTCACGCAGAAACGGCTGATACGAAATGAACCTTTGGGGACCCATTACACATGCAGAATTTAATGAGGTACTCCCAGGTCTGGACAGCACTTCCTGCCGGCTGCTCAGGAGCGTGGGTGTGTGGGATTCGACCTGAGAGTCCCTCATCCTTGAGGGTGCTGTCGCTAAGGAGGTGTGTGCTCTACATCGCTGACCGATGATTTTGATCCGGGGCTCCGTATATGGCCGCCTAGCCTATACGCGGCCCCAGGGCAGTACGGCAAGATCAGAGGGGCGTAGACTGACGGAGGAGAGCTTCTTCGGGCATCGTGAGCGCCGAGGCCACATTTGGGCGGCTTAGCACTTCATATTTTTTTTTATTATTCATAACGCGAACAAAAAAGGAAAAGAATAGAAGAAAAAAAAATGTTGTTAAGGACTTACTTTTGCATTCCGTCCGTACCTGTATGCTGCTCGAAAGTGGAATTAAATTTAGTAAAAAAAATACAATGGATACGAAAAGGAAAGAAAAAAAATATCTTTGATTAAGTATTAAGCGCGATTTATTAATTCCCTAACAACTAATATAAAAAAACTAATCATATACTGTCGTTGGGTACCTGACGTCCAGCGTTGGGGCCCTGGATCCTGCAGCTAGTCTTGTCTTCGGTGATGCTTCGGTTGTCTTTTTTTTTTTTTTACGATTCACTTTTGTTATTCCTTTTTTTATATTGTAACTCACTTTCGTTTCTCCTTTCTTTTTTTATTAATAATTCACTTTCGTTTCTCCTTTCTTTTTTTTTTTATATTACACTCGAACCCCGATCATCCAGCCTCAAATCAAAACTTTTCAAAAAGCCCAAATTTTCATACGCGCCGCGGCACAAATTGTTGTTTAGTGTTTTTTTTTTATTGAGATGTTAGATGTAGTTGTTGTTTTTTTATTTATTTAATTTTTATTATTAAAAAAAAAATATTTATAGAAAGATTATAAGGTTTTGACAAAAAAAAACATAACAGGAGTACGATTGGGCATAAAGCCCAATCGTGCGATACTCTAGATGAAAGAGAAATTTTTGTATCTTAAGAAATTTTGTAGGGGAAGTGGTAGAGGGGGTGACGACATTGAACTAATTTTTTCACATGACGGTAAGGTTGCTATCAAAATGTTGTATACAAAATTTAGGATTTAAAAATTTAATAGGTACTGAGAAAATTAGTGTATTGGATGTAGTGAAGTAGTGCAGTTTGTATGGGAGGTTATAGAAGGAGGGGTGAGTTTTTAATGACTTTTCAGAAATAACTGTAAATATCATGTTTTTGACATGTCTTAAATTGCAGATGAGTAGTATTCATACTTTTCATGAAAATCGACTTTTATAAAGTTTTGAGATTGTGTCATTTTGTATGGGAGGGGTAGAAGGGGTAAAGCTAATCACCTAATTTTTTTTTGATTTTACTAATAATTCTAAATAAATATTTAGTGCACAATTTCAGCTCGGTCAATTTTATACGCACTGAGTAAATTGGCTTAGAGCATTTCATGAAAAAGTGCAGTTTGTATGGGAGGTGGTGGAAGGAAGGAGAGGACTCAAATAACTTTTGTACAGTAGATTTCAGATCAATAGCATTTATATTTTTCGAGCAAATCTGTTTATTGTGAAATTACGAAATTGTGTGATTTTGTATGGGAGGGGATAGAAGGGGTACAGCTAATCGTCTCATTTTTTTTGGTCTTAATAATAATTTTAAATAAATATTTTGTACACAATTTCAGCTTGATAACTATTATACGCACTGAGTAAATTGGTTTAGGGCATTTCATGAAAAAGTGCAGTTTGTATGGGAGGTGGTGGAAGGAGGGGGAAGACACAAATTATTTTTATAGAGTAGATTGGAATCATGATAACATTATTACATTCCAAATTTCAGATCAGTGTCATTTGTACTTTTCAAGGAAATCCGTTTATTGTCAGATTGCGAAATTGTGTCATTTTGTATGGGAGGGGGTAGAAGGGGTGGAGCGATTTGGCTCGTTCACGAACTTGACCTTACTTTTTTGTTAAAAACGACGTATACAAAATTTGAACTTTCTAGCTTAACGCGTTCTCAAGCTAGAGAGGACACGGACGGACGGACGGACAGACAGACAGACAGACAGACGGACGGACGGACGGACGGACATCCGGTTTTGAGATTTTTGAGTGATTATATGAACTTCTGTATCATTCATTTTTTTCTCCGAGCCTAATTTCTTGGCGTTACAAACTTTGTGGCAAACTTATAATACTCTCAGATTTCATCTAGAGTATAAAAATTACATAAAAGAAAAATAAATGAAAGGAAAAGCTAATAGCAAAATACAGGTGCGGATCAAGAATTCATAGAGATCCGCTCCATGAAATGAAAAATAAAAATAAAAAAAAATTAAATGGACGCTCATTTCGTATCACGGCTGAACCGATTGGAATGAAACTTCCACAGTTTGTTAGGTGTCCATCGGAATGAAATCTGCTTTTGGTTTCATTTCACTCCCCTCACGCCTTCTACCTCCTCCCATACAAAGTGACTCATTTTCAAAATATATATCAATTAAATTTACTTGGAAACTATAAAAGCTATTAATTTGAAATTTGGAATATATTACTTCTATTATAAATGCAGCCTTTTGGTATATAAATTATTTGAGTTTCCTCACTCCTTTCACCACCTCCCATACAATGAGACACATTCCACGACTATGTAACAATTCGATTTCCTTAAAAAGCGTGAATGATATAGACCTGAAATTTAAAATATATCAATTGCACGATGGTTATAGTTGTTTCTCGAAAAATCACCAAAAACCCCCCACTCCTTCTACCACCACCCATACAAATTGCACAATTTCATTAAATTCAATACACTAAGTTTCTCAGTACCTACTCAATTTTTGAAGCTTAAATTTGGTACAAAACATTTTTATAGCTACTCTAGTATGATGTGAAACAAATTAGTTTATTGCTGTCACCCCTTCTACCACTCCTCATACCAAATTTCTTAACACCGCAATCGATTTCCATTTCATCTATACATAGTATCGTATGATTGGGCTTTACGCACAATCGTAGTTCTGTTATGTTTTAAGCTTAATGTTATTTTATTTGTTTTTTTTATCAACACCAGCTACAATTATTCACATGTCCTTAACGCTCTTCAACACGTATGTATATGATCTCGAATCACGGGTTTGATTTGATCACAAGCCTGTCCCATAAAAATGGGAGTATCATGCTTTCATTCTGAATAATTTATGGTTCTGATTCCAACAATATACAAATCATTTTCTTCAAAGAGCCATTGAAGTAAGCAGACTATATATCCCACATAATGTATTACTAACTACACTCTCAAAAATTGCTTATTATTGCTATTTTTACGCGGACGAAGTCGCGGGCGTTTGCTAGTATATAATATAACATAATAATATACTACTCTAGATGAAATAGAAATTTTTGTGATCTCATGAAATTTTGTATGGGAAGTGGTGACAGCATTGAAAAACCTTTTTTCATATCGTACTAAAGTAGCTATAAAAATGTTTTATACAAAATTTCAATCAATCAAATCAAATTCCTGTTAAGACCCCCTATAGGGGCATAGGACAGAAACAACTCTCTTCCACAAGGCGCGATCCTGAGCATCGGCCTTAAGCTGTTGCCAGGACTTGTTTATTCCTCTGGCCTCCTGCTCAACTGCTCGCTTCCATGTGTTACATGGTCGACCAACCCGACGTCTTCCTTGAGGATTATAATCCAAAGCCTGTTTCGCGATATTTTGCTCTGGTTTCCTCAAAGTATGACCGATCCACTGCCACTTCCGCCGTTGAATTCCAATACCTATTTTAGTCTGGCCAGTTGTACTCCAAAGTTCGTCGTTGGAGATCACTTCTGGCCAGAATATTCCTAAAATGCGCTGGAGGCATTGGTTTACGAAAGTCTGTAGTTTCTTGGTAAGTCGAACGGTCACTTTCCACGTAGTACAACCATACAACAACACAGATTTGACGCATGCGTCAAAAACTCGCAGCTTCGTGCGAAGGGAGATCTCTCTTAACCTCCAGAAAGGGGAAAGGATACCGAAGGCCTGACGAGCTTTATTTAGCCGAGCCTCAACATCCTTTTCGGCTCCGCCGTCCATGCAGACAATGCTTCCAAGATAGCAAAAATCTTGCACCTCTTCCACATCCTGTCCGTTAAGAACAATCGGTGTGCTTACGTTCGAACCCATGTGCATGTACATACTTGGTTTTACGCACATTTATTTTCAGTCCCGCCTCTTTGCATTTAGAATGCAACGAGCGAACATTTGACTCTAAGTCCGAACGGTTATGTGCAAGCAAACACACGTCATCAGCATAATCAAGGTGACTTAAGATGTTAAATAGTCTCCATTGAAGACCTTTACCTTCCCCACCTTCCAGTGCAGCTTTCAAGATGTCATTTATTACCACCAGAAACAGGGCTGGTGATAATATGCAGCCTTGTCTGACACCCGTTCGCACAGGGAAGCTCTCGGACAGCTCTCCTCTATGCAAGACGCGACACCTTGCATCTTCGTAGGATTCCAAAGTGAAAAAATTAGTGTATTAAATTTAGTGAAACTGTGCAGGTTGTATGGGAGGTGGTAGAATGAGTGGAGGGTTTGCAATGATTTTTTTTAGAAATAAATGCAAACATTATGTAATTGACATTACTCAAATTTAAAATCAGAAACATTCACACTTTTGAAGAAAATTGATCTTAATAGTTATGCTAATTAATTAGTTAGTGCAAAATTTGAACTTGATAAATGTTATACGTACTGAGAAAATTGTTTTTTACTGTTTCATGAAAAAGTGCAGTTTGTATGGGAGCCGGTGGAAGGAGTCGGGAGATTTGAATAATTTTTTTGCCATGCATCACGCTTATGATAAAAATAATATATTCCAAATTTCAAATTATTAGCTTTTATAATTTCCAAGAAAATTTGATCACTGCAAATGATTGAAAATGAGTCAATTTGCTTGGGAGCGGGTAGAATGGATAGAGGGATTTGGCCCGTTCACGAACTTGACCTTACTTTTTCGTCAAAAATGACGTGTACACAATTTGAACCATCTATCTCGACGCGTTCACGAGCTAGAGAGCGAACGGACGGACTTCCGGTTTTGAGATTTTTGAGTGACAGAAAATTTTTCTGTACCCTTGGCGACTCAGTGCGAGCATTCTTTTTTGGCGTTCCAAACTTTAGCGCAAACTTATAATACTCTCAGATTTCATCTAGAGTATAGAAATAAGGCAAAAATTAATTAAAATACAAACTTTTCATCACTTTTTTCCTCAGCTGAGCAAGCTCTCAAAATTAAGAACGGCCAATGTTCAGTCTCGTTTTATCGAGCCCCGCATTACTTTACAACCGGAATTACTCGAAGATGTCCCATCGAGCCCCACACTACTCTACAACTGAAAATGACAATCAACAACAATACAATGGCTAATCAGCAAAGAAAGTTGTGGAAGCTCTGATAGCTGTGGAAGTTGCCCGAGAGGTGTTGAGCTTTGTGCCTCAGTTCTTTCGCTTTTTATGACGTCGATATCGGATCAAGCCATACAAGCCGGCACGGCAGCAATGTGTTGAACGAGCTGTGAGTGAGGAAGTTTTTCAGGGAACACATCTTTAAATGGTACAATGGTACAAATAATTTCGTTAAAATGTTTTTTGCTTTTAATTCCTTTGCTTTAAATAAATTTTTTAACTTTATTATTGGGTATTTTAAGGACATTAGTTGCTTGCTTTCCCTCCAAAGATAGTTTTCCCTAAAGCTGTTAAGCACACTTTAAACATGGCTTAACTTGAAGATTGGCATTTTTTTCCATGGTACAAATAATTTTGTGATGCATAGTACATAGTTGCAAAATTGTCCATTTGTATGGGAGGCGTTAGAAGGAGCGAGGAGATCGGATCAATATTTTTTGACGTTTATTATTATATTATAGTTTCACCTAATTTTCAAGTAGATAACCGTTTTGGACTCGATTCCATGTTTTTTTTATTTTTTATTTTTCTCTCCGATCTCAATGAAGTCCAAGGCTGAAATGATTCCATGACCAAATGTAGAAATATTTACACTTCAATATTCATTACTTCCAGAGCCACTTGGCGACAGTTTGAGACGCAACTAACTTCACTTCATCGCGAAAGTCGCCATTTTATCTGCAACAATCTAATACATTCCTGAATGTAAAAGCCTCTACTTATGTATGTTCGTAAGCAAGTTTTATGTATTCAGCAGATATTTTTGAGTCCTTAAAATAGCCCCAATGAAAAATAAACAAACTTAACCAAAAAAAATCATTTATCAGATCAAAATTACAGACACAAAATAAAATTCTTAATAGCAAATACATTAATGAAAAACACCATCTAAAAAGCTTCCTGCTTCAAATCATTCTAGCTCCGAATACGAAAGATATTCCGATTGTTCCGTATACTGATAACTATCGCTATCTTCATCGTCATTCTTTTCAATTCGTTTCATATCTTTGATAATATCCAATGCTCCGTAGTATCCAACATTCTCATCGTCAGCTCGCCGACAATTATCTAATATCCAAAATTCTTCATCTGCCGACGGTACCCGAACTGGTAAATTCGGATTCGTAACGTCCATTAATAGACCGGTTCTTGGATTATAAAATCCCTCCTCAGTATCGTAACAACCAGCGGGAATTTTGCGGGGTGGTTTCTCTTTCGTGATGAAACCGTCACCAACCGGCGGTATACCATTTCGCAGACATTCGGCATAGCGTCGATCCATTTTCGTACAATAGCTCCAATTCTCTTCGATAAAGACCAAATCATCGGGGAAGATTACTTCGTAACCGGCTATTTTACCGTGATCCCAATGGGCACGAATCTTATACTTCGTCGGGAAGAGCAGACTTCCGTCTCCGTGAAATTCACCTTTATCGAATTGTCCATGATATTCGATACCGTTGGGATATTTATAGATTCCGTAGCCATGCATCCGATCACATTCGTCCCGTTCGCCTGTATAGCTGCTTTTCGTGCAGAATTTTTGTAATTGCTGTGATTTGGCTGTTTCCATTTTGTGTAAACTGAGAGGGGAATTTTTCTTTTTTTAAATTAAATAATTATGAAAATAGTTTGACTGAAAGATTCGAAAGTTACTTGATCGTTAAGCTAGTGAAGGCGTTTTAATTCAAATTTTCATTACACGTTATACAGCAGTATCATGCACTTAGGCCAAAAAACTAAAAAGCAACCAAATAAAATGGAAAAATTACTTGCGGACCCAGAAATAACAGCCAATATCACAGTCAGGCAGTGATCGTCGTCGTGAACAGTGGTAGTGTACAACATAACAGAGTTCTTGACGTTGCCGCGTGCAAATTTCTCTTTCTTTTTCTGTCGTGCTAAAGTGAAAAAAAACTACATCAACCTTTAAAGTTGCAATTAATTAGTAAGTAACAGCTAAAGGCGAACTTTCCTTAGTTTAAAAGGTGTGACCCATTGGCCACGATGGCCTCTGGGAATACATACACCAACAGCTTCAATCTTCTGGACGAAGTTGAGCTGTCAGTACAATGCTCCATCGCGAAAAAAAAAATCATCTTTCTCGCCATATCCAAGCCTCCCAAAAGTGAACAGTAACGATATTCAAAAGAAATTCGTCTTAATTTCACACGCCGATCCGACCAAAAAATTGTCAGCTGTTAACCCCTTTCTACTTAGAAAAGCAATTGACGGAATATCCACCGAATACTCCAAGGTCTCAACCTTGAGGGACGGAAGTTTGCTTATTCTATGCGATAACCTAACGGTGGCTCACCGCTTTGAAAAAATTTCAATGCTAGCCAATATCATTCCAGTAAAAGCCGAAATAAGTAAACAGTTTAATGTTAGTAAAGGGACAATTTTTTGTCGCGATCCTGCAAATCTCTCCGAAGAAGAAATAGTCGATGGTTTGAAAAGCTGTGGGGTCACGAACGCAGTTAAGCTGAAAAAGAAAATAGACAACCAAGACATCCCATTTGGCTTAATTATCCTCTCCTTCGAAAGATACCACCTTCCGACTTCCATTACAATTGGATGGCAAAGATTTGAAGTTAAAGAATACATTCCGAATCCAATGCGGTGCAAAACATGCCAGAAGCTAGGACATACGGCTAAATGGTGCAAATCTTCTCCAACATGAGTTTCCTGCGGTAAAGCAGAGCATAACCCTACACCCTGTACAGAAAGCGTTAAGTTTTGCGTAAACTGTGAAGATTCAAGCCACATATCATCTGATCGACTATGTCCTAAGTACCTTGAAAATAAAGAAATCATCACCATCAAAACCATAAACAAATGCTCAATATTTGAAGCGCGGAAAAAATATCACGAATCTAGAAATTCACTTAAAGCTAAGCAACCTACTCCCGGTCTTTCATATGCAAAAGTTACCACACCAAAAACAATAGTTATTAACAAACAACAAAATAATCTAAAATCAAATAACGAAAATATACTTAAGCCCAATGTAATAGACTCTTCAACCACAACATACTCAAAACAAATGGAACCAACAACTTCTAGTTACAACCCACAAATAGCCCTTACAACTCAACCCGACTTCGAGACTTCAATTACCACACAAAAGCAAACTAAAGAAAAATTAGAACTAAGCAAAGAAACAATTGAAAAAACCTCCAGAAACAATCCCATAACAAACATAGAACCTCGAGCACAGATGCGGAACGAGCATGGACGTTAGAGTCCATTAATCAATCCTCAATGTGACTTAAAGAACAATAACAACTTCAAGATTTTACAATGGAACATTAAAGGTTTCTTCAATAACTACAACCATTTGCAAATATTAACACGAGATGTATCCCCAGATATAATTGCTCTACAAGAAACTCACTGTGCTTACAATACTCATCCCTATTTTTCCAACAAATACGAAAATATTTTTGTCAACCACCCTACAATAAATACCTCTAAAAGTGGAATAGCCCTTTTCGTCAATAAGAGCTTTCAGTTTCAACAAGTTTTCATATCTAGCAACATCCTAGCCTGCGCTGTAGAAATACACACTTCTATAAAATTTATAGTCATCTGTGTATATGTTGAGCATGACAAAAATATAACCATTCAGGAACTTGAAGACTTAACAAGGAACTTAAATCTTCCCTGTATCCTAATTGGCGACTTCAACAGCTGGAGTCCTCCACTGCCACTAACACCAAAGGCAAGGTGGTTGAAAACTGGATTGCATCCTCAAACCTCATTGTCATTAACACTGGTGCCCCCACACATTTATCTACGCATCATAGCTTAACACATATTGACTTGGGTATTTGCTCTTCACAGTTAGCCCCTCTGTGCGACTGGCAAGTAGTGGACGACCTGCATGGCAGCGATCACTTCCCCACAGTAACAACAGTAGCATTAAGTCAATCGGAGAGATCATCCCATCCCAATAGATTTAAAACCAAACTAGCAAATTGGCCAAAATACACACATCTTATAGGAAACATATTAGGAAATACTGCACAGACAAGAAATATTAATAAAGAAGCCGCAAACATTAGAAAAGCTATTTTGATCGCTGCAAACCAAGCCATACCACACACACGTCCAAATAATACAAAACAAAAACTCCAATTACCTTGGTGGAATCCAGAGCTTGCGAAACTTAACACATTACGAAAAGAAGCCTGGAGTACCTTTAAAAGATCCCCTATAGTGATCAACGAAATTAACTATAAAAGAATTAACGCTAAATTTAAACACGACATGAAAATTGCAAAAGAAAACTCCTTCAGTACCTTCACAGACTCCATAACACCAAAAACACCTATTGCTAAGATTTGGAATACAATCAAATCAATCTCAGCAAATCCAAATCAAACAACTATACAAGGACTGCTAATTGGTACTAATTTCATATCAACATCTATAGAAATAAGTAACGAATTTGGTAAACTATGGTCCAGCGCTGCTGCAGATGAGAATTTTTCTCTTCAATATAGACGAGAAAAAAACAATCTCTCAAATAGACTTTTCGAGCATGTAAGAACCCCGAAATCACAACAAATAGAAACCGAAATAACCCTATTTGAACTCGAAACAACACTTCAACTAGTTAAAGGCAATACACCTGGCCTAGATAAAATTACATACAGCATGATACAAAATCTGCCAACTGAGGCTAAACTCAGACTATGTGCGCTGTACAATAAAATCCTTACGGATGGCATTACACCACACTCTTGGAAAATCGCAGCTATAATTCCTCTGCCAAAGCCTAACAAGCCAAAAAATAGTTTAGAAGGATATCGACCCATTTCACTTTTGCCCTGCCTGAGTAAAGTATTGGAAAAAATTATAGCCCGAAGGCTATCTTGGTTTCTTGAACAAACAAAGGCTATCAATAACGAGCAATTTGGTTTTCGTCCCAACAAAGGATGTCAAGATGCTCACATCTATATAGATAACCTGATTAGTCTACAACTATCAAGCAGGAACCACATTTCAATTGTCGCGGTAGATTTTGAAAAAGCCTTCGACCGTATAGGTACGCACACAATACTATTAGAACTACAACGTTTAGGTATAGGACCAAAAATATTTCACTGGATTAAAAATTTTCTGACTAGCAGGCAATGTAGAGTTAGAGTGAATAATACACTCTCTGGTGTTTGGAAACTGGAAAATGGCATACCACAAGGATCTCCTATCTCCGTAGTTCTTTTCCTGATTGCGTTCAATTCACTTTCAAATACCATCAATAGCTTGGGGTTATGCAAACACATAACCTATGCCGACGACTTATATATTATAGTAAAAAAAGCTAATGCAAACTCTGCAACTAGGGACCTGAACCTAATATTTTCAGCGATATTGGATTGGGCATCCATCACAGGCGCAAAAATCTCAATTGCAAAATGCAAACATTTACACGTCTGTCGCAAAACCAGCTGTAACTCATACAACGTTGCGATCGGGAGCGAAGTAGCAGAAAACGTAGACAATCTAAATATTTTGGGGCTTACTTTCAACAAAAGATTTAATTGGAACACACACGTTCTCGACACACGCAACAATCTATTTAAGAGACAAAATATAATAAAATATCTTTCAAACAGGAAATCAAACGCACATCCAGTCACTTTATTGAAAGTGATAAAAGCACTTCTTCTATCCAAAATAGACTATGGTTTAGCAGTCTATGGAAAATGCCCACCTTCCACACTGCAAAAACTCAAGGCACCCTATCACGGAGCTATTCGATGTGCTCTTGGAGCATTCAGGACCACCCCTATAACGAATTTGCTTGCCGAAGGGAACATGCCATCTCTAGAAAATAGACATAATACTCTGACTGCCAAGCTAATCCCGAAACTAATATTTGGAGGAAATACACTAATACAAAATGATATATCTAACCTGTCCAAAAGAAAAAAGATACCACGCATTCCTTCCACGTTACTCAACTGCTTAACTATAGCGCAAGAGCTACCTATATCTACAAGAGCTATGCCATCAAAGCAAAAATCAAAACCTCCTTGGAAGATACCTTCCCAAAATATCAATATGGAATTGGCACAATATCCCAAGCAAACTACCAACAACAGCGTGTACAAAATACTGTTCAAATGCATTACCTCTACACTCTCTAACGAGGGCTGGACCATGCTATACACAGATGGCTCAAAATCAGAACTTAACACGTCATACGCCGTTGTAAAACAAAATAACGAAATAATAAAGTTAGGTATTCTTTTTGACTTTTGCTCCATATTCACAGCTGAAGCACAGGCAATATTATCAGCTATCAACTATGCCTCAAAGAATCGAGGAAAATTTTGCATATGCTCCGACAGTCTCTCAGTTATAAAAGCAGCCCTAAACGTAAACACCAAAAACCATATCATTAAAGAAATAATACACGAACTAACCAACTCACCTAACAAAATAAAACTTTTATGGGTTCCTGGGCATACAGGAATAGAAAGGAATGAGGCAGCGGATTGCAATGCGCAAGATGCAACTCGACATCCACTTCTGACCGACAAAACTTTCACTGCCTCTGACATAAAATCATTAATAAGTAAGCATTTACTAGAAAAAGAGAAACGGGAGTGGCCTGAACGCCGAAACTTCTATTCAACCTTCGTAAATCCTGAAAAAATCATTTTCAATATTCCTGATGCACTAACTCGTCGTGAAGCCGCTATAATTGTTAGACTACGAACAGGACACACTAAAGCCACTCATCTACACCTCATCGAAAAAGGAGCGCCACCCAGATGCAGATATTGCAACACTACATTGAACTTCGAACATTTAATCAGCTGCAACAGACTTCTCAACGGAACTGGATCGAATCTTTTAGAATTAATAAAAAACAGTCAACAACAAAACATCTGCAAAACCATTATAGATATAATAAAAAAATCTAAAATTTTCAATGAAATATAATTTTTCTGAATTTTGCATTGTTCACCTAATTTAAAAATTAACTTAAAAATTTTGTCAATACAAAAAGCCGATGGTCCTTGTTACTAGTGCTGAATTTTTTTTTTAGTTTGTATATTCTATATGTATAAATTAAAGTAACTAAATAAATAAATAAATAAATAAAACAGCCAATATATTCCTTCCACTTTGTACTGACGTGTAGAATAAAGCACGAGATCCTGCTAAATGGTAGGAGAGCGTCATTGTGGAAATTTCGAAGAAGGGTAACTTTCGGGATTGTGGCAATTGGCGTGGTATATATCTACTTACTGCCGTATCGAAAATCATGGCTAAGGTAATTCTCAGTAGCACTAGTGATGTCGTGAAAAGTACTCTCGAAGTTTATCAGGCTGGATTCCATAAAGGATAGTCTTGTACTGACCACAAAAACCCCCTACGGATAATATTGGAGCAGTCTGCCGAAATGGATTCGCCAGTACATCTCATGTTTGTTCACTTCGAGAAGACTTTCGACAGTGTTAAGCGAGATAACATATGGAATGCTTTGAGTAGGACGGGTATTCCAGATAAGGTCATAGCTATGATTAAAGAATCCTACGAAGATGCAAGGTGTCGCGTCTTACATAGAGGAGAACTGTCCGAGAGCTTTGCTGTGCGAACGGGTTTCAGACAAGGCTGCATATTATCACCAGCCCTGTTTCTGATGGTAATAAATGACGTCTTGAAAGCTGCACTTGAACGTGGGGAAGACAAATGTCTTAGTGAAGACTACTTAATATCTTAAGTCATCTTGATTATCCTGATGACGGTTGATTGCGGCTATGTGCAGCCGTTCGGACTTAAAGTCAAATGTTCGCTCGTTGCATTCTAAATGAAAGAGGCAGGGCTGAAAATAAAAGTGCTTAAGACTAAGTACTTGCATTTGGGTTCGATTGTCCTTAAAGTACAAGATGTGGAAAAGGTGCCTTGGAAGCATTATCACCATGGACGTCAGAGCCGAAAAGGATATTGAGACTAGATTAAGTAAATCTCGTCAGGACTTCTGCATCCTCTCTTTCTGGAGATTAAGGGAGATTTTTCTATGCACGAATCTGCGTCAAGCCCGCTTCAGAGCTGGATCACTTTGGCCTTAACTTAATTGTCCCTACATATGTCGTCGATGACAAGTTGATTTTTTGGTTGCTCATTTTTTAAAAAGTTAATGCGAATGTGTGAAATCCTATAGAACTGCTTAGGAATCGTTTAGGTGTAATGCAATTATTCTGAAGAAAACTGCTGCTTTTACCCATATTGTGATAATACTGACTTGAACAGTGACTTCCTGACAGTGTTTGGTGGGACAGATTTGAAACTCCGATTGTCTGAAATATACCCAAATCTGAGCCTTGACTGCCAGATAAACAATATATTCACGGATAGTGATGTGCCGCCAGTTAAGTGACACCGGACTGGATTGATTCAACGGCAACGACCACGCAAACAAAAAATGGACTATTCCTTCGGATCTGGGAACGTGCGATCCCTGTACTGAGCAGGAGCAGTGAGAGCGCTTCTGGAACAGGCAGCCATATACAGTATAAACATAATTGCACTCCAAGAAACTAAATTGTTAGGTAGCGAGATTACTGACATTAGATCGCACACAATTTTCAAAAGTGGGAAATCATCGGGAAGCCGGGAGTTTGGAGTTGCGTTTGTCGTCGACAACATGTTTAAACACCAGATCACGAACTTCAAACCCGTCAATGAACGATTGTGTGCAGTCCGCTTCCAGACAAAATTCTTTAATGTTTGGCTTATTAATGTCCATGCCCCAACGGAAGACAAAGACGACGAAGTTAAAGACGATTTCTACAGCACCCTAGAATCAACATTCGACTCCCTTCCGTCGAACGATATTGAAATAGTATTAGGTGACTTTAACGCCAAAGTCGGCAAAGAAGAAACTTACATAGGGACAATTGGAAGGCACAGTCTCCACGATGCTAGTAACGACAACGGCCAGAGACTGACTGATTTCGCCAGCAGCAAAAATCTTATTGTAAGCTCGACATGCTTCCCGCATCGTGACATTCACATAAGAACGTAAGCATCACCCGACGGACGAACATTCAATCTAATAGACCATGTTCTGATAGAGAAAAGGACGGCCTCCTGCATTCTCGACGTGCGTACATGTCGCGGTGCTAACTGCGACACAGATCATTATTTGGTAAAGGCCAAGTCCCGATGTCGAATCGCAAACCGACAACACTCAAAAACACAACCGGTTCCTAAATTCGACATAGGGAAACTCAAGGATGAGAAAGTAGTCGCGAAGTACGTATCAGCCTTACAGAGGCACTTCGCGCCAATACTGAACAACAACGCCAGCATGCCAATAGAAGAAATGTTGCAAAATATCAAAGATGGTATTACATCTGTCGCAGAGGAGGTGATAGGACAATAACCCCGGCGCAAAAGAAATGAAGAAGAAATGTCTACTTACTGCCGTGTCAAAAATTATGGCTAAGGTAATTCTCAATAGGATTAGTGATGTCGTCGAGAGCACTCTCGAAGTTTATCAGGCTGGATTCCGTAAAGGGTCGTCTTGTACCGACCACACAAATACCCTACGGATAATATTAGAGCAGTCAGCCGAAATAGGTTCGCCACTACATCTCATGTTTGTGGACTTCGAGAAGGCTTTCGACAGCGTTAAGCGAGATTACATATGGAATGCTTTGCGTAGGAGAGGTATTCCGGATAAGGTCATAGCTATGATTAAAGAATCCTACGAAGATGCAAGGTGTCGTGTCTTGCATAGAGGAGAGCTGTCCGAGAGCTTTCCTGTGCGAACGGGTGTCAGACAAGGCTGCATATTATCACCAGCCCTGTTTCTGGTGGTAATAAATGACATCTTAAAAGCTGCACTGGAAGGTGGGGAAGGTAAAGGTCTTCAATGGAGACTATTTAACATCTTAAGTCACCTTGATTATGCTGATGACGTGTGTTTGCTTGCACATACCCGTTCGGACTTAGAGTCAAATGTTTGCTCGTTGCATTCTAAATGCAAAGAGGCGGGACTGAAAATAAATGTGCGTAAAACCAAGTACATGCACATGGGTTCGAACGCAAGCACACCGATTGTCCTTAATGGACAGGATGTGGAAGAGGTGCAAGATTTTTGCTATCTCGGAAGCATTGTCAGCATGGACGGCGGAGCCGAAAAGGATGTTGAGGCTCGGCTAAATAAAGCCCGTCAGGCCTTCGGTATCCTTTCCCCTTTCTGGAGGTTAAGAGAGATCTCCCTTCGCACGAAGCTGCGAGTTTTTGACGCATGCGTCAAATCCGTGTTGTTATATGGTTGTACTACGTGGAAAGTGACCGTTCGACTTACCAAGAAACTACAGACTTTCGTAAACCAATGCCTCCGACGCATTTTAGGAATATTCTGGCCAGAAGTGATCTCCAACGACGAACTTTGGAGTACAACTCGCCAGACTAAAATAGGTATTGAGATTCAACGGCGAAAGTGGCAGTGGATCGGTCATACTTTGAGGAAACCAGAGCAAAACATCGCAAAACAGGCTCTGGATTATAACCCTCAAGGAAGACGTCGGGTTGGTCGACCATGTAACACATGGAAGCGAGCAGTTGAGCAGGAGGCCAGAGGAATAAACAAGTCCTGGCAACAGCTTAAAGCCGATGCTCAGGACCGCGCCTTGTGGAAGAGAGTTGTTTCTGTCCTATGCCCCTATAGGGGGTCTTAACAGGAATTTGATTGATTGGAAAAGAAATGACTGGTTCGACAATGAATGCCAAGATGCCTTAGACCGAAAAAACCAGGCTTACAAAATATTAACAGAACGGCCGACACGAGCCAAACGGGACAAATATAATGATCTTAGACGATTTGCAAACAAAATATGCAGACAAAAAAAAACGGAAGTACAATAATGACGAAATTAAAAACATGGACGAACACTTTAAATTACACAACACAAGAGCCGCGTATTCCCTTGTCAAAAGAATCAAAGGGGGATACCAACCGAAGACGACCCTCTGCAAAGATGCAGAAGGGAACATTCTAAGTAATGCGGAAGATATAAAATTAAGATTTGCGCAATACTTCGAACACCTTCTTAATTCGAGCCCATCACCCGCACGAACAGCAGCAGCAGACACAATTACAGGTATAACTGATGTAACAGCTGATGAAGGATCCGCTTTGAGTCCTCCCACACTCGAAGAAGTAAAAACAGCCCTGAGGAACCACCCAAACAACAAAGCGCCGGGCACTGATCAAATTCCAGCTGAGCTTCTGAAAACCGGCGACACCTGCATAGCGCATCTCCTACATAAATTAGTCACGGACATATGGACGCAGGAAATACTTCCTGAAGATTGGCGTAAGAGCATCATATGTCCAATTTATAAAAAAGGTGACAAACTCTGCTGCGGAAACTACCGAGGAATATCTCTGTTGTGTACGTCTTATAAAATCTTGACGAAAATTCTGGAAAAGAGAATTAAGCCCTATGCTGACAAAGTAATTGGTGAATACCAAGGCGGACTTAGAGCTGGACGATCGAGCACGGACCAGATATTCTCAGTTAAACATGTGCTGGAAAAGTGCTGGGAATATAATATTGATGTGCACCAGATATTTGTTGACTTCAAACAAGCATACGACAGTTTCGACAGGCGCGTACTGTATAAAATCATGTTAGAGTTTGGAGTCCCACCGAAACTGGTTCGGCTTGCAAGAATGACAATGACCGAGTCTTTGTCACGAGTCAGAGTAGGAAACGATCTGACTTCCAGTTTTAAAACAGACAACGGTCTTAAGCAAGGTGACGGCCTCGCACCAATGTTGTTCAATTTGACACACGAATATGTTGTTCGGAAACTTCCCGTTGACACTAAGGGAACACTATGCTTCGAATCCACACAACTCGTAGCATATGTCGACGATATAAATATCCTTGCAAGATCTCTGGAGAGTGCCAAGGAGGTATTTGTAAACCTTGACTCGGTAGCAAGGGAAGTTGGACTACGTATTAATGAAGACAAAACAAATTGTGACGCAATCTAGGAAAATAACGCGAATCAGACAGAATATTACAGTAGGAGATTATAACCTAGAAAACGTAGACAACTTCATATACCTAGGGGCGAACTTATCAAAGGATGGAATCGAACCCATCGAAATCAAAAGAAGGATAATGATGGCAAACAAGACTTATTATTCGGTACTTCCAATAATCAAAAACAAGAACGTGCACAGGAAAACAAAACTTAAGCTATACAAAACAATCATAAGACCTGTGCTATGCTATGGCAGCGAAACGTGGACATTAACTCAGGCGTCCGAAAAACTACTTAACGCCTTTGAAAGAAAGGTCCTCAGAAGAATCCTCGGACCTGTGAGGGAAGACTCGATCTGGAGAATACGATACAATAGAGAATTGTATGCCATCTTCGACAATCCAGAAGTGTCAACCCTCATAAAATTTAAAAAGTTACAATGGGCTGGTCATGTGGAGCGGATGGATGACGCAAGAACTCCCAAACGCACACTAAAAGGAAAAGTCAACGGACAAAGACCGGTCGGAAAACCACGGAAGCGCTGGGAGGATTCGATTGACGCAGACAGCAAATCACTGCTAAGATTTTCTAACTGGAGGACGCGGTCACTGAACCGAGATGGATGGAGGCCAGGCAAAGTATTCAGGAGACCAAAGTCCGATTTGGACTGTAGCGCCATCGTAAGTAAGTAAGTTAAGTGACTCCATACATATGTTAAGTGATATGACTAAAAACTAAAACAAAGGAAAAAAGGTAAACGATATTTAAAAACATAACAGAATTATGATTGAGCGTGAAGATCTAAAAATATATCATACCATAGCCTCGCCCGCAGATGCCGCATTCCTTCAGTTCAAGATTATTGCGCAAGATCATTGGTGCAGTCAGAACAAATTAGAGCTTAATTTCAGTAAATGCCACGTTATAAGTCTCTTACGTAATATATCCTCATATCGCCATGACTATGTCCTAAATGGAACTCAACTACACTGTGTTGATCAAATTGAGGACCTCGGCTTACTACTGTACACTGAACTGTTTTTCAAATCTCACTATAACCGAATAAATTCAAAAACCAATAAGCTTCTTGGATTCATTAAGAGAAGAGCCTAAGAGATGAAGAATGAATGGGTCACTAAATCTTTATTTCGTTCTCTTGTCCACACTCTTACGGAATATGTATGTCCTATTTGGAACCCCTTTTTCCAGTTATACAACAACAGAATCAATCCAGAAGCAATTCCTTCTTTTTGCTCTTAAGGACTTGTATGATCCAAGAGTCTTTGGAAACTATTCATCCTACACAGTTGGGATTCAATTTTTAAATCTTTTACTTCTTGGTTCTAGAAGAACTATGCATCCTATTTTACCTTAGATGTTTCGAATGGTGATATTAAGGTTGACCACATCTCAAATAAATTCAAACTCAATAACAATGTCATGCTGACGAGACATTCAAGACCACTTAAGGAGTATCCACATCGTACAGATTACGGACAAAATGATCCTACTAACAGATGCTGTAGAGTATTTAACAAATTCAGCGCAAACTATACACCTCCAATAAGAAAGCTAACATACAAACAGAGACTACGCTCCATTTTATAAGGTCCCCACACCCCGTTTGACCCTTCTACCAGTGCCTATCGTACTAATGTAAATTGGATTTCATTAATTATGGTAAATTTAACTATATAAGGTTATAATTAATTTAATTAAATGAAATTAAGCAATTTATTATGTAACTATTTATCTTGTTATGATATATAAATAAATATCTATCCTAATAGAAATTTACAGGCTCAGTACAGCAAGAATAAAATTGGAAACCATTGCTGAAGTTTAATTTGAAGAGGGGAGTCCGCCAGGGAGATCCAATATCGCCGAATAATCTAATGCATTTTTCGAAAACTACTTAGATTGGGACGCTCTTCAACTTCGAATATATGGGGACAAACTAACGCATCTTTGGTTTTTAGATGATGTCGTTCTCTTGGCTAGAAATCACTAGGAACTACAACATATGCTTCAAAACTTAGCTGCAGAAAGTGAAAATTTTGGCCTTGTAATAAACATCTCGAAAACAAAGCTCTTAATCAACGCGAAGAACCTTGCTATTTCATGGAAAAGCAATCGAATACGTTGACGAATGCGTATATTTAGGTCGTAATCGCCATTCAAGATAATTTATCGAAGGATGTTAACAGGCGTATCTCTACGACATGAAAGCGCTTTTATTCTTTGGATGTTCTGAAAAATGAACTACCTGTTCTAGCTTTCCGCACTGACATATTCGTACGTTTAACAAATATGGGCATTAACAGCTTCTAAGTCTGCTAATGTGCTATGGAAGGCGCTATCAATCAATCAAACAAATTCCTGTTAAGAGGTATAGAGGCATAGGACAGAAACATCTCTCTTCCACAAGGCATGACCCGCGCTTAAGCTGTCGCCAGGACTTTTTTATTCTCCAGCCTCCTGTTCAACTGCTTGTTTCCATGTGCTACATGGTCAACCAACTCGACGTCTTCCTTGACAATTATAATCATAATCCTAAACTGTGATCGATCCACTGCCACTTCCGCCTTTGAATCTCAATACCTATTTTAGTCCGTCCAGTTGCATTCCAAAGTTTGTCGTTAGACATCACTTCTGGCCAGAAAAATTCTAAAATGCGTCGAACGCATTGATTCACGAAAGTTTGCAGTTTCCTGGTAAGTTCAATGGTCACTTTTAACGTAGTACAACCATATAACAACACGGATTTGACGCATGCGTGTGCGAAGGGAGAACCCTCTTAACCTCTAGGCCTGACGAGATTTATTTAGACGAACCTCAATATCTTTGTCGATTCCGACGTCCATGCTGACAATGCTTCGAAGGTAACAAAAATCTTGCATCTCTTCCACATCTTGTCCATTAAGAACAATCGATGTGCTTGCGTTCGAACCCATGTGCATGTACTGCAAGCAAACACACGTCATCAGTATAATCAAGGTAACTTAAGAAGTTCAATAGTCTCCATTGAAGACCGTTACCTTCCCCACCTTCCAGTGCAGCTTTGAAGATTCCATTTATTACCACCAGAAACCGGACTGGTGATAATATGCAGCCTTGTATGACACCCGTTCGCACAGGAAAGCTCTCGGACTACTCTCCTGTTTTTTTTTAACGCGTGGAAAAGCATCGAAAGTGCGGGACTTGAACCCGCTGAAAACCCCTCGCCTAACCCACTACCCCCTGGGACAACCGTCAGGAGGAGGGAGGAGCATAAAGCTCAAACGTCAATTTACTGTCAAAATGTCATATGTCACCCTGTAAATGTCACTGCCTATCTTATTCAACTACCAACTGTTCTAGCTGTTATAGGCACTTCTATCTCAGATGATTCCCTACGTAGTCTTTCGAGTTTCCTCAGCTCGGTGAGAACTTTCACGCACATCTGAGTCACCGCATTCCAGGTTTCGCTGCTGCTCAGCATATGTGGAACTATGTTATCGGGGTTAATATTTTCTCCAACGATGTCCTCGACTCTCCTTCTGTCCATTTCGTAGACTGGGCAGTGAAAGAATACATGCACAACTTGGACATAACGCAGAGGAATCATGCCATATTTGTGCAAATAGCTTCTATAACAGCCATGACCTGACAGAAATTGGGTCATGTAGTAATCTACTTCACCATGCTTCCGTCCGACCCACTTATCTACGTCTCTTATGAGTCTATACGTCCAGTGGCCTTTGTTTACCGTTTTCCATTGCAGTTGCCAGGCATTGGTACTTATCCGTTGCTCTTCTTTTTTCTCTTCCACTGTTAAGCATCGATTTATCGTATTCTTTTTGTGATATAATCGTTGTGCTTCAGCAGCTAGTATGTCTGGCGGCAGTAAACCAGCTATGACATTCGCGGCGTCATATAAAATTGTGCGAAATCCACTGCATACCCTTAACGCACTTACTCTATTTTTAAAATATTCGCGTAAGATTTGTATCGTAGTGCTTCGCTCCATATCGGTGCAGCATACATTATGATACTTCGCGTCACTCTTGAAAGAAGTATCCTCCTGTTTTGGCTTGGTCCTCCAATGTTCGCCATTATTCTGCATAGAGCGGAGTTCACTCGTCCTGCTTTTGCGCAGACTGTCTCGATGTTCGTCTTGAAGGATAATCTTGCGTCAATCATAAAACCCAAGTATTTAATGGAGGGTTGGGATACGATTTCAAGTCCATCTATATTTAACGTTATATGCTCTCTTTGTTTTCTGCTTGTAATAAGAACTACTTCTATTTTTTGTGCAGCTAGCTCTAGATTAGATGCTCTAAGCCAGTTCTTAGTGTCAGAAATCACGTTGGTGCTTACGTTCTTGATGCTCTGTAAGTCTTTTGCTACCACAGTGATTGCTATATCATCCGCGTAGCCAATTATATGTACACCTCTTGGCACTGGACGTCGTAAGATGCCATCATATTGTATATTCCATAAAACGGGTCCTAGTACTGAGCCCTGTGGGACTCCACATGTTATGCTATACTTCTTCACTCCTTCTTCGGTGTCATATAGTAATACTCTATCTGCGAGATAGCTCCTGACCATTCGTAGGAGGTATGGTGGAGTTTCCAATTTTAATAGAGCATTAATTATGTGAGGCCACGTCTCCGAATTGAATGCATTTTTGACGTCTAGTGTTATTATAGCGCAGTATTCTTTAGAGCCATTCTTCCATCTACTGCCTGCAATGGCCTTTTCAGCAATGTCTATCACTTTTTTTATTGCGTCGACTATAGAGCGCCCCTTGCGGAATCCATATTGATTTTCTGAAATGTTTCCATTCTCTTGTGGATTTTGTTCTAATCTGTTAAGAATTAACCGTTTCAGGATTTTCCCCAGTGAATCAAGCATGCACAGCGGCCTGTACGAACTCGGCTCTCCAGGTGGTTTATTTGGTTTCGGGAGTAGAACCAAACGTTGGCGTTTCCATATTTTTGGAAAAATACCATCCTTTAGGCATTTCGTGTACATTTCTGCGTAGACGTCTGCATTGAGCTTTATAGCTAGTTTAAGCCCTCTATTTGGAATGCCATCTAATCCGGGTGATTTATTGTTCTCAAGCGGCTTAGCTGCTTGGAGTACCTCCTCCGCAGTCACCACCGCTGGTTCGTTATTCACTTCAGTGGGGCTTTCTATTATTGCCGGAGCATTACTATCGGAGCGTTTCGGGAATAGCAATTCGACCACTTTCTTCATAAGTATAGGACACGTTGGTGCTTGCCCCCTTGGTCCCTTCAGTTTCGACATCACTACCCTATATGCTCCATCCCATAAGTTACCGTTCATGTTGTTATAAAGCTCTCTGAAACATTCTTGTTTACTTTGCCTAATTGCCTTTTTAAGGTCTGACCTGGCTTCTTTGTATATATCGTTGAGAGTACTACTACGCCTGTTCTTTTCCGCTGCAGCTGTCGTCTAGCTTTGTGGCATCTAGTGCGTAGCCGAGCAATGTTATCGTTCCACCAGTAGTTTGGTTTCCGTACGTTGTGAGCTTTTCTTCTCACCATTGCCGCGTCACAGGCTTTACTCATTTCGTTTACTACACTTTGAGCATGATTTTCTATACCTTGTTGAGGGTCATGTTCGGCATTCAGTACCATCTTGAAGATTTCTTCATCTAGTGTATTATCTTTCCATCCTTTTGTCTGCGCTTTCGCATGCTGGTGCTGGATTAATGTTCTGCTTGCAAATGTAATATCTATTACGGAGCATCTTCCGTTTTTTTTTGAATGTGTTTTTGCGCCCACTATTTAAAACGATGCGATCGCACACAATTTTCAAAAGTGGGAAATCATCGGGAAGCCGGGAATTTGGAGTTGCGTTTATCGTCGACAAGAAGTTTAAACACCAAGTTACCAACTTCAAATCCGTCAATGAACGATTGTGTGCAATCCGCATCAAAATAAGTTTTTTTAATGTTTGGCTTATTAATGTCCACGCCCCAACGGAAGACAAAGACGACGAAGTTAAAGATGATTTCTACAGCACCTTAGAATCAACATTCGACTCCCTTCCGTCGAATGATATTAAAATAGTATTAGGTGACTTTAACGCGAAAGTGGGCAAAGAAGAAGCATACATAGGGACAATTGGAAGGCATAGTCTCCATGATATTAGTAACGACAACGGCCAGAGGCTGACTGATTTCGCCAGCAGCAAAAACCTTATTGTAAGCTCGACATGCTTCCAGCATCGTGACATTCATAAGAGAACGTGGGCTTCACCCGACGGAAGAACATTCAATCAAATATACCATGTTCTAATAGAGAAAAGGACGGCCTCCTGCATTCTCGACGTGCGTACATGTCGAGGGGCTAATTGCGACACAGACCACTATTTGGTAAAGACCAAGTTTCGATGTCGAATCGCAAACCGAGGACACTCAAAAATACAACCGGTTCCTAAATTCGACATAGGGAAACTCAAAAACGAGAAAATAGTTGCGAAATATGCGTTAGCCTTGGAGAGGCACTTCACGACAATGCTGAATACCACTGTCAGCATGCCAATAGAAGAAATGTGGCAAAAAATCAAAGATGGCATTACATCTGTCGCAGAGGAGGTGATAGGACAACAACCCCGGCGCAAAAGAAATGATTGGTTCGACAAAGAATGCCAAGATGCCTTAGAACGAAAAAATGAAGCTTACAAAATATTAACGGAACGGCCGACACGAGCCAAACAAGACAAGTACAAGGATCTTAGACGATTTGCAAACAAAATATGCAGACAAAAAAAACGGAAGTACAATAATGACGAAATTAAAAACATGGACGAACAATTTAAATTACACAACACAAGAGCCGCGTATTCCCTTGTCAAAAGGATGAAAGAAGGTTACAAACCGAAAACGACCCTATGCAAGGATGCGGAAGGGAACATTATAAGTAACGCGGAAGATATAAAACTAAGATGGGCACAATATTTTGAACACCTTCTTAACCCGAGCCCATCACCTACACGAACAGCAGCAGCAGATACAATAGCAGGTATAACTGATGTAACAGCTGATGAAGGATCCGCTTTGAGTCCTCCCACACTCGAAGAAGTAAAAACAGCCCTAAGGAACCACCCAAACAACAAAGCGCCGGGCACTGATCAAATCCCAGCTGAACTTCTGAAAGCCGGCGACACCTGCATAGCGCATCTCCTACATAGATTAGTCGCGGACATATGGACGCAGGAAATACTTCCTGAAGATTGGCGCAAGAGCATCATATGTCCAATTTATAAAAAAGGTGACAAACTCTGCTGCGAAAACTACCGAGGAATATCTCTGTTGTGTACGTCTTATAAGATTTTGACGAAAATTCTAGAAAAGAGAATTAAGCCCTATGCTGATAAAGTAATTGGTGAATACCAAGGCGGATTTAGAGCTGGACGCTCAACCACGGACCAGATATTCTCAGTTAAACAGGTGCTGGAAAAGTGCTGGGAATATAATATTGATGTGCACCAGATATTTGTTGACTTCAAACAAGCATACGACAGTATCGACAGGCGCGTACTGTATAAAATCATGTTGGAGTTTGGAGTCCCACCGAAACTGGTTCGACTGACAAGAATGACAATGACTGAGTCTTTGTCACAAGTCAGAGTAGAAAACGATCTGACTTCCAGTTTTAAAACAGACAACGGCCTTAAACAAGGTGACGGCCTCGCACCAATGCTTTTCAACTTAACACTCGAATATGTTGTTCGGAAACTTCCCGTTGACACCAAGGGAACACTATGCTTCAAATCCACACAACTCGTAGCATATGCCGACGACATAGATATCCTTGCAAGATCTCTGGAGAGTGCTAAGGAAGTATTTGTAAACCTTGACTCGGTAGCAAGGGAAGTTGGACTACGCATTAATGAAAACAAAACAAAAATTATGACGCAAACTAGGAAAAAGACGCCAATCAGACAAAATGTTACAGTAGGAGACTATAACCTAGAAAACGTAGACAACTTCATATATCTAGGGGCAAATCTATCGAAGGATGGAAGCGAACCCATCGAAATTAAAAGAAGGATAATGATGGCAAACAAGACTTATTATTCGGTACTTCCAATAATCAAAAACAAGAACGTGCACAGGAAAACAAAACTTAAGCTATACAAAACAATCATAAGACCTGTGCTATGGCAGCGAAACGTGGACATTAACTCAGGCGTCCGAAAAACGACTTAACGCCTTTGAAAGGAAGGTCCTCAGAAGAATCCTCGGACCTGTGAGGGAAGACTCGATCTGGAGAATACGATACAATAGAGAATTGTATGCCATCTTCGACAATCCAGAAGTGTCAACCCTCATAAGATTTAAAAAATTACAATGGGCTGGTCATGTGGAGCGGATGGATGACGGAAGAATTCCCAAACGCACACTAAAAGGGAAAGTCAACGGACAAAGACCGGTCGGAAAACCACGAAAGCGCTGGGAGGATTCGATTGACGCAGACAGCAAATCACTGCTAAGATTTTCAAACTGGAGGACGCGGTCACTGAACCGAGATGGATGGAGGCAAAGCATTCAGGAGGCCAAAGTCCGATTTGGGCTGTAGCGCCATCGTAAGTAAGTAAGTAAGTATTTAAAACGATGACGTCAAGCGACGCAAAGGCTTTGAGTAGCATATTTCCTCTCCCATTCGTGCGTTTGCTTCCCCATTTCGTGGCCCATGCGTTGAAGTCACCAGCAATGATATTTGGGCTTGTTGATTTAGCATCGATCGTGAGTCCATCGAGAATCCTTTCATATTCTTTGTTGCCAACACTCGGTGGTATATGTATAGCAGCTATATATATTTATTCTGGAAAGCCTTGTCTTCACAGGCCCAGATTGCTGCCTTTTGTGTTCTGTCTGAGATCCATCCTAAATCCCCCAAGTTTCGATATTGTTCACTAATGATCGCTACGTCAAATTTCTCTTCGTATATTCTCTGCTTTAATAGATCCTGAGCCGCTTCACAGTGATTAAGATTAATCTGAACTATCTTCATGTTTTTTTTAATTTTGCGTGCTTCTAGGTATGGGGGACATGTTCGACGACTTGTAAGATGGTTAGAGTCGGCACTTCCGTTGCTCTTGCATAGCATGCAGCATGGTAGGCTATTGCAATCTCTCGCAAAATGGCCTGGTTCACTGCATTTCATGCATCTTGCACTGCGATCTTCGGTGCTTTTGCATGCTTTTGCTAAATGACCGAAGAAAATGCACCTGTAGCACCTCGTTACATTCACCGTTTCTCTAAGTCGGCAGACGACCCATCCTTATCGATAAGTTTATTCTCTCCTCTATGTAAGACGCGGTATTTGTGTGGTCAGTACAAGACAACCCTTTACGGAATCCAGCCTAATAAACTTCGAGTGTAGCTAGGGTCTTGTAATGCGAAGGTCGTGAGTTCAAATTCCGGTCGGCGCAATATATAATTCCGGCACATTGCCTGCTTGGATATACCTTGGTCACCTCAATCTAAGAAAATGACAAATTCGTAGAAAGAGGGTTGTGCGAAGGGCTAACAACCCTTCCACAATAAGTAATGAAAAATGTTAAGGAACCTGAATATCAGGAGGCCAAGGTCCGATTAGCCATTGTGTTGTGTAGCGCCATTGTAGAAGTAGAAGTAGAAACTTCGAGTGTGCTCTCTACAACATCACTAATCCTATTGAAAATTAACTTAGCCATATTTTTCGATACGGCAATAAGTAGATATACACCACGCGAATTGCCACAATCCCGAAGGTCGCTCTCCTTCGTAGTCTTCACAATGACGCCCTCCTTCCATTCAGTCGATTATCTTCCTTCATTCCACACCTCAGTAAAGATTGGGAGGAGTATATGGGCAGTTTATCGGCTGTTTCGGAAGCAGCTATGCTGAGTATCAATTGATCGCATAGATAAGGCAATTCCACCATTAGAAAACGAACTGGAATTGTCAGCTGCAAAAGAAGAGCAAGATGGTTGAATTGCAGGAAGCATGGACAATACATGGACAAAACTAGTGCCCAAATGGCTCCACGACATGGAAACGGCCAAGAAGGAGACCGAAAATACGATGGAACGACGATATAGTGCGATTAGCCGGCAAGACATGGATGAGATCGGCATGCGATAGCTATAACTGGAAGACGCTGGGGATGCCTTCGTCCAATAAAGGACACGTCATACAATAACTATAAATATAGTAACAAAAAAATATATATTTAAAATTATGTAAATAAAGCATTAATTAACACAATACAAATACTGATTAAACATGAAATAATAATAAAATAACAATAATAAAAAAAAGCAATAAAATTAAAGTATCAATTAAAAAACCAATTATATCATAAAATTAAAATATTAATTATTAATAATAATGATAATGAATAGGAATGGATTTAAAAGACATTGAACATTATGCATGCATTGTGAAGTAATTTCGCTAAATAAGGGCTATTTTATTTTTGTTTATATATTTTTATATGTATACATATATTTGAAGTATTTAAACCGAAAAGTTATGAGTTTCGATCATATTTATCGATGCGAAAAATCATTAAGTAATTATCGAAACTCACAACTACGTGTGTATGTACTTCTAGGTTTAAATCCATCAACAGCGTTCTAAGTGATTTACAATAAATCAAGTATGCATTTGTTGAATGAACATAAAAGAACAATTAGTCAGAAAAAGGCATTAACTTGTATTGAACCCAAGTGAATTGAAATTTAATTTTAACAAACCGCAAACCACAATTAATTAAACGATAAGCAAGTTTGTATCACAGATTAATAAGCCTTATATCCTCTCTTCTAGCCTTTTTTATTACAAAATTGCTAATATCTCTGGAAAATCAGTGAAATCGGAAGTCGCGATAACACAAAACGGATCATTAACGTAACAAAAAAAACCATGTCCTTCAATAATTACGAATTAGTCGCAATGGATTGCGAAATGGTTTGTGGTATACGAAACGGTCGTTTTTATAATATGTTGGGCCGCGTATCGATCGTCGACGAACACTACAATATCCTGATGGATAAGTACGTAAAGCCTCAGTATTATGTTCATGATTATCAAACCCATGTTAGTGGCATTCAGCCGGGACAGATGGAATACGAAGGTGAGAGTTTCGGAAGGATCAGGCGCGAAGTATTGAACATTTTACGTAATCGAATATTGGTTGGTCATGCTATCAATAATGATTTGGCGGCATTGAACTTAAAACATCCTGCCCGACTAATTCGAGACACAGCACGTTATAGACGATTGGCGCATATAGTATCGAACGGTAGAACACCAAGTTTGAAACGATTGGCAAAGGGAATTCTCGGAATTGATATTCATAAGGGTGAACATGATTCGGTGGATGATGCCATAATTACGATGCAGATTTATGAAAATTTCAGGGACGAATGGGAAGCTGATATAGCTTATCAGTGAGTTTTTATATTTTGATTTTATTATATTTTTATTTTTCAATAAAATCCATTTCAATTTCAGATTTCGTGGTCGAAATTAATCAATATTGGAGACAAGAATCTAACCAACACTCATAGTGTTGATGATATCAACTTTTATAATTTCTTTTTTAATATTTTATATTTATTAATCATTCATCATGAAAATTAATCTATTAAAGTCATATTTTTCATAATTCAAATTCAAATGTGATTTTTAACGATATTATTCTCTTCTAGCAAAATTTTTTTTTCTCAAAGACTATTTCAGGAAAAATCTTAAACAAAAACTTTAAAGCTAGTTAAATACATAAACCAAATCGATAAACTATTTCGGAACTGTGGACTTTTTTGGAAGGTTAAATTATCGATCGCTTATCCAGAACTGCAATATTCCGGGATTCAAAGCTTTTCGACCTTGAAAAGTTGGTGGATGAATTTTCCAAGAAAAGAAACTTCTGACACATGAATTGGAAAATCTGCCATATCTTTTCTTAATAGACTGATGTACAATCATAACTTTTCACGCAAAGCCGAAAAAATAAACTAGCATCTAATAATTTTTAGGCAATAAGCAATACTTTTGTGTCTTTGAGGCATTTTGAGGATACTCTGGCCAGAAGGCATATCTGACACGATGAACTTTGGATGAAAACCAAGAAAGACATTGAGAATCAACGGTGGAAGTGGCACTGAATTGGTCACACCTTGAGAATTACCAGAGAGAAACATCTCTAAATAAAATATAGATTATAAATGCCGGTCTACATTCAACGCAGTGGTTTCGACTTCAGCTTTCCAATCAATTCCTGTTAAGACCCCCTATGGGGGCATAGGACAGAAACAACTCTCAAGGCGCGATCCTGAGCAAGCTGTTGCCAGGACTTGTTCAGCCAATCATAGTCCACTTTCGAATGCCAAAAGGATCCAGAACGACTTGACAATAAGCTTCCAAACACTATCTGAGCTACAGCAAGGAGATGGCCTTGCACCTACACTTTGTAATCTAGCTTTGGAATATGTCGTAAGAAAACTCCCAGTTGACACCAGGGGGACGCTACTGTTTAAATCACCGCAGATAGTCGCTTACGTAGACAATATAAACTTAATGGCGAGATCACAACTGGGCGCCAAGGAAGTTTTCGTTAATCTTGGCACGGCTGCACAATAAGTAGGGTTACGCATAAACAAAAAAAAAAAAAAAAAACAAAGTAATGTTACAAAAAAAAACACGCCAATCAGACAAAATCTAACGATAGCAGACCATAACATAGAAAACGTGGACAGCTTTATATATTTAGGAGTCAATCTCTCCAAAGACTGCAATGAAATCAAAAGAAGCATACTGGTAGAAAACAAGACATACTGCTCGGTACTTCCGATAATAAAATGTAAAGACGTGCATAGAAAAACGAAGCTGCAAATCTACAAAATCTATACATATAAATATAATTGTAATGTCTGTCTGTCATTTGTTTATAAATGGCTATTAGTTAGGTTTTCGCTTTATTTTAGCAATAACTAAGCAGAAACACACGTTTTTAAAATTCTTCGCTGTCTGTCTGTCGGGCTTTCACGCCAAAACGGCTGAACCAATTGTAATGAAACTTTCACAGTTTATTAGGTATGCTTCGAGATGTAATCCGCGCTTGGTCTTATTTCAGTACCCATACACTTTCTACCCCCTCCCATAAAAATTAATTTTCAAAAATATATAATACTCAAATTTTCTTGAAAACATAGAAGCGAATAATTTGAAATTTAAGACACACTAGCGATCGCCCGCGACTTTGTCCGCGTAAGAATCGCAAAATGAGTAACTTTTGAGAATGTAGCTAGCAATACATCATCCGGGATATATAAACAATGCTTTCTATTTTGTTGGAATCAGATTTATAAATTATTAAGAATGAAACCACGATACTCGCATTTGTATGGCACAGGCTCGTAATCAATTCAATCCCGTGATCTAAGACCAGATTCGTATCGAAGCGCATTAAGGACATGTGAATAGTTGTAGGTTTGATAATTAAAAAACATAACAGGGCTACGATTGCGCGTAAAGCGCAATCTTACGATACTCTAGATGAAATAGAATTTTTTGTGATCCCAACAAATTTAGCATGGAAAGTGTTAGAAGGGATGATAGCATTGGACTATTTTTTTTCCAATCATACTAAAGTATCTATAAAAATGTTTTATACGAAATGCTTACTCCAAAAATTGAATGGGAACTGAAAAATTAGTGAGTTAGATTTAGTGAAAATGTGCAGTTTGTATGGGAGGGGGTAGAAAGAGTGGGGGGATTTTAATGATTTTTTCAGAAATAGCTAAGAATATTATAAAATTGACATCCCCGAAATTTCAGACTAGTGTCATTCATACTTTTCAAGAAAATCGATTTTTTGTGAATTTATGAAACTGTGTCATATTGTATGGGAGGGGGTAGAACCAGTGAAACTTATCAAATATTTTTTTCTGATCTTAGTGATAATACTGATAATACTAATTAAGTACTTATTACAAAATATGAGCTCAATAAATTTTATATGTTCTGCGAAAATTGTCTTAGAGCATTTCATGAAAAAGTGTAGTTTGTATGGGAGGGGGTGGAAGTAGAGGGAGGACGCAAATATTTTTTCTACTGTAGATTAGAATCATTATGAAAGTAATATATCTCAAAATTCAGATTAATAACTTTTATACATTTCGAGTAAATCCATTTATTGTCAAATTCCGAAATTGTGTCAATTTGTATGGGAGGGGGTAGAAGGGGTAAAGCTAATAGTTTAATTTTTTTTTAACTTACTAATAATTCTAAACAAATGATTAGTGCATAATTTCAGCTCAATTAATTCCATACATACTGAGTAAATTGGTTTAGAGTATTTCATGAAAAAGTGCAGTTTGTATGGGAGGGGGTAGTAGGAGGGGGAGGACACAAATAATTTTTATACGGTCGATTGAACCTATTACAAAAGTAATATATTCCAAGTTTCAGATCCATAGCTTTTATACTTTTTGAGCAAATCCGTTTATTGTTAAATTGCGAAATTGTGTCATTTTGTATGGGAGGGGGTAGAACGGGTGAAGCTAATAGTCTAAATTTTTTTGGGCTTACTAAACACTTTAAATAAATATTTGGTGCACAGTTTCAGCCCGCTAAATTTTATACGCACTGAGTAAATTGGCTTAGAGTAATTCATGACAAGTACAGTTTGTATGGGAGGTGGTAGAAGGAGAGGGAGGACTCAAACAATTTTTATACGGTAGATTGGAATTATTATAAAAGTAATATATTCCAAATTTCAGGCCAATAGCTTTTATACTTTTTGTGCAAATCCGTTTATTGTCAAATTGCGCAATTGTGTCATTTTGTATGGGAGGGGGTAGTAGGGGTGGAGCGATTTGGCCCGTTCACGAACTTGACCTTACTTTTTTGTCAAAAACGACGTGTACAAAATTTGAACTATCTAGCTCAACGCGTTCTCAAGCTAGAGCGCGCACAGACGGACGGACGGACGGACGGACAGACGGACGGACATCCGGTTTTGAGATTTTTGAGTGATTATATGAACTTCTGTATCATTCATTTTTTTCTCCGAGCCTTATTTCTTGGCGTTACAAACTTTAGAGCAAACTTATAATACTCTCAGATTTCATCTAGAGTATAAAAAAACCCAAATAAAATAAAATTAAGCTTAAATCCATAACAGGACTACGACTCTGCGTAAAGCCCAATCATACGATACCACAAATGAAATTTTGGTGATGTTAAGAATTTTGCATGGAGAGGGATAGAAGTGGTGACAGTTCTGAACTAATTTGTTTCACATCATGCTAGAGTAGCTATAAAAATGTTTTTTTTTACCAAATTTTAGCTTCAAAAATTGAATAGGTACTGTGAAACTTAGTGCATTGTATTTAGTGAAATTGTGCAATTTGTATAGGAGGTGGTAGAAGGAGAGGAGTGTTTTTGTTGATTTTTCGAGAAACAAAACTGATATATTTTAAATTTTAGCTCAGTAACATTTACACTTTTCAAGAAAATAGAATTTTTGAAATGTTGTGAAATTGTGTCACAGTGTATGGGAGGGGGTAGCAGGAGTGATGCTAATCGGTTAATTTTTTCCCGATATTAATAATAATGCTAATTAAGGATTCGACACAAAATTTTAGCTCGACGGAATTTATACGTACTGAGAGAATCGGTTTATAGTATGTAATAAAAAAGCGTAGTTTGTATGAGAGGTGACGGTAGATGTCACTTTTGAAGCTGTCATTTTTTGACATTTGACAAGTAGAAACTACGCCATTAATAAAAATGGAACGATACACGCTTCAACAACGCATTGAAATTATTAAAATTCACTATAAAAATGGTGAAAATTTGGCAGAGGCGGTTCGTAGGGTTATCCAATAAGAGGTGTTATTTTGATATTCAAAGAAAAATGGCATTTTTTGAGATAAATAATCGGATGTTTATTTCATTGTAAAGAGGAAGGTATGCCGTTAATAATGGAAAACAACATCAGCTAAATGGTCCGGCGGAGTCATTGGACCTTACTTTTTCGAAAATGAGGCTGGAGCAACAGTTACGGTGAATGGATTGCGCTATCGAGAGATGATCAATGATTTTTTATGGCCGGAATTGGATGATATTGATCTGGACAACGTTTACTTTCAACAAGACGGCGCTACGTGCCACACAAGCACCGAAACCATTGATCTTTTACGGGAAAAGTTTCCGGACCGCGTTATCTCTCGAAGAGGTGATTGCAATTGGCCACCGAGATCTTGTATTTAACACCTTGCGACTTCTTTCTTTGGGGCTAAGTGAAAGATAAGGACTACGCCAACAGCCCAGCGTCGATTGAAGACCTCAAAGATGGAATTCGTGAGACCATCGAGGACAGGCAGCCACTTTGCGATTTGGTTATGAAAAATTTCATGAAAAGAATACGGTCCTGTAAGCGTGGTCGTGGTAGCCATTTGACTGATGTTGTTTTCCATTATTAACGGCATACCTTCCTCTTTACAATGAAATAAACATCCGATCATTTATCTCAAAAAATGCCATTTTTCTTTGAATATCAAAATAACACCTTTTATAGAATAACCCTATATTTAATAAAAAAGTGTAGTTTGTATGGGAGGTGGGCGAAGGAGTGGGGTAATTGAAATAATTTGTAAACTTAAAGATTGCATTTGTAATAGAAATAATATTTTCCAAATTTCAAACTAATAGCTCTTATAGTTTCCAAGAAAATTTGATTATTACATATTATTATAAATTAGTCACTTTGTTTGGGAGGGGGTAAAAGGCCTGAGGGCAGGGAAATAAAACTAAAAGCAGATTACATCTCGAAGCATACCTAATAAGCTGTGAAAGTTTAATTACAATCGGTTCAGCCATTTTTGCGTGAAAGCCGGACAGACAGACAGACGGAGAGACAGAGAAGAATTTTGAAAACGTGCGTTTCTGCTTAGTTATTGCTAAAATAACGCAAAAAACTAACTTATGGCCATTTCTAAACAAATAACATACAGAAACTACAACCAGAGCAAAACATCGCAAAACAGGCTCTGGATTATAACCCTCAAGGAAGACGTCGGGTTGGTCGACCATGTAACACATGGAGCAGTTGAGCAGGAGGCCAGAGGAATAAACAAGTCCTGGCAACAGCTTAAAGCCGATGCTCAGGATCGCGCCTTGTGGAAGAGAGTTGTTTCTGTCCTATGCCCCTATAGGGGGTCTTAACAGGAATTTGATTTGACTACAATTATATTTATATAGATTATTTTTATCTATACATATGTACATATAAATATATTTTAGCAATAACTAAGCAGAAACAAAAGTTTTTAAAAATTTTCTGTCTGTCTGTCTTTCCGGTTTTCACGCAAAAACGGCTACGCCGATTGTAATGAAACTTTCACAGTTTTTTAGATATGCACCGAGATGTAATCTACGTGTGGTATTATTTCAATACCCCCACGCCTTTCACCCCCTCTCATACAAAATGATTCATTTTTAAAAGTATATAATAATCAAATTTTCTTCAAAACCATTGGAGCAAATCATTTGAAATTTAGAACATATTATTTTTATGAGAAATGTGATCTATGGTATACAAATTATTTTAATCCCCCTACTCCTTCCACCACCTCCCATACAAACTGCACTTTTTCATGAAAGGCTATTCACCAATTTTCTCAGTACGTGTAACTTTCATCGAGCTTAAATGTTATACTTTATTCTTAATTTGCGTTATTATTAATATCGGAAAAAAATAACCGAGTAGCTTCACCCTTTCTACCCCCTCCCATACAACATGACACAATTTAAAATATATCAATTGCATGATGATTATAGTTGTTTCTCGAAATATCACCAAAAACCCCTCTTTCCTTCTACCACCTCCCATACAAATTGCACAATTTCATTAAATTCAATGCACTAAGTTTCTCAGTACCTACTCAATTTTTGAAGATTAAATTTGGTACAAAACATTTTATAGCTACTCTAGCATGATATGAAATAAATAAGTTCAGTGCAGCCACTTCCTATACAAAATTTCATAATATCACAAAAATTTCGATTTCATCTATGGTATCATATGATTGGGCTCTGCGCACAATCGTAGTCCTGTTAGGTTTTCAAGCTTAATGTTATTTTATTTGGGCTTCTTTTTTAATTAACACAAGCTATAATTATTCACATGTCCTAAATGCCCTTCAATACATATATGATCTCAAATAACGGGATTGATTTGATCACGAGCCTCTCCCATTCAAATGCAAGTATCATGCTATCATTCTTAATAATTTATGGTTCTGATTCGAACAAAATACAAAACATTGCGTTCAAAGAGCCATTAATGTAAGCGGATTATATATCCCACATAATGTATAACTAACTACATTCTCAAAAATTACTTATTATGCGGACGAAGTCGCGGGCGTTTGCTAGTAACACAATACAAATACTGATAAAACATGAAATAATAATACAATAATAATAAAAAAACATAACAAATTTATGATTGGGCTTAAAGCCCAATCATGTGATACTCTAGATGAGATGGAAAAGACTTTAATGTACCGAAAAATATGTCAACTCAAATTGTTTTGAATAGTGAATAGAGACTTTTGCATGGGAGGTGGTAGAAATAGAGGGGAGGTTTGTATTTTTCGTATATGACACCGAACATGGCATGCACAATGTTTTTTGCTGAATTTAAAGTTTTTAGTTTTCATTATTTTTAAAGAAATTGGTCATAGTTTTCCTGAAATTGGGGCACTTGTATGGGAGATGTCAGAGGAAGTGGAGCGTTTAAGATAATTTTGAAACTGTTATCATCATCCTTATCACCATGCTTTGATTCAATCTCAAAGCCGATAGCTCTCATATACTTGAAGGAGAAATGCTTTTCTTGGATTTATAATACAGATATTTGTATGTGAGGTGGTAGAAGAAGTGAAGCGGAGCTGATAATTTTTTCAATTATTTCGACCAAGCATGATTTGGTACAGTACGCTCCTGTCGATACTGTCGTACGGGATAATACTATTCAAGTCCACCCAACTAGTAGCTTACGCTGACGACATTAACATCCTAGCAAGATCCTTCCTTAGTGCTAAGGAGATATTTGTCAATCTTGACTCCGACACAAAAGAAGTCGGGTTGCGCATTAACGAAAGCAAAACAAAAGTAATGACGCAAACAAGAAGGAGAGCGCCTATCAGACAAAACATACCAATTGCGGAATATAATTTGGAGAGTGTGGACAATTTCATATATCTTGGGGCTAATCTAGCAAAGGACGGTAATGAAACAGACGAAATCAAACGACGGATAATACTTGCAAATAAGACGTATTATTCGGTACTTCCAATAATGAAATCCAAGAAAGTGCACAGGAACAATAAGCTGCGGATTTATAAAACTGTTATACGACCTGTGCTCTGTTATGGCAGCGAGACGTGGACATTAACGCGAACTTCCGAAAAAGCAGTTAACGCATTTGAAAGAAAGGTCCTCCGAAGAATTTTGGGACCTGTGAAGGAAGGAACGAAATGGCGAATAAGATACAACCATGAGTTGTATCAACTCTACGACGAGCCAGAAGCTTCAACGTTCAAGCATTATGAACTGCAGTGGGCGGGCCATGTAGAGCAAATGGAAGACAGAAGAATCCCCAAACGTGCCCTGAAAAGCAAAGCGAGTGGTAAACGGCCAGTAGGCAAGCCACGCAAGCGATGGGAAGACTCGGTTGATGAAGATAGCAAAGCCATCTTAAAAAACATAACAGGGCTACGATTCCGCGTAAAGCGCAATCTTACGATACTCTAGATGAAATAGAATTTTTTGTGATCCCAAGAAATTTTGTATTGGGAGCGTTAGAAGGGGTGATAGTATTGAACTATTTTTCTCCCCATCATGCTAAAGTAGCTATAAACATAACAGGGCTACGATTACGCGTAAAGCGCAATCTTACGATACTCTAGATGAAATAGAATTTTTTGTGATCCCAAGAAATTTTGTATGGGGAGTGTTAGAAGGGGTGATAGCATTGAACTAATTTTTTCCCCATCATGCTAAAGTAGCTATAAAAATGTTTTATACAAAATGCTTACTCCAAAAATTGAATAGGAGCTGAGAAAATTAGTGTGTTAGATTTAGTGAAAATGTACAGTTTGTATGGGAGGTGGTACATAGAGTGGGGGGATTTTAGTGATTTTTTCAGAAATTACTAAGAATATCATAAAATTGACAACCCTTAAATTTCAGATTAGTACCATTCATACTTTTCAAGAAAATAGATTTTTTGTCAAGTTGTGAAACTGTTGTCATATTGTATGGGAGGGGTTAGAAGCAGTGAAGCTAATCAAATATTTTTTTCTGATCTTAGTGATAATACTAATTAAGTATTTATTACAAAATATGAGCTCAATAAATGTTATATGTTCTGAGAAAATCGTCTTAGAGCATTTCATGAAAAAATGTAGTTTGTGTGGGAGGGGGTGGAAGGAGAGGGAGGACGCAAATAATTTTTCTACTGTAGATTAAGATTATTATAAAAGTAATATATCCCAAAATTGAGATTAATAGCTTTTATACTTTTTGAGTAAATCCATTTAATATCAAATTGCGAAATTGTGTCATTTTGTATGGGAGCGGGTAAAAGGGGTGAAGCTAATCGACTAATTTTTTTTGGCCTTACTAACAATTTTAAATTAATATTTGGTGCACAATTTCAGCCCGGTAAATTTTATACGCACTGTGTAAATTGGCTTAGAGTAATTCATGACAAGTACAGTTTGTGTGGGAGGTGGTAGAAGGAGGGAGAGCACACGCATAATTTTTTCGCGGTAGATTGATATTATCATAAAAGTAATATATTCCAAATTTCCGCCCAATAGCTTTTATAGTTTTCGAGCAAATCCGTTTATTGTCAAATTGCGCAATTGTGTCATTTTGTATGGGAGAGGGTAGAAGGGGTGAACCTAGTCGTCTAATTTTTTTTGGCCTTACTAACAATTTAAATAAATATTTGGTGCACAATTTCAGCCCGGTAAATTTTATACGCACTGTGTAAATTGGCTAACTCCGCCATAGACGGTCCCAAGCCCGAGTTGAGAAAGAAGGAGGGAACATGGAGTTTACCTGAATGGCCAGTAACACCAGTGCGTCTCAGGAAGTAGGCAAAAAGTATGACATAGTTGGACTTGCAGCATAGCTGTGAGAACTCCAGCATGTCATATTTAGCTCAAAACTCCCACCCTTTTTCTACTAGGGTGTAATAAATAAGTAGGACCGGTCCTCCAGGTCGGGGGTTGGGCGAGGCGCCGACAACGCATCACCGGAAAAAGAACACTGTCCAGAAACCTGAAGAACAGCCTCGGAAAGGATGGACTCAACGGCAACGACCCCGCAAACCAAAAATGGACTACTCTATTGGATCTTGGAATGTTCGATCCTTATTTAGGACAGGAGCTCTGAAAGAGTTTCTCGAAGTGGCAAAACACAACATCAACATAACTGCCATCCAAGAAACGAAATGGCTCGGTAACGAAATCATGGACATGAGATCACACACAATCTATCCAAGTGGAAAATTGTCGGGAAGCAGAGAGTTTGGAGTCGCTTTTGTCGTTGACAAAAAATTTAAACAACAGGTCACGAGCTTCAGACCAGTAAGTGAAAGATTGTGTGCAATCCGAATAAAGACTAAATTCTTCAACACTTGGTTGATCAACGTTCACGCACCAACAGAAGACAAGGATGATATAACTAAAGACGAATTTTATGCCACCCTAGAGACAACCTATGACTCACTGCCCTCGAATGACCTAAAAATTGTCTTAGGGGATTTTAATGCAAAAGTCGGAAAGGAGGAGGCTCATAGAGGAACAACAGGAGGGCACAGTCTCCATGACATAACCAACGACAATGGCCAACGTCTTATTGATTTCGCAAGCAGCAAAAATATCATAGTAAGCTCTACGTGCTTCCCACATCGCGATATTCATAAACGAACGTGGGCATCACCAGATGGTCACACCTTCAACCAAATAGACCACGTTCTAATTGAGAAAAGGGCTGCTTCCAGCATACTTGATGTACGAACTCTCCGCGGTGCGAATTGTGACTCTGACCACTATCTAGTCAGAGCTAACTATCGATGCAAAATAGCTTGTCGTGGATATTCGAAAACGAGTAGAGCTCGCAAATTCAATGTCGACAAGCTTAACGACGAAACGGTGGCGCAGGCTTACATGTTAGCATGTAATAAACACCTGACACCAATATATGAAGATATCAAAAATATGCCAGTGGAGAATGCGTGGATAAAAATACAAGGCGGCATCAAATCCTCCGCGGAAGAGGTATTAGGGTATCAAGCACGGCGAAAAAATAATGATTGGTTCGACCAAGAATGTCGCGACGCAATAGATAGAAAGAACGAAGCTTACAAAAATTTTACTGAACGACCAACACGAGCCAAAAAAGAAAGATATGACGAGCTTAGGCGATATGCGAAAAAGACCTGCAGACGAAAACAAAGGAAGTACCATAATGACAAGATACAAAAAATGGACGACGACATGAGAAAAAATAAAACGCGGGACGCATACGCCATAGTAAAAGACTTAAAAAAGGGATATAAACCAAAAACCAGTCTCTGCAAAGACGCAGAGGGCAATATCATCAGCGACACAGAAGAAATCAAAAGGAGATAGGCTTCATACTTTGAACATCTTTTGAATCCCATCCCAGTAGCACCGATAACGACAGACAACATTTCAATTGAAGCCTCAACTGACGAACATGAACCATCATCGACACCACCCACGCTTGCTGAAATCAAAGCAGCCCTATGTGACCAAAAACTAAACAAAGCGTCGGGAATTGACGAAATACCAGTTGAACTTCTGAAAAACGGTGGAAACTGTGTCGCTGAAATACTGTACAACATGTTATGCAAAATTTGGACAGAGGAAATCATACCCGACGACTGGCGAAAAAGCATTATATGTCCAATTTACAAGAAAGGAGACAAACTCTGCTGTGAGAACTATATCATTGTTGTGAACTATATCATTGTTGTGTACGTCCTATAAAATACTGACAAAAATAATTGAACGTCGTCTTAAGCCCTATACAAATCAAATAATTGGCGAATACCAAGGCGGATTCAGAACCGGACGATCTACAACAGACCAGATATTCTCGGTGAAACAGGTGCTTGAGATATGCTGGGAATATAACACACACGTGCACCAAATATTCGTAGATTTTAAACAAGCATACGACAGTATCGACAGGAGCGTACTGTACCAAATCATGCTTGACTTTGGAATTCCTCCAAAACTAGTCCGACTAACAAGACTCACAATGACGAACACTGAATCCCAAGTGAGAATACAAACCGATTCCACAACCAGCTTTCGAACGGAATGTGGTTTAAAGCAGGGAGATGGTCTAGCTCCTATGCTTTTCAACTTGGCACTAGAGTATGTCGTCCGAAAAATCCCAGTCGACACCAACGGGACACTACTATTCAAGTCCACCCAACTAGTAGCATACGCTGACGACATTAACATTCTAGCAAGATCCTTCCCTAGTGCTAAGGAGGTATTTGTCAATCTTGACTCCGCCGCAAAAGAAGTCGGGTTGCGCATTAATGAAAGCAAAACAAAAGTAATGACGCAAACAAGAAGGAGAACGCCAATCAGACAAAACATAACAATTGCGGAATATAATTTGGAGAGTGTGGACAACTTCATATATCTTGGGGCTAATCTAGCAAAGGACGGTAATGAAACAGACGAAATCAAACGACGGATAATACTTGCAAATAAGACGTATTATTCGGTACTTCCAATAATGAAATCCAAGAAAGTGCACAGGAACAATAAGCTGCGGATTTATAAAACTGTTATACGACCTGTGCTCTGTTATGGCAGCGAGACGTGGACATTAACGCGAACTTCCGAAAAAGCAGTTAACGCATTCGAAAGAAAGGTCCTCCGAAGAATTTTGGGACCTGTGAAGGAAGGAACGGAATGGCGAATAAGATACAACCATGAGTTGTATCAGCTCTACGACGAGCCAGAAGCTTCAACGTTCATCAAGCTACGTAAACTGCAGTGGGCTGGCCATGTAGAGCGAATGGAAGACAGAAGAATCCCCAAACGTGCTCTTAAAGGCAAAGCGAGTGGTAACCGGCCAGTATGCAAACCACGCAAGCGGTGGGAAGACTCGGTTGATGAAGACAGCAAAGCCATTTTAAAAATTAGCAGCTGGAGGACGCGGTCTTTGGATCGAGACGATTGGAGGCGACGACTGCAGGAGGCCAGGGCCCGATTTGGGCTGTCGCGCCATTGATGATGATGGTGTAAATTGGCTTAGAGTAATTCATGACAAGTACAGTTTGTATGGGAGGTGGTAGAAAGAGGGGGAAGACACGCATAATTTTTTACGGTAGATTGATATTATCATAAAAGTAATATATTCCAAATTTCAGGCCAATAGCTTTTATACTTTTTGAGCAAATCCGTTTATTGTCAAATTGCGCATTTGTGTCATTTTGTATGGGAGGGGGTAGAAGGGGTGGAGTGATTTGGCCCGTTCACGAACTTGACCTTACTTTTTTTGTCAAAAACGGTGTGTACGAAATTTGAACTTTCTAGATCAACGCGTTCTCAAGCTAGAGAGCGAACGGACGGACGGACGGACGGTTTTGAGATTTTTGAGTGATAATATTACCTTCTGTATCATTCATTTTTTACTTCGAGGCTTATTTCTTTGCGTTACAAACTTTAGAGCAAACTTATAATACTCTCAGATTTCATCTAGAGTATAATAAACTACCAACAAGTCGGGCGAAACTTTGTTATTCTTGGGACAAGTTGCGGATACGTGGAAAGTCAATATGCAGGTTAGAGTGGTTAGGGAAGACTAAGCGAAAGGGGGTTCTTGGGCAGGGCAGTTATCAATTTAACACTTTGCGGAAACGTTGAAAAGCTCCAGTGTATATAATGTATATAATCAATATTTCGTTCGTTTATTTATGCAAGTTTGAGTTTTCTGAGGGGAAGGGTGAGGGGTGATAGTAAGGGTCGGTGGATGCTAATAGTTTTTTAATTGATTGCTTGAATCACGTCCAATATTCTTTATATAGAATATCAGTTTCATAGACGAAGTTGCATAGAATTTTCATAAGATTCTATGTATTTTAAATTCACCAAAACCAAACATTTGTATGAGAGGGGGTAGAGGAGGTAGGGGAATCGTAAAAATTGTGTCGCAATTTTATTACGTTTCTCATGTAGTGTGCTCGTACAAAATTTCAAATTCGTAGCTTTTCATTTGTTGATTATTAGTTGGTTCAATGAAATAGGTCGAAATGATACTTTTGTATGGGAGGGGGTAAAAGAGCAAGTGCTATCTCAAAACTTTTAACGTAATTTTATTTCAACTATTTTTGTAAGTTCTTGTGCAAAATTTCAAATTGATAGCATGTAATAGTTAGGTGATAATTGATTTCTTAAAAATGGTCGAAAAATAATTTTGTATGGGAGGGGGTAGAAGTTTTGAAAGTATTCGACCAGTTAATATTTCATACTTTTAGGGACTTTTTTTAAATGTATTTCCCAAATTTTCAGGTTTCTACCTCAAAATTACATCCAAAAATTTTCAGTTTTCGTGTGTTTTTCGCTGCATATGAAACACTGTAATGGAAACGCGGCTAGGAAGCCACATGTTCGTACAAATTTTTCTAATGGGGCTTCTCCGGGTCGGGCAGCACCTCCTGCCGGCTGCTCAGGTGCGTTGGGTAGGTCATAATTTACCCGGAGAAACACCCATCCTAGATCTGTGCTGCAACATAAAAAAACAAAGCCAGAGTAGTGTGCCTGAGCAGTCCCAGGACCACCTTGAAGCAGCCTTCTACTCTTCACACATCGTTTTGATTGCCAGGATTCGTGGACAAGACATTTTTACAAAGAAAATACCTTCTAAGAAGTCATGTTTCGGTGGCAGATTTAAAAAAAAATGAAAACGGCACAAATATCTGAACATAAAGCAATTAAGAAAATGTTTTTATCGGATAATGAAATTTAATACAAAACAAAATAAACTGCCAACTAGTCGGGCGAAACTTTATTATTCTTGGGACAAGTTGCGGATGTGTGGAAAGTCAATATGCAGGTTAGAGTGGTTAGGGAAGGCTAAGTGAAAGGGAGTTCTTGGGCAGGGCTGTTGTCAATTTAACAATATTTCATTCATTTCTGCAAGTTTGGGTTTTTATGAGGGGAGGAGGAGAGGTAAGGGTGGGTGGATGTTAATAGTTTTTTAATTAATTGCTTGAATCGCGTCCAATATCCTCTGTATAGAATGTGTTTCATAGACGAAGTTGCATAGAATTTTCATAGGATTCGGTGCATTTTACATTCACGAAACCAAACATTTGTATGGGAAGGAGTAGTGGAGGTAGGGGAATCGTAAAATTTGTGACGCAATTTTATTCCCTTTCTCTTGTAGTGTGCTTGTACAAAATTTCAAGTTCGTAGCTTTTAATTTGATGTTTATTAGTTGATTCAATGAAATAGGTAGAAATGATACTTTTGTATGGGAGGGGGTAGAAGGGCAAGTGTGATTTTGAAACTTTTAAAATAATTTCTTTGCAAATATTTTTATAAGTTCTTATGCAAAATTTCAAATGGATAGCTTTTAATAGTTAGGTGATAATTAATTTCTTAAAAATGGTCGAAAAAATAATTTTGTATGGGAGGGGGTAGAAGTTTTGAAGGTATTCGACCAGTTAATATTTTATACTTTTAGGGATTTTTTTTAAATGTATTTCCCAAATTTTCAAGTTTCTACCCTAAAATTACATCCAAAAATTTTCAGTTTTCGTGTTTTTTTCGTTGCACATGAAACAGCTTGTGCCCATTAGACCGGGGTGTTCGGTTCATAACAATTGTGGATCAGATTATTATTTTTTTTCTATGTATATCAAATAGATGTATTCACATGCAAAATTTAAAGTTTCTATCTTTGAGCAGAGTCCTAAAAAATTCACTCAAAATTTTCGACATTTTTGCTTACCACTTCCCTCCCTTCACACCCCCTAACTTAAAATTTTTATCAAAATTATAAATTATGTAGTTCTATAATCTGACGAATTTTCAATTCGATATCTGAACTCAATTTTGAGATATAATGATTTCTAATTTTGAAAAGTGCACCATTTTTCAAATGCTCCCCATTTCACCCCACTACTATTATGACCAAATTTTATATTTTTTTTGTATTTCGCTAGTACAGCTTAGTATATGTTTTAAATTTCAATTACATAGCTTAAGAGGTAGTTGAGATATTAATTCTTAAGTGTTTTTCCTTGCACCCCCCCAACCCCCCCGAGCCTTCCCCTTACAATAATAAGCCTATTTCTAAGCTGATTCTGGTGGTTCTATACGCCATCTTAATTGTCCCAAAATATGAATTTTTTATGGTAAGTAGTTTCAAAAAAAGATTCGGCCGACAATTTGTTTTTAGCCCCCCCTTTACGGACGCCAATGGATAAAAAAAAATTAAACTATTTTTGGAATATGTCCCACAGCTCTCTCTATACGTGTGCTGATTTTCATCTTTCTATCTGCATTCGTGGTGAAGATATTAGCAAGTGTATATTTCGACTTTTTCCATCCCCCCGCCTCCCCCTTTCACCCCACACTCCCCAAAATTTGGATAATGGAGCTCACTTACCAAGTTAATAACCCACCCAAAAATCAACATTCTACCTTTAACGGTCTTGGAGGTACGAGTCCATATGTACGGCGTACGGCGGGACGGATTTTTTTTTTTGCTTTTTTAGGCTAATTTAGTCATGAAACGCGAAAAAACAAAATTTCAGGGTAGCAAATTTTTTTTTTTCTGTGTCGATCACAATACTTTATTATTAAAATAATAAAGTAAAATAATAATAAAAAAAATTAATACTAAAATTTACTACAAAGATGAAAAGAATGAAAAGAAGAGAAAAAAATACTTGATACTATTAATATGTTTCGATGGGGCCCTTGTTGCATCCAGGTTTCATGCGCGCCATGTCCGAATATTTGTTTCTGATTTCTTTTTTCCATTTTTTTTTTCTATATTGTTTTCTACTTTATCGCAAAATTCACCGTTTTTTTTTGTATTTTTAACTTTTCCACGTGCACTTTTTTCTGTTTCTTTTTTTAAAACTTTTTGTTCTTGCAGCAATCAAAATCACCCTGCTCTATAATTCACTTCATGCCAAAAAAAAAAATCGTCAAAAAAAATATTTTTTTCCAAAAAAAAATCGTCTCCAAAAATAACTTTCACTTTGCTAACGAACTCCTCGCCTCCAGTGCCAACAATCCAGTCCACTTTTTTTTCTGTCCCTGCTTGCTTTTTGGCGGGCAGACCAGAACAAAAAAAAACGGTTTTTCCTCTTTTTCAATCTGGTCGATTGTTTTGGCGCCAAAAGAATTACTGCAGTGTTGCCCTAATTATTTTCGTCCGTAGTTTTTCTTTTAATTATAATGGATTATTAATTTTTTTTTTATTGTTATCATTGTACATTTTTTTTTTGATTACACAAGATTGCAAAGAAAAAAAATCGTTTTTTTTTCCTTTTTGGAAACTGCCACTAACAAGAGACAAATAAAACGCGGATAAAAGAAAGCGTGAAGAATGAACCCTTGGCGAAAGGTAATTCTGCAACAACACCTTGTGCCCATTAGACCGGGGTGGTCAATTCGTAACAATTGTGGATCAAATTATTATTTTTTTTTCTATGTATATCAAATAGATGTATCCACATGCCAAATTTAAAGTTTCTATCTTTGACCAGAGTCCTAAAAAAATCACTCAAAATTTTCGACGTTTTAGCTTACCACCTCCCTCCCTTTACACCCTCTAACTTAAAATTTTTATCAAAATTATAAATTATATAGTTCTATAATCTGAATTTTTGATTCGATATCTGTACTCAATTTTGAGATATAATGATTTCCTATTTTGAAAAGTACACCATTTTGGAAATGCTCCCCATTTCCCCCCACTACTATTATGACCAAATTTTATATTTTTTTTGTATTTCGCTAGTACAGCTTAATATATGTTTTAAATTTCAATTACATAGCTTAAGAGATAGTTAAGATATTACTTCTTTAGTGTTTTTCTTTGCACCCCCACTGACCCTCCCCCTTACAATAATTAGCCTATTGCTAAGCTGATTCTGGTGGATCTATATGTCATTTTAATGTTCCCAAAATATGAAATTTTTATGGTAAGCAGTTTCGAAGATATAACTATTTCAAAAAAAGATTCGGCCGACAATTTGTTTTTACCCCCCCCTTTTCGGACGCCAATGGGAGAAAAATTAAATTATTTTTGGAGTTTGCCCCACAACCCTCTCTATACGTATGCTGATTTTCATCTTCCTATCTGCATTCGTGGTGAAGATATTAGCAAGTGTATTTTTTGACTTTTTCCATCCCCCCGCCTCCCCCTTCCACCTGACACTCTCCAAAATGGATAATGGAGCTCACTTACCAAATTAACAATCCACCCAAAAACCAACATTCTACCTTTAACGGTCTTGGAGCTACGAGTCCGTATATACGGCGTACGGCGGGACGGATTTTTTTTTGCTTTTTTAGGCTTATAGTCATGGAACGCGAGAAAACAAAATTTCAGGGTAGCAATTTTTTTTTTCTGTGTCGATCACAATAAAGTAATAAAATTAAAGTATCAATTAAAAAACCAATCTATATAAATATAATTGTAGTGTCTGTCTGTTATTTGTTTAGAAATGGCTATAAATAAGTTTTTTGCTTCATTTTGGCAATAACAAAGCAGAATCAAACGTTTTTAAAAAATTTCTCTGTCTGTCTGTCTGTCTGTCTTTCCGGCTTTCACGCAAAAACGGCTGCACCGATTACAATGAAATTGTCACAGATTATTAGGTCTGCCTCGGGGAGTAATCTGCTTTAGCTTTTATTTTTCTCCCCTCACGCCTTCTACCCCCTCCCATACAAAGTGACTCTTTTTCAAAAACTTATAATAATCAAATTTTCATGGAAACTATGAAAGCTATTAATTTGAAATTTAAAATATATTATTTCTATTATAAATGCAATCTTCAAGTATATAAATAGTTTGAATCCCCCAACTCCTTCCACCAACTCCCATACAAACTAAACTTTTTCATGAAATACTATACTCCAATTTCCTCCGTACGTATAACTTTGATCGAGCTAAGATTTTGTATTAAATCCTTAATTAGCATTGTTATTAATGTCAGGAAAAAACTAACCAATTAGGTTTGCTCCTTCTACCCCCTCTCATACAATCTGACACAAATCCACGACTTTGCGAAAATTAGATTTTCTTGAAAAGTGTGAATGTCACTGTTCTGAAATATAAAATATATCAATTCAATGACAATTGTAGTTGCTTCTCAAAAAATAACTAAAAGCCCTCCACTCCTTGCACCACCTCCTATACAAACTGCACTTTTTCATGAAATATTCTAAACCAATTTTCTCAGTACGTATAACTTTGATCGAGCTAAGATTTTGTATTAAATCCTTAATTAGCATTGTTATTAATGTCAGGAAAAAACTAACCAATTAGGTCCTTCTACCCCCTCTCATACAATCTGACGCAAATCCACGACTTTGCGAAAATTCGATTTTCTTGAAAAGTGTAAATCTAACTGATCTAAAATTTAAAACACATCAATTGCATGGTAATTATAGTTGTTTCTAGAAAAATTACCAAAAATCCTCCACTCCTTCTACCACCTCCCATACAAACTGCACTTTTTCATGAAATACTCTAAACCAATTTTCTCAGTACGTATAACTTTGATCGAGCTAAAATTTTCTGATGAATCCCTAATTAGTATTATTATTATTATCGGGAAAAATTAACCGATTAGCTTTACTCCTTCTACCCTCTCCCTTACAATATGACACAATTTCATGACTTTGCAAAAACTCGATTTTCTTGAAAAGTGTGAATCTAACTGATCTGAAATTTAAAAGATATCAATTGCATGGTGATGATAGTTGTATCTAGAAAAATTACCAAAAACCCCCCACTCCTTCTACCACCTCCCATACAAATTGAACAATTTTACTAAATCCAATGCACTAAGTTTCTCAAGTTACCTATTCAGTTTTTCAAGCTTAAATTTGGTGCAAAATATTTTTATAGCTACTCTAGCATGGTGTGAAAAAAATTAATTTAGTACTGTCATCCCTTCTATCACTCCCCACACAAAAATTCTTAAGATTACAAAAATTTCGATTTCATCGGTAGTATCATATAATGGGCTTTACACACAATCGAAGTCCTGTTATGTTTTTAAGCTTAATGTCATTTTATTTGGGCTTTTTCAATTAACACAAGCTACAACTATTCACATGTCCTTAACACGTATACATATGATCTCGAATCACGGGTTTGATTTGATCACGAGCCTCTCCCATTCAAATGCGAGTATCATGCTATCATTCTTAATAATTTATGGTTCTGACTCCAACAAAATACAAAACATTGTGTTCAAAGAGCCATTAAAATAAGCGGATTATATATCCCATATAATGTATCACTAACTACATTCGCAAAAATTGCTTATTAATGCGATTTTTATGCGGACGAAGTCGCGGGCGTTTGCTAGTTATATCATAAAATTAAAATATTATTTATTAATAATAATGATAATGAATAGCAATGGATGTGAAAGACATTGAACATTATTCATGCATTGTGAAGCAATTTCGCAAAATAAGGGCTATTTTATTTTTGTTTATATATTTTTATATGTATACATATTGTTATAGATCTTGCAATCACGCAATTTGGATGTTGCCAGAAACACCGAGAAAAGTCCATCAACATGTAAAACGCTATAAACATGTTTCCAGACACTTCTACTAAACTCCATAATAGCCGAGACACACACACACAACGACATCTGTCTGGAGTATAAATATCCGCCAACTTTCAGACAACAGAGTTAGTCATTGAACGACACCTATCGGTGGAAGAACGCGAACCGGTACAAGTAAGCGAAAGAATAAGATCGACGGCATTGCCAAATCGGCGAATATAGTGCGAATTAATTACAAGTGATCAAGAAATTAATAAAAGTGCGATTGAATAAATTATTCATTGTTTTTAAACGAATTGTGTTTTTCTTTGAAATCAGCGATCCCCTAGCTCGCAACAATTGGTGTCAGAAGAGTGGGATTTCAAGGATAAATTCGAAATTAAAATTCTCGAACGGATAATTTTGTGAGAGCGAAAAAGTGAAACTAAAATTCTCGAACGGACAGTGAGAATTTTGTGAAATCGAATATTCTCGAGTGCTCTAGTGAGCAGTGACGTAAATTTTGTGAATTCGAATCGCGGAAATAATCGGTAGTGAAAATGCCGCGTTATCTAAAGGACTTAAAATTAACGGAGCTGAAGGAAGAGCTCAGTAGACGGGAGTTATCTACGACAGGGAGCAAGTCTGAACTTGTCTGCCGTATGATCGAGACACTCCAGGCTGAGGGTGAGGATGCAGATAGTTTCGAGTTCCAAATCGAAGAAGCTCGTAAAGAGGAGTGTTCTGGTGCAACGGTTGCTCTAACACAGTTAATGCAACAAATGATGAACAAATTAGAGCAACAATCAGTGGACATTAAACAACAATCAGTGGACATTAAACAGCAATCAGCTGTGACAACGGACATGAATCAGAAATTAGATCAACAATCTGCGGACATTAATCAGAAATTAGAGCAACAATCTGCGGACATTAGTCAGAAACTAGAGCAACAATCGGCGGACATTAATCAGAAATTAGATCAGACCTCAAAGGACCTCAACCAAAAATTGGAGCTGCAAAATAATAAAATAGACACCATGGGTAAGGCAATAGAAGAAAACGTAGAGAAGAAACTTCGAATCTTCGAAGAAGAAGTCGAACGCCTAAAAAGGGACTTCGATAACGTGAAAGCGACTGGAGTCATCAAGACAGAACACGTTGCGCACAAGGGTCTCAAAGCACCAATTTTCGATGGACAAACACCGTGGGCTATTTATAAGACCCAATTTGAGGCCGCCGCAAGAAACAACCATTGGAATGATCTGGAACGGGGAACAGCTCTTATATTGGCGCTAAGAGGTCCACCAGCAGAGGTTCTTCAAACGATTCCGCAGGAGCAACAACAAGATTTTTCAACGTTAGTCCAGACATTGGATCTTCATTATGGCAGTGACCACATGCGAGAGATCTACAAAACGCAACTGTACAACCGAACTCAAAAGAATGGTGAAACACTTCAAGAGCTGGCACGCGATATTGAACGACTCACGCTATTATCGCTGCCTAATGCGCAAACAGAGCAACGAAACGATACAGCTGTTTTCGCATTTAACAATGCTGTACAGGACAGGGAGCTGCAACAAGCGTTAAAACTGGCAGGTAAGAAAACGATTGGCGAAGCCTTAGTATATGGGCTGACGTTTGAAGCTGCCAAGCAAAGCTCGCGGAGTAACTATCGAGTTCGAGAAATAGTAGAAGAATGTGTGTGCCAGAAAGCCGAGTACACCAAGCGGAGCGAAGGATCTGGTGCTCCCCGATGCTGGAATTGTGGACAGGCAGGACACTTAAGACGCGACTGCCGCAAACCCAGAAAAGCGACCAACTACTGTTCCGGCTGCGCTGCTAAACAAAGGGGAGGAAGGGGCGAACCGTCACGAGAGCACGCTCCGCCCAATGACAGTCCGGGAAACGAGTAAAGGCCAACTTCATGGGGCAGAAGTTGGCTGGTAGAATCGACGCCCCCGGAACCATCATCGCAGTTTCTCGACTACATCGTTGTGAAAACGACTTATGTATGAGTGGTCGAGTCGGCAAATTAAACTGCATCATAACAGTCGACACAGGCGCAACACGGTCAGTGCTAAGATCTGACCTTATAGATCGTACTTGGCTTCACAACACCAAGAAGTACGCACTTCGCACTGCTACAGGAGAAACTACAACGGTCCATGGAGAAATAGCTCGTGACATACAGCTTGGGGATTTGACCTTCTCGCATGTATTCGTGGTAGCTGACATTACCGATGAGTGTATCCTTGGAATGGATTTTCTTAAACCACACGGTATCCAGCTGGACTTAGGACAACGAATAATGAAGTGGCGGAATATTGAAATCCCGATGGAAATAACATCATCCAACACAACAAAGCTACGAGTTGTATTGTGCGAAGATGCGGATATACCAAAGTCATCCGAGAATGTTATTTGGGCAGAGCTCGATGGTGATCCCGGGAACCACCGATTCTACCTCATAGAACCGGAAACGACACCTGCATTACGAAGTCTAATACTAGGAAAAACGCTCGTAAAAAGGAATGAGAAGATGATGGTACCAATAAGAGTCCTGAACGTTGCGGACAGCACTACCAGCGTAAAGAAAGGAGATGTAATTGGCAGCTGTGAACCAATATCGGCGGTGACGAGTATCGACAAGGCAGAACCACATGACGTACCCTCTAAAAATAAGCCAAGAAGGAAGGACAATGTAACATCAACACTTCTTCAGTCAAGCAATCTTAGAGGAGAACAACACAAGCAAGCAGTAGATCTAATCGAAGGATTCAGCGACGCCTTTTCCACCGGTGATGACGACTATGGCAGAACAAACTTAGTGAAACATCGTATAGATACCGGAAGTGCTACACCGATACGTCAACCTCCAAGAAGAGTATCATTAGCGAAACAAGGAGAAGTCAATTCAATGGTCAAAACTATGGAGCATCAGGGAATCATCGAAGAATCAAAGAATCAAAGAGCCAGTGGATATCGCCAGTAGTGCTGGTAAAGAAGAAGGACGGCAGTACCCGTTTTTGTGTGGACTACAGGCGACTGAATGATGTTACGAAAAAGGATAGCTATCCACTACCAAGAATCGACGATATCATGGACACCCTGACTGATGCTAAATGGTTCTCAACGTTGGATCTGAAGAGTGGTTACTGGCAAGTGGAGATAGATGAAAAAGATAGAGAGAAAACAGCATTCTCTGTCGGCAGTGGACTGTGGCAGTTCATCGTAATGCCATTTGGCCTGTGCAATGCTCCAGCTACGTTTGAAAGACTAATGGAATTCGTTTTGCGTGGCCTGAGTTGGAAAACTTGTCTCGTTTACCTGGATGATGTGATCGTTATCGGCAGAACATTCAAGGAACATCTGAAAAATCTACAGGAAGTCTTCCAGCGACTGCGAGCGTCAAAATTAAAGCTGAGTCCGAAAAAGTGCACTTTGTTTAGTGCAGAAGTCAAGTACTTGGGTCACATCGTTTCAGCTAATGGCGTAAAGACAGATCCGGAGAAGATACTGGCGGTGAAAAATTGGCCTACTCCGAGTGATAAACACCAGTTGCGCAGCTTCCTAGGCTTAGCGACATATTACCGACGATTTGTAAAAGACTTTGCTAACACGGCGAAATGTCTGCATTAGTTAACAGAAAAAGGGAAGCCATTTACATGGAGTCAACAGTGCCAGGAAGCATTCGAGAGGATAAAAGACCAACTCTGCGACTCCCCAGTTCTGGCGTATCCAAAACCAGGTCATGGTTTCATCATAGACACTGACGCCAGCAATGTCGGTATCGGAGCAGTACTATCACAAGAGATCGATGGGCAGGAGAGAGTGCTATCTTACTACAGCCGAGTACTCTCAAAATCAGAAAGGAACTATTGCGTAACTCGCCGAGAGCTACTAGCCATAGTAGAAGCAACAAAACATTTTCACAAATACCTCTATGGTCAAAAGTTCCTTCTTCGAACGGATCACGCATCGCTTAAATGGCTACTTCAGTTTAAGAACCCCGAAGGCCAAGTAGCCAGATGGATCGAAAGGCTCGAATCCTACGATTTCGAGATTGTTCATCGAAGAGGAAGAATCCACGGTAATGCCGATGCGCTTTCACGTCGTCCTTGTCCACCGAACTGCAAGCATTGTCACCGTGTAGAAGGAAAAGAAGCCGGAGAAACCATTCAGAGGATAACGACCGAACCAAAGACTGGATGGAACCAGCAAGAACTGGAAGATGCCCAACGTAAAGATCCAGATATTTCACCGATCATGGCATGGAAGGACGAAATGAAACGGCCTGAGTGGAAAGACATCTCACAATTCAGTGAAACCTTAAAGTGTTGTTGGGCACAATGGAACTCCCTTCACCTAGACGGCGGATTATTAAAACGGAAATGGGAGAACGCTGATGGAAAGTCGTATCACATGCAAACCATCGTCCCGCATTCTAAAGTCGAGGAGGTTTTGAAGGAATATCATGGAGGTACCTCCGGTGGGCATTTGGGAGTAAACAGAACCTTGGCAAAGATACGAGAAAGGTTCTATTGGATCCATCTCCGAGATGATGTCGAAAACTGGTGCCGTAAATGTACTACGTGTGCATCGAGTCAGGGCCCACACCGCAGATCAAAGGGAGAAATGCAACAATACAACGTGGGAGTCCCATTCGAGAGAATTGCTGTGGATATTGCTGGACCATTCCCGGAATCAGAAAATGGTAATCGCTACATTTTAGTGGTCATTGATTATTTCAGCAAGTGGCCTGAAGCTTACGCAATTCCAAACCAAGAAGCAGTAACCGTCGCAGAACAAATTGTTACCAACTGGGTGAGCAGATTTGGAGCGCCACGTGAACTACACTCCGATCAAGGGCGCAATTTTGAATCTCAAATATTCAAACACGTGTGCCAAATGCTGGGAATAAACAAAACGAGGACAACTCCATTACACCCACAGTCCGATGGAATGGTGGAACGTTTCAATAGGACATTGAACTCAAACCTATCCAAACTCGTCAGCGAGAGGCAACAGGACTGGGACCAACACATCCCTCTATTTTTAATGGCCTATAGAACATCGGTGCATTCAACAACAGGAGAAACTCCGTCCCGAGTCATTTTCGGAAGAAATATTCGAGTCCCTGCGGAGCTAATGTTTGGAGTGCCACCAGACCAACCAACCAATGCTAAAGATTATGTCTCGGATCTTCGATGTCGACTAAAGACAATTTATAACCTGGTCAGAGATAAAATTGATTTGGCGTCGGACCGCATGAAGACGAGGTATGATCAACGGGCGAACTCATCAGGATTCCAAGAGGGCGATTTGGTTTGGTTATACAATCCCAAACGACAGAAGGGCAGATCGCCGAAACTACAGCGAAACTGGGAAGGCCCTTACCAGATCATCAACCGGTTAAATAATGTCGTCTATCGGATTCAACTACATCATAAACCCCGCACTAAAATGAAAGTGGTACATCTCGACCGATTAACAAATTACCATGGTGCCATTGAGGAAGTGAACGACTCTGTTCGGGACGAACAGGGACTAAGGAGAGGGTAATGTTATAGATCTTGCAATCACGCAATTTGGATGTTGCCAGAAACACCGAGAAAAGTCCATCAACATGTAAAACGCTATAAATATGTTTCCAGACACTTCTACTAAACTCCATAATGTACGCAATCTAGAATAGCCGAGACACACACACACAACGACATCTGTCTGGAGTATAAATATCCGCCAACTTTCAGACAACAGAGTTAGTCATTGAACGACACCTATCGGTGGAAGAACGCGAACCGGTACAAGTAAGCGAAAGAATAAGATCGACGGCATTGCCAAATCGGCGAATATAGTGCGAATTAATTACAAGTGATCAAGAAATTAATAAAAGTGCGATTGAATAAATTATTCATTGTTTTTAAACGAATTGTGTTTTTCTTTGAAATCAGCGATCCCCTAGCTCGCAACAATATATTTGATGGATTTAAATCGAAAAGTTATGAGTTTCGACAATGCCTTCTATACATAGTAGAAGACCAAGTAACTGAATCCAACAACAACACGTTGGAGTCATAACAAACATGACAGTTCCATACAAATTCGCTGGCTTTTGTATGGAGCTGACACGGCGGGCTTCATAAGAATCGCGTTTATTCTTAAATGCAGTGTTAAAGATAGTTCAGCTTTCTAAGGTTCTTTGATACTAGTGCTCGGCATGTAATTATTACACGTTGATATCAGTGCAAAAGATTTTTAATTGAAAAAAGTGCGATCAAAGTTAAATCTCGGCTTCTCACACCGAAGAAAATCTGTCACTCATATTGTGCAGATTTCTCCAGTTAAATTTTCACACAGAAAATTGTAAAATTTTAGTTATTGCGAAAAAGTGTGCACTCGCGTAATATTTCCGTGCTTAATTTGATTTAATTGCGCTTTTGTGTTGTTTTCGGTAAAACGTGTTTTTACGACAAGTTCGACAAAAGTAATACAGGTGGTCTTTTGAAATGGAAAAATCCATGACGTCACACCCGCTGGAGTTATTCAAGATGGCCGCTACGTCAGTTCTGCCCAGCTTGAGATGTAGAAAGCATTGGTTTCGATCATATTTATCGATGCAAAAAATCATTAAGTAATTACCGAAACTCACAACTACGTGTGTATGTGCTTCTAGGTTTAAATCCATCAACAGCGTTCTAAGTGATTTAAAAAAAATCAAGTATGCATTTGTTGAATGAACATAAAAGAACAATTAGTCAGAAAAAGGCATTAACTTGTATTGAAGTGAATTGAAATTTAATTTTAACAAATCGCAAACCACAATTTAATTAAACGATAAGCAAGTTTGTATCACAGATTAATAAGCCTTATATCCTCTCTTCTAGCCTTTTTTATTACAAAATTGCTAATATCTCTGGAAAATCAGTGAAATCGCAAGTCGCGATAACACAAAACGGATTATAAATGCAACAAAAAAAAACCATGTCCTTCAATAATTTCGAATTAGTCGCAAAGGGTTGCGAAATGGTTTGTAGTATACGAAACGGTCGTATCGCGGGCCGCGTATCGATCGTCGACGAATACAACAAAAAAAAAACCATGTCCTTCAATAATTACGAATTAGTCGCAATGAATTGCGAAATGGTTTGTGGTATACGAAACGGTCGTTTTTATAATATGTTGGGCCGCGTATCGATCGTCGACGAACACTACAATATCCTGATGGATAAGTACGTAAAGCCTCAGTATTATGTTCATGATTATCAAACCCATGTTAGTGGCATTCAGCCGGGACAGATGGAATACGAAGATGAGAGTTTCGGAAGGATCAGGCGCGAAGTATTGAACATTTTACGTAATCGAATATTGGTTGGTCATGCTATCAATAATGATTTGGCGGCATTGCACTTAAAACATCCTGCCCGACTAATTCGAGACACAGCACGTTATGGACGATTGGCGCATATAGCATCGAACGGTAGAACACCAAGTTTGAAACGATTGGCAAAGGGAATTCTCGGAATTGATATTCATAAGGGTGAACATGATTCGGTGGATGATGCCATAATTACGATGCAGATTTATGAAAATTTCAGGGACGAATGGGAAGCTGATATAGCTTATCAGTGAGTTTTTGTGTTTTGATTTTATTATATTTTTATTTTTCAATAAAATCCATTTCAATTTCAGATTTCGTGGTCGAAATTAATCAATTTTGGAGACAAGAATCTAACCAACACTCATGGTGTTGATGATGTCAACTTTTATAATTTCTCTTTTAATATATATATATAATAATCAATCATCATGAAAATTAATCTATTAAAGTCATATTTTTCATAATTCAAATTCAAATGTGATTTTTAACGATATTATTCTCTTCTAGCAAAATTTTTTTTTCTCAAAGACTATTTCAGGAAAAATCTTAAACAAAAACTTTAAAGCTAGTTAAATACATAAACCAAATCGATAAACTATTTCGGAACTGTGGACTTTTTTGGAAGGTTAAATTATCGATCGCTTATCCAGAACTGCAATATTCCGGGATTCAAAGCTTTTCGACCTTGAAAAGTTGGTAGATGAATTTTCCAAGAAAGGAAACTTCTGACACATGAATTGGAAAATCTGCCATATCTTTTCTTAATAGACTGATGTACAATCATAACTTTTCACGCAAAGCCGAAAAAATAGACTAGCATCTAAATAATTTTTAGGCAATAAGCAATACTTTTGTGTCTTTGAGGCATTTTGAGGATACTCTGGCCAGAAGGCATATCTGACACGATGAACTTTGGATCAAAAACCAAGAAAGACATTGAGAATCAACGGTGGAAGTGGCACTGAATTGGTCACACCTTGAGAATTACCAGAGAGAAACATCTCTAAATAAAATATAGATTATAAATGCCGGTCTACATTCAAGGCAGTGGTTTCGACTTCAGCTTTCCAGTCAATTTCTGTTAAGCTCCCCTATGGGGGCATAGGACAGAAACAATTCTCGTCCACAAGGCTCGATCCTGAGCAAGCTGTTGCCAGGACTTGTTCAGCCAATCGTAGTCCATTTTCGAATGCCAAAAGTCGTTACCCTAGATTCAGTCCGTATCCGGGGCGCTGTATCCGTTTCTCGTATCAGTTAGGATTTACGATCATGGGTGATAAGCCCAAATTTATCATCGACTACTATTGTTAATGACCACCAGACCGAGGCACCTGCTGACAACGAAAACATACTGACCCTCCCAGCATTAGAAGAAGTGAAAGATACCCTTAAAAACTATACCCTTAAAAAACAACAAGTTGCCGGGCATAGACAATATACCAGCGAAACTTTTGAAGAGCGGTGGTCACTGCATTGCTAGGAAAATTCACATTATGGTGTCGCAAATCTGAACACATGGAATACAACCAGATGATTGGCGTAAAAGCATTATATGTCCAATCTACTAAAAGGGCGACAACCTCTACTGCGAAAACATACAGGTATTTCATTGCTGTGCACATCTTACAAAGATCATATGTCCCGAATTAAACCCTAAGCCGAAAACATAATTGGAGAATACCAAAGTGGATTCAGAACCGGACGATCAAATACGAATCAAATATTCACAGGTGCTAGAAAAATGTTGGGCATATAACATCGACGTGCACCAGATATTCGTAGACTTTAACCAAACATACTATAGTATCGATAGGATTGTACTGTACAACAGTGCTGGAATTAGGAATACCAGCGAAACTCATCCGACCGACAAGGCTTACAATGATGAACTCCACATGCAAAAAAGGATCCAGAACGACTTGACAATAAGCTTCCAAACACTATCCGAGCTGCAGCAAGGAGATGGCCTTGCACCTACACTTTGTAATCTGGCTTTGGAATATGTCGTAAGAAAACTCCCAGTTGACACCAGGGGGACGCTACTGTTTAAATCACCGCAGATAGTCGCTTACGTAGACAATATAAACCTAATGGCGAGATCACAACTGGGCGCCAAGGAAGTTTTCGTTAATCTTGACACGGCTGCACAATAAGTAGGGTTACGCATAAACAAAAAAAAAAAAAACAAAGTTATGTTGCAACCACGAAAAAACACGCCAATCAGACAAAATCTAACGATAGCAGACCATAACATTGAAAACGTGGACAACTTCATATATTGAGGAGTCAATCTCTCCAAAGACTGCAATGAAATCAAAAGAAGCATACTGGTAGAAAACAAGACATACTGCTTAGTGTTGGGTTACTCATACAAGAAGTGGTACAAATGTCCCGTTCATGCACTTCAAATGTCCCATCACTACAAAAAATATTTTTGTCCCACTTCAAAGTTTTTGTCCCACTTCAGAGCTTTTGTCGCATCTGAATTAAAGTCATGCATTTGTATGGCTGCTGTACCAACACATTTGTAACACTCAAATCGCACTCACTTCACCGGGTTTTGTCCCATGCATTTGTATGACTGAAAGCACGTGTGCCACCTTGTAAGGGGTTATTCCTAGATATATTTTGAGAAAAAAATTGTTCTACGAAGATGGTCAATTTTCAATATCCGCTGAGATACAGGGTGATCAAGAAAAGTGTTTCGAACCTGTACCCTCACTCACTCAAAACGCTATATCTTGAAAACTAATAATCGCAATTCAAAGTGTTATAGCTTGTTTTTTAGGAAATCAAATTACCTTTCATTTGGTCTAATAGTCCACATTGTACCTGTACCCAATTCTGAGGTATTTGCTTCAGACCACAAATTCTTGATACTTTGACCCTCAAAATTCTGGGATCAATGTAGTTTTTCTCAAAAAAACGCATTATAAAAATGTCATTTTAATGTTGTTGTTTTATGTGCCATATTATTGCCTACAAAAGATGCATACATACTTATGACTTAGGTTTTCCCGTTTTCCAGGTAATAAGCGAAAATACATATGGCTTAAAAATAAAATATGCCATAAAGCAACCCTCGTTATAAAAAAACTACCTGTAATGTTGTTAAACTGAAATATTCTTTGTGTCCTTTAATTACTATTTAAATTATCGATAAATGTCCTTTAATTAGTATTAAATTATCGAGGAATTGAATTAAATTAAAATGAGTTTCAACACAACTAGGTGCAGCACTTTGCCTTTTTTAATGGGGGTAATGGGGTGAAAAGCGTATACTTCATATTTTTACCAGTTTTAGTTACATTGTTAAAAGTAGAAGGTGTGACTAAAATTTAGAAAATAATTTCGAAATGCCTGAGTACTCGAATGAAGAATATGCAGACATCATTTTAATTTATGGAGAGTGTCAGGCAAATACACGAACGGCGCGATCTTTGTATCATCACAGATTTCCTAATCGTCGGATACCTTCCAGGAGAGTATTCCAAGATGTTTACAGAAGGATTCGGGAAACAGGCAGCGTTAGGACAAGCAGAGTAAATGCAAATCCTGCGCCGATAATCGCTGTTCCAACCGATGAAGGAATACTACATGCAGTCCGAAATGATCCATCAATCAGTATCCGACGCTTGGCATTGCAGTTAAACGTCTCTACGTGGAACGTTTGGAGTGTCCTAAAAGCAGAGCGTTTGCATCCCTACCACCACAAATCGGTGCAGGAGCTGTTACCCATTGATTTGCCTAAGAGGATGGAGTTTTGCAATTGGCTCCTTGAACGACAACTAAGTGACGAGAATTTTATGAATAACATTCTTTGGACGGATGAGTCCCAATTCATCAGGGACGGTATCACAAACTTCCACAACTTACACACATGGGCTGAGAGCAATCCACATACAAGAAGAGAGGCATCATTTCAGCACAGATTCAGTGTCAATTTATGGGCAGGTGTGATTGGTGACGATTTCATTGGTCCTATTAGGCTTCCGCCTACCCTAAATAGTTCCAATTACTTGCAGTTTTTGACAAATGATCTACAAGAGTTATTGGATGATGTGCCACTGCAACGATTGGCTTCCATGTTTTACCAACACGATGGTGCTCCAGCTCATTACGGCCGACAAATCAGAGATTGGTTAAATTCCAATTATAGCATACAATGTGACATCTTTTCTAAAATTCGATTTTCGTGAAAAGTATGAAAATTACTGATCTGAAATTTGAAATACATTAAGACAATAAAGTACCGGGAATATGTAAATTAAACGCAAAATATTTCATTAATTATCAATATTGTTATAGATCTGGCAACCACGCAATTTGATCTTTCTGGAATATTCCAGAATTATGTAGGGGTATCCCCCAATATGTAAAAAGCCGTAATTAAAGATCTAGACCTTTCCAGAGAGAATTGGGGAAAAATGGTATAAAAAGCACGAAACTTTCAGGCGGGAGGCAGTCATTCAGCGACAGTTATGTAAGACGCGAACCGGTGCAAGAAAGTAATATCGGCGGTAATGCCATAGAGTGCGAATTAAGTTAAAGTGCGAATTAAGTTAAGTGCGAATAAATAAATTATCATTTAAACGAATTGTGTTTTACTTTAAATCCCGGCGAACCCCTAGCTCGCCACAATATTTATTTTATCGTCATCAAAGTAATCCCCATTAGATGCAACACAGATATGCCAGCGGTTTTTATAGTCCTCTAAACACTTTTCATAAGCACTTTTTGTTATGGGCTTCAGCTCCTTCGGCGATTTTTGTTTTATGTCCTCGATCGGCTGAAAACGGGTTCCACAGAGCGGTAATTTCAATTTCGGAGATAGGAAAAAGTCACGGGGCCAAATCTGGTGAATACGGTGGTTGATTGACGCAATTTGTGGCTTTTTTGGCCTTAAATTCGGTCACAATTAAGGCTCTATGCGATGGCGCATAATCATCGTGTAAAATTCATGAATTCTCCTTCCATAATTCCAGTCGTTTTTTGAGCATTTTTTCACGCAAACGCTTCCATACGGTCAAATAGTACTCTTTATTGACCATCTGTCCCTTCGGGATGAATCCATGATGGATCAAACCTCGAATATTTAAAAAAACAAACATCGTCTTGATTTTTGAGCGGCTTTGGTGTGCTTTTTCGGTTTCGGTTCATTTTTTTTCCTCCATCCCGATGGTTGTTGACTGGTTTGCATGTCAAACTCATAGACCCATGTCTCATCATCAGTTATGATGCGCTCCATGAATGTGAGATCAGAATTCGCACGATCTGTTCACGGTAATTTTTTTTAAAGAAAATTCAGCTTTATTCGAAAGAATCGAGAAAGGACGCGTTTCATGGCCAAAGTATCCACCAAAATCGAACGAACGGATTCGCGAGAGATGACAAGCTCTCCTACTATATCATTAACACTGGTATGACAATTTTCGAGCACCATTTCCTTCACTTTTTGAATGCTTTAGTCAGTTGAAGAGGTCGTAGATCGTCCAGAACGAGGCATGTCTTCAACGATCTCTCCACCGTCCCACTCGTAGGCTCGTGTTTTTGATATTACTGAATCTCCGTAAGCCTTTTCCAACATTCGCAATGATTCCTTACACGAAATTTGGTTGGAAATACAAAATTTGAGACAAATTGTTCCATTGTAAAAATCGTGATGGACGACTGAGGTGTAGCGATTTAACCAGCTGCTGAGAAAAAACTGATTAACAGACCGCGCTAATTTTTGGGATAATAATTAAGGACAGTGATTGCAAAAAAAAAAAAAAAATATTTTGAAATATCATTTTGCAGGGTAGTTTTAATTACAAATTCCCGGTGCTTTATTGTCACAATGTTGTCTTGGAGAAACTTTATCATTTGATATCACCAGCCCAACATAGATTCGTAAAATGTAGATCTACTTCCACCAATTTATGTGGATACACTAATTTTGTCGCTCAATCCTTAGATCGTCATATCGCTTTCGACACTGTTAATTGTAAAATTCAATTCGGATCGGATATCATTTTGAACATACAGAAGTGTTATGCTATGCAGTACTCATATAAGGCTACTTTCTCTGTTCTTTCTTACTCTATTAATGAATCCATCCTTACGGCAGTAACTTCAATAAAGGATCTAGGAGTGGTTTTTGATCGCAAACTTAAACTCGTCAATCATTTCTCCGATATTACTAATACTGTACGACTGTCCAGTTTAACCGTCCAGAAACAGCTGCTCTCCTACTCTTTCTACTCTCGTCCGTAGTATTTTAGAATGCTGTTCCATCGTCAGGAGCCCTCACTATTGTTGCCATGTTGGGGTCATCGAATCTGTTAAGCATAGATTCACTCGAACCCTTTTCTACAGATAAAGAAAGCCTCGTATCGACTACAATGGCAAACTTGAAGTACTTTACCTACAGCGTCTGCATTTAAGGCGAACCTTCCGCGATGCTTGGTTCAAGCCTTGCAACCACCTGCTCAATACCCACCTCTGTGATGACCTGAATTTTAGACTAGGAATAGTCTTAACCAGGATTTCAGACATCTTCTATCCTCCTCGAGCGTCTCTCAGTATATACAATAACTCTCCGATGCTAAGAATCCAAAGGAACCATGATCGATTCTAACTTGGTTCTTTAGCCACTTCTTTTCCTTTGCCACTTCTTTTCCTTTATTTAAAATAGAGTTAAAACTATCATCTTAATATTTAAATTTTTCTCTTTGCTATTCTTTTATTTTCCACTTCTGAAATTGTAATCTTTTTGTTCAAGAGCTCAAATAAATATATATGTCTATAATAGGGGTTAGAAATATGCCACAACAAACCTACATGTCGTAAAAGGCGACTAATCGTCATTCTATCACCTGTGGGATGAGAGCAGTAGAGTTCACAGTCTGTCCTACTTGTCCTAAAAATGGAAATGGGATTTGCACTGGATCATGGGCTTATCTCAATCAGTTCGGGTAAAGTGCACTGCAAAATATTCTTTCAACATCTATGGAAGCTCAAGCTTGATTGGGACGCAGCATTCCCAAAAGAGCTTCATACACGTTGGTTGAAATTTCGAAATGATCTTCCATTACTGAACAAATTGATAACACCAAGTCAGGCGTGTATTGAAACACGAAAGGCACTATGACAGATTTACGGCTTCAGCGATGCTTCTGAGAAGGCTTATACCATTGACACATAGTGGTCCTAATTATAATTTGGCTAATTCGTAATTTAGGTCGTCTTCATCGTTAGTAGATTGGTGGCACACAGCACTTTGCTAATTAAGAAGAGCCACTCACTCATCTGTCATAATTTTACTTTCACAGTCGCACCAATAAAAGCGATTACCTTGCCATGATTAAAACTGTGTATAAAAGCGGAATCCTCATCATATAAAACATTCGTAGCGAACAGAATATCTATCAATATTAAGCCAGGATGTACCCAGCATGTTGGTCTACAATGCGAAGGCCGAGAGTTCGAGTCCCGTTCGACGTATAATTTCAGCATACTACTTGCGTGGGTGAACAACTCAATCTGCGAAAATAAAAATTCGTAGATAAAGGGTTGTGCGAAGGTCTAATAACCCTTTCACAGAAACAAAAAAAAAAAAAATTGTTAAAGAACCTGAGGATAACGAGGCCAAATCCAAAAAAGAAGAATATCTAGTAATGAAAACTCAAGTTCTATACAACATTGAAAACATGTTAATACTAACGTCAACCCAACTGATCTATATAGTGTCCAGAGGGTGTCTTGAAGCACTCTGCTAACCTCGCAACTATGGTTCAATGGACCAGACTACTTACGGAAATCTTCATTCGATTGATCGTTAGAAGATGCTTCGATAGAATACGCCCAAACTAAGTTAAAGGCAACGTCATTATTGGCAGTAGCTCACAAGCAAGCTTATTTCATTCAAGCAGCAAATATTTCATACAATGCTAAACATCTAGTGCTGTTACCGACGGAATATCCACCCCACATCTATTGGTAACCGATGCTCATAAAACAAATTTTCACGCCAATCTACCTGCAGTCCATCCTGAGGTTGTTTCGGACCTTTCGACGGACAGCTTCCTAAGTGTCTTAAACGTTTCTTTGGCCGGAGGGGAGATTCTAGAAGTATTTACTGCGACTATGTAACTAATTTTCTCGGAACTTATAGCCGGTTAAAAGAACTGAAGGATAAACAAAGAAATTACACACTGATTTCTACTTTATACTACCGCGAGCTCCACATTTTGGTAGACTTTGGTAGCTATAGTTAAATCTGCTAAGCAGTTGTTTAAAACTATACATTCTGCATCACTAACCTACGAAGAATTGGAGACGACCATAATGGAGATTAAAACTATAATAAATTCTAGACGATTGAGACCACTATCACCAGAGTCCAGTGATTTGACGGTCGTCACACCAGAGCATTTTTAGATCGGTAAAGCTTGTCAGAAGCCACAATATCAACAGATCGTCCGAGCCTTTTGACACGCTCAAGATTAGTCCAATAAATAAAAACAGAGTTTTGGAAACGATGGACCAAAGAATACCTGTGCGAGCTTCATCAGAGGGTAAAATGGATCCAAAAGTCCGCATTGATCAATTTAGAGACCTTAGTGCTAATCAAAAATGATTCACTACCACCATATGGGGCGACTTTTTCAAGTCATTAAAGGAGACGATACACTAGGACGTTCAGCTGACCTCAAAACTTCAACAAGCGTTTTTCGAAGACCTATACATCATCTGTGTCAACTACCAATTGATCCAGAAGTGGTGCTTGAAAAACAAAAGGATACCATCACTGAAGACACTAAGCCAGTTACTGTACCAGAAAGAAATCGTCGAGGACAGTGTCATCTCTGAAGACACCAAGCCAGAGACCGCTTCAGAAAATGCACTCATTTTACCAGCATTAGCAGAATCGATTCAAATCACACCGTTCCAATCTTCCCCTAAGCTCTAATTTGAGAATATATAGGAACCACCAACCTGAAATCGGACGAATGGAAGATCGTCGTGTATTACAATATGACGACTCACTCGCAAGAAGGGAAGGATTTGACGATCGAAATTGACAAATTGGAGGAACTGTGCAAGCAGTCTAAATGTGGCAGATACTGCCCAGCCCTTTTAGAGCAGTTGCAACATTTTTCTACTACTACAATGGCGCTACAGCCCAAATTGGACCTTGGCCTCCTGATATTCAGGTTTCTTAACATTTTTTATTATTTATTGTGGAAGGGTTGTTAGCCCCTCGCACAACCCTCTTTCTACGAATTTTTCATTTTCTTAGATTGAGGTGACCAAGGTATATCCAAGCAGGCAATGTGCCGGAATTATTTATTGCGCCGACCGGGGTTTGAACTCACGACCTTCGCCTTACAAGACCAACACACTACCTACTAGACTATACCCTAGCTAGTTGCAACATTAATTCAGGCAAATTCAAGCTCCTCATCATCAAAGACACAAAAACTCGTAAAAGGCGAGTCTCTCTCGAAATTATCGGAAGTATATCCAGCTCTCTTTTCGGTCTTCTGGATCAAAATAACGTACAAGAACTATGCCGCATTGAAGCCATGGATATCAACGATGCACACCAGAAATATAAGATACAAGTGCAAACTTTCATCATCGAATCCCCTTGCAAATGTTCTCAACGGAAGAAAAAATACAGCGGCAGTTCAAACATCTGGACGGTGAAGTGGGCTCATTATACTCTAGATGAAACTTAAGAGTATTATAAGTTTGCTACAAAGTTTGTAACGCTAAGAGATAAGGCTCGAAGAAAAAAATTAATGATACAGAAGTTCATATAATTACTCAAAAATATCAAAACCGGATGTCAATCCGTGTCCTCTGTAGCTTGAGAACGTGTTGAGCTAGAAATTTCTAATTTGGTGAACGTCGTTTTTAACAAAACAGTAAGGACAAGTCCGTGAAGGGGCCAAATCGCCCTCTTCTACCCGCTCCATACAAAATGACACAATTTCGCAATTTTCCAATAAACAGATTTGCGCGAAAAGTATAAAAGCTATTGATCTAAAATTTAGAACATATTACTTTTATAATGATTTCAATCTACTGTATAAGAACTATTTGAGTCCTCCTCCCTCTTCCACCACCTCCCATACAAACTGCATTTTTTCATTAAATACTCTAAGCCAATTTACTCAGTAGGTATAACATTTATCGAGCTGAAATTGTGCACTAAATATTTATTAAAAGATTATTAGTAAGACCAAAAAAAACTCAACCTTCACCTCTTCTACCCCCTTGCGCATACAATATGACACAATTTCATAACTTTTCAAAAGTATGAATGCTACTGATCTGTAATTCAAAACATTTCAAAAGCATGATATTATTTCTGAAGAAGTCATTAAGAACACGCCTCTCCTTCTACCAGCTCCCATACAAACTGCACAATTTCACTAAATCCAATACACGAATTTTCACAGTACCTATTAAAATTTTGAATCCTAAATTTTGTGCAACACACTCATTATAAGGAAATAGTTTTTTTTTTTTTATTTTTCCGCATCCTTTAGAAAAAAGTTATTTTTGAATTTTAAGTTCAGTCTCGACGTTGGTCACATTAATTAGGTTCAACCGTATTTTACAACCATTATTCTCTCCGAATTCGGCCTTATTTACAAGTCTTTAATTTCAAAAACTATTCTATTCATTATTTTGTTTTTTCTTCATTTATAATGTTTTTTTTTAAAGAACCATTCTTTAGCATACTTTCTTCGATGCTATTGGGTTTTTTTTTCCAAAGCGAAAACATATTTGGATCGCGAAAAATATTTTCGGCATTATAATCGTCAGAATAGCTTTCTTACGTTTCTAGATTATCACCAGCCATTGGCATTTCTTCGTTGTCAAATTTGAGTTTCTAATTTGGGCGTTTAAAATGATCAGACGTCATCTAGACAAATCGGTGTGCTCTGCCCAAAAATAATCGACTCGAACACTAAAATCTTAACGACTAAAATATCGTAACTTCGACTTTCCAAATTTGAAATCGCGTAAGGTAATGTTACTTTTTTTTCGAAACTAGTGCGTTTCTAATTTGAGTGGAGCAGCTCAGCTCAGCTGTGTGCATTTCAATTGAGGTCTCAACTGATGAAGGAAAACCATCATCGGCATCACCCACGCTTGCTAAATCAAAGTAGCCCTATGTGACCAAAAACGAAACAAAGCGCCGGGAATTGACGAAATACCGAAATGCTGGGAATATAACACAGACGTGCACTAAATCTTCGCAGATTTTAAACAAGCATACGACAGTATCGACAGAAGCGTACTGTGCCAAATCATGCTTAACTTTGGAATTCCTCCAAAACTAGTCCGACTAACAAGACTCACAATGACGAACATTGAATCCCAAGTGAGAATACAGACCGATTCCACAACCAGCTTTCGAACGGAATGTGGTTTAAAGAAGGGAGATGGTCTAGCTCCCATGCTTTTCAACTTGGCACTAGAGTATGTCGTCCCAAAAGTCGCAGTCGACATCAACGGGACTCTACTAGTTCACCCAACTAGTATCATACGCTAACGACATTAACATCCTAGGCAAGATCCTTCCCTAGTGCTAAGGAGGTATTTGTCAATCTTGACTCCGCTGCAAAAGAAGTCGGGTTACGCATTAATGAAAAAACTCAAAAGTAATGACGCAAACAAGAAGGATAGCGCCTATCAGACAAAACATAATTTGGAGAGTGTGGACAACTTCATATATCTTGCGGTTAATCTAGCAAGGGACGGTAATGAAACAGACGAACTCAAACGACGGATAATACTTGCAAATAAGACGTATTATTCGGTACTTCCAATAATGAAATCCAAGAAAGTGCACAGGAACAATAAGCTGCGGATTTATAAAACTATTATACGCCCTGTGTTCTGTTATGCAGCGAGAAGTGGACATTATCGCGAATTTCCGAAAAGAAAGGCCCTCCGAAGAATTTTGGAACCTGTGAAGGTAAAAACGCGAATAAGATACAGCCATGAGTTGTATCAACTTTGCGATGAGCCAGAAGCTTCAACGTTCATCAAGCTGCGTAAACTGCGGTGGGCTGGCCATGTAGAGCGAATGGAAGACAGAATAATCCCCAAACGTGCTCTTAAAGGCAAAGCGAGTGGTAACCGGCCAGTAGGCAAACCACGCAAGCGATGAGAAGACTCGGTTGATGAAGACAGCAAAGCCATTCTAAAAATTAGCAGCTGGCGAACGCGGTCTTTGGATCGAAACGATTGGAGGCGACGACTTCAGGAGGCCAGGGCCCGATTTGGGCTGTCGCGCCATTGATGATGATGATGACTCGAGTGGTGGAAAATCAAAGAAAACTGTGGACATATTCACCACACCCATAAAATTATTGCAGGACCGCTTGAGTTAATTAGTTATGATATCATTGTATTTCAGCTCCGCCATAGCCGGTTGAGAAAGGAGGATGCAGAATGGAGTTAACCTGAATAGACAGTGCGTCTCAGGAAGCAGGCAAAAAGTATAGTATAGTTAAACTCGCAGCATAGCTGTGAGAACTCCAACGTGTCATATTTAGCTGAAAACTCCCACCCTTTCTCTACCAGGGTGTAATAAATAAGTAGGACTTGTTCTCCAGGTCGAACGAGGCGCCGACAACGCATCACTGAAAAAAAACAATGGCACCGACTCCGCAAACGAGAAATGTACTACTCTTTTGGATCTTGGCATGTTCGATCCTTATTTAGGACAGGAGCTCTGAAAGAGTTTCTCGAAGTGGCAAAACACAACATCAACATAACTGCCATCCATGAAACGAAATCATGGACATAAGATCACACACAATTTATCCAAGTGTAAAATTGTCGGGAAGCAGAGAGTTTGGAGTCACTTTGTTATTGACAAATAATTTAAGCAGCAGGTCGCGAGTTTCAAACCAGTAAGTGAAAGATTGTGTGCAATCCGAATAAAGACTAAATTTTTCAACACTTGCTTGATCAACGTCCACGCACGAACAGAAGGCAACGACGATATAAATAAAGACGAATTTAATGCCACCCTAGAGACAACCTATGATTCACTGCTCTCGAATGACCTAAAAATTGTCTTAGGAGATTTTAATGCAATGTCGGAAAGGAGGAGGCTCATAGAGGAACTAGAGGAGGACACAGTCTCCATGACATAACCAGCGACAATGGACTCTACGTGCTTTCCACATCGCGATACTCAAAAATAAACGGCATCACCGGATGGTCATACCTTCAACCAAATAGACCACGTTCTTATTGAGAAAAGGGCTGCTTCCAGCATACTTGATGTACGAACCATCCGCGGTGGGAATTGTGACTCTGATCACTATCTAGTCAGAGCTAAGAATCGATGCCAAATAGCTTGTCGTGGATATTCGAAAACGAGTAAAGCTCGCAAATTCAATGTCGACAAGCTTAAAAACGAAACGGTGGCGCAGGCGTACATATCCGCACTGGATCACCACTTGACACCAATATATGAAAATATCAGAACAAGAAATCAAAAAGAGACAGGCTTCCTACTTTGGACATCTCAATCCCACCTCATTAGCATCGATCACGACATCTCAGTTGAGGCATCAACTGACGAAGAAGAACCATCATCGACACTACCCCCGCTTGCCGAAATCAAAGCAGCCCCATGTGACCAAAAATTAAACAAAGCGCCGGCGGTTGACGAAATACAGTTGAACTTGAAAAAAAAATGATGGAAACTGTGTCGCTGAAATACTACACAACTAATATGCAAAATTTGGACAGAGGAAATCATACCCGACGATTAGCGAGAAAGTATACATCATATGTCCAATTTACAAGAAAGGGGACAAACTCTGATTTAAGAATTACAGAGGAATACCATTGTTGTGTACATTCTATAAAGTAATGACAAAAATAATTTAGCGTCGTCTTAAGCATTATACTAATGAAATAATTGGCAAATACCCGGGTGGACTCAGAACCGGACGATCCACAATAGACCAGATATTCTTGGTGAAACAGGTACTTGAGAAATGCTGGGAATATAACACAGATGGGCCCCAAATTTTCGTAGATGTATCGACAGGAAGCTACTGTACTAAATCATGATTTTGGAATTCCTCCAAAACTAGTCCGACTAACAAGACTCACAATGACGAACACTGAATCCTTAGTGAGTATAGAAACCGATTCCACAACCAGCTTTCGAACGGAATGTGGTTTAAAGCAGGGATTTATGCTTTTCAATTTGGCACTAGAGTATGTCGTCCGAAAAATCTCAGTTGACACAAACGGGACACTACTATTCAAGTCCACCCAACTAGTAGCATACGCTGACGACATTAACATCCTACCAAGATCCTTCTCTAGTGCTAAGGAGGTATTTGTCAATCTTGAAACAAACAAGACGGAAGAACGCCTATCAGACAAAGCATAACTATTGCGGAATATAATTTGGAGGGTGTGGACAACTTCATATATCACTGATTCCGAAAAAAAGTCGGCCGGGAAAGAAAAAATTCAAAATGCTGTATAAAATATAGATTTTTCGGCTTGCATATTTATATAGTAATAAAACACAAACATATGTGCATTCAACCCTCGCAACACCAAATTTGTAGAGAAGATAACAACTCAAAAGAGGTGTGAAATGTCATAGTCAGCGAGATAAGGAAAACAACTGACTAGTTTTCTGTTAGTTTCGAACGTGAGTAAGTGAAATAAATTGTAAAATTTGTAAATTCTCTTAAAATCGTTACAACAAAAATTATATAAAGTGAGTGTTATTTGTGTAACATGTGCGTTACCAATATTACGATTTTTTCAGTTTTTATTAAACTTTAGACTTTTATTATGATAGAAATAAGTTATACCGTTGGATAAAATGAAGCGCTATCGCCAAAATTTGAAAAACTATTCTGTTAAATGGGAATTACATAAAGAAAAAAAACGAGAACGAATGAAGAGTCGTAGGAAAAAACAGAAGCTGGAATCGACCGCAACTACGCATCTTGTTAAATGTAACGTCGAAAAAAAAACTTAAGGACAAAGAGAGGCAACGGAAATATCGAGCAAATAAGAAATTTACAGCGGAGAATCCTCAATATGAAGCTTTAATTCCATACAAATGTAAACAATCTCTCTTCAAAGGAGTAAACCGCGCTCAGACAACCTTGCCAAGGAATGATCAACGAAAAAAATTGGTATTGCCTTAGTTGCTGAAACGGTTCGATCCGGAAATTTATATAAATTTGCAGAATGATAAAAGGACAACAGACGCTAGAGCAACAAGCAAATATGTTAAAGAATTTTACATAAGAGATGATATCAGTTATCAGAGCCCAGGGATATCGGACATCATTTCTGTAAAGGATACGCTTAACAATAAAAAAGTGCAAATGCAAAAACGATACATGACAATGATGGTTGGTGAGGCCTATCAAATTTATAAAGCTGAAACGGGGGAACGGAATACACTCTCGAAAACAAAGTTTTACGATTTACGACCGCATTACGTAAAGCTAGCTTCCGATACTCCTCACAACGTCTGTGTTTGTCAATATCACTCAAATTTTTAATTTTTATGTTCAGCGCTTAAATCTGTAAACAACTTTTGAGAGAAATATGCTACGACATTTTTAATGAACATTGTATGATGGGCTCATGTCAGTTTTGTCAAAATGATATTCGAGATGTACCGCCTATTGTTTCTGAATATAATACTCATACTTTTTGGAATAAATGGATTAAAAACAAAGAAACTGGAAGATTCGAACTAGTGAAGCACAGAGAAACTGTGTCTAATGCAGTAACGGATCTCAGTCAACAACTAACACGCTTTAAAAAAACATGTTCATATTAATGATGTTCAATCACGTCATTTTCGAAACGCAAAGGATGTCGTAAGTGACACTAAAATTGTGCCGCAAAAACATTTTGCTGAAAATTTTGCCATATTTCATCAGGATGAAATCCAGGCCGCTCACTTTTCTTACCAACAAGTTACCATTTCTACTTTTTAAAAATAGATTTATCTTATAAAGCTTGCCACTTCTTCAATCCGAAAACAATTTTGGAGATTACTTGGACATTTTTTGCAACTTCGCATGGCAAAGGAGCAGTTGATGGTATAGGTGGGACCATTAAGCGTTGTGTGTGGAATGCAATGAAATAGCGACGCGTTAAAATTAATTCTGCTGAGGATATTGCAAAATATGTAACAAAAGCTGCCAAAGGAATCAAAATTTTTTATGTTGGAAAAGAAAAAGTGGAAGAAACCCGGAGATTTCTTGAAGCGAAGTGGTCTAAGATTCCAAAAATACCCAATCTCTTGCAGAAACATCATTTTGAGGTACAACATGGTTCAATCTTGCATGTCTCAACGACTGTTACTTCGACAAAATTAGAAAAAATTGATGTTTCAGCTGTTAATTAATATTAATTTTAGAATAAGATAACTTAGTTTATTTTTAGTATGATATAAGGAATTAAGTTTGTGATATTAATTTAATATTTCATTCACTCAAATATAAGATTATTAAAACTGTATTGCAATACACTTTCCATTAATTTCGACTAAAAATTTTGTAGTTTGACTCTAAGCCAAAGTGAAGTGTCACAGTACGTTACCGATGTGACAACGTACGTTACCACATTATTTTAGGGAATTAAATCCAAAACTTCAACAAATGGAAAAACTGACAACATTAAATGCATTTCATATTTCTTATGTTTTATTATAAATTAATATCATATTGATATTTCATGGTAATTCGCAGAATTACTAATTTACTTACACTTACTGAAATACAGTGTCTTTTATTTGTCACGCGTACGTTACCCATATTTGGAAGTTTTTGGTTTTCATTGAACATTGCATCGATTTCAATTCAGTGAAAACTTAAGAGTGATATAAAACGTCACCTTCTTGTTTACAATAATGACTTCCAAGAAAGTGCACAGGAACAATAAGCTGCGAAAATATAAAACTATTATACTACCTGTGCTCTGTTATGGCAGCGGAACGTGGACATTATCGCGAATTTCCGAAAAAGCAATTAATGCAATCGACAGAAAGGCCCTCCGAAGAATTTTGGAACCTGTCAAGGTAAAAACGGAATGACGAATAACATACAACCATGAGTTGTATCAACTCTACGACGAGCCAGAAGCTTCAACGTTCATCAAGCTACGTAAACTGCAGTGGGCTGGCCATGTGGAGCGAATGGAAGACAGAAGAATCCTCAAACGTGTTCTTAAAGGCAAAGCGAGTGGTAACCGGCTATAGGCCAAACCATGCAAGCGATGGGATGACTCGGTTCATAAAAACAGAAAAGCCATCTTAAAAATTTTCAGCTGGAGGACGCAGTCTTTCCATTAAGACAATTGGTGGCAACGACTTCAGGAGGCCAGGGCCCGATTTGGACTGTCGCGCCATTGATGATGATGATCCTTGTATTTCAATTGCTCAAACCAAAAGGAACTTGCCTTATAAACCTGTAATGTGCGAATAAAATACAAATTGCTAAGTGTTGATGTTTTACGTTCCGGAAAACAAGTGACGGGCGCTACGCTACAGTAACCAATTTATAATAATTCAACAATTGAATTCAAAAATCCACTCTGGTAAGGAATTAAAATGAAAAAAAAACTCAATTTCATTATTTTTCAATTGCAAAAAAATAGGTCAATTCTAACTTTTTTCTGCATTCAATTTTATTTAAATTTCCTTAAGAATGTTTTTCGGTTAATTATTGTATTATAACATTAAAAAAAATTAATTTAAAAAAAAAGAATAAAGAAAAACAATAACAGTTTAATAGGATTCAAAAAGAATATTTCAGCTGCAGAAAATGCATCAAAATAAGAGAAAAAAAATTATACACTTACGTATATCACTATTTATTGTATAATGAATTATTATATCAATTTTTTTTTTCAGCAAATTTTTCTTATTTTCATTTTTTTCTTTTTTTTTTTATTTCAATTTCAAAATTAATTTCATTCTAAATTACAGAGGGAGAGAGAGAAGAGAAAAATAAAAATAGAATAAAAAAAAAAATTTATAAACGAAATTATAACTATTTACGACACATGAAAAAAAAAGTATTGAAGAATTAAGAATCATTTAGTAACGCTCTCTTTCCCTTGAATATGATCGTCTTCGTGACTGATGACGACTATTCCGGATATTGCCCGGGCTACGGCTACGCGATCGTGATACTTGTCTTCGACTATTCTGTCCAGCTGCGGAGGATGATGATCCTCGATCACCACCTCGATCGCCACCACCTCGATCGCCAACTCCTCGTTCACCTCCTCGATCAACACCTCCTCGATCAACACCACCCCGATCACTACCTCGATCAGCACCGCGATCACCTCCTCTATCACTACCGCGATCGCCTCTTTCGCTACCGCGATCGCCTCTTTCGCTACCGCGCTCACCTCTTTCACTACCGCGCTCACCTCTTTCGCTACCGCGATCACCTCTTTCGCTACCGCGATCACCTCTTTCGCTACCGCGATCACCTCTATCGCTACCACGATCTCCTCTATCGCTACCACGATCACCCCTATCGCGATCGCCTCTATCGCTACCACGATCATTTCTCTCGCCACCGCCGCCACCGCTTGACGATTTACTCGGCTTACGTTCGCGACTACGCGAACGATGAACGCGCGATCGCCGATCCAATTCACGGCCGCCGACATAATATCGTGATTTATATTTATCTTCGTCACGATCACGATAGCTACTACCCTTACGTAGTTCACTTTTTCGTGGACCGGCGGTTTTCTCTAGTTCGATCAATTTATCGCGGATTGCCATAAAGCCCAGATGCAATTTTCCACCGAAATGATCGGCCAATCGAATATCGTTATCGTGAATACCAAGATATGCCGAGCATACTTCACATACGCGCAATTTTTGCTGTTGATATGTCGATGCTGGCATCGATGATCGATATTCATGTTCGGCTTTGGCCTTTTTCGCTCGTAATTCATCGATTTCGTTCATAAGTTTTACGCTCTCTTCAACTTCGCCTTCCTGGCCTAGCGCTTCAGCCTTGGTTAGCTTTTTCGCAATGTCTTCGGCCAGGGCATGAACGGCATTGGCTTTTTCTGCAACCTCGGCCGTTAATTCTTCTTGGGTTTCGGCTAGGCGTTTTTTGGCAGCATCTGTTCGTCGATCACAATCGTTTATAAATGCCTGAAGATGTTCCATTGCCTAAAAATAAAATACATATAATAATTAAATTAATCGAAAAAAAAAACGATAAAACAATTTTAGCGCTTACCTCTATATCATAATAGAAGTCCTTATGCTTTGAGGCGTTCTCATAATCGGCACGTAAAGCTAAATCGTGAATTTTCGGACATTCTCCAAGATCCATGCGCTGTTTTGGGGCATATAATAAATATGAAAGACATAACAAATTTAGAAATTGATTTTAATTATGCAATAATCATTTTTTTTTAAACATTAATTAAATCTACTGGAAAAAAAATCATATATGTCTTTCTCATTTTTTCTTACTGACGATCAATCAAACATTATATTTTTGCAAACAAACAAAATTAAATCTTTGTGAGCGCACATTCATAATAACAATCATTTTTTCATCAGTAAAATTGGAATCTTTAGATTAAAAATATTCAAAGCAAATTCTTGGAAAGGTGGAATGGTTCAAAAAATAGTGTGGAATTTGCAATTATTCGTAAAAACAAACAAAAGACAATATTTTGCCTGACTCTCAATTTAAAAAATTATTAATCTTAAAATATTTTAAACCTATAGATTCGATTTTTAAGTTTGACAAAACACAATCAAGTTTTCTCAAGCGTTATACGCAATCAAATCGAAAATTATTTGTAAATAAAAATTAAAAATTAGCGAAAGATTCATACAAGTTTAACGTAAAAACAGGAATTTTATCGATATTGTTGCATGTTAGCCATAGTCAGGTATCGCGGTCTTCCCCTGTACTCGAAAGTAATGTGAAATGACAGCTGCACTTGTTTATCATCAAATTTATGTGCGCGTATGAACACCACAAAGAACGCTATGCGACTTAATCGGAATGTCAAGGTTTTCAAACAAAAAGCGAATGGACGCGCGGTCATCGAATTACCAAGAAAGAATCGAACAAAAACGAAATAATTCCGAAACGGGCAATATAGAGTAGCAACAACAACTACATTGAGTCACGAATTCGCAGCCATGAACGTTCCCACACTATGTCGCTTTGAACAGGCGACGGTATTACAGACGACCGGTGAGGAACGACCGCGGTCGGTCAGACTCGGGTAACGACGAAATACTTGATAGATAACAACCACACGTATTGGCTCGTATGAACGAGAAAAGATTCGGGTAACAATGAAATGCTTTATGGAAGCAATGATTAATACAACAAGGGGAGTAATTTAGTGAACGAATGATTTAATGGAACGGAGAAGGCCGGCTGTGGCCGACGGATGCCGGCAATGGACGAAAAAACGAAGAAGGCTAATTGTGGCCGATGGAGGTCGGCAATGGCTGAAACAGCGGAGAAGGCTGACGGTAAACGAAAAGGCGAAAGAATAGCGAACGAGCTAGGGTATAGTCAAGTGGGTAGCGAATTCAAATCCCGGTCGACGTATATACCTAGTCCTGCCATAAGTTCTGTCACATAATTTCTCACATTGGCAACAACTTTATTTTATGAGTGACATTTCAATATCGGCCAGTTTTATAAACGTCATAATGTTGTTGACAGTTGATGGTCATTTAAAGTGTGTTCGTTAACGTGTGAAGATGGAATGGGGTGTAATAGAAAACCGAACTGCAGTGATTGCACTACATAAGTGTGGAAAATCCGCGAGTGAAATTTTCAAGTTGTTGTGCCCGTTAAAAATAACGCAAAGATTTGTGTATCGTGCGATCCAGAGATATAACGCGATCCAGACTATTGAAGATCGACCTCGTTCTGGACGTCCGCGTGATGTACGTTCTTCTGCTGCCATCAAAACGGTCGAGAGTCGAATTCGTCGAAATCCGCTTCGTAAACAACGAATCATGGCTCGAGAGATGAACATCTCCACCCGAAGTATGTCTCGCATCATAAAATCTGACCTCGGGATGAGTGCCTTTCGACGATCAACGGGACATTTGCTGACTGAGCAGTTGAAGCAAATTAGGAGCACCAGATCGAAAGAGCTCCTTCGGCGGTACGGCAACAACAAACATCGAGAAATTTTATTTACCGATGAAAAAATTTTTACGGTGGAGGAACATTTCAACCGCCAAAATGATAAGGTGTATGCCCACAGCTCCGCAGAAGCCCGAGAAGTTGCCACTAGGGTACAGCGAGGACATCATCCAGCATCAGTCATGGTATGGTGGGGTGTCAGCTACGAAGGGGTCACCGAGCTTCATTTTTGCGAAAAAGGCGTAAAAACTGCAGCGAAAAATTATCAAACGGACATCCTGGAGGGATGTGTGAAGCCGCTGAACTCTACGCTATTCAACAATCGACATTGGGTTTTCCAGCAAGATTCTGCGCCAGCCCACAAAGCTCGAACCACACAAGCGTGGTTAGAAACCAATATTCCACAGTTTATAAGGGCGACGGAATGGCCTTCTGGGAGCCCAGATTTTAATCCCCTGGACTACAAACTGTAGGCGGAGTTAGAGTCCATGGTGTGCACGAGACGACACCCAAATATCGAGAGCCTTAAGCGATCTTTGACAGAAGCAGTAGCTAATTTTCCGCTAGAAACAGTGCGTACTGCTATCGATGACTGGCCCAACAGATTAAAGAGCTGTGTTAAGGCTAAAGGCGGCCACTTTGAATAATTTGTTGCTTATTTTACTTCCATTAGTATGCCAAAATAAAATATATTTTCCTTTGTCAAAAACTCTTTTTCATTTATACAAAAATTGCCCATATACGTGTGACAGAACTTATGGCACGACTAGGTATATGCTTGGATATAGCTTGGTGACCTCAATCTACGAAAATGAGAAAGAGAGAACATGAGGTTGCCTTATACGAGTACTCCACAGCAAAACACTTCCCTATAATTCAAAAAGGTATCATGAGCACCAACGAGAGACAGCAAACAAATCAGCCTGGAGGATTATGCCATCAGAGACGGAAGAAATTTCCTGGAATAATTTGAGGTCATCAGGGAATAAGAGACAGTTAGAAGATACAAATTGGGGCAGATCATTAATGAAGAGAGCAAATAATAGAGCACCAAAGATCGATCCCTGCGGGACAACAGAGTTAGCAAGAAACTCAGTAGAAGAGTATCCGTTGTACGTAATTCGGAGATGACGATGCCTAAGGTACGAACTGAACCAGATCAAGAGAGAACCAGATCAGGAGAGAACCAGAGACACCGTACCTTTCAAGTTTATAATTTTACAATTAACAGTGTTGAAAGCTTTCGAAAAATCGGTATATATGACTTGAGCTGATATTCTTGAGAACATAAGATGTTGATGGATTGTTAGCAGTCAAACATGAAGTGATTGCTTCTTCGGCTAAAATTCCGTTGAGAGCTGTTTCTTGGTTTAAACTCCTTAACAATGACGCTTGGAGGCCAAAATTCAGCTGAGTTGGCAGCAGTAAGGTTTGCTGGCAAGCAAACTTTGAACGATGCAATTATTTTGTCTGGAAGATTGTCCTGAGTCAGCTTACTACAGCTGATGACAGCTGGAATATAACCCAGCTTCGACGAGATGTATTTTGACACTTCCTTCGTAGACGTATTGTAGGCCAAATGAGACACAGATAGCTGTCTGGGAGGTTCAACGACACGTAGCGTAGGTGCTGGGTTAGAACCGGCTGGTACGCTCGTCGATGAGTTTTTGAAGACGTCGACCACCAACGAATTAGGCAGCGCATTAGAAGGCGTCAGGGAAAAAGCACCCGGTACAACTGTGGGATTCGGCGAAAGCATCGGTGTTGCAGTAGTAGGTGTCTTACCTTGTTTTTTCAAACCTTTAGAACTTGCATCAGAACTTGAAGAAGAAGAAGAAGATACAGAGGCAGCAGGAATAGAAATTAGTATAAATAGGCGAGCGTGTTTGGTGAACATTCAGTCTGGTTTGGAGCAGTAGACGAGTAAGTAAGAATTCGCAAGCGAAAGTGATAAATTGATAGCGAAAGACTAATTAAATAAAGTTTTGTGGTTTAAATTAAATTTGTTAAACTGGTGGGTTTATTTATTAACTTGAAATCCAGCGACTTCTTGCGGACTTCAATATTGTAACGTCATATTTTGTTTGAATTAAATATTTTCGAAATTCTATTTATTTTCGCAACAAGTAGAAAAAAACTAACAATGATAGAACATGTTAAGACACGATCAGCATAGCAGCAAGTTTGAGAAAAAAGTGAAATAAATGTTACAAGAGAAGAAACAGATACAACATAGTCATGTTTTCTCCGTAAAACTCTTTGGTTTAAATATAAATTTCTGAATGATACTCAACGTACATACCGCTAACATTTTTAAAATCAAATTGAATCGCTCACCTCCAAATCAATCATTCATCCAAGATCGATCTTAGATACCAATCACACACATCGACCAATATTGATCGATATTGTCCAGCAGTTTCGATGCACTGATATCGAAATATTCAAAATTACCGACCCCGAAAAAACATCCGCAAAATTAAGCAAACTCTTTCAAATGTTAAGTTTCGTCATTAAGGTAAGTGTCCCAGACATGAGAGTATTATAAGTTTGCTATACAGTTTGTAACACTGAAAAATAAGGCTCGGAAAAAAAATTTATGAAACAGATGTTAATATTATGACTCAAAAATCTCAAAACCGGATGTCTGTCCATGCGCTCTCTAGCTTGAGAACGCGTTGAACTAGGAAGTTCAATTTTTGAACACGTCATTTTTGACAAAAAGTAAGGTCAAGTTCGTCAACGGGCCGAACCGCTCCACCCCTTCTACTTCCTCCCATACAAAATGACTTATTTCCAATCATTTACAATAATCAAATTTTTTTGAAACTATATAAGCTAATACAGTGAAAGCTCCCTTAGCGGACCGCTCCAATAAGCGGACATCTCTATTAAGCGGACAAATTTTCTGGAACAAAATTTTTCCCTATAATTTCCCATAGAAACTACTCTCTCTTAAGCGGACGCTCTTGTAAGCGGTCGCGGACACTGTCGCTTGGCACATTCGCACATAGAAATTTCCTTTAAGCGGACATCCGCGTAAATAAATCGGGGAATTCCCGAATTTAGTTTACGAAATAGACAAGGAAAAAGCGAGAACGCGAGCTCGGTTGACTTATTGCGGCTAGTTTTCGGGTGGTATAGGTTTTCCTCCATGTAGCATAAGAAGAAAAGAAAGAAGAAGAGCGTTAACAACACATTTATATTCTTCCGCAAAGTGTAGACGGGGATGGTTGTGAATTAAAGCACAAATAAAGTGAAATAAAGTTTTAATAAAAAAGTGTTTTGTACAAATTCTTTCATATTCACTTTATAATGGCGCCAAGCAGATAATTGCTTACATTGAAAGAAAAAATGGAAGTGGTGAATTTTATAGAAGACCAAAATCCAACAGTGCGAGCTGTGGGAAAAAAGTAAGCTACCCTAAACACATAACTTGTAGAGGCAATGAAAAAATGTATAATGTATAATTAATATTATCGCATTATAGGTTCAAAATAGAAAAAACTCCAGCTGCAAAAATACGAAAAAATAAGGACAAAATACGAACTAAATGGCAATCTGGAGTTAATGTGAGTCTAAAGAAATTTTTTTTGAAAATTGATGGTTTGAATATTGACAGAATTTGTTTTGAATGGTTTTCAACGGTTAGAAACAAAAACATTCCAATATCAGGACAATTAGTAAAGGCAAAAGCTAAAGAAATAGCGAAAGAATTAGGTTATACTAATTTCAGAGCGTCTGATGGTTGGCTCCAAAAGTTGCGAAAAAGGCATGACATAAGTTTTAAATGCATATCAGGTGAAGCAGCAGATGCAAATCAAGACGATGTTAAACAATTTATAGAAAAGCTGCCTTCATTATTGGCTGAATACCAGCCAAAGGATGTGTATAATGCAGATGAAAGCGGACTTTTCTTTCGTGTATTGCCCAATAAAAGTTTAGCTTTTAAATCTGAAAAATTAACCGGTGGGAAAATGTCAAAAGAGCGGATCACAATATTATTTTGTGTAAACATGGCATGAGAAAAGGAAGAGTTATTAGTAATTGGAAGGGCAGCGCGCACCCGAGCTTTCAAAAATGTTGCTATTAATAAGTTGCCAGTAACATGGAATTCGAATAAAAAATCCTGGATGACAAGGGCAATCATGATTGAATGGTTGTCACAATTAGATAGAAAAATGGCCATTCAGAAAAGAAAAATTATATTATTTTTAGATAATGCAGCCTCCCATCCCCGCGAAATTAATCTAACAAATATAAAAATTATTTTCCTTCCACCTAATACAACTGCTGTATGCCAGCCGTTGGACTAAGGGATTAGATGATCTTCCATTATCAATACTCTCCGATTTAATTAGAGGTCTCAACAAACTTGGGCCCATAGAAGGCCAAAATCTGGAGAACTTTATGACCATTGACAACAATATACAAACGGAAGATGACAACTACAATTTTACAACCGAAAACATCAGTAACGAAGATGAAAGTGCTTCAGATATAGAAATTCAGGAAATTACTCCGGATTCACATTGTATCACTTCCTATAATCAAGCTTTAAATCTTGTTGATAGCTTGAAAAAATTTACTCATGATGATTTTACGGCATTTGAATACATAAAAAATCTAAAGAATCATTTTCAAAACTGTCTTATACACCAGAAACGAAAAAGGTTACGTCAACAGAGCATGTTAAATTTTGTTCAATTAATTACTAAGTAGTATGTATTTACTTAATTTTTGGTTTATTTAACTGCATACATACATAAATGTATATTATATTATTTGATCGAATTTTTTTCTTTGAATTTCTTAATTTCATACAATGTGTACTCCAAAATCAATAAACGAGCTAAGAACAAAATTTATTATTTACCTAGTCCTGCCATAAGTTCTGTCACATAATTTCTCACATTGGCAACAACTTTATTTTATGAGTGACATTTCAATATCGGCCAGTTTTATAAACGTCATAATGTTGTTGACAGTTGATGGTCATTTAAAGTGTGTTCGTTAACGTGTGAAGATGGAATGGGGTGTAATAGAAAACCGAACTGCAGTGATTGCACTACATAAGTGTGGAAAATCCGCGAGTGAAATTTTCAAGTTGTTGTGCCCGTTAAAAATAACGCAAAGATTTGTGTATCGTGCGATCCAGAGATATAACGCGATCCAGACTATTGAAGATCGACCTCGTTCTGGACGTCCGCGTGATGTACGTTCTTCTGCTGCCATCAAAGCGGTCGAGAGTCGAATTCGTCGAAATCCGCTTCGTAAACAACGAATCATGGCTCGAGAGATGAACATCTCCACCCGAAGTATGTCTCGCATCATAAAATCTGACCTCGGGATGAGTGCCTTTCGACGATCAACGGGACATTTGCTGACTGAGCAGTTGAAGCAAATTAGGAGCACCAGATCGAAAGAGCTCCTTCGGCGGTACGGCAACAACAAACATCGAGAAATTTTATTTACCGATGAAAAAATTTTTACGGTGGAGGAACATTTCAACCGCCAAAATGATAAGGTGTATGCCCACAGCTCCATAGAAGCCCGAGAAGTTGCCACTAGGGTACAGCGAGGACATCATCCAGCATCAGTCATGGTATGGTGGGGTGTCAGCTACGAAGGGGTCACCGAGCTTCATTTTTGCGAAAAAGGCGTAAAAACTTCAGCGAAAAATTATCAAACGGACATCCTGGAGGGATGTGTGAAGCCGCTGAACTCTACGCTATTCAACAATCGACATTGGGTTTTCCAGCAAGATTCTGCGCCAGCCCACAAAGCTCGAACCACACAAGCGTGGTTGGAAACCAATATTCCACAGTTTATAAGGGCGACGGAATGGCCTTCTGGGAGCCCAGATTTGAATCCCCTGGACTACAAACTGTGGGCGGAGTTAGAGTCCATGGTGTGCACGAGACGACACCCAAATATCGAGAGCCTTAAGTGATCTTTGACAGAAGCAGTAGCTAATTTTCCGCTAGAAACAGTGCGTACTGCTATCGATGACTGGCCCAACAGATTAAAGAGCTGTGTTAAGGCTAAAGGCGGCCACTTTGAATAATTTGTTGCTTATTTTACTTCCATTAGTATGCCAAAATAAAATATATTTTCCTTTGTCAAAAACTCTTTTTCATTTATACAAAAATTGCCCATATACGTGTGACAGAACTTATGGCACGACTAGGTATTTATCTCCTCTTCTTTTTCTTTTTTCCCGTAAGCGGACAGCTCTCATAGCCGGACAAAAAAGTTGGCACCATCAGTGTCCGCTTATAGGAGCTTTCACTGTAATTTGAAATTTAAAATATATTATTTTAATTATAAATTTTACCTATGGTATGAAAATGAATTGAATCCCCTCTCTCCTTCCACCACCTCCCATACAAACTACACTTTTTCATGAAACAGTAGAAACCAATTTCCTCTGCACGTTTAACATACCTATATCGAGTTCAAAATTTGTACTAAATAATTAATCAGTAGTTATGCTAAGATAAAAAAAAATTAATTAAGTCGATACCATCTACCATAAAATATGATAAATTTTCACAAATTCACAAAAAATCAATTTTCTTGAAAAGTCTCAATGTTACTAGTCTGAAATTTGAGAGATGTCAATTGCGTAATATTGGTATTTATTACTGAAAAAAAAACACTAAAAACCCCCCACTCCTTCTACCACCTCCCATACAAACTGTACTATTTCACTAAATCTAATACACTAATTTTTTCAGTACCTATTAAATTTTTGAAGCTTGAACTTAGTATAAAACATTCTTTTAAACGTAGAACATATACAGGGTGTTTGGTACTCCGTACATAACCTTGTAAGGGGTTATTCCTGGATATATTTCGAGCAAAAAATTGTTCTACGGAGATGGCCAATTTTCAATATCCACGGAGATACAGGGTGATCAAGAAAAGTCCTTCGGACCTGTACCCTCACTCACTCAAAACGCTATATCTTGAAAACCAATAATCGCATTTCAAAGTGTTATAGCTTGTTTTTTAGGGAATCAAATTATCTTTCATTTAGTGTAATAGTCCGTATTGTACCTGTACCCAATCCTGAGGTATTTCCTTCAGACCACAAATTTTTGATACTTTGACCCTCAAAATTCTGTGATCAATGTAGTTTTTCTCAAGAAAACGCATTATAAAAATGTCATTTTAATGTTGTTTTTTTATGTGCCATATTATTGCCTACAAAAGATGCACACATACTTATGACTTAGGTTTTCCCGTTTTCCAGGTAATAAGCGAAAATACATATGGCTTAAAAATAAAATATGCCATAAACCAACCCTCGTTCTAAAAAAACTACCTGAAATGTTGTTAAACTGAAATATTCTTTGTGTCCTTTAATTACTATTTAAATTATCAATGAATGTCCTTTAGGTAGTATTAAAATTATCGAGAAAATGAATTAAATTAAAATGAGTTTCAACACAACTAGGTGCAGCACTTTGCCCTTTTTAATGGGTTACCTAACAAAATGAAAAGCCTATAAAAGCAAACCATACTTCATATTTTTATCAGTTTTAGTTAAATTTGTAAAAGAACAAGGTGTCACTAAAATTTAGAAAAGAATTTCGAAATGCCTGAGTTCACGAACGAAGAATATGCAGACATAATTTTCCTCTATGGAGAGTGTCAGGGAAATGAGCAAGCGGCGCGATCTTTGTATCATCACAGATTTCCCAATCGTCGAATACCTTACCCGAGAGTATTCCAAGACGTTTACAGAAGGATTAGGGAAACAGGCAGTGTTAGGACAAGCAGAGTGAATGCAAATCCTGCGCCGGTAATCGCTGTTTCAATTGATCAACGAATCCTAGCTGCAGTTCAAAATGATCCATCAACTAGTATACGACGCTTGGCATTGCGGTTTAACGTCTCTACGTGGAAAGTTTGGAGTGTCCTGAAAGCAGAACGTTTGCATCCCTACCACCACACACCAGTGCAGGAGCTGTTACCCATTGATTTACCCAAAAGGATGGAGTTTTGCAATTGGCTCCTTGAACGACAAATAAGTGACGAGAATTTTATCAGCAACATTCTTTGGACGGATGAGTCCCAATTCACCAGGGACGGTATCACAAACTTCCACAACTTACACACATGGGCTGAGAGCAATCCACATACAAGAAGAGAGGCATCATTTCAGCACAGATTCAGTGTCAATTTATGGGCAGGTGTGATTGGCAACGATTTTATTGGTCCTATTAGGCTTCCGCCTACCTTAAATAGTTCCAAATACTTGCATTTTTTGACAAATGATCTACAGGAGTTATTGGATGATATGCCACTGCAACGATTGGCTTCCATGTTTTACCAACACGATGGTGCTCCAGCTCATTACGGCCGACAGATCAGAGACTGGTTAAATTCCAATTATAGCAATCGCTGGATCGGTAGAAATGGACCGATACACTGGCCTGCAAGATCCCCTGATTTAACTATTATGGATTTCTTTGTATGGGGACGGATGAAGGACCTTGTCTACGCAACGGAAGTAGTAACGTTGCAGGATCTAAACACCAGAATCAATGCGGCAGCAACAGAAGTAAGGCAGCAGTTGAGGAGTATGAACACAAAGAGAACACTGGCAAAACGAGCTTTAGCGTGCATTCAAAATGAAGGTAGCCATTTTGAACATTTATTGTAATTAAGGAAATTTGAAATAAACCGTAAAAACCATTCTTAAGTTCTTTTAGTTCAAGCGGAGAGTGTTGATCAACCTATTCTTGCTTTTTTGACAAAAGTGCTAAATTATTGGAATGATAAATTCTTCTAAACTATAAAACTTATGCAATGCAAGTGTATGCGTCTTTTGTAGGCAATAATATGACACAAAAGAAAACAACAATAAAATGACATTTTTATAATGGGTTTTTTAGAGAAAAACTACATTGATCTTAGAATTTTGACGGTCAAACTGTCAAAAATTTGTGTTCTGAAGCAAATATCTCAGAATTGGATACAGTTACAATGCGGACTACTACTACTACACCAAATGAAAGGTAATTTGATTCCCTAAAAAACAAGCTATAACACTTTGAATTGTGATTATTAGTTTTCAAGATATAGCGTTTTGAGTGAGTGAGGGTACAGGTCCGAAGGACTTTTCTTGATCACCCTGTATCTCCGTGGATATTGAAAATTGACCATCTCCGTAGAACAATTTTTTGTTCAAAATATATCCAGGAATAACCCCTTACAAGGTTATGTACGGAGTACCAAACACCCTGTATATACTAAGCTATACTAGCGAAATTCGAGAAAAATATAACATTTGGACATAATAGTAGTGGAGGGAAACAGAGAGCATTTAAAAAATTGTGCATTTTCCAAAATTTCAAACCTTTATATACATCTCAGAATTGAGCACGGATATCAAATTCAAATTTCGTCAAATTGAAGAACTACATAGTCTTTAATTTTAGTAATTTAAGCTGGGGTGTGTAAAGGGAGAGAGCAGTGAATTTTCTTGAGGTCTGGTGAAAGATACAAAATTTAAATTTTCTATACGGATACATCTATTTGATAAATATAGAGAAAAAATAATAATTTGTTCCACAATTGTTATGCACCGAAGGTTGGGTCTTACGTTCACAAGGTGTTTCATTTGCAATGAAAAAAGCTCAAAAACTTGAATGAAATTTTAAGGTAGAAACTTGAAAATTTGAGAAATAGATTTAAAAAAAAATACCTAACAGTATGAAATATTAACTGGTTGAATACCTTCAAAATTATTTTTTTGACCATTTTTAAGAAATTAATTATCACCTAAATACTAAAAGCTATCAATTTAAAATTTTGCACAAAAACTTTTAAAAATATTTGAAACGAAACCGCGTCAAAAGTTTTGACATCGGGTCTGCCCTTGCTCCCATATAAAAGTATGATTTCGACCAATTTCAAAAAATCAACGTAATAACCAACAATTTAAAAGCTACGATCTTGAAATTTCGTACGAGCACCTTTACAAGAGAATCAAAATAAAACTGCATCAAAAATTTTACGATTCCCTTACCCTCTCTGCCACCTCTAAATAATGAAAAAAAAAATATTAAGAAACCTGAAGGTCAGGAGGTCAATGCCCGATTTGGGCTATAGTGCCATTGTAGATAGATAGATAGATAGGGGTAGAAGGGGTACAGTGATTTGGTCCGCACACGAACTTGACCTTACTTTTTCGTTAAAACGGCATGTACAAAATTTTAAGTTTCTAGAGTTCTCAAATTAGAGGGCGCACAGACGGACGGACATTCAGTTTTGAGATTTTTGAGTAATAATAACTTCTATATCATTCATTTTTTACTCCTTATTTCTTAGCGTTACAACTTGAGAGCAAACCTATTACACTCTCAGATTTCATTTAGAGTATAATCGAATCAAATCAAAATCGGAGTCAGTGAACCCGAAAGCCAAAACTTACAACACACTGGCGGTAAAAAGGCTAAATGTTGTTCTGGAAGCATTGAAGTTAATAATGTGATCGTGAATGTTATAGTGCAACCGATCAGAGGTCAAATTCAAGGTTTATTTCCATCGTGACTTCCGTAAGCTACTCAAAACACTTCCAAGAATCATAATTTCTTGGATTTCAATGTTTACGAAATCGAAATTAAGCTTAATCGTTTCATTGATAAGATATGACCTGAATGACAAATTAATTGATATATCACAAAACTTTGAAAATTCAATTCCATAGAAAATCTAACGATGTACATCATCAAAAATAGGAAACAACAATAATAATAATTAAGATTTCGATAATTCAAGAAGTGGACTCTTCAAAAAAAAGCTGATACGAACGAAAACATAGAAATGAATATTATTTTTTTTTTTTTTGAAAGTTGCGCGTGTAAGAGCGTCTTAACACTTTGCAAATAAATAAGATTTATTTTTGTCTTATGTCAATACAGAAAAAAAAATGTCGAGTGCCATAGATTATTTGTGCCGAGCAATAATAGCGTCAAATTCTTTATCTAGAAATTTTAAATGCAAGTCGAGCACTTAGCAGACCGGTTGTTAGACAGACTTAGAAGACTTTCAATTTCGCGATAAGAACGGTTTCTTAGTCGTGAATGAAATACACAATTGTTCGCAACAGAAATTAAGAAATTATTAGCTCCACCTGCTCCACACATGAATAAGCTAGCAGCCTACATGTTCAATGTAAATGATGACGTACCTGATGATTCGTTTCGTTTCTCTGATAAATTAACATTTTGTGACGCACATCGGTGTCCATATTATCTCGAAATGGTATGATGAAAATTAAGATGAATGATATTTACGTGTTGAAAATGCCATAATATGCGAACTGTTGCCAAACTTGATCAACCTGTATGATTTTCGGCTCAAAGTAAACAATAAATGCGATGTAGTCATTTGGCATTGAAATTCTCATTTTTTCTGTGCCATCGGTAAATTGATCATATGATCGATCGATCCGCAGTAATGATTGTTTGGCTGGTTCATAACTCGACAGAGTTGATAAGATTATGGAATACCGGCAGATAAAAATTCAATCGGTTGAGTAATAGCATTAGCAGTAGTTATAAAATAATGGCAAAGATTCTTTTTTTTACCACTGATTTTCATTCGGTGTGATAACATTTGTGATCTTAGGGATACGTCACCTCTTCTCGTTCATAATGTTTAAGATAGTCAACATCTCGGATGTAATCTAGAAGCAACCGTGTTGGTCTATAATGTGAAAGTCGTGAGTTCAAATCCCGATCGACGCATAATTCCAGCACACTTGTTGCTTGGGTATACCTTGGTCGTCACTGGGTTGTGCAAAGGGCTAACAACTCTGCCACAATAAGTAATGAAGAACATAATAGGACTACGATTGGGCTTTACGCCCAATCAGTGTCCTGTTATGGTTTTTTTACATAAATTTTACACCTTTCTCCATTCGTTGCTCGTGCAGAAGAAGCAAATTTTCTCTTTCAGGGTCCCATCTTAGTGATGTCTAGTTCACGAACGAACTAGTTCATTTGAACTAAACGAATTTTTCACTAAAATTTTCACATTTAGTTCGAAATGAGGTGGTAGTGAGCTGAATGTAAAATTCGGAAGTCAGCGTCACAGTTTAATTATACGTAAACAGTTGGCAAACGGGAAAGAACTTCTCGAACTGAGCTCACCAATATGCGTGCAATCTCCACGCACATATGCGAACAATCTACGTGTAAAATATGGCTTAGTAATCAGCTGTTTAAAGTGCGAACCAATCAAAATCGTTAATTTGGGAGGTAAGAGTTCTTTATGCGAAAAATTTTTTGATCTATGGGCAACATAGCCCGTTTTCGCACTCAGTCTTCTTTCGCTCTGGTCAGCGTATTTGGTTGACAATTCATTAGTCACATAAAAGTATAACCTCATTGTTCAATACATCCGCAAAAGCAGCATTAATTCCATGCAAAATTCCATACTGTCAACGCAATACGACCGTATCTCACCTCGTGCGCAGAGAACGAACTGTGTCTCATATGAATGGTCGTGTTGTATTGTCGATCTAAACTGATCAGACTGGCGAACTATGAGCTCAATACGATCACACATTCGCGAAAAAATGTAAGCGTATAGTTCGTAGACAGACTACAGAATCGTTTGTGGATCGAACTAATCAGACTGGTGCAATTTTTTTCAATTTGATAATACATTTCATTCATGAAAACACTATCAGCTTTTCAGTTTTTTTTTGTTACTCTCCTCTAATCACTTTTAAAGGGTGTCCAATTAAGACCGCCTAATTTGAATTATTTTGAATCTAATCCCATTTTTTTGTGTCAATGGTGCAGCGTTTGTTCGGATATTCTATTCCATACACAACCTCCATGTCTACACTCTTTAATGAAATAAAAACATCAGAGCTTTTCGAATAACCAGTTTTTTTTTTTTTTTTACTTTCAAAATAGGCGGTCTTAATGCAGTACCCGTAACATATCTCAGGAACGAATGTTCGCATTGCATCGGGTGCTTCTTTTTCCTCTTTTTCGACTCAAGATATCTGTAATTCACTCAGACTCGATTGTCTACAAAAAAAAATTAATTTTTAGCTTTTTGTACAAATTTCGAGAACGGCTTCTCGGATTGAGTCAGGTGTGATTTTTTTCGTTCCTATTCCTTTTTTGTTTTTTTGACTCAAGGTATCTGCAAAAAAATAATTTAGGATTTTCTTGCAGATATCTTTAGAACGGGTGCTTGAATCGAGGCGGGTGTGTCTTTTATCCATCTTATTACTTTTTTTACTCGGGACGTCTGCGAGAAAACCGTATTTGCAGATTTTTCTCAAGAATAGCGGCTCGTATTGAGTCGGGTGTATTTTTATACTCTAGATGGAATCTGAGAGTAATATAAGTTTGCTCAAAAGTTTGTAATGCCAAAAAATATTTGTTATCGCTCAAAAATTTCAAAACCGACTGTGCGCTCTCTACTTTGAGAGCGTGTTGAACTAGAAAGTTCAAATTTCGTACACGTCATTTTTGACGAAAAAGTAAGGTGAAGTTCGTGAACGGATCAAATCGCTCCACCCCTTCTGCCATCTCCCACCCAAAATGGTACAATTACGCAATTTGACAGTAAACGTATTTGCTCGAAAAGTATAAAATGTATTCATCTGAATATTGGAATATATTACTTTTATGATGACTTCAATCTGAAGTATACAAATTCACTGAGTCCTCTCTTTCCTTCCACCACCTCCCATCCAAACTGCACCTTTTCATGGAATACTCTAGACAAATTTACTCAGTACGTATACGATTTGTCGCGCTGAAATTGTGCACTAAATATTTACATCGTTCAATAAGTTCGTAGGATAACATATAGATGGCAAATCCAAATAATTTTTAGGAAGTACCAACCTTCAAACGATACGTGTCAAAATTTCATGACAATCTGGTGTTTAGTTCAGAAGTTACAGTGATATAAGTGACGCTATTCTTGTAATTTTCAGTACAATGGAAAAATCTGAATTTCGTAGCATTGCTTTTTAATGGGAAAAAATACCGTTAAAGCAAAGGAATGGCTTGACAAGTGTGATACGGACTCTTCTTATCGAGACAAATGATTGAGAAGTGGTTCGCTGATTTGAAATGCCGCCGTACACTTATGACACTGAACGCTCTGGTCGCCCAAATTCGGCAGTTATTGCAGGAAACATTAAAAAAAAAACAAACACACAAAATAGTGTTGACCGATCATAAATTGAATATGCGTGAGATAGCTGCCTCCTTAAAGATATCAACAGGCAGTGAATTCCACATTTTGCAGGAACATTTGTCCATGAGAAACCTCTGTTCGTAGTGGATACCGCGTCGTCTCGTCGATTATGAGAAGCACAAGCGCATGCAGGCTGCGTTGTCAAAACTTACTTCTGGCCAGAAGGGAATCACTTCCGTCCGTTCTGCTTCTGGTTCCACTTTTAACAGTGGACATCGTGAAAGACCCACTTCCGTAGTAATTTCTGGGTCACCAACGAATAGATCGAAACTTGCGAACAAACTTGAACCAAGATGTTACAATTGCTCACAGTTGGGGTATATCTCCACGTCATGTCCGCGCGAAAAACGTCCACCTGGAGGATGTTTTAATTGTTTCGATACGGGCCACTCACTTAAAACTTGTCCAAAGAAACATCAAGTTGTGGCCGCTGTCACTCCAACAATCAACACATCAAATGAAGAAGATCAATTGACTACGGTGTTGGATATATTACAAATGGTGAGTGTTGCCCTGGGAGTGGATTGTAGAATCAATCATCATGCATTAAATTTTATTAATGATTCTGCCTTAATTGACACCGGCAGTTCAACTAGCTTTATGAAATGATCTCTTTTGGAAAATAGTTGCCTGACTGACTTACTGCATTACTCACACTATAAGGCGCTGGGAAACGTCAAATTGTATACGTATGGTAAGGTTGATTGTCTGATACGATTTGCAAATCGTATAAAATCACTGTCGATCTTTGTTCTTCCAGATGATAGCCTGCCGGTGTCTATACTGTTGGACCGTGATTTTCTTTCATTATTCAATATTAGCCTAACAATTAAATCAAATATTGTCACGTTACCAAAAGAGATTAATAAATTAAAATTTATGAATAATACTAACTTCTGCGCTTTTGATTCTACCAACCAGTTCGTACATGCTAATGCGTCAGATTATTTAATAAATTTAATGCCATTCACTTCCGCGAGCATTCGTGTTAGAAAGGAGGATATAACAAATTTTGAGTCATGTGACAGTCTTGCAAATGATTTGGATATTACGACAATATCCGAAGGTGCTCAGGACGCACCGATCTTCGATGAGACTGATCTTTGTGCTGTTGAACCTGACGTATTGCCCACTACACTCGATATCGATCCCGAATTGGGGCTCACTCGTATGAAGCAAATGCAAGCTGTTGTTCAGTTAAATTGTTTTAACGTACCACGTTCTCAGGAGCGTGCATCATCGCATCGTGAACTGGTAATAAGACTAACTTCTGATACACCGTTATTATTATTGTGCTCCAAGGCGATTGTCAGTATTTGAGAAAAGGGAAGTCGGGGATAAAATTCATGACTTGTTGAGACGTCAGATTATTAGGCCAAGTGACTCACCGTACACGTCGCCTATAGTTCTGGTAAAAAAAAAAATTAGGTGAGATAAGGATGTGCGTCGATTACAGAGGTCTCAATAAGCTCACTGTTCGAGACAGTCACATACTTCCATTGATCGAAGATTGTATCGAGTATTTGGAAGGCAAGAAATACTTTACTTTGCTTGATCTTAAAGATGGCTTTCATCATGTCAGGGTGTCTGATTGCTCTCAAGTATACCTCGTTCGTTACTCCGAATGGCCAATATGAATACCTTAAAATGCCATTCGGTTTAAAAAAACGCACCTTCGGTATTCCAACGATTTATTTGTGACATTTTTCGTTCTTTTGAATCAAGGGAAATAATGATTTATATGGATGATATAGTCATTGCCAGTGCCTCGTTTGAGGAGCATGTTGAACTATTGTCAAATGTGCTAAGATGAGCAGCAGAACATCAGCTTGAATTTAAGTTTCCCAAATGCAAATTCGGCTATACTCGTATTAAATACTCGGGATATGATGTGAGTGCCACCGGCATTCGCCTATCTAATGATCACATTCGAGCCATACAACGATTTCCAATTCCGCGGAACGCCCATGAAATGCGCTCTTTTCTAGGACTATACTTCAGGAGGTTTGTGCCCGGGTTTTCAAGTATTACCCGACCGTTGCACAACCTCGTCAAAAAGAAAACCCCATTTGATTTTACTCCAGAGTGTAGAGATGCATTGGAGTTACTTCGAGCGCGACTTATTGAAGCTCCGGTGCTTGCTATTTATAGTCCGTACCGAGAAACAGAGTTACATTGTGATACCAGCTCGACTGGATTCGGTGCTGTTTTCATGCAGCGCAAGGATGACACAAAGTTCCATCCAGTGGCATACTATTCAAGAAGTACTACAGGTTTCGAGTCTCGTTATCACAGCTTCGAGCTGGAGACGCTTGCTATTATTTATGCTCTACGAAGATTTCGTGTGTATCTCGAGGGAATACCATTCCGCATATTAACAGACTGCAATTCACTCACCTTGACACTCAACAAGAAAAGTATTAATCCTCGTATTGCCAGATGGGCCCTCGAGCTAGAAAGCTTCCAGTATACAATACAACATCGAAGCGGAACTCGAATGGGTCACGTGGATGCTTTAAGCCGTGCGCCAAGTGATTCTGCTGTAGCTTCCACTCTTTCTGTCACTGCAAGTTTCAACAGTTCAGGTGATCTTTCCGACAACGTAAAACCTCCTGTTAACGACATCCTTGCCCCAGCTTTTGACCCTTCTATCTTTGTTGATGCTTCTGGTGTTGTTCTTTGCCCGCTTCATCTGACTCTTCTATCATTGAAGATTCTGCGACTATCGTCGTTGCTTCTGATGATACCACAAGTGATTGCCGCCGTAAACAGCGAGGACTTGGATTTCCAGTTGAAGGTGCTGCAGACTAAGGATGAGGACATTTCCACTTTGAATCACAGGCTTCAAGATGTAGCGGTAGAACCATATGTTTTGAGTGATGGCATTGTTTGTCGACGTAACAAATCTGGAAGTCTCCAGTGGTATGTTCCAAAAGCATTAGAAGAAAATCTCATTCGGTCCGTGCATGAAAAATTGGGACATATAATAAATGTTATGACCAGTTACAGTCATCATATTGGTTTTCTAAAATGAAACATAAAATTGAAGAACACATCCGAAACTGTCTCAAATGTATATTTTACTCAGCTCCGGCCAGAACAAACAAGCAAAATCTATATAACATTCCAAATAACCAGTGCCATCTCATACTATTCACTTGGACCATCTCGGTCCATTGCTCTTGGTAAAATCCAAACGGAAGCACTTACTGGTCATTATTGATGCGTTCACAAAATACGTGAAATTGTATCCTGTAATATCGACTCGCGAGGTATGCGCCGCACTATCCAAGTATTTCGAGTACTACAGTCGCCTTGTAAGGGTAATTACTGACCGCGCTACATGTTTCACCTCTCTTGAATTTGCGTCTTTTTTATTAGATCGCAATATAACTCATTTTACGGTAGCAGTTGCTTCGCCCCAGGCAAACCGACAGGTGGAGCGCGTTAACCGCACCATCATTGGTATGCTAGCTAAGTTAAGCAATCCTGTAGATCACTCCGATTGGGTACAACAACTGGCGAAGATAGAATATGCTCTCAATAACTCCGTACAAGGCACAACGAAAAATACTCCGAGTATTTTACTATTTGGTGTTCCACAACGCGGTACTACTGTTGAGAATTTGACGGAATTCTTGCAAGAAAAATTAACCAGTACTGTTCAGCGCGATTTACCATCCATCCGATTAGCTGCTGCAGCGTCAATCGAGAGGTCTCACAATTATAATAAGGAACGTTTTGAGAAAACTCATCACCCTCCGCTTTCTTTTAGTGAGGGTGCCCTCGTTGCAATTCGAAACGGGGACACCACAGTTGGCACCAACAAAAAGCTGACTCAATTACCGTAGTGATCGAATCCCGACATATACGAAGATATTTAAATCCTCATCAATAATAATTATAAAAAAAAGGCATTTGCATAAGTAAAGCAACATTCTCTAAACCAATTTTACTTATTAATAGATTTTGTATTATTTATGTAACTCGACGTGCTGTTTGGAGTGAATTGATCGAGCCGATCAAGTCAGATTGGCCGAACTGTAGTGGAACTACTTTTCATAAAAAAAAGGGAATGAAATCTAGTGTCCGGGGAATTATAGAAAAAAGAACTCCAGGCAGAAATTGACAGATAAAAAAAAATGAAACAAGAATTTAAAAAAAGGAGATTCTTACTGTTCTTGCTTTGATTATTTAAAATAATAAATAAATGAAATAAAATAAAAAAAAATATATCACTACAAATTCTTGACTGCATCATTTAAGCTGTGAGTGACTGTAGGTATATTTTTATACTCTAGATGAAATCTGAGAGACTTATAAGTTTGCTCTAAAGTTTGTAACGCCAAAAAATAAGGCTCGGAGAAAAAAATGAATAATACAGAAGATAATATTATCACTCAAAAATCTCAAAACCGGATGTCCATCCGTCTGTCCGTCCGTCCGTCCGTCTGTCTGTTCGCTCTCTAGCTTGAGAACGCGTTGAGCTAGAAAGCTCAAATTTTGTACACGTCGTTTTTGACAAAAAAGTAAGGTCCAGTTCGCGAACGGGCCAAATCTCTCCACCCCTTCTACCCCCTCCCATACAAAATGACACAATTGCGCAATTTGACAATAAACGAATTTGCTCAAAAAGTATAAAAGCTATTGGTCTGAAATTTCGAATATGTTACTTCTATAATAATATCAACCTACCGTAAATTATGCGTATCCTCCCCCTCCTTCTACCACCTCCCATACAAACTGTACTTGTCATGAATTACTATAAGCCAATTTACTCAGTGCGTATAAAATTTACCGGGCTGAAATTGTGCACCAAATATTTATTTAAAATTGTTAGTAAGGCCAAAAAAAATTACACGATTAGCTTCACCCCATACAAAATGACACAATTTCGCAATTTGATATTAAATGGATTTACTCGAAAAGTATAAAAGCTATTAATCTGAATTTTGGGATATATTACTTTTATAATAATCTAAATCTACAGTAGAAAAATTATTTGCGTCCTCCCTCTCCTTCCACCCCCTCCCATACAAACTACACTTTTTCATGAAATGCTCCAAGACGATTTTCTCAGAACATATAACATTTATTGAGCTCATATTTTGTAATAAATACTTAATTAATATTATAACTAAGATCAGAAAAAAATATTTGATTAGCTTCACTGCTTCTACCCCCTCCCATACAATATGACACAGTTTCACAACTTTACAAAAAATCGATTTTCTTGAAAAGTATGAATGCCACTAGTCTGAAATTTAAGGGATGTCAATTTTATAATATTCCTAGTAATTTCTGAAAAAATCACTAGAATTCCCCCACTCTTTCTACCACCTCCCATACAAACTGCACATTTTCACTAAATCTAACTCACTAATTTTCTCAGTTCCCATTCAATTTTTGGAGGAAGCATTTTGTATGAAACATTTTTGTAGCTACTTTAGCATGATGGGGAAAAAATTAGTTCAATGCTATCATCCCTTCTAACACTTCCCATACAAAATTTCTTGGGATCACAAAAAATTCTATTTCATCTAGAGTATCGTAAGATTGCGCTTTACGCGCAATCGTAGCCCTGTTATGTTTTTTTATTTGCTCTTTGCAGCTCTAACAATTTCTTGTAGTTTGTTATACTGTTATAAAACTCCTTACAGTTTATTTCCGTAATTGCAGTCATTATTATATTTACCAAATTTATCGAAAAAATTATCTCCTTTCTCCATTTGAAAAAAAAAACATCCTTTTGCAAATGCTTAAAGAGACAAATTGATGTAGAAATGAAAGTTTATCGGAGGAGTTTTGTATTTTTATGACTTTAGGTTAGCATGACTGGGATGAGCTGGGAACAGCCAAAGGATAAAAATTGTTTTGTCCATAACCTCAATTTAACTACGGCGTGTCCGCTTGAAGTTTGATCGCGCGTTATTAGTTGGAAGACCTCGACATTCCGATTAAGTCGCACAGTGTTCTTTATGGTGTTCGTACGCGCCCATTAATTTATTGATAAGCAAGTAGAGCTAAAGTTTCACATTACTTTCGAGTACAGGGGAAGACCGCGAATACTTGATTTGGGCCAACATGTAAGAATATATGTACATACATATGTATATACCTTTCAACGATAACGAATTCGTGATTAAGGGAATTGCACATTAGTAAATTCCTGGATCGTGTGACATATTAGCGATGCCGCGAATAAAGAGGCCTTGTTTTGTGTACCCTCCAACTTACGAATATAGGGATCGTGTATGACAGGGAATTTAAAGTGCATGCATTTTTCTTTCTTATTCGAAATCATTTGCTAGGACATTCTAGCATGTCAACAAGAATTACCCTTGATAAAAAAGGAGATTTAGAGCTCTCGCCGGAAAAGTTGGAGGACAGAGGACACAATGAGGAAAAGGAGGACTGTTCACCCAGCAGGAGGACGGTTGGCAACCCTATTCCCACCGCTGCACATCTTCATCAAAAGCCAAGAAAATAGGCATGGTCTCAACTAAACTACAACAAAGCAAGAGAGAGTGAAATCCAGAAATCTTTCCACTAATGAATTGCACGTAATTATCAATTCACTGCGACCCAAAAATTTGAATCAAATCCAAAATAAACTTCCAACTTGTATATCGAAAAATCACGTACTGAATTATTTGTTAGATATTGATATTTCATCTCAGCTATAATTACAGTTATAAAGATGTCGATTTAACCAATAACGGACGGAAAGAAATGAAAGATTAAAATGAACTGAATACAATAGCTGAGAATACGTTTCGAATAGAGCAGATGTAGAGTCCGATTAGAGTATGGGGAAGAAGACTAAATACAGTGACATTATCTTTGCCTACCTGTTTGCACAGGGAAGTAGTATACATAAAAAAAGGACCCACACCATTATTATAGTGCGAAACTGCACACAGAAATTATTGCATGGCAGCGAGGAAGGTCGTGTCGTGCCACACAGTATATCTTTATAGTTACACACTATACGTGTACACACTGAGAGTCGGGACAGTATGGTGCCAAAACGATTTATACTGAGGAAAAATAATGTTTAGTCAGGCAGTGAACAAAACTGGCAATGCTGTATAATACACAATTCTCTGGTCTTGGAACTCTTGCTTCAAACGATATAGCGACTCGACTACTGCACCGACAGAGTATTCGCCATCGATCGTTTTCAGAAATATAAAGATATATGTGTTGGACAACTCACTTTAAACACTTTATGAACAAGTCTGACGAGATAGTCAGTTCAGTTCTCTAAGGCCACGCGAATACTCAACAACACATATAGGTCGGTAAAAACAAGTAGAATACCAAATTCGAATCGTATAGTCGGTTTTTTTTTTTTTGGAGTGTATAACTCCTCTAGTCATCTTATTGACGAAAAAAAAAAGAAAGCGAGCCAATTTTTCATAATAATCCGATTAAATTCTTAGTTATACTACTTTTTAATATTATGAAAATTAATAACAAAGTGTTATAAGAAAGAAAAGTATGTACAAAAGAAAAGAAGCTCTCTTCTATTCGGAATTAAATTTCGCATAACATCATAATCCGCCATAATAGTGTGTCGTGTCAATTACTTATTTAAGTAGTTCATCTCAACGTTGGATCTAATGCAGAGTTTTTTTCTTTTCGTTAATTTGATTGCGTATACATTTTGTATAATTAAATTTAAACAAAAATTAGCCAAATTTCCAATTGAATGACCACCAATAGCTTCGAATTTTTGGGAAACTAAAAGCTAATACATTATTTACCTTTTAGCAATAGATTAAAATTTCGTGTAATACAATGTTAAAAGTTTTCTCTAAAAGCCAAAAATCGATAAAAATTTAACGGTGCCATTTCTGGAAGTTGTTAGTTGCTGTTGTTGTTTCTCTTTAGCGACTAGCTATTAAAAACTAACCAACCAGAAACTCTCGCGGCAAGGTTTGCGTGCTAAGTTTCTGTTTTTCGTGTTGGGTCAACAGTTCTAAAAGTTGATTCTATGCTACCTGCTTTTTTTAGCGATGTTGATGATGATGACGATGATAATATTGGTTAGTGATGATGATAACGACATTTCTAACTAAAATGAGTCATAAAAACAGAAGGAAAAAAACCCAATTAAAATAAAAAAATCGATACTAATGAAATAGAATTCACTCAGAAATAGAATACATACCACGTTCTTGGATACGCAATTATAATTAATTTTGTTGCTTTTTTTTCTTGTTTACTGAAGCCATAAATAGTTTTTAACTACGTCGCCGATTTCGATGTTTCTCTGGAAACGCAATCCAATGCAAGTTTTCAATTATTGTTTTCTCTGGATGAATTCCAATTTCTTGTAGCGCAAAATTCGATTCATATTTAAATCTATTTCGATTCATTCTAAGCACCCTTCAAAGAATTCATTATTTAATTATAAAGATTGCAATTTTTTTTATACAAAATAATTAAATTCATTTTGAAGACACAATAATAAGCATTTGTCATTGTTATTGTATAACCTTTGCACTAGAAAAAAAAAGTTAATTTGGGCAAAAAGTTGTTATTGATCGTGACTGGGTTTTTAATCTTATCGACTAGAGAAAAACATCAAGCAATCATAATTATTATAATCTTAGAAATTCTTGTTCATCGGTTCTTATCGTTTTTCCATAGAAACTTTGAGAACTTTATATTTTAATCATATAACATGGAAAATCAGTTATTTCTAGATTATCGCTCTCTATCAATATTTATCAGGATCAGTACCAGTTCTAATCTTTGATATATTTCTAATGATTTACAAAACTCAGTGATCTCTTTCAATCGAGACGAGATTTTCAATTAAAATCATTCGGGTTTCAAGACTGTATTTAAAATCTCGCTGAATATTATACAACCATTACTGTTGAATAAAATTGTTCATTACTACACGATCGCCTCGAGATAATGATATGGTTAAACATTACCATGTCGTCAATAACCTTAATGATACGTTGCCATCAACAATCAGTGTTGAAGCTAATGACAATTTAAAATAGAAAGCCTTAGATCAGTTTTCTGGAATTTACGTTAACAAATCAATCATCATCGCCATTCATCGCAATAAACAACCAGTTTCTTATTGATTAGCACTCCGACAATAACGTGTTAATTGGGAAACACTTCGGCACCACCATCGGAAATAATAATTTAACCGAATTGATTCAAAAAAAAACTTCGCCAAAGATTTACGATATCTGGATCTTCCAATCCATTTGTTTATGTTCCTATTCATCTGTCTAAGTCTAACCATCATGCTTCGAATAACTTAAAAATTGATGAAACTCTTCATCAGTTAAGCAACACCACCAAAAATTTTCGATTAACCTCAACTATATTTTTCAGTAATCAAGGACCAAAAAAAAACCAACAAATTCAAACAAATTATGGGAAAACACACTATTACAGTTGTGTTACTAGTAGCTCTCTTATCGATAGCACACCTGTCCGAAGCTCGACGAACGGTATCGTCCGGTCGACGTGGTGGCAGCAGCAGTAGTAGTAGTAGTCGACGAACATCGCATTCATCCAATTCCGGTCATGTAACGAAACCAACGTTCCAACAATCGCAACCATCCAACTCGCACTCGGATCTTGCCAAGCTAAGCTACTCGGGATACAATCAGCAACCAAATCGGCCGGCACAAACGCACGCGGCCAGTGCCCCGGCTTCTAACTCTCAGCCGATCGGTTGGAATGTACCGAAACACGATACACCGGCTGTGGCTGTGAATAAAGCTCCAGTCCAATCGGCCGGACCACCACCAGCATACAGTCCGCATAATGTTCAGGGTGCGCGAACTAATATGCACGAAGCACCGCCACCGTATAGTGCGGTCGGTGGTTATCCCGCGCCGGCACATTCCGGACTTCCGGCCGGAGCCGTTTTATATCCAGCCGGAACAAATGTTGGCGGACATCAGGCAAGTCACCACAGCAACAGTAGTAGTTCGACGGGTCATCATGGTCATCATCATCACAATAGTACGGCCGGTACGGCCGGAAATAATAGTGATCACGTTGACGGTGGTGATGCAAATCGACATCACCAGCAGCATGCTAACCATAGTCTTACGCACCAAAATTCAGCTACTAACAATGCTTCCGGGCATCATCATATGCATGATAGTAATGGCAACAGTACGCACCATCAGCACCACCACCAAAAGCACCCGCATGCAAATAACACTTCCGTAGAACCCGTCACTCCTGGTGGTGTTTCCAATCCAAATCACCATAATAGTACCCATAACCACCATCATCACCACAATTCCACACACTCTCATCACAATTCCACCCTGAATCCGCACAGCAATGCTACTTCCCTCGATTCTCCCCATCAAAATGCCACCCATCATCATCGACACCATCACAACTCCACCATGCATCATCACAATTCCACCCATCTCCATAACAATTCCACACAGAATAACTCCACCGGCTATTCATCCTCAGTCCCGGCTGAATATTCCCCACCCCAAGTATATAACTCGAATTTTAATCCCAATGATAACAACCAATACTTTCAACCCCAACAACAACCAAATGTTAATCCTATGTATACAAATTATGGCCAACAGCCAGCCTATTATCCACAACAATCGCACGGAATGTATCCACAACAACCGGGCTATCATCCAGCAGCCGGTGGCGGTGGATATCCCGGCGCACCACCAAGCTATCCCCACAGTTATCCAGGAGGAGGAGCACCTGGCTATCCAGCTGGCGGTTTTCCGGCTGCTAGTCCGCCAGTTTATCAGGGCGCAGCTATTCAGCCTGGTTTCTATCCAGCCGGATCAGTACCGATCGGTGCACAACAATCATCAGGACCCGGTTTTGGTAATATCTCTTTTGGATGATGTTACAAGCAGGTTATAATAATTCCATTTCATGTTTTTTTAGGATCTGGAATTCTAGCCGGAGCTCTTGGTGGAGCTATTTTAGGACATGTACTCACTCCATCCGGAGGAGGCGGTAGCAACCACGGTAGCTCCGATGACGGGAAAGTAGTCATAATCAACAATAATCCCGGAGCCCCAGCCGCAGTCGTTCCAGCTGCAGGAGTACCTGCCGCTCCAGTTGCCGGAGCACCAGCTGCAGTACCCGTCGCTCCAGCTGCTGGTGTCCCACTACCACCCGCTCCAGATGCACCCGGCGTAGCACCAGGAATACCAGTTGCACCCGGCGTAGCACCAGTAGTTCCAATCGCTGCCGGTTCGGCCGCAATGGTTCCAAACTCGAATGAAACCTCAACGCCAACCCCGCTAGCTCCGATACCCGGCGATAATAGCTCGACCCCAGCTCCAGTCTACGGTCTTATGTGTGTCCCGGTCATGGTGAATGTAACAGATCCAGCAAATCCAGCTAATGTGACCGTGGTCGAACAAATTGCTTGCTACAATGTAACCCAACCGCCACCACCACCCCAACCACAGCCGGAAATGATTGCACCGCAACCCGTTTATCAACAACCACAGCTTGCCGAAATACCACCACCAACTCAAAAGACATCAACAGCAACTATCGCTGAAAGTGCGAATATAAAGAGTGGATCGATGGGAATGATTGGAATGACATCATCATCGCTCGCAATGTTAACAACAACAATAGCAACTCTAATAATACCATATTGTTTATAATAAGCCACACACACACACCACACATATACGTAGCTACTACTCATCTACACATTAATGTTGTATAATAATAAAAACAAAAAACTAATATTCCTTTTTTGTTACACCGGAGTCGGCGTGCCGATTTGTGATTGATTTGATTTTTTCTCCATTTGTTTTCAGTTGAATATTATTTTAATTTTATTAATTCCTGTTTTTTTTTTTTCATAATAATTTAACATAAAAGACAGAAATCAATGTGATAATTTCTTATTACCTCGAAAGAACAAATTATAAGAACGATTTTATTTGTTAAAAAAAGAAGAGAAAGGAAAAAAAATAAATTTGTGAAAAATATTAAGCTTTGCAAAATCATTCAACAGCTTTAATCGTTTTTTGTACTCTTTTTGTTTTTATCTTTTAATAAATAAATTAACTTTCGAAAGTAATTTTTCGAGTTTTATTTTTGTTTTTTTCAAAATGAATTTCCAGATCCATTACTCCTTCTACCACCTCCCATACAAACTGCACTTTTTAATGAAATGAAATAAATCAATACGTATTGATGAAACGTATAATATCTGTCGAGCTCAAATTTGGAACTCAACACTTATTTAGCATTAGTGTTAATATCGAAAAAAATAACTGATTAGCATTACGCCTTCTACCACCTCCCATACAATGTGATACAATTTCACAAAAAAATAATTTTCTTGGTATACATTTTGAGAGATGTCAATTAATTTTCGTAGTTATTACTGAAAGAAACCCCACTCCTTTTAACATCTCCCATACAAACTGCACAATATCACTAAATCTACACTACTTTTCTCAGTTCCTAATCAATTTTTCAAGCTTAAATTTCGTATAAAACATTTTTATAGCTACTCCAGCATGATGAAAAAAATTAGTTCAATGCTGTCACTCCTACCACTCCCCATATAAAATTTCTCAAGATCAGAAAAAATTTCTATTTCATCTAGAATATCGTATGATTGGGCTTTACGCGCAATCGTAGTCCATTTATGTTTACTCCAAATTTTGTGAAACGCTGACATCTTTGGATGTATGAGACAAATAGTTGTTCGTGTCATACTAGTTTGAAGAAAAAAATGCGTACATCGTTAAATTTTGAGTTCAAAAAATTGTGCCGACTAGTTCTTAATTTTTTTTTTTTCTAAATATTTTGGGATATAGACACATCATAGTATTCTTTGAAATTTTGGAAAAAAAAACGCTTGCCTCGTTGAACAATGGTTTCAAAAATTTGGGATATAGCTAGTCGAAACTTTGATTTGAAAAAACTAATCGGAGATCTGGTTTAAAAATTTGTTTTTTTTTTTTCTAAACATGAAAAAAGCAAACCAGCATCATCTTTGGAATGCTTTTTCTGTTCTTTTTTTTATATAATAAATAAAAGAAAGTTCAGGGGCTATGCAGCCGTATTGGAGCCGTGTCATTCATCAAATCCGCGGCTACTTGCTTATCATCGAATTAAGAACACGTGCACTCGGTAAGTAAATAGAACACGCACGATCATCCAATGTCTGAAAACCAAGCAACAACAAATTACACGGGCAATGTCGGGAAGCAACAACAACCACACGGAAAGACTCAAATGGCAAGAAAATGCTCCATAAAAGGAATTCGGCCGAGAAGAGCGATAATAAAATAATACCATTAATTCTGAACACCTGCTATCAAATACGACTCGATCGGGATGTCAAGGTGTTCTGCTCCATTCTTCTCATTATACACGGGCGACTTTATAAAGGAAGCAAAAACAGTGCGATTGAAAAATAGTAACGATTGAACTAGGTTCGGTTAATAAAAGCTACGATGGAAAACAATGAGCGCCAAGTAAAAATCCAAAACGAGTTGACTCAAAGCTTTCCAATCAGCTCTCAAACAAGGAGATAGTCTCCCCCCACGATCTTTAACTTGGTGCTCGAGTCTGTCGTCAAGAAGGCAACTTCAGTAACCTCAGCGAACACCAGAGGTACGCTACTCGTAAAATCCGCACGTTTGGTGGCGTACGCAAACGACGTGGATATTTTGGTCCGATCAATACTTTGTGTTAAGGAGGTATTCCAGGAGTTGGAGTCGGTAGCGGGTGAAGTAGGGCTCAGAATCAATGAAACGAAAACTAAATACACGACCCAGACACGAAGGACTGTCCCAGAGAGGCAGAACATTACTTCGAGCAAGTAAATGAATTCGTATACCTGGGAGCCCTTCTCACAAAGGTTGGCAATGAGCTACATCGAAACAATAAACTACGCATCTACAATATGGATGCGAAGTGTGGAAACGCGGGTGTCGGAGAATTTAATCGATACGTTCGAGCGAAAAATTCTTCGGAAGATGTACGGAGCAGTTAAGGAAAGAGATGACTGGCGAATTCGATACAAACATGAGCTGTATCACCTATTTGACGACCCACCAGCATCTATCATGATCAGCTTCAAGGGGCTGGCCACGTGGAGAAAATGTACGAGGAACGAGTTCCAAAACAAGTGCTCAAGGGCATAGCTCAAGGCAACCAACCGCAGGGGAAGCCATGAAAGCAATGGGAGGACCCAGTCGACCCAGATTGCAGATCCCTTCTCGATTTTTCAAACTGGGGGACGCGGTCGTTGGACCGAGACAACTGCAGGAGGTGCATCCTGGAGGACAAGGCTCGATATGGGCTGTAGCGCCATTGCATCATCAAAACAGTGCTCGACTGAGAGGAAACACTCGAACGACTTTATCAAATCAAATTCCTATTAAAACCCCTTTTAGGGAAATAGGGCAGAAACACGTCTCTTCCACAAGGCGCGATCCTGAGCATCGGCCTTAAGCTGTTGCCAGGACTTGTTTACGAACGACTTTATAGAAAGCAACAACAGCGCTTGACCGAGAGTGAACAGCGCTCGACCGACAGAAACAAGAATCGGGCAACGAGAAAATGCTTTATGAACACTTACACTCTGGAACGCGTATAGACTCGACTGACAAGAAAAAGACTCGGGCGACAAAAGCAATAAAAAAAGACGAGCGTTTTTGATGAACATTCAGTCCAGTTTAGAGCGAATCAGTCGATAGTTAGAAAGCGAAAAAAGTCAAGATTGACAAGCGATACGTTGTAAGCGAAAAAATTTTAAGTGAAAAGTGGAAAGATAATTAAATAAAGTTTCGCGGTTAAATTCAAGTGATAAGTTCTGGTGGTTTTATTTTTTACTTGAAATCCAGCGACCTTGCGCACTTCACTATCATACGTTACTGTTATAACACTAGATGCCAATCTTATTTATTTTATTATGCAATATCGTGTAGCAGCTGGACAATTTCATGAGATACGTAAACTGCCAAGATGTCGCGCATAAATAGGGGAGTAGTGAAACCACTTTGGGCCCGAGAAGCAATTAGCTCGTTTCTTCTTATATATTTGAAACATGACCAGAGGATGTGTTTGGTGTCATGGCATTGCTTTGCAAATACTCCATAAAGGATTAGCTGTTATTCCGAAACGGTTGCGATTACTATTCAGAGCGGATATGATTGAATATGAGTCGCGATAACATTGTAACAGTTGAATGGTTCAAGATTTTTGGTAGTTTTCAAAACCGGGCAAGGGAGAGATAGATTCGGGACTATAGTCCCGAAGTATTGGCCAATTTCATCTCGGTTATATCGAGATTGCCAAGAATATTTTTCTCGGCAACGTCAGAAAGTCGTATTCGTGGACTGAAGAGCAAGATTTGCACCCGTGATAACAATGAGTTTTCGCGGACTAATTTATCCGCAACTTCATTGCCTTTAATGCTGAAGTGTGAGGAAACCCACGATAAAAGAACATTGAAACCGTTCATCGTAAGTTCCTCCAAGACGATTCTGCATTTATAGGATAAAAAGGTTTGATAACTGAGCTTATCTAATATATATCGTCGTCGCAGCGCTACAGCCCCTTTCGGGCCTTGGCTTCCCGTAACCGAAGTCTCCATCGATCTCGGTCCAGTGACCGCGTCCTCCAATTTTGAAATCCGAGCAGCGATGAACAGTCTTCGTCAACAGAGTCGGACCAGCGTTTCCTGGGTTTTCCCACTGGCCTCCGGCCCTCCGTTTTTCCCTCGAATACCTTTTTAGGTATTCGAGTTTCGTCCATCCTTTGTACATGGTCAGCCCATTGCAGCTTCCGCAGTCTGATGATAGTGGAAACCTCCGGTTCGTCGAATATATCATACAGCTCACTGTTGTATCTAATTCGCCATCGGTCACCATCACGTTTCGCTCCAATTATTCGTCTCAGGACCCGTCTTTCGAAAGCGTTCAACATATTTGCGGATGCTTGTGTAAGGGTCCATGTTTCGCATCCGTAGCAAAGCACAGGTCTTACTATTGATTTGTAAACTTGGAGTTTGGTCTTCCTGTGTACGCAGCTGGCCTTAAGAATAGCTAAGACTGAATAATACGTTTTATTTGCGAGCTGGATTCGTCTTTTTATTTCATTCGTTTCATTTCCACTCTTTTTGTGCCTAAATATATGAATTCGTCCACATTTTCCAAATTATATTCGTCAATTGTAATGTTTTGTCTATTGGGGGTCCTTTTCCTTGTTTGTGTCATTATTTTCGTTTTTGTTTCATTGATTTTCAAGCCAACTTCTTTTGCTGCTTGATCGAGGCTTAGTAGAATTTCTTTTGCGGATGTGAAAGAGCGTGATAATATGTTGATATCGTCCGCATAACCCACTATCTGGCTGGATTTATAAAGCAGCGTACCTCTTGTGTCAACGGGTAACTTTCTGATGACGTATTCTAAAGCTAGGTTAAAAAGCAGAGGGGCCAGCCCATCACCCTGTTTTAGTCCGACATTTGTGTCAAAGGCATCAGTTAGTTGGTTGTTGACTCTGACTTGTGATGTTGTTGATGTCATCGTCATTTTGGTCAGTCGGACTAGTTTTGCTGGGATGCCAAAATGCAGCATTATTTTGTACAGTACGTTTCGATCAATACTGTCGTATGCTTGTTTAAAGTCCACAAAAACCTGGTGAACGTCGATGTTGAATTCCCAGCATTTTTCAAGCACTTGCTTGACCGTAAAAAGTTGATCAGTCGTTGATCGACCAGCTCTAAAACCGCCTTGGTACTCCCCAATCACATTGTCAGCGTAAATTTTAATCTTATTTTCTAATATTTTTGTCAGTATCTTATATGACGTGCAAAGTAGTGAGATACCTCTGTAGTTTTCGCACTGCAGTTTGTCTCCCTTTTTGTGGATAGGGCAAATAATGCATTGGCACCACTCCTCCGGTATTTGCTCCTGATTCCAGATGTACTGAATCTCTTTATGGATGGCATTTCGGGTGCAGCTTCCGCCATATTTAATTAATTCCGCTGGAATTTCGTCAATGCCCGGCGCTTTATTGCTTTTCTGGCTTCTGATGGCAAATTCGACTTCTTCCAACGTTGGAGGATCCAGTGGACATTCGTCGGAGGTTTGGAGACCTATCAGCTCCGATGTTCGGGAGCCGTGTGCGGGATTAAGGAGTTCTTTAAAGTATGACGCCCACCTTTCCTTAATCTGATTATCCTCGGCGATGATAGTGCCATTTCTGTCTTTACAGAGGGTTGTCTTAGGCTGATATCCACGTCTTAGGCTTTTCACTACTTTGTAGGCTTGTCTTGTTTTATTGCTCGCAAGATTGTCATCGATATTTCTCAATTGGTCGTCATAATATTTTCTTTTCTTACATCTAATGACCTTATTTGCTACTCGTCGGAGATTTTCGTATTTTTCTCTCTTCGTTCTGGTATTCCTTTCGAGAAACTGTCTGTACGCCTGATTTTTCTTATCTAACGCATCCTGGCATTCGTCGTCGAACCAGTCATTTCTTTTGCGCCGAGCTTCATACCCAACCACTTGTTCCGCAACGGTCTTTATGGTTGCCTTTATATCCATCCAAACTTGGTTCACAGGCTTCGGTATGTCATCCTGCAGAATATCTAATATATATGCTCAGATGAAAGTGGCTGATGGAACTTCCTAGACCAAACAGTAGCACCTACAGACTTGGTTTTTTATTAAATTCTTTGAAACATGAAAGTACTACAAAAACTTTCAAGTAATAAGAAAAATTACACCATAAACCTCTGAAAAAGGGTTTAAAGGGTTCCCCTTATAAAAACTGAGCACATTAAGTAGATGGGTTTATTTTGGCAGAATAGCTTTGTCAGAGACAGTGGTTCAGTGGTACAATGCTGGCCTGACATCCGGGAGGCCCGGGTGCGATACCAGAAATATGGATTTTTTTTACAAATATTATTTATTAAATATAATTCGAGTAAAAATATAATTTCAGCGAAGCACGGCGGTAGATGTGCCCGTGCGATTCAAGGCCAACAATAATTATTGGTAAATAAACACAGCCCCTATAAAACTCAATACATTCGACTAGTAATGGATATTGCCGACAGGCTATCTGATTCAATAAGATAGTTACCCTGAGAATGATATTCTTTAATGTGGGTGCAGGCCAAGTAAATTGCAATAAGTTCTGCAGAAAATACTGAAGCAGGCTCTGCAAATTTGAAACTCGCTTTGCAAATGTCATCATAAAAGAAAGCACCGCCCGTATCCTCTTTAGATTTGGATCCAGCGGATTAAAAAAGTTGACGGAGCTTGCTCTAATAAGCCGCTAAATGACAAGAACAGTGCGCTGACAACAAGTGGTAAAGTAGTCTTTGGGATCCCCTTTACTATTCCACCATATCTAGAGATATTGAAGGAGTAAAATGAGCCATTTCGAGCTCATGTAGAAAACAGAGCGATATTTCGGGCTCCTCTGCGACCGTCTTGCTGATTTCAAGGTAGAGCTATCTAATACAGTTATTAGATGGCTTCCAAGCTCGCAACTATCGTGTGTCAATTGAATTGACTGGTGTATATGGGTCATTCTTTTACAAACCGTACGGATTTGCCGAAAAAATTCACGTCTGTTTCTAGAATCGCTTTATTTTTTTTTTATGTGTTATATATATGAAATAAGCCGACACGTATGCGGGGATTTTTTTTTAAATTGTTTATTTTAAAAAATATGGATGTTTAAACATTTTGAGAATCATTGGTTTTGCTCTTCTTAAAAAGCTATTATCTTCGGTTCTATTTGTCCCACAGATTTCGTTCTTATCTCATTTTAAAGGTAATTTTGTAACCTTTCTACTACATTGTTCCAAAAAAAATTGTCTTGTTAAATAATTGTAGTTATTAGCAATTAAAGCGCTTAAAGTTGATTTTCATACTTGCGCCCAGTCGATAAAAAATTGAAAAAAATACCATCGTATTCCTTGATTGATTCTCTAAAAAATCCATTTAAAAAAAAAATGGAGAAATAACGGGATCAACAGAAAAAAATAATTTCCACCACCGGGCGCGCAGCACGACGAAACAATTTAGTGTGTTAGTGACGCGTCGACTTTTTTATTCCTCTGCGTTGGCCAAAAATCCTGATTTTATTATTTTAAGGATAAATAATTGAAAGGAATATGAATTTATTCATCAAAAAATAGGCTGTAACTGCACTTATTACGAGTAAAATTAAAGTTATTATTAAAAAAATCTTAAAATCTGCAATAAAAAGTTCGATATCTCAGCTCCGGGTAAGTCAAATTGAACTTCAAGCCCAGCAAATTCTTTATCAGGATGTCCACAATACAATAAGACTACAAAAGTTAGTTGAAAATTTCATTTAGTCCTTCTGCCTTAAAAAAAGAGTTAAGAAAAAATTTACTCGAAAAGTCATTTTCTAATAAATTCATGAGGTGAAATTTCTATGAAACCGGCTAAATTTGGGCTGAATTTTGATTCAGTTATTTAAAGTGTATTTATTAAGAGACAATGCCGCAAGTTTTGGTAGAAAATCTTTTTTACAGTCTATGAGATACTCATTTCCTTCCAAAAACACAGATTCTTTGAAAATTGTCGAAAACGTCTTGAATAACAGTCTATATATCAGGTTTAAATAAACCGAATTTAACAATGTACCACTCAAATGAAAGGTCTAAGTGTCTGCAATCGAACCTCATTTTTAGTTTTTCGAAACTGTTTAGTATAACGTAATAAAGCTCAAAAAACCTCTAAAACAGACGAAAATTTGCGAATTTTGCTATTTCTCGAGTCTTTCCCCCACTCCCCCAGTGGCCGCAATATTTTTATCGTAATCTACGCAAAAAAACAATGAGGTTAAAAACAACATCGAAATCGCAGCATTTCGCCAAACAGACCTTTTTTGATCTAATCCGACTGGACTAATTGTGCACTCGCTCTGTCAGAAAAATGTATGATTTTATTGATATTACGTAAGTTAGTTTTGATAAAATTGAGGAAATGCTATTGGAATACGTGAACGGCTACGGTGTCATGATGCAAACATTCGGAAATCATTACTAAGCTTTTCATTTATAGTACGTGTTTATTGCTTTTGTTGTAAATCGCAAACGGATGCACTGTTGCCTGATCATTGTTCCAATGTACGCCTTGAATAGCATTTCGGATCACAAAAGCGTAGTTCTCAGAAAAATCACAAATAACAATGCATTCATTTTGCCCTAAATTTTTTCTTTTATTATTCATACGCGCCCGGTGGTGCAAATTATTTTTTTTCTGTTGATCCCGTTATTTCTCCATTTTTTTTTTAAATGTATTTTTTAGAGAATCAATCAAGGAATACGATGGTATTTTTTTCGATTTTTTATCGGCTGGGCGCAAGTATGAAAATCGACTTTAAGTGCTTTAATTGCTAATAACTACAATTATTTAACAATACAATTTTTTTGGAACAATGTAGTAAAAAGGTTACAAAATTACCTTTAAAATGAGATAAGAACGAAATCTGTGGGACAAATAGAACCGAAGATAATAGCTTTTTAAGAAGAGCAAAACCAACGATTCTCAAAATGTTTAAACATCCATATTTTTTAAAATAAACAATTTAAAAAAAAATCCCCGCATACGTGTCGGCTTATTCGATGTATACTACCTACAGAAAAATTTTGGAAGCAATAGAAAATATGTCGTCCAATTAGGTGTACGGTTTGTAAAAGAATGACCCATATGCACGTTTCAAAAAATTTTCGTCCAGCGAGTGAAAACGGAGAAGTAATGGAGGCACCCCGGCTAGAACTTCAAGTGAAGCAATGTGGGTTGTTCTTATTAGACCAATGCAAGTTCGAGTCGCACGATTCTGGATTTTTTCCAGCTTTTTAATGTTAGTGCTGTAGCTCCAATAAAACTGGTTATTCTGAATTCCATGATCAGTGGACTTAAAAACTGTTAGAAGGCACGACGGATCAGGACCCCACTAGCAGCCAGAGACAGCATAAAGTTTACACGTCGAAGGCATGTTTCCATTACCTGATCAATATGGCATTTCCATGTAAACTTCGAGTCGAAGTATACTCCAAGGTATTTAAAGTATGGCGACTTATTAATTTCGATATTGTTAATGTTTATATAAATAGCCGGAAGCTTCCTCTAAATACCATGAACTCGGTTTTGGAAGAGAGATTGTGGTAAAAACATTTTGGTCGCGTGAATATCTTGAGGATCTTTACTGGAGATAAAAGGGCCCCGTCGTCGACATACTGCAGTAAAGACGTATTGAACCTATCGCCAAGACTATGTTTCTGAAATGCAGACAATAAAGTAAAGGCGAAAGAACCGACCCTTGCGTAAGACCTAAGAAACAAGTTCTTGTTTCTATGATATTACCATTAATTGTAAATTGCAAAATTTCTTTGATACAATAGAGCTCATATTGGTGGAGGGAAACTCTCCACTTGAGCTTGAGCGGAAGGATTCAGCTCTAATGGCAATCGTTCGAGAATGGGGTCTGAAGGTTGGGGTTGCAGTATTAGGAGAAAAACAGTGATAATGTTGCTGAAGGGTTCATTGTAGCATTCCCGACCTCCATTGGTAACGCTGGGCGAAACTGGATTTAGGTATGTATCAAACGTAAGATAAGACATCAGGGTTTCGGAGTGGTTGAGATTCGAGCTGCATCTGCAAAAGCTCAGAGAGCGTCTCACTACCAACGTGGGGCAGATCCATAGGATTCTGCGAAAGGAGTGGGGCATTACCAGGCGCTTCTCTACATTGGTACTACAGCCCAAACCGGACCTTGGCCTCCTGTCCTTCAAATTCCTTAACATTTTTCATTATTTATTGTGAAAGGGTTGTTAGACCTTCGCACAATCCTCTATCTACAAATTTTTCATGTTCGTAGATTGAGGTGACCAAGGTATATCCCAGCAGGCAGTGCGCTGGAATTTTGTGTCGACCGGGATTTGAATTCACGACCTTCGCATTTTAGACCAACATGCTACCTACTAGCCTGCACCCTAGCTTGGTTCGTACCATATACCCCGGTATATTCGTTACTTGCGTAGCGTATGGATCGATGTAGTACGATGGCCTGGCGGCTAGTACGGGCACTTGATCTATATACGCGTGCCAGCGAGTAATCCTTCGAACATGTTTACCAGTATATCGCAGTTTTCACTGACGCAATGAGATACTCATCGATGTTCCACCATTGGAGTTGGAGACAAGATCCGGAATGGACTCCCATTACTGGCTAGTGATTGGTTATCTCCGGAGGAGATTGGGGAGAGAAGCCCTCGCCAATGCAAAGAGCTCCTCGACCTCAGTGTTACATCTGTATGACAAACCAGGTGGGCTATTAGTGACAAAGGTAAGGTCACTTATAATTTCATTGGAGTCGCAAACTTCACCAGTGATAACCTAGACTTTAAATTTACTCTCAGTCTGGGTTTTTTCTTCGCGGGACAGCGCAGCATGAATGGTATCTTCACAGGGTGGGTCGAAGTAAGACTACGGGTTGCGCCTATGAAGAGGAGTCTGAAAGCTGTCTGCATATCTTAGCCGAAAGATACGCGGACATAAGACAGCTGGAAGACATGGGTGTTGTGCGGGGTGGTTGAATGTCAGTGGATGCTCTGCGAGCCGACAGACAGCCGACATTGCCTGTGCGCCTTCGCATATGAAGTGTTTAGAAGACGATGAGCCTGTATCGGTCCAGAAGGACGTGGAGGTTTAGTGTAGCTAACTGAGCAAATTGGCAGCATAGTTTCTTATATACTATACTCAGGGAAGGGATAACGATGGTAGTCACATACGGAGTGAACGACTAAGGTCAACTCCGGTATAACCTTTGGGGAGTACCGACCCCACGTTTCCCGAAGCGGAGTTCCACCAGTCACAGGTTTGCAAAGGGACCAAAAGTGGAAGTAATTTTCAAAGTTACGAAGGTAGCACGGGTGTCGGGGACCCCATGTAAAGTTGCTTCCACCCCCGGCAATAAAAGATGATCCCTTCCGGGAATATTGTTGTAACTGTGCTTTCCGCCCACATCTAGGGCAGAGCTCCCAGGAGTTCGGCGTAGAGTTGCGCTTTTCAACCCAGTGCATGGCCGAAAGATTTTATTAACAGAGATTTAGATAGGTCTCGCATACAGCAGTACTATTATCGAACCTGCATTCGAAATAGACTGCGACCTCAAGTGGCGTTAATGATTGTCGTTAGAATAATAATCCGTGTTGCTAAAGACAACTGTGGCATGTAGGCTTAGTGTCAGGCTGTCCACGTTAAACAAAACGAGATATAGTTTTATACAGGGTGTAACTTGTGTGAAGCGTCAAACGAAAATGGGAGATAGAGGAACTTGTCCTGAGTGGAAAATCGTTCCACACATACTCCCGTTTTTGCACCGTTAAGGAGATAGCGCGATTGTAAGGACGAAGGATTTTCATCGTACCTGTGATCACTGTTTGATCTATAACTTCTGCCGTACTTAGCGTAACGCAATAATTTAGGCTAGTTGGAAAGGACACAAATTCTTCTTTCCATATTGCTATCAACTGTGTCAGTCAGTGCTATACTTTTTGAGAAAAAGTCATTTCAATGACACAAAAATAATAAAAAATAAACTGCCAACAAGTCGGGCGAAACTTTATTATTCTTGGGACAAGTTGTGGATGAGTGGAAAGTGAATATGCAGGTTAGAGTGGTTAGGGAAGGCTAAGTGAAAGGGAGTTCTTGGGCAGGGCTGTTGTCAATTTAACAATATTTCATTCGTCTCTGCAAGTTTGGGTTTTTATGAGGGGAGGAGGAGGGTAAGGGTGGGTGGATGTTAATAGCTTTTTAATTAATTGCTTGAATTACGTCCAATATTCTCTGTATAGAATGTGTTTCATAGACGAAGTTGCATAGAATTTTCATAAAATTCGGTGTATTTTACATTCACGAAACCGAACGTTTGTATGGGAGGGGGTAGAGAAGGTAGGGGAATCGTAAAATTTGATATGCATTTTTATTTCGCTTCTCTTGTAAGGTGCTTGTATAAAATTTCAAATTCGTAGCTTTTAGTTTGTTGGTTATTAGTTGATTTAACGAAATTGGTCGAAATCATAGTTTTGTACGGGAGGGGGTAGAAGGGCGAGCGCGATTTCAAAACTTTTAAAGCAACTTCATTTGAATTATTTTTATAAATTTTTATGCAAAATTTGAAATTGATAGCTTTTAAGAGTTAGGTAATAATTGATTTCTTAAAAATGGTAGAAAAAATAATTTTGTATGGGAGGGGGTAGAAGTTTTAAAGGTTTTCGACCAGTTAATATTTCGTATATTTAGAGATTTTTTTTAAATGCATTTTGCAAATTTTCAAGTTTCTACCTTAAAATTTCACTCAAAAATTTTCAGTTTATGTGTTTTTTTCAATGCACATGAAACACCTTGTGCACGTTAGACCGGGGGAGGTCGGTTTATAATAAATATGGATCAAGTTATTATTATTTTCCTATGTACATTAAATATAGGTATTCACATGCAAAATTTGAACTTTGTATCTTTCACCAGAGCCCTAAAAAAATCATTCAAAGTTTTCGACTTTTTTGCTTATCACCTCCCTCCCCTTACACCTCCCAACTTAAAATTTTTACCAAAATTAAACATTATGTAGTTCTACAATCTGTCAAATTTTTGATTTGATATCTGTACTCTTTTTTGAGATATAAGGATTTGTAATTTTGAAAAGTGCGCCATTTTTAAAATGCTCCCCGTTTCCCCCCACTACTATTATTTCGACATGTTATATTTTTTTTTGTATTTGCCTAGTACAGCTTAATATACGTTTCAAGTTTCAATTACATAGCTCAAGAGATAGTTTAGATATTAATTTTTAAGTGTTTTTCTTTGCACCCCCTGACCCTCCCCCTTACAATAATAAGCCGCTTTCTGAGCTGGTTCCAATGAAACTATATGCCACCTTGACGGTCTCTAAATATGATTTTTTTACGATAAGTAATTTCGAAGATAAGTTCATTTGAAAAAAAAATTCGGCCGACAATTGGTTCTTAGCCCCCCCTTTTCGCACCCCAATGGATAAAAAAATTAAATTATTTTTAAAAGTTGTCCCACAAAACCCTCTATATGTATGTTGAGTTTTAGCTTCCTAGCTATTACCAGGGTTGAGATATTTGAATTCGTATTTTTCGGTTTAAGCGCTCCCCCCGCCTCCCCCTGAACTCATACACCCCCCAAAATGGGTATCCGCCTGATCCGCAACCATCTACAATCCCCCCAAAAATGAACTTTCTATCTTGGAGGGTTTGGGAGTTAATGTGCGCTGAGCGTACACGTCGGCGTACGGCGTACAGACAGACGGATTTTTTTTTTTTGCATTTTTAGGCTAATTTAGTCATGAAACGCGAAAAAAAAAAAATTTCAGGGTAGCAAAGTTTTTTTTTCTTGTGTCGATTACAATACTTTATTATTAGAATAATAAAGTAATTAAAAAAAAATACAAAAAAGTCCTTTTTTCTTCTGATTAACCACCAAATTTTATTACATTTTCGGAAAGCCCATAAGATTTCACTATAAGTTTGCAAACAGAATTTCTTCATAGGTTGAATTGTAAAGGAGCGGGGCTAACAGTTATCAAGCAAGTTCCCTTCAAGTAAATCTGGTTTGACACCCGTCTCCCATGTGCCTGAGCTGAAAAATTCATTAAGTAAGCTGAGCAGAAATTCTATCATACCGGATATTGGCAGGGGACGATATCCTGGGGACGTAAAACTGCAAGCTGTTAAAGATGTTTCAAGCTCACTCATTGAAAAGAAAGCGCTCAATCATACTGTTACGAGTCAGCCCTAGTCGCTTGCCAAATGTTCGAGATCTTCAACCACTATTCTAAAAAGAACATCTGCAAGTTCTGAACGAAAGCAAGAATAATTACGCGCGCGCACGAATTCCGATAATGTGCATTCTCACACTATACCGCTCATCGAATGTTCAAGGTCTGCAACCAGCAAAAATTTTTCTACAATGGCGCTACAGCCCAAATCGGACCTTGGCCTCCTGATATTCAGGTTCCTTAACATTTTTTATTACTTATTGTGGAAGGGTTGTTAGCCCTTCGCACAACCCTCTTTCTACGAATTTTTCATTTTCTTAGATTGAGGTGACCAAGGTATATCCAAGCAGGCAATGTGCCGGAATTATATATTGCGCCGACCGGGATTTGAACTCACGACCTCCGCATTACAAGACCAACACACTGTCTACTAGGCTATATCCTAGCTAACGAAAATTCTGCAGTAATAAAAGAACAACTGTGCGGTAATTCAATGCTGCGTCGAGTAAAGGTTCTAATAATTTAGCTCTTGTTTCTTCAATTGTCGGCCACGCAATGTGCATTATAATCACCGAGTGAAATAATTGTTGTGTTCAGTATTAAAGATACTTATTTCCGCGACAGTTAATGGATAGTCAGATGGTACATGAACTGAGAAGATAAAAGATTTTCTTGTTGTTTAGTTCGAAACAAATACACACACATTCCAAGTCAGAGACAATGTTCAAGGCTTTAAATTGGATGCCATGCTTAATACCAAGGAGAACGCCTCCATATCCATTTAGGCGGTCTTTTCTGACGAGGTGATAACCAAGAATATCAACGTATGAGGATGACAAAAGCTATGTCTCACTTAGAACGAAAACATCAATATTAGATATTTCCAGCAAGTGCCGAAATTGGAGTAATTTAGGTACCTACAGTAATTTGGACAGATTTTTAGCTTTAAGTGGCCTATTCGTTGAGGGGAACTAATGGGGAAAGTTTAAACCAAATAGATTTACAAAAGGGGTTAACTAGCGAGTCAATCAGGTTGGCTAGTACTGCAGTTAGTCCGAGGGTTTCACAAACATGTAGGTTAGTTTCGCGTATCGATGAGCTTGAATTTCGCGTTTGACATACGTTATATCGTAACGCTCCCTAGTCGGGCTTCTGCCACGTTTACGGCTTCCAACGCTGCTGGTGCAAGGCGAATGATTGGTTGGAGAGCGCGGTCTCCCGGACGTAGAAGGTTGACTATTTGGTTAGGTTTGATTGTGGAGGGGTTGGACACCAATGTACGTAGGCCACCAGTGGGCCCATTGGGTTGACTATTACGATGAATAGTGCTCGGAGCCAGTAGTGGGAAATTGTTAACGTCAAATGGAGGAGCTGTTGACGCTAATTGATTCTCCGAAGTGGAAGTGGATGTAACAGCTGACATTACTTTGGCATCCTTCCCTCCTGTGTATAGCTTTTTGGTTGATTGGCGCTAGGTTACACAGTTGGCGGAGCCCGACATGTCACCGGCACTACCACAGAGGATAAATTTTGGCTTGTTACCAACGTAAGTTTTCAATGGCACTGTAGTCCAAAGCGGGCCTTGGTTTCCTGACCTTCAAATTCCTTAACATTTCTAATTCTTATTGAGAAACGGCCCTTCGCACAACCTTCTATCTACGAATTTTCATGTTCGTAAGTAGTGTGGAAAAATTATGCGTCGACGGGGATTTGAACTCACGACCTTCGCATTGTAGACCAAACCGCTAGCCACTAGGCTACACCCATGCGAAGCTTGTTTATTTTCGGGTGTGATTGAAACGCTGACAGTAATTACAGAAAATTGCTTTACTTTTTTGAAGTCTTATGGGGATTAGTAAGCCGCAGTATTCGACATAGTCAGGCAGGGTTTCATCGGGAAAGTCCACTCGTACAAGGCGATATAAAATTCGATTTCTGCTGAGACCTTTATCAAACTTATAATGATAAAGATCTCAGCAGAGACCGAAACGTGACGAATAATAAGGCGTAACAGTGTAGAATTCGGAAATCTTTTTTCTTTCAATTTGAAATGCACTGTGAAAACATTCACCAAACCAATAAAAAGAGCTTTTAAAGAAAGTCAGCTCAAAAGTAGAACAATATCTACTTTACCGGATTGTGGATTCAAAAACGTCAATTTTAACATCAATTTTGAAAAATAAATCCAATTGAAGAAGTTAAACTACGGCACCAAGGGATACTAGGTCAAGAAAAAAGACTGCCCTCTTCAAAACCTCTCAACGCAACCGAAACCATCCCCACCAATTTTTTTTTTATTTTAATCGACTGGTCCTCCATTTTACCATTTAAATACCAATTTATCATTTCGCTCGCCTACATAAACAAATAAAGCCGGATCGACAAACAAACACCTCAAGTTAATTTTAATAAAATCATAACAATATTAAGAGTTAAATTCAATTCGCAATGATATGCGGGAGATGCGAACAGCAATTTGATATTTGTTTGAATTTTAAGTGATAACGAAATGGTGCGCCATTCGTTACAGTATTCAAGCAGCAAAAGCATTTATCCCTCTAAATAACTAACCCACTTATCAGGTGATGACCGTATCCTGTTGCGCGCAATGATATTCTCAGTATTCGTTAAATTAAAACAATCAAAACAAATTGTTATTATTGTTGCTTCATATTCGCTTCTAGAACAACTGGACCGGAGTGGGTTTTAATAATTTAATAGCGTCTAGTAGTAATTTACAGTGATAAATTTAGTAATGCCAACGAAATTATAAGATTTTGTATTTCGAGTTCAGAATACTTTTATTTTTATTGGAGGAAAATGCAGGAAAAGAGAGCTTCGGGGTTGATGCAATTGTTTGCTATGTGATCCAAGATACAAGGAACCACAGGAAGAATCATAAGTTTCCTTCACACTTAACAAGAACTTACTAGCTTGTATTATCGGTACTGTTAAGACAGAAGGTACAATATTGAATACACAATGCTACGTATTATTCACTTCAACTTACTTCCGGTCGCACAGTAAAATTGATGTAACTAATTTTTAAGCCAGACTGCACAACAATATGGAACACAATTTCCTACTACGAATAACAAAGCAGCTGAGCAACTCTGACTACAATAAAGGGCGATTTAATCATTTAATTCCTGTTCTTACAATCGCGCAAAAAAAATTCAAACAAATTCATTTCTTTCGTACAACCAAACACCGTACATACAAATATATCATATATAATTTTTTTTTTCATAAATAATTACACTAAAATAAAAAAAAAAAGTTTATATAGGTTTCCTTAAAATTAAATTATCAAAAATTAAATGTTTTTCACTTACATAGCTTGCATATAACAATTCATCATTGTTAAAAACCCAATTTTTTCTCTACATTATTAAATTGTTTATTGATTGCTTTTTTGTTTTTTGTAAAATTATATTTGCTTCGTAGATATAATTTTACTAAAATTGGAAATAGATTGGTGTTTTTTTTTTTTACTTTTGTCACCACAACACCGTCAAAATAATCATAAGGTAAAAACATGATTATAGAATATTTTTTTTTATTTATAAGAAAAGAAAAAAAAATATAATTAAGTGACAAAATTTAAAAAAATATTTTACTCACCGATTTTTAAGTTCAATTTATTTTTTTATAATTATTTTTTGTAAAAAAATATATTCGTGTAAATTATTTTGGTTTTTTTTATATAAATATCGATGAGGAGGTTTTTTTTTTAATTTAAGATTATTAAGTTATTTTTGTTTTGTTTTGTGTTTTTTTTTTGCACTTGAAAACGACGCATCATAAATATTTAGTTTTTTCTGTAATGTACTTCCCAGAAATTTAGATTTAGAAGACGATGAGAAAAAAAAATAATATATATTTTTTTTTTAATTTAATTTAATTTGTTTTGTTTTTATTATTTTTATACGTACCAACTGGTAGAGAAGATTGATATTTTTTTCGGTTTCTAGAAGAGGATTTAGGCAGGTTTGTTTTTTGATGTAGTAGTTGTTGTTGTTGCTTTAAAATTTTAAACATACGTACCAAAAAATAAGCGGTAGAAGTAGAGGTTGTAGATGAGAATTTGCGAGAGATCACCAACATTTAAAAACGTAATTTAAAATAGTAGTGGAGACGTGATGCATGGTTTTTCGAAAACCATTTCATTTTTTATTTTATGAGAATCAAATTAATAATAATCTTGCCTAAATTGAATCAATTCAAAGATTTTTTTTTTCTTTAAATGAAATTTGAAGTACATATTTAAGAACTTTTGATGGTTTTTATACGATCGATAAATTTTTTAATAAACTATTAAGATTGTTACTTTAAAACTAAATTCAATCTAGAAGATGGAAAATTAATTTATGAGTTTAATTCATTTTTTTTGGCACTAAGGTAATTTTAGTGATGCCGAAAATCAAGTTTTGGTAATGTAGACGAAATAAAAATTATCGTTCTGCCTAAAATAAAAATTGTGTAGTTTGTATCCGGGGTTTACATTACGATGATAATGAGATATGCCAGAAAAAAGACAAGAGGGAGTTTGTACAATTTTCTTTCTGACGGAGGCGCAAGTACTGCGCCACCACCCTTATGGGAAATTATGAGATATATGCGTAAAGCCCAATCATACGATACTCTAAATGAAATAGAAACTTTTGTGATCTTAAGAAATTTTGTATGAGAAGTGGCAGAAGGGGTGACACCGCTGAACTACTTTTTTTTAACATCATGCTAGAGTCGCTCTAGAAATGTTTTACACAAAATTTTGGCTTCAAAAATTAAACGGGTACTGAGAAAATTAGTGTATTAGATTTAATGAAATTCTGCAGTTTGTATGGGAGGTGGTAGGAGGAGTGAGGGAATTTTAAGAATTTTTTCAAAAAGAAATACGAATATTATGCAATTGATATTTCCCAAATTTTAGATCGGTAACAGTTATACTTTCCAAAAAAAGGATTTTTTGTAAATATGTGAAATTGAGTCACTTTGTATGGCAGGGGGTAGGAGCAGTGAAGCTAATTAGTTAATTTTTTCAATCTTAATAACAATGTTAATTTAGCGTTTAATATATAATTTGAGCTCGATAAATGTTACACGTACTGAGGAAATCGGTTTAAGGAGTTATACTAGTCTGGAAAAAAAAAATTTTTCTAAAAATTTTTTTTTGGCTTAAATGATGTATAAACTATCAAAGAATAATATCTTAAAGCAATTTTGGGTGAAAAGTGACTGAAAATAATTTTTTTAGCCTGTTTTTGTAAGTGCTTTAGAGCGCACATGCATGCGTCATAAAACTTCAAACGTTATTTTCTCGAAACTGGGTTTTTCGAACTGGCGTTGCCTGGAACTCAGCCAATTTTCATCAGATTTACTTGAAATTTTAACTGTTGCTTCTCAGATTGATAATCTGTGGAAGTACACGGGGGTTTTTTAATAGATAAAACATTACGTTTGTTATAAACAATTTACGGTCGATTTTTGTCCCAAAAATCGAAAAGAAAATTGAAATTGATGCCAATTTGCGAATTTTCAAAAAAAATAAATTATCCCGTGTTCTTCCAAAGAAGACGTAATATATTTTAAGAAAAAAAAATTATTTTGGTCTAAGTGCCATAGGAGTGCTGAAACCGACTACGCCGTTTGCCGCCTCGGAAAAAACATGGTTTTAACTAATATATCAGCCTGACTTCGTTCCTTCTTAAAGACCTAGAAAGACTGGTGGACAGCTACCTACGGGCAAATCTGAACCTCTCGGTTAGATGCCCCCACCAACACGCCTATCTGAAAGGTAGATCTACTGACACCGCCTTGCATGTGACGGTAGCCGCCGTAGAGAAAGCTTTCCATCAAAAAGAGGTTGCACTCGGTGCCTTCCTAGACGTGGAAGGCGCATTCAACCACGTCAACATTGACGCCATACTTGAGGCCTTGCGTAGCCATAGTGTGGAACCTCTCCTGACTGCATGGATAGCAAAGCTTCTTCGTTCGCGGAAAATCGTAGCACGAATGGGTGAAGAGACAAGGAAGGGCTCTGTTCACAAAGGAACGCCACAGGGCGGAATAATATCACCTCTCCTGTGGGTCTTAACAGTGAATGAACCCATTTCCACCTTAAATCAGAACGGCTACCCCACAATAGCATATGCAGACGATCTTGTCATCATGCTAACTGGTAAGTTTGAGCAAGTTCTAGGAGACCTCATGCAATCCGCTTTACAGCTGTTAGATAGCTGGGCACTAGATAAAGGACTTACTATTAACCCACAAAAAAACAGAACTGGTCCTCTTCTCCAGAAGAAGAAGACCATATGTTTTCAATCCACCAAACATTCGAGGAATCAATATGGTCCTCTCGAATCAAGTTAAATATTTAGGCCTAATTCTTGATAGCAAATTATCCTGGAAGGCCAATATTCAGGAACGAGCAAAAAAGGCTACAGTAGCCTTCTTCGCTTGCAAGAAGACATTCGGCTTGAGATGGGGCCTTAAGCCGCACCTCATCCACTGGATGTATACCAGTATTGTTAGACCAATTATTTGCTATGGTGCGCTGGTGTGGTGGCCGGCGGTGGTCTTAAAAACCAACCTGGCACCCTTACAGCTGATCCAACGGATGGCATGTCTGTGCATAACAGGTGCCCTTAGAACCACACCGACTGCAGCTCTGGAGGTGATTCTCTCACTACCCCCACTTGATCTTTTTATAAAAGAAGCAGCGGGCCTGGCAGCCATTAGATTAAAAACCACTAAATCGTGGTCAGCGCCACAAATTGGTCATGGACAAATTCTAAACGTCATTAGAAACGCAAACTCCCTTTTAGACCGCGAGTATGATTGCATGAACCAACCGCAGGTTGAGAAACGGAAGTTTCACATTAAGTTTCCTGAACGAAACGAATGGGCAACAAATACGATACTCAGCACCTGTATAGGTTCTCATCTCTATACGGACGGATCTAAAACTAGCCAGGGGACAGGTGCAGGGATTTATTCCCACGACCTCGACATCCAAACTTCATTTCATCTTCCAGAACACGCGACAGTGTTCCAAGCAGAAGTATTAGCCATTAACGAGTGTGCAAAAATTATTCTTGATAAGCAGAACAGTCTCGGAAATTGTTACATTTTCTCGGACAGCAGGGCTGCACTTCAGGCACTCCAATCCTACAGGACTACATCTCTAACTAGTGTCCATCTGTAGACACAATTTAAATCGCCTAGCGGCCATAACGGAAGTTTTTCTAATATGGATACCGGGTCATAGTGACCTGCTAGGTAACGAGGCGGCAGATACGCTTGCACGGCAAGGATCTGCTAACATCAATTCCACTAGGAAGTCAGTCGATGTAGCACCAACAGTGCTGAAGAATAGCTTCAAACAGACTATTTCGGATTCTTTCTTGGCGGGGTGGCGACAGCTGGAAAGCTGTAAAACGGCCAAATCCTTTTGGGAATAACCGAACAAAAATATTACAGCTCAGCTGTTACAACGTAGTCGCTACAGTATCCGAACTATTGTCGGCCTGACCACAGGCCATTGCTTGCTAAGGCTGCACGCATTTAGGATGCGAATCGCGAGCGACAGCTTATGCAGAGGTTGCGAGGAAGAACATTATCTTTGTCACTGTCCGCAAATCTCCAACAGTCGTCTCCTTTGTTTAGGCTCTAGATTCTTCTCAGAACTAGACGACCTCAGAGGCGTCCAACATTCAAGCCTGTTAAGGTTCGCAAACCGAACCAAGTGGTTAGAGCAAGAGGAATGACTTCCAACTCATAACTATAGGGGGAGTACAATGGGCCCAACTAGATGGCCTCAGTGCTTGTGGTTCTATGCAACCACCCTCCTACAACCTAAACCTAAACTAATATAGTTTCACGGCACCATTTTGTATAAAAAATTGACAAAAAAATTGTGTGTATGCCTAAATATATGTCTAATTATACTTCAAAATTTCATTTCAATCCATTCATTAGTAACCGAGAAAAAATTTCCAAAAAAAGATCCATTTTTCAGCACGCCAGACTAGTATAACCCCTTAAAGTGTTTTGGTTTGTATGGGAGGTGATGGAAGGAGTAAAGGAATTTGAATAAATTTTATACCATAGATGACATTTATGAAAAAAAATTTCATATTATTAATTTCAAATTATAAGCTCTTATAGTTTTCAAGAAAATTTGATTATTGTTAATTATTGGAAAAGAGTAATTTGGTATGGGAGGGGGTAGAAGGGGTGGAGCAAATTGCCCGGTTCACAAAATTTACCTTACTTTTTTGTCAAAAACAACGTATACAAAAGTTGAACGTTCAAACTCAACGTGTTCTCAAGCTAAAGAGCGAACAAACGGATAGACAGACGGACGGACGGATGGATGGACAGACGGATGGTCGGACAGACGGATGGTCGGCCAGACGGATGGTCGGATAGACAGACAAACGGACAGACGGACGGACGGACCAACGGGCGGACGGACGGACATCCGGTTTTGAGATTTTTGAGCGATAATGTGAGCTTCTGTATCGTTCATTTTTTTCTCCGAGCCCTATTTCTTACCGCTCCAAACTTTAGAGCAAACTTGTAAAACTCTCAAACTTCATGTAGAGCATAAACAACGATTATGAGTAACGCCCAAACATGTGATGCTTTAGATGACGTAGAGAATATTGTGACTTAAGCAATTTTGTACGGAAGGTGGTAGAAAGGATGACGGCATTGAACGAATTTGTTTACATCGTGCAACATGAAGACGACAGGTTGGTCGCAGCGAGTAGTTGCGCAGGAGGCCAAAGAAATGAGCAAGTTATTATTATAAATTAAAGACCGATACCTTGTGGTCCGAAAACGGCGAATTATTTGTGGAGTTCTGTAGTACTCGGCAAATGGTCATCGGAGGGACCCTTTTTCCACACAAGAGTCATCATAAAACATCTTGGGTTTCCCCTGACGGTGTTACTCAGAACCAGATCGACCATTTGGCTATAAGTCGCCGATGGAGAAGATGTCTCCTCGATGTGCGAGCGAAACGTGGAGCTGACGTGGGGAGCGATCACCACTTGATGGTTGCCTGCTTGAGATTGTGTACAGCAGCTATCCGACGACCACAAATTCTTCAAATGAAGCGCAAGCTTAATGTGGACAAACTCAGAGATCCCAACAAAAAACTCGAATACACCACCATTCTACGCGAAAAGTCATCCACATTGGGTGAACATGAAATGCGCACACTGGACGCCAATTGGGAGGCAACCAGAAACACTTTTCTAACTAGTGCTGAAGAATCTGTGGGATATGCGCAAAGCGGTGAGAAACCCTGGATGTCACAAGACACATGGGACAAGGTTGACAATCGGAAAAAAGCCAAATTGGCAATCATCTCTCAACCCGATGTCAACCAACGAACGCCCGACTTGAGGCAGAACTACCGCGATGCTCATATACAGCTTAAAAAGGCTGTTAGACGCGACAAGAGAAAGGCCATTGATGATCTGGCAAACAAGGCAGAATCTGCGGCTTACCTTGGGGATATGGGTTCACTATTTAAAATCATGAAACAGTTGACGAACAGGAATTTCACCGCCAACCACCTAGTGAGAGATGTCAACGGAACTCTCCTTAATATGAGTGAACACCAGTTGCGACGATGGAAGGACTACTTCTCTGATATTTTAAACATCTTGTCAGATGAAGATATTCCGGAAACAGAACAACTTCCAAACATCCAACCGCAACAATCCTCTATTAGGGACGATCCCCCAGATAAGGAAGAGATAGTTTCCGCCATTCGGTCAATGGCGGGAAGGAAAGCTCCAGGTATAGACGGACTACCAACCGAACTCCTCAAAGCGGACCCGGAAATAACAGCCGATATACTCCTCCCACTCTTCACTAAGGTGTGGAATGATGGAAGATATCCGACTGAATGGAAGGAGGGCGTCATTGTGAAAATTCCGAAGAAGGGCGACCTTCGGGATTGTGGCAATTGGCGTGGTATATGTCTACTTACTGCCGTATCAAAAATTATGGCTAAGGTAATTCTCAATAGGATTAGTGATGTCGTCGAGAGCACTCTCGAAGTTTATCAGGCTGGATTCCGTAAAGGGTCGTCTTGTACCGACCACACAAATACCCTACGGATAATATTAGAGCAGTCAGCCGAAATGGGTTCGCCACTACATCTCATGTTTGTGGACTTCGAGAAGGCTTTCGACAGCGTTAAGCGAGATTACATATGGAATGCTTTGCGTAGGAGAGGTATTCCAAATAAGGTCATAGCTATGATTAAAGAATCCTACGAAGATGCAAGGTGTCGCGTCTTGCATAGAGGAGAGCTGTCCGAGAGCTTTCCTGTGCGAACGGGTGTCAGACAAGGCTGCATATTATCACCAGCCCTGTTTCTGGTGGTAATAAATGACATCTTGAAAGCTGCACTGGAAGGTGGGGAAGGTAAAGGTCTTCAGTGGAGACTATTTAACATCTTAAGTCACCTTGATTATGCTGATGACGTGTGTTTGCTTGCACATACCCGTTCGGACTTAGAGTCAAATGTTCGCTCGTTGCATTCTAAATGCAAAGAGGCGGGACTGAAAATAAATGTGCGTAAAACCAAGTACATGCACATGGGTTCGAACGCAAGCACACCGATTGTTCTTAATGGGCAGGATGTGGAAGAGGTGCAAGATTTTTGCTATCTCGGAAGCATTGTCAGCATGGACGGCGGAGCCGAAAAGGATGTTGAGGCTCGGCTAAATAAAGCTCGTCAGGCCTTCGGTATCCTTTCCCCTTTCTGGAGGTTAAGAGAGATCTCCCTTCGCACGAAGCTGCGAGTTTTTGACGCATGCGTCAAATCCGTGTTGTTATATGGTTGTACTACGTGGAAAGTGACCGTTCGACTTACCAAGAAACTACAGACTTTCGTAAACCAATGCCTCCGACGCATTTTAGGTATATTCTGGCCAGAAGTGATCTCCAACGACGAACTTTGGAGTACAACTCGCCAGACTAAAATAGGTATTGAGATTCAACGGCGAAAGTGGCAGTGGATCGGTCATACTTTGAGGAAACCAGAGCAAAACATCGCAAAACAGGCTCTGGATTATAACCCTCAAGGAAGACGTCGGGTTGGTCGACCATGTAACACATGGAAGCGAGCAGTTGAGCAGGAGGCCAGAGGAATAAACAAGTCCTGGCAACAGCTTAAAGCCGATGCGCAGGATCGCGCCTTGTGGAAGAGAGTTGTTTCTGTCCTATGCCCCTATAGGGGGTCTTAACAGGAATTTGATTGACCTTGTGGTCTACCACCGTTTCTATCCTATGCCCCTATAGGGGATCTGAACAGAAAAACAATTGATTGATTAAGACCAACATTGTTATACAAACAGTATTCCAAATTCAGATCACTAAGTTCTGTAGTTTCGAAGATAATCGGATTATTGGGAGAGAAAGCACATGGACGGACGGAATATTGCATACTTCACTTATTTACGCGTAACATGGAACTAATCTATACATATAAATATAATTTAAGTGTCTGTCTCTTATTTGTTTATAAATGGCTATAAGTTAGTATTATGCTTTATTTAGACAATAACTAAGCATAGGTTTAGGTTGTAGGAGTGTGGTTTCGTAGCACCACCGTTCACTGGGGCCATCTAGTTAAGCCCATTGTACTCCATCGAAACAACTGTTGGAGATTTGCGGACAATGGCAAAGATAATGTTCGATAGATTCTTCGTCGACAGAATCCAAAATAATTTGTTTGAAGCTACGCTTCAGCACTGTTGATGCTACATCGACTGACTTCCTAGTGGAGTTACTAAGTAACTAAGCATAAAAACACGTTTTTGAAATTGTTGTCTATCTGTCTGTCCGGCCGTCTTTCACGCACAAACGGCTGAACCGATTGTAATGAAGCTTGCTGTTTTTGGTTTTATTTCACTCCCCTAACGCCTTCTACCCCCTCCCATACAAAATGACTCATTTTCATATATAATAATGAAAAACTGTGGATATATTTGAAGTCACGTGAAGTAAGTGACTAAATTTTGCTAAGATAATTTCGACGGTATCGGTAGTTCAATGGAAAAACACCCCTGCCATGCTAGCGGCCCCGAGTTCGTTTCCCGGTCGATATTCTTTTTTACGAATATTTTTTTTTTATGATTTGACTACAGTAAAAATATCATAATTTCAAATAATTTTTACTTCATGCATGAGTTCAAAATAAAATCGATTTTTTTAGTCCGAAGCCAACGGCTTGATATCTAAAACAGAATTCATTTGAATCTAATTAAAGCAGATTTAAAAATTGATGCTAAATTATGGCGAGACAAGTTCATCAGCTTCAGTGGTTGTGTGGTGGAATGCTCGCCTGTCATGCGGATTCGAGTTTCGGCGAAGACAATTTTTTTAATATATTTTTTAGCTTACTTCAAAGTTTCATTTTCCCAAAATAACAATTTATTTTCACATGGACAATTCTAAGTCACTATGACTTGAGTCCGAACACAAGAAGACTTGAAGTTATTTATAAGCAAGAAGATCTGAAGCTATTTACAAATAAAGCCAATTGAAAATTCATCATAAAGGATGTAGTGTATGAGGAAGCCCTAATATAAAACATCGACTTCTTTCATTACATTACACAGATTTTAAGTTCTGGATTGAGTTTGTCAAATCTGTAGTGTTTGAAGGGACCGGAAATAATTAAATATTAATTACACATATATTCTTCTTCTTCTTCAATGGCGCTACAGCCCAAATCCGGCCTTGGCCTCCTGACCTTCAGGTTCCTTAACATTTTCATTATTTATTGCGGAAGAGTTGTTAGCTCTTCGCACAACCCTCTATCTACGAATTTTTCATTTTCGTAGATTGAGGTAACCAAGGTATATTCAAGCAGGTAGTGTGGTGGAATTATGCGTTGACCGGGATTTGAACTCACGACCTTCGCATTATAAACCAAACACGCTACCCACTAGACTATACCCTAGGCTACACATATATTAAATAAACCTATATTTCCAAAAGGAGAAATTATATTTACTTATTTATTTTTTTGACTAATTCAGCAAAAACAATAAGGTTGGACTAATGCAATGTCGTTCTTTTTCATACAAAATACGCGCGCGAAGCACGGGTGAATGTGCATGAAAATAATAATTAAATTTTCTTGGAAACTGTAAGAGCTATTAATTTGAAATTTAGAATATATTATAATATTTTTATCATAAATGTGATCTTTTAGTATACAAATCATTTGAATCCCCCTACTCCTTCCACTACCTCCCGTATATGAAGTCATCATGAAATACTATACACCAATTTTCTCAGTACGTGTAACATTCAACGCGTTAAAATTTTGCACTAAATACTTAATTACCATTGTTATTAATATCGAGAAAAAATTAAACGATTAGTTTCTCTCCTTCTACCACCTCCGATACAATGTGACACAATTCCACAACTTTTAAAAAATTCTGTTTTCTTGAAAAGTATGAATATTACTGATCTGAGATTTAAAACATATCAATTTCATGATGATTATAGTTGTTTCTCGAAAAATCACCAAAACCCCCCCACTCCTTCTACCACCTCCCATACAAACTGTACAATTTCACTGAATCGAATGCATTAAGTTTCTCAGTACCTATTCAAGGTTTGAAGCTTAAATTTGGTACAAAGCATTTCTATAACTAACCTAGCATGCTGTGAAACAAATTAGTTCAATGCAGTCACCCCTTCTACCACTTCCCATACAAATTTTCTTGGCACGGGCCTGTTTCCATACAAATACGAGTATCATGATTTCATTTATAATAATTTATGGTTCTGTAGTAGTTTGCCTTTTTAAGGCTGTTTAAAGAAAGCGTGTTGTGCGTTTTTGACAAAATGAAAAAAACTTGAATACCGTTCCGTCATAAAATTTGTTTTGGATGGTTTATCGCCAACAGAAATTCATCCAAAATTGGTAAAAGTGTGTAAGGAGTCCGCCGCCCCTTTGTTATTAACATTAATAAAATAGGCAGCTGCGTTTAAACGTAGTCGCACATTAATTGAAGATGATCCACTTGAAGGGCGACCAACAACTGCAACTACCGAAGAAATTATCAAGAAGATACACAATATGGTTCTCTATGATAGACGATTAAAGGTGTATGCGATAGCTAAGACTGTAAGCATCTCAGAAGAAAGGGAACGGCACATTTTACACGAAGAACTCAGTATGAAAAAGCTTTGTGCAAGATTGGTGCCGTATTTGTTAAATGCTGATCACAAACAAATGTGAAATCGACTTCCTCAGTAATGTTTGTGATGTATTAAGAAGAATACAACCGATTTTCTGTGCAGAGTTGTTACGATAAATAAAACGTGAGTTCACTACTTCACACCTGAGTCAAAACAACAGTCCAAGCAGTGGTAGAAGAAGCCGGTGGCTGTGCACGAAAGAAGCAAAGACAATTACATCGGCTGGAAAGGTTATGGCTAGTATTTTTTGGGATTCTAAAGGTATTCTTTTAATTGACCACTTGCCAAAGGGTAGACCGATAACTTTTCACCTTACTAAGAAAAATAATCTATTCTAAATTTCAAATTATTAGCTTATTAGCTGTGTATGTTGCAGGTAAAATAAAATGGGAACATACAAGCGGGATCATATCTCAGAACTACACGCGTCCTATGCTGCTTGAATTGGGTGATCGGACACGAACCGGTAGCTCCAGTGCACTGCATTGAGCTTTTAGATATGAGCTTTTAGACATGAGCTTTTAGACATGAGCTTTTAGACAGGAAATTTGGAAATGGAAAAGTGTCTAATTAATGAATGCCTAATATTAGCCGAACTCATATTGAAAGTATTCATCGACAACAAAAACCAAGAATATCAATCTCCAAAGCTTCCGAACTTTCATTCGCGTCCAATGCTAATTGACAACGTGAAAATCAAAAAATTATGGTAATTTTTTTAGCATTTAAAGGAGGGGAATGAAACTCATGTAAGAATTAAGAATTTTGCATACAAATAAATTCCAATTAATTATGTCACAAACAAGATGAATTTCGATATTTTACACACACAATTGGTCGATACCAGTTTATTATTTAACACTCATCCGTCGTTTGTGTAATTTCTACACAAACAAAAAACATTTAAAGTCTTGTAGAAACGTTATTTATGCATGAACTCGAGTAGGATTTTGGCATTATTTAAAAAACATCTTCCCCCATCAATTTTTTGATATTTATACTCTAGATGGAATCTGAGAGTATTATAAGTTTGCTCTAAGGTTTGTAACGCCAAGAAATAAGGCTCGGAGAAAAAAATGATGAATACAGAAGTTAATATTATCACTCAAAAATCTCAAAACCGGATGTCCGTCCGTCCGTCCGTCCGTGCGCTCTCTAGCTTGAGAACGCGTTGAGCTAGAAAGTTCAAATTTTGTACACGTCGTTTTTGACAAAAAAGTAAGGTCAAGTTCGTGAACGGGCCAAATCGCTCCACCCCTTCTACCCCCTCCCATACAAAATGACACAATTGCGCAATTTGACAATGAAGAGATTTGCTCGAAAAGTATATAAGCTATTAACCTGAAATTTGGAATATATTACTATTATGATAATATCAATCTACCGTATAAAAATTATGTGTGTCCTACCCCTCCTTCTACCACCTCCCATACAAACTGTACTTTTCATGAATTATTCTAAGCCAATTTACTCAGTGCGTATAAAATTTAGCTAGCTGAAATTTTGCACCAAATATTTATTTAAAATTGTTAGTAAGGCCAAAAAAAAATTAGACGATTAGCTTCACCCCTTCTACCCCCTCCCATACAAAATGACACAATTTCGCAATTTGACAATAAATGGATTTACTCGAAAAGTGTGAAAGCTATTAATCTGAATTTTTGGATATATTACATTCATAATAATATAAATCTACAGTAGAAAAATTATTGGAGTCCTCCCTCTCCTTCCACCCCCTCCCATACAAACATCACTTTTTCGTGAAATGCTTTAAGACGATTTTCTCGGAACATATAACATTTATCGAGCTCATATTTTGTAATAAATTCTAAATTAGTATTATCACTAAGATCAGAAAAAAATATTTGATTAGCTTCACTGCTTCTACCCCCTCCCATACAATATGGCACAGTTTCACAACTTCACAAAAAATCGATTTTCTTGAAAAGTATGAATGGCACTAGTCTGAAAGTTAAGGTATGTCAATTTTATAATATTCCTAGTTATTTCTGAAAAAATCACTAAAATTCCCCCACTCTTTCTACCCCCTCCCATACAAACTGCACATTTTCATTAAATCTAACTCACTAATTTTTTCAGTTCCCATTCAATTTTTGGAGTAAGCATTTTGAATAAAACATTTTTATAGCTACCTTAGCATGATGGGGAGAAAATTAGTTCAATGCTATCCCTTCTAACATTCCACATACAAAATTTCTTGAGGTCACAAAAAAATTCTATTTCATCTAGAGTATCGTAAGATTGCGCATTACGCGCAATCGTAGCCCTGTTATGTTTTTTATGGAATTTAAATCATGTGTAGAAACTACATCAACGACTGTTTTGATTGGAAAAGTAACCGACGGATGCATGTTAAATGTGTGCTGCCAGCTATAGATTTTTAGCGCATCGATAAAAATAAATCGCAGATATGCATACATATTTGCGAATACTCCGGAAATAACAAAATATATTTTTCAATAATAAATATTATTATAATATTAACAAAATGGATGTCTACTTCACGCCACGTTCATTCATGCTTAACATAGTGCGATCTGCGGAGTCAATGATTCGTCCGCTGATTGAAAAATTCGTACTCAGTGGATCGGTTGCCAATCAAGCAATGCCAAAATATTGAAAAAATTACCACATTACCCAGTGGCGTGCCTGACCAGAAACGCAAATCCATCGTATGAGTGACTATTTTTTGAGTGCTATATCGATTCATCAGATTACTGCACGCAAAATTTTTAAGTAAAAAGATACTTTCTTCGACAACAAGTCTAATTTACGAGCTCTACACTTTAGACATGCTCAGGTTCAGACACAAGCGCACCGATTGTTCTTAACGGTGCAAGGCTTTTGTTACCTCGGAAGCATTGTCAGCATTGACGGCGGAGCCGAAACTGATGTAGAGGATCGTAAATATAAATAAATCTCGTCAGGCCTTTGTTATCCTCTCCCCTTTCTGGAGATTAAGCGAGATCTCCCTTCTCACGAAGCTGCAAGTGTTTGACGCATGCTTCAAATCCGTGTTATTATATGGTTGTACTACATGGAAATTTATAGTTCGGATCACAAAGAAACTGCAAACTTTTGTGAACCAATACCTCCGCCGCATTTCAAGGATGTTCTGGCCAAATGTGATCTCCAACGACGATCTTTGGAGTAAACGGGCAGGCTAAAACAAGCACTGAGAATCATAGGCGGAAATGGCAGTGAATCGGTCACATTTTGAGGAAACCAAAGAAAAACATCTCAAGACAAGCTCTGTATTATAATCGTCAGGGGAAACATCGAGTTTGTCAACCATGTAGCACAAGGAAGTGAGCAGTTGAGTAGAAGACCAGAGGAATAAACAAGTGCGGGCGACAATTAAAGGTCGATGCTCAGGACCGCGCCTTGTGGAAGAGAACTGTTTCTATCCTATGCTTCTACAGGGGTCTTAACAGCAAATTGATCAACACACTCTGAGATTTGGAAACTGGCATAACAATTCGGTCTCAGCAGAGAGGGAAAGTCTAAAATGCCGGTGGCCGTTAAATTTGAAACGTCGAGGGTCGTATGACAATGGGAATACGGACTCTGGCAATGCTTCGAATTTTGGGAATGAAAATCATCATATTGAGAGTTAACGACAGAATAATAAAAATAAGAAAGAGTCTGGATGAAAACAGAGCCTTGAGGGACGCCGGATGTCAGGTGGAAGAACTTAACCTTCGCCAAATTTATGCATGCAAGAGTTCCAACGTTCAGTTGGAGTATGGCAAAAGCCATGTAAAGTTGAAGGCCGCAAACAAGTGAAGCAAATTGGCGAGTTTCTATTGCCAACGCTGTTTCCGCGATTTAAAATAGTTTTCCACCTTATTCTTTATTTCCGAGTGTTAATTTCCGAAATTCCTCAAAACAAAAGGATGTGACGACTCGGCAAATTCTTTTGGATGAACAAAAATTTTGCTGATTTCTCCAAGCTTTCTGTGCAATACAATAAGAGTTCCAAAGAGAAATCGTGTTTGCTAGAGTAAATGACAAATTTCAAACGAAAAGCATTCTAGGCGAAGAAGATACGAGTATACTACATAGTTTTAACAAATACGACCAAGAAGGAAAAACATTGTTCTACACTGATAAAAAAATAATTCTGCAGATAAAAAGGAAGAATAATCAAAATAAGTCAATTAAAGAATTGAAAGATGGTGATTGCTTTTTCTCTTCGAAATGTTTTAAACAAAGTAAGATATAATTCATGCGGAGGATGGACCCATGTCGCTTCTTTGTTAGATTTATGTTTATAAAACGTGCCAATGATTTCATTAATTTATTTTTTGCTTTAATTTGTCATATTTTACATAATAACATTTGTCACTGATAGCGGAAGCTCTTCTTCAATGGCACTACAGCCAAATCTGACCTTGGCCTCCTGACCTTCAGGTTCTTTAACATTTTTCATTATTTATTGCGGAAGGGTTGTTAGCCCTTCGCATAACCCTCCATCTACGAGTTTTTTATTGTCGTAGATTGAGGTAACCAAGGTATGCAGGTAGTGTGCTGGAATTACGCGTTGACCGGGATTTGAACCCACTAGACAAAACGCTCTCAATAACGCACAAGCAAATCGTCCTCAATAGCGCACAAGCAAATCGTCCTAAATAGCGGGGATCTTTCTTTTTTTTACGATGGCGGTTCGGCCAAAAATTGGGCCTTGGCCTCCTGTATGTTTCGCCTATATCCATCTCGGTTCAGTGACCGTGTCCTCCAGTTAGAAAATCTTAGCAGTGATTTGCTGTCTGCATCAATAGAATAATCCCAGCGCTTTCGTGGCTTTGGGACCGGTCCATTGATTTTTCCTTTTAGTGTGCGTTTGCGAACTCTTCCGTCGTCCATCTGCTTCACATGACCAGACCAGTGTAGCTTCTTAAATTTTATGAGGGTTGACACTTCTGGATTGTCGAAGATTGTATCGCGTTCTCCAGAGTCTCACTGGTCCGAGGATTCTTCTGAGGACCTTTCTTTCAAAGGCGTTAAGTAATTTTTCGGATGCCTGACTCAATTTCCACGTTTCGCTGCCATAGCATAACACAGGTCTCATTATTATATAATTTGAATTTAGTCTTCCTGTGCACGTTCTTGTTTTTAATTATTGGAAGTACCAAATAATACAACTTATTTGCCAACATTATCCTTTTTTAATTTCGATGGGTTCGCTTCCATTCTTTGATAAGTTTGCCCCTAGGTCCACGTGTTCTAGGTTGTAGTCTCCTACTGTAAAATTTTGTCTGATTGCCATCTTTTTCTTAGTTTGTGTCACATATTTCCTTAGCGCAATCCAGGGATCTTGCAAAGGATATCTATGTCGTCGGCATATGCTGCGAGTTGTGTGGATTTGAAGCATAGTGTTCCCTCGGTGTCAAAGGAAAATTTCCAAACGACATATTCGAGTGTCAAGTTGAAAAGCATTGGTAATACGCCGTCACCTTGTTTAAGGCCGTTACCAGTTCTAAAGCATGAAGGCAGATCATTTACTACTCTGACTTGTGACAAAGACTCGGTCATTGTCATTCTTGTAAGCCGAACCAGTTTCGATGAGACTCCAAACTCCAACATCATTTTATACAGTACGCCTGTCGATACTGTCGTCTCCTTGTTTGAAGTCAACAAATGTCTGGTGCACATCAATATTATAATCCCTGCACTTTTCCAGTATCTGTTTAACTGAGAATATCTAGCCCGTGGTCGATCGTCTAACTCTAAATCCGAATTGTTAGTCACCAATTACTTTGTCAGCATGGGGTTTAATTCTTTTCCAGAATTTTCGTCAAGATCTTACAAGATGTCACAACAAAGATATTCCCCGGTATTTCTCGCAGCAAAGTTAGTCACCCTTGTTATAAATTGGACATATGATGCTCTTGCGCCAATCTTCAGGATGTGTTTCTTGCGTCCATATATCCATGACTAATCAGTGTAGGAGAAGCATGCCGGCTTTCAAAAGTTCAACTGAAATATTGATCTGTGCCCACCGCTTTATTGTTCGGATGGTTCTTCAGGGCCGTTTTTACTTCGTCAGCTGTATTATTAGCCATATCTCCTATTATGTCTGCTGCTGCTGTTCGTGCGGCCGCGGATTGAGGAGGTGTTCAAAGTATTGCGCCGATTTTTGTTTTATTTCTTCCGCATTACTTATAATGTTGCCTTCTATATCCTTGCAGAGGGTCGTCTTCGGTTGGTATCCCTCTTTTTTAGGGAATACGCGGCTCTTGTGTTCTTCTACAATGGCGCTACAGCCCAAATCGGACCTTGGCCTCCTGATATTCAGGTTCCTAACATTTTTTTTATTACTTATTGTGGAAAAGTTGTTAGCTTTTCGCACAACCCTCTTGCTACGAATTTTTCATTTTCGTAGATTGAGGTGACCAAGGTATATCCAAGCAAGCAATGTGCTGGAATATTATATTGCGTCGACCGGGATTTGAACTCAAGACCTTCGCATTACAAGACCAAAACGCTACCTACTAGGCTACACCCTCTTGTGTTGTGTTATATAAAATGTTCGGCAATTTTTTTAATTTCGTCATTGTACTTCCTTTTTTCTGTTTTTTTTTTTGCAAATTGTCTACGATCATTAAATTTGTCCTGTTTGACGCATGTCGGCCGTTCTGTTTATATTTTGTACGATTAATTTTTTCGCTCAAAGGCATCTTGGCATTCGTTGTCGAACCAATCGTTTCTTTTGCGCTGGGGTTGTGTCCTATCATCTCCTCTGCGATGGATGTAATGCCATCTTTGATGTTTTGCCACATTTCTTCTATTGGCATGCTGGCGTTATTGTTTAGTATTGTCGCGAAGTGCCTCTCTAAGGTTGATACGTGCTACGCAACTACTTTCGCATCCTTGATCCTACGTCGAATGAACCGGTTGTGCCTTCGGTTTGCGATTCAACATCGGAACTTGGTCTTTAGTCAGGGATCTTTGCTTGTGCGCTATTGGGGACGTTTTGCTTCCGCTTTTATTGAAGAAGGCATGCGCTAAGCGCAAGAAAATGAAGCAACGTCTGGACGTACCTTAAGAATGTTAAATTGGTTTGGTGAATTTTTGTGCGCTTTGAATTAGGCATTTTTGCACTTGCTGTGCAAGGTTAAGTCTTTAAATTTTGTACCACATAGACCAATCGAAGAAAAACCATCAAATTTAAATAAGCAAATACTTCAAATTTCTATCACTATAAAAATAAACCTGGCTCATCCTAATTTATTACAATTCGTTTTTTAAATAAAAATACATACCAAACATCGAGAACACGAACGATTTGGTGTGACGAATAGCGAACGTTCTAGGAACATAGATTTTAGATTTTTTTTTACGTATACACTCTATTAGAGAATTGCATTGCTTGATTGCGAACGTTAGCATTAATTTGGCATAACATTGAAACTAAATCGTAACATGTTTTTTTTAATAATAATAATAAATTAATGTGTGAAGTCAAAATACATTTACATAACGGTTCAATGCTAATCGTTTAGCAATCAAACAATCCTTTTCGTTTTTTGTTTATAATTAATCTTTAGTATTTATTGACTTACCCAAATAATTGTGCTTTTGGAGACCGATCATCACAACACAAGTATAGAGTTGTAAAATCATAGACGAAATAAAATATACTTGATATTTAGAATAGTTAATTAAATTGATCAATTGATTTTTTCTTTCTTCTAAACGAAAACATAAAAATTAAATATATGTATAAGTTGCCCTAAAAACACCTTAATCGCGAATTATATATTAACGAATACCAACTAATTGTGCGCAGAGAGAAAAGAAAAAAAACAATTATAATATTTAGCCTTCGAATGCAGAGGAAATAAAATTCAAGATTGGTGTAAATTCAATTAGAATTTTCCAAATATTTTTTGTTTTGCAAATATTTTGTTTGCCAAAAACGAACACGAATTGTGTTAAACAGATAATTAAATATAACAAAGTTCGCAATGATTGCTAATGGGAGATACTTTCATTAAGTGCAGATGTTGTAAGATTTCGTTTTTTATTTTTAGGTTTTATCTGTTAAGATATACTGCAGAGCAAGTAAGTTTTTTGCAACAACTGATGGTTAGGAGCCCCAATCTGGAATCTTGCATCATTAATGAAAAAGAAAATAACGACCGCATTTGTAAAGATCATACAAAAAATGGTGGAAAAATAGTTTTTTATAGTTATAATTTCGAAAGCCGATGTGAACAGGCTTTCGAAATTATCTGAATTTATTAAATGTCGTCTCGAAATTCACCTAGTTCACACCACATAGCTGGTCAGACACGTTCGAGTAAAGTCCTCGAGCATCTCCGAATGACATCATGTTTCGGAGATTCAAGCAAATTTGTGGTAACAACTAGGTTCGAGCCGTGTGCTGATGATGGGATATCAAAATTGTCGTTAAAGTTTTTTAAAATTTCATGAAATCCTCTAAAAAAAAAAAACGAGAAAATAAATAAATTGAAAAACAATGAATGGATTTGGTTGACCAGCCTTAATTGTGCACTGGAATTAGCGCAAAGTAGCTACTTTCGTCTGAAGTCACTACTATCGTCCAAAGTCACTATTTTCGGTATATGGAAAATCTGCATACATCAGTCGTCGGTGTATACAGACTATTACATGTTTGAAGAAGTTCGCATGAAGAAGATTTTACGTATTATTAATCACAAGAGCGCCACGAGCAACAAATGATACCCATTTTTCTTCCTTATATTCTGACTTCACATTTAGAAATCGTCAGTGCTGGATAAAATTTTTAATGCCTATTGTGTGCACGATTCAAAGCAAATAAACCGACTGTCAATACTGCTGGAGTTACTGAAAACATTATATCTTGCCTTCTAAAGATATTCCGAAATCCAATACCATAAACAATGCCCACGCAAGGCATTTAGAAAGTATTTAAAAAAATATATATATAAAAAAAACCCAATAGCTCTGAAGCTCTACCCACTACCCAAAAAGAAATATTTTAAAGGCATATTTCTTGATGGTACATTAAATTTTCGCTATTCAACATTTTTTTACATGTTAATCGCGAGATGTATCGAACGACACATGATATCATAGCGGATCTAATTCATTTAACTATTACCTTAATTATAAACAAATACCTAAATGCATTCGAAGAACTGTAATACATCAATAACATCAAATAGAAAAATTTAAATGATCTCTCTGCAAACAATTTCTATTTTATTTAAAAAAATCATTTAAATTACAGATAAAAAAAATTTAGTTTATACGTACGTGTGTAAGTTTCTCTCATTTTTATTCTAGAATTTCTTTTTTTAAATTTTTTTTTTAATTAATTTACTTACAATTTCTGTTTGGATTTAGGTCTGTTTTTCAATTCGATTTCATGGATCATGTCAACATAACAACACAGAAGTGAGAAGTTGCGACAACAATTTTTTCGCTATATAATTATATAATTATAATGGGTTAATGATAATTAAAGAGTTTTTGGACTAAATAAAAGTATTTTTTTTTTAATTAAATTAATAAGAATTATAACTCCTAATAACTCACAGTGAATAAATAGGTTTTTCTCTGATTTCCCTCATTCTCTCTATCTTTCTCTCTCACACATCATAGTTTGATCATAGTTTTTCTCATCCTATTTTTTGTGTAAAGTTGTATAGTACCCTCCCTTTAGAGTGATCTCCCTAGAGCCGCGTGTTATAATGTAGATTAAAATCAACATTTTTTTAATTGATTTGGTCGAAACAATTTTCGAGATTTTGTTGGTTGAATTTTTGTTTTATGGTTTTTTTTAGTTTTTTTGTATATGGTTTTTTTTTCTGAAAAGTACATCGAACAAAACAATATTTATTGAGATTGATTTTGGTATTCGTTGTACACCTCCTTATTATTTTTATATTTTACTTTATTTTAAAATGATTTATTGTTCTTTTATGATAACTATTAAAATAGTTGTTTTTTTTTTACTTGAAAACACGAATTTTTTATGCTTAAGTTATAGATAATAATCTTTTTATTAAATCTATAATATTATGCAAAATTTGGCCCTGACTGTATTTTGTTTGTATTATTTATTTATAGACGAAAAGCAAAATAAATGTGGAATATATAAGATATAAGGAAAATAAAATTGTGTAATTTTTGACTTACCGTGGAGGCTAGAATTTCATGTGGACAACATCCGAGAAGAAAACTCTTACACACTTTCGTATCCGAGAACTTCAAGGTATAGCGGGTTGATTCACCTGAAATTTTAACAAAAACAATATTACAAACATTTTTTTTTTTAATAAATAACTATTTTTTTCCTTAAACTAATTTGGACTGTTGTGTTGATCGCTTCCTCGTGGTGCAGACTGGGCAATTCTAAAATATTTACAGATACGGATGAAAAAGTCATACAGTTTGCTATGAGCTGCGTATCCTATCACAGCATTGGTATTCTTGCAATCTGGAGTGGTCATGTGTGTCAGACAGATCTCAAGTTACAATATTAATGTTTTCTTTTTTTACTTAAGGCACCAAGTGTAACTTAGTGTGTCACCCTTTAATGCATTGCATAGTTAAGTCGGTAAAGGAAGTGGATGAAATTTGGGTATATTATGGAAATTTAGGTGGGAAGAGACGGTAACGACGTTGAACATTATTCTTGAAGTACGGGAGGCTATACACGTTTGATAAAACGTTAGCCAGCAATGCGTTCTAAAGTTTGGATGTTCGGAAAATAAAAGACAGACTTGTTATGTGTGACGAGTGCGTGCACTGGGAATCGCGCGTCACGTTCTGCTTGCACGACGTGAAAACAGAACGTGGCGGAAATGAAAAGCGCGATCGGAGTTGACAGTCAGAAACCATGTCGTGAGTTGTCAAAGAGTTAACAATTTTTTCTCTGCGATCGTCGTCGGAATTATTTCAAGTGGTAGTTTTTTTGTGATTCCCGTGGGAGCGTAAATGAACGACAGCGAACCCGTAAAAACGTGGAAAGAATCAAGATTCGAATTCGATAGTTGCGTTTTGTGTAAGATGTCTCGAATTATGCGAGATTCTTCGGGCGAAATATTCATGTGAACCTCGGTACGGGGACGACGAGGAGCTCCAAGAAATCGTGTTTTCCTCCCTTTTTCCAATTGGACGGAATTGCTGCGATCGATCTGAAAGAAAAAGCAAACACGTAGCGAGCTGAAAATTCGTCCTGAATTTTCGTGTGGCAGAATTAGCACGCATCCTTCGTGTCCACGGGGCCCCCGTGCAACTCGGTTCAGCCCTTGCGAAATTGCAGTTGTGCCGGTTTCCTTTTGTAAAAGAATCCGGGAGAAAACTACGCCCACGTAAGAATTCGACGGCACATCAATACCACCTCGCAGAGCTAAGTAGCCCAGCAACTCGTCATAAATCATCCGGTGGTAAGTCGTGAGTTTTTTTTCAACCCCTCCACTTTGTCGAGAGGCGCGCTACAGAAGATCCCTAACGACTTCGAAACCGCCCGCACCCTTCGTGTGGTTGTTGTTACTGGTTTACAGCATTGACGGGCTGCTATGATTCCAAGGCCTGCTGTTAGTCGGTGAAGAATTTCCGTGTGGAGTACGACTGCGATTGTCTGCAACCCTGCGAACCAACAGCCCAGCGTAGTGTCCATCCCCAGACATCGTCATCATCATCATTGCTGCCGGCACCATCGCCAACGTCTCTATTAGCGCAACCTGTGAAGCAACCCCCCCGTCCGTTACTCGTCTCGTGTTTGGGTTGATGTTACAGGCACATCTTCGGTGGTTTCAACCCCAGACCCCGCGCGCGCTCGCTCGCTTGTTTACGGGTCCAACAAACGATTGGCTTTACGTTACAATAAAGGTGGAATGCAAGACCTCGATTATCAGTTCACAGACAGTAGCCTCTCGTTCAAAGGAACATCTGTCGTTCACAATAAACCTTACAAAGTAACCCGGAATTTCCTCTATAAAATTCATCCGGATAAAGTAACCGCTTTAAAGAACGGTCCGTCATCGTGATTTTTATGACTTCTGGGCCGCATACAACGTTGCCTGCGCTTAGCAAATCCAAAATAAAGAAGGGGAACAAAGACACGACTATAACTGGATGAAGGATATGTACCGCCAAGTAACGGGATCGTTTGCCTGACAGTCTCATTTTATCGTCTCTATGTTTATACCGCATGTTTTTTTCTTTTAAGCTATGAATGTACGAAATTTAAGGGTTGCAGGTGCTATCCAAAACCAATTTTAACAGTAACTGGAGAAAAAAAAAGAAATTTATAAAATACTACATTAAGAATTTTTGGGTTTTCCCATTCAATGATCTCAAACATTTATATAAAACCTGGAACATTACTAAATTAATACGTCTGTAATGCGTAAATCTTATCTCGTTTAAAGGATATATAATATCGCGCACTAGATTTATGGTACCACAAATCCAAGTTATTAATTTGTTTTTTTATGTCTTAAATAGAAGTAACGTAAGAACGAGTGAAAAACCTAAATGATTATGTTTGAGAATTTACCTATAGATTATTATGATTTAAAAATCAATCCATTACATTAAAGTACGAGCTACCAGGTCATAATTAAAATGATGTTTTAAGTTTTATATTTGAGTAGAATGATTGAATTTAAAAGTGAGTTGATTGGTAATTTTATTATGAGATAAAGGAAAGACAAAATGAAATGAAGTGCTGAATATAGAACCCTCTAACACCCGCAGCTTCTCCGCTCTTCTAGGGGCCATACAAGTAAGACAAGAGGAAGAAGTATGGCTTAGGTAGGGTGGGCAGGCAGGGCGCTATAACACCAGAGCGCCCTGACAAGTCGTGAAGTCGAGCAACTCCAACCGCTTCTTGGTCTTTCACGACCTATTGGGAAAATAATCCCAAATTTTAATTATCCTGGAGTAAGCCGACACGAAATTTTGTTGTACAGGCCTAGGGTTTATGGTCTGAAGTCGGAACAAGAACCACCCCACACTGCCGTAGCTAGTCCCGGCCGCCAGCAAGCGTGTCGCTTCCGTTCTGACTTCAGCCATCAATTCGGACGTAGGTGGAATTGGCCCTTCTGTCCCGAACCTTTACAATCCTTCGACTATTTTGAATTTGTTTTTAAGTCGAAATATTCATTCCAAAGCCTAAACCACAACAGACAAAATTTCACTGTGCGGAAAGATAAAAGTTTAACAGTGTACACGTGCGCATGTTCAGCTTAACGAGAATGTCGTGGAAAAGTGGAGGAATAAGTTCACTTAGTTTCGAACAGCATTTACCATGGAAGTAGCGATAGTAAATGCAGAGCACTCCGACATTTCCGCGATGCTCGAGGGAGTCAATTGAAGCCGTAACGGTTTCATCTCCAATAAGTCGCAACGCATGTTTTTGAATTCGATAGAGCAATAACCCAAAGATGCGAGGTCGAATGTATGCCTTGTCCATGCATTGTAGATGGTAGCTAAGTCGTGAAGTGTAGTATTTTTTGCATTTGTGAAAAATACCTAGGCATTTGGAGGCGTCAAGGGCAACTTCAAAGATGTATTGACTCCAATCGAGGTGGTTATTAAACTTTACGCCTAAAAGGATAAAATCTTCGGAAAAGTAAAGTTGTACGTCATTAAAAACTCAATTAAAAGACGACGCCGAAATATCACGTTTAAGGAAAAAATCTGTCAGGCGCAACTTTATTATTCTTGGAACAAGTCGAGGATACGTGGGAAGTAATTTAAAAAAATTTCAATGCTTGACAAAATTTCCCTCTACTACACTAGAGATGAAGGATCTCATTATTGATGAGTCCACTATATCGAAATTTATCATGAACATCGCTGATTGTTGTAATAGCGGCCCAGATGGAATACCGTCTATTGTGCGCAAAACGTGCTCCTGTGCAGTTTTATCTACACTTAGTTCCTTATTTAACGCATCTCTTCGTTGTGGGGTTTTCCCAAGTTTGTGAAAAAACTCGACAATAACTTCCCTGTTCAAAAAAGGCAGAAGGAACGACTTATGTAATTACCAACCTATAGCTAGGCTGCTTCAATCAAATTTCTGTTAAGACCCCCTATAGGGGCAGAGTACAGAAACAACTCTCTTCCACAAGGCGCGATCCTGAGCATCGGCCTTATGCTGTTGACAGCACTTGTTTTTTCCTCTGACCTCCTGCTCAACTGCTCGCTTTCATGTCGACCAACCCGATGTCTTTCTTGAGGATTATAATCCAGAACCTGTTTGGCGATGTTTCGCTCTAGTTTCCTTAAAGTATAACCGATCCACTGCCACTTCCGCCGTTGAATCTCAATACCTATTTTAGTCTGGCCAGTTGTACTCCAACGTTCGTCGTTGGAGATCACTTCTGGCCAGAATATTCCTAAAATGCGTCGAAGACATTGGTTCACGAATGTCTGTAGTTTCTCGGTAAGTCGAACGATCACTTTCCACGTAGTACAACCATATAACAACTCGGATTTGACGCATGCGTCAAAAACTTGCAGCTTCGTGCGAAGGGAGATCTCTCTTAACCTCCAGAAAGGGCAAAGGACACCGAAGGCCTGACGAGCTTTATTTAGATGAGCTTCAGTATCCTTTTAAGTTGAGATCTCCCTGCAATTGGGATGCTTGTTTGATTCCGCAGCAGAGTCAAATTCATAGGTATTATCTTAAGTACTATCATCCGCTGAGCTATGAATTGAGTTCAGAGTAGAAAACAAAAGATCGTTAATTAATACTGAGAACAGAAAGGGCGATAAGACAGGACCCTGAGGGACATCGGAATTGATTGAGAAGAAGGAAGAAGTAACTCTATCCAATACTACTCGAATAGTGCGGTTGGGCAAGATACTCTAAATCCATTAAATACTTTGAAATCGCCCGAGATAACGCCCACCGCTTCAAGCTTTGTAGGAAATGTGGAACGGAAGGCCACATTGCGAAGAGCTGCGACAATGAGCCATCATGCATGTTTTGTAGGAAGGATCATCCAGAAAATACGAAGCTCGCAGCCGACAGCAGCAAATGCCCGATATTCAGGAGAGCCATCGCAAGTAAAAAACATAACAGGACTACGATTGGGCATAAAGCCCAATCGTGCGATACGGGGTGGGCCAAATACGAGTTTCTTTTTAAAAATGCAATAAAATGAACAAAATTAAATTTTTTTCCATTTATTATGGCTTTATTAGTAAGAGCAAACATTCCCATTAATGATGGATCACAACTTCTTTCAAGTGGCTGCCTCGGCTGGCTTCGCAGTAGCGCATTCTGTCACTCCAATTTTCCAAAACTATGTCGATGGTTTCGGGCTGTAGCTCACGGATTGCTTGGATGATATTGGTCTTAAGTGCTTGAATCGTTTCTGGATTGTTGACCGATGTTATCATCGGTCCTTCACGGTTCCCCAGAAAAAAAAGTCCAAGGGGGCCAATTGACATCGCCAAGACGGCTGATAACACGATTTGGGAATTATTATGATTAATTCATCATCATCATCAATGGCGCGACAGCCCAAATCGGGCCTTGGCCTCCTGAAGTCGTAGCCTCCAATCGTCTCGATCCAAAGACCGCGTCCTCCAGCTGCTAATTATACTCTAGATGAAATCTGAGAGTATATTGTGTTTGCCTTACCGTTTGTAACGCTAAGAAATAACGCTCGCACAGAGCCGCCAAGGGTACAGAAATATTTGTTGTCGCTCAAAAACCTCGATTCCGAGTGACCGTCTGTCCGTCTGTCTGTCTGTCTGTCTGTCTGTCTGTGCGTCTGTCTACAGCATAACTCTCGAAAGCTTTGAGCTATAGTGCTAAAAATTTGTGTGTGTCATTTTTAGCAAAAAAGTAACTTTAAGTTCGTGAACGGGCCAAATCGCTCCACCCCTTCTACCCCCTCCCATACAAAATGACACAAATGCGCAATTTGACAATAAACGGATTTGTTCGAAAAGTATAAAACCTATTGGCCTGAAATTTGGAATATATTACTTGTATGATAATATCAATCTACGGTATAAAAATTATGCATGTCCTCCCCCTCCTTCTACCACCTCCCATACAAACTGTACTTGTCATGAATTACTCTAAGCCAATTTACTCAGTGCGTATAAAATTTAGCGAGCTGAAATAGTGGACTAAATATTTATTTAAAATTGTTAGTAAGCCTAAAAAAAATTAGACGATTAGCTTCATCCCTTCTACCCCCTCCCATACAAAATGGCACAATTTCGCAATTCGACTATAAATGGATTTGCTCGAAAAGTATAAAAGCTATTAGCCTGAATTTCGGGATATATTACTTTCACAATGATTTCAATATACAGTATAAAAATTATTTGCGTCCTCCCTCTCCTTCCACCCCCTCCCATACAAACTATACTTTTTCATGAAATGCTCTAAGCCGATTTTCTCAGAACATATAACATTTATCGCGCTCACATTTTGTGATAAATACTTATTTAGCATTACCACTAAGATCAGAAAAAGATATTTGATTAGCTTTACTGCTTCTACCCCCTCCCATACAATATGACACAGTTTCACAACTTCACAAAAAATCTATTTTCTTGAAAAGTATGAATGTTACTGATCTAAAATTTAAGAGATGTCAATTTTATGATATTCTTAGTTATTTCTGAAAAAATCACTAAAATCCCCCCACACTATTTCTACCACCTCCCATACAAACTGCACATTTTCACTAAATCTAACACACTAATTTTCTCAGCTCCTATTCAATTTTTGGAGTAAGCATTTTGTGTAAAACATTTTTATAGCTACTTTAGCATGATGGAGAAGAAATTAGTTCAATGCTATCACCCCTTCTAACACTTCCCATACAAAATTTCTTGGGAGCACAAAAAATTCTATTTCATCTAGAGTATCGTAAGATTGCGGTTTACGCGCAATCGTAGCCCTGTTATGTTTTTTAAGATAGCTTTACTATCTTCGACCACGGACCAGATATTCGCAGTTAAGCAGGTGCTGGAAAAGTGCTGGGAATATAATATTGATGTGCACCAGATATTTGTTGACTTCAAGCAAGCATACGACAGTATCGACAGGCGCGTACTGTATAAAATCATGCTGGAGTTTGGAGTCCCACCGAAACTCGTCCGACTGACAAGAATGACAATGACTGAGTCTTTGTCACGACAAGAATGACAATGACTGAGTCTTTGTCACAAGTCAGAGTAGAAAATGATCTGACTTCCAGTTTTAAAACAGACAACGGCCTTAAACAAGGTGACGGCCTCGCACCAATGCTTTTCAACTTAACACTCGAATATGTTGTTCAGAAACTTCCCGTTGACACCAAGGGAACACTATGCTTCAAATCCACACAACTCGTAGCATATGCCGACGACATAGATATCCTTGCAAGATCTCTGGAGAGTGCTAAGGAAGTATTTGTAAACCTTGGCTCGGTAGCAAGGGAAGTTGGACTACGTATTAATGAAAATAAAAAAAAATTATGACGCAAACTAGGAAAAAGACGCCAATCAGACAAAATATTGCAGTAGGAGACTATAACCTAGAAAACGTAGACAACTTCATATATCTAGGGGCAAATCTATCGAAGGATGGAAGCGAACCCATCGAAATTAAAAGAAGGATAATGATGGCAAACAAGACTTATTATTCGGTACTTCCAATAATCAAAAACAAGAACGTGCACAGGAAAACAAAACTTAAGTTATATAAAACGATTATACGACCTGTGCTATGCTATGGCAGCGAAACGTGGACATTAACTCAGGCGTCCGAAAAACTACTTAACGCCTTTGAAAGAAAGGTCCTCAGAAGAATCCTCGGACCTGTGAAGGAAGACTCGATCTGGAGAATACGATACAACAGAGAATTGTATGCCATCTTCGACAATCCAGAAGTGTCAACCCTCATAAAATTTAAAAAGTTACAATGGGCTGGTCATGGATGACGGAAGAATTCCCAAACGCACACTAAAAGGGAAAGTCAACGGACAAAGACCGGTCGGAAAACCACGCTGGGAGGATTCGATTGACGCAGACAGCAAATCACTCATAAAAATAATATATTCCAAATTCCAGATCAATAGCTTTTATACTTTTCGAGCAAATTCATTTATTGTCAAATTGCATAATTGTGTAATTTTGTATTAGAGAGGGGGTAGAAGGGGTTTGGCCTGTTCACGAACTTCACCTTACTTTTTTGACAAAAACGATGGGTACAAAATTTAAACTATCTAGCTCAACGCGTTCTCAAGCTAGAGAGCCCACAGACGGACGGACGGACATCGATTTTGAGATTTTTGAGTGATTAAATGAACTTCTGTAACATTCATTTTTTTCTAAGACCCTTATTTCTTAGCGTTACAAACTTTAGAGCGAACTTATAATACTCTGAGATTTCATCTAGAGTATAATCATGAAGATAATACAAATTAATTTGAACCACGGCGCAGGATATCCTGACAGAAATTGCTAACCGTACAAAACTCTAGACGGCAATATCTGGATCTGTGACAGAACAAAGTTAGCGGCAATATGGATATGTAGAAAACATGCCTTCCAAGAAACCAGTAAACAGGCGGACGGCTTCGTACGACCAAAAATAAATGGAATAACGACGAGTGGATGCCAGACAATGTTAGATAATCTAACGGCCGACGCACGCAATAAAACTCCAGTGGGCGGTGACTTCAGTGCATGGGCAAAAGAGTGGGGCAGCAGGCTCACCAATGCTAGAGGACGTATTCTGCTGGAGACATTTGAATAACTGGGAATCGGAAAGCAGGACTGAACTCCATCATAGCCAAAACCTTCGTAAGCAACTCCTTTCTACGGAATATGGAACAGCATCTTAGCGAGGAACACAGGAGGACAACTAGTGGAAGAGATTCACCATGCTACTGGTGGAACAAAGAAATAAAGACACTCAGGGGAAAAAAGTGCATACAAGCCCGACGCAGAGCCCCACGATCGAGGGGAAGAGCAGATTTTCAGGACCGATTAGAAACTTTCAAAGTGGCGAGACGAGACCTAAACAGGGCGATTAGACAGAGTAAGGCAAGTTTTTACAAAAATCTCTGTATTGAAGCGGATATAAACCCCTGGGGTATATCATAGGATGATGATAACAAGGCTGAAGAGTCATAGGTCTACACAAATAACTTGCTCGACAATGATAAACCATCTGAAGCAATTAAATATCTAGGGATTATGCACGATAGACTAAAATTTAAAGTGGACTTCGCGAGCAAAAAGGCGTCACAAATGCAGGCAGCCCTTTTCCGAATGCTGTCAAACATCGGTGGATCTGGATATGCCACAAGGATTCTACTTTCCAGAGTAGTCACCTCGGTCCTCCTATACGCTGCTTCGGTTTGGACGGCGGCGTTAGCGACAAAGGAAACAAGGAAAAAGATGTCATCAACGTATAGGCTCGGCGCGAGAAGAGCAACCAGCGGTTGCCGAGCAACGGATGAAGCAGCTTGTGTCATAGCCGGAGTGATCCCCATTGGCATTCTCGCGAATGAGATGCTAAGAATCTACGAAATACATCCTCGAACCAACAAGAGGCATCTATTGGCAGAAGAATAAAAGAAGAAAAGGCAACATCAATAGCTGTGTGGCAAGCCAGTTGGGACAACACTACAAAAGGCAGATGGACCTATAAGCTAATCCCCGCAATTGACTGGACAAAGCGAGCGGGTTGGAGAACGCAACTCCACGTCGAGCACCGAGAAACTCTGCCCGCGATAAACCACAGCCACCACGATACTCCCCGAAGGGCCATCTTCCATTGCCGGGGGTGAAAGCAACCTTCTATGGGCTCCCCGACACCCGTGGTACCAGAAAAACTCCGGTGAGGTTTCGTAATTTGAAAATTACTACCAGTTGAGTTCCTTGCTACTCGTGACTGGTGACACTCCGCATCGGGATACGTGGGGACGGCACTCCCTAAAGGTTATTCCGGAATTGACCTTGGTCGTTCACCCGATATGTGATAACTAGCGTTATCCCTTCCCTGCGTATGTGTAAAAAAATCTTGTTCTACGGGTACTTAAATCCCTACGTCCTCCTAGATCTCCCCGTGTCAGCCCACCTTCTCCTAAATGCCTCGTGTGCGAAAGCTCTGAGACATTCGAAAGTTTGTCGATTCGACAGACATCTACTGACGTCTAAGTTTTCCCCATTACGAGCGATCCCCATATCAGTGAGGTTTCTTATAACGTCGTATCTTGGGCATTCGCCCAGTATGTGCTGCCAATTTTTGAGCTCATCTCCGCATAATCAGCCCTCAGCTTCGTTTCTGCCTACTATATGAAGGTAGACGTTCATACTACCGTGGCCTGTCAGGAGAAAACCCAGACTGAGAGGAAATTCAAAGTCTAATTTCTCTCTGGCATAGATTGCGACCCCAATAAATTCGTGCGTCACCCTGCCCTTTTCACTTTCTGCCCATCTGTTTTGCCATATCGACGTCACCTTGCCAAGGACCGGGAGAAGAGATATGCCCCGATAAGACCGAGGGTTACTTCTGATTTTCTCTGGCGACTTCAGGAGCAAGACCACACGCGCAATCTTCCAAGCTGCAGGAAAAACTCGATCTTGAAAGCATCGGTTGAAAACGCAAGTTACGTATTCTGGGATGGCGCGCCAGATGCTTTTACACATCTCGTCCGTCATCCCGTCAACCCCAGGCGCCTTACCAGATCTGATCCTGTTGAAACTTGACTCAATCTCTTCGTGTTCCAGCTCGGGGATTTCTCCCTCTGCTGTTACACAATCATGATCATTTTCCTCAGTTCAGGGTCCGGGAAGAATTCATCCAATAATGCTTTGACACACTCATTCCATATCGACATTATGTTGCCTCCAATATTAATGCCAGACATTTCAGGCCCTGATCGTTTTCCCCTGCAGATTTTATAGACTTGGCCCCAAGGGTCACGTGAGTTTGCTAGGACGAAACGCTTCCAATCCTCCACCTTTGATGACATGATCAGAGCTCGGTACTCGTACATACCTCTCTGATAGTCAAGTTTGAGATGGTTCGTGTTACCTTGACCTCTTATATGGGCCCTTTGAAATTTTTTGCTTACGGCTCGTACTCGAGTGCGCTTTGCTGCAAGTTCTGCATTCCACCATTTTGCACGTTTTGGATTCACTTTTCGGATCATCCTAACCGTGTCATCGTTCACTTTTACCAGCCATTCTTGGATTTTCGTAATTTGAATATCCAATTCGAGCAGCGCGAAGTCGCTCAGCGGGATCCTTTCTGCTTCTGCCCTCAAGCGTTCCTCATGTATCTCCCATGAGCACCCTTTGGTTCGCCAAGCTACCTCGCGCAGGAGATCGCCTTCACACACACATCATATGAAAATTCTACAACGATTAGGCTGTGACCGCTAGTCCCCCATCCTGCTCTGATGCTCCACCGGGCGTCATATACCATCGCTGCTCGATTAGCCAGAGTCACATCGATATCGCATACACCTCGCGGCCCGTCGAACGTGTAAGAGTCGCTCAACTCATTCCAACGAACATGTCATTCGCTGCTATCCAATCGCAAATGGCCTCTCCACGGCGCAATCTAAGACTACTTGACGTGCGTCCGGTAGTCTTGCTGAACCACAACGCAGAGAGGGCATTCGTGTCCATTCCAAATATGACAGGAGTCCCATTTATCGGTTGGATAAGCGCGTCCATGTAGTCTAGACAAGCGGCTCTCCAAACCTACAGTATAGGCTTACCACGTATACCGGGCCGAAAGGTCCGTTCACCTTGACACATACTCCCCATTCTGTTGTCAGGTGCTCAAGCCTGACGCAATCAATGCCGGAGTCGCAAACCACCTCGGCAGCACCCCTATCCTCACCTCGCCCCCGCCGGCAGTCCCCTTATGCAACCATTTGTTGCATAAGGGTCCTGCAGGAGAGCAAAAGCAAAACCCTCTTCCTGTAGCAAAACACCAAGTTCACACATCACCGGGTAGGAACCGTGACAATTTAGTTGTACGAACTTGGCCGATCTGAGGCAACCAGCTTGTGTAAGATTTACAGGCATAGTTGCTTTAGTGTCTTGCGTTCACCCTGGCTACCCTTTTCGCGTAGACTGGACAGTCTAGCCCGAGAAGCCTATGCCCTGACGGCAGCCCCAAAAACTCGCAGTCCCGGCAGTTCAGTTGATTCCTGCAACCAGAAATACTGTGCCCAGTTTGAGAGCATCTACGACAAACCTGCTCTTTTAACCTACATTCAGCAACCCTGTGGTCAACCCCTAAACACCTAAAACATGTCATAACAGCGTCATGCATCGGAACCCTGTACGAGAACCATTTCACATACACTCTTTCGGATGCAATCAGTTCATCAATAACATTATCTGTTCCTTCTAGGATGACACAGGCTGTGGCATCTACTCCCTCCTTGGATTGCCTACTAATCACTTTCAGTGATTTTTGTAGGTTTTCCAGGGTAATTTCTTCCTTGAAATGGTTGCCATGAATTTCCCCCATTAGTTCTTCCGTGGAAAAACGGCAGTGTACGTCATGAATCATGACTCTAGGCCCAAGTTTGTCTCTCACAGAAACCTCTAAGCCCACTTCCTCAAACGTTTTGTTTGAGGCCACTTTTGTCCTTTCTTTCTCCGAGGGAACTCTCACGACAGCCCCTCCATCTTTAATGGGATAAACCCCATGCACCCTCACCCACATCGCTGGAGCTACTTGGGACATAACCTTTTCTGCTACCTCTTTTGAGGTTGCCTCCTTGTCTCTGCTCCGGACCACAAGTTACCAGGTTTCTACTGGTTTGGCCACTGAAGGTGGCTTCACCATCATAGATGCCCACTTTGCATTTCCAGGATTACTTGGTACGGCAGCTCGCGTTCTGATGATCGCATTTAGCTCTCTCACATCTTTTTCCAATGCAGCTATTCTACCTTTATCTGATTCTCTAAGTGCAGATTAACATGCATTCTCGCTCGATAACTTCACAATAAGTCCTACAATCACGTCGACGCATTTTCTAAATTTGTTTGGTCATATCCAACCAAATCTACAACGACTGAAGAAGTGATAAGCCGACTCCAGAAACAATCCATTATATTCCGAAACCCGAGGCGAAAAATTTCCGATAGAGGCGCAGCGTTTACATCGAAGACGTTCGAGCAGTATTATCATAAAGAAGGTATACAGCATCAGTTTACAACAACAGGCGTACCTCGAGTGAACAAACAAATCGAACGTGTGAACATCGTCATTATACCAGTTTTAACAAAGCTATCCCTCGATAAGCCGGCGATGTGGTATAAGCACGTAGAGAACGTACAACAATACATCAACGCATCCTATAGTCGAAGCGTGAGAATGAGCCCTTTCGTAGTAATGTTTGGGCGAACTATGCGGGTAAGAGATTACGACGAAACACGAGCAGCAATTGACGAGGAAATCATCAACGATTATCAACAATGCCGATCAAGTTTGCGAGAAACATCCAGAAGATCCAACAGGAGAACAGAAGAGTTTACAACAAAAGTCATAAGGTTGCGACGAAATACCATATTGGAAATTTAGTGGCTATCCGAAGAACCCAATTTGAAACTGGACTGAAAAAGGTTCATCACAAATTCCTTCGACCTTATAAGGTTTCTACTGTCTTACGAAAAGACCGATATCTGGTGGAAAAATTCGGAGAACACGAAGGACCGAAGCGGACTGGGACGACAGTCGACAATATGAAGCCATATCCAACTTCACTTGATGTTCTTCAAGACGACCACAGCAGCATCGAGGGCGATGCATGAGTCAGGACGGCCGATCTGTGGGAACGATTTTAAAATTTTCAAAATTTGTAACTGACATTTGACTTAACGAAGACTTGACTTTCGACTGAGTTGGTACTTGACGTTGGACAGGACGACAGCACTAGACATTGATGATTGAATGTATAATAAACGAGTTTTCTTCCCTAATCGCTGTATTCTTTTTGTTCTACTTCTACAATGGCGCTACAGCCCAAATCGGACATTGGCCTCCTGATATTCAGGTTCCTTAACATTTTTTTTATTACTTATTGTGGAAGGGTTGTTAGCCCTTCGCACAACCCTCGTTCTACGAATTTTTCATTTTCTTAGATTGAGGTGACCAAGGTATACCCAAGCAGGCAATGTGCCGGAATTATATTTTACGCCGGCCGGAATTTGAACTCACGACCTTCGCATTACAAGACCAACACACTACCTACTAGGATATACCCTAGCTCTTTTTGTTGCTTGTCCCATTTCATGAATCCGATCCCTACATATACCTAGTCCTGCCATAAGTTCTGTCACATAATTTCTCACATTGGCAACAACTTTATTTTATGAGTGACATTTCAATATCGGCCAGTTTTATAAACGTCATAATGTTGTTGACAGTTGATGGTCATTTAAAGTGTGTTCGTTAACGTGTGAAGATGGAATGGGGTGTAATAGAAAACCGAACTGCAGTGATTGCACTACATAAGTGTGGAAAATCCGCGAGTGAAATTTTCAAGTTGTTGTGCCCGTTAAAAATAACGCAAAGATTTGTGTATCGTGCGATCCAGAGATATAACGCGATCCAGACTATTGAAGATCGACCTCGTTCTGGACGTCCGCGTGATGTACGTTCTTCTGCTGCCATCAAAGCGGTCGAGAGTCGAATTCGTCGAAATCCGCTTCGTAAACAACGAATCATGGCTCGAGAGATGAACATCTCCACCCGAAGTATGTCTCGCATCATAAAATCTGACCTCGGGATGAGTGCCTTTCGACGATCAACGGGACATTTGCTGACTGAGCAGTTGAAGCAAATTAGGAGCACCAGATCGAAAGAGCTCCTTCGGCGGTACGGCAACAACAAACATCGAGAAATTTTATTTACCGATGAAAAAATTTTTACGGTGGAGGAACATTTCAACCGCCAAAATGATAAGGTGTATGCCCACAGCTCCATAGAAGCCCGAGAAGTTGCCACTAGGGTACAGCGAGGACATCATCCAGCATCAGTCATGGTATGGTGGGGTGTCAGCTACGAAGGGGTCACCGAGCTTCATTTTTGCGAAAAAGGCGTAAAAACTGCAGCGAAAAATTATCAAACGGACATCCTGGAGGGATGTGTGAAGCCGCTGAACTCTACGCTATTCAACAATCGACATTGGGTTTTCCAGCAAGATTCTGCGCCAGCCCACAAAGCTCGAACCACACAAGCGTGGTTGGAAACCAATATTCCACAGTTTATAAGGGCGACGGAATGGCCTTCTGGGAGCCCAGATTTGAATCCCCTGGACTACAAACTGTGGGCGGAGTTAGAGTCCATGGTGTGCACGAGACGACACCCAAAAATCGAGAGCCTTAAGCGATCTTTGACAGAAGCAGTAGCTAATTTTCCGCTAGAAACAGTGCGTACTGCTATCGATGACTGGCCCAACAGATTAAAGAGCTGTGTTAAGGCTAAAGGCGGCCACTTTGAATAATTTGTTGCTTATTTTACTTCCATTAGTATGCCAAAATAAAATATATTTTCCTTTGTCAAAAACTCTTTTTCATTTATACAAAAATTGCCCATATACGTGTGACAGAACTTATGGCACGACTAGGTAGATGATATATGCACAATTTATTACAAAAGAAAATGTAAAAGCTGAACATGAACTTCGCAAATGTCTATGGTAGCTAGGTCCAAATTTCTGGGTGTTAATAGATGGGGTCGTTACGCTAATCGTTTCCTTTGCACGTACGTTCAACGATCGTAGCGAATCCGAATAAAAATAAACGCGCTTTGGGCACATTATTAATCAGTTCCATGATTCAGACAGTTTTTTCCACACCGAATAAAACGGTTTTACCACCAATGGCATACGGGCCAATTAAATCAACGACCTTAATGCCAGTTACGAGAATCTCTTGTTCGACACTTAAACTTAATTGGAGCTTTCTAGGGAAAAGTTCAGCATAGAAACTTGATTGGAAAAGGCATCAACTAAAGACTTCGGGAGGATTCAAAAAATACAGCTATCCAGTAAACTAATATTTACGAGGCTCGCGATATCAATCCTACTGCTGCCCAAGAGTGCGGCGGACAAATCAAGGCTTCTGAGAAAAGACCGAGAGTACTGTCCGAAATAAAGGAAGTTCATGCGTCATGAGACGACAGAATACAAAGCAAAAGGATTTAACAGATTCTTGCAAGGTAGGAATGAGCAAAAATAACTGAAAATCGTAGTTTACTTCTGTTTCTATGTTGAAGAAAGCTCTGCAAAGGCAAAATGAGGATTTCTAGCCCAGCAGAAAGTCTCTGCTCCAAATTATGTCCACCTTACCAGACGAACCTTTCATTTTAATAACGAGAGACCAAGGAGGATATATAAAAAGGAGTGACTATGAGCATGCTTTGCCTTGTAAGCGCAATGGGAATGAATGTATTTCCCTCCCTTGCTACCGAAATACTCGAAATTTTTCGAAAAAAATCGTTTCGCTATCTTTGTCTGCCACACTTAAAAATATTGCAACTAACTCTTTCCCACGATAAATTGTTCGAAACAGTTGTCAAATTTTCGAAAAAATTGTTTCGCTATCCTTGTTTGACATACTTAAACCCAAAGTAAGTCTCTGTCCCGCGTTAAATTGTCCGTTGCTAAAGTACTTAGCTTAAACACAAACCAAAACTAATAAAAATTGAAAAAATAAAAATTTCTGAAATGAAACAGCAAACACCATTGTATTGAAAATTACTTTATTGCTGACTGAATATTAGCAACCAAGAAAAAATACAAATTATTGTATTTTTTTTGTAAAAGTTTGAAGCCAAGTTAAGCTTGGACACAATTTTCGAAAATTTCCGAATCAAAAAATATTCCCACATGAGACAGACTATCAGGTACTCCTTTTATATATCCTCCTTGCGAGAGACATTCGCCGACAAGAAATTTTCCGCCAATTGTTTAGCGTAAAGGGCGGCGTCTGATCCTGCGCCAATCTCCTATGGACCGGGAGACTAATTAACATTTTTTTCACGGATACACATCTTCCACCTGAACTATGTGAAATGCACGCGTAATCTTGATAAAATTTAAACGAAAATTGTCGAAAAAAAAGTAAAATCAAGCAAGTCGAGCTCCGCAAAAACCTAACCAAAAAAAAATCAAAAATTTTACATAAGATTCTCTTGGCGCACCAGAACCCTACGGTGGCAAGTTGAAAACTGAAATTACCATTTCTCGTGGTTCCCATGAGCTGATCTAGCATCGCTCGCATTTGATCCGTGGCAGTCATTTTTCCTTGCGTTCCAACTCGAAAAAATCGACAGAGAAAACTTTTTTTTTCTGCGTGGTACACAAAACACACTCGAACGAGATTTTCTTATTTCTTCGAACTTTTTTTCTTGTCACATCCACCACGCATCGGTTCCGTCCAAATTCGTGGCGAATTTTCACTTCAATTCACGGCAGACTTTACGATAACGAGAATATTGAACACAAAACTTCTCCTACGAGAATTTTTCGGCAAAAAAATTAATCGAATTGAAAAACGGGGGAAGAAAAAATCACTTTCGTCGCAGCCGTCGTAAAATTTTTGAAACTTTTTTTTGGTCCTGTTTAGAATTCAAGATGGCAGCGACAGAAGAGCATTGCCAAGGTTGAGGAATTTCAATGGTGGCGACATCTGGTAGGGTATTGATATTGGCGGTTTTTTGGAATTTGTGAAGGATCCTCGGACTATTGACCAGAAATTTTGATTTTCTCAACTTGCTAAGGTCTGTGGTAGATTCGTAGAAAGAAAATAAAATCGTTTTGTTTGTTTTTGCCGTGTAAACAAATTCGTGTCATTCTGAACCAGCTGTCAATCATATGAGCGAAAAATTCGGATTGTTATGACATTTCACTTGCCGTGCGCAGTGCTATCATCTTTCAAAACATTCCGACTGTCAAAACACGCGAAAGTTTTCAACTTGAAAAACTGTTAAGCCGCCTTTTTTGTCTGTCTCCGCGACGCCAGCTGGAACTTCTTCGATTCCTCGGCGTAGGCGTCCTTTACGTCCTGCACGTATTGCTTCGAGGCGGTATCGTCCAAGTCGAACTCAACGTCGCCCTGCTTGATGCGCTCGGTCTGCCCGAGTTCTTTCTCGCAGCTCAAAACCTCACAGTTTTCTTCTACCGGGCGAAAGTGAGGACCAGAAATGTCGATCAGCAGCTCTCCAACCTCATCAACATCTCCCGGCAAACTGCCGAATCGTAACATCAAGGAGCGCCTGAATTTGCACGTAAAACGGCGCCTCCAAGAAACGGAAACAGCAGCAGCAGCAAACGGCACTCCACAAACACCACCCATTTCCGTAGGCTGCAAACGAGGAGCACATTCGGATCGCAACACAACACTTTCCGGTCGCGGAGGGAAGAAAACGAAAGGCACGAAACACGCAGTTCCGGCGGTTGCTTCCAGCTCGACGACTTACCCCGACGATGAGTGCAGTCGCGATAGCTGCACGGACGTGAATCGAGAAAAGGATCATAGTCCGGATATTTTAACAGTGGTCCTGAACAATAAGAAACTGTCGCTGCTTCAGGATCCCGAAGTGAAGAAATTTTTGGAGAATATCGTCGGGATTATCGGGAAGTAGAGCGGGAGATCCGGAAGCAGGTTAAAACGTTGTGATTAGTTTTTAAGTATTGGATTGTTATAAAATAGGAGTAATGAAAACTGGTTTCACACGATAGTTGGGTTTGTTTTTATTCGGAAGAAACCGAAGGCAGAAAGATATTCACAGTTCTTCTATGAAGGTTAAGGTTTCCGTTCGAACTAAGACCTGAGCTCAGTTGAACTCCACTTCTTGGGAAAATTTGAAAACACAACAGAGATGGAACTCGAATCCAAAGCATGTAATAAGAGTTCTGTTAAATTAAAAAAAAAAACATGAAAATGATAGTAGTCTTAGGGGGATATCATAACCAATAAAAACTGAGCAACGCTCACTGATATTTAACGACAACAGCTCTTTCAGCGAATATTTCTCTGCGTGTCCAAGAAGATCGATCGGTTGTATACCACCTGGAACATTATCGCCTTCTAGGCGGTGTGATATTTGAGGGAAGGTGCACACGAGCACAGTATATCACTACGCCAAATATGCGGCTTGGTTTCGAAAACACGTGTTTCCTCTCCCTCAAGCTTACATAGAACCATATCTTAACCATTTTACGTAAACAGCCCAACGCAAAGTCGCAAGTTTACGGATGTCTATAGCAACGCGGATTGTTTTGTAACGAAAATCATTAGCGCCTCCGAAGGTAGAAAGCAGTCTATACTAGAGTCACTATATGAAAAAGAAAGAACAATGCACCTGGTAGTAGAGATGGTATACTATTTCACATACCTGCGATTTTTTCACTGCTATTTAAAAAGAGCAATGAAAATTTAAAAGAGCTGCAATTAGAAGAGCAGACCAAATGCATACTGCTTACGTTCTATCACCAATAAAATTGCCGCAATGATCATCGCTACAAATCCCAGAGTTTTTGTTCGCACTCGCACATTAATCCCGCAACTCACGCATTCCACGTAACCCCGATGAGATCGTAGCTCAGAATAAAGCTCGTCAAACAAACTGCCACATACCCATCGCTTATGTATATACAAACCAAATAAAAACAAACACCCGGTCATAGAAAACCGAACCGAAAGGGTCTATTGTTTTCTGTTTTTCTTTTCAAATAAAAAGCACCCAATCTGACAGGCTGATCTAACGCTTTCAGGTGCTATATGTTTTTTGTTTTGTTTGGTTCAATACAGTAATTCTATTATCCCAAAAAGCGTAACCCATTGAACTCTTCGCACCGTACGTTCCACCTCATCGATCGCTAAGCAAATCGTAATTTTCCTACATCTATCAATCAGGCAAGACTCAATCTCATAGCTCAGCATAGTGAACATTTCCTCCATTTTCCCCTGGGAATTGAAAGGTTTTCTTTTACTATCCAAAGCGATCGAGTCAGGATGGCAAAAATGTCAATCGCATTTCATATACACAAGCCAAATAAAAAAAAACACCCGGTTGTCGATCGCATACAAGCCAAATAACAAAAAAAAAAAACCGGTCATAGAAAACCAAACCAAAAGGGTCTTTTGCTTTCTTTTTTTACCACACAAGCAATTTCATCATGAACAACGTAAAGCTCTTATCAGATCCCGAAACCCATGGAAGTCGAATTTTACCCAAATCCCACCGCTAAATATCAATCGCGCGAAGAAAGAGCTTGAACGTTGTTATTCCGATTGCTCTTTCGTTGCTGTTATAGCGCTTGAACGTTGTTATTCCGATTACTCTCGATTGCTCTTTCGTTGCTGTTATAGCGCTTGAACGTTGTTATTCCGATTGCTCTCGATTGCTCTTTAGTTGCTGTTATATCGCTTGAACGTAGTTATTCCGATTGCTCTTTCGTTGCTGTTATATCGCTTGCGATCAGCGATATATCAGCTCTGTGATATTAAAGACTATCAATCATATAAGCTATCCCAAACCTATATTTGGTGATTGATATTGACACTGAGAGTGCGAGCAGTGTCTGCTCTCAGTGATGTTGCTTTAGCCTAATGAATGAATGAATTGGAGCTATGTAGATGAAACGATTGCGATTTGATAAGGGATTTGTTTAGCGATATTTTGATCGGTGGGATCTGATCTGATAGGTGAGGTGTGGAACGTCCGATGATAAGGGATTTGTTTAGCGATATTTTGATCGGTGGGATCTGATCTGATAGGTGAGGTGTGGAACGTCCAAAGTGGTCAATGATGCGCTTTGCTAGAGTTTTTTTGGCGGATTTTGTTCTGAGTTTCGATCTGGTCGGGTGGTAGGACATGTTGCGGCTAACGCAAGTTTCGCCGATTTATGTTGCAGTCCACCATGTCGATAAGAGCTTTACGTTCTTCATGATGAAATTGCTTGTGTGAGGTAATGTGTGAAAAAAGTAAACAGTAGACCCTTTTGGTTTGGTTTTCTATGACCGGGTATTTTTTTTTATTTGACTTGTATAGGTATATGCGATGACCGGGTATTTTTTTTTATTTGGCTTGTGTATATGAAATGCGATTGACATTTTTGCCATCCTGACTCCATTGCGATCGATCGTTTTTTCGTACATTGGATACTAAAAGAAAACCTTTTCATTCCCAGGAGGAAATAGGGGAAGTGTTCACTATACGCACTGAGCTGGTGGTACTGAGAGATTGGATCTGCCTGATTGTTAGATGCAGGATTTCGTAGAAAATTACTATTTTGTCTCTTTTTTTTTTCATTGCGCACTAGCATGGATAATAGAGGTGGAAAAATCACTACTATTGGAACAGCTGCTCTTTTTCACAGATATTGAAAAAGAGCAATCGCAGTGGATCACTGCGATTGGAAAAGAGCAGATTTTGCCATCCCTACCTGGTAGAAGAGTCTGGACACCTTGTCAGATGGGGCGCTTTTTATTTTCATATGTATGCGTGCAACGTGTCGGTGTAACTTTTTAGTGGTTGTATTTCGCGAATATCTTTAATTTGCAGTACTTTTAAGTAGTGAAAATTTAATTTGGTAGGTTTCACGTTCTAATGAACGGATTGCAATCACATTACCTTACTTATCGCACGCTGGAAAATAGCAGTGCGCTTTTTCAAATTTAACGGAAAAGCTGGTTATCACCTTGGCCGAACTCTAGTACGTCTTGTTCTTTCTTTTTCATAGAGTAACTCTAGTCTATACCAAATGCAAGTTCGGCATTCATACTGCTGGATGCGAGACCTATCTAAATCTCTGGTCATGGCACCGGGTTGAAAAACGAAACTCCACGCCGAGCTCCGAAGGACTCTACCCGCGATATAGGCAGTAACCACAGCCACTACGTGCACCGTTAAGCAGACCTCAACCATCGCCGGGGGTGGAAGCAACCTTCCATGGACTCACCGACTACCGTGGTACCAGAAAAACTCCGGTGGGGCTTCGTAGCCGTAAAGGTCAACCCAGTTGAGTTTCTTGCAACTCGTGACTGGTCGCAATCCTCAGATACGTAGGGACGGCGCACAGTGGTGCCAGAGCGGAAAAAATTCGATTTTCGAAAGCACTGATTTCGATTATTTAGCTTGTGATTCTCACACTATATAAGCTACAGGATCTAGGAACAGCATGTTTTTTTTCCTGTTTCAAGGGCATTCCCATTAATTTAGGCTCACTGTCAGAATAATGGAAGTTTGACCAAATTACACACTACTCTAAATGAGTGATATATAACTGTAAAAGAGGGAGAAAAAAGAGAGAGAGTCAAACTGGGCAAAAAAAAATTAGAGCGCTTTACAACGTTATAAGTTCGAATTTTAAATAAGCATTGAGAACAGCTATGATTACAAAAAAGCTCCAGCTTCCTTCGAGATGTGGAAGGTCACTTTTCAAACTAGACGTGTTAAAGTAAAGATTAGAACAAAAGTCATCTGCCTTTATCTGCCTATCGGATCATAACACCGCAAAGAAAGGAAAGGATTAGAGTGCACCTTTGTTTGTTGCACTGTCTTGTTTACCCAATTGGCTCAAATAATGCATGTCCCCACTTCAAAACACTTTAATTTCGAGTTCAGTCTAATTGCTAACATTGTCTAGTCATGAGCTCTATCGAAAAGAAATGGTAAATTGGGACCGGGCGAGGTTAAAAAAAAAATTCAGCGAGTGGATGGAAAATGAATATTTTTTTAACATATGAGACCAGGAATCCATAGAATGTGTTGGGAGGCCAAGTCAAGACTTTGATGATTGTGGTGAAAGAAGCAAGAGGAATAAAATACGCAGCCTTCAAGCATCGTACCCACAAAGCTTGATTAACGCAGCTGCGACACATGAAGTTTCTTGAGAAAGTCGGCATCAAAGTAGACTTCGTTAAGCAGGGTTACGGAACTTCAAATAATGGTAACACTGCCAGACGTTTTCTCAATGATTGCAAGGTCACAAGTGCAATAACGGGAGTCGACGAAACTCTAATCCACCGGATCGCTACCATATTGGAAGTCATAAATAGCAATGCAATGATCGACCCAGAAAAATTCCGGCTCTTCTCAAAAGAAACAGCAGAGATGGCCATTGAGAAGTATTCATGGCACTACATGCCATCCACGGTACATAAGATTTTGTTGCGTGGTGCTGAAATAGTGCAGAATCGATTCTCCCAGTTGGAACATTGTCATAAGAGGCACAAGAAAGTAGAAATAATGATTACAAGACTTTCAGGATCAGAAACTCGCGGAAAATATCTCATTTATCTACCAACGAAGACGTGTTCCATAAGCTACTGGAGACTTCGTATACTTTTATCACGAACATGAGACCCGAACCAAAGAAAAAGCACCTGGAAATCAGTGATGCAGCTAAGGAACTGTTAATCTAATTTCCTTGAATTTGAAATCGTAAGTATCTTTTCAATTTGAACTACCTTTAACTTTGAATCCCTAGTTTTATTTTTACCAAATTCTCCAGTCTTTTAAGCTTTCTTGAATTTTTAATCGTAAGCATTATTTAATTTAAATATACACTCAAAATACTTGTTACTACTTGTTTTGATGAGTACAATCTATTCTGAAAATTTCAGAAATTTTTATCTTGCCAATAGGCTTTCATTTCCTCATTAGTTATTTATTTTTCTTCAAAATTTCAATAAAAACATAACAGGGCTACGATTGCGCGTAAAGCGCAATCTTACGATACTCTAGATGAAATAGAATTTTTTTGTGATCCCAAGAAATTTCGCATGGGAAGTATTAGAAGGGATGACAGCATTGAACTAATTTTTCCCCATTATGCTAAAGTAGCTATAAAAATGTTTTGTACAAAATGCTTACTCCAAAAATTGAATGGGAACTGAAAAAATTAGTGAGTTAGATTTAGTGAAAATGTGCAGTTTGTATGGGAGGTGGTAGAAAGAGTGGGGCGATTAGAGTGATTTTTTTCAGAAATAACTAGGAATATTGTAAAATTGACATCCCTGAAATTTCAGACTAGTGCCATTTATACTTTTCAAGAAAATCGATTTTTTGTGAAGTTGTGAAACTGTGTCATATTGTATGGGAGGGGGTAGAAGCAGTGAAGCTAATCAAATATTTTTTTCTGATCTTAGTGCTAATACTAATTAAGTATTTATTAAAAAATATGAGCTCAATAAATGTTATGTGTTCTGAGAAAATCGTCTTAGAGCATTTCAGGAAAAAGTGTAGTTTGTATGGGAGGGGGTGGAAGGAGAGGGAGGAAGCAAATAATTTTTCTACTGTAGATTAAAATTACTATGAAAATAACATATCCGAAAATTCAGACTAGTAGCTTTTATACTTTTCGAGTAAATCCGTTTATTGTCAAATTACGAAATTGTGTCATTTTGTATGGGAGGGGGTAGAAGGGGTGAAGCCAATAGTCTAAATTTTTTTGGGCTTACTAACAATTTCAAATAAATATTTGGTGCACAATTTCATCTCTCTAAATTGTATACGCAATGAGTAAATTGGCTTAGAGTAATTCATGACAAGTACAGTTTGTATGGGAGGTGGTAGAAGGAGGGGGAGGAGACGCATAATTTTCGTACGGTAAATTGATATTATCATAAAAGTAACATATTCCAAATTTCAGGCCAATAGCTTTTATACTTTTCGTGCAAATCCGTTTATTGTCAAATTGCGCAATTGTGTCATTTTGTATGGGAGGGGGTAGAAGGGGTGGAGCGATTTGGCCCGTTCACGAACTTGACCTTACTTTTTTGTCAAAAACGACGTGTACAAAATTTGAACTATCTAGCTCAACGTGTTCTCAAGCTAGAGCGCGCACAGACGGACGGACGGACGGACGGACGGACGGACATCCGGTTTTGAGATTTTTGAGTGATAATATTAATTTCTGTATTCATCATTTTTTTCTCCGAGCCTTATTTCTTGGCGTTACAAACTTTAGAGCAAACTTATAATACTCTCAGATTTCATCTAGAGTATAAACAGTTGAACTTGATGTATTTTTTTGTTCTGAGTCGAATGAGACAGGCCCCAGGTTTCTATGTTAATCCGTTCTCGAGATATTTTTTCCGCTTTTTCGCCATTCGGCCCCTCTGTGCGGCGCTCCCCAAAAGGTAATACCGGAATTGACCTTAGTCGTTCACCCGGTATTTGATAGTCGAAGTTATACCTTCCTTGTGTAAAGAAGAAAATATAACATATAGAGGAACAGACAAGACGGCACAAAACATCATTCAGACACACAGTTAAGACCCTCCATAGCCAGCTTCCGCCCTTCTTCTTTTGAATGCCTCGCGTGTAAAGACGCGGACGTCCAGCCCCGTCCCATCAACTATCACCCCCATAACATTCAGCCAAGAGATGCAGCCAGCTTTCCACCAACGCTTCACATTCACATCCTCTCGTCTGCGACTTGCTCACCATGTGGAGGAATTCATTTAGACTACCATGCTCGTCAAGAAATATCCCAGACTTAGACACAAGTCAAAGTCCCGGTTATCTGTCGCGAAGCTCGCGGTCGCAACAAATTTGTGCGTCATCCTTCCCTTATCGGTACCGTCCCACCTGGCTTGCCACAGTGACGTGACCTTAAGTTCGAGGAGTTCTTTGCATTCGCGAAGGCTCCTCTCCCTAATCTCTTCCGAGGTTAACCAGCAATGGAAGTACCTTCCGGACCTTGTAGGTGATAGCACGACGCTTCACCTCCCAAGTCCTATGGCAGAGCACGCATGAGTACCTGCATGGCCACGGTGGTGACCGTGCGGCATACAAGTAAACATGCACTCAGGACTACTCATTGGCACGAGTTAATCGAGTTGATGCCTTCTCCAGTCGCCAATGTTTCGTACCATACCGCCGATCCATACTTACGAAAATCCGTAGTATATGACACGAACAGATCGCTTGGAGAGACCACACTCACAAGTCAGCACCCTACGGATCTGATTTACACCAGGGAGGAGACGTCCCCCCAAGCTCTCGCAGATAAGGCTTAAATTCCAACCGCTCAGAAACTTTGATGCCCATATATTCGACTTCAATTGCATACTTGAGCCCTCTTCCCTCCAGCTTTACCGAAGGATGACGAGCCTTTCAACATCATTGTAACCGTCTTGTCCCTCGACATCGCCACGCCTACCCTCAATCCTCATTTCCGAACGGTTGCCATTAAAGCCTTGCGCTCGAGCTCACGTTTGGAGTTTCCCTCCACCAGTATCAACAGGTTGTCAGCATATGCCGCGAACCTGAATGAATCCGCGAGCTGCACCATTAGGTTCCATATGAATGGGCCACTGATGGAGCCCTGTGGACAGCCACGCTCCACAACCTTCTATGCAGTGTCGCGTAGACCACTAACATATACTGATCAGTCAGATAAATAGCTCTTCCACAGGGCTATTTCTTGACAGTCGCAACATCGTAGCATACCAATCACAACATCCCAACTTAAATAGTCAAATTCTTCTATTCTACAATGGCGCTATAGCCCAAATCGGGCCTTGGCCTCCTGACACTCAGGTTCCATAAAATTTTTTTTAGTCAAATGCGCCCTTGAAATCTATAAAGATTCTAAGGACGTACTTGCTAGCACTCCGAGTGACGCAGTCTTTCCCGTGAATCCACGCATCCTCCGTGCTTTTCCCGGTACGGTAGGCGAACTGTCATTCGGACACCAGATAACTAGTTTTCTCCTCCAGTGTACGAACCATAACCCTCTCCAAGACCTTGCCAAAGACTAGGAGAAGAGATATGCCTCTGTAAGACCGGGGATTACTCCTAACATTGTCTGGAGATCTTCCAAGCCGCAGGAAACGCGTTAACTAGGTCCACCATCAAATGTAGGGTTTGGTGATACGATAATTGTTAGGGAAAAAACTTAGAACGTGTCTTGATGGTTTAAAATTCCAAAGCGTCGAGATGCATTAACGAATAGACAGAAATTTAAAATTGTACATAATTTAAGTAATGAAAGAAATGTAAATGCATTAGTGCGCAAAGCGTAAAGCAGGACAGGAGCAATGAGAACATTTGTTGTCTAAAGTACTATAATCCGCAAAACTATGGATTGGATTGAGAGTAGACTACAGACAGGTCGTTAAAGAAAACTGAGAAAGAAAGATTTGGAGATAAAACAGAGCCTTGAGAGGCGCCGAAATATGTACAGTGACCGATAAAAGTCTACATACGACCCCTATTTTCGCTACTTGGCAGTAATTAAAAAAGTAATGATGCAGTTCAAATTGATATTTAACAAAAAAATCTTTTCTGCAATATAAACTTTACAAGTTATTCGTACATAACTAAAAAAATGCATTGACAAAAGCCTACATACGGCTAGGTAAATCATTCTTTATGCTACTGTGCGGTTCTGTTTTATAACGGGAAGTACCGTTTATCAAGTTTTGGTATTTGCGCTTCACGTTAGGCTACAGTTTGGGCAGTTTCGATAAGGCCGCAGCTGTCACAATGGCTTCTCGGAAGGAAATCTCATCAGAAGTACGGAACTTGGTGGTAAAACATCGTAACGAAAGAAAATCTTTCGGAGAAATAGCCAAATTTTTGAATTTAAGTAAATCGACAGTTCAAACCATATTCAACAACTACAAAAGCAGGTCCTCTGTTGAAAATAAGCCGCGCAGTGGTCGACCGAAAAAGCTGGTTCGCAGAGATGTCTCCTTTATTTTGAAACAAGTGAACCAAAATCCAAAGGCGCATGCCAAAAAATTGGCGGTGGACATAGCAAAACGAACAGGAACCATCCCAGAACAGTTTAAAGAACATTAATCAATAATCGTTATCACAGCCGAACACCACGCAAAAAACCCCTTTTAAGCGAAAAAAAACGTAAACTTCGCTTAGAATTTGCCAAAAAGCATCTAGACAAAGGATTCGATTTTTGGAATGACTCGAAGTATAACATATTTGGAAGTGGCGGTAGAGCTAAAGTTTGGAGAAAGGAAAACACGGGAATGGACCCGAAACACTGTAGTGAATTTAATAGCAACTTTCATCGCGACTTGTACACCATAGAATACGCGCTAGTATACCAGTTAAATTAGAAATATAGCGGAAATAGAAAAACTGTAATACGAAAATGCCAACACACAGGATGCCATGAATGAATGAATGTAATACAAAATAACAATTGGAATTCAATATATTATAAGTACTTGACCTGTTCAAATCGAAAAAAAGAAAAAGTTTTTTATTTAATCATTTTCCCTTTGTGCTGAACTTCCAACAACACCTAATTCCAACAGTCAAACATGGCGATGGCAATGTGATGGTTTGGGGTGCTGTCGCAGCGTCGGGTGTAGGAAATTTGGAGTTCATTGATGGTGTCATGGGTCGCCATCTCTACAAAACCACCTTGCAACACAATTTAAGGGAATCGGTCGATAAGTTGGATTTTGGTGAAAACTAGATATTCCAATAAGACAATGATCCCAAGCACACCGCTCAAATCGTGAAGAACTGGTCCGGACTTGAGTGACTGGATCGAAGAAAACACGACATTAGAAGTGCTACAACGCTAAAAGAGAAGCTCATTGAGGAATGGGGTCAAATAACGCCTAACGAGTTGGAAAATTTGGTCGCATCAATGCCAAGACGCTTGCAGGCAGTTATAGATGCCCAATATTAAGTTTTGAAATGAAATGTAAATTCCTTAATGAAGTTTTTGGTGAATCTCATGATCGTACGTAGACTTTTGTCAATGCTATTTTTTATGAATAAATTGTTAAGTTTATATTAGAGAAAAGATTTTTTTTACATGTCAATAAAAATAGATTATAAACAAGATTACATCATTACTTTTTCAAATAGTGCTGTTGCGCTCGTCAAACAGCGAAAATAGTGGCCGTATGTAGACTTTTGTCGGCCACTATATAATACGCTCAGAGAGAAAACTCTCAATCCAGGGACAATTGCAAGCTAGACATGCTTCCCGCATTGTGACATTCATAAGAGAAATTTAAAATTGGTGTTGCGTTTATCGTCGACAATAAATTTAAATACCAAGCTATCAACTTCAAGCCCGTCAATACACGATTGTGAGCAATCCGCATCAAAGCAAGCTTATTTAATTTTTAGTTTATTAATGTCCACGCCCCAACAAAAGAAAAAGATTTCTACAGTGAAAGATGTTTTCTACAGCACCTTATAATCAACATTCGACTCCCTTTCGTCGAACGATATTAAAATAGTATTAGCTGACTTTAACGCGAAAGTGGGCAAAGAAGAAACTTACATAGGGACAATTGGAAGGCACAGTCTCCATAATATTAGTAACGACAACGGCCAGAGACTGACGGATTTCGCCAGCAGCAAAAATCTTATTGTAAGCTCGACATGCTTCCCGCATCGTGACATTCATAAGAGAACGTGGGCTTTACCCGACGGACGAACATTCAATCAAATAGACCTGCAAAGATGCAGAAGGGAACAGTACTGCTGTCCTGCTTTTTATCGCTCTAGTACGTAGTATTCTTGAATACTGCTCTGTTGTTTGGAGCCCTCACCATAAATGTTACTCAGCTGCTATTGAATCAGTTCAACGTAAGTTTACGCGTTCTCTGTTCTTTCGTTCTAAAATACCGTATGCTAGCTACTCTACGAGGCTTATGGTACTTCATCTCCATCCTTGAGACATACGCAGAAGTTACTTTGATGAGTACTTTCTTTACAAGGTTGTAAATGAATTATAAGGACTAATCTTGTTGACGAACTTAATTTCAGAATGGAAGTTGTTAGTACTAGAAATGCCGATATTTTTTATCCTTCACGCGCTTTACTAGACGTTTATTTTCACTCTCCTGTAGTAAGACTTCAGCGAAATCATGACAAACTACAACTTGGATCTTTGTCTATTTCTCTTAATGCTTTTAAAACTAAACTTAAGAAATTCTTGTGATATTTCTTATCGCTTGCTATTGTGTAATTGAAATGTAAATAAATAAATAAATAAATTCTAAGTAATACGGCAGATATAAAATTAAGATGGGCGCAATACTTTGAACACCTTCTTAATCCGAGCCCATCATCCGCACGAACAGCAGCAGCAGACACAATTGCAGGTATAAGTGATGTAACAGCTCATGAAGGATCCACTTTGAGTCCTCCCACACTCGAAGAAGTAAAAACAGCCCTGTGAAACCACCCAAACAATAAAGCGCCGGGCACTGATCACATTCCAGCTGAGCTTCTGAAAACCGGCGACACCTGCATAGCACATCTCCTACATAAATTAGTCACGGACATATGGACGCAGGAAACACTTCCTGAAGAATGGCGCAAGAGCATTATATGTCCAATTTATAAAAAAGGTGACAAGGTCTGCTGCGGAAACTACCGAGGAATATCTCTGTTGTGTCAATCATCAAATTCCTGTTAAGACCCCCTATAGGGGCATAGGACAGAAACAACTCTCTTCCACAAGGCGCGATCCTGAGCATCGGCTTTAAGCTGTTGCCAGGACTTGTTTATTCTTCTGGCCTCCTGCTCAACTGCTCGCTTCCATGTGTTACATGGTCGACCAACCCGACGTCTTTCTTGAGGGTTATAATCCAGAGCCTGTTTTGCGATGTTTCGCTCTGGTTTCCTCAAAGTATGACCGATCCACTGCCACTTTCGCCGTTGAATCTCAATACCTATTTTAGTCTGGCGAGTTGTACTCCAAAGTTCGTCGTTGGAGATTACTTCTGGCCAGAATATTCCTAAAATGCGCCGGAGGCATTGGTTTACGAAAGTCTGTAGTTTCTTGGTAAGTCGAACGGTCACTTTCCACGTAGTACAACCATATAACAACACGGATTTGACGCATGCGTCAAAAACTCGCAGCTTCGTGCGAAGGGAGATCTCTCTTAACCTCCAGAAAGGGGAAAGGATACCGAAGGCCTGACGAGCTTTATTTAGCCGAGCCTCAACATCCTTTTCGGCTCCGCCGTCCATGCTGACAATGCTTCCGAGATAGCAAAAATCTTGCACCTCTTCCACATCCTGTCCTTTAAGAACAATCGGTGTGCTTGCGTTCGAACCCATGTGCATGTACTTGGTTTTACGCACATTTATTTTCAGTCCCGCCTCTTTGCATTTAGAATGCAACGAGCGAACATTTGACTCTAAGTCCGAACGGGTATGTGCAAGCAAACACACGTCATCAGCATAATCAAGGTGACTTAAGATGTTAAATAGTCTGCATTGAAGACCTTTACCCTCCCCACCTTCCAGTGCAGCTTTCAAGATGTCATTTATTACCACCAGAAACAGGGCTGGTGATAATATGCAGCCTTGTCTGACACCCGTTCGCACAGGAAAGCTCTCGGACAGCTCTCCTCTATGCAAGACGCGACACCTTGCATCTTCGTAGGATTCTTTAATCATAGCTATGACCTTATCTGGAATACCTCTCCTACGCAAAGCATTCCATATGTAATCTCGCTTAACGCTGTCGAAAGCCTTCTCGAAGTCCACAAACATGAGATGTAGTGGCGAACCCATTTCGACTGACTGCTCTAATATTATCCGTAGGGTATTTGTGTGGTCGGTACAATACGACCCTTTACGGAATCCAGCCTGATAAACTTCGAGAGTGCTCTCGACGACATCACTAATCCTATTGAGAATTACCTTAGCCATAATTTTTGATACGGCAGTAAGTAGACATATACCACGCCAATTGCCACAATCCCGAAGGTCGCCCTTCTTCGGAATTTTCACAATGACGCCCTCCTTCCATTCAGTCGGATATCTTCCATCATTCCACACCTTAGTGAAGAGTGGGAGGAGTACATCGGCTGTTATTTCCGGGTCCGCTTTGAGGAGTTCGGTTGGTAGTCCGTCTATACCTGGAGCTTTCCTTCCCGCCATTGACCGAATGGCGGAAACTATCTCTTCCTTATCTGGGGGATCGTCCCTAATAGAGGATTGTTGCGGTTGGATGTTTGGAAGTTGTTCTGTTTCCGGAATATCTTCATCTGACAAGATGTTTAAAATATCAGAGAAGTATTCCTTCCATCGTCGCAACTGGTGTTCACTCATATTAAGGAGAGTTCCGTTGACATCTCTCACCAGGTGGTTGGCGGTGAAATTCCTGTTCGTCAACTGTTTCATGATTTTAAATAGTGAACCCATATCCCCAAGGTAAGCCGCAGATTCTGCCTTGTTTGCCAGATCTTCAATGGCCTTTCTCTTGTCGCGTCTAACAGCCTTTTTAAGCTGTATATGAGCATCGCGTTAGTTCTGCCTCAAGTCGGGCGTTCGTTGGTTGAAATCGGGTTGAGAGATGATTGCCAATTTGGCTTTTTTCCGATTGCCAACCTTGTTCCATGTGCCTTGCGACATCCAGGGTTTCTCACCGCTTTGCGCATATCCCACAGATTCTTCAGCACTAGTTAGAAAAGTGTTTCTGGTTGCCTCCCAATTGGCGTCCAGTGTGCGCATTTCATGTTCACCCAATGTGGATGACTTTTCGCGTAGAATGGTGGTGTATTCGAGTTTTTTGTTGGGATCTCTGAGTTTATCCACATTAAGCTTGCGCTTCATTTGAAGAATTTGTGGTCGTCGGATAGCTGCTGTACACAATCTCAAGCAGGCAACCATCAAGTGGTGATCGCTCCCCACGTCAGCTCCACGTTTCGCTCGCACATCGAGGAGACATCTTCTCCATCGGCGACTTATAGCCAAATGGTCGATCTGGTTCTGAGTAACACCATCAGGGGAAACCCAAGATGTTTTATGATGACTCTTGTGTGGAAAAAGGGTCCCTCCGATGACCATTTGCCGAGTACTACAGAACTCCATAAATAATTCGCCGTTTTCGGGTCTCTTAATCCAAGGTCGTGAAAGGTCGACCCAAGGGTCACCATGCCTCCCCATGACGTGTTCTAGTCCAGAGTTGTCTGATCCAACCTGGGCGTTCATATCTCCCGAGATGATAATAATATCACCTCTTGGAACACGTTCGAAGGTGGCACTCAGTTGGCTATAAAACTCCTCTTTGTCACCAGATGTTGCGGTATTAGTTGGTGCGTAGCACTGCAGAATTGTGACGTTTCTGACACTGGTCCTGAGCCTGACGACGATAATCCTATCCGGGATTGGTTCCCAGCTAATGAGACTGTTTCTCGCTCTCGCCGTAAGGACGAACGCCACGCCATTTCTGGCTTCACTTTCAGGGCCAATGTACAGAATAGTGTTTCCGCTAGGGGTTCGTTCTTCTCCTGATCCTGTCCATCTGACCTGGCTCAAGCCCAAGATTTGGATGTTATAGTGCTTCATTTCACGGTCGATCACTGATTGGCGGTGCAAGGACCGAGTAACACCAGCTCTTCCCCCGTCATTCAATATTCGAACGTTCCAGAAGCCAATCATAGTCCGTTTTCGAATGCCAAAAGTCGTTACCGTAGAATCAGTCCGTATCCGAGGCGATGTGTGCCCATGATCCTGTTGTGTACGTCTTATAAAATCTTGACGAAAATTCTGGAAAAGAGAATTAAGCCTGAAGAGAATTAAATTTTTTTTTTTTTAAGGCACCAAATATAACTTAGGGGGTCACCCTTTAATGCATTACACAGTTAAGTCGGTAAAGGAAGTGGATTAAAATTTGTAGTATTATGGAAATTCGGATGGATAGAGAAGGAAATGATGGTGAACATTATTCTTGAAGGACTGGAGGTTACACCCGTTCGGAAAAACGCTAGCCGGCAATGCATTCCAGAGTCTGGATGTTCGGGAAATGAATGATCGCCTAAATTTCACTGTACGGGTAGATAAAAGTTTGACTGTATACTGGTGCGCATGTTCCGCTTGTCGAGTATGTCGTGGAAAAGTGTAAAGTGGAGGAATAAGTGCGCATAGTTCCGAACGGCATTTACTATGGAAGTAGCGATAGTAAATAGTCTTTGTCACGAGTCACAGTAGGAAACGATTTGAATTCCAGTTTTAAAACAGACAACAGCCTTAAGTGAGGTGACGGGCTCGCACCAATGCTTTTTAACTTGACATTCGAATATATCATTCGGAAACTTCCCGTTGACATCAAGGGAATACTATGCTTAGTAGCATATGCCGACGATATACATACATATGGTTGCAAGATCTCTGGAGAGTGCTAAGGAGGTATTTGTAAACCTTGACTCGGTAGCAAGGGAAGTTGGACTACGTATTAATGAAAATAAAACAAAAATTATGACGTAATCTAGGAAAAAGACGCCAATCAGACAAAATATTACGGTAGGAGATTATAATCTAGTAAATGTAGACAATTTCATATACCTAGGGGCGAACCTATCAAAGGATGGAAGCGAACCCATCGAAATCAAAAGAAGGATAATGATGATGATTATTCGGTACTTCCAATGATCAAAAACAAGAACGTGCACAGGAAAACAAAACTAAAGCTATATAAAACCATCATAAGACCTGTGCTATGCTATGGCAGCGAAACGTGAACATTAACTCAGGCGTCCGAAAAACTACTTAACGCCTTTGAAAGAAAGGTCCTCAGAAGAATCCTCGGACCTATGAGGGAAGACTCGATCTGGAGAATACGATACAACAGAGAATTGTATGACCTCTTCGACAATCCAGAAGTGTCAACCCTCATAAAATTTAAGAAGTTACAATGGGATGGTCATCTGGAGCGTATGAATGACGGAAGAATTCCCAAAAGCACTCTTAAAGGTTAAGTCAAGGGACAAAGACCGGTCGGAAAACCACGAAAGCGCTGGGAGGATTCAATTGACGCAGACAGCAAATCACTGCTAAGATTTTCTAACTGGATGACGCGGTCACTGAACTGAGATGGATGGAGGCAAAGTATTCAGGAGGCCAAGATCCTATTTGGGCTGTAGCGCCATCGCAAGTAAGTAACTAAATTTAACGAAATTGTACAGTTTATATGCGAGGTGGTAGAAGAAGCTGGGAGTTTTCAGTATTTTTTTTTTTCAGTAATAACTATGAAGATTATGGATATCTCTCAAGATTTAAACCAATAAGATTCCTACTTTTCAAGAAAATCGATTTTATGCAAAGTTCTGAAAATGTGTCACTTTGTATTGGAGGGGGTGGAAGGAGCGAAGCTAATCAGTTAATTTTTTTTCGATTTTACTTATATTTCTTAATAAATATTTAGTGAACAATTTCAGCTAAATAAATTTTGTACGTACTGAGTAAATTGGTTTATAGAATTTCAACAGAAAGTGCAGATTGTATGGGAGATGGTAAGGCGATTCAAACAATTTATATACTGTGAATTAATGCCATTATAAAAATAATATATTCTAAATTTAGATCTATAACTGTCATACATTTTGAGAAAATTTGCTTATTGTGAAATTCCAAAATTTAGTCATTTTTTATGGGAGGGGGTAGAAGTGGTGGAGTGATTTGGCCCGTTCACGAACTTGGTCAAATACGACATGTACAAAATTTGAACTTTTTAGCTTGACGTGATATTATGAACTTCCCGGGACGCGGCACCATATGGTGACTCCTTAAGATTTTTTAAGGAGTTTAAAATGCATACAGGAAGAAAAAAACGTTAAAACGAAATTCTAAATTTGAAAATTACAACTTTATTGTCTTGAAGAGTGGTCCGGCTTTGAAAGCGGGAGAGCGCGTTAGAGCTATTGAGCTTGAAGGAGTTCATTACTATTCTGCAGCTCTTAAGGCTAGTTTACACTGGAGATCTAAAGGCTAAGTTACAATGAGTAAACAAAGTTGCGAATACCTTTCACAATAACAAATAAAATGTTCTGAAGGTCACGGGGCTAAAGCCCGATTTTATGCTGTAGTGCCATTGAAAAAGAAGAAGAAAATAAATTATAGAATACTATTTAGCACTATTTTCTGAAAATTGATGCGTCGAGACATGAATATTTTCTCGCTCAAAAACTGTTGGCGCAATCTTTGGTGAAAAACTGCTCAAATCTTCCTATCGACTAATTTGATGTTTCGAAATTATCGTCTGTTCGCTACTAAGATCTCTTCTACAATAGCGATACAGCCCAAATCGGACCTTGGCCTCCTGATATTCAGGTTCCTTAACATTTTTCATTACTTATTGTGGAGCCCTTCGCACAACCCTCTTTCTACGAATTTTTTCATTTTCGTAGATTGAGGTGACCAAGATACATCCAAGCAGGCAATGTGCTGGAATTATATATTGCGCCGACCGGGATTTGAACTCACGACCTTCGCATTACAAGACCTAAGGTCTCATGGAAACATAAATATTGCACAAAAATTGCAAATGTCCAGTTATCGAATTTTTAAAAGGAAATAGCAATGAAAGAAAAGATTTCCGGATTCTACACTGTTATGCTTTATTATCCGCATTTCATCCCTTCGAAATCTAATATCTTGTATACATCTCATTTAAAAAAAAAAAAGAAATACATAATATATCTAGGACTATCAAACTTTCATTTTCAAAACAAATTATAGTTGCATACTAAAATACATGAGAAATGTCCAATTAATTAAGTTCAAGCTCCTTCCTAGTTCGGAATAAGCTAAAATGCTTTTAATTGTTGGCATAGCACAATCCCACACACATATCTATCCGCTCTAAAAACAGATCAATATCAAAAAATAACCATAAGTGTACTGGCTCACTGTCGTCCCTTTCTTCTGTCCCGCGATATCTCAATTCGATCTAAAGGGACGCTCATTGTGAAAATGGGTGGATATAACGCTTATGTTAGCTTCAAGCATGATATTAATTTGATGACTACTTTGAAAATTAATACTAATTTGTGATAAAGCGTTACAGGAAGGGTGAAAAGGAAGTACTTCCATAGGATGAAAGGACACTCGAAAAACTTCAGTGGTTGATTCGAATTCAGAAATAGCGCAATGGATAGATTTATAATTCCGATGTCGAAGGTTTTTTAAAGCAGAATTTTAATTTTAATTGAACGGAATGAATTTTTTTTTACCTCTTTTCAGGTTCTCGGCTTGATGCCATTCAATCATCGTCAACCGATTGCATCATGTATCGATTACATCCTGATCATGATCCTGCCGATTGCCTATATTTCGTGTTTCATTGCTGTCTATATTTATAGCGGATCGCTGCCACAGGTCCTGGAATGTCATACGATCTGTGCATCGGGACATTACATGTTCATTCACATGGGCATGTTCCTCTTTGCAACATCGTTTATTTTCAATTTACCGAAACGACAGTTCTATTCGGATTTCGCATCGGCCATGGACGATATCGATGGTGAACTTCTTAAATGCAATTCAAAGATCGAAGCAAAAACGTTGAAAAATCGCAAATATAGAATTGCGATTTTAGCTATAATTGCGATATTTTTCAATATCGGAGTGATTTTCGATGCATACAATATGTATTTGTAAGTATCGAAAGCGATAGTTAGGCTGGTAGGAAGATTTATGAATCAATTTAAAACGAAATTGATTCCTTTTTTGGAAATTCCATTACCATTTTAAAATTTCTTAGTTCGAAAAACGCAAGAACTTTTCAAATTTTGGCAAAAGGCTTTTTATTTTCACCTTGCAAAATACAATTTGTTCCAAAGTCGTAAAGTGAAAAGTGTTTGATAGCGTCGACCCATGCAATGTATGTGAATCGAAAGAAAAGAATCAAAAGTGGCAATGAACGTTTGGTTTAAAGTGCTGCACGTTATAATCTCGAAGAACGGTCATGCACTTTGCCTTGATAGGGTTTTATTATAGAAGGGTCGAATCCTGAAAACCCAACTACTAATCGATCCCTCATCCATTTCTTTTCAGAATGATACACAATCTCTTTCCACTTCTCGCCTTTACCTATGCCTTTCCATTCATGGTTGGATGCACAGTTCAAGTGCAATTTATCTCGTTCATTAATTTAATAGCGGAGAAATTTCAACGTTTGAATCGAATCCTGGAACTGATCTGCAAGGAATGCGACGAACAGAAAAATTTCCAATTCAAATTGTTCGATGTCGAGACAGATTTCGCTCAAAAATCAACAGTTGCGCAATTCCAAGATGAAAAGAAGCAGATACCAAAAGAACCAGAGAACAAGGACACGGAAGAAGAGAAATTGTCAGTCTTTCTAATTTATTTTCCACTTCTGAACTGAACTATTCAAATTTTTTCAGACTCAATTCGGAACGATTTCTCGTCAATGTATTTAAAATACACAATAAACTCTGCCAGGCTGGAGTACTAGCTAATCGGGCCTATGCTCTACAGATTGTTTGCTATATGACTGTGGCTTTCATAATTATTGTTTTTGGGATTTTTCTCGAAACAAAGGTAATTTTTCTGGTCGGTGGAATTAATAAGTATTTGGATTATATGGCTCATTCGTATGGATTATGGGCGACTACCCTGTCGTTGGTAGCTTACATCGTTTTGCGGTTATGCTGCCAGGTTCAACGCGAAGCTAAGCGGTCAGCCTTACTGGTACATGAAATCATGCAACGGAAACCGGCATTCATGCTCGGTAACGATATCTATTACAATCGGATGAAATGTTTTACGCTGCAGTATTTACATTGGGAGAATTATTTTCATTTCAATGGAATCGGACTGTTTCGACTCGATTACACTTTCATTTTTTCGGTAAGAAAAATTTCGAAATCGTTTGAAGAGGAGGTTTTAATCGAATTTTATTTTTGTAGGCCATCAGTGCAGCAACATCGTATTTAATTGTGCTATTGCAGTTCGATTTAACATCGGAAATAACAACTTAAAAGTTTTCTAAGTTTTAAAAATCAATTTCTTGACGGCAGGGTAGTCTAGCACTTTGCTAAACAAAATTTATTGATAGTTTTTTGTAATCATTTAGTAAAGCTTAAAGAATAAAAAGAAAATTGTGTGTTACAAATTCGTATGAAAAGAATGGGCTTTCCTTCAGGTTTCTTTCTGTGTGATGGAGCAGTACAATTCACTCACAGCAGTCCTGCTTGTCCTACAAATTTCACTAACTGGAAAACGGACTTATCACCCGTGATCTTAAAGCACTAACTGAAACGGATACGTATGCTTCGGATACGAACGGATGGTAACGACCTGCAGTATTCGAAAACCAAGTATGATTGGCCTCTGGAACGTTGGAACATTGAATGACGGTGGAAGGAGTGAAACAACTCGGTTCATACACAGCCAAATAGTGACCGAACGTGAAATGGAACACGATAACATCCAAATGAAAAGCTAGGGTGTAGCCTAGCGGGTAGCGTGTTGGTTTATAACGCGAAGGTCCTGAGTTCAAATCCCGGTCGACGCATAATTCCAGCACAGGCTTCCGTGGCGTAGTGGACAGCGTGCGTGCTTCACAGTCAATAGGCCATGGGTTCGATTCCCACTCCAGATAGTGGGATTCTTTAAGCACACATTTTCAGTTGCTACTGCGATGAAAAATTATTCGAAATAATATGGGCAAAACGATGTAAACGTGACACAGTTCCACTTCAAGAAGGCCTAGATACTCAGTAGATGTCTACTGTTCGCTTTCAGTCAGGTGAAAGGGATCAAGTGAAGAACGAGCCCCAAGCGATGACGCAATTATGTATGTTGGTCCTGAGTACGATCGTTCTAGAACCGAGAGCGAGAAACAATGTCATTGAAAAACAATCGTTGTCAAGTTTAGGAGTAAGGTCAGAATTGTCACGATTTTGCAGTTCTACCAACCAAGGACTGGCAGCAAAATCAAGTCTCATGGTCAACTGAGTTCTCCACCTTCAACCGTGTTCCGCGAGCTGATATTATCATTCCAGGAGATATAAACGTCTTTAATTTGAAAATACTGGACAAGAACACGTCAAAGAGACTCTTCTTACTTACGACGGCGATACAGCCCAAATCGGGCCTTGGCCTCCTGTTTACTTCGCCTCTATCCATCTCGGTTCAGTGACCGCGTCCTTCAGTTTGAGAATCTTAGTTGATAATCTGTTTTCACCAAAAGGCTTCGAAACTGTTCATCGCCTCTTCAGCAGTGGCGTGGCGTGACTTTTTACAATAAGCGCATTATTTGAAACACTTCTACTCATCCGAGGGGGTGCAGTAACCAGTCTACATTATTAATCGGGAAGAAAAAAAATCGATTTTTTTCAATTTTACTTTATTATTATAATAATAATATTTTCACCATATTGTGATCGACACAAGAAAAAAAAAAGTTTGCTACCCTGAAATTTTTTTTTTTTTCGCGTTTCATGACTAAATTAGCCTAAAAATGCAAAAAAAAAATCCATCTGTCTGTACGCCGTCCGCCGTACGCCGACGTGTACGCTCAGCGCACATTAACTCCCAAACCCTTCAAGATAGAAAGTTCATTTTTGGGGGGATTGTAGATAGTTGCGGATCTCAGGCGGATACCCATTTTCGGGGGTATACGGGTTCAGAGGGAGGCGGGGGGAGCGCTTAAACCGAAAAATACGAATTCAAATATCTCAACCATGGTAACAGCTAGGATGCTAAAACTCAACATTAATATAGAGGGGTTTGTGGGACAACTTTTAAAAATAATTTAATTTTTTTATCCATTGGGGTGCGAAAAGGGGGGTCTTAGAACCAATTGTCGGCCGAATTTTTTTTTCAAATGATTATATCTTCGAAATTACTTATCGTAACAAAATCATATTTAGAGACCGTCAAGGCGGCATATAGTTCCATCGGAACCAGCTTAGAAAGCGGCTAATTATTGTAAGGGGGAGGGTCAGGGGGGGTGCAAAGAAAAACACTTAAAAATTAATATCTCAACTATCTCTTAAGCTATGTAATTGAAACTTAAAGCTTATATTAAGCTATACTAGGCAAATACAAAACAAATATAACATGATGAAATAATAGTAGTGGGGGGAAATGGGGAGCATTTTAAAAATGGCGCACTTTTCAAAATTACAAATCCTTATATCTCCAAAAATAGTACAGATATCTAATAAAAAACTTGTCAGATTGTAGAACTACATAATAGTTAATTTTGGTAAAAATTTTAAGTTGGGAGGTGTAAGGGGAGGGAGGTAATAAGCAAAAATATCGAAAACTTTGAGTGATTTTTTTAGGGCTCTGGTAAAAGATACAAAGTTAAAATTTTGCATGTGGTTACCTATATTTAATCCACATAGAAAAATAATAATAACTTGATCCATATTTGTTACAAACCGACCCCCCGGTCTAACGTGCACAAGGTGTTTCATGTGCATGGAAAAAAACACATAAACTGAAAATTTTTGAGTGAAATTTTAAGGTAGAAATTTGAAACTTTGCGAAATGCATTTAAAAAAAATCCGTAAATATACGAAATATTAACTGGTCGAAAACCTTTAACACTTCTACCCCCTCCCATACAAAATTATTTTTTCGACCATTTTCAAGAAATCAATTATCACCTAACTATTAAAAGCTATCAATTTGAAATTTTGCATAACAACTAACAAAAATAATTAAAATGAAGTTGCGTTAAAAGTTTTAAAATCGCGCTTGACCTTCTACCCCCTCCCATACAAAAGTATGATTTCGACTAATTTCATTAAATCAACTAATAACCAACAAATTAAAAGCTACGAACTTGAAATTTCGTACGAGCACCTTACAACAAAAATGAAAGAAAATTGCATCACAAGTTTTACGATTCCCTTACCTCCTCTACCCCCTCCCATACAAAATTATTTTTTCGAGCATTTTTAAGAAATCAGTTATCAGCTAACTCTTAAAAGCTATCAATTTCAAGTTTGGCAGAAAAACTTATAAAAATAGTTCAAATGAAGTTGCTTTAAAAGTTTTGAAATCGCGCTTGCGCTTCTACCCCCATACAAAAGTATGATTTCGACCAATTTCATTAAATCAACTAATAACCAACAAACTAAAAGCTACGAACTTGAAATTCTATACAAGCACCTTACAAGAGACGCGAAATAAAACTGCGTATCAAATTGTACGATTCCCGTATATTCTCTACCCCCTCCCATACAAATGTTCGGTTTCATGAATGTAAAATACACCGAATTTTATGAAAATTCTATGCAACTTCGTCTATGAAAACATTCTATACAGAGAACATTGGACGTGATTCAAGCAATTAATTAAAAAGCTATTAACATCCACCCACCCTTACTATTACCCCTATTCCTCCCCTCATAAAAACCAAATTTACAGAAACGAATGAAATATTGTTAACAGTCCTGCCCAAGAACTCCCTTTCACTTAGCCACTCTAACCTGCATATTGACTTTCCACTCATCCGCAACTTGTCCCAAGAATAATAAAGTTTCGCCCGACTTGTTGGCAGTTTATTTTAGGTTGTGCTCGCCTAAAACCGACATGGGCAATATTGCCAGATCTACTTCTTCACATTTTTCTTCCTGATGATTTTTCGGCTAGTACAGAAATTTCAATACCGGCAATACTTTGATCGAGAGCCAGAGCTTGCGACTAAAAGCAATCATAGGAAGAATGGAAGCATTTTAATGGAAGCATTTTAATGCAACGCATCTCCCCTTCATACTGTAGTCGAACTTGGAGAAAATTTCGTTTGGATTGGTCGGCGGTCTTGTAAATACGTTTTTGAAATCGCATCTTTTTCCCCGTGGAAGGCTTTCAACTTTTGTTGGTCAGAAAAAGCGTGAGAAAAAAAGCTGTCCTGATCACGTAAATGCTGGAAACAGTGGTGGACGAAAATAATGCGCGCTTTCTTTAATAGAAATTTTGAAATAAATGTTCATATCCTATAACACGGATATTTTTTTACCCACTGTAGTAGCTCTGTACTAAGTGTACTACCGGCGTTAACTTTGGGTTTGTGTGTATGGAGAACTTACGGACTTACCCAATGTAAGTCCATAGCGAAAAGTGTTCCTTCGGGGGATATTGAGAGTTGGACCACAGGCTCTACACGAAAAATGGCCCCGAAGGTAAGAAGAAATTGTTTCTCTTTATATGGCATACGGCCCAAAGGCCGGACGAACAATTGGCTGTGAGGACAGGTCGATCCTCTGATCGCTGAAATTATTAGGTGGCATACGTCCCAAAGGCCTGACGAACAATTGGCCCTGAGGCCAGAGTCGATCCCTTATCTAAGTAGATATAAAAAAAACCTTTCAATTGTTTACCATTTTGTTTATTCGAGGTATCAACTGCAACGGCTCAAGTTGTTGTATGATGTCGGTTACTGCAGCGGCTTTTGGTGATAATGGTTGTTGTAAGTTTAAGCTGCGACTCTTGTGTAACGGCTTCAGCTGTGTTGTTTCCACTCATTTCTTTTCAGCGGCTTTTGGTGACGATGGTTGCTGATAGTTTAAGCTGCGACTCTTTTATCTTTTTTATTTTGCCCAAGGGACGAGCAGTGATACTTATGTTGATTTCTTTTGGTGACGATGGTTGCTGATAGTTTAAACTGCGACTCTTTTATCTTTTTTTATTTTGCCCAAAGGACGAGCAGTGATATTGATGTTGATTTCGGTTGAAAATAACATAGAGACAGAGGCCGATCCGTCAATCGTACTTAATTATATAGTTCTTTTTAGCTGAACTAAGCTTTACAAAAAATATGCAATCAAATGCAACGTTCAATAATTTTGCGTACTGGATTTCGAAACCCATCAGACTTTAATTAGTCCATTTCTGGATTTCGCAATCCAGTACGATAATCCACTTTTTTAAATCCGATTGCGATTTTCGATCGCTCATCTTCTGATCCTGAAGAAATTGCAATCTTTTTCGCTAACCGCTTTGATTCCAAATTTTAAAAGCCTTTCTAGCTTGATCCTGGTAAGTTTTCCCATATACCTTTTCAGGATCCAAAATTAACTAACGTGATCCTGACTATTGACCAATTAACTTCTGCACTGCTTGATATAAATATTCATAAAGGTGCTGGACCTGATCTTTTTCCCCCAATTTTTCTGAATAAAACTGCCTCTACTTTACCTCGCTTATTGCTTCCTTTGTTTAATGCGTCGCTTCAACAATCCATTTTTCCGATATGTTTTAAATTGGCGCATATAACACCTTTTTTAAGTCTGGAGATAGATCTGACATTCGTTATTACAGAGGTATAAGCATTTTATCATCTATTGGCAAGATTTTCGAAAAACTGGTTGTGGGAGTACTAATAGAAACCGTAAGTCCTTTTATTCATCCTTGCCAACATAGCTTCCTAAGGGGTAAGTCAACTGTTTCCAATATTTTGGAATATTCTACATTTATTAGACAAAAAATTGGTAAAAGTAAACAGGTAGATTCTGTGTATACAGATTTTTCTAGCGCCTTTGATGTAGTGGATCACGGTCTACTTCTATTCAAGTTAGAGCGTTATGGAATTAGCGGCATTTTCTTGAAGTGATTGAAGTCTTACTTGGCACATCGTACACAAAAAGTTAGATTTTCATCGCATCAATCCAAAATGGCTACAGTCTCCTCTGGTGTTCCCCAAGGTAGCATATTGGGGCCCCTTTTATTTATAATTTTTATTAACGACGTGCCATTACTATTAAACGAATGCAACTTATTCTTAAAAATCTTCAGAACCATCGAATCAAATCGAGATTGCATCATATTGCAAAGCAATATTGATATTTTATCAGAATGGTGTTTGAATATCGCTATGCAATTGAATGTTAATAAATGTGCACTAATAACCGTTTCTAGAAAAAAGTCTGGCACTTTTCATTTTGTCTATAATATTAGCAATGACAATTTAAAACGTGTCTCTCAAATCAAAGATCTTGGAGTAATATTTGACGCTAAGTTGTCTTTTAAATCCCATATTGATAAAATTGCAAACAGTGGTATGGCTATGCTAGGTTTCATTAAGAGAAGAGTCAAGGAATTTAATCACCCACACCTGTGTAAGTCTCTTTTCTGCGCTCTGTTGTTACCGCTGCTCGATTATGCAAGTGTTGTTTGGCCACCTTCTACTCAAATCGACTCGTACAGAGTTGAACGAGTACAAATTCAATTTCTTCCGCTTACTTTGCGAAGTCTTCAGTTTAGTAGCTACCCGTTACCCTCTTACAAATGTCGACTACTTCTGCTCAATATGATCACTCTCGAGAGAAAAAGAGAGCTTGCTTCTGCTACTCTTGCTTTCGATTTCATTAAGTCTAACATGATTTCGAGCGTGCTCCTTCCCGCTTTATATTTGTTGACCACAGGTTTAATTTTCGATACAACAGGATTTTGAAAAGTGAAACTCATCCTACCGATTTTTTGATGAATGATCCTACTGCTTGCGCAATAAAAAACTTGAATTTGCATTCAGACTGCTTCAATAGTTCTGTGAGCAGAAATACCTACAAAGATAAAATAATGACTAAATTTAAGACATTATTTGGAAGATAATATTTAGGTCTTAGTTTTAATGCAGTCTTTCTTTATTTTGATTTTACTAGTTTATATTTGTTGTAAGTAAGGTTAAAACTTTTTTTCATAAGTTTAGTATTAAGATTGTGTTTTTAATTATGTTTTTGTAAAATAGACTTAACTTGTCTACCTATCTATGTAAATATAATTGTAGTGTCTGTCTGTTATTTGTTTATAAATGGCTATAAATAAGTTTTTTGCTTTATTTTAGCAATAACTAAGCAGAAACAAACGTTTCTAAAAATTTTCTCTGTCTGTCTGTCTGTCTTTCCGGTTTTCACGCAAAAACGGCTAAGTCGATTGTAATGAAACTTTCACAGTTTGTTAGATGTGCATCTAGCTGTAATCTACGTGTGGTCTTATTTCAATACCCCCACGCCTTCCACCCCCTCCCATACAAAATGACTCATTTTCAAAAATATATACTAATCAAATTTTCTTCAAAACCATTGGAGCAAATCATTTGAAATTTAGAACATACTATTTTTATCAGATCTATTGTATTCAAATTATTTGAATCCCCCTACTCCTTCCACCACCCCCCATACAAACTGCACTTTTTCATGAAATGCTATTCACCAATTTTCCCAGTACGTGTAACTTTCATCGAGCTTAAATGTTGTACTTTATCCTTAATTTGCATTATTATTAATATCGAGAAAAAATTAACCGAGTAGCTTCATTCCTTCTACCCGACCCATACAATATGACACAATTCCATGACTTTACAAAAATTCGATTTTCTTGAAAAGCGTGAATGATACAGACCTGAAATTTAAAATATATCAATTGCATGATGATTATAGTTGTTTCTCGAAATATCACCAAAAAACCCCCTTTCCTTCTACCACCTCCCATACAAATTACACAATTTCATTAAATTCAATGCACTAAGTTTCTCAAGTTACCTATTCAGTTTTTCAAGCTTAAATTTGGTGCAAAATATTTTTATAGCTACTCTAGCATGATGTGAAACAAATTAGTTCAATGCAGCCACTCCCCATACAAAATTTCATTATATCACAAAAATTTCGATTTCATCTACATGTAGTATCGTATGATTGGGCTCTACGCACAATCGTAGTCCTGTTACGTTTTCAAGCTTAATGTTATTATACTCTAGATGAAATCTGAGAATATATTGTGTTTGCCTTACCGTTTGTAACGCTAAGAAATAATGCTCGCACAGAGCCGCCAAGGGTACAGAAATATTTGTTGTCGCTCAAAAACCTCGAGTCCGAGTTACTGTCTGTCCGTCTGTGCGTCTGTCTACAGCATAACTCTCGAAAGCTTTGAGCTATAGTGCTAAAAATTTTTGTGTGTCATTTTTAGCAAAAAAGTAACTTTAAGTTCGTGAATGGGCTACATCCCCCCACTCCTTCTACCCCCTCCCATACAAATTCCATGAAATTTCGAAATAATAACAAATTGATTTTACTTTGAAACTATTTGAGCTATCGACTTGAAATTTAGGTCAACGTATTATGATATAGATATCATTAATATCACGGAATATTGATCCGATCCCTTTACTTCTTCTACCCCCTCCCATACAAATGGACAATTTTGAAAAACACATACATATTTTCGATTTTCATTGAAACTAGTAAAGCTGAAAAGATGAAATTTTTTCAGAATTAATTTTAATATAATTGCAATTTATTTTCAAAATAATTATCAACTTCACTCTACTCCTTCTACCCCCTCCCATACAAATTTCACGAAATTTTGAAATTTAAATTAAATTATTTTTCTTCGAAACTGTTAAAGGTATCAACTTGGTATTTTGTATAAAGTATACAAATAGAAATATTGATAATACGAAAAAAATTTGTTTTGATCCGTACACTCCTTCTACCCCCTCCCATACAAATGCATAATATTTGTTAAATGCATTTTATCGATTTCCATTCAAACTATAAAAAGTATAAATTTCAAATTTTGCCAAAATGTGTTTATTAATCATTGAAATAAGTGTTAGAAAAAATTATAAGCTCCTCTTCACTCCTTCTACCCCCTCCCATACAAATATCTGTATAATAAATTCAAGAAAAGCATTTCTCCTTCGAATATATGAGAGCTATCGACTTTGAAATCGAATCAAAGCATGGTGATAAGAATGATGATAAGCAGTTTCAAAACCATCTTAAACGCTCCACTTCCTCTCCACCTCCCATACAAATGCCCCATTTTCAGGAAAACTATGACCAATTTCTTTAAAAATAATGAAAACTATATATTTTAAATTCAGCAAAAAACAATTTGCATGCAATGTTCGGTGTCACATACGAAAAATACAAACCTCCCTCTCTACTTCTACCACCTCCCATGCAAAAGTCTCTCTTCACTATTCGAAAGAATTTGAGATGACATATTTTCCGGTATATTAAAGTCATTTCCATCTCATCTAGAGTATCATATGATTGGGCTTTAAGCCCAATCATAATTCTGTTATGTTTTCATTTGGGCTTTTTTTTAAATTAACACAAGCTATAATTATTCACATGTCCTAAATGCTCTTCAATACGTATATGATCTCAAATCACGGGACTGATTTGATCCCGAGCCTCTCTCATTCAAATGCGAGTATCATGATCTCATTCTTAATAATTTATGGTTCTGACTCCAGCAAAATACAAAACATTGTGTTCAAAGAGCCATTAAAGTAAGCGGATTATATATCCCATATAGTGTATTACCAAGGAGGATATATAAAAGGAGTACCTGATAGTCTGTCTCATGTGGGAATATTTTTTGATTCGGAAATTTTCGAAAATTGTGTCCAAGCTTAACTTGGCTTCAAACTTTTACAAAAAAAATACCATAATTTGTATTCTCTCTTAGTTGCTAGTATTCAGTCAGCAATAAACTAATTTTCAGTACAATGGAGTTTGCTGTTTCATTTCAGAAAATTTTATTTTTTCAATTTTTACTAGTTTTGGTTTGTGTTTAAGCTAAGCACTTTAGCAACGGACAATATAACGCGGGACAGAGATAGTTACTTTGGGTTTAAGTATGTCAAACAAGGATAGCGAAACAATTTTTTTTCGAAAATTTGACAACTGTTTCGAACAATTTATCGTGGGAAAGAGTTAGTTGCAATATTTTTAAGTGTGGCAGACAAAGATAGCGAAACGATTTTTTTCGAAAAAATTCGAGCATTTCGGTAGTAAGGGAGGGAAATACATTCATTCCCATTTTGCTTACAAGGCAAAGCATGCTCATAGTCACTCCTTTTTATATATCCTCCTTGTGTATTACTAACTACATTCTCAAAAATTACTTATTATTGGGATTTTCATGCGGACGAAGTCGCGGGCATTTGCAAGTATTAAATAAGTATATAAAAAAAAATAGTATAATTAAGCGAAGTCAACCAAATACTAAACATTGCTAATCAAAAATCAAATCAAATTCCTGTTAAGACCCCCTATAGGGGCATAGGACAGAAACAATTCTCTTCCACAAGGTGCGATCCTGAGCATCGGCCTTAAGCTGTTGCCATGACTTGTTTATTCCTCTGGCCTCCTGCTCAACTGCTCGGTTCCATGTGTTACATGGTCGACCAACCCGACGTCTTCCTAGAGGATTATAATCCAGAGCCTGTTTTGCGATATTTTGCTCTGGTTTCCTCAAAGTATGACCGATTCACTGCCACTTCCGCCTTTGAATCTCAATGCCTATTTTAGTCTGGCCAGTTGTACTACAAAGTTCGTCGTTGGAGATCACTTCTGGCCAGAATATTCCTAAAATGCGTCGGAGGCATTGGTTCACGAAAGTCTGTAGTTTCTTGGTAAGTCGAACGGTCACTTTCCACGTAGTACAACCATATAACAACACGGATTTGACGCATGCGTCAAAAACTCGCAGTTTCGTGCCAAGGGAGATCTCTCTTAACCTCCAGAAAGGGAATAGGATACCGAAGGCCTGACGAGCATTGCTAACATTCCAATAATTGTTAACTTCCTTAATTTATATTAGGATATGGCGAATACTTTTGTCCAGGCGAAATATGAATTCTAACCGTTTTATATATTTTGTTTTTAAATGTGGACTAAGTTTGGATTGTTTTGTAAATACAGGAAGTTTCTTTTTCTGTAATAATTTAGTTGCTACTACTTTCTTTGGATTTTTTATAAACGTTTAATTCTAGCGGAGAACTAATTGCGAATACTTTCGTCCGTCTGTGTATGTACGTCGACGGCGATAGCAAAACACTTAGTGGGACTTTGAAAAGCGAACCATTCGGCAAAAAATGATTTACCGGTAAAAAAATGTGTAGGACATGACGAGAAGAGAATGGGAACGCGACTCCGGAATGTTAAGAAAAATAACCAAGGAATATGTGGAGCTGGCAAACTTACCGAAAAGCTCATTAACGAGCTCACTAAATTATACAGTTAAGCCATTCGCCACGCAGACTAGAGGAAATGAGGGAAGAAATTTGGGTAACTTTCTACCACATATGTTCTACAGACGCAAATCCTCATCATCAAAATTGTGTAAATGGCTCAAGACTGAAGCTAAAGGAGAACTCAATAACACCACTAAAGGAGAACTCAATAACACCACGGTAAGCCACCTCTGACTGCAGAAGTACAAAAAGTCATCAAACCAATCTAAGAAGATTTATCACGAGATGAACTGTTGACCAGATGTTTAGGAACACAAACTCAAAATAACAACGAATCATTAAATTCATTGATCTGAACTTTCGCACCAGCATTCTGGCACAAATATCGTTGAAATAGCAACTTTTCTTGCCGTGATTATCTTTAATGAAGGATTTGGTGGCATTTTCAAAGTAGTTACAATGGGGTGTCAAATTGACCATGTAACTCAAGCTTACGCCCATCGCCGAGATGAAGCGCAAATATGCCGCTCCGAACGACGGTCGAGTGATTCTGCTAAAAAGGCGAGAACTGATGCCAGGGAGGAACAATCGGCTGTGCTGGACTTTTCGAAGAAACTGAAGGATCACTTTGTGGACCAGTCATAGCAAATTGAGGGTGAGTCGAAATTTTATTGGTGATAATCGTATTTGAACCTTTAAGCGCATTTTTCGCAAAACAATATTTTTCAAAAATCGGTATACACGATATCTCGAAATCTATCGAACGAATTCCTTTGAAATTTAGTGAACTTATTCAGAATTCATGTAGACACTCTACAAACTAGAATAATTGTGATTCATCAAGCCGTTAATTTTTGTCATGTTGAAGAAGTCGTGAAAAAAACATCAAAACTGATGATAAGAGCTGAACAAGTTACCAAAAACAACTTTTCAATATTTTTTGATAATCCTAGTTCCAAGACTAGTTCAAACTTCACAGATTAAAATGCCGTTTGATTTTTTTGTTTCAGATATGCAGAACGCCTGAAATCGTGGTAACCGAAAAAAACGTTTTTTTGAAAATGAGTTAGCTGCCTTATATCTCGATTTCGGAATGAAAAAATTATAAAGTGTGCGCAAAATATGAATAAATATGTGGTTTTTTTTTTTTTTTTTTTTAACGCGGGGAAAAGCATCGAAAGCCTTGAAGTGCGGGACTTAAACCCGCTAAAAACCCCTCGCCTAACCCACTACCCCCCGGGACAACCGTTAAGTATTTCGTCAGGAGGAGGGAGGAGCTTAAAGCTCAAACGTCAATTTATTGTCACATAAGTCTTATGTCACCCAGTATATTTCACTTCCTATTTTATTCAACTACTTATTCCCTACGTAGTCTTTCGAGTCTCCTCAGCTCGGTGAGAACTTTCACGCACATCTGTGTCATCGCATTCCAGATTTCGCTGCTGCTCAGCATATGTGGAACTATGTTGTCGGGGTTAATATTTTCTCCAACGATGTCCTCAACTCTCCTTCTGTCCATTTCGTAGGCTGGACAGTGAAAGAATACATGCTCTGCATTTTCTATTGCATCTGTACAACTTGGACATGACGCGGAGGAATCATGGCCGTATTTGTGCAAATAGCTTCTATAACAGCCATGCTCTGACAGAAATTGGGTCATGTAGTAATCTACTTCGCCATGTTTCCGTCCGACCCACTTATCTACGTCTTTTATGAGTCTATATGTCCACCGGCCTTTGTTTACGGTGTTCCATTGCAGTTGCCAGGCATTGGTACTTATCCGTTGCTCTTCTTTTTTCTCTTCTGCTGTTAAGCATCGATTTATCGTATTCTTTTTGTGATACAATCGTTGTGCTTCAGCAGCTAGTATGTCTGGCGGCAGTAAACCAGCTATGACATTCGCGGCGTCATATGAAATTGTGCGAAATCCACTGCATACCCTTAACGCACTTACTCTATGGGGTTTTTTTAAAATATTCGCGTAAGATTTGTATCGCAGTGCTTCGCTCCATATCGGTGCAGCATACATTATGATACTTCGCGTCACTCTTGAAAGAAGTATCCTTCTGTTTTGGCTTGGTCCTCCAATGTTCGCCATTATTCTGCATAGGGCGGAGTTCACTCGTCCTGCTTTTGCGCTGGCTGTTTCGATGTTCGTCTTGAAGGATAATCTTGCATCAATCATAAAACCCAAGTATTTGGGATACGATTTCAAGTCCATCTATATTTAGCGTTATATGCTCTCTTTGTTTCCTGCTTGTAATAAGAACTACTTCTGTTTTTTGTGCCGCTAGCTCTAGATTAGAAGCTCTAAGCCAGTTCTTAATGTCAGAAATCACCTTGGTGCTTACGTTTTTGATACTCTGTAAGTCTTTTGCTACCACAGTGATTGCTATATCATCCGCGTAGCCAATTATTTGTACGCCTCCTGGTACTGGAAGTCGTAAGATGTCATCATATTGTATATTCCATAACACGGGTCCTAGTACTGAGCCCTGTGGGACTCCGCATGTTATGCTATACTTCTTCACTCCTTCTTCGGTATCATATAGTAATACTCTATCTGCGAGATAGCTCCTGACCATTCGTACGAGGTATGGTGGAGTTTCCAATTTTAATAGAGCACTAATTATGTGAGGCCACGTCACCGAGTTGAATGCATTTTTGACGTCTAATGTAATTATAGCGCAGTATTCTTTAGAACCATTCTTCCATCTGCTGCCTTCAATGGCCTTTTCAGCAATGTCTATTACTTTTTTTATTGCGTCGACTGTAGAGCGCCTTTTGCGGAATCCATATTGATTTTCTGAAATGGTTCCATTCTCTTGTGCATGTTGCTCTAATCTGTTAAGAATTAACCGTTCCAGGATTTTCCCCAGTGAGTCAAGTATGCACAGCGGCCTGTACGAACTCGGCTCTCCGGGTGGTTTGTTTGGTTTCGGGAGTAGAACCAAACGTTGGCGTTTCCATTTTTTGGAAAAATACCATCCTTTAGGCATTTCGTGTACATTTCTGCGTAGACGTCTGCATTGACCTTTATAGCTAGTTTAAGCCCTCTATTTGGAATGCCATCTAATCCTGGCGATTTATTGTTCTCGAGCCGCTTAGCTGCTTGGAGTACCTCCTCCGCAGTCACCACCGCTGGCTCGTTATTCACTTCAGTGGGACTTTCTATTATTGCAGGAGCATTACTATGGGAGCGTTTCGGGAATAGTGATTCGACCACTTTCTCCATAAGTATAGGACACGTTGGTGCTTGTCCCCTTGGTCCCTTCAGTTTCGACATCACTACCCTATATGCTCCATCCCATAAGTTGCCGTTCATATTGCTACAAAGCTCTCTGAAACATTCTCGTTTACTTTGCCTAATTGCCTTTTTAAGGTCTGACCTGGCTTCTTTGTATATCTCGTTTAGAGTACTACTATTTACGGTTGTTCTTTTCCGCTGCAGCTGTCGTCTAGCTTTGTGACATGCAGTGCGTAGCCGAGCAATGTTATCGTTCCACCAGTAGTTTGGTTTCCGTACGTTGTGAGATTTTCTTCTCACCATTGCCGCGTCACAGGCTTTACTCAGTTCGCTTACTACACTTTGAGCATGATTTTCTATACCTTCTTGCGAATCATGTTCGGCATTCAGTACCATCTTGAAGATTTCTTCATCTAGTGTATTATCTTTCCATCCTTTTGTCTGCGCTTTCGCATGCTGGCGCTTTTGACGATTTCTTTTAGCAGGATCAATTGTCACTATTATTGCCTGATGGTCGCTATGCGTGTATGCATCACTTAACCGCCATTCTATGTGCTGGATTAATGTTCTGCTCGCAAATGTAATGTCTATTACGGAACCTCTTCCGTTTTTTTCAAATGTGTTTTTGCGCCCGCTATTTAAAACGATGACATCAAGCGACGCAAAGGCTTTGAGTAGCATATTTCCTCTTCCATTCGTGCGTTTGCTTCCCCATTCTGTGGCCCATGCGTTGAAGTCACCAGCAATGATATTTGGACTTGTTGACTTAACATCGATCGTGAGTCCATCGAGAATCTTTTCATACTCATCGTTGCCAACACTCGGTGGTATATAGCAGCTATATATATTTATTCCGCCAATCTTTCCTCTTACGTAGTACTGGTTATCAGTGTGTGGCTTATCTTGGAAAGTCTTGTCTCCACAGGCCCAGATTGCTGCCTTTTTTGTTCTGTCTGAAATCCATCCTAGATCTCCTAAGTTTCGATATTGTTCACTAATGATCGCTACGTCAAATTTCTCTTCGTATATTCTCTGCTTTAATATATCCTGAGCCGCTTCACAGTGATTAAGATTAATCTGAACTATTTTCATGTTTTTTTTACTTTTGCGTGCTTCTAGGTATGCGGGGCATATTCGACTGCTTGTAGGATGGTTAGAGTCGGCACCTCCGTTGCTTTTGCATAGCATGCAGCATGGTAGGCTATTGCAATCTCTCGCAAAATGGCCTGCTTCACCGCATTTCATGCATCTTGTACTGCGATCTTCGGTGCTTTTGCATGCTTTTGCTAAATGGCCGAAAGAAAGGCACCTGTAGCACCTCATTACATTCACGAATAAATATGTGGTAAAAATACGCAGTTGTATCTGCGTATTTTTACCACATATTTATTCGTGAATGTAATGAGGTGCTACAGGTGCCTTTCTTTCTATGTGGTAAAAATACGCAGTTGTATCTTTGATTAGTTCGTCAAAAAAAAGTGTAAAAAAAGAGCCTTCAAACGGGATGACAGCCTTAAATTAAAGTTTTCGGTTGTTTTAAATGAAAGTGAAGTAGTTTTTATTTTTACTTGAAATCCAGCGACTCCTTGCGCACTTCAACAGTTTTACGAAGTCTGTTTCTCCTTCAGACACTAGCTTTTCCCCTAAGCCACCGAGATTCCCAAATGCAAACAATTCCAATTATAACTTTATCGTTTTCTTTCTAATTCTCTATCAAATCCTTAAAACTAAATTATAAAACAAAACAATCTCGCTCACTGTCCAAATATCCTATTAGTGCTGGTCGGATCCGCGGCTATTCCATTCACGTCGCCCCGCACTGCAATCGAATTGATCCGGAGCATCGTGTTATGCGCTCGCATGAAATGAATTCGCATATATTGCTTCCTGCGCTTCTTCCGGAAATGGGTTTTCGTATGCGACAGGGTCTTCTCGATGACGGTGGCCTGAACGTCGACCAGCCCCGGATCGAGCAGCGGTCGTCCTATCAACGTGAAATCATTGCATCCGGCCAGGAGGACCTTATCCAAGCGGATTTTATCGCCCGTTGCCGGCGGCCAAGCTCCTTCCACGACAATTATGTCGCCGTTTGTTACTTTAAATTGTTTACCGGCCAGTTGCACGACAGCGAAGAGGCGGCCTTCGTTTTGATCCTGAACAAGGCGATTTACATTGCGGAAGATTTCGCGGCGTTGTTCGTCTTCTTGGGATTTTGATGCAGCCGTCTGCTGTAAATTTTTGGGTACTCCAGTCGACGTGATGGCTCGAAGTGGAACTGAAATGTAGGTTAGAATTTTGGTTTTTTGGAAGTTCGAGGGAAGTGGAATTGATTTTACCAGTTAACTGTGTGCTGCAAATCCTGCGGCTTAGACCAACCAGTGCGCTGGATAGGAAGGACATTTTTGCAAAATTTATATGCTCCTTCCCAAACAAGCACCACTCAGTTTTAGATGAAGATGACAGCTAGGAATAGTACTGCCACATTGTACTGAATTTTAGTTTTATTAAGGACAGTATGCAGAATTAATATTAATAAATAAAGAAATAAACTTTTGAAATCCTCATTAAATTAAATCACTAGTCCCTGAAAATATATAGTTTGATATTGTCAAAGTAAATTTTCGAAACGTCAGTTGTTTGTACGATTTTTTGTCGGAAAACTTTAAAAATGGATTTCCCATCTCATGTGAGTTTTCCATTGAATGTAATATATATAATGCACTTCTAAATAAACATTGATTTTGAATAAACAGTCATTCTGTCTGTTTTTATTTATTTTTATATTTTTCGCGTAGTTTCATGTAGTGTTCATTTTAGTATTCCGTAATTGTGTCTATGTGTTACGGTTTGAAGGCATCCAAATTTCTGTTATGCTGAGTGCTTGTGTTTTTGAACACTTTTTCTTTTCTTCTCGCCCGATTTCTGCGAGGATTGCTGTTAGTGCGATATCGGTTGTTATTATCGATCTTGGAATAAGTTTTAGTTCGGACAAAAACCTAAAGCGCTTCATAAAGTGTTCTATAATTACGGACAAGAACCTTAAGCTAGCAGAACTTTTTTGAAAACAAAAACTTTAAATTTTTTAACACTGCTTCTTTTTAATTAAACTGTTTTAAAAATCTTATTTAATATTTCGGTACTAATTTGAACAGCATCGTCGCGGCTGTGTGCGTGAATTTGCCGATTTATACTGCTTCATCGAACATTTTCATGACGTCATGCCCAGCAAAGAAGTCGAAACTGAAAAATGCAGTAAATGCAAGAGATTAGTGAAAGGCACCGATGCAGCAATCCAATGCAATGGTTCCTGCAAGAAATGGTTCCATACTAAGTGTATAAAAGTAAGTGATGGGGATTATGCCAGGATGCAAAAGATGGAAGTGAAACTCCTTTGGCTCTGCTCGGAGGACGAATTGCTCTTTGATAGGTTGATAAGCAATCAAGATGGAGATTCTTCTTTAAAATTCTGTCACAATCAAACATGGTCTTAACAAAATCATAGAGATGACGGAAATATTAAACGAAAAGGTATGTAATCTTGAATAGAAAATCAGTCACAACGAAGAGAATAATGGAAAGCTATCATACGCAACGGTTGCTAAGACAACATCAGTACCTATAGACAAACGAACAAAATATTATAATGGTGGAATAGTTGTCAAACCGAAGACACAGCAAAACTCAGATTGCACCATGACGCTGATTCGTAAAGAAATAAGACCATCGAGTTTGAAAACTCCAATTGTCTTCAGAAAGTCACTATCAATCCTAATAAAAACGGACAATAAAGTGAATAATGAAATACTTCTTAACGAAATGGAAGCCGAACTTGGTCACTCCTGTATTATTGAGCAGACAAGTCAACGATCCCCACGCCTAATAATCCACGGGCTCGAAAAGGAGTATTCCTCTGAGGTGTTATATATCAAGTCCCTTAATCAAGATGTAAATCCTGATTCAGAGATAAAAGTAGTTCACTCTAAGACTAATACAACAACGAACAAAAATATCACGTTTGTGGAAGTAAACGGCTGTTTATATAACCGTATGGTCAATAAATATATAAACATTGATTTTATCAGTCACTAATGCAAAGAAGACTTCAATTTACAGAGGTGTTTTAGATGTCAAAATTATGGTCACTCTTCGAAATCGTGTAAGCAATCACACGATACATGTGCGAAATGTGCATCACATAGAACAACTGAATGTACCCAGGACACTGTCAAATGCTGAAGTTGTTTTTCCAGAAGGCCTGACAATTGTCTCCACAGAGCCGACAGTGCAGAATGTCCGGAATATCAAAAAGCTCTAAAGGTTGTGCAAAATAAAACTGATTACTTCTGTATAAAATTGTAAACATGGATAAATGCATGAAAATCATATATGCTAATCTACGAAGCATCAGAAATAAAATGTCAGAATTAGAGGCACACCTTTTGCAAAACAAAGACATCCAGGTTTTAATATTCGCTGAAACAGGGTTATACAACTCAGAACAAAATAAATAAAACTGATTACTTCTGTATAAAATTGTAAACATGGATAAATGCATGAAAATCATATATGCTAATCTACGAAGCATCAGAAATAAAATGTCAGAATTAGAGGCACACCTTTTGCAAAACAAAGACATCCAGGTTTTAATATTCGCTGAAACAGGGTTATACAACTCAGAACAGCAATACTTTAATCTAAAGGGTTTCAATGCTGTACACAACTGCCGGGATTCTGGTCAAGGAGGGAGTACTGCTATCTATATTTGGGAAGATATCAAATTTCGAACTATCCTGGTTGATAATATTTACCATACAATAATATTTGAGTTAATTAATGAAAACTCATCATTAATGCTAGCGACTTTTTATGATCCACCTTCTGCCTCAAAGGATCAATTTGTCGAATACCTTGATGCAATGTACTCAAAATATCCAAGGCTACTCTCAGTGGCGGACATTAATATTGATATACTAAAAGAGATCCAGACAACACAAAGCTATCAAGAAATGCTGGAGATCAACAACATTGCGATTCTAAATCGGGTCTCCAACAAGATGCACGGTACAATCTGGCTCATTACTAGACATTCAAAAAATTATTGATAATCATAGCATCCAGTACGATGACTGGCCAGAACTTGACCACAAAGTGCTGACACTGACAATCAAGCATACTAAAATTGAAAGGGTTAAAACGAAAAAAAAAACGCATCAAATTACTTGACATTGATGCTTTTAAAACTGAGGCAAACTTGAATATCAACAAAATACAAGATTTATCAATAGAAGCGATAATCAACTCTATTACAATAGCAAAGGAAAAAGCAACCAGACTCAAAACGAGACGAACGCGCAATTCTAATTGGATAACGGATGAGGTGTTATCCAAAATAGATAAGAAACGTAGATCATACAAGAGAATGGGGAAAGACCCTTTAAATCAAAACCTAAGAGCAGAATACAAACGAATCAAAAATGAGACGATCAAGATGATACGGAAGTCCAAGGAGAAGTTTTATAATTTTCGCTATGAGTCGACAGCAGGTAATCCAAGGAAACTATGGACCCTTATCAAAGAGACTCTCGGTCAAAACGACAGCTCCCATTACCAACAGGGAATCAATGAATTGGATATGAATCCAGGAATAATGACTGACCATTCCGTAATTGGAAATCGGCTCAACGATCACTTCGTCTCGATAGCAGATACCCTGGCGAGAGACTTAAGAAATTCTAATGGAGAGTATTATCCGAAATACGGCTGTTCCTATAACTGCCAATACCATGTTTCAATATCCTACCTGTACTAAAGAAATTAGCACAATAATAGCAGAGCTTAAGAACAACATAGCCCCAGGTACTGACGGAATAACAACAAATGACTTAAAAACTTTGGCATCTTTTATATCATCTCCACTTTCTAAAGCGATTAATGTTCATATGGCTGATGGCACATTTCCATCCTGCTTAAAGACTTCTTTAATTACCCCAGTGTTCAAAAGTGGTTTTAATACATACTCCAACAATTATAGGCCGATCGCTCTGACAAGCTCTATCAGCAAAATCTTCGAAAAAGTGATCAACAAAAGCATCACAAAATTTATAAGCAAAAATGGTGGACTCGATCGGAATCACGGAATCAGTATGGCTTTCAAGAAAAAAGCAACACATCATCAGCATTGATCGATGCGATGCAATTAATAAATGATGGTCTTGACAAAGGCTTCTATGTTACATCAGCCTTTGTAGATCTTAAGGAGGCATTTGACAGGGTAGACCATAAAATATTGCTTCAAGGTCTAAATGAACTAGGTATAAGAGGAAAAGATAATGATTTAAAAAATTATCTCCTAGGACGTACTTACATAACAAAAAATGTGGACAAATTCAGTGGTCCTAAAACCATCAACATTGGAATTCCACAGGGTTCAATTCTTGGCTCTACTCTTTATCTACTTTACATCCATAACATACAGTACATAGGTCTAAGAGCGAAAAATATAGTATATGCGGATGACACACTATTGCTCTACGAAGCAAAAAATCAGCCAGAAGTGGAACTCTTATCAACACTGACCTCAAGTTATTTATCTTGAAGAAGAAGAAGGCTAATTTCATGATATTTAAACAATCGAACAAAGATGATATTAATCTAAAACTCAATATAGATGGAATTGAATTATCTAGAACAAAACAAACCAAGATTTAGGATTAACGATCGATCAGAAACTAGCATGAACTCCGCACATTAATAACATACGCAAGAAAATAGCACCCATCACTAGAGTCCTTCGGCGCAACAATTTTCTATCAACACCAATCAAAGAAATTTTGTATAACTCGTTAATTCTATCCAATGTAACCTATGGAATTGTAGTATGGACCCAAACATCTATGTATAACATGGAAAGAATATCGAGGATTATGAATAAAAGCATCAAGGCCGTATATAATTTACCACATCTGACACCATCAGCAGATCTATACGTAACCTACAACAAGCTAAACCTGCAGCAAACATTAAACCTAGAGAGGTCAAAATTAATATACAATTTAATAAACCAAGGACTAAAATCTTCAATAGTCATTACGTACAACGCAGATACTCACAATTACAATACACGGAATGCAACTTCGATAAGAAATCGAAATTGCAGGACGAATCGATTGAGGAAGGGTCCCATCTACGAAGCAATTCGATACTACAACTCCTTGCCAATATATATTCGACAGGCGAAGAACATCAAGTGTCTCAAGATTGCAGTACAGAAGTTTATATCAGAAGTCATGAATTTTTTCCGAGTTTTGGCTATCAGGACTATTTACATGCAGTTCACACAAGTAGCATCGTGTATTCGGTGCTTAATCCCTAAGCAAAAATCAAATCGCTTCATTTTTCCATAAACTGTTCGACACGCCACCTACTCTCAACTGTCAATTTATTTTTTAAAATCAAACATGACAACCGCTCCAAACAATCGCGCCTAGATAAAAAGTGAATTTCGCCCGGTTTGCATCCAACTTTATTGTAAATTTTATTGAAAAACACATATTTCGTACTTTATAAACCATGGAAGTAACTTCCGAACCGACATTAATTCGTCACTTCAAAGGTCATAAGAGTCGGATTACCGAACTCTCGTTTCATCCGTCGTCTAACCAGATTTCGTCGAGTTCGATCGACACGACTGTAATGCTATGGAATTTCAATCAAGCAGTGCGTTGCAAGAAGTTCAGTGCTCATTCCGGTCCCGTGTATTCGGTATCGTGGTCAGGCGCAACAGATTTGGTGGCCTCCGCTTCGAAGGATCGCACTGTCCGAATTTGGGTACCGAAAATTAAGGGAGCTGCCGGCGAATTTCTCGCTCATACCGCAGCAGTTCGGACTGTTGACTTCAATCCCGATGGAAAGCAGGTTGGTCTAAATTAAAAATCAAGGCCGGTTTCGGTGTTATTAATCCCTGAAAAATCGAAAATTTCCAGCTCATCACCGGCTCGAATGATAAAACCTTGAAGCTCTGGAGGGTTTCGCGTAAGCGTTTCCTCTCGTCGTATACCGGTCACACGAACTGGGTACGATGTGCTCGGTTCAGCCCCGACGGCAAACTGGTAGCATCGTGTGCAGACGATAAAACTTTACGGATCTACGACACGGCTAGCGGTGAATGCATTCACACGTTCAGCGAAGTGAAAGGTTCCGGTCGGCATTTAGCTTGGCATCCGGATGGGACTCTTATTGCGCTCGCTATGACCGATAACCGGGTGAAAATCTTCGATGTCGGGAGTCGGAGTCTGATTCAATTGTATCATGTTCATTCGGGGACCGTTAATTCCATTGCATTCCATCCGTCCGGGAATTTTTTGCTTTCGGGAAGCGATGATGGCACTATGAAAGTTTTGGATTTACTCGAAGGACGACCGATTTATACGTTAACCGGACATTTAAGTGCTGTTTCCGCCGTGGCTTTTTCGAAAGACGGGGAGTATTTCGCATCAGGTGGCGAAGATAAGCAGGTAGGTTTTTTTTCTTTTCGATTGCAATTGATTCGAGTCTTTAGAGATTTTATAGCGTTATTCGCCAGGATTTTAATATCTTGCGCCTCACCTGATAGTGTTACTCGGATCCAAAATTGGTCCATAGCCAAAAGGAAATTGTTTGAGGGTTGAATAAACATCAAAAATACCGAGAAATAAATTCGTTCAGGAAAGAGTTATCTTCGAGTTCCTCATGATCATCTTCACCGTCTGTCTGTGGAATTCCGACCTGATGATATTACTTGTAAGAACGTTGTACGTAGGCGAAACGACAGTCCTGATGCCTGCTGAGATATCTTATAGCAATATAGGACAGAAATAGTTTTCTTTTACAAGGCGCGATCCTGAGCATCGGCCTTTAGTTGCCTCCAGGACTTGTTTATTCCTCAACTGCTCGCTTCCATTGTTACATGGTCAACCAATCCGATGTCTTCGTTGAGGCTCAGAGCTCGTTTCGCTCTGGTTTTCTCGAAATGTGATCGATCCACCGCCACTTCCACCTTCAAATATCAAAGCCTATTTTAGTCTGGCCAGTTTTACTCCGAATTTCGTCGTCGGAGATAGTGGCCAAAATATCCCTAAAATATGTCGCAGGCATTCTTCACTAAAGTTTGCAGTTTCTTGGTAAGTCGGTTACTTTCAATGTGGTACAACCATATAACAACACGCACCTTCGTTCGAAGGGAGATCTCTTTTCCCCTCCAAGAAGATGATGCTTCCTAGGTAATAGAAACCGTGCACATCTTGTCCATTAAGAACAATAGGTGTGCTTGTGCTCGAACTCATGAGCATGCTCTTGGTTTTACGCTCATTAATTTTCAGTCCTGCTTCTTTGCATTTAGAATTCAACGGGCGGACATTTGACTCCTAGTCCGAAAGCTTATGCGCAAGCAATCAGATGACCATAATACAGATGACTTAAGGTTTAACATATTAAGTCCCAAATGAAGACCTTTATCGTCCCCACTTTCCAGCTCTTCTCTATGTAATACGCGACTTCTTGCATCTTCGTTGGATTCCTTAGTGACAGTTATGATATTGTTTCGAGCTAGGGGTTCGCCGGGATTTCAAGTAAAAACACAATTCATTGATCATATCTCGTCTTCATGCGGTCGGTCGCCAAATCAATTTTATCTCTGACCAGGTTATAAATTGTATTTAGTCGACATCGAAGATCCGAGACGTAATCTTTGGCATTGGTTGGTTGGTCTGGTAGCACTCCAAACATTAGTTCCGCAGGGACTCGAATATTTCTTCCGAAAATGACTCGGAAGGGAGTTTCTCCTGTTGTTGAATGTACCGATGTTATGTAGGCCATTAAAAATAGAGGGATATGCTGATCCCAGTCCTGTTGCCTCTCGCTGACGAGTTTGGATAGGTTTGAATTCAATGTCCTATTGAAACGTTCCACCATTCCATCGGACTGTGGATGTAATGCAGTTATCTTGGTTTTGTTTATTCTTAGCATTTGGCAGACGTGTTTGAATATTTGAGATTCAAAATTGCGTCCTTGATCGGAGTGTAGTTCACGTGGAGCTCCAAATCTGCTCACCCAGTTGGTATGCGACAGTTACTGCTTCTTGGTTTGGAATTGCGTAAGCTTCACGCCACTTGCTGATATAATCAATGACCACTAGAATGTAGTGATTACCATTTTCTGATTCCAGAAATGGTCCAGCAATATCCAGCATTTCTCTCGAATGGGACTCCCACGTTGTATTGTTGCATTTCTCCCTTTGATCTGCGTTGCGGGCCCTGGCACGATGCACATGTAGTACATTTACGGCACCAATTTTTGACATCATCTCGGAGATGGCTCCAATAGAACCTTTCTCGTATCTTTGCCAAGGTTCTATTTACACCCAAATGCCCACCGGAGGTACCTCCATGATATTCCTTCAAAACTCGACTTTAGAATGCGGGACGATAGTTTGCATGTGATACGATGTTCCGTCAGCGTTTTCCCATTTCTGTAATCCGCCGTCAAGGTGAAGGGAGTTCCATTGTGCCCAATAACACTTTAAGGTTTCGCTGAATTGTGAGATGTCTTTTCATTCAGGCTGTTTCATTTCGTCCTTCCATGCCATGATCGGTGCAATATCTGTATCTTTACGTTGGGCATCTTCCAGTTCTTGCTGATCCCATCCATCCTTTGGTTCGGTCGTTATCCTCTGAATGGTTTCTCCGGTTTCTTTTCCTTCTACGCGGTGACAATGCTTGCAGTTCTGTGGACAAGGACGACGTGAAAGCGCATCGGCATTACCGTGGATTCTTCCTCTTCGGTGAACAATTTCAAAATCGTAGGATTTGAGTTTTTCTATCCATCTGGCTACTTGGCTTTCGGGGTTCTTAAACTGAAGTAGCCACTTAAGCGATGCGTGATCCGTTCGAAGAAGGAACTTTTGACCATAGAGATATTTGTGAAAATGTTTCGTTGCTTCTACAATGGCTAATAGCTCTCGGCGAGTTACGCAATAGTTCCTTTCTGATTTTGAGAGTACTCGGCTGTAGTATGATAGTACTCTCACCTGCCCGTCGATCTCTTGTGATAGTACTGCTCCGATACTGACATTGCTGGCGTCAGTGTCTATGATCAAACCGTGACCTGGTTTTGGATACGCCAGAACTGGGGAGTCGCAGAGTTGGTCTTTTATTCTCTAATGCTTCCTGGCACTGTTGACTCCATGTAAATGGCTTTCCTTTTTCTGTTAACTGATGCAGACATTTCGCCGTGTTGGCAAGGTGTTTTACGAATCGACGGTAATATGTCGCTAAGCCTAGGAAGCTGCTTTGGACTCAGCTTTAAATTTTGCCGCTCGCTGGAAGACTTCCTGGAGATTTTTTAGATGTTCCTTGAATGTTTTACCGATAACGATCACCTCATCCAGGTAAACGAGACAAGTTTTCCAACTCAGGCCACGCAAAACGAATTCCATTAGTCTTTCAAACGTAGCTGGAGCATTGCACAGGCCAAATGGCATTACGATGAACTGCCACAGTCCACTGCCGACAGAGAATGCTGTTTTCTCTTTATCTTTTTCATCTATCTCCACTTGCCAGTAACCACTTTTCAGATCCAACGTTGAGAACCATTTAGCATCAGTCAGGGTGTCCATGATTTCGTCGATTCTAGGTAGTGGATAGCTATCCTTTTTCGTAACATCATTCAGTTGCCTGTAGTCCACACAAAAACGGGTATTGCCGTCCTTTTTCTTTACCAGCACCACTGGCGATATCCACGGGCTCTTTGATTCTTCGATGATTCCCTGATCATAGTTTTGACCATTGAATTGACTTCTCCTTGTTTCGCTAATGGTACTCTTCTTGGAGGTTGACGTATAGGTGTAGAACTTCCGGTATCTATGCGATGTTTCACTAAGTTTGTTCTGCCATAGTCGTCATCACCGGTGGAAAAGACGTCGCTGAATCTTTCGATTAGATCTACTGCTTGCTTGTGTTGTTCTCCTCTAAGGTTGCTTGACTGAAGAAGGGTTGATGTTACATTGTCCTTCCTTCTTGGCTTATTTTTAGAAGGTACGTCATGTGGTTCTGACTTGTCGATACTCGTCGCCGCTGATATTGGTTCACAGCTGCCAATTATATCTCCTTTCTTTACGCTGGTAATGCTGTCCGAAACATTGAGGACTTTTATTGGAACCATCATCTTCTCATTCCTTTTTACGAGCGTTTTTCCTAGTATTAGACTTCGTAATGCAGGTGTCGTCTCTGGTTCTATGAGGTAGAATCGGTGGTTTCCGGGATCACCATCGAGTTCTGCCCCAATAACATTCTCAGATGACTTTGGTATATATAACTCGCAGCTTTGTTGTGTTGAAGGATGTTATTTCCATCGGGATTTCAATATTCCGCCACTTCATTATTCGTTGTCCTAAGTCCAGCTGGATACCCGTGTGGTTTCAGAAAATCCATTCCAAGGATACACTCATCGGTAATGTCAGCTACCACGAATACATGCGAGAAGGTCAAATCCCCAAGCTATATGTCACGACCTATTTCTCCATGGACCGTTGTAGTTTCTCCTGTAGCAGTGCGAAGCGCGTACTTCTTGGTGTTGTGAAGCCAAGTACGGTCTACGAGGTCAGATCTTAGCACTGGCCGTGTTGCGCCTGTGTCGACTGTTATGATGCAGTTTAATTTGCCGACTCGACCATTCATGCATAAGTCGTTTTCACAACGATGTAGTCAAGAAACTGCGATGATGATTCCGGGGGCGTCGATTCTACCAGCCAACTTCTGCCCCATGAAGTTGGCCTTTACTCGTTTCCCGGACAGTCATTGGGCGAAGCGTGCTGTCGTGACGGTTCGCCCTTTCCTCTCCCTTTTTTAGCAGCGCAGCCGGAACAATAGTTGGTCGCTTTTCTGAGTTTACGGCAGTCGCGTCTTAAGTGTCCTGCCTGTCCACAATTCCAGCATCGGGGGCACCAGATTCACCGCTCCGCTTGGTGTACACTGCTTTCTGACACACACACTCTTCTGCTATTTCCCGGACTCGATAGTTACTCCGCGAGCTTTGCTTGGCAGCTTCGAACGTCAGCCCATATACTAAGGATTCGCCAATCGTTTTCTTACCTGCCAATTTTAATGCCTGTTGCAGCTCTCTGTCCTGCACAGCGTTGTTAAATGCGAAAACGGCTGTACCGTTGCGTTGCTCTGTTTGCGCATTGGGAAGCGATAATAGTGTGAGTCGTTCAATATCGCGTGCCAGCTCTTGAAGTGTTTCACCATTATTTTGGGTTCGGTTGTACAGCTGTGTTTTGTAGATCTCTCGCATGTGGTCACTGCCGTAATGAAGATCCAATGTCTGGACTAACGTTGAAAAATCTTGTTGTTGCTCCTGCGGAATGGTTTGACGAACCTCTGCTGGTGGACCTCTTAGCGCCAACATAAGAGCCGTTCCTCGTTCCAGATCATTCCAATGATTGTTTCTCGCGGCAGCCCCAAATTGGGTCTTATAAATAGCCCACGGTGTTTGTCCATCGAAGATTGGAGCTTTGAGATCCTTGTGCGTAACGTGTTCTGTCTTGATGACTCCAGTCGCTTTCACGTTATCGAAGTCCCTTTTTAGGCGTTCGACTTCTTCTACAATCCCAGATGTCTTTTCCGTAATTTGTTCTTCGAAGATTCGAAGTTTCTTCTCTACGTTTTCTTCTATTGCCTTACCCATGGTGTCTATTTTATTATTTTGCAGCTTCAATTTTTGGTTGAGGTCCCTTGAGGTCTGATCTAATTTTTCATTGAGGTCCGCTGACAGCTGACTTTGTTGGTCCAGTTTCTGATTAATGTCCGCTGATTGTTGCTCTAATTTCTGATTAATGTCCGCAGATTGTTGCTTTAATTTCTGATTAATGTCCGCAGATTGTTGATCTAATTTCCGATTCATGTCCGTTGTCACAGATGATTGTTGATCTAATTTGTTCATCATTTGTTGCATTAACTGTGTCAGAGCATCCGATGTACCAGAGCACTCATCTCCACGAGCTTCTTTGATTTGGAACTCAAAACTATCTGCATCCTCACCCTCAGCCTCAAGTGTCTCGATCATACGGCTGACAGACTTGCTTCCTGTCGTAGATAACTCGCGTCTACTGAGCTCTTCCTTCAGCTCCGTTAATTTTAAGTCCTTTAACGCGGCATTTTCACTACCGAATATTTCAAGTTTTTCCGCGGTTCGAATTTACTTAAATTTACTTCACTAATTAAAGTCACTGCTCACTAAAGCACTCGAGAATATTCGATTTCACAAAGTTCTCACTGTCCGTTCGAGAATTTTAGTTTCAATTTTTCGCTCTCACAAAATTATCCGTTCGAGAATTTTAATTTCACTCGCGATTTTTTAATCCGAATTTATCCTTGAAATCCTACTTCTGACACCAATTGTTGCGAGCTAGGGGTTCGCCTGGATTTCAAGTAAAAACACAATTCGTTTCAAAAATAAGTGATAATTTATTTATTCGCACTCTAATATAATTTCCCGATCACTAAGTTTTTGTTGGTAACACCGCTGCGTGTTTTTCTATCACTTTTTATGACAACACCGTCGCGTGGTCTACTATCGCACTTTACTGGTTCGCGTCTTTCATGAATATCGCTGACTAACTGACTGCTCGCTGGAAGCTACCGTGTATTTATACCATTTTCACTAATTCTCGAAGCTTCCGTCGGGTGTCGTTGGGTGTGTGTCTAGACTATACTGGAAGTTTCTAGATATTTGGTATAATGGGTTTTTACATATTGAGGGACTGTTCTATAAAATTCTGGTATATTCGGGAAAGATCATTGCCAGATCTATAACAGTATCAATAATTGTAGAATTGTAGCGAATTCGAGCTGATGGTATCGATACGTTTTACAGAAAAAAAAAATCATAATTAAATCAAATGCCGCATATTACGCGAATGTAAACTTTTTCGTAATAACTAAAATTCTGCAGTTTTACGTGTGAAAATTAACCGGCAACTTTGCAAAATATGAATGATCGATCTGAGAAACCGAAATATAACTTTGCGCTTTTTCAATTAAAAATCTATTGCACCGATATCAACGTATAATAATTACACCGCGAGCACTATAAACAAAGTATGTGCAAACACTTACTTAACACTGTATTTAAAAATAAACGCGGTTCTAACGCGGTTCTTACGACGCCCGCGGTATATGCTTCATGCAAAAGCGAGCGAATTTGTAGGAAGCTGTCATTTTTGCTATGACTCCAACCAATGAACTTCGCATTGAACTACCTGAGGTTGATCGAAAATGTTGCAAACACCCAAAACTCATGATCCCCGCTCCTTGGCCGCTATACCTGCAGCCATATCCAAGCCCAGCGATTCATTCGACAACCGTGTCGCTTTGGATGTGTAATACTTTTTCGATAAATCTCAAAGCTTATGACCTCCCTCATTGGCCGTGACCCGTGTGCCCATATCCAACAGCCCAGCAATTCTATCGACAACCGTGTCATCTTGGGTGTTCGAAACTTTTTTGATAAATCAAATCTGATCTCCACTCATTGGCTGCAGCTCGCGTGCCCATTTCCAACAGTCCAGAGGTATTGTCGACCGGCTCTTGCTCCCACTCTTCACCATGACAAAAGGGGGACGGTAACGAATATGCTCGTACTAGAAGTTTCACTTAAAAATATTATGATTTCTTTTATAGACCTATTAAAGATCTCGCATTTCGATAAGCAATGTTCTAATTATCCTTAGAGGCAATCATAAATTCGTTCACTCCCTCTACCACTTCTCACACATTTCTTAAGAGTGCAAATTTAAAATCGCCGTTTTTTCAAAATTCGAGCCTCTATTGTGCAAAAATGGTTAAGTATTTATTATTTAAAGAAATGCCCATCGCTAGCCACAAATTTTTTCTCTGGCAGCATACAGCTTCGGCGTCGAATGCTCTTCTTTTGAGCCGATCCACGAATCGACCCAATTTTTGGCTTTTTCGTAAAAATCGAAGTGTTGCTCAGCCAGATCATGAGTTCGATCGCAACAGGTGGTATATATCTAATTTAAATAATATTTTTCAAAAATTTCGAAATCCTTCCACCGCGCAATACTAATTTCATGAACAATCCGGAAAATTTTTTGCATAATTTAACTCATATTTGTAATTGATTTTTCTTTACAGTTGATGATTTGGAAAACAAACTTCTACGAAGCCGATTCACAACAAAATTCTGCAATTTCAACAGAAAGTGGCATAAGTCCATTATCGCCAAACACTTCGGCACACAATTCGGATGAAAATGAACAGAAAAATGAAGATCAGAGCATTTTAATTGATCCAAGAAATACCGAACCGTATAACCAGGAACATGACTATCAGGTTGATGATTAAGCTAGTTTGATTCAATTTTCTAATTGTTCGGCGTATTTTCGAGGTCAAAGGTGCCCGAATGATACGATATTTATTATTAGAACAATTTCGATGCTGATTTATAATAACAGTTCACACTTTGTTCCGTATTTTTTAGTTTTAGTTTTTCGTATAGATTGTCGATATATTTACTTCGAATGTGGTTGAAAATTTCGCGATAAAAAAAGGAATCTTGTAGTTTTAACGATTTCACTGGGATTCAACTGTTCCTTTGTATTTATTATAAGTGATGTTTTTATTGAGATATTCGTCTAATTTATAAACAATTTTGCATTCTTTTAAACAATCACATGCATCCGTGCCTCGCACGCGTATATTATACGAAAAGGAAGGACACTTTATAATGCCCACCTTATTGTTATTGGTGAATAAGTCAAAAAATAAATAAGTAAAATAATTTCTCCTTTTAGAAATATTTGTTTATTTAATAAAAAATATAATTAATTTTTAATTATTTTATATTAGGCTTCCTTATATGTACACGACATTCCTTGTGATGAATTTCCCATTGGCCTTATTTTTAAATAACTTCAATCATTCTTGTGTTTGGACTCATGTCATAGCGACATAGAATTGTCCATGTGAAAATAAATTGTCATTTTGGGAAAAAACTCGAATTTGCAATGTGCTAAAAAAAATATTTAAACAAAAGTTTCTCGGCCGAAAATCGAACCCGCGTAGCAAGCGAGCAATCCACCACACAACCATCGATGCTAATGAACTTGTCTCGCCAAAATTTAGCCACAATTTTTGAATCTACTTTAATTAGATTCAAATGGAATCAGTTTTAGACATCAAGTCGTTGTTTTCGAGCTAAATAAATCGATTTTATTTTGAACTCATGCATGGAATAAAAATTGTTTGAAATTATATTTTTACTGTAGTTAAATCATTAAAAAATATCGTAAAAAAGAATGTCGGCAGGGAATCGAACTCGGGGCCGCCCGCGTGGCGAGGCAGTTTTACCACTGAACCACCGATATCGACGAAATTATCTTTGCAAAACTTAGTCACCTACTTCACGTGACTTCAAATATACGCACAGTTTTTCATTATTATATAGAAGATATGATTAACTTTTTAAAAAAATTTTTTGGGCTCGCTGTTTTTGTTTTCGCTTAACCAGTTGACTAGTTAAGTTTGACTGTTTCACAGAAAGTTGCTTCTATTTCGTTAATTGTAAATTTAATTTTCGATTTTTCTCTCTTAATTTTAAAGAAAATTTTCTTTAAGGATGAAGAAAACGAAGAAGAAGTCATAATGAAAATTCAATCTCTGGAAGATCGAAATCACTTTCTACTCGATCCGATTTTATTTCAAGAAAAGAATGTCGATTTAATGGGACAATTTTATAGTAAGTTAAATGAATTGAAGGTGCATATGTTCAACGTAAGACAGCAATTATTCAGCATTGAGGAGCGAATGAAGAAGTTAGAAAGAGTGTTTTTAAAAGAAGGTTGAATTTTATTTTTTTTATTTAATGTCATGAAGTATGTTTTATTTTTTGTAGAGTAAAGTTTTACAAAGCCAAACAATTTGTAACACTCCGCTCTTCTTTTCTTTCATTAATAGGTACGAATGCTACTTACTTAGGATGTAGATACGTGTGTAATGATGTCTTCGTCTTCTGCTTGCTACGCTTCCATACTTCTTGAGCATTCAATAAACCAGTCCTCCAGTTTCAAAATATTATCAGTGATTTGCTGTTTGCGTTGCAGTAGAATCTTTTCAGCGCTTCCGTGGTTTTTCAATTGATTTTTTTTTGATTGAGTTTGCTCTTGAAAATTCTTTCGTCATCCATTCGCTCTACATGATCAGGCTATTGAAGCTTCTTGAATTAAATGGGGTTTAACCATTCTGGATTGTCGATGATGACATACAATTCTCTATTGTATTGTAAAGTCGACGTTTCGCTGTCATAGCATAGTACGGATCTTATAATAGTTTTATAAATGAAATTTGTTTTGTTTCTTTATTATTGGAAGTGCCGAATAATACGTTTTGCTTGCTATAATTATTCGCCATTTAATTCTTCGCTCGCTTCCATCCTGATGGAGGCAGTAGAATTCGCTCACAGCCAGTCCTGCTTGCCCTAAAAATGGCAAAACACTCACTAGACTATGGGCTTATCCGTGATATTAAATCCTAACTGATACGAGAAACGGATACAGCCTCTCGGATACGGACGGATTCTACGGTAACGACTTTCGGCATTCGAAAACGGACTCTGATTGGCTTTTGGAACGTTCGAATATTGAATGACGGGGAAAGGGCTGGGGTCACTCGGTCCTTGCACCGCCAATCAGTGATCGACCGTAAAATGGAGCACTATAACATCCAAATCTTGGGCTTGAGCGGGGTTAGATGGACGGGATCAGGAGAAGAACGAACCTCGAGCGGAAACACTATTCTGTACGTTGGTCCTGAGAGTGAAGCCAAAAATAGCGTGGCGGTCGTCCTTACACCGAGAGTGAGAAACAGTCTCATCGCTGGGAACCAATCTCTGATACGATTATCGAGACTAGTGTCACAATTCTGCAGTGCTACGCACCAACTAATACCACAACACCTGGTGACAAAGAGGAGTTTTATAGCCAACTGAGTGCCACCTTCGAGCGTATTCCAAGAGGTGATATTATTATCATCTCAGGAGATACGAACGCCCAGGTTGGCTCTGACAACACTGGACTAGACCACGTCATGGGGTAGCATGGTGACCCTTGGGTCGACGCGTCACGACCTTGGATTAAGAGACCCGAAAACGGTGAATTATTTGTAGAGTCTTGTAGTACTCGGCAAATGGTCATCGGAGGGACCCTTTTTCCACACAATACTCACCATAAAATATCTTGGGTTTCCCCTGATGGTGTTACTCAGAACCAGATCGACCATTTGGCTATAAGTCGCCGATGGAGAAGATGTCTCCTCGATGTGCGAGCGAAGGGTGGAGCTGACATGCGGAGCGATCACCGCATGGTTGCCTGCTTAAGATTGTGCACAGCAGCTATCCGACGACCACAAATTCTTCAAATGAAGCGCAAGCTTAATGTGGATAAACTCAGAGACCGCAACAAAAGCGTGCGTACACCACCATATTACGCCAAAAGTGATCCACATTGGGCGAATATGAAATGCGCACACTGGACGCCAATTGGGAGGCAACCAGAAACACGTTTCTAACTAGTGCTGAAGAATCTGTGGAATATGTGCAAAGCGGTGAGAAACCTTGGATGTCGCAAGACACATGAGACAAGGTTGGCGATCGGAAAAAAGCCAAATTGGCAATCATCTCTCAACCCGCGTCTTGCATAGTGGAGAGCTGTCCGAGAGCTTTCCTTTGCAAACGGGTGTCAGACAAGGCTGCATATTATTACCAGCCCTGTTTCTGGTGGTAATAAATGACATTTTGGAAGCTGCACTGGAAGGTGGAGACTATTTAACATCTTAAGTCACCTTGATTATGCTGATGACGTGTGTTTGCTTGCACATAACCGTTCGGACTTAGAGTCAAATGTTCGCTCGTTGCATTCTAAATGTAAAGAGGCGGGACTGAAAGTAAATGTGCGTAAAACCAAGTACAGGCACATGGGCTTGAACGCAAGCACACCGATTGTTCTTAAGGGACAAGATGTTGAAGAGATGCAAGATTTTTCCTATCTCGGAAGCATTATCGGCATGAATGGCGGAGTTGAAAAGGATATTGAGGCTTGTCTAAATAAAGCTCGTCAGGCCTTCGGTATCCTTTCCTCTTTCTGCAGGTTAAGAGATCTCCCTTCGCACGAAGCTGCGAGTTTTTGACGCATGCGTCAAATCCGTGTTGTTATATGGTTGTACTACGTGGAAAGTGACCGTTCGACTTACCAAGAAACTACAGACTTTCGTAAACCAATGCCTCCGGCGCATTTTAGGAATATTCTGGCCAGAAGTAATCTCCAACGACGAACTTTGGAGTACAACTCGCCAGACTAAAATAGGTATTGAGATTCAACGGCGAAAGTGGCAGTGGATCGGTCATACTTTGAGGAAACCAGAGCGAAACATCGCAAAACAGGCTCTGGATTATAACCCTCAAGAAAGACGTCGGGTTGGTCGACCATGTAACACATGGAAGCGAGCAGTTGAGCAGGAGGCCAGAAGAATAAACAAGTCCTGGCAACAGCTTAAAACCGATGCTCAGGATCGCGCCTTGTGGAAGAGAGTTGTTTCTGTCCTATGCCCCTATAGGGGGTCTTAACAGGAAATTGATTGATTGATCGCTTCCATCCTGCGATAAGTTGGCTCCTTGTCCTACCGTCTCGTCTAACTTCTATTGCTACCGAGTCAACCTTTACAAATATTTCTTAAGCACTTTCCACAGAACTGCATGGCTTAAGGCTTCCGTGGCGTAGTAGGTAGCGTGCTTGCCTCACAATCAATTGGACAGTGGGATTTTTCTAAGCACGAATTTTCAGTTGCTACTGGCAATGAAAAAACTTAAAAGAATTATGATTGATCATATGATACTCTAGATGAAATGAGAAAGAGTTCAATGTACCGGAAAATATGTCACCTCCAATTCTTTTAAATAATTAATAGTGACTTTTGTATGGGAGGTGGTAGAAGCAGAGGAGGAGGGTTTGTAATTTTTGGATATGACACCTAATGTGGTATGCAAAATATTTCGTGCTGAATTTAAGGTTTGTAGCTTTCATTATTTTCAATTGGACATAGTTTTCCTGAAATTGAGGCATTTGTATGGGAGGTGGCAGAGGAAGTGGAGCGTTTTAAGATGATTTTGAAACTGCTTATCATTATCCTTATCACCACGCTTTGATTCAATTTCAAATTCGATAGTTCGAAGGAGAAATGCTTTTCTTGAATTTATGATACAGATATTTGTATGGGACGGGGTAGAAGGAGTGCAGAGGAGCTGATTTTTTCAGGATTTATTGCAATTATTAAAAAACAAATTCTGGCAAAATTTTAAGTTTATACTTTTTCTAGTTTTAATGGAAATCGATATAACTTTTATAAATTGGGCATATAATGCTCTTGTGCTAATCTTCGGGAAGTATTTCCTGCGTCCATATGTTCGTGACTAATCTGTGTAGGAGATGTGCTATGCAGGGGTCGCCGGCTTTCAAAAGTTCAGCTGGAATTTGATCAGTGTCCGGCGCTTTGTTGTTCGGGTGGTTCTTCAGGGCCGTTTTTACTTCTTCGAGATTGGGAGCGCTCAAAGAGCTGTTTCATAAGTTGTGCCTGCTATGATGCCTGCTGCCGCTGTTCGTGCAGATGATGGGCTTGGATTGAGGAGTTATTCAAAGTATTGTGCCCATCTTAGTTTTATATATTCCGCATTACTTATGATGTTGCCTTCTGCATCCTTGTAGAGAGTCGTCTTCGGTTGGTATGACTCTTGCAACCTTTTAGCTAGGGAATACGCGGCTCTTCTGTAATTTAAAATTTTCATCCATGTTTTAATATCGTTATTATTGTACTTCCATTTTTTCATTCCGCATATTTTGTTTTTAAATCGTCTAAGATCATTATATTTGTTCCGTTTGGCTCGTGTCGGCCGTTCCGTTAATATTTTGTAAGCTTGCTTTTTTCACTCTAAAGCATCTTGGCATTCGTTGTCGAACTAATCATTTGTTTTGCACCAGGGTTGCTCACCTCCTCTGCGACAGATGTAATGTAATTTTTGATGCTTTGCCACATTTCTTCTATTGGCTTGCTGTTGTTGGTTTTCCGCATTGTCGCCAAGTTCTCTCCATGGTTGATACATATTTCGTTATTATTTTCTCGTTTTTGACTTTTCCAATGTCGAATTTAGGAACCGGTAATGTTCTTGAGTGTCTCCGGTTTGCGATTCGACATCGGAACTGGGTCTTTATCAAATAGTGATCTGTGTTGCAATTGACGCCTCGACATGTACGCACGTCGAGAATGCAGGAGGCCGTCCTTTTCTCTATTAGAACGTGGTCTATTTGGTTGAATGTTCGTCCGTCAGGTGATGCCCATGTTCTCTTATGAATGTCACGATGCAGAAAGCATGTTGAGCTTATAATAAGGTTTTTGCTGTTGGCGAAATCAGTCAGCCTCTGGCCGTTACCGTTACTAATGTCATGGAGACTATGCCTTCCAATTGTACCTATGTAAGTCTCTTCTTTGCCCATTTTCGCGTTAATATCGTTTGACGGAATGGAGTCCAATGTTGATTCGTCTGTGTCTTCCGTTGGGGGATGGACATTAATAAGCCAAACATTAAAGAATTTTGTGAATGCGGATTGCACACAATCGTTTATTAATTTGAAGCTGGTAACTTGGTGTTTGTCGCCGATAAACGCAACTCTAAACTTCCCGCTTCCCGATTTTTTACCATTTTTAAAAATTCTGTGCGATCCAATGTCAGTAACTTCGCTACCTAACAATTTGGTTTCTTTCTTTCTTTAGTTTCTAGTGCAATGACGTTCATATTGTATTTGCTTGCCTGTTCCAGAAGCGCTTTCACTGCTGCTGCTCTGTATAGGGATCGCACGTTGCCATTGAATCAATCCAGTCATTTCATTTCATTTTTTCATTTCATTTATTTGGTACATACTACAAGATTACAAATCTTTTAAGAGTACATAAAATGTGGTAGAAACTCAGGCAAAAAATAAAAATTTAAATTAAATTAAGTAACTTATAACTAAATACAGTGAGTTATAGAGATGTATATTAAAATAGAAATAATGTAAATAATGTAAAAATAAAATAAGAATTATAGTATAAAGTTAATTTAGAAAACTATAAAGCAAAGAAATCAATATGAATAACAATATCAGCAAGAAGAAGGAGGGAAGGAAGGAAGCGCCAAAAGTATGTTTAAAGAATATAAAATCAAATTAAAGAAAAATAGATTAAAACTCAAGGGAATACACGAATCGCCTGAATGCATCCTGATCATCAAGACGCTGAATATATGGCGGAAGACTATTCCAGATTCTTATGGTCTGGACGAAAAAGGAACCCTCACCAACCGTTTTAGCGAAACGCGGAGCAAGAAATTTGCGGTGTCTGTTGGTTTTCAGAGGTATTAGGTACTCGCATAAATACAAAGGCTCATTTTGCTGTAAAATATTGTGCATAAAAATTAGTGATCTGCGCTTAAGGAAAGAGGATAATGTGCAGCCTAGAATGCTCATCTGAAATTGCGATATATGGTCATAGCGCCTTAGTCCAAATACAAAGCGGATACAGTCGTTGAAAGCCACATTTAGCCTATGTTGACATTTGTAATCATGTTTAGGAAATACTAGACTACCGTATGTAAAGAAAGGTATAATTAGGGATCTCACCAACTTCAATCTGGTATACATAGGAAGGACACTAGCAAAAACCCAAAGTCTTCTCAGACTGCCATATACCTTTTTTAGGACACCATCGACTTGCTTACATCCGGACATAGCCGAGTCAAGGATTACTCCTAAGTCTGTTACATGGGCTTGGAGTGCGAGGGGTGTTTTGTTAACTATTGGGAGAGGAAGATCACATGTGTTAAGATTAGGAAGTCCGGTATAAAATACAATACATTGAGATTTTTTCTCATTGAGCATAAGATAGTTAAGTTGAGACCAACTTAATATACGAGCAATATCCCGATTTACGCGTTCTACACAGTCATCAACTAGCCCAATAGGCCTACTTAAGTAGATCTGCGCATCGTCCGCGTACAAATGAATACTGCAATCCTGTAAAATCTCCGGTAAATCATTAATATAAATGCTGAAAAGTAGTGGGCTCAAGACTGATCCTTGCGGAACACCACACAGAAGGGGTAACGACGAGGACAGAACATGATCAATTCTAACTTCCTGATGCCTGTTAGCTAAGTAGCTACCAATTAATTTGACCGCATTAGTGGAGAAATTGAAGATTGACGATAGCTTGTCTAGCAGTCTGTTGTGGTCCACCATGTCAAAGGCTTTAGAGAAATCTAAGAGAACAAGGTAGGTAATCATGTTCTTGTCCAAAGCAGCTCTAATATCCGAGGTTACTTTAACTAGTGCAGATTCGCAACTATGTCGAGGCCGGAAACCAGATTGGAAGGAGGATAGCATTTTGTTGCTCAGTATACAAGGTGTTTGGTACTCCGTGCATAACCTTGTAAGGGGTTATTCCTGGATATATTTTGAGCAAAAAATTGTTCTACGGAGATGGTCCATTTTCAATATCCGCGGAGATACAGGGTGACCAAGAAAAGTGTTTCGGACCTGTACCCTCACTCACTCAAAACGATATATCTTAAAAACTAATAATCGTATTTCAAACTGCTATAGCTTGTTTTTTAGGGAATCAAATTACCTTTCATTTGGTGTAATAGTCCGTATTGTACCTGTACTCAATTCTGAGGTATTTGCTTCAGACCACAAATTTTTGATACTTTGACCCTCAAAATTCAGCGATCAATGTAGTTTTTCTCAAAAAAACGCATTATAAAAATGTCATTTTAATGTTGTTGTTTTATGTGCCATATTATTGCCTACAAAAGATGCACACATACTTATGACTTAGGTTTTCCCGTTTTCCAGGTAATAAGCGAAAATACATATGGCTTAAAAATAAAATATGCCATAAACCAACCCTCGTTCTAAAAAACTACCTGAAATGTTGTTAAACTGAAATATTCTTTGTGTCCTTTAATTACTATTTAAATTATCGATGAATGTCCTTTAAGTAGTATTTAAATTATCGAGGAAATGAATTAAATTAAAATGAGTTTCAACACAACGACGCTGTCCGACGCTTGGCATTGCAGTTAAACGTCTCTACGTGGAAAGTTTGGAGCGTCCTCAAAGCAGAGCGGTTGCATTCCTACCACCACACACCAGTGCAGGAGCTGGTACCCATTGATTTGCCCAAAAGGATGGAGTTTTGCAATTGGCTCCTTGAACGACAACTAAGTGACGAGAATTTTATGAACAACATTCTTTGGACTGATGAGTCCCAATTCACCAGGGACGGTATCACAAACTTCCACAACTTACACACATGGGCTGAGAGCAATCCACATACAAGAAGAGAGGCATCATTTCAGCACAGATTCAGTGTCAATTTATGGGCAGGTGTGATTGGCAACGATTTTATTGGTCCTATTAGGCTTCCGCCTACCCTAAATAGTTCCAATTACTTGCAGTTTTTGACAAATGATCTACAAGAGTTATTGGATGATGTGCCACTGCAACGATTGGCTTCCATGTTTTACCAACACGATGGTGCTCCAGCTCATTACGGCCGACAAATCAGAGATTGGTTAAATTCCAATTATAGCAATCGCTGGATCGGTAGAAATGGACCGATACACTGGCCTGCAAGATCTCCTGATTTAACTATTATGGATTTCTTTGTATGGGGACGGATGAAGGACCTTGTCTACGCAACGGAAGTAGTAACGTTGCAGGATCTAAACACCAGAATCGATGCGGCAGCAACAGAAGTAAGGCAGCAGTTGAGGAGTATGAACACAAAGAGAACACTGGCAAAACGAGCTTTAGCGTGCATTCAAAATGAAGGTAGCCATTTTGAACATTTATTGTAATTAAGGAAATTTGAAATAAACCATAAAAACCATTCTTAAGTTCTTTTAGTTCAAGCGGAGAGTGTTGATCAACCTATTCTTGCTTTTTTGACAAAAGTGCTACATTATTGGAATGATAATTTCTTCTAAACTATAAAACTTATGAAAAGCAAGTGTATGCATCTTTTGTAGGCAATAATATGGCACATAAGAAAACAACATTAAAATGACATTTTTATAATGGGTTTTTTAGAGAAAAACTACATTGATCCTAGAATTTTGAGGGTCAAAGTGTCAAAAATTTGTGTTCTGAAGCAAATATCTCAGAATTGGATACAGTTACAATGCGGACTATTACAGCAAATGAAAGGTAATTTGATTCCCTAAAAAACAAGCTATAACACTTTGAATTGTGATTATTAGTTTTTAAGATATAGCGTTTTGAGTGAGTGAGGGTACAGGTCCGAAGGACTTTTCTAGATCACCCTGCATCTCCGTGGATATTGAAATTTGACCATCTCCGCAGAACAATTTTTGGCTCAAAATATATCCAGGAATAACCCCTTACAAGGTTATGCACGGAGTACCAAACACCCTGTATAGTCCTGCATTTGAATAGACATGATTTTCTCTAATATTTTAGAGAGGATACATACAATGCTGATGGGACGGAAATCATTAGGACTAGAGGGATTTTTATTTTTCGGAATAGGTATCACTGTAGCAAGCTTCCATGCGAGTGGAAAAAAACTCATGAATTCACAATATGGAGAATATATTGCCATATATATGGGAAAAGTATTCGTACAAAGGCAGGAAAAATATTGTCAGCTCCTACAGAGAGAGATTTTATACTCTTAAAGACAGAGAAAAGTTCATCTAGGCTGATGAATCGAAATGAGAAGGAGTTGGTGTAATTATTGATCCTAGGGCCGTCGGCTGATCTATTACTCGAAGAGATATTAGTAGGGGAGTAGATGCAATATTGAGGAAATGGGCATTTAATACGTCTGCATTCAAATAAGTTCCGCATCGCTCCTTACCATAAACACCTGCCATCTTTAAGTTGCTCCATAGCCGTTTCGAGGGTAAATTTGGATCAAATTTTCGACTGAAATACTGACGTTTAGCGTTGCGTATAGCACAAGTCGCTGCGTTACGTGCAGCTTTATAAAGATAACGAGCGTTCTCTGATTTCTTCTTCAAATAGTCACGATAGAGGTACTCTCTTTCCGCAATAAGTCGAGCAACTTTCCTAGAATACCAAGGACAAGCGATTTTGTTCGGTTTTAAAGTTTGAAGAGGTACGTATTTGTCATGAAGGTACCGAACAAGATTGTTGAACAACTCTAGTTTTTCATCGATGTCAGGAGTTACAAATATACTATCCCAGTGAAGTGAGTGTAATTCAGCGAAGAGATCGACACTGTTGACATTGTTATAGTCCCGAAATGCAAACGATCTAGGTGGATTTTCAGTAAGCTGAACGTCATAGGACATAAAAATAATGTCATGATCCATTGTACTGGGTGGAGAAGATTGATGGAAGAACAAGAGGCGATTAATGTCAGAGACGAGAAATAAATCCAGTAGAGATGGACGAGGAACATTACAAAAAGTTGGCTGAGTATTAATTACATTAAGGTTTATAGTTTGAAGTAGATGTGAGAAATTATTGGACCGAGTGTTTTGGCATAATAGGTTTACATTAAAGTCCCCACCTACAATGACATTATTATAACGATGGGTAAAATCCTCCATGATCGTTGCAAAGTGTTCAGCAACCTCAATATTAAAGGCATCCGGAGGGCAATAACAGGATGAAATGACTACTTTCTCAGCTCCACAAATAATTTCCACACAGATAAACTCAAAGGGCCCAGAAGAAGAAACAGCTATCGCCCTAAAGATAAGGTGGTCTTTAATGTAAATTGCGGTTCCTCCTAAAGCACGATCTTTGCGATATAGCGTATAACCGGGAATACATACAGTAGCACTAGATACATAGTCCTTCAAACCCGATTCACTAACCAATATGGCGTGAGTGTTCGAGCCAGAAAATAATACGCGCAGTTCCGTCATTTTATTTCTCAGACTTCTTGCATTTAAATGACATACATGAAAACCTTCAATCCGGTCTCTAAAAATAGTCAGAGCTCCTGTTGCGTCCAGTTCCAGATTTTTATCCATATTCAAAGACAATACATAAGGCGTGTTGACGAACCTTAAGGGTATAGGCAGATGATCCGTGCAAATCCGTTTGTAAAAAAGAAGAGAAAAAGGTTACATAATTTTGGCGCAAGATAAGTTCAAAACAATTCAAAACAGAGGGGACAAAGTTTACATAATTTTGGCGCAAGATTAATTCAAAACAATTAACGTAATTCAAAAGCATTAAGCAACAAACGTAATTCCAAAGCTTTAAATGCATTATGTTGAGATGTAGAGTTGTAGACGAAGAAGAAGAGAGCTCCATTAGGTAGTTAAAGGTTACTGTAGATCATCAATATTTTTCGCTATAGTAAGAGAATCGTTTTCTGATCTCTTAATAAAAACATTTCCGTTTCGCGTGAGCGCAGAGTGCAATTTCTCCAGTCTGCGCAGTCGAAGTGCTTCCCGCAGTAATGCAGCATTAGCGGGCGAGAGGCTTTCGTTGACGTAAATTGGAAGTTCGCAAGTATAACCGTCCAGTATTTTCGTACTTAATCGGCCGTGCTTTTTGCAATTAAGAATAAAGCGCTTACATTCTGGTGACGAGGAGAAACGAACGATGATGGGGGATGTAGCAGATGATTTCTCCTTGCGTTCACGAGGCTTGATACGAAAAGCTTCAACAAAAGGCGAAAGTTTATGCCCAATAGTATCGGCTAAAGAGCAGATAATTTTGTTCGGAAGTTCTCCCGGCAACGCAGGAATGCCACGAACGATTGCATCAGAGAGCCGTTCAGACCGGCACAGCCGTTCATTTTGCAGTGATAGAAGCTGTACCGATTTCTGTAGTTCACTGACGTTTGACTCAAGAGCTTGAACTTGAAATGCCATGGAATTGACAGCTTCTTCGATTTTTTTCAGGAACCGATCCTCAAAGCTCCGCAGCATCGATCTTAGCTTGTTCATAAGGCTTCCTTCAATTTGGTCCAAGCGATTTTGGACCAGATCCGCTCCACCTTCAGGTCTGAGCGACGAAACTCCACACCTTGCCGTACCATCTTTCTCGGATCCGAGGCGCACTTCCTTTTTCTTGGAGCGAGTCGACACATTGGAATCGGTTCCCATATGAGCCATTACGAGTGTGGTTTCTTGGAGTATGGTGATACTCATATAACATTTACTTGCCTGTTCCAGAAGCGCTCCCACTGCTCCCGCTCTGTACAGGGTTCGCACGATCCAAGATCCGAAAGAATAGTCCATTTTTCGTTTGCGTGGTCGTTGCCGTTGAATCAATCCAGTCCGAGGCGTTGCTTCAGGTTTCGAAACAGGTGTGGTTTTTCCGAGGATGAGTTGTTAACACATCGCCCAGCCCCCAACTTGGAGGGCCATATTATTGTAGTGCTAGAATTTTTCTGTTTCATTAGCACTTGCACTTATCGGTTCAGGAAGTCAAGTCCGGATGGACAAGACCAGTATTCGGTGGCTACCACGTGGAGGTATGATGAGCACAATTGATGTGTATATGATAGTTACAACACTGGACGTCGCCTAATGACGCAGAACGGATGCCTACCCTATCTATTTATTATATTAAGTTTGCATTAAAATCACCACTTACAATTAAGTACATTATAACGATAGGTGAAATCTCCCGTGTTTGTTGCAAAATGGTTAGCAATTTCAATATTAAAGGCATCCGGCGGTCAATAACAGGATGAGACGACTACTTTCTCAGATAAACTCAAAGGGTCCTGAAGGAGAAACCGCAATAGTCTTAGAAACAAAGTGGTCTTTAATGTAATTTGTGACTTCTCCTAAAGCATAATCTTTGCGATCATTACGATATAGTGCATAACCGGAAATGTACACTGCAGCGCTAGATACATGGTCCTTTAAACCCGATTCACTAACCCTTATGGCACGAATATTCGAGCCAGCAAATAATAAGCACAGTTCCGTCATTTTATTTCTCATACTTCGTGCATTTATACATGGAAACCTCTAGTCCGGTCTCAAAAAGTAGTCAGAGTTCCTATTGTGTCCAGTTCCTGGTCCTTATCCATAATCCAAAACAATAAATAACGCGTGACGATTAACCTTAAAAGTACAAGACAGACGATTTGTGTAAATACATTATGCTGACAATTTGAAAAGTTACTAAAGAGGAGAAAAAGGTTGCATAATTTTGGTACATGAAAAATTCGAAACAGAAGAGATCAGCTATTATTCTCAGTTTATTCTTTTCTAGACTAAAGAGTCGTGAGTTTCCGTGACACTTACACCTTCCGGATTTGGTAAAAGTTTTCACTGTATATTGGCAGTGGCGTGGCGTCCATTGATGCAAGGGAAGCAATGCTTCCCTTACGTTTGGCCCTTTATTCAGTTTAGAAAATCTAAAGTAAAAACATAACAGGGCTACGATTGCGCGTAAAACGCAATCTTAAGATACTCTAGATGAAATAGAATTTTTAGCGATTCCAAGAAATTTTTTATGGGGACTGTTAGAAGGGGTGATAGCATTGAGCTAATTTTTCCCAATCATGCTAAAGTAGCTATAAAAATGTTTTATACAAAATGCTTACACCAAAAATTAAATAGGAGCTGAGAAAATTAGTGTGTTAGATTTAGTGAAAATGTGCAGTTTGTATGGGAGGTGGTAGAAAGAGTGGGGGGATTTTAGTGATTTTTTCAGAAATAACTAAGAATATCATAAAATTGACATCTCTTAAATTTTAGACTAGTAACATTCATACTTTTCAAGAAAATAGATTTTTTGTGAAGTTGTGAAACTGTGTCATATTGTATGGGAGGGGGTAGAAGCAGTGAAGGTAATCAAATAATTTTTTCTGATCTTTGTGATAATGCTAAATAAGTATTTATTACAAAATGTGAGCTCGATAAATGTTATATGTTCTGAGAAAATCGGCTTTGAGCATTTCACGAAAAAATGTAGTTTGTATGGGAGGGGGTGGAAGGAGAGGGATGACGCAAATAATTTTTATATTGTAGATTGAAATCATTATGAAAGTAATATATCCCGAAATTCAGACTAATACATATTATACTTTTCGAGCAAATCCATTTATTGTCGAATTGCGAAATTGTGTCATTTTGTATGGGAGGGGGTAGAAGGGGTGAAGCTAATCGTCTAATTTTTTTTGGCCTTACTAACAATTTTAAATAAATATTTGACGCACAATTTCAGCCCGCTAAATTTTATACGCACTGAGTAAATTGGCTTAGAGTAATTCATGCCACGTACAGTTTGTATGGGTGGTGGTAGAAGGAGGGGGAGGACACGCATAATTTTTATACGGTAGATTTATATTGCCATAAAAGTAATATATTCCAAATTTCAGGCCAATATCTTTTATACTTTTCGAGCAAATCCGTTTATTGTCAAATTGCGCAATTGTGTCATTTTGTATGGGAGGGGGTAGAAGGGGTGGAGCGATTTGGCCCGTTCACGAACTTGACCTTACTTTTTTATCAAAAACGACGTGTACGAAATTTGAGCTTTCTAGCTCAACGCGTTCTCAAGCTAGAGAGCGAACAGACGGACGGACAGACGGACGGACGGACATCCGGTTTTGAGATTTTTGAGTGATAATATTAACTTCTGTATCATTCATTTTTTTCTCCGAGCCTTATTTCTTGGCGTTACAAACCTTAGAGCAAACTTATAATACTCTCAGATTCCATCTAGAGTATAATTAGCACGGATATGCAAATTTATTTAAAAATTTCTTTAAAAGAAAGCGCGCATTATTTTCGTCTACCACTGTTTACAGCATTTACGTGATCAGGACAGCTTTTTTTCTCACGGTTTTTCTGACCAACGAAAGTTGAAAGCCTTCCACAGGGCAAAAAAAGCGATTTTAAAAACGCATTTACAAGACCGCCGGCCAATACAAACGACATTTTCTGTAAGTTCGACAATACAAAGGGGAGATACGTCGCATTAAAATGCTTCCACCCTTCCTCTCATAGCTTTCTGTCGCATATACCAGAGAACGAGACCACTGGCCAATACCGATCGCAGCGAGCGCAAGTTTCACTTCTATACGAAGGAGAGATGCGTTAATGCAATTGCTTCCAGCCGGTGCTTTCAATCACAAGCTCTGGCTCTCGATCAAAGTATTGCCAGTGTTGAAATTTCTGTACTAGCTGAAAAATTATCAGGAAGAAAATTGTGAAGAGGTAGATCTGGCAATATTGTCCATATTTGTCGTGCTTTGAGTGAAAGGAATCGGTTTCAGGGGAGTACTACCTAAAAAATTGAAAAATATCGATTTTTATACTCTAGATGAAATCTGAGAGTGTTATAAGTTTGCCACAAAGTTTGTAACGCAATGAAATAAGGCTCGGAGAATAAAATGAATGATACAGAAGTTGATATAATCACTCAAAAATCTCAAAACCGGATGTCGGTCTGTCCGTCTGTGTCCTTTCTAGCTGCGTTGATCTAGAAAGTTGAAATTTTATACAAGTAATTTTTGACAAAAAAGTAAGGACAAGTTCGTGAATGGGCCAAATCGCTCCACCCCTTCTACCCCCTGCCATACAGAATGACACAATTACGCATTTTGTCAATAAACGAGTTTTCTCAAAAAGTATAAATGATATTAATCTGAAATTTGGAATATAATACTATTTTGAGGATTTCATTCTACTATACAAGGTGTTTGGTACTCCGTGCACCACCTTGTAAGGGGTTATTCCTATATATATTTGGAGAAAAAAATTGTTCTATGGAGATGGTCAATTTTCAATATCCGTTGAGGTATAGGGTGATCAAGGTTTCGGACATGTACCCTCACTCACTGAAAACGCTATATCTTGAAAACTAATAATCGCAATTCAAAGTGTTATAGCTTGTTTTTTAGGGAATCGAATTACCTTTCATTGGTGTAAGTCCGCATTGTAACTGTACCCAATCCTGAGGTATTTGCTTCAGAACACAAATTTTTAACACTTTGACCCTCAAAATTCTGGGGTCAATGTAGTTTTTCTCAAAAAAACGCATTATAAAAATATCATTTTAATGTTATTTTTTATGTGCCATATTATTGCCTTAACCCCGAACCCCTTACAAGGTGGTGCACGGAGTATTAAACACCCTGCATAAGAATTATTTGTGTCCTCTCCCTACTTCCACCACCTCCCATACAAACTGCACTTTTCATGAAATGCTCTAAGCCAATTTACTTAGTGCATATAGTACAATTTATCGATTTGAAATTTTGCTCTAAATATTTATTTAGGATTATTAGTAGGACCGAAAAAAATTATACGATTAGCTTCACTCTTTCTACCCGCTCCCATACAATTTGACACAATTCAACAACTTTACAATAAGTCGATTTTCCTGAAAAGTATGAATACTACTGATCTGCAATTTAAAACATGTCAAAAAATGATGTTTTTAGTTATTTGTAAAAATTCATTACGAACTCGCCCCTGCTTGTACCACCTCCCATACAAACTGCAGCATTTCGTTAAATCCAATACACTAATTTTCTCAGTACCTACTAAATTTTAAAATTTTATAATTTGTATAAAACATTTTGATGACTTGATGTGAAAAAATTAGTTCAATGTCGCCACCACCCCTACAAAATTTCATAAAATAAAAAAATTTCCCTTTCATCTAGAGTATCGCACGATTGGGCTTTACGCCCAATCGTAGTCCTGTTATGTTTTTTTTTCCGATTAATAATGTAGACTGGATTTTAAATCGATTGCTGAAAACCGCACTTCCCTCGGATGAGTAAAAGTGTTTCAAATAATGATGTAAAATTGTGGAGTCATGCATATTGACGGAGCGCTTGTATCTTGGCGCAAAACAATTGCTTCCCCTTGCTATAAAGTCACGCCACACCACTGTAATATTGGCTATCGAAAATTTTCCAGATACAATATGCATATTTATTTATTCGGGACATTTTTGAAATGATCATCAAAATTCTAATTAAAATATTGTAAGTGCCGAATAATACGTCTTTTTTCCGAGACTATAAATCCGTTATAAGATTGCTCCAACATTTTCAACATTTTCCCCACACATCAATTCCCCAGCGCTGCCCAAACTTAACGCCATGCCATTTGTCATGTTTATTTTACGCTGGCAGTTTTGGTCTGACAGTTTTTTTTCCCATTTTTCCCTCGATTTTCGTGCACAGCTGATGTGACTTCATTTTTTACGTGTTGTGTTCTTCGTCGACAATAACAAAACTTGTAATTTTGCAATTTAATCGCATAAATTCCGTCAATTATTTCGAGAATGTCGGTAAGTAATGTTTCATTGTAATGAGTCGTACTTTCTTTGAACAAGGAAAATTTTGTTGTTTCTTCGCGTAGGTTGTTCAGGAATTCAAAGTTGAAATGACTTGCACAGGGTGTTCCGGAGCCGTAGAACGCGTCCTCGCCAAGCTTGGAGGTAAGAAATAAAGATTTCAGTAGAGAATTAAATGTTAATTGCTGCATGTTTTTTTGTTGTTATCCTTTTGCATGTTTTTTTTTACTTCATGGCTTATCGGAATTTTTTGTGTCTTGAGAAGTGTTGGATGAGGTTGCTGACCCTCCTTTCACTTCATCCAACACTGTGACCTATTTTTAAGATTAAGAGATTACACTTTGGCTTAGATTAAGAATTTATCTCGTCAATCTTGTAAGCACCTCGTAGTTGCTATCTCGAAAATAAAAATAATCACTCCAAAGCTGCCTTATCGTAACAATGATCAATATTTGCTCAATTGGATAAATTACTTCCAATTGTTGATCATTGTGTTCGAATTTAGAGGCAAGAATTGACTTTTCTTAGTAGTTAGATAAATAGATTTTAAGATGCTTGAGTTTGATGGTAGGGTTCGCTTTAGAAAGAAAAACATTCTAATTGCATTTTAATTGACTGAGTTCGCCACTTTATTACACTCACACTTCCCATCTCGATGAATTCCTTCCTTCCAAAATGAATTCCAAAAATGCTTCGAAGCTTTGCTCATTATGAATTCTTAATATGTGAAAGCAATCACCCAGGTCTTAATGCACTTATGGAGTTTATGATAGAGTGAGTGTCTAGCCTGGTAATATTCCCAATTGTTTTTTATTTTAATTGATAACATGATAATTGATATCAAGAGCAATTGATAAATCTGCGAAAGATAATCGAATAATCCAAGAAAAATGTACTGTCGAATTTTTTGAAATGTTAATTAATAACAATAGGTTTTGATAAATTTGCAAAAAGATTAATGGGAATTTTAATATCGCCTCATATTTTGGCTAAAAAGTTTACTTAAATTTATGGATTCTTTAATTCAGACATGGAACTTTGAAATCTTCAAAGTTAATTATAAAATAAACTGCCAACAAGTCGGGCGAAAATTTATTATTCTTGGAACAAGTTGTGGATGAGTGGAAAGTCAATATGCAGGTTAGAGTGGTTAGGGAAGACTAACTGAAAGGGTGTTCTTGGGCAGGGCTGTTGTCAGTTTAACAATATTTCATTCGTTTATGTAAGTTTGGGTTTTTATATGAGAGGAGGAGGAGGGGTAATAGTAAGGGTGGGTGGATGTTAATAGCTTTTTAATTAATTGCTTGAATCACATCCAATATTCTCTGTATAGAATGTGTTTCATAGACGAAGTTGCATAGAATTTTCATGAAATTCGGTGTATTTTACATTCACGAAACCGAACATTGTATGGGAGGGGGTAGATAATGTAGGGGAATCGTAAAATTTGATATGCAATTTTATTTCGCTTCTCTTGTAAGGTGCTTGTATAAAATTTCAAGTTCGTAGCTTTTAATTTGTTGGTTATTAGTTGATTTAATGAAATTGGTCGAAATCATACTTTTGTATGGGAGGGGGTAGAAGGGCAGGCGCGATTTCAAAACTTTTAGCGTAATTTCATTTCAATTATTTTTTTAAGTTTTTATGCAAAATTTCAAATTGATAGCTTTTAATAGTTAAGTGATAATTGATTTCTTAAAGATGGTCGAAAAAATAATTTTGTATGGGAGGGGGTAGAAGTTTTAAAGGTTTTCGACCAGTTAATATTTTGTATATTTAGGGATTTTTTTTAAATGCATTTCGCAAATTTTCAAGTTTCTACCTCAAAATTTCACTCAAACATTTTCAGTTTATGTGTTTTTTTCATTGCACATGAAACACCTTGTGGACGTTAGACGGGGGAGGGGGGGGGGGGGGGGGTCGGTTTATAACAATTATGGATCAAGTTGTTATTATTTTTCTACGTACATCAAATAGACGTATCCACATGCAAAATTTAAATTTTGTATCTTTCCCCACAGCCCTAAAAAAATCAGTCAAAATTTTCGACATTTTTGCTTATCACCTCCCTCCCCTTACACCTCCCAACTAAAATTTTTACCAAAATTAACTATTATAGAGTTCTACAATCTGACAAATTTTCGATTTGATATCTGTACTGTTTTTTGAGATATAAGGATTTGTAATGTTGAAAAGTGCGCCATTTTTGAAATGCTCCCCATTTCCCCCCACTACTATTATTTCAACATGTTATATTTTTTTTTGTATTTTTCTAGTATAGTTTAATACACGTTTCAAGTTTCAATTACATAGCTTCAGCGATAGTTGAGATATTCATTTCTAAGTGTTTTTCTTTGCACCCCCCCCCCCCTGACCCTCCCTCTTACAATAATTAGCCACTCTCTGAGCTGATTCCGATGGAACTATATGTCACCTTGATGGTCCCAAAACATGAATTATTTACGATGAGTAATTTCGAAGATATAATCATTTGAAAAAACAATTCGGCCGACAATTTGTTTTTAGTACCCCCTTTTCGGACGCCAATGGATAAAAAAATTTAATTATTTTTAAAGTTTGTCCCACAACCTTTCTATGTCTTTACTGATTTTCAACTTTCTATCTGCATTCGTGGTGGAGATATTAGAAAGTGTAGTTTTCGACTCTTTCCCTCCCCCCCGCCTCCCCCTTCTATCTATCACCCCCCAAAATTTAGAAAATAGAGCTCATTTACCCAATCAACAATCCACCCAAGAACGAACATTCTACCTTTAATGGTCTCGGAGATATGCGTACGGCGGAGACGGATTTTTTTTTGCATTTTTAGGCTAATTTAGTCATGAAACGCGAAAAAAAAATTCAGGGAAGCAAATTTTTTTTTTCTTGTGTCGATCACAATATTTTATTATTATAATAATAATAAAGTAAAATAGCTCAATTGTTACACAAATTGATTGATGCTATACAAAAAACATAAAAGAATTATGATTGCGCGTAAAGTCCAATCATATGATACTCTAGATGAAATGAGAAAGAGTTCAATGTACCGGAAAATATGTCACCTCCAATTCTTTTAAATAATTAATAGTGACTTTTGTATGGGCGGTGGTAGAAGGAGAGGAGGAAGGTTTGTAATTTTTGGATATGGCACCTAATGTGGTATGCAAAATATTTCGTGCTGAATTTAAGGTTTGTAGCTTTCATTATTTTCAATTGGACATAGTTTTCCTGAAATTGAGGCATTTGTATGGGAGGTGGTAGAGGAGCGTTTAAGATGATTTTGAAACTGCTTATCATCATCCTTATCACCACGCTTTGATTCAATTTCAAATTCGATAGTTCTAATATATTCGAAGGAGAAATGCTTTTCTTGAATTTATAATACAGATATTTGTATGGGAGGGGGTAGAAGGAGTGAAGAGTAACTGATAACTTTTTTTAGCATTTATTGCAATTATTAAAAAACAAATTCTGGCAAAATTTTAAGTTTATACTTTTTCTAGTTTTAATAGAAATCGATATAATGCACTTAACAAAAATTATACATTTGTATGGTAGGGGGTAGAAGGAGTGTACGTATCAAAACACATTTTTTTTTCGGTATTGATATTTCTATTTTTATACTTTATACAAAATATTAAGTTGATAGCCTTAACAGTTTCGAAGGAAAATAATTTAATTTAAATTTCAAAATTTCGTGAATTTTGTATGGGAGGGGGTAGAAGGAATGAGGTGAAGTTTATAATTTTTTCAATTCTGATTGGAATTATAATAAAATTAATTCTGGCAAAAATTCGTTTCTTTAACTTTGCTAGTTTCAATGAAAATCGAAAAACTGCATTTTTCAAAATTATGCATTTGTATGGGAGGGGGTAGAAGGAGTGACGGGATCGGATCAATATTCCGTCATATTAATGAAATCTATGTAATAATACTTTGACCCAAATTTCAAGTCGATAGCTTAAATAGCTTCGAAGAAAATTCAATTTCTGAAAATTTCGGAATTTTGTGAAATTTGTATGGGAGGGGGTAGAAGGAGTGGGGGGATGTGGCCCGTTCACGAACTTAAATTTTCTTTTTTGCTAAAAATGACACACAACAAATTTCAGCACGATAGCTCAAAGCGTTCGAGAGTTATGCTGTAGACAGACGGACAGACGGACAGACGGACAGACAGCAACTCGGAATCGAAGTTTTTGAGCGACAACAAATATTTCTGTACCCTTGGCGGCTCTGTGCGAGCATTTTTTCTTAGCGTTACAAACGGTAAGGCAAACACAATATACTCTCAGATTTCATCTAGAGTATAAAAATAATTATTGGGAGTACAAAATGGAAACTGGCGTTGTTTTCAAAGAAATGTCCATCTTTCTGGCAGCATACGGATTCCTTGTCGAAATAACTGATCTTCTTCTGAGCCGATCCACGAATTGAATACGGTGAGTGGGGTAGGATGTCCCAATCTGGCAGCATTCTGATACCACGTCGGAAGAACTCTTCATCTTTTGTGGCTATCCACGAATCGACCCAATTTTTAGTATCTTCACATGATTTAAAGCGCTGCTTACATAGGTTATGTTCCATATACCGGAACAAATGATAATCGGAAGGCAAGGTCTGGGTGGGGTAGGACTTCCCAATTTAGTGTTTCCAAATAGGTTTAGCCGGCGCCGTAACATGCGGATGAGCATTATCATGTAGGAGAATATTTTGTCGTGTCTGAAGTAGTAATGGGCGCGTTTTTCCATGAGTGTTCGGCGGAATCTCATCAATTGTATTCGGTAGAGAGTTCCAGTAATGGTTTCGCTCGGTTTGATGTACTCATAATACACGACACCGAGCTGATCCCACCAAATACACAGCATAAGTTTTTTTCCATGAACATTCGGTTTGGCTGTCGATGTTGAAGTATGGCCAGGTGGATTTTCTCTTCTTTGGGTTATGAGCATCTGAAGACTACTATCGTATTGAATCCATTTTTCATCATCAGTGACTATACGATGCAAGCAGCATTTCACATATGCAATATCGGCTTTCAACGTCTCTCGGCCTCAGTTTTTACTGGATGTGTTAATATTTTTATTATAAACTTTTAATTCAGCAAATATTTTATTATGATAATTTATTATTTTTATTTATCACATATAATTAATTAAACAACACAATATTTGATATTTTAATTGAACACTGCAATATATATTTTTGTTACACATTTATTATTAATAATTACTTATTTTTCTTTTTGTATATTTTATTTATGAATATTTAAAATTAATAGCAACGTTTTATTTTTAATGTCTAACTAACAATCAATTTATTTTTCATCTCATTTTCTATTTTCGACTGATTTCATATCTATATATTTTTTAATTTTCGAAAACAAAAGTTACTAATTCGAAAATTTCTCGTTAATAAAAATCAAAGTGATTTTTATCAACAAGTGAATTTATAAATGTGTTGGAGCACCACAAGTTCATATGGAATCCAATTTCCTTGTTTTTTAATCATTTTTAATCAACGATTTTAAACGATGTGAAATTACTTGTTGAGTCACTTCTAATGCAAGTACATATTCTTTTTGCATTTGGCACGAATCTTCCTCCAATTATGCTTCGAATTCTGTGTCTTCGAACACTTTCAACCTTCCAGTACGTTCTTTCTCTTCCAACTTTTGAAACCACTCATGGTAACTTCTGTCACTTAAAGTAGTCGCACCATATGCTGTAACCACCTTCTGAGGTGGGTACATCTATAATTCTACACCTGTATGTAGAGATGGTATGCTATTTCACATACCTGCGATTTTTTCACTGCTACTTGAAAAGAGCAATCGCATATTGCGATTCAAAATTTAAAAGAGCTGCGATTAGAAGAGCAGAGCAAATGCATACTGCTTACGTTCTATCACCAATAAAATTGCCGCAATGATCATCGCTACAAATTCCAGAGTTTTGTTCGCACTCGCATATTAGTCCCGCAACTCACGCATTCCACATCGATCGCTAAGCAAATTGTAATTTTCCTACATCTATCAATCAGGCAAGACCCAATCTCATAGCTCAGCATAGTGAACACTTTCCCCATTTCCCCCTGGGAATGAAAAGATTTTCTTTTACTATCCAATGTACGAAAAAACGATCGAGCGCAATCGAGTCAGGATGGCAAAAAAGTCAATAGCATTTCATATACACAAGCCAGACAAAAAAAGCATCACCCAGTCATCGATCGCATGGCATATATACAACCGCATCGCATATATACAAATACAAGCCAAAGAACAAAAAAAAAAAAACAACCGGTCATAGAAAACCAAAACAAAAGGTTTTCTTTTTTCACACGACAAAAAAGTCAATCGCATTTCATATACACAAGCCAGACAAAAAAAACACCACCCAGTCATCGATCGCATGGCATATATATTTACAACCGCATCGCATATACCTAGTCCTGCCATAAGTTCTGTCACATAATTTCTCACATTGGCAACAACTTTATTTTATGAGTGACATTTCAATATCGGCCAGTTTTATAAACGTCATAATGTTGTTGACAGTTGATGGTCATTTAAAGTGTGTTCGTTAACGTGTGAAGATGGAATGGGGTGTAATAGAAAACCGAACTGCAGTGATTGCACTACATAAGTGTGGAAAATCCGCGAGTGAAATTTTCAAGTTGTTGTGCCCGTTAAAAATAACGCAAAGATTTGTGTATCGTGCGATCCAGAGATATAACGCGATCCAGACTATTGAAGATCGACCTCGTTCTGGACGTCCGCGTGATGTACGTTCTTTTGCTGCCATCAAAGCGGTCGAGAGTCGAATTCGTCGAAATCCGCTTCGTAAACAACGAATCATGGCTCGAGAGATGAACATCTCCACCCGAAGTATGTCTCGTATCATAAAATCTGACCTCGGGATGAGTGCCTTTCGACGATCAACGGGACATTTGCTGACTGAGCAGTTGAAGCAAATTAGGAGCACCAGATCGAAAGAGCTCCTTCGGCGGTACGGCAACAACAAACATCGAGAAATTTTATTTACCGATGAAAAAATTTTTACGGTGGAGGAACATTTCAACCGCCAAAATGATAAGGTGTATGCCCACAGCTCCATAGAAGCCCGAGAAGTTGCCACTAGGGTACAGCGAGGACATCATCCAGCATCAGTCATGGTATGGTGGGGTGTCAGCTACGAAGGGGTCACCGAGCTTCATTTTTGCGAAAAAGGCGTAAAAACTGCAGCTAAAAATTATCAAACGGACATCCTGGAGGGATGTGTGAAGCCGCTGAACTCTACGCTATTCAACAATCGACATTGGGTTTTCCAGCAAGATTCTACGCCAGCCCACAAAGCTCGAACCACACAAGCGTGGTTGGAAACCAATATTCCACAGTTTATAAGGGCGACGGAATGGCCTTCTGGGAGCCCAGATTTGAATCCCCTGGACTACAAACTGTGGGCGGAGTTAGAGTCCATGGTGTGCACGAGACGACACCCAAATATCGAGAGCCTTAAGCGATCTTTGACAGAAGCAGTAGCTAATTTTCTGCTAGAAACAGTGCGTACTGCTATCGATGACTGGCCCAACAGATTAAAGAGCTGTGTTAAGGCTAAAGGCGGCCACTTTGAATAATTTGTTGCTTATTTTACTTCCATTAGTATGCCAAAATAAAATATATTTTCCTTTGTCAGAAACTCTTTTTCATTTATACAAAAATTGCCCATATACGTGTGACAGAACTTATGGCACGACTAGGTATACAAATACAAGCAAAATAACAAAAAAAAAACAACCGGTCATAGAAAACCAAAACAAAAGACCCTTTTGTTTTGGTTTTTCTTACACGACTCTACCTCACACACAAACAATGAACAACGTAAAGCTCTTATCAGATCCCGAAACGAAACCCATGGAAGTCGATTTTTACCCAAACGTCGTTATTCCGATTGCTCTCGATTGCTCTTTCGTTGCTGTTATATCGCTTGAACGTTGTTATTCCGATTGCTCTCGATTGCTCTCGATTGCTCTTTCGTTGCTGTTATATCGCTTGAACGTTATTATTCCGATTGCTCTCGATTGCTCTCGATTGCTCTTTCGTTGCTGTTATATCGCTTGAACGTTATTATTCCGATTGCTCTCGATTGCTCTATTGCTCTCGATTGCTCTATTGCTCTCGATTGGTCTATTGCTCTCGATTGGTCTTTCGTTGCTGTTATATCGCTTGCGATCAGCGATACATCAGCTCTGTGATATTAAACGAGCAGTGTCTGCTCTCAGTGATGTTGCTTTAGACTAATGAATGAATGAATGTAGATGAAACGATTGCGATTTGATGAAGAATTTGCTTAGCGATATTTTGATCGGTGGGTGGGATCTGATCTGATAGGTGAGGTGTGGAACGTCCGATGATAAGGGATTTGTTTAGCGATATTTTGATCGGTGAGATCTGATCTGATAGGTTAGGTGTGGAACGTCCGATGATAAGGGATTTGTTTAGCGATATTTTGATCGGTGGGATCTGATCTGATAGGTGAGGTGTGGAACGTCCGATGATAAGGGATTTGTTTAGCGATATTTTGATCGGTGGGATCTGATCTGATAGGTGAGGTGTGGAACGTCCGATGATAAGGGATTTGTTTAGCGATATTTTGATCGGTGGGATCTGATCTGATAGGTGAGGTGTGGAACGTCCGATGATAAGGGATTTGTTTAGCGATATTTTGATCGGTGAGATCTGATCTGATAGGTGAGGTGTGGAACGTCCGATGATAAGGGATTTGTTTAGCGATATTTTGGTCGGTGGGATCTGATCTGATAGGTGAGGTGTGGAACGTCCGAAGTGGTCAATGATGCGCTTTGCTAGAGTTTTTTTGGCGGTTTTTGTTCTGAGTTTCGATCTGGTCGGTTGGTAGGACATGTTGCGGCTATCGCAAGTTTCGCCGATTTATGTTGCAGTCCACCATGTCGATAAGAGCTTTACGTTCTTCATGATGAAATTGCTTGTGTGAGGTAATGTGTGAAAAAAGTAAACAGTAGACCCTTTTGGTTTGGTTTTCTATGACCGGGTGTTTTTTTTTATTCGACTTGTATATATGCGATGCGATCGATGACCGGGTGTTTTTTTTATTTGGCTTGTGTATATGAAATGCGATTGACATTTTTGCCATCCTGACTCCATTGCGCTCGATCGTTTTTTCGTACATTGGATATTAAAAGAAAACCTTTTCATTCCCAGGAGGAAATGGGGGAAGTGTTCACTATGCGCACTGAGCTGGTGGTACTGAGAGATTGGGTCTGCCTGATTGTTAGATGCAGGATTTCGCAGAAAATTACTATTTTGTCTCTTTTTTTTTAATTGCGCACTACCATGGATAATAGAGGTGGAAAAATCACTGCTATTGGAAGAGCTGCTCTTTTTCACAGATATTGAAAAAGAGCAATCGCAGTGGATCACTGCGATTGGAAAAGAGCAGATTTTGCCATCCCTACCTGTATGGGTAAATTGTCCATGACCACCCAACTCTGGCCAGCTCAGTCGGAGTTGGGCCGTGTCGTCACAACCCATACAGTTAAAAACAGATTTCTCCAGATTAGAGATGGAGTGGGGGATGAAGGAGGAAACCAAATTACCAACCAATTAGTTTTGCACCATCAAGCAACACGACTCTTAAGAAATATCATCTAGAAATCAGTAACATCGCTATGGGCCTGGCCTGGATTAGTGGCGTAGGTTGAAAGGCCAGGAAATTTTGGCCAGCAACGCTAGGTTTCGTCGAATACGCTGCATATTAATGAAGTGTGTATGTTGAGGTTCCAAGTCGCGTGTAAGGACATCAAATAATTAAAATAAAAATATTTAAATAATATTATGATAATTTCTTTAATTTAAATATTTATAAAATTACTATAAGTAACGAGTAATGTTGTTATTTTTATAAATCCTTACATAAAACTGAAACAAAATATTTTTTAAAAAGCAAATATTATAATTGGTTTGCTTTGATGCAATTACGTTTAGTATCAAAATTAATCATAAAGTAATTGATATACTAAACATAATGGCGCCGCCACAGTACTCTCCCTCATTGAAAAAAATTATGTACTTGAAATTAAATTTTAAATTATTAAATTATAATTTAAATGAAACTTTTTTAGTTTCGGATCGCATTGTCTTTTGATTATTAAAAATTTCTTTATTTAAAATCAAAGCAGGTTGAAGTCTATCAAATGAAATAGTAGCAACCGGTATTTGATTGAGTGCTCTTACGAGATTAATTTTTGAAAATATCATGCAGTAGTAAAGATTTAAAGTGCAATCTTAGATATTAGGCAATAGATATTTGTCAAAAGTGGTTATCGAATTGAGAAAACAATAATCCCCAAATGGTCTTCAATCTGTTGAGTCCTTCTTAGGAATTATATGAAGAGGTGATAAAACAAATGAAGAAGAAAATCGACAGATTCCTAATTTAATAATATTTTCGAATTCGTTTTTTGCAATTTGGTACCTTTAGCATTTAATCTCCTAGGAAGTGATGAAAGAAGTGATCCAGTTGTTTTAATTTTATGTAAAACGTTATGCGAAACATTGATGTTAAAATTAGGTGGAGCTTTAATTGAAGGGAACTCGTTGAAAATAGCACTGAATTACCCTTGAGCGTTAATTGAAGGGAACTTGTTGAAAATAGCACCAAATTCACCTTGTTCCAAAAACAACTTCGGAGAGAACATTTCTATTATTTTGGAAATGCTATTAACAAAATGAAGTGTTTGTTTGTTAGTCAACTTGCGTTCACGTAAATCAACTAAAAAATTGAATTTGTGCGAAAAATCTGCACTAATCAACAGAAGCTAGGTATAACAAAAATTTCGACGTAAGTTGAAATCTAATGTTAATTGTTAAGGCCTATAGGTTGAAATTTTTGAATTATTTGTCATAGACAAAAAAAGAAAGGCGGCGTGGAAATGAGTCCGAACAAGCTGGCGCAATGTTGGTTGGACTTTTTAGTTTTTTTGAATCATTTGCCGCAGTTAAAATGAAATTTGAATCATGCAGACATTTAAGAAAACATTTTTAGGTAGAATAGCTCGATTCTAAGTAATAGTGAATCTAAACGTTTTTCTTCTGTGTCTCTGGTTCTTTTCAAAAGAGCTTCTTTCAAGTGCTCATATTTATTCGAATCAGGAGAATTCGATAAAACGTCAGCTACAAGTTTCATTGTTTCTGATTCCATGGAAGAAACAATGTAATCATATTTTGTGCTGGATTGTGTGATTCCCTGTAAGCGAAATTGAGTTTCCACTTTAAGGAACCATAAGTCAGGCCTATTTCCCCAAAACAGTGGCAATTTAATTACATAAACAGAATGCGTTTCTGTAACATTAGCTCCGTGTGTATCTTGGGTGTCGCCTGTTTCATATAAGTTACTTTCATTTTCGTTAGACATATTGAAAAATAAACTGCCAACAAGTCGGGCGAAACTTTATTATTTTTGGGACAAAATGCGCATGCGTAGAAAGTCAATATGCAGGTTAGAGTGGTTAGGGAAGACTAAGTGAAAGGAGCTTCTTGAGCAGGGCAGTTCTCAATTTAACACTTTCCGGAAACGCTCCATATTTCATTCCTTTATTTATACAAGTTTGAGTTTTCATGAAGGGAGGGGGGAGGGTGATAGTAAGGGTAGGTGGATGTAAATAGTTTTTTAAGTGATTGCTTGAACCAAATCCAATATTCTTTGTATAGAATGTCAGTTTCATAGACGAAGTTGCACAGAATTTTCATTGGATTCGGTGTATTTTAAATTCACGAAACCAAACATTTGTATGGGAGGGGGTAGAGGAGGTAGAGGAATCGTAAAATTTGTGATGCAGTTTTATTTCGTTTCTTTTGTAAGGTGCTTGTACAAAATTTCAAGTTTGTAGCTTTTAATTTGTTAGTTAATAGCTGATTTAATGAAATTGGTCGAAATCATACTTTTGTGTGGGAGGGGGTAGAAGGGCAAGTGCGATCTCAAAACTTTTAACGTAATTTTATTTCAACTATTTTTGTAAGTTCTTGTGCAAAATTTCAAGTTGATAGCATGTAATAGTTAGGTGATAATTGATTTCTTAAAAATGGTCGAAAAAATAATTTTGTATGGGAGGGGGTAGAAGTTTTAAAGATATTCAACGAGTTAATATTTCAAACTCTTACAGATTTTTTTTAAATGCATTTCGCAAATTTTCAAGTTTCTACCTAAAAATTTCATTCAAAAATTTTCAGTTTATATGTTTTTTTCATTGCACATGAAACACTTTGTGCACGTTAGACCTCCACTTCGGTGCATAACAATTTTGGAACAAATTATTATTTTTTTTCTTTGTACATTAAATAGATATGTCGACGTGCAAAATTTAAACTTTGTATCTTTTACGAGAGCCATAAAAAAATCACTCAAAATTTTCAACATTTTCGCTTTCCACCTCCCTCCCCTTACACCCCCCAGCTTAAATTTTTTACCAAAATTAAAAACTATATACCTCTACAATCTGACAAATTTTTGATTTGATATCTGTATTCAATTTTGAGTTTTGGTGATTTGTAGTTTTGGAAAGTGCGCCATTTTTGAAATGCCCCCCATTTCCCCCCACTACTATTATGTCCACATGTTGTATTTTTTTTATATTATGCTAATAAAGCTTAGTACACGTTTCAAGTTTCAATTACATACCTTAAGAGATAGTGGAGATATTAATTTTTAAGTGTTTTTCTTTGCACCCCCCCTGACCCTCCCCCTTACAATAATTAGCCGCTTTCTGAGCTGGTTCCGATGAAACTATATGCCACCTTAACGGTCTCTAAATATGATTTTTTTACGATAAGTAATTTCGAAGATATAATCATTTGAAAAAAAAATTCGGCCGACAATTGGTTCTTAGCCCCCCCTTTTCGCACCCCAATGGATAAAAAAATTAAATTATTTTTAAAAGTTGTCCTACAAACTCCTCTATATGTATGTTGATTTTTAGTTTCCTAGCTGTAACCATGGTTGAGATATTTGAATTCGTATTTTTCGGCTTAAGCGCTCCCCCTGCCTCCCCCTGTACTCGTACACCCCCCAAAATGGGTATCCGTCTGAGATCCGCAACTACCTATAATCCCTCCAAAAATGAACTTTCTATCTTGAAGGGTTTGGGAGTTAATGTGCGCTGAGCGTACACGTCGGCGTACGGCGGACGGCGTACAGACAGACGGATTTTTTTTTTTGCATTTTTAGGCTAATTTAGTCATGAAACGCGAAAAAAAAAATTTCAGGGTAGCAAAGTTTTTTTTTTTCTTGTGTCGATCACAATACTTTATTATTAGAATAATAAAGTAAAATAGACACGTTAGATAATAATAGTAAAAATCCAAACACGTTAGATAATAATAGTGATAGAAATATTACAAAAGTTCGCAACCAGAGTAGTTTTGACGTTGATAAAAAATAGCTTCAACGTTGATAAAATTGATAATTTTAAACTGAATCGAGAAAATGTTTCTATTCCGAATATGAGTCAATCGCTATTGACAATGCAATCTTTCACTGTACACCGTATTACCAGTTTAAATATAATTTAAATGATGTTATTTTAAATTAATAATGTGTATGTTACATTAAGTGTATTAGAATAACAACTAATAATTAATAGTAAAAACTGTACAACCTCTTTAAAGAAATTCTTGAAATTCTCTCAATGATAATAGGATGTATAAATCGTTCATATTTTTCAATGTAATCAGCGTTCGGTTGTTCTTGATTGTTCAATGATGTTGGTTATTCACAGCACAAAATTAATAAAATTGATGATCAGCAACGTATTCGTTCTTGGTTGTTCAAAGATGTTGGTTTTTTAAAGCACAAAATTAATGAAATTGATGATCAGCAACGTATTCTTGACATATTTCATCCCAGAGTTTAAATTATAAGAATTTTCGTTCGCTATCTTGTTTATGTAGAGAATCAAAATTTAATGGTCTTGAGAATGAAAGGAAATTCAACTGAAAAACTTCAACTTTTCTAGAATTTCTATTTTATCTTGTTCGTCGTCGGGGAACAAAATTAACGCAAAAATCCGACACAGAATATATATTATATACTTTGGGATCACCAAATTTGTAACCTCTTGAAGTAGCTTGAATAAATCTTGAATTCGGGGTCACCAATTTGTAAGGACATCAAATAATTAAAATAAAAATATTTAAATAATATTATGATAATTTCTTTAATTTAAATATTTATAACATTATTATAAGTAACGAGTAATGTTGTTATTTTTATAAATCCTTACATAAAACTGAAACAAAATATTTTTTAAAAAGCAAATATTATAATTGGTTTGCTTTGATGCAATTACGTTTAGTATCAAAATTAATCATAAAGTAATTGATATACTAAACATAATGGCGCCGCCACATCGCGTGAGTGTTGGTTGATATATTAGCATATTGGGCATAACTTGCGTCAACGGCGACATCTCGATTGATTGCATCAATAGAATCGAATATTGTTGCGGCTGCTGTTGAATCTCCATAGTTGGCATCGACATTTATCCCATTGTAACTTGATATGGCGACATTGTTACACCACCAATCATCATAAACATTCCCATCGACGACATGGTACCATATACCGGTTCACCATAGCTCTGTACCAAAATTGACGTAATCTCCAAAACCCTTTTTAGTGCTCTTTCATAATAAATTTATTGATAGCACTTGAAGTATGTAGAATTTGGTTTCCAGTATAGCTGTAAGCACTCTTTCCTTCATTTTCGAATTTTCAGCAAAAATTCTCCACTAATCAATTCGAGGAAACGTTCCTCAAAAAGATTTTATCCACTCGTACTCCAAAATATTTTTATATGCAGACCTGGCAACCCCGCCGCTCGATCTCTCTTGAATAGACCAGAATTATGTAGAACAGTATACTCTACTATATAGAAAGCAACAATTAAAGATCTAGAGCTTTCCAGTATAGTTCACACATACACACCGAAGGAAGCTTCGAGAACTGTTCACACATAGTTCATACATACACACCGAAGGAAGCTTCGAGAACTGTAATGAGATATATAAAAGCACGGAAGCTTTCAGTGAGAAGTTTAGTTTGTCAGCGACTTTTATTTATGGAAGACGCGAACCAGGAAAGCGATAGAAAAGTACACGGCGGTGTTGCCATTAAAGTGCGAATTAAGCGGAAAATCGAATTAAAGTTCTAATAAATAAATTATCACTTATTTTTAAACGAATTGTGTTTTACTTGAAATCCCGGCGAACCCCTAGCTCGCAACAATATGTTCAGTTATTTTTACTTTCTTTTTTAATTTCACAATAAAAAGCACATTTCTAATTTTAAAAACCATTTTTTTAAGTTTTATTAATTTTATAAATTTAAGCCCTTTTTTTTATGTCGACATGAATTTTTCTTCTCAAAATCAAACTCTAAACTGTCTAAGAAACATATACCCTACTCGATAAAAAAAAAATTATTCACTACAGTGAATTTTGACACGATCGTTACAATGCTTCTGCAGGCAATCGATGCGCCTCAACTGCAGATATCTTCAAATTATAGAAGTAAATCAAAAGTTCCCCCAAATGACGCTTATTCGGCACAAAACTTAGCATTTTCGCACGAACAAAATTATGTGATGCTGATACGAGGTCACTAATACTTCAAGGTTATGTTCTACCAAATGTCAAAATTTACAATCTTACGTTTTACATCTGACAATTGCAACATAACCGTCTGGTGGGGCCATCTTTTGTTAAACGGCGAGAACTTATCTGTACTCCTAATATTTTCTTTGGTTAACTTTCTTGATCATAACTTTTGCTTTCGGTTGGCAATAATTTTCAAAATCAATACAGTTCAACTCTTCATCCAAAAGCGCATTATTCATCTTTGTTTTTTGTATAGAAGCCCTAATATATCGGACGAAGATTCAATCAATGAATTTGAAAATATTTCAGATTCAATTGATCGAATTCTCTCCAAACATCCTGAATCCGAAATCGCAGTAGCGGGCGATCTTAATGTCCATAACATGAATTGGCTTTTACACTCCCGTAACACAACTCCAGCCGGCCGATTTGTTGAACTATTCGCATCATCGAATAACCTATGCCAAACTGTAGACACTACTCGTATTCCTGACGTTGCAGGCCATTGATCTTTTCTTAACTTCAGACACAGCTAAATACTCGACTTCTGTTAAATCTTCACTCGTAAGCTGGTCTCTTGCTCGTTCCATCAGTAGTTCTGCGTCATCAGTTCCATCTTTAATCTACAACAATGAGGTTATTATGGATTTTAACATAAAGGTAGCCATCTTAGCGGCTCGTCCGAGTTCTTAAGAATCTAGATGCTAACAAAACGTTCGGTCCAGATGGAATCCCTGCCCTTGGCCTTAAAAATTGCTGCGCTTCTCTTGCAAAATCTCTATGCAAACTTTACTGTCTCTCCTTATCGGCCTCTACTTTTCCATCTTCATGGAAACTTGCAAATGTTCAGCCAGTCCCAAAAAAAGGAGAACGCATCAATCCCGCTAATTATCGCCCAACAGCAATTCAATTCTGTCGAAGGTCATGGAAACAATAATAACAATATACAATATCTCAATTTGAATGATATTATTGACGACAAACAGAATAGGTTCCGCAAAAATCGTTCCACAGGAGACCTTTTAACCATCCTCACTGAACGTTGGTAAAAGAGCATTCACCAGTTTGGTGAATCTTACATTATCACTCTCGATATTTCCAAGGCTTTTGACAGAGTATAGCACAGTACCCTTTTAATCAAGCTCAAAGCTATTGGTTTGGGCGACTAACTTATTTCTTGGATTGAATGTTTTTTTAGTCAATCGTTCAATGCATTTGGTATTGGATGGTGTGGTTTCCCCTTCTTAAAAAATTAACGCCTTGATCCAATCACCTTTGGAGGCCAGCCATTAACAAACTCTTCAAGTGTTAAGATGTTAGTTATCCAAATCACAGGTAACTTATCTTGGAACGATCATATATTTAACATCACCAAGGAAGTATCTAAATGTTTGGGTTACCTAAAACGGAAAAAGTCCTTCACCGCTTTTGGGTTACTGACAATTTATAAGGCCTATATTAGACCACGTCTTGAATTTAATTCCCACCTATGGGCGGGAGCTGTAAAAACTTCTCTCTCCTATCTGGATAGTACCCAGTCTCTCCATTAAAATTATTGGAGATTCTGACATCACTTCATTGCTCGATTCACTCGATCATAGACGAACTGTAAGTTCCCTAACCCTTTTGTATCGCTACCCCTCCCCCCCCCCTTACGGGGAGCTGTACTTCAGTACAAAAGGGCAACCCCTCTAGTTCCGGTGTCACATAAAAAAAAAGGTTTGTCCGTCGGTCGATCTTTTACGACCGCTCTTTTCTGTTGAGGTTTAATCGAATTATTGTCGAAACATGTCACAACATCAGCAGATTTCTAGGGTACCACAAACAGTGGAAATCCGTCGAAAACTTCTTCTTTATTTTACAAATAGTAAAAATGACAAGATAAATAGGATTTCACAATTGTAATTTCGTCATTATTCAGGAAATATCCAATCTTTCTGTTCCCGTTAATTCCATTCTTCCAAGACAAATTGTTTGTATGTTACACGAGTCAAAAGAATTGCCCATAGCTTTAGGCTTCACTTGAAAGAAAATGAATAGCAAATAGTTTTTTAATACAAATTTTTTTCATAATACATAATCTAGAAAATGTTCTACAATCAACCTGAAGGATATTGTTCAGAAAGCTTATCTGGACATCCCATCGTTTTCGATTTTAAATCTTTTCTACATACATAACTCGTATATCATGTGCTTGATTTAAAATCCTTTTTGAGGCTAAACTTTTATAGTATAAAAAAAAATAAATCCACCGACAATCGGATTAGATTGATGCGATAGATAAAAGGACATTTCAAGGATTTTTGTTTAAGTGAACGAGATCGATACTCTGAGGACTTTAATTTTACTTTATTGTTGTAATAGTCGAACTTCACTTTATGGGTGGTGAAGGGAAGGTGTTTAAGTATGTTACATACCTATATGTACTTAGCTCGTATTCTAAGGGTTGTTACTTTTAAGAAATATTGTATACTAGCCGTACCTTAATACCGGTCTTTTTTTACGTCTACGTAGGCGAATGTATAAAACTCATAAGGGCGTTTCATTACCAATAGCTATTGTTGGCTTTGACTCGCACGAGCACATCTGCTACCATGCTTCGGTGCTACTGTAGTAAAATCTTAAAAAAATATTTGAAAAAAAATTTCTGGAATCGAACCTTGGTCCGTCTCCACATCGGACGAGCATTCTACCACTAAGCCACCGACACTGATAAATTTATGTTGCGAAAATGTAGTCATCTACTTAATATTGATATTTTTTTTTTATATGGGAGCTCTATACATCCTTTTTTGGAGGTTTGGGTGTACTACTATTTTTTGGATTTGAACTAAAATATTATAATACTTTCATGTATCAAAGAATTTAATAAAAAAAACGCAAGTCTGTAGGTGCTACCATTTTGTCTGGGAATTTCCTTCAACCACTTACAACAACGCATATATTATTATTGTTTATTGAAGAGCGTTAAGAGATATGAACATGCTTAGTTTATAACAAACTTTTCCTAAAAAAAGTTCAAGTCTAAAATGTTCGTACCCAGAAAAATTTGGGTTTTCCATATAAAGTAGGGTACCTTCTTCTCGGGAACCGAGAACACTTATTATTTTAATGACACAAAGGCTAATGAATGAAGTAATTTTAGAAATGTTAAAAACTAACTCAGATATAAGCTTTGAAAGTCTTTTTATACTCTAGATGAAACCTGAGAATATGATGTGTTTGCCTTACCGTTTGCAACGCTAAGAAATAATGCTCGCACTGAGTACTTCAATTCCAAGTTACCGTCTGTCTGTCCGTCTACAATATAAATCTTGAACGCTTTGAGCTATGTCAGTCTTAAGAAAAAGAAACTTGAAGTTCGTTAATGGCCTACATCCCCCACTTCTTCTACCCTCGTCATCATGCAATTTTGAAATTTTAAGAAATTCATTTTCTCCGAAACGTATAATGATGTAAATATCATTACCGTCAAAAAATATTGATTCCCATACAAATGCATAATTTTCAAAAACGCATTTATTCGATTTTCATTGTAACTATTAAAGCTAAATGAACGAATTCGCATACAAATGTCATATATATTGTTGCGAGCTAGGGGTTCGCCGGGATTTCAAGTAAAAATACAATTCGTTTAAAAATAAGTGTTATTTATTCGCACTTTAACTTAATTCGCACTATATGGCACTACCGCCGCGTACTTTTCTATCACTTTCACTGGTTCGCGTCTTCCATAAATAAAAGTCGCTGAATAACTGACTGCTCGCTGAAAGCTTTCGCGTTCTTACACATTTTATGACAGTTCTCGAAGCTTCCTTCAGTGTGTATGTGTGAACTATGTGTGAACAGTTCTCGAAGCTTCCTTCGGTGTGTATGTGTTATACTGGAAAGCTCTAGATCTTTAATTGTAGCTTTCTACATAGTGGAGTATACTGTTCTACATAATTCTTGTCTATTCGAGAGAGATCGAGTTGCGGGGTTACCAGATCTGCATGTAACATTACCCTCTCCTTAGTCCCTGTTCGTCCCGAACAGAGTCGTTCACTTCATCAATGGCACCATGGTGCTTTGTTAGTCGGTCGAGATGTACCACTTTCATTTTAGTACGAGGTTTTTGATGTAGCTGAATCCGATAGACGACGTCATTTAACCGGTTGATGATCTGGTAAGGGCCTTCCCAATTGCGCTGTAGTTTCGGCGATCTGCCCTTCTGTCGTTTGGGATTGTATAACCAAACCAAATCGCCCTCTAGGAATCCTGATGAATTCGCCCGTTGATCATACCTCATCTTCATGCGGTCAGTCGCCAAATCAATTTGATCTCTGGCCAGGTTATAAATTGTATTTAGTCGACATCGAAGATCCGAGACGTAATCTTTGGTATTGGTTGGTTGGTCTGGTGGCACTCCAAACATTAGTTCCGCAGGGACTCGAATATTTCTTCCGAAAATGACTCGGGAGGGAGTTTCTCCTGTTGTTGAATGTACCGATGTTCTGTAGGCTATTAAAAATAGAGAGATGTGTTGATCCCAGTCCTGTTGCCTCTCGCTGACGAGTTTGGATAGGTTTGAGTTCAATGTCCTATTGAAACGTTCCACCATTCCATCGGTCTGTGGATGTAATGGAGTTGTCCTGGTTTTGTTTATTCCCAGCAGTTGGCACACGTGTTTGAATATTTGAGATTCAAAATTACGCCCTTGATCCGAGTGTAGTTCACGTGGAGCTCCAAATCTGCTCACCCAGTTGGTAACAATTTGTTCTGCGACGGTTATTGCTTCTCGGTTTGGAATTGCGTAAGCTTCAGGCCACTTGCTGACATAATCAATGACCACTAGAATGTAGCTATTACCGTTTTCTGATTCCGGAAATGGTCCAGCAATATGCACAGCAATTCTCTCGAATGGGACTCCCACGTTGTATTGTTGCATTTCTCCCTTTGATCTGCATTGTGGGCCCTGACTCGATGCACACGTAGCACATTTACGGCACCAATTTTCGACATCATCTCAAAGATGGATCCAATAGAACCTTTCTCGTATCTTTGCCAAGGTTCTATTTACACCCAAATGCCCATCGGAGGTACCTCCATGATATTCCTTCAAAACCTCTTCGACTTTAGAATGCGAGACGATGGTTTGCATGTGATACGATTTTCCGTCAGCGTTTTCCCATTTCCGTTTTAATAATCCGTCGTCTAGGTGAAGGGAGTTCCATTGTGCCCAATAACACTTTAAGGTTTCGCTGAGATGTCTTTCCACTCATGCCGTTTCATTTCGTCCTTCTATGCCATGATCGGTGAAATATCTGGATCTTTACGTTGGGCATCTTCCAGTTCTTGCTGATTCCATCCATCCTTTGGTTCGGTCGTTATCCTCTGAATGGTTTCTCCGGCTTCTTTTCCTTCTACACGGTGACAATGCTTGCAGTTCGGTGGACGAGGACGACGTGCAAGCGCATCGGCATTACCGTGGATTCTTCCTCTTCGGTGAACAATTTCAAAATCGTAGGATTTGAGTCTTTCTATCCATCTGGCTTTCGGGGTTCTAGTAGCCATTTAAGCGATGCGTGATCTGTTCGAAGAAGGAACTTTTGACCATAGAAATATTTATGAAAATGTTTTGTTGCTTCTACAATGGCTAATAGCTCTCGGCGAGTTACGCAATAGTTCCTTTCTGATTTTGAGAGTACTCGGCTGTAGTATGATAGCACTCTCTCCTGCCCGTCGATCTCTTGTGATAGTACTGCTCCGATACCGACATTGCTGGCGTCAGTGTCTATGATGAAACCGTGACCTGGTTTTGGATACGCCAGAACTGGGGAGTCGCAGAGTTGGTCTTTTATTCTCTCAAATGCTTCCTGGCACTGTTGACTCCATGTAAATGGCTTTCCTTTTTCTGTTAACTGATGCAGACATTTCGCCGTATTGGCGAAGTCTTTTACGAATCGACGGTAATATGTCGCTAAGCTTAGGAAGCTGCGCAGCTGGTGTTTATCACTCGGAGTAGGTCAATTTTTCACCGCCAGTATCTTTTCCGGATCCGTCTTTACGCCATCAGCTGAAACGATGTGACCCAAGTACTTGACTTCTGCACTAAACAAAGTGCACTTTTTCAGACTCAGCTTTAATTTTGCCGCTCGCAGTCGCTGGAAGACTTCCTGTAGATTTTTTAGATGTTCCTTGAATGTTCTGCCGATAACGATCACATCTTCCAGGTAAACGAGACAAGTTTTCCAACTCAGGCCACGCAAAACGAATTCCATTAGTCTTTCAAACGTAGCTGAAGCATTGCACAGGCCAAATGGCATTACGATGAACTGCCACAGTCCACTGCCGACAGATAATGCTGTCTTCTCTCTATCTTTTTCATCTATCTCCACTTGCCAGTAACCACTTTTCAGATCCAACGTTGAGAACCATTTAGCACAGTCAGGGTGTCCATGATATCGTCGATTCTAGGTAGTGGATAGCTATCCTTTTTCGTAACATCATTCAGTTGCCTGTAGTCCACACAAAAACGGGTACTGCCGTCCTTCTTCTTTACCAGCACCACTGGCGATATCCACGGGCTCTTTGATTCTTCGATGATTCCCTGATACTCCATAGTTTTGAACATTGAATTGACTTCTCCTTGTTTCGCTAATGGTACTCTTCTTGGAGGTTGACGTATCGGTGTAGCACTTCCGGTATCTATACGATGTTTCACTAAGTTTGTTCTGCTGAATCTTTCGATTAGATCTACTGCTTGCCTGTGTTGTTCTCCTCTAAGGTTGCTTGACTGAAGAAGTGTTGATGTTACATTGTCCTTCCTTCTTGGATTATTTTTAGAGGGTACGTCATGTGGTTCTGCCTTGTCGATACTCGTCACCGCCGATATTGGTTCACAGTTCCCAATTATATCTCCTTTCTTTACGCTGGTAATGCTGTCCGAAACGTTGAGGACTTTTATTGGTACCATCATCTTCTCATTCCTTTTTACGAGCGTTTTTCTTAGTATTAGACTTCGTAATGCAGGTGTCGTTTCTGGTTCTATGAGGTAGAATCGGTGGTTCTCGGGATCACCATCGAGCTCTGCCCAAATAACATTCTCAGATGACTTTGGTACATCCGCATCTTCGCACAATATAACTCGCAGCTTTGTTGTGTTGGAGGATGTTATTTCCATCGGGATTTCAATATTTCGCCACTTCATTATTCGTTGTCCTAAGTCCAGCTGGATACCGTGAGGTTTAAGAAAATCCATTCCAAGGATACACTCATCGGTAATGTCAGCTACCACGAATACATGCGAGAAGGTCAAATCCCCAAGCTGTATGACACGAGCTATTTCTTCATGAACCGTTGTAGTTTCTCCTGTAGCAGTGCGAACTGCGTACTTGGTGTTGTGAAGCCAAGTACGGTCTACGAGGTCAGATCTTAGCACTGACCGTGTTGCGCCCGTGTCAACTGTTATGATGCATTTTGATTTGCCGAGTCGACCATTCATGCAACGATGTAGTCGAGAAACTGCGATGATGGTTCCGGGGGCGTCGATTCTACCAGCCAACTTCTGCCCCATGAAGTTGGCCTTTACTCGAAGCGTGCTCTCGTGACGGTTCGCCCCTTCCTCCCCTTTGTCTAGCAGCGCAGCCGGATCAATAGTTGGTCTTAAGTGTCCTGCCTGTTCACAATTCCAGCATCAGGGGGCACCAGATCCTTCGCTCCGCTTGGTGTACTCTGCTTTCTGACACACACTCTTCTACTATTTCTTGGACTCGAGAGTTACTTCGCGAGCTTTGCTTGGCAGCTTCAAACGTCAGCCCATATACTAAGGCTTCGCCAATCGTTTTCTTACCTGCCAATTTTAACGCCTGTTGCAGCTCTCTGTCCTGTACAGCATTGTTAAATGCGAAAACAGCTGTATCGTTGCGTTGCTCTGTTTGCGCATTGGGAAGCGATAATAGTGTGAGTCGAGTCGTTCAATATCGCGTGCCAGCTCTTGAAGTGTTTCACCATTTTTTTGGGTTCGGTTGTACAGTTGTGTTTTGAAAATCTCTCGCATGTGGTCACTGCCGTAATGAAGATCCAATGTCTGGACTAACGTTGAAAAATCTTGTAGTTGCTCCTGCGGAATCGTTTGAAGAATCTCTGCTGGTGGACCTCTTAGCGCCAACATAAGAGCCGTTCCTCGTTCCAGATCATTCCAATGATTGTTTCTTGCGGCAGCCTCAAATTGGGTCTTATAAATAGCCCACGGTGTTTGTCCATTGAAGATTGGAGCTTTGAGACCTTTGTGCGTAACGTGTTCTGTCTTGATGACTCCAGTCGCTTTCACGTTATCGAAGTCCCTTTTTAGGCGTTCAACTTCTTCTACAATCCCAGATGTCTTTTCCGTAATTTGTTCTTCGAAGATTCGAAGTTTCTTCTTTACGTTTTCTTCTATTGCCTTACCCATGGTGTCTATTTTATTATTTTGCAGCTCCAATTTTTGGTTGAGGTCCTTTCAGGTCTAGTCTAAGTTCTGATTAATGTCCGCTGATTGTTGTTCTATTTGTTGTTTAATGTCCATTGATTGTTGATCTAATTTGTTCATCATTTGTTGCATTAACTGTGGTAGACCATCCGATATACCAGAACACTCCTCTCCACGGGCTTCTTTGATTTGGAACTCAAAACTATCTGCATCCTTACCCTCAGCCTCAAGTATCTCGATCATACGGCTGACCAGTTCAGACTTGCTTCCTGTCGTAGATAACTCGCGTCTACCGAGCTCTTCCTTCAGCTCCGTTAATTTTAAATCCTTCAGATAACGCGGCATTTTCACTACCGATTACTTCAAGTTTTTCCGCGATTCGAATTCACTTAAATTTACTTCACTAATTAAAGTCACTGCTCACTAGAGCACTCGAGAATATTTGATTTCACAAAACTCTCACTATCCGTTCGAGAATTTTAGTTCACTTTTTCGCTCTCACAAAATTCTCAATATCCGTTTGAGAATTTTAATTTCACTTTTTGACTCGCGATTTTTAACCCGAATTTATCCTTGAAATCCTACTTCTGACACCAATTGTTGCGAGCTAAGGGTTCGCCGGGATTATAAGTAAAACACAATTCGTTTAAAAATAACTGATAATTTATTCGCACTTTAATTCGGTTTTCCGCTTAATTCGCACTTTAATGGCAATACCGCCGCGTACTTTTCTATCGTTTTCCTGGTTCGTGTCTTCCATAAAGAAAAGTCGCTCGCGACTAACTAACTGCTCGCTGAAACCTTTCGTGCTTTTATACATCTTATGACAGTTCTCGAAGCTTCCTTCGGTGTGTATGTGTTATACTGGGAAGCTCTAGATCTTTAATTGTGGCTTTCTACATAGTGGAGTATACTGTTCTACATAATTCTTGTCTATTCGAGACAAATCGAGTTGCGGGGCTGCCAGATCTGCATGTAAAAAGTATGATTTTGACCAATTTCCATAAATCAATTAATAAGTAACAAATAAAAAGCTACGAACTAGAATTTTTTTGCGAATATTTTTCAAAATAAATGAAATAAAACTGCATCACAAATTTTATGATGGCACCAATTCCTCTAACCCTCCCAAAAAAATTTATGGTTTCTTCGAATTTATTTCGTCTATGAGGCTAACATTCTATACCAAGAATTCTGAAAGGAATTCAAGCTCTCAATTAAACTATTGTTGGCATCAACCCACCCCTTCTACTGCCGCCCCTCCCATACAAATTTAAACTTGCATAAATAAATGAATGAAATATTTATTCTATGTGCTGGACCTATTCATCGTAAGTGCTGTGTTAATTAATTGGCAACAGCTCTACCCTAGTACCCCCATTACCTTAGTCTTCCCTCTGTGCTACCACCCTAATCTGCGTATAAACCTCCCACGTATCCTGAACTTGTCCCAAAATAATAAAGTTGTGCCCGGCTTGTTGGCAGATATTTTGGTCTTGATTACCCAGTAATGTAATTCGACTCACTTTATTTTCAATAAACGCGTGCATTCGGAATAGTTGTCCCTCTAAGCTGAGCATGAAAATTAATGGAGCTGTAGTCGTTTTACTTAGAAATATTCGATGGTGATTTAAGGTTTAAAAGTGTGAGAATTTCATAATGGTCATACTTTTTGTACAGTTGTTAATAATTTTCTTTAATATTAATAGGTAATGTTTCAAGCTTCTTTTTTCATACATGCACCTAGCATAAACTACAAGTAACACAATTCAGATTTCATATAAATTACTCAATCTTTTTAAAATATTTTAACATTTTCCAATTTCATTATAACCATCATGTTTTGTTTTCTTTTTCTGTTTCAAGTAATCGTGTATATTACTAAAATTGAAAAATTTTCACAAATTCAATTGTTAATTTTTTCCAGATAAAATTGAAAGTGTGAGCATCGAACTACCGTCAAAATCAGTTTTAATTAAATCAGCTTTACCTAGTAATGAACTACTCGAAGTACTTAAAAAGACTGGAAAAAGTGTAACATATGTAGGAGTTAAAGAAAATTAAATAGCAAATGTTTTTTTTTTCACAATGTAAATTTAAATTTTCAACTTACGAATTTATTTTTTTCAGTAATTAATATTATGTAGAAAAAAATGTATTTATCAAATAATTGAAATTTTGTCTGTACGTCTTCATAAAATTATTGTGATTTTTTTTAAATATCAAATTATTACGTAGAAGTACGTCGAGAAACTTATTACGTATTGTTAATATACATGTTATATATCTACTCTTAGCATTGTTTTACGGTAGGTTAAGAATAAACGAAATTTATCTCGTTAAGATTTTCTTACGTCGAATATTGTATGTATGTATGTATTTATCAGACTTGAGATTATTTTCAAGTTTAATCTTCCTTTGTTTTTGACGATGAAGAAGAAGTAAATGTGTTTTAGATTACGTGGAATTTTCTCTCGTACTCTTATATGGAATTTTTGAATCTTATAATTATTATTATTTTCTTTGTAGCTGTTTACTTTTTAAGATGAATTTTTCGAAGGATTTCTGAGATAATGACGTTATGAGCTCGCGATTCTGCTCAAAAAAAAGAAAGAAAAGGTTCTCGCTCATCATTTAAAGCAACGTTCTTGTGGGCATAAGAAGAAATCTTTTCAGTCACAGAGTGACACCGGAACTAGAGAAGTTACACTTTTGTACTGAACCAGACCCAGGAGAGAATGGAGCATAGGACAGAAACAGTTGGCAGGCCGGCTTTTGGGAAAAGGACAATTTGACGCAGTAATGGGTTTAAACATACTAAAAAAACGCACGGTTCGTTGTTAACTCTTTATTCCTGACGTCCGACTGGTGGCCAGCGTCGTCGAATTTTAGTATTCTCACGACACTCGACCATCCTGACGTTGAATCGTACCGATTTTCTACTTCGTTTCTGAATCCGCGGTGTCTTCGTAAAAATCTAGCTCGGGACTTACGACGATCCATGGCTTCATCTTTTCACTGGTATATACATACATAAATAAAAAAATTTAAGAAATGTGTTTTTATGCTTAGTTAGTACTAAAATAACTCAAAAAACTAACTTATAGCAATTTATAAGCAAATAACAGACAGACACTATAATTATATGTATATGTATAGATTAGGCAAAATTAAATTAAATAAACTGCCAACAAGTCGGGCGAAACTTTATTATTCTTGGGACAAGTTGCAATGATTGGAAAGACAATATGCAGGTTAGAGTGGTTAGGGAAGGCTAAGTGAAAGGGAGTTCTTGGACAGGGCTGTTGTCAATTTAACAATATTTCATTCGTTTCTGCAAGTTTGGGTTTTTATGAGGGGAAGAGGAGGGGTAAGAGTAAAGGTGGGTGGATGTTAATAGCTTTTTAATTAAGTGCTTGAATCACGTCCAATATTCTCTGTATAGAATGTGTTTCATAGACGAAGTTGCATAGAATTTTCATAAAATTCGGTGTATTTTACATTCACGAAACCGAACATTTGTATGGGAGGAGCAGATATAAAAATTTGAAAAAACAATTCGGCCGACAATTTGTTTTTAGCCCCCCCTTTTCGGACGCCAATGGATAAAAAAATTAAATTATTTTTAGAGTTTGTCCCACAACCTTCTCTATATCTCCACTGATTTTCAACTTTCTATCTGCATTCGTGGTGGAGATTTAGCAAGTGTAGTTTTTGACTTTTTTCCTCCCCCGCCTCCCCCTTCCACCTAACCCCCTCCAAAATTTAGAAAATACAGCTCACTTAGACAAACAAAAGTCCACCCAAAAACGAAGATTCTACTTTTAACGGTCTCGGAGATATGAGTCCATATGTACGGCGGGACAGATTTTTTTTTTGCATTTTTAGGCTAATTTAGTCATGAAACGCGAAAAAAAAATTTTTTTCAGGGTGTGTCGATCACAATACTTTATTATTATAATAGAATAATAAAGTAATTTTAAAATAAAATCGATTTGTATGTATTGTGTTAATACGCGCGATGTAAGTTATGTGGTCGAGGGACGTGAAATTGAAAAAAAAAAAAATAATACGAAAAGTTTAGAAAAACTTTATTTAACTTTATTAGACAAGTATCAAAAACGGTCTGCTTAATTTTAAATCACAATGGGAAATTCTTAAATCTAAAATTTCTGATTCGCTTAGTCTCAAAACGTGCGAACGATTTGCTGGTTACAGGTATATTTCGAGTGCAAATGTACACAAAATAACAAAAATCACCATTTCCGGAAATTGCTCCCACTGATGCTCCAAAACTATGCAGTAATAAATATCATTTGAAAAAGTCATAGAGACAAATGGAATGCAACATATCTCTATTTTAGTAATTCTAAAATTTCAAAATTACTACAGATAGCACGATTAAGATTATGCGTTACATGATGAAATATATGAAGGCACAACAAATTCTATTTATGTTTTTATACTCTAGATGGAATCTGAGAGTATTATAAGTTTGCTCTAAAGTTTGTAACGCCAAGAAATAAGGCGCGAAGAAAAAAATGAATGATACATATTATCACTCAAAAATCTCAAAACCGGATGTCCGTCCGTCCGTCCGTTCGCTCTCTAGCTTGAGAACGCGTTGAGCTAGAAAACTCAAATTTCGTACACGTCGTTTTTGACAAAAAAGTAAGGTCAAGTTCGTGAACGGGCCAAATCGCTCCACCCCTTCTACCCCCTCCCATACAAAATGACACAAATGCGCAATTTTACAATAAACGGATTTGCTCGAAAAGTATAAAAGCTATTGGCCTGAAATTTGGAATATATTACTTTTATGATAATATCAATCTGCCGTAAAAAAATTATGCGTGTCTTCCCCCTCCTTCTACCACCTCCCATACAAACAGCACTTGTCATGAATTACTCAAAGCCAATTTACACAGTGCGTATAAAATTTACCGGGCTGAAATTCTGCACCAAATATTTATTTAAAATTGTTAGTAAGGCCAAAAAAAATTAGACGATTAGCTTCACCTCTTCTACCCCCTCCCATACAAAATGACACAATTTCGCAATTTGATATTAAATGGATTTACTCAAAAATTATAAAAGCTATTAATCTGAATTTTGGGATACATTACTTTTATAATAATCTAAATCTACAGTAGAAAAATTATTTGCGTCCTCCCTCTCCTTCCACCCCCTCCCATACAAACTACATTTTTTCATGAAATGCTCTAAGACGATTTTCTCAGAACATATGTATAACATTTATTGAGCTCATATTTTGTAATAAATACTTAATTAGTATTATCACTAAGATCAGAAAAAAATATTTGATTAGCTTCACTGCTTCTACCCCGTCCCATACAATATGACAACAGTTTCACAAATTGACAAAAAATCTATTTTCTTGAAAAGTATGAATGTTACTGGTCTAAAATTTAAGAGATGTCAATTTTATGATATTCTTAGTAATTTCTGAAAAAATCACTAAAATCCCGCCACTCTATGTACCACCTCCCATACAAACTGTACATTTTCACTAAATCTAACACACTAATTTTCTCAGCTCATATTCAATTTTTGGAGTAAGCATTTTGTATAAAACATTTTTATAGCTACTTTAGCATGATGGGGAAAAAATTAGTTCAATGCTATCACCCCTTCTAACACTCCCCATACAAAATTTCTTGGGATCACAAAAAATTTTATTTCATCTAGAGTATCGTAAGATTGCGCCTTACGCGCAATCGTAGCCCTGTTATGTTTTTATCATGACAACAAGTGTTTTGAGTGCAAAAATTAATAAAACCCTGCAGACAGCTGGTAGCAACAAATTAGATCCTGGTTTTTAAAACCAAATCTATTAGATAACCGACTTCAGTCTTTCACGAGAGCTAAATGGCATATTTATGCAATTTATGCAAATGAAAATATTAATATTTGAATTTTATTTGTTACAGCATATTATGTTTTCTAGAAAAATCACCCGAATGCGACTGGTAGGTGGAGGGAATATTTCTATTCCCACTTTTCAGGACTAAATTTTAGAATACAAGCTATGTGTCTTCCAATAGGAAACTGGTGTTTTCTTCAGTTTGCATTCTTAGTGTGCAAATTGTTTCCTTATGTATGTATACTATAAATTGTTTCTTTCTGGCCCTGGAATTCGAGATGATACCATTTTTATACTCTAGATGAAATCTGAGAGTATATTGTGTTTGCCTTACCGTTTGTAACACTAAGAAATAATGCTCGCTTCTTGTGACTCAAAAATCTCGATTCCGAGTTGCTTTCTGTCCGTCTGTCCGTCTGTCTATAACATAACTCTCGATAGCTTTGGCCTATCGTGCTGAAATTTGTTTTATGTCATTTTTAGCAAAAAAGTAACTTTAAGTTCGTGAACGGGCCACATCCCCCCACTCCGGGTTCAGGTTCAAAAAACTCAGACAAGTGTCCATTTACTATCAAAACGTAAATGGACTGCGCACTAAAACCCAGGCGATATTTGCTTCAAGCCAGAATTCTTCTTATGATGTTATTGCTTTTTCTGAAACGGGACTAAACTGTAGCTTTTCTGACAGTGAACTCTTTAGTTCAGAGTTCCAAGTCTTTCGTAGGGATCGTTATGTTTCCGATTTAAGATTGAAAGGTGGTGGATTGTTATTAGCAGTCCGAAGCTACATTAATTGTGTAGTTGTTGACGTGCCGAACCCTCACTGTCTGGAGATCCTGTGCGTTAAACTTGTGTTTAGTAATAAGGATATTTATGTCTTTTTGACATATATTCCCCCTTCGAGTCCTTGTTCCTTATACGAAAAAATAGTTGACAGTATAACATTTGTTCATAGAAGTATGAATATGTCTGACGCACTCATTTTACTGGGTGATTTTAATATTCCAGGTCTTTCTTGGTCATTTTCTGACGATGATTCTACTCTCTTAGTTTCTAATGCTTCGTCCTCGCTTGAATGTTTTTTTGTAGATAATATATTTGCACTTGGTCTCCACCAACTTAGTCTTGTTCGGAATTCCTATGGAACACAGCTTGACTTGGTTTTTTATTCTGACTACTGTGCCTGTTCCGTAGAAGAGAGCTTATCATCAATTTCGATTATTGATGTCTTACACCCTCCGATTAACATATTTCTTATTATTGACGAGGAGCATATTTTTAGCCCTAGTGAGAAAGTGCTATCTTTTGATTTTAATAAAGCCGATTTTTCACGGTTGGACTATCTTATATCTAACTTTAACTTTGATGAAATTTTTGACAATCCTGATTTTGAGGGCGCCGTAGTTGATTTTTATTATATTCTATATCAATTTTTTGTTGCTTCCGTTCCTTTTACTTATCGGAAGAATATCTCATTATTGTATCCTTGGTATACGAGTGAGTTGCGTGGGATTCGCAACTCTCGTAATACAGCGTGGAATAGGTATACTAGGACGAAGAATGAAACTGATTTTCGTTTATTTGAAGAATATTATGACTTATTCAAAGATTTATCTAATCGCTTGTATTCTGAATACTTACTTAAAGTTATTAGAGATCCCCTGAAGTTTTGGAAATTTGTTAATTGTAAGCGTAAATCTGATGGTTATCCAGCTTCTTTTCAATTCCTTGGCAACAATACTAATGATCAATTTACTATTTGTAATTTTTTTGCCACATTCTTCAGTAGATCTTTTTCTGGTAGTAACTTTATCCCTGACATGTCGTACTTTGATAACTTCAAAGGTACTGCTTCAACTACTTTGTCTGATATAACGATTTCCTATAATGATATAGTTAACCATATTTCTCGCCTTAAGGATGTTTCTTCTCCTGGCCCAGATGGAGTTCCTGCAGTTGTCTTGAAACGCTGCTGTCTCTTTATTGCTGAACCACTCTCCCTCCTCTTTCAAAGGTCCCTAAAAACAGGGATTTTTCCGAACGTATGGAAGGCATCCTTTATCATACTAACTCACAAAGGTGGTGCAAAATCTGATGTTGTCAACTATCGACCAATGGCTAAACTATCAGCTATTCCAAAGCTTTTTGAATCTGTAGTGTATGAGTGTATGTCGTTTCACTGTAAATCCGTGATTTCAAGTAAACAACATGGTTTTGTCAAAAATAGGTCAACAGTCACTAATCTGATGGAGTTTACGAATAAAACTATTGTGGATATTGAGGAGGGCAAGCAGGTGGATTGTATTTATACTGATTTTAGTAAGGCTTTTGATAAACTACCCCATTCCATTATTTTGTTGAAATTAGACATGTTAGGTTTTCCTACATGGTTTATTAATTGGATTAAGTCATATCTATTTAATAGAACTTATCAAGTTCTCTTCCGTGATTGTACTTCTATGCCATTTACTGCGCATTCTGGTGTACCTCAGGGAAGTCATTTAGGGCCACTATTGTTTGTCCTGGCCATTAATGATGTTGCGTCTGTTCTCAAATACTCAGAAGTACTAATTTATGCAGACGACATTAAGATCTTTAGGTCCCTTAGTTCCAACTTAGACAATTTTCTTCAAGAAGATTTGATTAATTTTAGCAATTGGTGTCGCCATAATGATCTTCGTTTAAATGTGGATAAATGTCATGTTATGTCATTTACTAGGAAAGTCTCACCGTTTATAATAATATATAGTCTTAATGACTGTATTTTGGATCGTGTCAACTCTATAATTGACTTAGGTGTTACATTTGACCATAAACTTGATTTTATCTTGCATATAAATAAAATTGTGCAAAAGGGTAATTCTATGTTAGGTTTCACCACACGCTTATCTAAGGAATTTAACAATCCCTTTGTTAAATTGATTCTTTATAATACCTTCGTTAGATCTCACCTTGAATATGCTTCTCAAGTTTGGTCTCCTCATTATGATGAGCACACATTGGAAGAATTGAATCAATTCAGCGGAAATTTGTGAGAATTGCCTTATGCCACCTTAATTGAAATGACAGAGTTCGTCTTCCTGCTTATATCGATCGACTTAAGCTATTAAATATGTCATCACTTCCGAAACGACGTGAGGTAGCTGATGTAGTATTTGCTCATCAACTTCTTACAGGGTTAGTTGATTCTTCCACACTTTTAGGTTTGATACAGTTTGCTGTTGGTCAATTTTTACCAAGCCAGCCTAGACTTCTACAGATATGTTTTCACCGGACAAATTATGGTATGAATGAGCCGATTTCGCGTCTCGCGAGAGAAGTTAATAAGAATGCTGATGTATTCGACTTCTCTATTGATAAGATGTGCTTAAAGCGTAGACTTAACGCTAGTTGATCCCAATTTTTTGTTAATTTTTTTGTGTTAATTTATTTATGTACTTGGTGTAGGGATGTTGTTGTTTGTTTCGTCCCTTCACTAAATGATGATTCAGAGGATAATTGATTTACATCTTTTAAATTTGGAACCGATTTATGGCAATTTCCTGGCATTAAGGAATTCTGATATTGATTCCTTCTACCCCTTCCCATACAAATTTCATGAAATTTCGAAATTTAAAGAAATTAATTTTTCTCCGAAACTATTGCAGCTATTGACTTGAAAATTAGGTCATAGTATAATGATATAAATATCATTAATCTCAAGAAATATTGATCCGATCTCCTTACTCCTTCTACCACCTCCCATACAAATGCACAATTTTCAAAAATGCATTTATTCGGTTTGCATTGCAACTAGCAAAGCCAAATGAACCAATTTTTGTCATAATTAATTTTATTATACTTGTAACTAATTTTGGAAAAACTATCAACTTTACCTCACTCCTTCTACCCCCTCCCATACAAATCTTACGAAATTTCGGAATTTCAATTAAATTAGTTTTCTTCAAAACCGTCAAAGCTATCAACTTTAAAATTTGAGAAAAGTATACTATTTTAAATATGATTGATATCAAAAAATTTGGTTTTGATTCGTTTATTCCTTCTACCCCCTCCCATACAAATGCAGAATTTTGATAAATGTATTTAACCGATTTTCATAGAAACTAGAAGAAGTAGAAACTTGAAATTTTGCCAGAATTTGTCCCTTAATAATTGTAATAAAAGCTAAAAAAAATATCGCTTTCACCCCACTCCTTCTATCACCTCCCATACAAATTTTTATATTAGTAGTTCAAGAAAAGTTTTTCTCCTTCGAACATATGAGAGCTATGGACATTAAAATTGTAGAATGTTGATAAGCAGTTTCAAAATCGTCCAAAATCTCCCACTTTCTCTGCCACCTCCCATAAAAATACCATAAATTCAGACAAAAATTGTTCAATTTCCTCGAAAATTATGAAAGCAATAAATTTTAAATTCAGCATGAAACATTTTGTATAGTATGTACGTTCGGTGTTATATACGAAAATTACGAAACTCCCCCCTCTGCTTTTACCACCTCCCAAACAAAAGGTAAGTAAGTATTTCATCTAGAGTATCATATGGTTGGGCTTTACGCCCAATCCTAATTCTGTTATGCTTTTCTATATGCATCGCACCTTTCTATTTCTTGTTAACAGGTTCATTAAAATTGCACGAAAATGAAGAAAATCGTTTGGTTGCATATGTTCTGGCGAGGTTCCGAAATCGAAGAGGAATCGACATGAAACCTCGCTTAGGTGAAACACCCTGAAAAGATCTGATATCTCTTTAATGATATTTGGCATTGGCAACGTTCGTCAACAATTCGATTAGATGTTTATTGTTCCTCCCATTTTTTCTGTAAGCAAATTTGCTTGTCCATTGAGAAAAAAAAACTGCCACGTAAAATTAACCTTGATTAAATTTCAGTTGATTTTTCGCAAGGAATTGGTCCTAAAAATGAAGATCCAGCTGCATGCAGGAATTTGTTAATTTTTGCACTCAGGACACTTGTTGTCATGATAAAAACATAACAGAATTATGATTGGGCTTAAAGCCCAATCATATGATACTCTAGATGAGATGGAAATGACTTTAATATACCGGAAAATATATCATCTCAAATTCTTTCGAATAGTGAATAGGGACTTTTGCATAGGAGGTGGTAGACACCGAACATGGCATGCATAATGTTTTTTGCTGAATTTAAAGTTTTTAGTTTTCATTATTTTTAAAGAAATTGGTCATAGTCTTCCCGAAATTGGGACATTTGTATGGGAGGTGGCAGAGGAAGTGGAACGTTTTAGATGATTTTCAAACTGCTTATCATCATCCTTATCAGCATGCTTTGATTCAATTTCAAAGTCGATAGCTCTCATATGTATACTAGAAGCAGAAATGCTTCTCTTGAATTTATAATACAGATATTTGTATGGAAGGGGGTAGAAGGAGTGAAGTGGGGCTAATATTTATACTCTAGATGAAATCTGAGAGTATTATAAGTTTGCTCTAAAGTTTGTGACGCCAAGAAATAAGGCTCGGAGAAAAAAATGATGAATACAGAAATTAATATTATCACTCAAAAATCTCAAAACCGGATGTCCGTCCGTCCGTCCGTCCGTCTGTGCGCGCTCTAGAAAGCTCAAATTTCGTACACGTCGTTTTTGACAAAAAAGTAAGGTCAAGTTCGTCAATGGGCCAAATCGCTCCACCCCTTCTACCCCCTCCCATACAAAATGTCACAAATGCGCAATTTGACAATAAACGGATCTGCTCGAAAAGTATAAAAGCTATTGGCCTGAAATTTGGAATATATTACTTTTATGATAATATCAATCTACCGTATAAAAATTATGCGTGTCCGCCCCCTCCTTCTACCACCTCCCATACAAACTGTACTTATCATGAATTACTCTGAGCCAATTTACTCAGTGCGTATAAAATTTAGCGAGCTGAAATTGTGCACTAAATATTTATTTAAAATTGTTAGTAAGGCTAAAAAAAATTAGACGATTAGCTTCACCCCTTCTACCCCCTCCCATACAAAATGACACAATTTCGCAATTCGACTATAAATAGATTTGCTCGAAAAGTATAAAAGTTTTTAGTCTGAATTTCGGGATATATTACTTTTATAATAATTTCAATATACTGTGTAAAAATTATTTGCGTCCTCCCTCTCCTTCCAACCCCTCCCATACAAACTGCACTTTTTCATGAAATGCTCTAAGCCGATTTTCTCAGAACATATAACATTTATCGAGCTCATATTTCGTAATAAATACTTATTTAGCATTATCACTAAGATCAGAAAAAAAATTGTTGATTAGCTTTACTGCTTCTACCCCCTCCCATACAATATGACGCAGTTTCACAACTTCACAAAAAATCTATTTTCTTGAAAAGTATGAATGCTACCAGTCTCAAATTTAAGAAATGTCAATTTTATGATATTCTTAGTTATTTCTGAAAAAATCACTAAAATCCCCCCACTCTTTCTACCACCTCCCATACAAACTGCACATTTTCACTAAATCACACTAATTTTCTCAGCTCCTATTCAATTTTTGGTGTAAGCATTTTGTATAAAACATTTTTATAGTTACTTTAGCATGATGGGGAAAAAAATAGTTCAATGCTATCACCCCTTCTAACACTCCCCACACAAAATTTCTTGGGATCACAAAGAATTCTATTTCATCTAGAGTACCGTAAGATTGCGCTTTACGCGCAATCGTAGCCCTGTTATGTTTTTTTCTAGCACTTATTTCAACTATTAAGAAACAAATTCTGGCAAAATTTGAAGTTTGTACTTTGTCTAGTTTGAATGGAAATCGATAAAATGCATTTAACAAAAATTATTATTATATACGGATCAAAACAATTTTTTGTCGTATTATTAATATTTTTATTTGTATACTTTATACAAAATATCAAGTTGATAGCTTTAATAGTTTCGAAGAAAAATAATTTAATTTAAATTTAAAAATTTCGTGAAATTTGTATGGGAGGGGGTAGAAGGAGAGAGGTGAAGTTGACAATTATTTTTAAAATAAATTGCAATTATAGTAAAATTTATTCTGAGAAAATTTCATCTTTTCAGCTTTACTAGTTTCAATGAAAATCGAAAATATGTATTTTTAAAAATTGTCCATTTGTATGGGAGGGGGTAGAAGGAGTAAAGGGATCGGATCAATATTTAGTCATATTAATGACATCTATATCATAATACTATAACCCAAATTTCAAGTCGATAGCTTAAATGGTTTCAAAGAAAAATCAATTTCTGAAATTTCGGAATTTCATGAAATTTGTATGGGAGGGGGTAGAAGGAGTGGGGGGATGTGGCCCGTTCACGAACTGAAAGTTACTTTTTAGCTAAAAATGACACACAACAAATTTCAGCACGATAGCTCAAAGCGTTCGAGAGTTATGCTGTAGACAGACGCACAGACGGACAGACGGATAGACAGCAACTCGGATTCGAAGTTTTTGGGCGACAACAAATATTTCTGTACCCTTGGCGGCTCTGTGCGAGCATTATTTCTTAGCGTTACAAACGGTAAGGCAAACACAATATACTCTCAGATTTCATCTAGAGTATAAAAACATAAATAGAATTTGTTGCATTGCACAAATTGAAGAAAAATGGAATTTACTACTGCAGAAAGGCACAAGTCGATTTTTCTCGCGGATTTGGTCCTGAAAACCTAGATTCAATTAGTTCCTTCCAGCTGTCTGCAGGATTTTGTTAATTTTTGCACTCAGAACACTGCAGAAAGGCACAAGTCGATTTTTTCACGGATTTAGTCCTGAGAACCTAGATCTAATTTGTTGTTTCCAGCTGCCTGCAGGATTTTGTTAATTTTTGCACTCAGAACACTCGACTTGGACCTGAAAATCAGGATCTAATTTGTTGCTTCCAGCAGATCTAATCGTTCGGCTAGCTGTCAGGTCCGTATCATATCACAGCATTGGTATTATTGTTATCTGGACTGGTTAAGTCTTAGGCAAATTTCAAGATATTGATGGTTATAAGCAGATTTATCCCTAAAGTGATTCGCAAGTGTACGTACTACCTTAATGGTGACAATTATAAAGTACGACACTAGAGAAGTAAACCTTGGAAATGAAAATCCCCAAATCTACGGTGAAGCAGCATATGCCAAAGATGAATGGTTAGTTGGCAACTAACCGCTAATATGCGAACTCTGGCTTCCAGGCGTCCTCCAGTTTCAATTAGCCTTCCACCGGTAATGCGGAGCTCTGCTAGGGGTGACTTTACTTTTTCGCACTACTCGTGGGAATAAAATGGAAAATCCAAGAGTAGAAGCGACCCTTAAAGCATCACAAACAGCGGCTAATGCCGTTAACGAAGAGGGAAACTAAATAACAAACCCTCCACAAAAAGTACGTGAAGACTGCAGAGGCCAACCCTCCAGTCACGACAAAGTACAAAAGACCGCACTCAAAGCGGATAAAAAAACCCCATGTAACCCCATAGTGGATGAGCAACTTTTGTCAACAAAGCTGAAACAGTCAGCTAGCTCTCAAGGAAAATAAAAAAAGGCTAAGTGAGGCTGCCTAGAGACGGTATTCGTACCACCATAACCAAGTCAAAACAGCAAACGAAGCGTGCGATCTTGCTTGCCAGCCAATGCAAAAGACGTTATCGCCTGCAAAAAATAAAGCAGAACCACATCTCCAACACCGCCATCCGTAGGGAAGTGATAACAAATTGCATAAGATCTTAAGTAAAAGCTTCATGCATAGACGTGCAAAAGAAGCTCAGCCCTCCACGTCGGGTACTAGCTACAGAGACGCGGTTAAAGGGATCAGGATCGGTATTATAGATAACGAACATCCTCATAAGATCATTACATGGGAGCAGCTAGCTGCAATACTAAAATCGACCTTGGTAGAGAGATCTAAAGGGACAAAAGAGAGGATTCACAATTTGGTGGACTCAGCCTTAAGCCGGGATGGATTCTGAATGTTTGCCTTGATGAGAAAACCGCAGCATGGCTGGAAAAAACAGCAGGGAGCATTAAGCTGGATGAGCTCACGAACATCAGGGCAGTCCGGAAGGAGAATATTCCGCGCTTAGCAATAATCACGGGATATTTTCCTCACGGGACAGACTCGTCAGGGGAGATAGCTACCCTCATTGATGCCTAAAATGCTGGTTTGTGCGCCTCAAATTAGAAAGTTCTTAGCAGGAGGGCAGAGGGCACAAACACAATCATAGCCTTCTCCAGCGACGAGAAGTTCGATGGAGAAGCGTAAACTAAGAGTCTGCTACAAATTTTCAAGTGTGACTTTCTGCCCAAAGGTCAAAGAGGTCAAAAGCGGCAAGCTGCAGCTCATTGAAGATGACCTTAACTCTTATGATAAACTTAGAGTTATTCAGGCGAATCTCTTTCGTGCAGCAGCGGCAATGGATGCAATAACACGAAGATTTGCAAAAGAGGAATTCCATATAGTCCTAATACAGGGTCCAAAAGCTGCGAAGGGAAAAATTATTGGAATTCCTCAATAAATGTGTATGTTAATTTTCGATAAAAGAAGCGACAGGCCAAGAGCTGCAATTTTAATATCATCAGAAATTAATTATCTGAATATGCCTATTTTCATCGAAACAGATTTAGTAGCGGTTCGGGTGAAAATACCAAAGGCAGGATGGGTTCAAGAGGTGATACTTGTCTCGGCATACTCTCCTGGTGAGGTGCTAGATGCTTCCCCTCAAGGCGTCATGAGGCTTTTGGAATACAGCAAAATCAAAAAAAAAAAAAATAGTCATTATAGGGTGTAGCCTAGTGGGTAGCGTGTTCCCGGTCAACGGATAACTCCAGTATATTATCTGCTTGGATATTCCTTGGTTACCTCAATCTACGAAAATGAAAAATTCGCAGGTAGAGGGTTATGCGAAGAACTAACAACCCTTCTACAATAAGTAATGAAAATGTTGAGGAGCCTGAAAATCAGGAGGCCAAGGCCCGATTTGGGCTGTAGTGCCATTGAAGAAGACCATTCATTCTGGACACACTATCTGGGGAAGTAGTGGTATCAACAAGAGTGAGGTGAGCCACTTTTAGAGTACCTTACTACTAACAACCTAGACATATTTAATAAAAGCAACATACTAACATTCATAAATTCAGCTAGGCTGTACTTGACTTAACCGTAACAAGCCCCTGCCTGGTTGATAAGTGCGAAAATTGGCACGTATCAAAAGAAGCTTCATTGTCAGATCATAGGCATATCTGTTTTGATATTAAGACTTCATTTGGCTATATAGGCCAGAACAGAAACCAAAAACATATCAACTGGAATCCTCACCAGTCAATCAAAGAGGGATAAATAAGCAGCCCAGAATGTATTGATCAAATCACGAACAAACTTGTAAACAATATTATAAATACTTACAAACAAAGTTGTCCTGTTTTACATAAAAAAGGGCTAAACAAACACCTTGGTGAAACGAGGAACTAGCGGCAAAACGCAAACAAACTAGGAAATTGTTCAATAGAATAGAAACCTTTGGGAACTGGGACGAATACAGAGAATCTCTTACTGAATACAAAAAACTTCTAAAAAAGTTAAAAAAAGAGTCTTGGAGAAGATTTTGTGAAGAGATAGATGATCTCCCAACGGCCTTAAGACTCCAAAAGGTGCTATCAAAAGACACCCCGATAGATATCGGACTATTAGAGAGACTGGATGGGTCCTCAACTCAAAGCAGCATGGAAACTTTTGAAGTGTTATAGACAACACATTCCCCAGGCTGCAAGATAATTAACAACAATGAAAATTTAGAGGTAGAGAAAAGGACGTATCGTCAAACTCAGTTCAGCAATAGGATTGCTGGTAACATCTTCACATCGGAAAAGATCAGATAGGCGATCAACACCATTAAGCCCTACAAATCAGCCGGAGAAGATAAAATGTTCACCGCATTACTGCACAAGGGGTTAGAGATCCTAATGCCAATAATGATAAGGATCTTTAAAGCCAGTATTGTATGATCATGTTAATTTATTTATTTATTTATTTGGCCTCTTGAACAAAAAGATTACAATTTCAATTAAACAAAAGCGGAAAATAAAAGAATAGCAAAGAGAAAAATTTAACCATTGAAGATGATAGTTTATAATATACGCTAATAAATAAATGAATAGTAAAGATAAAAATTTAAACACTAAATATGATAGATTTAATTCTATTCTTAAATAATGGAAAAGAAGAAGCTAAAGAACCAAATTGGAGTCGGTCATGGTTCCTTTGCATTCTTAGCATCGGAGAGTGATGGTATACATCGAGAGAGGCTCGTAGAGGATTGAAGATGTTTGAATTCCTTGTTGAAACTATTCCTGGTCTAAAGTTCAGGTCGTCACAGAGGTGGGTATTGAGCAGGTAGTTGCACAGCTTGAAGAGGAAGCAAGCATCGAGGAAGGTTCGCCTTAAATGCAGTGGCTGTAGGTGAAGTACTTCAAGTCTGCCATTGTAGTCGATATGAGGCTTCCTTAATCTGTAGAAAAGGGTTCAAGTGAATCTACGCTGAACAGATTCGATGGTTCGAACATGGCAAGAATGGTGTGGGTTCCAGACGGTGGAACAGTATTCCAAAATACTACGGACGAGTGTGGAAAATAGGAGAGCAACTGGACGGTCGTGCGGAGGACGAAGCCAGCAAGTCTGTATGCCTTATTAGTAATCTCGGAGAAATGATTGACGAATTTAAGTTTACGATCAAAGATCACTCCTAGATCCTTTATTGTGGTTACTGCTGTAAGGATGGATCCATTAATAGAGTAAGAGATAACAGAGGAGGTAGTCTTATACGAGTACTCCATAGTAAAACACTTTTCTATGTTCAAAAAGATATCGTTGCTTGAACACCAACGAGAGACAGCAGACAAATCAGCCTGGAGAATCATGCCATCACAAACGGAGGAAATTTCCCGGAACAGTTTGAGGTCATCAGCGAATAAGAGACAGTTCGAAGATACAAATTGAGGCAAATCATTTATGAAGAGAGTAAATAATAGAGGACCAAGGATCGATCCCTGCGGGACACCAGAGTTAGCCAGAAACTCAGTAGAGGAGTATCCGTTGAACGTAATTCGGAGACGACGGTCCGTAAGGTACGAACTCAACCAGTTCAGGAGAGAGCCAGAGACACCATACCTTCCAAGTTTTGAGATTAGAATTTTACAATTAACAGTGTCGAACGCTTTTGAAAAATCGGTATATATGACTTGGACAGTATTATGACGATCTAAGGATTGAGCAACGAAATTAGTGAATTCACATAAATTAGTAGAAATAGATCTACCTTTCACGAATCCATGTTGGGCTGGTGATATCAAGTGATAAAGTTTATCCCATATTACGTTATGAGCTAATCTTTCAAAAACCTTTCCAAAACAGTTCAGCGTGGAAATCGGGCGATAATTCAAGACATTTTTGGTATCTCCTTTCTTTAAAATGGGTACTATTTTAGCTAACTTCCAGCATGCAGGAAACGAGCCTTCTTCAAGAGACTTATTGAACAAAATAGATAGTGGCACTGAGAGCTCCGAGGAGAGAGCTTTCACAAAAAGGTTCCGGATCCCATCTGGTCCGCCACCGGTTTTTGAATCTAGAGAATTGATGATTGATATAATGTCCCTCTCACTAATGGATATCTCAGAGATCAACTCCTGGGGTGGGATGAAGAAGTCATAAGACAGATCATTACTCGAGTGGCTAAACACAGAGGAAAAGTATTTGGCAAAAAGCTCACATATTTCTTGTGGAGAGGAAGTGGCAGTATCACCAAACTTAAGTTGTGAAGGAAAAAATTGTTTATTTCTACGCTTTCTAACATGCGACCAAAACGGTTTGCTCTCATTGCGCAACAGTGCCGCCGCAAGCTGAGAAATATATGCAGAGAAAGCCTTCTTGATGTCCGATTTGACCCGCTTACGCTGAAGGGAATAGTTTTGGTAATCAGATATATAGAAGTGACGAACGCTTATACTTTTTATGCAAACGCGCTCCTTTACGAAGAGCTTAAATAATAGAATGGTTATACCATTCAGGGTAGTCACGACTAGAAATGACACGATAGGGAACATTCCGATGAATTATATCATCAAGGATGGAGTGTAGTTGCGTCGATTATTCATTAGAGCTTTTGCTGCTAAAAAGTTCAAACCAGTTAACATTACCGAGATCACAACTCATTTGCTCGTAGTTTCCCTTATAGAATTGTATTTCTTATCCGTACAAATAAGAGATGGATTACATAACTCAGGTTGATCTGAAGGGGGGATGATAAGGGTCGGGTGGCACTAATCCGCTAAAGGTGTCAACATTGATCCGAGAAGCACTGACATTGGAAAGAATCAAGTCTAGGATCATCCCCCGACGATTTGTGTTAGTATTTTGTTGAGTAAGTGAACACAGGTTCATAAAGTGATCAACACACAAGTCTATGCTAGATAAAGACAATGTAGGGTGTGACCAGTCTGCTTTCCATTGTAAATTGGGGAGGTTGAAGTCACCACAGATAAGAAATGTCGAGGTAGCGCTAGCTGAGTTGACAGTTTCCGAAAGGCTGTTAAAAAACTTTTCAATAATTTCCACTGCACAGCAACAAGGAATATAGACAGAGCATATATATAGGTATCGACCATGAGAGACTTTAATTTTGAGGAGATGGTGCTCTATGGGAAAAGCATTGAAGTCCGGACAACGCGACGTTGACAGGGTATTTTTAACCGCGATGAGGACACCGCCACCATCCTTTTTGATAGAGCGATTAAGATCACGGTCATGCCTATAAACAGTGTAGCAATTCGGGGAAAATTAAGAGTTATGAATTGAAGGCATTAACCACGTTTCAGTGATATAATAAAAAAAAATAAATGTGCGTAAAACCAAGTACATGCACATGGGTTCGAACGCAAGCACACCGATTGTTCTTAATGGACAGGATGTGGAAGAGGTGCAAGATTTTTGCTATCTCGGAAGCATTGTCAGCATGGACGGCGGAGCCGAAAAGGATGTTGAGGCTCGGCTAAATAAAGCTCGTCAGGCCTTCGGTATCCTTTCCCCTTTCTGGAGGTTAAGAGAGATCTCCCTTCGCACGAAGCTGCGAGTTTTTGACGCATGCGTCAAATCCGTGTTGTTGTATGGTTGTACTACGTGGAAAGTGACCGTTCGACTTACCAAGAAACTACAGACTTTCGTAAACCAATGCCTCCGACGCATTTTAGGAACATTCTGGCCAGAAGTGATCTCCAACGACGAACTTTGGAGTACAACTCGCCAGACTAAAATAGGTATTGAGATTCAACGGCGAAAGTGGCAGTGGATCGGTCATACTTTGAGGAAACCAGAGCAAAACATTGCAAAACAGGCTCTGGATTATAACCCTCAAGGAAGACGTCGGGTTGGTCGACCATGTAACACATGGAAGCGAGCAGTTGAACAGGAGGCCAGAGGAATAAACAAGTCCTGGCAACAGCTTAAAGCCGATGCGCAGGATCGCGCCTTGTGGAAGAGAGTTGTTTCTGTCCTATGCCCTTATAGGGGGTATTAACAGGAATTTGAATTTGATTGAGTGATACAAAGAATATCAGGCATACTCTCCAGAAGGGATACCATGAAGTCATCCAACCTGGTTCTAAGGCCGCGCACATTTTGGTAGAGAATAGTGAGATTATTATTAGATGAGCTATTAATGTTAACAAAGCCAGATATATTCTTGTGAACATTAGATGATGATGGATTGATAGCAGTTAAACATGAAATATTTATGCTGGTTTTCGCTGATTGCTTCTTCGACGAAAATTACGTTGAGAGCTGTTTCTTGGTTTAAATTTCTGAACAATGACGCCTGGAGGCCAAAATTCAGCTGAGTTGGCAGCAGTAAGGTTTGCATGCAAGCAAACTTTGAATGACGCAATAATTTTACCTGGAAAATTGTCCTGTGTCAGCTTAGTACAGCTGATGACAGCTGGAGTATAGTCCAGCTTCGACGTGATGTAATCAGACACTTCTCTCGTAGACGTATCATAGGCCAAACGAGACACAAATAGCTGTCTGGGAGGTTCAACGACACGTAGCGTAGGTGATGAATTAGAGCCGGCCGGTACATTCGCCGATGAATTTTTGAAGACGTCAACTACCAACGAATTAGGACGCACATTAGAAGGCGTATTAGTAGACGGCAGGGACAAAGCTCCCGGTATAACTGCAGGATTCGGCGAAAGTATCGGCTTTGCAGTAGTTGGTGTCTTAACTTGTTTTCTCGAACCTTTAGAACTTGCATCAGCACTTGAAGAATAAGAAGATGAAGAAGATGTGGTGGCAGCAGTAGCGCTCCTGGTGATTCGAGCACTATGTAAAGCCTCCTCCGATGACGGCAGAGAAACGGACGGGAGCGTATGGATCTGGCTCTGCGAGATCGCAGCCGCACTAGCTGCCAGCTCACAGATTGAAGTTTTCAGTTCTTCCATTTTTATACTCTAGATGAAATCTGAGAGTATATTGTGTTTGCCTTACCGTTTGTAACGCTAAGAAATAACGCTCGCACAGAGCCGCCAAGGGTATAGAAATATTTGTTGTCGCTCAAAAACCTCGATTCCGAGTGACCGTCTGTCTGTCTGTCTGTCCGTCTGTGCGTCTGTCTACAGCATAACTCTCGAAAGCTTTGAGCTATAGTGCTAACAATTGTTGTGTGTCATTTTTAGCAAAAAAGTAACTTTAAGTTCGTGAATGGGCCATATCCCCCCACTCCTTCTACCCCCTCCCATACAAATTTCATGAAATTTCGAAAAATTAAGAAATTGATTTTCTTTGAAAATATCTAAGCTATCGACTTGAAATTTAGGTCAAAGTATTATGATATAGATGTCATTAATACCACAGAATATTGACCCGATCCCTTTACTCCTTCAACCCCCTCCCATACAAATGGTCAATTTTGAAATATCCATATTTTCGATTTACATTGAAACTAGTAAAGCCGAAAAAACGAAATTTTGTCAGAATTAATTCTACTATAATTGCAATTATTGCACCTTACTCCTTCTACCCCCTCCCATACAAATTTCACGAAATTTTGAAATTTAAATTAAATTATTTTTCTTCGAAACTGTTAAAGCTATCAACTTCATATTTTGTGCAAAGTATACAAATAGAAATATTAATAATATGAAAAAAATTTGTTTTGATCTGTACACTCCTTCTACCCCCTCCCATACAAATGCAGAATTTTTGTTAAATGCACTTCATCGATTTCCATTCAAACTAGAAAAAGTACAAACTTCAAATTTTGCCAGAATTCGTTTTTTTAATAATTGAAATAAGTGTTAGAAAAAATTATCAGCTCCGCTTCACTCCTTCTACCACCTCCCACACAAATATCTCCATTATAAATTCAAGAAAAGCATTTCTCCTTCAAGTATATGAGAGCTATCGACTTTGAAATTGAATCAAAGCATGGTGATAAGGATAATGATAAGCAGTTTCAAAATCATCTTAAACGCTCCACTTCCTCTGCCACCTCCTATACAAATGCCTCAATTTCAGGAAAACTATGACCTTAAAAATAATGAAAACTAAAAACTTTAAATTCAGCAAAAAACATTTTGCATGCCATGTCAGGTGTCATATACGAAAAATACAAACCTCCCCCTCTACTTCTACCACCTCCCATACAAAAGTCACTATTAATTATTTAAAAGAATTGGAGGTGACATATTTTCCGGTACATTGAACTCTTTCTCATTTCATCTAGAGTATCATATGATTGGGCTTTACGCCCAATCATAATTCTTTTATGTTTTTATATGTAGAAAGTTAGAGTTCTAGGGTTTCGAACGTTATGCTTTAATTGAGCAATTACTGTACTCGGAAATGAAATAAACACTAATCACAGAATTAGGTTGACTTTAATGTATTAAAACAACTAAGAAATAGATCTAGTTAGTTATTGAAAATTCGAAAAAAAGCAGCCGCGATTGCGAATGCGTGTTGTTTGTTCGCCTAATAGATGACATGTATGAGGATACCTCCCAAAAATCTGGAGGAAAGCATGAGTGGTATTTGTTCCGAAGGCAGGGGATCATCCCATTGATCAGCCTAAGTCATATCGCCCTATAAGCCTTACTTCCTTCTTCGTCATGACGATGGATAAGTTAGTGGACATTCACATAAGAACAGGGCCTAACGAAGTCTGTCTAATAATAATCAACATGCCTACCAAAAAGGCAAATGAACAGAGTCAAGCCTTCATGGTTTGGTAAGACAAATCGAAAAGACTGCAAAGAAATTGCCCTTCGCGCATTCCTAGATATAGAAGGAGCTTTTGACAGCATGTTAAAGAGCCGAATAACAACTGCGGATGTAGGTGATAGCACATTGACTGCACAAACCTAAAGGGGCGTCCCCAAGGAGAAGTACTATCTCCACTTCTTTGGTCGATTGTAGTAAATGAGCTCCTGGACCGTTTAACAGAACCAGGATACGAGGCAATAGGATATGCCGATGACCTCGTCATTATCATTAGAGGCAAACATGATTTAATTATATAGGAAAGAATGCAATCAGTCTTAGAAGTGATAATGAGCTGGTGTCCGTCTAAGAACTTGCACATCAACCCAAGTAAGATTCAGGTAGTACCATTTACAAATAGAAGGAAAATCCACATCATATCTCCTTCAATAAATGGAACACCAATACCCTTTTCAGCTGAGGTAAAATATTTAGGTGTTATACTGGATAGCAAACTCAATTAAAACAAACATATAGAATGGACTCATGCCCAAGCATTAAAGACATTTTCGGCCTGCAAAAGCTTATTTGGCAGAAAATGGGGATTACAGCCCAAGATGATCTGCTGCTGCTACAGAACATTCATCCTCCCAAAAGTCACATACGGATCAACGATATGGTGGACTAAAATTACAGCTTACATCATAAAAAATCCAAAGGCTAGATTGTCTTGGTATCACAGGAGCAATGAAAACCTGTCCTATGGCGGCAATGGAAATGTTCCTAAATATCCCTGCGATACATCACCAAATTAAAAAGGAGGTTATTAAAGGGGTGTAATGCATGCAGAGGGAAAACAAATACAAATCGTGGGATTTTTGAGGTCAGTCCTAAAGGACCTAAAAATAGAGGCTCTAATCTCCACACTATCGGACACTATGCCTTCCTATTGAAAAAAACACATTGACCATTAATCGCCTTTCTCGAAAAGCAATCCTTGCTTACGATAGCGCTACAGCTCAAATCGGGCCTTGGCCTCTTATATACTCCACCTCCATCCTTCGCGGTTCAGTGAATGCGTCTTCCATTTTGAAAATCTTAGCGGTGATTAGCTGTCTGCGTCAATAGAACCCTCCCAGCGCTTCCGTGGTTTTCCGACCGGTCTTTGTCCGTTGACTTTCTCTTTTAGTGTGGGTTTGGGAATTTTTTCGACATCCATTAGCTCCACATGATCAGCCCATTATTAAATTTTATGAGGGTTGACACTTTTAGATTGTCGAAGCAATCCTACTATGCAATAATTCCAACAGCATTTTCCAATAAAAAAGTTTAATCCTGAATAGGGACCAATCGAAATTAATTTTTCCTTCAATCAGTTTAGTTTAGGTCATTCCGAAAAAAAAAAAAATACAAAACGGTCGAATAATGAAATCCCTTTGTCCAAAACAATTTCCTGGAATAAATATTGTCAATTTCTGTCGATTGCAAGGATAAACGATTCATGTCATGTCCTGCAAATAAATCGAAAGTAATGTAATAAATTCTTTGAACATCAACCTTGCTCGGTGTCTTTTTTTTTGGTGCTCCGTTTTCTTTAGCATGCCTTAAGTTTTCGATCTGTTTTATTTTTTTTTTTTGTTGGCCGGCAATTTGCAGACCTACTATTCCGTTTTTATTTGTCACCCTTGAACCGATATAATAGTCCTTGCAAAAGGCGAGACTTTCCAAGCAGAGAAGAAAAAGGTAGCCCACAAAACTTTTTTCCTGTTTTCTCTTTTCTTTTTCCAAATGCCATTCAAATTCCGTCTACTTGAATTCCTTTGGTATTTTGAAGAGCCATTCTAGGACGTGTTGTTTGTGCTGTTCGCAGTTCAATAAAAAAAGGACGAACATAAGAAGAGAAATAGAACACATGCACACATATAAATGGCAACTTTAGTAGAAGATTGAGTCTAAATTTGTTCGAACTAGAATTGCTTCAGATATGGGATTCTACTTAAATGGATTTTTGTTGTTTGTGTCATTACCCTGGAATTCTACTACCACTGTATTTGGTATTTGCCATGGTAGGTTTTAGTTCTTCCAATCCTGTTGTGCCCTTTTGATCCTCTTCAATTCCGAGCGAGAAAAAAAAATTGTGAAATTAGTCTCGCATATAATAAGAACCCTCCGTTTGGAATTCATCGGAAAGGACAATTAATGTCATATTATGACAAATTGAGGGGTTAGACGTAATTTATGGGCCGCATTAACTCAGATATTTAAAATTGCTTTTTAAATTACTCGCGCGCGCGTTACGTGAAGCGACGCGACAATTTGTGGTGCGTCCCATAATAAATTGTTGGTGAAGGTGCTCTCCGAAAGGAATTTAATGATGAGAAAAGTGGAAAAAATAAGAAAACGGATAATTAACACATAACTCAATGAGACGGTATTTGAAATGAATGCGTAGTATTTCTGTAAAATGGTTAGAATAATCAATCTTCACTGTGTAAGCACAAAAGTAGTATTGCCCCATTGGGTAGTATGTTTTTGATAAAATAAATTACATGTGTATCTCACAAAACAAGACAACCTCTAGTACTAGCGTAGATTGGATTTTAATGGGAGAATTGAGGATTTATTTCGACTGCGTCCATGCTTCATGTTGAGTTTGATTTCCTTGAGGAATTATATTGCATGCGCTATGGAATTTTACTTCCACAGGATGATGGGGCAGTAGAATGCACCCATGGACAGTCCAGATTGCTCTAAAAGTGGCAAATGGACACTCTTTGGATCATGGGCTTATGACCGGCGATCTTGAAATCTAACTGATACGAGAAACGGATGTAGCGTTTGAGATACGGGCAGATTCTACAGTAGCATTCGAAAACGGACTATGATTGGCTTCTGGAACGTTCGAGCCTTGAATGGGTGTTACTCGGTTCATACACCATCAATCAGTGAGCGGCCATGAAATAGAGTACTATAACATTTATTGGTCTTGAGCGAAGTTTGGTGGACAGGATCAGGAGAAGAACGAACCCCCATCGGAAACATCATTCTGATGGTGTTGCTCAGAACCAAATCGATCATTTGGACATAAGTCGCCAATAGAGAAAATGTCTTCTCTATGTGCTAGCAGAGTGTGGAGCTGGCGTGGGGAGTGGGGGATTCCACCACCACTTGATGGTTGCCTGCTTGAGATTGTGCACAACAGCTACCCGACGACCACAAATCCTTCAAATGAAGCACAAGCTTAACGTGTATAAACTAAGATCCTACCATTCTTCCCGAAAAGTCATCCGCCTTGGGCGGATATGACATGCGCACACTGGACTCCAATTGGAAGGCAAACAAAAACAAATTTCTAACAAGAGCTGAAGAATCTGTGGGATATGTGCGAAGCGGTGAGAAACTCTGGATGTTGAAAAACACTTGGGGCAAGGTTCGCGAATGAAAAAAAGCCAAATTGGCAATCATCTCTCAACCCGATGTCAACCAAAGAACCTCCGACTTGAGACGGAACTACCGCGATGCTCATATACAGCTTAAGAATGCTGATAAGCGTGACAAGAGAAATGCCATTGCAGATCTGATCAATTAAGCACAATTTGCGGCTTACCTTGGGAATATGGGTTTCCTATTTAAAATAATGAATCAGTTGACGAAAAGGAATTTCACCGCCAATCACCTGGTGAGAGATGTCAACTGTATTCCCCTTAATATGAGTGAACATCAGTTGCGGCAATGGATGGAATACTCCTCTGATATTTATCAAAGGAAGATATTCCGGAAATATAAACATTGCCAAATATCCAACCGGAACAAGCCTCTATTAGGGACCATCCTCCAGATAAGGAAAAAATAGTTTTCACCATTGCGTCAATGGCGAGAAAAAAACCTCCCGGTGTAGATAGACTACCAACCTAACTCCTCAGAGCATACCCGGAAATAACAGCCTATAGACTCCTTCCACTCTTTATTGAGGAGTGGAATGAAGGAAGATATCCGAATGAAATGAAGGAGGGCGTTATTGTAAAAATTCCGGAGAAGGGTGAACTTTGGGATTGTGGCAATTGGCGTCCTATATGTCTACTTACTACAGTATCGAAGATCATGCTATGTTAATACTGAATAGGATCAGTGTTGTCGTTGAGAGGACTTTCGAAGTTTACCAGCAGTGTCGTCTTGTACAGACCATGCAAATACCCTACGGATAATGTTAGACTAGCCCGCTGAAATGGGTTCATGTTTGTGGAAAGGGCTTTCGATAGCGTTAAACGAGATTTCGTATGGAATGCTTTGCCTGGGAGAGGTATTTGTCATATGATCATAACTATGATTAAAGAATCCTGCGAAGATGCAAGAATACGCGTCTTACATAGAGGATAACTTCCCTGTATGAACGGGTGTCAGACAAGGCCGCATATTATCACCAGCCCTGTTTCTGGTGGTAATAAATGACATCTTGAAAGCTGCACTGGAAGGTGCAGAAGATAAAGGTCTTGTCTTCAGTGGGGACTGTTTAACATCTTAACTTAATTACGCTGAAGACGTGAGTTTGCTTGCACACAACCGTTCGGACCTAAAGTCAAATGTTCTCTCGTTGCTTTCTAAATGCAAAGAGGTGGGACTGAAAACAAATGTGCGTATAACCAAGTACTTGCACATGGGTTCGAATACCAGCACTCTGACTGCTCTTAACGGACAAAACAAGACTTTTGTTATCTCGAAAACATTGTCAGCATAAAAGGCGCAGCCAAAAAGAATATTGAGGCTCGTATAAATAAAGCTCGCCATTCCTTCGGTATCCCATCTCTATTTTTATAGCACCAAATATAACTTCGGATGTTACCCTGTTCCTGAGTTCCTGGAGAGGAGAGTTTAAACTGTTGGTGGATGTTAGCTTTGAAACACTGAATGCTGTAAGTTGATGGGAATACGTGGGGCGGCAGTACATTCCATGTCCTTGATGTTCGGGTGATAAAGGACTGACAATACTTCATTGTACGCGACTATAAAAGCTTAACAACTCATGGGCGCGTGCGGCTTGCCGAGTATTCCTGTAATAATTGAAAAGAGGAGGGATGAGGTTGGACAGCTCTTCACTCGCATGATGTTAGCTGGCGAGTAACAACGCTTTAAACTTTTTTTTTATTCCAACCGTTTGGAGTTCGTTTGAAGTGGCTTGGAGTTTCATCAGAATCGTTTGACGGTTTTTTTTGAAATCATTCAAAATTCGACCATGATGTTGACCGGCGAGTAACGGTTTTGAATTTTTTTTTTTTTTGGAATCGATTGTAAATCATTCTCAGAGGTTTGGATTTTTATCAGATTCGTTTCTCGGTCATTGTTTTTTTTTAAATAAATCAATTAAATTGGGAAAATTTCTCAATTTCTGTCATCTATGAAAGTCTCGTTTTGACGACTTCCACCAAAAAAATAATTTTTTTTTTCAAAATTTGACCTCAAATCGCTTACGAACCGTTTTAAGGGGTTTGGAGTTTTATCAGAATCGTTTGGCAGTCCACCATTTTTATAAAAATTAATTAAAATGGGAAAATTTTTAAATTTCTGTCATCTATGAAAGCCTTTTCTTGACGGCTACCGTCAAAAATAACTTTTTTCAAAATATAATTTTTCTAATCGCTTAAGAATCGTTTGAAAAGGTTCGGGGCTCTATCAGAATCGTTTGACGGTCTACAGTTTTGTTTTTAAATAAATCAATTAAAATTGGAAATTTTTGGATTTCTGTTATCAATGAAAGCCCTTTTTTCACGACTTCCGCCAAAAATAACTTTTTTAAAAATCTGAATGTTCTAATCGTACCGTTTCGAGAGGTTTTGAGTTTTAAAAAGCTAACGCCAATCAAACGCGCCTCGACTTACGTTATGACATAAATGAGGACAGTTTTCGATATCGAAAAAAAACCAAAAGTAGATTATGGCTCCAAGGATACTCCTTCTCTCCTTCTGCAATGGTGATACAGCCCAAATCGGACATCGGTCTCCTGACATTCAGGTTCCTTAAAATTATTATTAAAATTTCATTACTTATTGTGGAAGGGTTGTTAGCCCTTCGCACAACCCTCTTTCTACGAATTTTTTATTTTCGTAGATTGAGGTGACCAAGGTATATACCTAGTCCTGCCATAAGTTCTGTCACATAATTTCTCACATTGGCAACAACTTTATTTTATGAGTGACATTTCAATATCGGCCAGTTTTATAAACGTCATAATGTTGTTGACAGTTGATGGTCATTTAAAGTGTGTTCGTTAACGTGTGAAGATGGAATGGGGTGTAATAGAAAACCGAACTGCAGTGATTGCACTACATAAGTGTGGAAAATCCGCGAGTGAAATTTTCAAGTTGTTGTGCCCGTTAAAAATAACGCAAAGATTTGTGTATCGTGCGATCCAGAGATATAACGCGATCCAGACTATTGAAGATCGACCTCGTTCTGGACGTCCGCGTGATGTACGTTCTTCTGCTGCCATCAAAGCGGTCGAGAGTCGAATTCGTCGAAATCCGCTTCGTAAACAACGAATCATGGCTCGAGAGATGAACATCTCCACCCGAAGTATGTCTCGCATCATAAAATCTGACCTCGGGATGAGTGCCTTTCGACGATCAACGGGACATTTGCTGACTGAGCAGTTGAAGCAAATTAGGAGCACCAGATCGAAAGAGCTCCTTCGGCGGTACGGCAACAACAAACATCGAGAAATTTTATTTACCGATGAAAAAATTTTTACGGTGGAGGAACATTTCAACCGTCAAAATGATAAGGTGTATGCCCACAGCTCCATAGAAGCCCGAGAAGTTGCCACTAGGGTACAGCGAGGACATCATCCAGCATCAGTCATGGTATGGTGGGGTGTCAGCTACGAAGGGGTCACCGAGCTTCATTTTTGCGAAAAAGGCGTAAAAACTGCAGCGAAAAATTATCAAACGGACATCCTGGAGGGATGTGTGAAGCCGCTGAACTCTACGCTATTCAACAATCGACATTGGGTTTTCCAGCAAGATTCTGCGCCAGCCCACAAAGCTCGAACCACACAAGCGTGGTTGGAAACCAATATTCCACAGTTTATAAGGGCGACGGAATGGCCTTCTGGGAGCCCAGATTTGAATCCCCTGGACTACAAACTGTGGGCGGAGTTAGAGTCCATGGTGTGCACGAGACGACACCCAAATATCGAGAGCCTTAAGCGATCTTTGACAGAAGCAGTAGCTAATTTTCCGCTAGAAACAGTGCGTACTGCTATCGATGACTGGCCCAACAGATTAAAGAGTTGTGTTAAGGCTAAAGGCGGCCACTTTGAATAATTTGTTGCTTATTTTACTTCCATTAGTATGCCAAAATAAAATATATTTTCCTTTGTCAAAAACTCTTTTTCATTTATACAAAAATTGCCCATATACGTGTGACAGAACTTATGGCACGACTAGGTACAAGTAGGCAATGTGCTGGAATTATATATTGCGCCGACCGGGATTTGAACTCACGACATTACAAGACCAACACGCTACCCACTAGGCTACAGCCAAGGATACTCTACAAACTATCAAACTTTTATTAGAATCGGTTTAGTCATTTTGAGCTAAATTTCGAAATTTCATGAAATTTGTATGGGAGGGGGTAGAAGGAGTGGGGAATGTGTTTAAAGTAATTTTTTTTTGCTAAAAATAGCATAAGATAAATTTTTAAAGTTTAAAGCGTTCGAAAGCTATGTTGTAGACAGGCGGACAGACAGACAGACTGTCACTCGGAATCGAGGTTTTTGAGCGACACCAAATATTTCTGTATCCTTGGCAGCTCTGTGCGGGCATTATTTCTTAGCGTTACAAACGGTAAGACATACACAATATACTTTCGTCTAGAGTATAAAGATCTTGCTCGATCTGCAAAAGCTTAAACCGATTCTTATTTCCTCAAAGTACGACAAATAAAGGCAATATTGCCAGATTCTCATTTTTCTTCCCGATAATTTTTGGCCAGTACAGAAATTGTAAAAGTAACAATACTTAGAACGAAGGAATGCGATGGATTGCAACTGAAAGCACTGGAATGATGGTGGAAGCTAATACAGCAACGCATCTCCCCTTCCTATAGAAGTCAAATTTGATCGAGCCGAGCGGGAAAATTTTGCTACGTACTGGCCGGCAGTCCCATGTATGTCTTTTCCAAATCGCATCTCACAGATTTTTTGCCGAAAGATTTGGAACTTTCGTCGTTCAGAAAAAGCATTAAAAAAAAGCTGTCCTGTGCACGTAAAGCACGTAAATACACTTACAGTGTTGGACAAATATAATGAACACTTTTTTCTAAAAATTTTTAAAGTAGAAGGCACGCCACGCCACTGATCTAGTTCTATGTATGGCCAATAGATTACGGAGCCAACTTCTATGTTATTGCCTTAGCACGATTTTATTTTATTTTCTTACGAATATAATTCCTAGTCCTTGTTGTGTAGAAGCACGTATAGGTAAGGTAGGAGAGATAAAGTGAGTTGAGTGATGATTAGAAAGATGTATTGGTATTTTGAATCAAATCAGAAATTTCTTATACATAACGCAAAAAATGGGCTGGAATTATATAACTTGAATCGAGCATATTGATGGTGAATTTTCCCAACCTCCTATGTCAATTGAAGTTTTTTGTTTTATCTTTTACGATGGGAAGCCATGAATTTCCCGGAATGAAGGGGATGGACAAGGAAGGGGTGAAATATTTTTTTACCTGGAGGTATTCCAATACCCAATACAGGTATAAATACCGAGTTTTTGTCAAATCGAGTCACTAACATTTTCGTTATCGCCAAATCAACAAGTCAATCGGAAAGAAAACGCTAACTATGGACAAAATTGAGTTTCGTGCTTTCATAAAGATCCTTACCTAGCAAGGATAAATGCCACAAGTCATTTTAGATGAAAAACCATCTGTAGGAGCACTTTTTGCCCTGGAAAAGCGAGAATTTGTAAGTGGCATAGTTCGTTCAGCCAAGGCAGGGAGTCCATAGAAGATAATAAACACTAGAGCTGGCTGATTGAGGCAACTCTCTCGATAATCGTGGAAAAAGTGGAGAAAATTGTTCTCGAAGATGATCGTTTAAAAAAAAAAAAAATCTGTTACAGATCTGGCAACCCCGCAATTCGATCTCTCTCGAATAGACAAGAATTATGTAGAACAGTATCCCCCAATATGTAAAAAGCCATAATTAAAGATCTAGAGCCTTCTAGTATAGTTCAGACATACACCCGACGGATGCATCGATAACAGTCAAGAATAGGGTGAAAAATGTATAAAAGGCACGAAAGCTTTCAGTCGGGAGCCAGTCTTTTTGATGATGGAGACGCGAACCAGTGCAGGAAAGCGATAGAACAATACGCGGCGGTAGCGCCATATAGTGCGAATTAAGTTAAAGTGCGAATAAATAAATTATCACTTATTTTTAAACGAATTGTGTTTTACTTGAAATCCCAGCGAACCCCTAGCTCGCAACAAATCTCAAAAATGATTGGAGTATCAGATACAACCATTTTGAATATCCTCTACGATCTTTTCGGCATGTCTAAAGTCAGCGCAAGATGGGTACCAAGAATACTCTAAGCGGTTGAGAAAAAGCAGCGTTTCGTGTGCTCACGCGAGTTTTTGGATCGCTGTAGCCAGAACAGGGATGAAATTATGACCCGGATTGTAACTAGAGACGAAACTTGGGTTCACCATTATGAGCCGAAATTATAGCAGGAGTCAATGCGGTGGTTCCGTCAAGGCGTTTCACCCCCAAGAAGTTGAAGGCTTCATAGTCCGCCGGAAAAATCATGGCCACAATTTTTTGAGATTCAGAGGGGGTTTTGGTGATCGACGATGAGGACAAAATATCACAGGGGGATACTATACCAACCTGATACACACATTAAAGAATGCCATTTTTTTTTTTTTTACAGAATGACCTGTGTTATAGGCAATTTCGGCCTTTATGTGCAATGCACAAACACAGTCATGAAGGGAAGGAATGGGATTGGGAAGGTTGGGGAAGAGGAGTGAGAACGACCGTAGCGAGTGGAGAAGCAGTGCCATCAAAGAAAAAAGAAGAAAGTGGAGCCGAGGTGTGCTGCTTTTGCACGACAACGCACCTGTTAATAGAATCCACGTTACAATGGCTGCCCTACAAAAATGCGGCTACGGAATTTTGAACTACCCCTTTATAGTCCAGATGTGGCGCGCTCCGATTACTATTTTATTTGTGAGAGATGTTATAAATGTATTAGGCATAAGGGAGAATATATTGAAAAGTAAATATAATAGCTTGTTTAATTTTACCCCCTCCCCCCACCCTCCCGCCCCTCCTTCCCTGTCTTGCCGCGAAATTTTTGAGCTCTCATCGTATTAACGTGTTGGTAACATAGTTACACATCAAATGATGTTCAACCTGAAATTTTATCAGATTGCAGACCTATTATAGCTCGACAATCTGACGAAATTTCGGTTTGAACAATTGATGTATAGCTATTTTACCAACACGTTAGTAAAAGAGCAACAATCACTCAAATTGATACAGGAGGTTCCTTCACCTTCACCATCGATGTAATTGGAGTTTCGAGCGATTTTAATTTTACGCAGGGTGTTTTGATTTTAGAGGCGGAGAAATTTAATTTGAAATAAATCACAGAAAAATGTTTTTAATATCCATGTAATTAACATTATTTGAAAGATAATTTTATGGCATCAATGTTTAAATATGATATCGGGCATGTGACCACTACAGCTGGCATGTACATGGCGTAATCTGGAAGTCCGAATTTCACACACTCTTCGCAGTAAATCAAGCTGTATTTCGGCAATAACGCGTCCAATGTTGGCTTTCAAGTGCCCAATAGTTTCTGGTTTAACGGATTATACATGGCACCTTACATATCCCAAAAAAAAATCGAAAGGCGTCAAATCGCACGAACGAGGTGGCCAGTTAACAGATCCATTTCGAGAAACTAATCGATCATCAATTGTTTCTTTCAGTAAATTTTTTGTATCGCGCGCTGTATGGCATATGGCGCCATCCTGTTGAAACTACATTTCTGCGACATTAATGGCATCCAAATGAGGCACGAAAAAGTTAGTAATCATAACTCTGTACCGATCACCGTTGACTGTAACGTTCTGACCATTATTATTTCTTAATACATATGGACCAATGATTCCACCGGCCCATAAAGCGCACCAAACGATGACTTTTTCTGGATTTAATGATGTTTCGATAATGGCTTGTAGATTATCATCCCTCCAAATGTGGCAATTCTGACATAGCCATTTAGCCAAAAAGTGTGCTTCATTACAAAGCAAAATTTTCAAATGGATCAATAGCAATCATCATCAATTGCTGTAAGTTGAATCTTGTAAGCACGTAAGCCAAGATCTTTACGCAAAATTTTCCATAAAGTGGGCACAAGTTTAATTGTTGACCACGATGACGAATTGACACATTTGGATCATCATCAATATTACGCTGCACACCATCAATAGCTTATTGTGTGCGCACTGTACGACGTCTTACGGGATATGTATTATCGTTTAGAGTAAATGTATTGCGAAAAGTACCTATAGTTTCTCGAATTAATCGCTCTGATGGACGATTCTGAGCATCATAAAATGCACATATTCAAAATAAATTGCCAAACCAAGTTAACCCCAAAACAACGGGGAACCTTTAAATCTTTTTTTTTTTAACAAAAGCAATCGTGCGTTTTTGATATTCGTTCCAGAAAGCAACCCTGGTATGTTGCTGTTTAATACAAATCATAGTTTACGTAAGTTTTACGCTTTTAGTTCGATCTAGATTGGTGATACCACAAAAAACTCAAAACATTAATACATTCAAAAATATGATCTCAAATCGAGATACATAATTTCATCCCTGACTTTGGTGAAATACCTCAATGAAAATTTATAGGCGTATAGAACGTGTCCATAATACTTCTGCTTCCGAAGAATGTTTCTCAAAAACCATAAACTAGTAGTGTTCAAAATTTTACATCTTAATCCTGATAGCTGTTCAATTTGTCATCTCTATAATGACTCCGAGAAACATATTCGGTCATTAATCAATATATTTGTCTCGAAACTTTCAGATACCCTGGAAATTATAACATACATGTGCTTAAAAGTTACGGCCAATATAGTGCTTGATCAATATAACTAGGACTACACACTATAACTTCGTTGATATAAACACAGGAGCTTACTTCATGACTCTATATATTTTAATCTGGTGATGTACATATATTCGCCCGGGAATCTAGTCAGTCGCCTTGTCGAAAACTTTTGTAAAACTGGATTTATCTATTTTTCTTTGGTGTTTTAGCAAGGATCATATTTTCTTTGTGAATAAAAACCCGGCAGAGCATAATCTGTCATAACCTGTGGTTTATTGTGTGACTATCGACGTCGAGTGTGGCGGTATGACATGAATGAAAACAAAGATGGATTGTGAAAAGTTCTTGAGGTGGGAGCTGAGAAGACAGGAAACGACTTCATCATTACACTTGATGGATTTTTATAATAGAAGTTTCAGGGAAGAAAGCTCTTAGATTGCCTGATTTTGTGTTATAATGGTTCGAATTATATGAGTGATTTATTGATGCCATTCTTGCCATCGTTGCAATAAGTATGCTCTTAGTTAGGCAGAAGTCATAAAGTTCAAAATTGAGGGGAACTTATTAAGCTTATTACAATGCACATGAGGTTACACGGAAGTGTCTGTCTTGATAAGATAGTATATTTTTGGTTCTCGAATTATGGAATTATTGAGTCTTAGTACTAAATAAACGATTTACGGCCATGTTGCAGTGTGATCTGAGAAATGAGATGTAATTCGAACAATATTTGGGCGAGTTCGAGTTGACCTGATAATCAAAGTGGTAAAACGATACCAACTACACTATTTCCGATAGAGAGAACAATCACGAAACGAGTTCAAGAATACTGGAAACTAGAAACTCGATTTGTGATTTACAGTTCAGGTTTTAGTTATCAGAAATAAGAATATTCTATTAACATAACTCGAAGAGATGGTTTGATGTTCTGCCTTCAATGAATTTGATCATATAAATCAGATTAGATTAGATTAAATGATAGGGTTGTTTTCTTCTCCTTCGACAATGGTACTAAGGCCCAAATCGGACCTTGGCCTCCTGATCTTCAGGTTCCTTAACATTTTTCACTATGTATTGTGGAAGGATTGTTAGACCTTCGCACAACCCTCTATCTTCGAAATTTTCATTTTCGTAGATTGAGGTAACCAAAGTATTCCCAAGCAGCCAGTGTGCTGGAATTATGCATCAACAGGGATTTGAACTCATGGCCTTCGCATTGTAGACCAACACGCTACCTACTAGGTTACACTCTAGCTATGGGGTTGGTTTAGTTTCCTCTATCACTGGGGCCACTGATGGGCCTATAGTGATGTCTCCCGGAATATATATTTTAGAGTTCCTCATCACGTCTCGTACTTTCAATAAAGCTTAGGATATCCCCTAGAGGAATGTTAAAAAATCCACTTGGATTTACGACTAACCGAAATGAAGGAGACTTTTGTTCATTAGTGAATGTGAACCTCACAGAGAATATGCTCTTCTGGTGTTTCCTCCTCCTCGTTCTGCAAAGATTGTCCTCTGATAGTCCGATTCTATGAAAATGGTTTTTTGCTTATTGCCTGGTACCGACTACCACTTAAGGGCACACAGTAATTTTAACCACACTTGGATATTATTTCTTGCAGTACTGAGTGGTATCCCGTAAAAAGGAAGAGAACCGATGAAGTCAGATTCGAATCCTTTCCTGGCCAATGAAGCTTGTTTATTACCCTTTAGACCTTTGTGTCCTGAGAACCAGATAAGAGTTACTCTGTTTTTATTCCCTACTTCTATAAGAACATGAAGGCAATCCCACATGAGCTTTGATCGTATTTGAGTTGATTGTAGAATTAGAATTGCTGCCTTGCTGTCAGAGAAAATGTAAATATCTTGATTTTGGTATGCTCTGTTTATATTCTTCCGAATACAAAATTCTAATGCACTTAGATCAGCTTCGAAAAAAGTAGAGAACCTATGCATACTAGTATAGATACAGTTTGTTCAAGAAGAACGTGTCCACAAAAAAAGCAATAAACACTACGAAATTCAATGTACTCATATTTATTTCTTAAACTGTACTAATATGTTGATTTCGAAACTATGTTAATAGCTAGCGTTATCCACACTTAGACCTCTCTAAATTTGTTTTTAACTTGGAATGAGCAGTTGCGTAGTGGACATTTTTTTTCCTTTTAGTTTCGTCTTAATGAGAGACCACATATTTTCAATAGGATTTGCATCGGGATTCTGCGATGGCCACACCAAAGTTGTTATCCCATTTTCTGCCTTCCACGATGTGCAGAGGCGACTTCGAAGTTTTTTTTTTTTACAGAATGACCTGTGTTATAGGCGATTTCGGCCTTTATGTGCAATGCACAAACACAGTCATGGAGGGAAGGAATGGGATTGGGAATGTTGGGGAAGCAGTGAGAACGACCGTAGCGAGTGGAGAAGTTGGTATATTGCTCAGTTGTACTGGCTGCTTACTACAAATATTTAGCAGATGTTATGGCGACTGAATGATAGAAAGCGAACAGAAACCATCTACTGAGTATCTAGGCCTTCTTGAAGTGGAACTGTTTCACTTTTACACCGTTTCCCCATTTTATTGCGAATAATTTTTTTATCACCAGTAGCAACTGAAAAAATTTGCGCTTGGGGTTGTTGTCTTCTTGGAGAATCCAATCATCATTTTGGGGTCCATATAGCAACTCAGCAGACTTTAACAATCCCTTGTTGTATAAATTCAGCTTGAATTCAGCATTTAGATTTCTGGTGGAAGCAATCAACTTTCCAAATCCTTTTCCAGAGAAGAACCCATAAACATGCAACTTTGCGGGATGTTTGACGGCATGTTGCAACAATCTCCCACGGCTTTTTGTCCAAGCCTTCTTGCAGTGATTGAAGATAACAAAAAATGACTCATCGGTAAATAATAAGTTGCTCCAATCGCGTTCCAAATCTCACGTACCCAACTCAATCTTTTTTGTACATTTTTTTGCTGTCAGTTGCGGTTTGAGGTTTGTGCTCCCGTTCTTGATGCATGCTTCTAACTGTACTGACGGACATCGGAACTCCTTATTTAATTAGTTTTTCCTTCGCCTGTCGCAGAGTTAATGTCGGGTTTTCCCTGAATAGCTGAGCGATCAATTTATCATCCTTTTTCGATGTACCTCTGTTAAGGCCTCGACCTGGCCCATCATCGACATCACCATGCTCTTTATACCTCGTAATCCACTTCTTTTCATGTGAAGCACTGCTTTTGGTATATTTTGTGGCCTCCCTCATACTCATTCTGGGTCCTTTAGGGTGGCTAACTCGAAAAACAATTTCAAAACGTTTTTTATACAGATCACTCATTTCTTAACTTATTATCTTTACGAAAGATTAAACTCTACTGACCAAATGAATATAACACGAAATCTGCAATATAATTTTCCATAACACATAAATATTTGAGCAGGTGGAATTACTTGGAACACGTTTTTTTTAAACACACTGTAATAGGACTGGTACGTTCTCCAAATACTCAAGCAACTACCCCTTTCTTGTTTTAGAGCCATCTGTATACCAGATGATCGATGGTTTTCTTAGATTGGGTCTATTGTATCCTTATATGGTTTTGTGAATTTATATATTGCTACCATAGAATCGGAGAGAGGCATCCCAAGACTGCTTCTTTTTCAATTTTTACAGTCAGAAAAAGGTAAGGAATTTTGCGTCCTATCCCGCCTTCAGTGGTGGGTAGTCTGTATGTTGTATTCCGGGTTTCTTTCTGTATTTCCAGCTGTATGTTAGGGGAGGCAATTTGAGTGAGAAGAAAATTGGCCCTGATTGCTGGTATATTTAGAAAAATACGCACTAATGTAAAAAAAGGCATATTTTCATATCTATTTTGAGCCAATTAAACTATGGCATAACAATCTGGGGTTCCACCTTTAATTCTAAACTGCAATGTATTCAAAGAATTCAGGACCTATCGATAAAACACCTATACAATATCAGCATAAGGGAGCGCACGAAAACGATTCACGAATTACACCAGTTCCTAACTGTTGAAAAATTATATCGCTTAGAGGCTTCTGCTCAAATTCATGACATGAAGCATCTTAATACCAACAGCGACATGGTGTTTACCTACTACTCCGACAAACATCTATATAATACGTGCCGAGCTGACAAAATATATCCATCTGCCATCAGTACCTCGAAATACGGGTCCAATTCCGTATTATACAAGGCAATCTCGATCTACAACGAGCTACCGGATAGTCTTTCCACAATCCAGTTTAAATCCAAATTAAAGAAATTTTTGCTATTAGAATCATATTTGAATATTTAAAATTGTTCACTTTGTTAAATAATTTTACTAACTTATCCTTTTTTCCACTTTTGTCATATTGAATTAAAATCATTATTATCTTTTTTTTCATATTATGAACTATCTTGTCAATATTGTAAAAATGTATTTAATTACTTTCCGCACGACCTTAGTTCATGGATTAACCTAAAAAAAATTTACTTTACTTTACTTTACTTTATTGCACCTGTTATTCTAATGCAAGTAAGTCCTTGTATTTTTGTCCGCTTTTACTATGTAATTTTTTGCAAAATTTTCCGCCATCATACCGATGCTGCATGCTCCCATGTTTTGCCCAAAATGCGCCTGCAAGTTTAGAGGTTTTTTCTCGAACATTGTCTAGATGAACATTCCACGTGACTTTCTTATCTAAAAATTTCATTTCACTAGAATATTCCAATGTTGCACAAAAAAGTTTGGCCGTTTTGAAGTGAAACTTCTAGTACGAGCATATCTAATTTTCGTTATGCGTTATTGCGTTATTGTCATGGTAAAGAGTCCGTGGGAGGGAAAGATGTTTGATGCTAGGCTGATGGATATGGGCACTAGGGTTGCAGCCAATAAGCGGGAATCATGAACTTTGAGACTTATCGAAAAAGTTTCAAACACCCAAAGTGTCACGGTTGTCGATTGAATCACTGGGATTGGATATGGCCGCGGGAGGTAAAGGAATCGTAAAATTTTTGATACAGTTTTATTTCATTACTCTCGTGAGGTCAATCAATCAATCAAATTCCTATTATGACCCCCAATAGGGGCATAGGACAGAAACAACTCTTTTCCACAAGGCGCGATCCTGAGCATCGGCCTTAAGCTGTTGCTAGGACTTGTTTATTTCTCTGATCTCCCGCTCAACTACTCGCATCCATGTGTTACGTGGTCGACCAACCCGACGTCTTTCTTGAGGATTATAATCCTGAGCCTGTTTAGCGATGTTTCGTTCTGGTTTCCTCAAAGTATGACCGATTCACTGCCATTTCCGCTTTTGAATCTCCATACCTAGTCTGGCCAGTTGTACTCCAAAGTTCGTCATTGAATCTAGAATATTCCAAAAATGCGTCGGAGGTCACTTTCCACATAGTATATACAATCATATAACAGTACGGATTTGACGCATGCGTCAAAAACTAGCAGCTTCGTGCGAAGGGAGATCTCTCTTAACCTCCAGAAAGGGGAAAGGATACCGAAGGCCTGACGAGCTTTATTTAGCCGAGCCTCAATATCCTTTTTGACTCCGCCGTCTCTGCTGACAATGCTTCAGGGATAACAAAAATCTTGCACCTCTTCAACATCTTGTCCGTTAAGAACAATCGGTGTGCTTGCATGCGAACCCATGTGCATGTACTTGGTTTTACGCACATTTACTTTCAGTCCCGCCTCTTTGCATTGAGAATGCAATGAGCAAACATTTGACTCTTAGTCCGAACGGTTATGTGCAAGCAAACACACGTCATCAGCATAATCAAGGGGACTTAAGATGTTAAATAGTTTCCATTGAAGACCTTTACCTTCTCCACCTTTCAGTGAAGCTTTCAAGATGAGGAGTATATTTCCGGGTCCGCTTTGAGGAGTGTAACGAATTGGGTCCACATTGCTGCGACTCCCAAGACGTCAACAGAATAATGGGGCTCTTCCGGATCTGAGCAGCACGATTTGCCGGCAGTCAGGAGCGTGGGCGTGGGGAAAACGACCCAGAAGAGCACACCATCCTTGAGGGTGCTGCAGGAAAAGGAATATGGGAAGAGGGAAAAGGACCTGTGAAATTGTGCAACTGTTGTTATCTCAGGTTCCGAAGGAGTTGCAAAACAACGGCTCAACCGTTACCGTACGGAACCTGGAACTGGATCGCCCATACTTACATTCTCTCTCTCCCGGAGCGAAGCCCACTCCACCTTCCGGAGTCGTTCCGGGATTTTCCTATGCCCTCTCTACTCAACGGACATTAGAAAGATCTACAAAAAAAATCTTGAGGGGAAGCGACCACACCTGAGAAGCTAGAACTATTACATGCAAAGAAAGAAAAGAAAATAATTTTTATTTTTTTCTCTAATTTTATTTATGAATTTAAGCATGCAAAAAAAAAAAATACTAAACTATACTGCTACCATACTCGTTGGGGGGGCCCCCTCTGTTCAGCCTCGTTGCCTCGATGGTTTCATTCATATTGTTTTTTTTTCACTTTGTCCTTATTTTCGTTCTTTGTTTTCCTGTCTTTGTCACTTTTCACTTTTTTCACGATTAAATTCCCCCTTTTTTTTCGATTGCTTCCACAAAAACAGTTTTTTTTTTCTTTTTACACACGAAAATAAAATTCTTTGTCTTTCTCACCAAACTCAAAAAAAACTCCTCATATAACAATTTAGTTTTTTTTTCTAGGCCATTCAACTTTTAAATTCAGTCGTACACTTTTGGTTCCAATTTTTTTTTATAATCTTTAAATGTTTAAAAAAAAATATTTTATTTTTTCTTGATTTTTCTCTCGAGAAAAAGAAACGTGTTCGGCGATAGTTTTTTTTTCTGCCCTTTTTTTCTATCTCACAAAACTCCAAAATCGAAAAGAACACTCCCGCTTCACAAGCGCGACAACCTTATTACTAGAGCCCTGCCCTTCGACTCTCCCTTCCTCCGTCATTCAATGTTCGAACGTTCCAGAAGCCAATCATAGTCCGTTTTCGGATGCCGTAGAATCAGTCCATATCCGAGGCACTGTATCCGTTTCTTATATCAGTTAGAATTTAAGATCAAGGGAGATGAGCCCATAATCCAGTGGGTGTCCATTTGCCATTTTTAGGGCAAGCAGGACTGGTTGTGTGTGAATCATACAACACCCATCCCACAGGGGGATAGTTAGCTCAGGACCGTGGAGTTGCTAGTCTCCAAAGATAGTTGCAGGAATTGGTGAAACCTCATCCTACAACTAGCCCCTTGCTCGTACAAAATTTCAAGTTCGTAGCTTTTAATTTGTTGGTTATTAGTTGATTTATTGAAATTGGTCGAAATCATACTTGTATATAGTAGGGGGTAGAAGGACAGGTGCGTTCTCACAACTTTTGATGCAGTTTCGTTTCAACTTGGACTTAACGTCTGATTTTAGACTCCCTTTTGCCCACTAACCTCTCCAACATTCGTACCCTATCACTCTCATCGATTCATGGCTCTGTTTTTGTGGCATAACTTTCACTTCACCCGTGCGTTGTGACTCACTATATATTTTTTCAGTTTAAAATTAATTTTCTTTTAGGTAAAAGCTACGATTGTACATTTCCGGATTATTACCTATTACCTCGTTCAACACAGTGCTATCGTGCCGGCATGTAAAGCTTGATCCGATGTCGACGTCATAAAAAGCGAAAGATCTGAGGCGCGAAGCTTACGGCCTCTCGGCTAATTTTCACAGGTTTCATTCGTGTTTGAACGATGTGATCTAAGTGTCTACCGGAGCTTCCCCAGCTTTCCTTCCTTGCTGATTAACCATTGTATTGTTGTTGTTGTTTACCATTTTTGGTTGTAGAGTAGTGTGAGGCTTGATGAGATGAGACTGAATAGTGGCCGTCCTTAATTTTGCTAAATTGAGCACAAAAGTAATGAAAAGTGTATGTGTTAATTAATTTTTTGCTTTATTTTTATACTCTAGATGAAATCTGAGAGTATTATAAGTTTGCTCTAAAGTTTGTAACGCCAAGAAATAAGGCTCGGAGAAAAACATAACAGGGCTACGATTGCGCGTAAAGCGCAATCTTACGATACTCTAGATGAAATAGAATTTTTTGTGATCCCAAGAAATTTTGTATGGGGAGTGTTAGAAGGGGTGATAGCATTGAACTAATTTTTTCCCCATCATGCTAAAGTAGCTATAAAAATGTTTTGTACAAAATGCTTACTCCAAAAATTGAATAGGAGCTGAGAAAATTAGTGTGTTAGATTTAGTGAAAATGTGCAGTTTGTATGGGAGGTGGTAGAAAGAGAGGGGGCATTTTATTGATTTTTTCAGAAATAGCTAAGAATATCATAAAATTGACATGTCTTAAATTTTAGACCAGTAACATTCTTACTTTTCAAGAAAATAGATTTTTTGTGAAGTTGTGAAACTGTGTCATATTGTATGGGAGGGGGTAGAAGGGGTGAAGCTAATCAAATATTTTTTTTCTGATCTTAGTGATAATACTAATAAAGTATTTATTACAAAATATGAACTCGATAAATGTTATATGTTCTGAGAAAATTGTCTTAGAGCATTTCATGAAAAAGTGTAGTTTGTATGGGAGGGGGTGGAAGGAGAGGGAGGACGCAGATAATTTTTCTACTGTAGATTTATATCATTATGAAAGTAATATATCCCAAAATTCAGACTAATAACTTTTATACTTTTCGATTAAATCCATTTATTGTCAAATTGCGAAATTGTGTCATTTTGTATGGGAGGGGGTAGAAGGGGCGAAGCTAATTGTCTAATTTTTTTTGGTCTTACTAAAAATTTTAAATAAATATTTGGTGTACAATTTCAGCCCGCTAGATTTTATACACACTGAGTAAATTGGCTTAGAGTAATTCTTGCCAAGTACAGTTTGTATGGGAGGTGGTAGACGGAGAAGGAGGACACGCATAATTCTTATACGGTAGATTGATATTATCATGAAAGTAATACATTCCAAATTTCAGGCCAATAGTTTTTATACTTTTCGAGCAAATCCGTTAATTGTCAAATTGCGCAATTGTGTCATTTTGTATGGGAGGGGGTAGAGGGGGTGGAGCGATTTGGCCCGTTCACGAACTTGACCTTACTCTTTTGTTAAAAACGACGTGTACAAAATTTGAACTATCTAGCTCAACGCGTTCTCAAGCTAGAGAGCGAACAGACGGACGGACGGACGGACAGACGGACATCCGGTTTTGAGATTTTTGAGTGATAACATTAACTTCTGTATCATTCATTTTTTTCTCCAAGACTTATTTCTTGGCGTTACAAACCTTAGAGCAAACTTATAATACTCTCAGATTTCATCTAGAGTATAAAAATTAATGATACAGAAATTAATATTATCACTCAAAAATTTCAAAACCGGATGTCCGTCCGTCCGTCCGTCTGTTCGCTCTCTAGCTTGAGAACGTGTTGAGCTAGAAAGCTAAAATTTCGTACACGTCGTTTTTGACAAAAAAGTAAGGTCAAGTTCGTGAACGGGCCAAATCGCTCCACCCCTTCTACCCCCTCCCATACAAAATGACACAAATGCTCAATTTCACAATAAACGGATTTGCTCAAAAAGTATAAAAGCTATTAGCCTGAAATTTGGAATATATTCTTTTTATGATAATATCAATCTACCATATAAAAATTATGCGTGTCCTCCCACTCCTTCTACCACCTCCCATACAAACTGTACTTGTCATGAATTACTCTAAGCCAATTTATTTAGCGATCTGAAATTGTGCACTAAATATTTATTTAAAATTGTTAGTAAGGCTAAAAAAAATAGACGATTAGCTTCACCCCTTCTACCCACTCCCATACAAAATGACACAATTTCGCAATTCGACTATAAATGGATTTGCTCGAAAATTATAAAAGCTATTAGTCTGAATTTCGGGATATATTATTTTCATAATGATTTCAATATACAGTATAACAATTATTTGCGTCCTCCCTCTCCTTCCACCCCCTCCCATACAAACTACACTTTTTCATGAAATGCTCTAAGACGATTTTCTCAGAGCATATACGATTTATTGAGCTCATATTTTGTAATAAATACTTAATTAGTATTATCACTAAGATCAGAAAAAAATATTTGATTAGCTTTACTGCTTTTACCCCCTCCCATACAATATGACACAGTTTCATAACTTCACAAGAAATCTATTTTCTTGAAAAGTATGAAGTATAAATGTTACTGGTCTAAAATTTAAGAGATATCAATTTTTTGATATTCTTAGTTATTTCTGAAAAAATCACTAAAATCCCCCCACCCTTTCTACCACCTGCCATACAAACTGCACATTTTCACTAAATCTAACGCACTAATTTTCTCAGCTCCTATTCAATTTTTGGAGTAAGCATTTTGTATAAAACATTTTTATAGCTACTTTAGCATGATGGGGAAAAAATTTGGTCGATGATATCACCCCTTCTAACACTCCCCATACAAAATTTCTTGGGATCACAAAAATTCTATGTCATCTAGAGTATCGTAAGATTGCGCTTTACGCGCAATCGTAGCCCTGTTATGTTTTTATTTATATTAATTTAAAAAGCTAGCGGTTTCATATTGAAAGTATTGCTAGTATACATAAATTTGTATGCTAACAAATTATTACGCATCAACGCAATAAATATAAAATGCTAGTATTAAATCTAGAATTCAAAACGGTGAAATGACTACAATCAAACTAAATTTGATTGATTGATTGATCAGATCATAGAGCTACCATTTTTATTGCAGAAGCATTTGTCTGCAGTTGTTTCAATAAAATATTTTTATATCCTAGATGAAATCTGAGAGTATTATAAGTTTGCCACAAAGTTTGTAACGCTAAGAAATAAGGCTCGGAGAAAAAAAATGAATGTTATAGAAGTTCATATAATCACTCAAAAATCTCAAAACCGGATGCCCGTCCGTCTGTCTGTCCGTCCGTGTCCTATCTAGCTTGAGAACGCGTTAAGCTAGAAAGTTAAAATTTAGTACAAGCCGTTTTTGCCGAAACAGTAAGGCCAAGCTCGTGAACGGGCCAAATCGCTCCACCCCTTCTACCTTCTCTCATACAAAATGACTCAATTTCGGAATTTCACAATAAACGGAATTTCTCAAAAAGTATGACAGCTATAGATCTGAAATGTAGAATATGTTATTTTTATTGTGGACTGATGCCACAAACTATTTGAATTGCCTCGCTCCTTCTACCACCTCCCATACAAACTTTGTGTTGAAATTCTATAAACCAATTAACTCAGAACGTATAAAATTTATCAAGCTGAAATTGACCGGTAAATATTATTTGGAATTATTTTGGAAGATCGGAAAAAATGATTGGCTTCACTCCTTCTAGTCCCTCCCTTACAAAGTGACGCATTGTCAGAACTTAACTTAAAATATAATTACTTCAAAAGGATGTCAGCTATTGGTTTGAAAATTGAGATATGTCAATTGCATAATCTTCATAGTTATTATTGAAAAAAAAAACACTGAAAACTCCCCGTTCTTCTACCACCTTCCATATAAACTGCACAATTTCACCATATTTAATATTCTAATTTTCTCTAAACTCCAAATTTTTGAAGCTTATAAAAAATTTTCCTAGCAACTCCATTATGATGCCAAAAAATTAGTTCAACGCCGTCACCCTATCTACCACTCCCCATACAAAGTTTCTTAAAATCAACAAATCACTCTTTCATCTATTGTAGAGTATCTTGTGATACTGTTTTGTTTTTTTTAATTATTTCCGCTAATTTGATGAAATATTATTATATTAATGATTCAAAGCTTTTCTGAGCGCCTTACCTATCGGACAACTCACGAGCTGCCACTGCTCTGCAAAAGTTTAAGAAATATGCTGTCTTCTCCCGGAGAATGGTTTGGAATTTTTTATTGTCTATCTTACTTTGTTCGCAGAAAAGATTTTTACTGCATTTCTGCAGTCCTCGCAACATGGCCTGCTGGCGTCCGGAATACTACAACCGTCTTCTTTTAAAGGTTTAATGGTCGCGAATTCTGCGAAGTGAGCTCTAGTGTCTGTTTCCCATTTTCTGTGATCGAACCGTTAGGTTTCTTTAAAAACTCCTTCTTATTAGTGTGTCCTTTCGAAAGTATCCTATGCAATCTTGTGCTGCTGGTTAGATTATTAATACCCTTGCAGAATGATTTCCAGGACTTTCTTTAGGCTCTATTTATTTCTGTTAGAGCATTTTTGTATGAATCGCACCCTCCAACTTGTTTAGCTTATTGAAGAGTTTTCTTGTTATTCCTCTGAACTTGGTGAGTGTTTTATTCCACCTAGGGACGCTCCTGTTACTATTTCTGGCTTTAACTGGGCAGGAGTTATGATAAGCAGTTATAATAGCGTTAGTGATTTTATCTGACGCTATCTCAATGCTACACTTTATGTTTTGTATTGCAGAAGCCAGAGCCTCAAACAGGCATTGATCAAAATTAGCCACACTCGTTGATTCTGAACGATTTAGATACCATTGTCGCTGATTCAATATCGAACATTATATGCCTACGATCGGACATTGAGGTCTCATTAGAGACATGCCAGTTAGTTATCTTCGTACTTAGGGATTGGGTACAAAGAGTTATGTCTAAAACCTCTTGACTGACTTTAGTTATGAATGTTCGATTATTACCAGCACTCAAAATCTCTTGCTTATGGATATACATGAATTAAAGAACTAAATTACCTTTATCGTTGATGTCGGTTAAAAAAAATTCAGCTGTATGCTGTACGTTTACGCTCAGCGTACAATAACTAACAAAAAACCCTTGAAAATTAAATTTAGATATCAAATTGAAATTCTGTCAGGTTATAGATCTGTGTGATCTATAATTTTTAGTAGAGCGGGGGTATAAGGGGAGGGAGGTGGTGAGCCCAAATGTCGAAAACTTTGAGTAATTTTTTTAGGACTCTTGTGAAAGATACGAAGTTCAAATTTTGCACATGCATATATCCATTTCATGTATACAAAAAAATAAAGAATAATTTAAACCGGAATACTATGAAATTTTGTAAAAATACTTTTAAAAAGGAAATAAAGTTGAATCAAAAGTTTAGCAATTTTGCTTGCCATTCTACCCCCTCCCTTGCAAAAGTATGATTTCGGTCAATTTAAAAAAAATCAAGTAATAACCAACAAATTTAAAGCTAAGAAGTTGAAATTTTGTACGATCACAAAATAAAACTGCATTACAAATTTTACGATTCCCTCACCTCCCATACAAATGTTTGATTTTGTGAGTGAAATTCTATGGAACTTCGTTTGTGAAACTAATGGAGCAAGAGCCTTAGGACAGAAAATATCAGCGGAATGCAACAAGGGAATGAAATGCATATAATGAGAGAACTCAGTGAACCTAAGACGAAGGAAGAAAAATGAATTTCCAGAACTGGTGCTAAACGAGTCCTGCGACGAAAAATAAATTGAAGGTACAGGCATACACTTGATGTCACTGAAAAAGTCTCGCTATCCACTTTACAAAAATATAATTTTTTTGTTAATAATTTGTTGCCTTTGACACAAAAACGGTAAATTAGTATTTTAAATTTAATAAAATATTGCGCAAAATTTTTACAGTTTGTAACTTCGAGAAAACATAACAGGGCTACGATTGCACATAAAGCGCAATCGTGCGATACTCTAGATGAAATAGAAAATTTTTGTGATCTCAAGAAATTTTGTATGGGGAGTGGTAGAAGGGGTGACAGCCTTGAATTGTTTTTTTTTCATATCGAGCTAGAGTAGTTATAAAAATGTTTTATACAAAATTTAAGTTTCAAAAATTTAATAGGTACTGAGAGAATTAGTGAAGCGATTTTGTATGGGAGGTGGTAGAAGGAGGCGGGATGGGGAGGGAGCTTAGTGATTTTTTTTGAAATAATTATGAATACTATGAAATTAATATCTCTCAAATTTCAGACCAGTAGCATTCAAACTTTTCAAGAAAATCGATTTATTGTGAAGTTGTGAAATTGTGTCATATTGTATTGGAGGGGGTAGAAGAAGTGAAGCTAAACAGTTGTTTTTTTCAGTCTTAATTATAATAAAAATCAGTCTCAGTTATAATGCTAATTAAGAATTTAGTGCAAATTTTGAGCTCGACAAATATTATACGTACTGAGAAAATTGGTTTATAGTATTTCACGAAAAAGTGCAGTTTGTATGGGAGGTGGTTGAAGGCGTAGAGAGTGTAATAATTTTTATAACGTACATCACATTTATGATAAAAATTATATATTCTAAATTTCAAATCATCAATTTTATGGTTTCCAAAAAAGTTTGATTGAAAATGAGTCATTTTGTATGGTAGGGGGTAGAAGAAGTAGAGCGATTTGGCCCGTTCTCGATGATGATGCAATGGCGCTACAGCCCATATCGAGCCTTGGCCTCCCGGATGCACCTCCTCCAGTTGTCTCGGTCCAACGACCGCGTCCTCCAGTTTGAAAAATTGAGAAGCGATCTGCAGTCTGCGTCGACTGAGTCCTCCCATCGCTTTCGTGGCTTCCCCTGCGGTCGGTTACCTTGAGCTTTGCCCTTGAGCACTCGTTTTGGGATTCGTTCCTTGTGCATTCGTTCCACGTGGCCAGCCCATCGCAGCTTGCGAAGTTTGATCACTATAGATGCTGGTGGGTCGTCAAATAGTTGATACAGCTCATGGTTGTATCGAATTCGCCAATCATCTCCTTCCTTAACTGCTCCGTATACCTTCCGAAGAATTTTTCGCTCAAAAGTGTCGATTAACTTCTCCGAAAACCGTGTCAAGGTCCACGTTTCGCATCCATATAGCAGCACAGGACGAATTAATATCTTGTAGATGCGTAGTTTATTGTTTCGATGGACCTTCCTTGATTTTGTTATGGGGAGGACAGCATAAAATGCTTTGTTCGCTGCCGTGATTCTTCTTTGAATTGGCCCGTTCTCGAACTTGACCTTAATTTTTTTGGTTAAAAATGTACATGCACAGAATTTGAACTTGAACGCACTGGACGAACGGACGGGCGGAAGGGCATCCGGTTTTGAGATTTTTTAGCGACATCAAATATTTCTGTACCCATAGCGCATCTGTGCGAGTATTATTTCATGGCGTTACAAACTTTAGAGCAAACTTATAGTACTCTCAGATTCCATCGAGAGTATAAAAATTAGATATTCGTGGAGAGCTCCTCAAGGGCTTTCTAATAACGCCAAGTTTGTGCCGATATCCTAGAATAATTTTTACTTCCCATCGGATTTGGAAATTTATTTTTCTTTATGCGTCTTAGTTATACTGCGTTCGATCATTTTATACATCTTGTATCCTTGTCGCTTTCCGTTGTTAATTTTTATTACAGGGCTTTTGGACTATAACATTTTATACAGAGAGTTTTGAACGTGCTTCAAGAAATCTACTAAAAAATTATTAACATCTCTCCACTTTTTCTATCCCCCCTCCATACAAACCCATACTTGCATAAATAAACGAATGAAGTATTGATTATATGTACTGGAATCGTTCATCGTGATCGCATTTAAGTGTTAAATAATTGACAACAGCCCTGCCCTAGTACCTTCGTTAACTTAGTCTTGCCTATCCACCCTAACCTCTACATTGATTTCCCACGCATCTTCAACATGTCCCAAGAATAGTAAAGTTGCATCCGAGTTGTTGGCAAATATTCTAATAAAAATCCGTCATTACTTAATTTTTCGTTATCCTTGATTACAGGTCCTGGGGTTAACTACCCCAACTTCCCTCACCCCTTTGAGTCGGTCCCTGTATATCAATAAGATTTTGCACAACAAATATCAACGATCAAGTCCCCAGTTCATTCAATTCGGCATATCTTATTCACCTAACCATATTTTATTAATTTAGAAAGGTTTTACATTTAGCATGATTCTACCGAATTAGTTTTAGAAACAAGGGTTGACAGTTATATTCTTTCCATTAGGTTCGAAACTCCTACCAACTAAACATCCTCTATATATTCCGAAATAAATTTATCACAACTCTATTTATATTCGTCCCCGGACTAGGACCATACATATTGTCCTATCAGTTTAGCATAATATTTCCGAAAAAGGGTCAAGAAGTCAGCAATCCTTATTTTCTCTGCCTCGCAATATGTAAAAGGTTCACGTTCGCATAGTGCCAACCCAAACTTTATCTAATATTTACTAGTCCGGTTTTGGCGGTACAAAGGTCTAATTAATTACTAATGCCGGATAATACAGAAAATTAACTTCGAATTGAAAAAAAAAATATTCGTTGTAAACATTTAATTTCTCTTCGAGTGTAATAAAGCAAAAAGGTTCGAAGAAGGTTTCGGTATTATCGCACGTCGTGTGTCGACAATCGATTGCCTAGCCTCGACATTAATCCCAATGTACCTCACCTCAGTCCTCTGCGGCTATTCCAGGCCGTCCCCAATCCGAGAGAAAAGGGCATAACCAAATTCATATGTAATAAACGTTTCTAGGGATGCTAGAAGAGTCATTGGGGGTGTTTATAGATCCATAACTACGTATGAGGTCGATAAAATTGCTTTTTATGGGTTTCATGGCTCCAGTAGATGAGCCTTCCTTTTTATCCCTTCCTACCAGTTGAGAATAATACGTGTTTGTTATTTGTGCAGCACATATTTAGATGATTTAAGGATGTTATTTAGCCCCGGTGTTGGTCAAGCGCTAGCATATCATGAAGGATTAACGCATTGTTTGCAAAGCTGGCTGTTTGGTCCCTGATATTTTGGAAGTAATAAATTTGAAATGCACACTTTATGCTTAAGCTGTATTTCTAATTGTTTAAGGATTATGATTTATTTATTTTTAATTAATTCACATTTTATTTTATTTATTAAACGAGTACGGTATGTACCTAAATGTTTCCATTATACAATACAAACACGGTTTGTAGAAGTGATAAAAATTTCAGGTTTTAATTAAATTTAATGTATTTCTGTTGAATGTTATGCTTTATTATACTCTAGATGAAATCTGAGAGTATATTGTGTTTGCCTTACCGTTTGTAACGCTAAGAAATAATGCTCGCACAGAGACGCCAAGGGTACAGAAATATTTGTTGTCGCTCAAAAACTTCGATTCCGAGTTGCTGTCTGTCCGTCTCTCTACAGCATAACTCTCGAACGCTTTGAGCTATCGTGCTGAAATTTGTTGTGTGTCATTTTTAGCAAAAAAGAAAATTTAAGTTCGTGAACGAGCCACATCCTCCCACTCCTTCTACCCCCTCCCATAAAAATTTCACGAAATTCAGAAATTTTCAGAAATTGATTTTTCTTTGAAACTATTTAAGCTATCGATTTGAATTTTGAGTCAAAGTATTATTATATAAATGTCATTAATATGACGGAATATTGATCCGATCCCGTTACTCCTTCTACCCCCTCCCATACAAATGCATAATTTTGAAAAATGCAGTTTTTCGATTTTCAATGAAACTAGCAAAGTTATAAAAACGAATTTTTGCCAGAATTAATTTTATTATAATTCCAATCAGAGTTAAAAGAAATTATAAACTTCACCTCACTCCTTCTACCCCTTCCCATACAAATTTCACGAAATTTTGAAATTTAAATTAAATTATTTTTCTTCGAAACTGTTAAAGCTATCAACTTGATATTTTGCATGAAGTATAAAAATATAAATAGCAATACTGGGAAAAAAATGTGTTTTGATCCGTACACTCCTTCTACCCTCTCCCATACAAATGTATAATTTTTGTTAAGTGCATTATATCGATTTCCATTAAAACTAGAAAAAGTATAAACTTAAAATTTTGCGAGAATTTGTTTTTTAATAATTGCAATAAATGCAAAAAAAAATTATCAGCTCCTCTTCACTCCTTCTACCCCCTCCCATACAAATATCTATATTATAAATTCAAGAAAAGCATTTCTCTTTCGAATATATTAAAACTATCGAATATGAAATTGAATCAAAGCGTGGTGATAAGGATGATGATAAGCAGTTTCAAAATCATCTTAACTCTCCACTTCCTCTGCCACCTTCCATACAAATGCCGCAATTTCAGGAAAACTATGTCCAATTGAAAATAATGAAAGCTACAAACCTTAAATTCAGCACGAAATATTTTTCATACCACTTTAGGTGTCATATCCAAAAATTACAAACCTTCCTCCTCTCCTTCTACCATCTCCCATACAAAAGTCACTATTAATTATTTAAAAGAATCGGAGGTGACATATTTTCCGGTACATTGAACTCTTTCTCATTTCATCTAGAGTATCATATGATTGGGCTTTACGCCCAATCATAATTCTTTTATGTTTTTTTTACAGTATTTGTTGTATGTTTGTATGTAAAAGTCTGGTTCGCTATCAAATTAATTTGATAGTGCCTAAGGAGCGCACTAGCGACCTCTATTCGGTGCATTTTTACATTATAGATATTAATACGGGAGGATTTCAAATTGTAGGTGACTTTTTTTATTTGTTTTATAAGAAGGGGGAATGAATCTTATATCACTAAAAAGATACTGTGCCATAGATGTGCACAAACCAAAATTCATGTCTATATGTCGACGTTGATACAAATAAAATAAAGTGGGAATATTCAAACGGGACTCCATTTCCGAACTATAATTGTTCTTTGCTGCTTGACTTTGGTGATAGCACGAGCACCAGTAAATCCAATGCACAGTGGAAATGGGAAAGTGTCTAATTAAGAATGCCTAATATTAGGCGAATTCATATTGAAAGTATGATTTTCGATATTTTACATACACAATTGGTCGAATTTCGACCAACCGCGATCTAGTTTTAATTAATTTAGATAACAAAAGATTCAATGTAAATGAAAATATTTTTTACATGATTCATATTTACATACTGGTGTTATAAATTAATCAATTTCAAAAGGTCGAGTGAAGAAGAATGGGAAAAAAGGTAAAAATGAAAAATTTCAAATGAGTTTAGTTATATTTAACTCTAAGTATTTATATATATTTTATTTAGGGAACACATGAGAGCACCGGGACCTTTGTTGGCCTATTGTGCATTTATTGTCCCTTTACTTTATTCTCTTGGATACATAGATCCATTGCAATAAGTTTGGCTTGGAAGATTGTGGCTTCCTTACCAAGAGGTTTTGAAATCGAGAAGTTTGGACCTATGACTCTGGCCCCAGTCCCCTTCGAGGTGCGCAAGCCATCTGTGTTCCAGGTGGTTGCTTCCTCTTTCATTTCAGGTATGTTGCCATTTCTTGCGTTCTCTGATTTTTACTTTGAATGTGGTTTCAAAGTTGAATTTTGTCGGCATAGTGTCGGACAGTGTTGAGGTTAGAACCTCAATTCTCGGATTTTTCAAGATTTCGAGGTTACCTTTAAAAACTCCCTACTTGTGGTTGTTATCCCTCCATATGCGTAACACCCCTTCGTTAGCCTCCTTTTTTATTTGGAGATATATCGGAGGGATGTTTAGGAATATTTTCAAACAAGCTAGCCTTTTATAACCTGCGCTTTTTGTTGTAGTACTTTCAAGGCAGATTGTAACCTTTCCGACAAACTTACATCATATTTGCCTCTAATGATAATAACAGGGTCTCCGGCATATTCTATTACCTCGTATCCTTGTTCTGTTAGGCGGTCTAGGAGCTCACCTACTACGATTGACCTAAGAAATGGAGATAGTACTCCTCCCTGGGAACAGCCTCTATAGGTCTGTGCAGTCGTTGTGCTATCACCTAGATCCGCGGTTGTCAATCGTAGCCGATTCAAGTCCTTTTTTCCTGGCTGCTGCTATTATGGCGTCATGTGGAGTATTTTCGAAAGGTTCTTTAATATCTAGGACTGCACAAAGGGCAATTTCTTTGTAGTCTTTAGCCTTTTCTATTTGGCTAACTAGACTGTGAAGGGCTGACTCTGTTGATTTGCCTTTCCGGTAAGCATGCTGATTCTTATTAAGACATACTTTGCTAGATCCTGTTCTTATGTAAAAGTCTGGTTCTAGTTTCTCCATCGCCTTGACGAAGAAGGAGGTGAGACTTATAGGGCGATATAACTTAGGCTGATCAATTAGATGGTTACCTACCTTTGGTACAAAGACCAACCTAGCTTTCCTCCAAATAATAGGTATATATCCCCATGTAAAACTTGCTTTAAAGATATTTATCATTATTGGCATTAAGCTCTCTAACCCTTTCTGCAAAAGATTTTATCTACTCCGGCTGATTTGTAGGACTTAAAGGTGTTGATCGCCTATCTTATCTTTTCTGGAGTGAAGATTTTACCAGTATTACTATTGGCGAATGGAGTTTGACGATACATCCTTTCGTTTTCTTCTAAATCTTCATTATTGTTAATTCATTTGCTGCCTGGGAAGTGTGTTGCCAATAACATTTCAAGTGTTTCCATGGTGTTTTTCATTAAGGATCCATCAGATCTCTCTGAAAGTCCGATATTAGTCGGGATGTCTTTTGGTAACACCTTTCGGAGTCTCGAGACCGTTGGGAGATCATCTATCTCTTCATAAAATCTTCTCCAAGCCTCTTTTTTTTAACTTTTTTAGAAGTTTGTTATATTCAGTAAGGGACTCTCTGTATTCGTCCCAGTTCCCACAGGTTTTTGCTCTATTGAATAATTTCCTAGTTTCCTAGGTGTTTGGTTTACTCTTTTCTTGTGTTGAACAGGATAGCTTTGTTCGTAGGCATATATTACATTGTCAACGAGTTTGTTCGCTATATGATAAGTGCAATCTAGGCTGCTTATTGATCTTTCTGCGGTACCTGCTTCGTACTCAAGGATTGCCTGGTAAAGATTCAAGTCGGTACGTTTTGCGATTCTGTATTGGCTTATGTATCTAAGTGAAGTCTTTATCTTTGGATACGTGCCAATTGTCGCACTTGTCAGCCAGACAAAGGCTTGTTATGGTAAGGTCAAGTACTTCATAACTTCATAAGAGAACGTGGGCATCACCTGACTGAAGAACATACAATCAAACAAACCACGTTCTAATAGAGGACGGCCTTTGCATTCTCGACGTGCGTACATGTCGAGATGCTAATTGCGACACAGACCACTATTTGGTAAAGGCCAAGTTCCGATGATAAATCGCAAACCAACAACACCCAAAGACACAACCGGTTCCTAAATTCGACATAGGAAAAATCAAGGATGAGAAAGTAGTTGCGAAGTACGTATCAGCCTTGGAGAGACACTTCGCGCCAATGCTGAACTACCACGCCAGCATGCCAATAGAAGAAATGTGGCAATATATCAAAGATGGCATTACATCTACCGCAGAGGAGGTGATAGGACAACAACCCCGGCGCAAAAGAAATGACTGGTTCGACAACGAATCCCAAGATGCTTCAGACCGAAAAAAGCAGGCTTACAAAATATTAACAGAACGGCCGACACGAGCCAAACAGGACAAATATAATCATCTTAGACGATTTCCAAACAAAATATGCAGACAAAAAAACAAAACGGAAGTACAATAATGACGAAATTATAAACATGGACGAACACTTTAAATTACACAACACATGAGCCGTGTATTCCCCTGTAAAAAGAATGAAAGGGGGATACCAGCCAAAAACGGCCATCTGCAAGGATGCAGAAGGGAACATTCTAAGTAATGCGGAAGATATAAAATTAAGATGAGTGCAATACTTCTTAATCTGAGCCCATCACCCGCACGAACAGCAGCAGCAGGCACAATTGCAGGTATAACTGATGTAACAGTTGAAGAAGGATCAGCTTTGAGTCCTCCCACACTCGAAGAAGTAACGACAGCCCTTAGGAACCACCGAAACAACAAAGCGCCGGGCACTGATCTAATTCCTACTGAGCTTCTGAAAGCCGGTACCTGCATAGTGCATCTCCTGCATTGATTAGTCACGGACATATGGACGTAGGAACACTTTCTGAAGATTGGCGCAAGAGCATTATATGCCCAATTTATAAAAAAAAGTTGACAAATTCTGCTGCGAAACTGTAAAAGTGCTGGGAATATAATATTGATGTGCATCAGATATTTGTTGACTTCAAACAAGCATACGACAGTATTGACAGGCTCGTATTTTATAAAATCATGTTGGAGTTTGGAGTCCCACCTAAACTGGTTCGGCTTACAAGAATGACAATTACTGAGTCTTTGTCACGAATCAGAGTAGAAAACGACCTGAATTTCAGTTTTAAAACAGACAACGGCCTTAAGCAAGGCAACGGCCTCGTACCAATGCTTTCCTACTTGATACTTGAATATGTAGATCGGAAACTTCCCGTTGACACCAAGGGAACACTATGCTTCAAATCCACACAACTCATAGCATATGCCGACGATATAGATATCCTTGCAAGATCTCTGGAGAGTACCAAGGAGGTATTTGTAAACCTTGACTCGGTGGCAAGGGAAGTTGGACGACGTATTAATGAAAACAAAACAAAAATTATGAAAGAAACTAAGAAAAAGACGCCAATCAGACAAAATATTACGGTAGGAGACTATAACCTAGAAAACGTAGACAACTTCATATACCTAGGTTCGAACTTATCGAAGGATGGAAGCGAACCCATCGAAATCAAAAGAAGGATAATGATGGCAAACAAGACGTATTATTCGGTACTTCCAATAATTAAAAATAAGAACGTACACTGGAAAACAAAACTTGAGCTATACAAAACCATCATAAGACCTGTGCTATGCTATGTCAGCGAAACGTGGACTTAAACTCAGGCGTCCGAAAAGCTTCTTAACGCCTTTGAAAGAAAGGTCCTCAGGAAAATACTCGGACTTGTGAGGGAAGACTCGATCTGGAGAATACGATATAATAGATAATTGTACGCCATCTTCGACAATCCAGAAGTGTCAACCATCATAAAATTTAAGAAGTTGCAATGGGCTGGTCATGTGGAGTGGATGGATGGCGGAAGAATTCCCAAACGCACACTAAAAGGAAAAGTCAACGGATAAAGACCGGTCGGAAAACCACGAAAGCGCTGGGAGGATTCGATTGACGCAGACAGCAAATCACTGCTAAGATTTTCTAACTGGAGGACCCGGTCACTGAACCGAGATGGATGGAGGCAAAGTGGTCAGGAGGCCAAAGTCCGATTTGGGCTGTAATGCCATCGTAAGTAAGTAAGTACTTCCTGGCTGGCACTATTCATGAAGGTCGGGGTGGTACCTTTATTTATGATCTCTAGATTGTCAGTAGTAAGATATTCTAAAAGCAACCCACCTCTTTTATTTATATTACTACTTCCCCATATAGTGTGGTGTGCATTAGCATCACAGCCCAGAATGGCTGGTATGCTGTGGATCTCACTGTATTCCACTAGCTCCTGTGACCAGTTCATTGAAGCTTGTGGAGTTTGATGCTAGAGGGTCGTCAAATAGTTGATACAGCTAATGGTTGTATCGAATTCGCCAGTCATGCTCCGTACATCTTCCGGAGAATTTTTCTCTAAAACGTTTCGATTAAATTCTTCGACACCCGCGTCAAGGTCCACGTTTCGCATCAATATAGCAGCACAGTAATTTATTGATTCGATGTATCTTCCTTGATTACATTATGGAGAGGACCGCATAAAATGCTTTGTTAGCTGTCGTGATTCTTCTTCGGATTTCATGTCGTTCATTGCCGTCCTTTGTGAGAAGGTCTACGAGGTATACGAACTCATCTATCTGATCGAAGTTGTATTCGCCCATTGTAATATTCTGCTTCTCTGGGACAGTCCTTCGTGTCTGGGTCATGTATTTAGTTTTCGCTTCATTTACCCTAAGTCCTACTTCACCCGCTCCCGACTTCAACTCCTGGAATACCTCTTTAACACAAAGTATTGATCGGACCAGAATACCGACGTCGTCTGCGTACACCACCAACTGTGCGGATTTTAGGAGTAGCGTACCTCTGGTGTCCATTGAGATTACTGAAATTGCCTTCCTGACGACATACTGGGGCACCAAGTTGAAGAGCATGGGGGCGAGACCATCCACTTGTTTCAGACCTTACTCAATTGGGAAGCTTTGAGTCAACTTATTTTGGATTTTTACCTTGCACTTTTTTCATCGTGGCTTTTATTAACGGAACTAGTTTCGGTGGGACACGTAGTTCAATCGTTATTCTGTACAGAGCATTACAGTCGACACTATCGTATGCTTGGCAAAAATCGACAAACAGTTGGTGCACATTAATATCATATTCCCAGCATTTCACTAGCACCTGTTGTACAGAGAATAACTGGTCCGTTGTCGATCATCTGGATCTGAAGCCACCTTGATATTCTCCGATGATTTTGTTAGCGTATTCACTGAGTCTTCATTCGATAATTTTCGTTAAAATACGTACACAACACTTTCACTTTCGTTGTGTCGTCCTTTAGTTTTTGCACATTGAAAAATATATTGAATCGCCCCACTCCTTCTACCACCTCCCATATAAACTGCACATTTTTGAAATACTATAAACAAATTTATTCAGTACGCTCAAAATTTATCGAGCTGAAATTGTGCACTAAATATTTACTTAGAATTATTATTAGGATTGATAAAAATCAACTGATTAACTTCACACCTTCCACCCCCTCACATGCAAAGTGACACATTTTTAGAACTTAACATAAAATCGATTTTTTTGAAAAGTTTGAATGTTATGGGTCTGAAATTTGAGAGATGTCAATTGCATAATCTTCATAGTTATTACTGAAAAACAGAAAAAAAATATTGAAAACTCCGCGATCTTTCTACCACCTCTCATGCAAACTGCACAGTTTCACTAAATGTAATACACCAATTTCTCAAAACCTATCAAATTTTTGAAGTTTAAATTCTGTATAGAACATTTTGCTAGCAACTCTATCATGATGTGAAAAAATTAGTTGAAAACCATCACCGCTTCTAGTACTCCCCATACAAAATTTCTTAAAATCAACAAATTTCTCTTTCATCTAAAGTATCGAATGTTTAGGCTTTACGCCCAATCGTAGACCTGCTATATTTTGTTTTCATCTTCGAGAATTTATCAGAATTTCTTATAGGACAGAACTACTGTCGTGCTATAAATTCAAAGTTGCAAACTAAAAGAAATATAGAAAAATTATAGAAATATCTATGAAAAGATTGGTTAGGAGAGTGATTCTGCTAACGAAAGATATCCTCGACCCGAAAAAATTGTTTCCCTTCTTTTCAAGTTGCATTCATTGTTTAACTTCCTGCAGTGATCCGCACTCAGCTGCTACTCCTAAAAATGTAACAAACGGTAATTTTTCACAAAAAATGGAAAAATGAAAAGAAATAAATTCACATAAAAATATAAGCTTCATAAATCAAATTCCGGACCCATCCTGACAGCGAACATTACTTTACAAACGACGAAATTTATCGTAAATCATTGAGGCGGTCATCGCAAGCTGTTGAAATCATATCCTTTCTTTCGTAGCACTCATGACTCTCCTTTCCTTGCTACCCAAGCCCAATAATTCAATCAACGTCTTCAACCTATCCACCTTTTCATCATCATCATCATTTCACTGACCCTAAAAATTAGCATTTTATATCGCGATATCATCGAACCAAACCAGACAGGACAGACATGATGCCCGATTTCAGAATATTTTTTGGTTAAATGAACCGAAAAGAATCCTCGAAAAAAAAAATCCTTTTCGAAAATTGACCAGAGGTCATCGAAAGTATTTTCGCCACACATCAATGATTTATCGACATGACTTCACTCACGTAGTAACAGCTACTCACCAGTATATACCTTCTTGTTGGGATCTAGCGTAGGTAGTTTTCGAGAAAGGACGAAAGTATAATACTTACAAAATAGGCTCGCTCAATTGTTTTATGTTTAATATGATAGGTTGAATTTGATCAAGTGGGCTGATAAAGACGGAAATTCATCCGATTAGTTAAGTGATTTGTAAAAAAAAATGCCGGGTTTTCTTCGTCCCTTTAAGCATAAAACATTACTTTAAAATGGTATTTAAATTTTTCGGGATCTTATGAAGAAAAAGCTAACTGATACAAAAATTTGTAGAAAACATCTTTTGATTAAATCTCTTTTTCACTACGACAGTTCGCAAAATAATTTCATTTCAAAGTCATAATGGCCGTTAATTACTCTGGTTTGATTTTTTTTGAAACTTTTTACAATTATTGAAAATACTGAAAAACACAACAGGACTACGATTGAGCGTAAAGCCCAATCGTGTGATACTCTAGATGAAAGAGAGTTTTTTTGATTTCAAGAAATTTTGTAGGGGAAGTGGTACAGGAGTTGACGACATAGACCTAAATTTTTCTCATCACGCTAAACTTAAAATTAGTGGATTGGGTTTAGTGAAATTGTGCAGTTTATATTGGAGGTGGTAGAAGGAGGGGCAAGTTCTTAAATACTTTTCCAGAAATAACAATAAAGATTATGCCCTTGATATGTTTTAAATTGTAGATCAATAGCATTCATACTTTTCGTTAAAATCCACTTTTTGTAAAGTTGTGAAATTGTGTCAGATTGTATAGGAGGTGGTAGAACGAGTAAAGCTAATAGTTTAACATTTTTTTGGCCTTACTAATAATTCTAAATACATATTAAGTGCACAATTCCAGCTTGATAAATTTTATATTCACTGAGTAAATTGGGTTAGAGTATTTCATGAAAAAGTACAGATTGCATGGGAGGTGGTGGAAGGAAGGGGAGGACTTAAATAATTTTTATACTCCAGATGAAATCTGAGAGTATTATTAGTTTGCTCTAAGGTTTGTAACGCCAAGAAATAAGGCTCAGAGAAAAAAATTAATGATACAATAGACAATATTATCACTCAAAAATCTGAAAACCGGATGTCCGTCCGTCCGTCCGTCTGTCCGTCTGTCCGTTTGTCTGTTCGTTCTCTAACTTGAGAACACGTTGAGCTAGAACGTTCAAAGCTTTTACGCGTTGTTTTTGACAAAAAAGTAAGGTCCAGTTCGTGAACGGCCAAAGCGCTCAACCCCTTCTACCCCCCCCCCCCCCCCACCATACAAAATGACGCATTTTCGAGATTTAACAGTAAACCGATTTTCTCGAAAAGTATAAATGCTATTGAACTGAAATTTGGTATATATTATTTTTATGCCAATTTTAATCTACGGTATAATAATTACAACTCCTTCTACCACCTCTAATATAAACTGCATTTTTTTATAAAATACTTTAAACCAATTTACTCAGTACATAAAAATTTTATCGAGTTGAAATTTTGAACAAAGTATTTATTTAGAATGTAAGAACAAAAAAAAAAGATGATTAGCTTCACTCCTTCTCTCCCCTCCCATACAATATGACATAATTTCTCAACTTTTCAAAAAGTCGATTTGCCTAAAAAATTTACATACTACGAATCTGCGATTGAAAACATGTCAAATGCATGATATGTTCAATTATTTCTGAACAACTCACTAAGAACTCCCCACTCCTTCTACCACCTTCCATACAAACTGCGCAATTTCACTTAATCCAATACACTGATTCTCTCAGTACCTACTAAATTTTTGAAGCTGAAATTTTCAATAAAACCTTCTAATAGCAACTCTAACGTGATGTGAAAAAATTGGTTCAATGCCGTTACCCCTTCTTCAACTCCCCATACAAAATTTCTTAAAATCAAAAAATTTCTCTTCATCTAGAGTATCACATGATTGGGCCTTACACCCAATCTTAGTCCTGGTTTGTTTATACAGTAGATTGAAATTATCATAAAAGTAATATACTCCAAATTTTAGATCAATAGCATCTATACTTTTGGACCAAACCCGTTTATTGTCGAATTACAAAATTGTGCCATTTTGTATGGGAGGGGCTAGAAGGGGTAAAGCTAATCGTCTAATTTTGTTTTGATCTTACTAATGATTCTAAATAAGTTATTAGTGCACAATTTCAGCTCGATAAATTTTATACGTTCTGAGTGAATTGGTTTAGAGCATTTCATGAAAAAGTGCAGTTTGTATAGGAGGTGGTAGAAGGAAGAAAAGGACACGCATAATTTTTATACGGTAGGTTGAAATTATTAAAGAAATAATATATTCCAAATTTTAGACTAATAGCTAATATTCTTTCCGAGCAAATCCGTTTATTGTCGAATTGCGAAATTGTGTCATTTTATATGGGAGGGGTTAGGAGGAGTGAAGCTAATCGTTTCATTTGTTGGCTTTACTAATAATTCTAAATAAATATTTAGTGCACAATTTAAGCTCGCTAAATTTTATACGCACTGAGCAAATTGGTTTAGAGTATTTCATGAAAAAGTACAGATTGTAGAGGAGGTGTTAGATGGAGGGAAAGAACACGCATAATTTTTATACGTTAGGAGGTGGAAGGGGAGGGAGGACAAACATGTTTCTTATACCGTAGATTGGAATTATTATAGAAATAATATATTCCAAATTTCAGACTAATAGCTGTTATACTTTCCGAGCAAATCCGTTTATTGTCATTTGTATAGGAGGTGGTAGAAGGATGGAAAGGACACACATAATTTTTATACGGTAGATTGAAATCATCATAGTAGTTATACAGGGTGGGTCAGATACAAGTTTCTTTTTAAAAATGCAATAAAATGAACAAAATTAAATTTGTTTCCATGTTTTATGGCTTCATTAGTAAGAGCAAACATTCCCATTAATGATGAAATATAATTTCGTTCAAGTGGCTGCCTCGGCTGACTTCGAAGTAGCGCATTCTGTCACTCCAAATTTCCAAGACCATGTCGATGTTTTCGGGCTGTAGCTCACGGATTGCTTGGATGATATTGGCCATAAGTGCTTGAATCGTTTCTAGATTGTTGGAATAACATCGGTCTTTCACGGTTCCCAAGAAAAAAAAGTCCAAAGGGGTCAAATCGCAGTTCCGAGGCGGCCAATTGATATCGCCAAGACTGCTGATTACACGATTTGGGAATTTGGTGCGTAAAAGATCGGTTGTGGCATGGCGCGCCATCCTGCGTAAGCCAGAGGTCCATCTCTTCAATTTCAGTAAAAAAAAGCTCTGTAACGTTCACCGTTGACCGAAACGTTGTTCCCAGCCTCATTTTCGAAGAAATATGGTCCAATGATGCCACCACTCCACAATCCGCACCAAAATATCACTCTCTGTGGATGCATTGGCTTCTCGACAATAACGTGCGGGTTTTCCGAGCCCCAGATGTGGCAATTTTGTTTGTTAATGTAGACTCCGAGATGAAAATGCGCCTCGTCAGAAAAGATGTTTTTTTTTGTTTTTGTTGTTGTTCTTGTGAACGTTGTTCAAGTGCAAGGCGACTCATTTCGTTTCGCGGAGGTATGATACTGACTTTCTGTCAAGATTTCGAGCGGGAAACAGCTTTCAGTGTCAAAACAACCTATGATTTAAAAAAAAACCACTAAATGGTCCACCCTGTATATTCCAAATTTCAAACCAATAGCTTTTATACTTTTCGAGCAAGTTCGTTTATTGGCAAATTGCGAAATAGTGTCATTTTTTATGAGAGGGAATAGAAGGGGTGGAGCGATTTGGCCCGTCACGAATTTGACCTTACTTTTTTGCCAAAAACGACGTGTATAAAATTTGAACTATCTAGCTCAACGCGTTCTCAAGCTAGAGAGCGAACGGACGGACATCCGGTTTTGAGATTTTTGAGTGATATATGAACTTCTGTGTCATTCATTTTTTTCTCCGAGCCTTATTTCTTAGCGTTACAAACTTTAAAGCAAACTTATAGTACTCTCAGATTTCATCTAGAGTATAATAAATGTGCGAAAGACCGATTACAAGCGCACCGATTTTTGATGGGAAGAGGTGTAGACTGTTGTTACCGACAGAACCGAAAAGTATTAAGGCTCGTATAAATAAAGGTCGTCCAGCCTTCGGTATCCTTTCCCCTTTTTGGATGTAAAGAGAGATCTCCATTCGCACGACCCTGGGAGTGTTTGACGTATGCATCAAATCCGTGTTGTTGTACTAGTTGGGAAGTGACCATTAGGCTTACCAAGAAACTGCAAACTTTCGTGAACCAATGCCTCCAATGCATTTTGTGGATATGCTGGCCAGATGTGATCTTCAACGGCGAACTTTGGAGTATAACTGGACAGAGTGAAATAGTCTTGAGATACAAAGGCGGAAGTGGCGGTGGATCGGTCACACTTTGAGAATCTCAGAGCAAAACATCGCCAGACAAGCTCTGGGTTATAATCCTCAAGTTAGACTACGGGTTGGTCTACCATATTTTTTATTTTTTTATTTTACGGCCATCGGAAAAAACCCTTTAATACGCGATGCACAGTTAAGTAGACACGGGTGCGGGGAGACAAGTGGATATAGGAAAAATAATAGGAAAACACAGGAAGGAAGATTTTGAAGTGGCGGTGAACGTTCCTCTTAATTGGTTGGAAGGTGTATACCGTTGAAAAGAGATTGCCTGGTAATGAATTCTCCATCACTGTCATCCAAGGAAAGAAGGACTGCCTTTGCTGTTCTCCACGGCAAGGGGCTCACAGTGTACTCGTGTGAGCGTGCAGCTAGGCGAATATCTCGGGGGGCATTTAATAGAGGGGGTACTAGGGTTTTTAGTTCCTTACTGCAATTATCATGGGAATATCTATAGTAAATGCATTGTGCTTCGATATTTTGACGATGCCCCAGGGAGTCTATTGAGGCCGATATAGCCTCATCTCCAATTAATCGAAATGCATGTTTTGAATTTGGTCGAGCAAAACTAGGTATGATTTTGAGGCCCCAGCCCAAGCATGCGAGTTATAATCAAGACGTGAGCGGATATAAGCTTTGTAAATGGTAACTAGTTCGGAGGCAGAAAAGTATTTCTTACGCTTCCGCAGAATGCCTACACGTTTTGAAGCATCAAGAGGAACTTCGTAGATGTGCTGCCTTCAATTAAAGCGATTGTTAAATTTTACTCCTAGTTACGTAAAGTCTGTTTAAAGTGAAATCTGTACGCCATTTAAGGACATATTAGGGACCTACGTCGGAACGTTATGCTTAAGATGACAGGATTGCGTTTTTAAGGCATTAGACTGTACTCTGTTTTTCCTGCCCTATCCCAGTATGAAACTGAAGTCAGAGTTTAGTGATTGTATGGACATGAGGCCACCGCTATTGGACGAGCCTCCGCAAGAGAGTCAAATTGGCAGATGTTATCTAGAATGCTGTTATCTGTGAAACAGTGAATAGGAATGAGAGTAGACAACAGAAGGTCATTTATGAAGACTAAAAAAAGAATGGGAGATAAAACTGAGCCATAAGGCACGCCGGAATCAATGGAAAAGGGTGCAGAAGTTACTCCATTTAGTACGACTCGAATAGAGCGCTCAGATAGGAAACTCTTAGTCCATTGAAAAAACGAAGAGTTAACCAAATGTCTTTAGCTTGGCTAAGAAACATTTGCGCCAGACTCTGTCAAACGCTTTGGTGATGTCAAGAGCAAGAACTTAACCTCCACCAAATTTGTGAATCCAGAAATTTCAACGCTCGGTGAGATAGACCAGAAGATCGCCTGTACATAGAACAAACCGAACGGAATCCATATTGGCGATCATGAATGAGATTTTTATCCACAAGAAACTTGACTATCTTGCGATTGACAGCAGTTTTCATTACTTTTGAAAGCAGTGAGGTAATGGCTATGAGGCCGTGATTAGTGGGGTTAGCTCTGCTTCTTTTCTTTGGAATTGGCTGAACATTCGCGACCTTCCAGATCTAAGGAAAGCACCTTGCAGAGTACGAAAGATGGTAGACGAAGAGGTTTAGCTAGGGAGGAATCGCAGTTTTTAAGAACAACATGGAGATGCCATCTAGCTCAGCAGACTTGTGAGTATTGAGCTCCTGCAGGATCTTGGAAATAAACCTTGTTCGAAAATGAATTGGTGGAAGCGAGAAGCCAGAGTCCGGTAAGATGTAAAAGTGAAACAGTTTCACTTCTAGAAGGTTTATATAAGCAATAGATAGTTTCTGTTCGCTTTCTATCATTCAGTCCCCACAACATCTTTAAATACTTGTCAGTAGTAGCCGATAGAACTGAAAAATATATATCAGCTTCACCACTTGTTACTGTCGCTCTTACTCACCCCCTCTCCAATGCCAATCTTTTCCTCCATAACTGGGTTTGTACATTGCACATAAAGGCCGAAATTGCCTATAACACAAGTCATTCTGTAAAAAAAGGACGCCAGAAGAATAAACAATTCCTGACGACAACTAAAGTCCGATGCTCAGGATCGCGTCTTGTGGAGGAGAACTGTTTCTATCCTACTCCCCTATAGTGCGGACTTAACAGGAAATCGATTCAATTGATGCTATTATTGAAATTGATGTGATCAGTCGTTAATCCACCTCCCAGAACATTTATGTAATAGCAATTCAAAACACGCATTAATAAATTTTACGATTCATTTTTATGGCTATAATATAAAACCATCGATAAATTACTTCACCGAAACGAAAAAACAATACGATATTATTATCATAATATATCGCGTAAAGTTCTACCAATACATTATCTAATAGAACGAAAATTTATGGCGAATCGAAGGTCCTTTCACGAAATATTAATAAAGATAATACCTTTACCATGACCGCATCTCTCTATGGGTAGGGCTCGATACCTATCCACAATATGGTATTTCGAGATACTAAAAGTCTTCTGATTAGGAAGACACAAAACATATTATAGCTATGTTTGCGACGAAACTTGTAAGTTCGCTGTCATCAATCAAATTTCTTGAAGGATATATTGCCTCCTATTACTTGTTATTGCTCTCCAAGGAGCAAGGATATGCGTACAAAACCATAATATGATACTCTGCTTTATCAAATATTCATTGACCTTTATCTTTTGCACAAGAAGTGGCATCGCGTGGTGTATCATAATGAAATATAGGTAAAAACGAAGATTTCGATGATAATTAATAATAATACTAACATAGTTATGAATATGACAAGGTCTTATAATAGTATAAGCCTGAATTACTAGGTAGAATGTCAAGAAGAATCTTATGTTAAGGAGACGTTAGGCGGAATATATTGCTGCAAAATTATTATCCGCCATCGCCCATTTTGGTGTAAGTATGGCGATACAGGTTGATATGAAGGTGGTAGAAGGGGTAGGTATGTCAAACTCACCTAAAATCTTAAATCTTAAATATCGAATAGTAGCATTTGTATGGGAGGTGGTGCCCATAAAATATGCCACCGTACCGTAAGCCTTTAAGCCAGCATCTGCGAATATGTGAATCTGCATCTTTAAAGGATCTTTCTCATATTTAACTTGCCTAGGGAAAAATAGTTCCTCCATTTGAGTTATGTCCTGTGCACATTCGTTCCAAGTACGCTGAACTCCATCCAGTTTTCCATAGGTTTTGAAACAAAATCTTCCATCGCACAGTTATTTATTTAATTTAGGGATTACGTGAGAGCATCGCGACCTTGTGTGTTTATTGTCCCTTTACTCTACCATAACTTGTCCCAATTTGAGCTGTAACGCTATCGTAAGTAAGGACTGATTTTCGAGAAAGGCGATTAATGGTCAATGTTTTTTTTTATTAATATTATTTGGGGAGCCATACCATAACTCTATAGCTTTGGCTAATCTAAATATGTCTAAGGGAGCCATGTTGGCTAGTTCATCAGTTGTAAGGAAACCTTTTCCTAGAAGATTGAATCTTTTCCTTGCTACTGCTTCGCAGTGATATAGGACATGCTCTGTCGTTTCTGAGTCTTTGAGACAGAGGCGGCAGGTTTCGGTTTCAGCCAGATCCATATTTTTGAGGTGGTGGTTTACTCCACTGTACCCGTCATTAGGCCGATTAGAGTACTAACTCTTGCTGAATTTTAGAAGATCCTCCACTTTTTTTTGTGGCAGGATAAATTTCTTTGAGATTGATGAACCTGAAAGTCTATTTCTATAGATTATATGTTCACTTTCTTAATATAAGGTTGAAGTATCCTTTTGGTTTTCCATAGAATGGCGACATAAAATTCGTTTCTGTGCCGTTTTTAGCAAGGCGATCAGCCTCTTCATTTCTTTCAAATCCTATATGTCCTAGGACCCACATTAAGGTTACGTTCTGCCTTTTTTCCCAGTATGATTGGGGTTTGAAGGCAGTCCCAAACTAGCCTCGATCCGTGTTTATTGGATGCTAGCGCTTTGAGAACCGCCTTACTATCCGATAGGATATAACTAGTTTTGGTGCGGTGAGCCCTTCTAATATTCTCACGGATGCATAGTTCCATTGCAATAAGTTCGGCTTAGAAGATTGTGGCTTCATTACCAGGAGGTTTTGAGACCGAGAAGTAAGGATCTATGACTCAAGCTACAGTCCCCTCCGAGATGCAAGAGCCATCTGTGTATCAGATGGTTCATCCCTCTTCCATTTCAGTTAGCATGGTTAGCATCCTTGCGTTCTCTGATTATTACTTTGAATGGGGTTTCAAAATTGAATTTTGTCGGCATAGTGTCTAACAATGTTGAGGTTAGAAGCTCAATTCTCGGGTTTTTTAAGATTTGGAGGTGACATCTGAAGTCCCCATGATTTGTATTTGTTATCATTCTGTATGCGTAACATCCGTTTGATAGCCTCCTTTTTTATTTGGAGATACATCGGAGGGATGTTTAGGAATATTTCCATTGGCGCAGTAGGGCACGATTTCATTGCTCCTGTTGGCAAAGACTTTTTGTTGTAATAAGTCCACTAGACTGTTGATTCGTATGTGACTATTGGGAAGAGGATTGGTCTGTAGCACCAGTAGATCATCTTGGGCTGTAATCACTATCTTCAAATAACCTTTCCCACCTAGATATTTGAGCTCATCTGAAAAAAGTGTTGGCGCTCCATTTATAGAAGGAGGTGTTATGTACATTTTCTATCTATTCGTAAATGGTACTGTCTCAGTCTTACTGGGGTTGATGTTCAAGCTTTTAGACTGACACCAGTTTATTATCACTTCCAAGGCAGGTTGTAACCTTTCCAACCAAATTTTCATCATATTTGCCTCCAATGATAAGAACAAGGTTATCGGCATATCCTATTACCTCGCGGCCTCATTCTGTTAGGCGGTCTAGGAACTCATCTACTACGATTGACCAAAGAAGTGGAGATATTAATCCTCCCTGGGGATTGCCCTAATAGGTCTGTGCAGTTAATGTTCTACCACCTAGATCCGTGGTTGTCAATCGGCTGCTTAACATGGCCTGTATCCATTTTATCATGGTCGATTCAAATCCTTTATTCCTAGCTGCCGCTATTATGGCGTCATGTGGAGTATTGTCCAAAGCTATCTAGGAATTCGCAAACGGCAATTTCTTTGTTTTTGCTTTTTATATTTGTTTAACTAGACCTGACTCAGTTGATTTGTCTTTCCCTTAGGCATGGTGATTCTTATTAAGACATACTTTGTTTGGCCCTGTTCTTATGTAAAGGCCTACTACATCCTCCATCATCTTGACAAAGAAGGTGGTGAGACTTATAGGGCGATATGACTTTGACTGATCAATTGGACGGGTAGGGTGTAGCCTAGTGAGTAGCGTGTTGGTCAACTACAGAAGATCGTGAGTTCGAATCCCGGTCGACGTATAATTCCAGCACACCGTCTGCTTGGGAAGCTAGGGTGTAGCCTAGTGGGTATCATGTTGGTCTTATAATGTGAAGGTCGTGAGTTCAAACCCCGGCCGACCCAATCAATAATTCCAGCACATTGCTTGCTTGGATATACCTTGGTCACCTCAATCTACAAAAATGAAAAATTCGTTGAAAGAGGGTTGTGCGAAGGGCTAATAACCCTTCCACAATAAGTAATGAAAAATGTTAAGGAACCTGAATGTCAGGAGGCCAAGGTCCGATTTGGGCTGTAGCGTTATTGTAGAAGAAGATTTGCTTGGGTATACCTTGGTCACCTCAATCTACGAAAATGAAAAATTCATAGATAGGGTGTTGTGCTAAGGTCTTACAACCCTTCCAAAATAAATCATGAAAAAAAAAAATTTTGAGGAGGCCAAGACCCGATTCGAGCTGAGGTGTCATTGTAGAAGTAGAAGATCAATTGGACGGTCTCGTACCTTTGGTACAAATACCATTCTCGCTTTCCACCAAATAATTGGGATATATCTCCATGTAAAACTTGCTTTAAGAATCTTTACCATTATCGGCATTATGATCTGTAACCCTTTCTGCAGTAATGCAGGGAAAATGTTGTCAGCTTCGGTTGATTTGTAGGGCTTAAAGGAATTAATCGCCCATCCTTTCCGGAGTGAAGATTTTACCAGCAACACTATTGCTAAATAGAGTGTGACTATACATCCTTTCCTCTGCTTCTAAACCTTCATTTGTTGCAGCCTGGGAAGTGTGTTGCCAATAACACTTCAAGTGTTTCCATGCTGCTTTTCGTTAAGGATCTTCTGATTTCTCTAAAAGTCCGATATCAGTCAGGGTGTCTTTTGCTAACACCTTTTGGAGTCTAGATTCCGTTGGGAGATCATCTATTTCTTCACAGAATCTACTCCATGACTCACTTTTTGACTTCTTTAAAAGTTTCTTGTATTCAGTAAGGGAGTTTTTGTATGTGTCCCAGTTATCAAAGTTTTTTGCTCCATTGAACAATTTCCTAGTTTTTCTGTGTTTTGCCGCTAGTTCCGGGATCCACCTAGGTGCTTATTTTGCTCTTTTGAGATGTGTTGAACAGGACAGCCTTGCTCATAGGCATATCTTACATTGTCAACGAGTTTTTTCGCTATATGATCACCACTGTAATACTCTTGGTTGCTACTGATGAAAGTTTTACTGCAGTATATGAAGGACCACACATACAAGAATCGGCCTTTACAAACTCTTCAAAGGTCTTCTACAGGTATTCTACCTCATTCTTAAGAAATTTTAGAAGAACCTTGTGTTTTGTTGTCAGTTCTCACTGACATGAATTCTAAACTAACACAATTTTGATGAAAGTCCACTCTTAGTTCCTACGGTAGACAACGAATCAATACGTCCTTCGTCTTCGAAGTAAACGACCTTGTCGCCAACAAGCGTTGCATCATCTGCTCTATGAGCTTATCAGTATCACTGTAATCTTCATTTAAAATGAAATGGCACTCTCATAGCATGCTTGTGTAGGTGTAAGTCCAGCTATTGTCTCAGCTGCTCTACCAGTTAAAATCTCAGTGAGGTAGTTAAATTTATTCATTGCGCTCAGGAATGAATTCTGATTAATTACCGATGAAAATGCCCCCATAAAAGAATCTATTCCATGGCTTAATTCGAAAACTTGCTTATATTCAACTTAGGCAGCTTTACAGCTATCGATGCCGGAAGAATTGAGGGTCATGGATTCGGATTAGAAGAAGAGATGCCACAGTTCAGCCGATTTTGACGCTGCTGTACTTTAGATAGGTGCTACTCCAATCACGAAATCACCAATACTGCTCGGTCCGCATACTCGGCGATAGCATCAGCATCCTTGGCCAAGTCTTCGTTTTTGATAGCATCTGAAGTCTGGACATCGTTATTCGCCTTAATCAGGCTATGGTGAGCAGCATCAAGGCGAATTAGCTGCACTGCGAGTTCTTCCTTGTAATAAAAACCAATTTTTAAAATTTAAAAATTTATTTACGTAAATACGCCTAAAATCGTACGGGATATGCCTGAGTTCGATCGGTCCTCACTCTAAAATAATAAATATATAAATAAAATGCCACTGCTAGTATAACTTTACTCAGTGATCACGCACACACATATATACACTATTGAAGATAGTGGTCGAGAAATTATCGCTATCATGGTGACAAACACCTCGCAGCAAGTGACATACACTTACAAATGGCCGACAACAAACGCCCGAATCTCTCTACCACCACCATTACTACAATAGAACCAGTTACACCCCACGATGGCGTCTTACGCCTAAATTGCCCGCGCACTCACCGGTCTGTGGATATTGCTTCCTGGGCTGTCTAGAGCTGACTGCCAGCCCTGCCAGCAATGCATCCGAGTCCCAGTCTCTCAATTGGCCAAATCAAGTTCTCATTCTAATTTAGTGTTACCATCATAACATTTTCTCATTTTAGTGTGACCAACCTGAATCATTACGTAACACTCGATTGCATCAAGCTTCGTCTCGTCGCAACACAATCGTGCTTCTGGAGAAGTTAAATATTCCGTTACGGTGTTGGCTAACTTGATAGCCTGTCCGCCATACGTCTCACGTGTTTTCATTACCGTTATAGCATTTTATACGTCCGCGAACGCGATTGTATCGACTTACTCACAATTTCGATAGTAAAGTCCGTTCTGTTTCAATATCCCGGGCTTCGGCACCAAATAATAAAATTGTTATCCTTTCCTTAAATAGTTGAAACCCGAGTCTGATTTTTAAATATGACCTTATTTACGATAAGGTCACTACACGTTAAAGGTTACTTTAAGACTGGAGGTGAAAGATGAACAGAATTCATTTGAGTTGGACAGATCTTTCAAATACAGTCCGGACCATAATTTCAACAAACGTGTTGCGAGATTTATATCATTTTCGGTATATGACTCTTGTTAAATTTAATGTTTGCTGCTTTAATAGTTTACATGGAAATTAATATATAGTCTTTTTGAAATATGCGAAATTTGTATAGGAGGTGGTAGAAGGAGTGGACGGTTTTGAACTATTTTGAAACCCTCCATCAACATTCGATGCTGTGTTCCAAATGTTAAGTCGAAGGCACTCGGATGCGAGATTCTTGTGAGACACAAAACATTTCTGTACCCTTTGCGACTCTGTAAGATCAATTAGCTTTACAAACGTTATAGTAAACACAATATACTCTCCAATTTCATATAGAATTAAAATAGTTGCAATGTTCTGCTGTAAAGGTAAACGCCCACGAAGCAGCATATTTTCTACTCTCTGCCTCCCCTTTCACAATCAGAAAAATCCAATTGCATCATATTATCAATTCCCAATACTGAAAGCAATTTTCAAAAAATCAGCAAACAAAACTGTCTCCCACTCTTAAGTAATTGATGAAAATATGAAATCGGCAAATAAATAAGAAGTTCAATTTTTAAATGGCCAGAACCAAATAAAAAAGTTTTTAATCGATTATTTGTTTGTTGTCTGGCTCCTATGGGATAGTTATTGACTGTATCAGATGTGTATTGATAAAAGAGCCACCAATCGGGACGATATTGCAATAAATTCACTCTATAGTTCGCTCTATACAAGCTTGGATTGATAGTACGCGCTACGCTATTTAGGGAATTAAAGTGATTCCTGACTGGAAGTTGGCCTATTAAAACCTGCTCCATTCAGCATCGTCTCTACTTATGTTCACGGTTGTCCATTAAGAAAAAGAGGTTGTATACATTTCCCATGGACCTTAACAGGATTTAGTCTATTATTATTATTAATGATTGGGAATAGGTGAGAGCATTGTGGCCTTCTCCTCCTACTGTGCATTCATTTCCCCTTTCCCCTACCACAAAGCTATCAAGCTTTAGCTATCTAAGTATGTTTAAGGGAGCCATATTGACTAGTTCATTAGTTGTAAGGAAACTTTTTCTTAGACGATTTTGTCTTTTCCTTGCTTCGCAGTGACATACAATGTATTGTGTCGTTTCTGAGTCATTAAGAGAGAGGAGGCAGATGTCAGTTCACACAAGACTCATATTTTTAAGTTGGGGGTTTACTTTATTGAGGTTCGTTAAAAGGCCGATCGGAGACTTGATATCACTCTCGCGTAGGTTTAGGATTTTCCCCAGTTTGTTTTTCTGCGGAAGGATTAATTTTTTTAGATTAATAAACCTAGAAGTCTATTCCAGTAGATTCTGTGCTCTTGCTCAGTCCACCTTCTCAGTAATAGGTTGGAATGAACTTTTGGTTTTCAACACAATTGCTTTGGTCCAATAAAATTTTTTTCTGCGCTACTTTTTGCAAGATAGTTTGCTTCTTCGTGTCCTAGGTTACATTTTGTTTCCCAGTACGAATCGGAACTGAAGTCAATCCCAAACTAGTCTCTATCCGTGTTTATCGGATGCTTGTGTTTTGTGAACTGCCTGACCATCCGATAAGATGCAGATAGTTTTGTTGCAATGGGGTCTTCTAATAGTTTCTTGGATGCATAGCTCCATTACTATTAGTTCAGCATTGAAGATTGTAGCTTCTTTACCGAGGAGTTAGGAATTTTGTATCCGGCTCTAGTTTCCTTTGAGGTCCATGAGACATCTGTATACCAGATGTGATCCCTCTTCCATTTCAGGTAGCATGGATTGGCAATCCTTTCGTTCTCTGATTATAACTTTGAAGGGGGGTTTCAAAGTTGAATTTGTTCGGCATAATATCTGATAATGTTGAGGCTAGCACCTCTAATTTCTGGTTTTGTAGTGTTTTGAGATAACCTCTAAAATTCCTCAATGTATATATATTTATTCTCTATATGTGTACCATCCCTTTGATTGCCTCCTTTTTTATTTGGAGATGTATCGGAGGAATGCTTAGGAACATTTGCATTGCAGCAGATAGGCAGATTTTTTTTCCCATGTGATACCAAACCAAGCTAGTCTTTGAATTTTTCGCAGTGTAAGTTGTGCCTTTTGTTGTAAAATTTTAGTCCACCACTGTTTTTTTTTATTGCTCCGAACATAGCTTAGAGGGTCACCCTTTAATGCATTGGCTGCACAGTCAAGTCGGTATAGGGTAGGTGAGTGATGGGGTTACAAGGGAGTTTCTGAAGGGGATATTTTAAATTGTTGGTGGATGTTAACCTTGGGACACTGAATGTTGTAAGTTGTTGCAATGCTTCTGCCTAAACCACATGCAATGCTTCTGCCCAAACCACAGCTATACGCAATGCTGCTTCCCAAACCTCATGCAACGCTGTTGCCCAAACCATAGCTATATCGGCTGAAAACATAGAACACAATAGAAAATTATAGAGTATTCGGATATTTTTTGGCAAATCGTTAAAATCTCGAAAATTTGTATCTGCGAGTGAGTGAGTCATGTACACCCTGTAAAAATTACGTTGCCCTTATTCCTTTCGAATTTCGAGACACAAACGTCTTACGTTATTCCTCCCGTTCGGCACAAATGTACGGAGCCGGGGTATTAGAATCACATATAAATCTTCATTGTGGGCAGCAATGATGAACTTCTCAATATCGGTCATACCGAAGTAGGCCTTGTGTGTGTAAAATACATTTTACATCTTCGAAGAACACTACGGCGTTCGGAGGCATCAAGTGCAATATCAAAAATATGTTTGTGCCAATTGAGATGTTTGTTAAGTTTTATGCCGAGTAATGTAAATTCTTCTAATTGTACGTTATCGATGGTTATATTCGAGGAACTCGCCGAAACATCCTTTTTATGGGATAGATGGCAGGCCTGAGTTTTTGAGGCATTGAACTCTACTGTATTTTTCCTGCTCCATTTCAGGATTAAGTTGAGATCTGAGTTCTATGAATCGTACAATTCGATATGTTTAGAATTCACCGAAGATCGATAAGCTTCAGTAACAATAATCAACAGAGCTATGAATTTGATTGAGTGTTGTTGACAGAAGATCATTAATGATGATTAAAAAGATAGTGGGAGATAGGACAGAGCCTTGAAGAATGCCTGAATCGATTTGAAACGGTTGGGATGATACACCATCCATTACGGCTCCTATCGATCGTTCAAAAAGGAAACTCTCAATCCATCTGATAAAGGTAGTGTTAATACCAATGGCTATGAGTGTTAGTAATAGACCCTTATGCCAAACTCTATCAAAGGCCTTCGCAATGTTAGGAGCCAGTACTCGACCTTCACCGTATTTGTGAATGCACGAGTTCCAACTTTCAATCAGATAAACTAGGAGGTTTCCAGTAGATCACCCAGAACTGAACCCATACTGGTGATCATGGATAAGATGGTTATCTTGAAGGTACTCGACGCGTTGTTTTTTCTTAACCGCTGAGAGCATTCTTGGTACTTATCTTGCGCTGATTTTAGACATGCCAAGTATATTGGAGTATATTCAAAATAGTTGTATCTGATGCTCCAACCATTTCTGCGATTTGGTTCTTCTTTAAACGAGCATCTTAGAGAACAAGTTTCTCCACTTTTCGACGATTTTTGAGGAAGTGGCCACAATCGGCGACCCGAATGTTTGTCATCTTCAGTTGACTCTTTGCCTTAACTGAATAAACTATGCCACTTATAAATTATCATTTTTCCAGGACAAGGGCCTCTGTAAGCAGTTGACATTTTTACTAAAATGATTGGTAGCGTTGTTCCTTGCTTGGTAAGGAACTTTATTAAAGCATAAAAATCAATTTGGTCCATAGTTGGCGCTTTTTTTCCGATAGATTTGCTGATAACTAAAATGTTAGTGATTCGATTTGATAGAAACTTTGTATTTATATGTACTTGCATTGAGTGGTATGTAAACATATTTCCCTCTTCCCTTGTCCATTTCCTTCATTCCGCAAAATTTTTGAGCTCCCCTCGTAACTGACAAGTTTGCGATTGACAGCTGTTTCAATCACTTTCGATAGCTTTGAAGTAATAGCTATGGGATGGTAGCTTTGTTTCCCTTTTTAGGGATTCGCTGGACATTCGCTTTAAAAAAGCTTTTAAAGCTTTTTTAGCTAGAAGATTGGGATTCTCGACAGGATTCGTAATAGTTTGGTCACCATCTGTAAAAGGAGGTGTGGAAGATTTTAGGAAGTTTTGGTTGACCGTTTTCACGAATGACCAAAAAGACCTTGATCCTTTTGGGGTTTCAAGGATCTTCCGTTAAAGACTTTGGTCATTTTGGAATTTAATATTTTGAGAGTTGATTTACAGGTTGATTTACTGTTGATCTGTATGCGACTATTGGGATATGTTTGTTCTGTAACATCAGTAAATAATTTTGGACTGTAGTTCCCATTTTCTACAAAACAAACTTTTGCAGGCCCAAAACGCCTTTACTGATTTGGCATTAGTCCATTCTATATGTTTGCTCTAGTTGAGTTTACTATCAAACATAACACCTAGATTTCATTCGAGAAGGGTATTGATGTTTCATTTATAGAAGAAGGTGTTCTGAAGATTTCTCTGCTATTCGTAAATGTTACTTTCTCAGCCCTATTTGGGTTGATGTTCTATTCTTAGAATGACATCAGTTTATTAACAATTATTAGGCAGATTATATCCATTCCGATAAAGTTACAATGCTTCCCTTACGTTTTGCCCTTTATCCAGTTTAGAATATCTAAACTGAAATCAGCAAAAAATTTCTGTAAAAGAAAGTGCGCATTATTTTTGTCTACCACTGTTCACAGCATTTACGTAATCAGGACGGCTTTCTTTCTCACGTTTTTTCTGACCAACGAAAGTTGAAAGCCTTCCACAGGGAAAAGATGCGATTTTTAAACCGCATTTACAAGTTCGCCGGTGCCAATACGAACAAAATTTTCTGTAAGTTCGACTTCCATATGAAGGAGAGATGCGTCGCATTAAAATGCTTCCACCTTTCCTCTCATTGCTTTTAGTCGCATATACAAGAGAACGAGACCGCCGGCCAATACCAGTAAAATTTTCGCTCGCAGTGAGCGCAAGTTCCACTTCTATACGAAGGAGAGATGCGTTAATGTAATTGCTTTCAGCCAGTAGTTTCAGTCGCAAGCTCTGGCTCTCGATCAAAGTATTGCCAGTATTTAAAATTTCTGTACTTGTCGAAAAATGATCAGGAAGAAAAAAGTGAAGAGGTAGATCTGGCAATATTGCCCATATTTGTCGTGCTTTGAGTGAAAAGAATCGGTTTCAGGGGAGCACAACCTAAAAAATTGAAAAAAAATCGATTTTTTCTTATTTCCTATTAATAATGTAGACTGGATTTCAAAGTGATTGCCGAAAACCGCACCCATCTCGGATGAGTAGAAGCGTTTCAAATAATGATGGAAACTTGTGGAGTCATGCATATTGACGCGGCGCTTGTAGCTTGGCGCAAAACAATTGCTTCCCCTAGCTATAAATTCACGTCACGCCACAGCCACATACGTAATATTTACCTCTAATGTCAATGAAGAGATCATCAGCATATCCTATTACCTCGTAGACTTGTTCCGCTAGGCGTTCCAGCAGTTCATCAACTACAACTGACAACAGAACTGGAGATAGCACCACTCCCTGGGAACAGCCGTTATAGGTCTGTGCAGTCAAAGTGCCACGCCTAGATCCGTGGTTGTCAATCGGCTCCTTAGCATGGTGTGTATCCATTTTATCGTGGCCGATTCCATTCCCTTTTTCCTAGCTGCCGCTATTACGGCTTCATATGGAGTATTGTCGAATGCTCCTTCTATATTTAGGAATGGGCGAAGGTCAATTTCCTTGCGGTATTTATTTTTTTTCAATATATTTTACTAGACCGTGAAGGGCTGACTCGGTTGATTTGACTTTCTGGTATGCTGTTGATTCTTATTAAGATAGACCTCGTTAGGGCCTATTCTTATGTGGAAGTCCACTCATTTCTTCGTCATCTTGACGAACAAGGAGGTAAGACTTCAAGGGCGATAAGATTTAGGCTGGTCCATGGGATGATTCCCTACCGTTGGTGCAAAGACCACCCTCGATTTCATAAAAATTTTTGGGATATATCCACAAATATAAAACTGTAAGATAAGGATAATCAAGATTGGCTATAGGGTCTCTAACCCCTTCTGTAGTAATCAAATCAATCAAATTCCTGTTAAGACCCCCTATAGGGGCATAGGACAGAAACAACTCTCTTCCACAAGGCGCGATCCTGAGCATCGGCCTTAAGCTGTTGCCAGGACTTGTTTATTCCTCTGGCCTCCTGCTCAACTGCTCGCTTCCATGTGTTACATGGTCGACCAACCCGACGTCTTCCTTGAGGATTATAATCCAGAGCCTGTTTTGCGATATTTTGCTCTGGTTTCCTCAAAGTATGACCGATCCACTGCCACTTCCGCCGTTGAATCTCAATACCTATTTTAGTCTGGCCAGTTGTACTCCAAAGTTCGTCGTTTGAGATCACTTCTGGCCAGAATATTCCTAAAATGCGCCGGAGGCATTGGTTTACGAAAGTCTGTAGTTTCTTGGTAAGTCGAACGGTCACTTTCCACGTAGTACAACCATATAACAACACAGATTTGACGCATGCGTCAAAAACTCGCAGCTTCGTGCGAAGGGGAAAAGGGGAAAGAATACCGAAGGCCTGACGAGCTTTATTTAGCCGAGCCACAACATCCTTTTCGGCTCCGCCGTCCATGCTGACAATGCTTCCAAGATAGCAAAAATCCTCTGTAGTAATGCGGGGAATATTTTATTCATTATTCATTAAAGGCACGACAGTCCAAATCGGGGCCTGGCCCAGCATTTCTTAAGCACGTGTTTCACCGAGAATATCTGGTCTGTTGTAGATCGTTCGGTTCTGAATCCACCTTGGTATTTGCCAATTATTTCATCAGTATAAGGCCTAATACGACGTTTAATTATTTTTGTCATTATTTTATAGGACGTAAACAACAATGATATTATTCTGCAATTCTTAAGCAGAGTTTGTCTCTTTTTTTTGTAAATTGGACATATGATGCTTTTTCGCCAATCGTCGGGTATGATTTCCTCTGCCCAAATTTTGCATATCAGGTTATGTATTATTTCAGTGACACAGTTTCCATCGTTTTTCAGGAGTTCAACTGGTATTTTGTCACCTCCCGGAGCTGTGTTTAATTTTTGGACACATAGGGCTGCTTTGATTTCGGTAAGCGTGGTTAGTGTTGATGATGGATGATGTTGAAAGTAGAAAGTCCATCTCCTTTTGTTTTCTTGCATGTTGCTGATGCTTCCTTGCATATAATGGTTTTTGGCTTATATCCCATTTTTAGGTTTTTTTGCTATTCCCGCGTTTTCTTTTGTCTTATATCGTTGTCCATTTTTTGTATCTTGTCATTGTGGTACTTCCTAAGTTTTCGCCTGCAGGTCTTTTTCGCATACCGCTTATGCTCGTCATATCTATATTTTTTTTTTCTTGGACGAACCAATCACTATATTTTCGCCGTGCTTGCTATTCTAACACCTCTTCTGAAGAGGATTTGATGCCATCTCGTATATCCATCCACATATTTTCCACTGCTAAATGCGGCCAACAAGAAAAAGGCGAGATTTGCGACGATGGAATCAGTCTGAATTGGGAAGCGAAAAAATAAAATCGGGTGATCGCATGGAAAGTCACGATAGTAATCGGAAGGCCTTCAAAGTATCAAAATTGAATGAATTTTTTTTTCTGTTTAAGATGTATGCGATGGCTTTTTATTTTATTCTTTATAAAATCTGTCGTACTCCAGTCGTGAAGTATTTGGCTCCGAGAAAACCATCCCTTCTCCAATGATGGCAAATCATTTCATGTGGCACCCTAACAAATATTTAGTAAATTGCCACTTGAAATGCAGGCGTCATTCAAAACTGTATATTTATACTCTAGATGAAATCTGAGAGTATTCTAAGTTTGCCACAAAGTTTGTAACGCCAAGAAATAAGGCTCGGAGAAAAAAATGAATGATACAGAAGTTCATATAATCACTCAAAAATCTCAAAACCGGATGTCCGTCCGTCCGTCTGTCTGTCTGTCTGTCTGTCCGTCTGTCCGTCCGTGTCCTCTCTAGCTTGAGAACGCGTTGAGCTAGAAAGTTCAAATTTTGTATACGTCGTTTTTAACAAAAAAATAAGGTCAAGTTCGTGAACGAGCCAAATCGCTCCACCCCTTCTACCCCCTCCCATACAAAATGACACAATTTCGCAATCTGACAATAAACGGATTTCCCTGAAAAGTACAAATGACATTGATCTGAAATTTGGAATGTAATACTTTTATGATGATTCCAATCTACTCTATAAAAATAATTTGTATCTTCCCCGTCCTTCCACCACCTCCCATACAAACTGCACTTTTTCATGAAATGCTCTAAACCAATTTACTCAGTGCGTATAATAGTTATCAATCTGAAATTATGTACAAAATATTTATTTTAAATTGTTATTAAGAGGAAAAAAAATGAGACGATTAGCGTTACTCCTTCTACCCCCTCCCATACAAAATGACACAATTTCGTAATTTCACAATAAACAGATTTGCTCGAAAAATATAAATGCTATTGATCTCAAATGTGGAATATATTACTTTTATGATGATGTAAATCTACTGTACAAAAGTTATTTGAGTCCTCCTTTTCCTTCCACCACCTCCCATACAAACTGCACTTTTTCATGAAATGCTCTAAGCCAATTTACTCAGTGCGTATAAAATTGACCGAGCTGAAATTGTGCACTTAATATTTATTTAGAATTATTAGTAAGACCAAAAAAAAATTAGGCGATTAGCTTTACCCCTTCTACCCCCTCCCATACAAAATGACACAATTTCACAACTTTATAAAAAGTCGATTTTCATGAAAAGTATGAATACTACTGATCTGTAATTTAAGACATGTCAAAAGCATGATATTTATAGTTATTTCTGAAAAGTCATTAAAAACTCGCCCCTCCTTCTATCACCTCCCATACAAACTGCACTACTACATCCAATACACTAATTTTCTCAGTACCTATTAAATTTTTAAATCCTAAATTTTGTATAAAACATTTTGATAGCAACCTTACCGTCATGTGAAAAAATTAGTTCAATGTCGTCACCCCCTCTACCACTTCCCCTACAAAATTTCTTAAGATACAAAAATTTCTCTTTCATATAGAGTATCGCACGATTGGGCTTTATGCCCAATCGTACTCCTGTTATGTTTTTTACTAACCAACGTTCCTAGCTTTCATAGTTCCATTTTGGTCAGAACAGATCTCATTAATTTCTTATCTTTGCACAAAAGGATCATTCGTCTAATTGTGGTAAGCAAAACGAAAAAAAAAAATTGAAACAAAAGCAAAATAATAGTAACACATAAATTAGAAAAATGAAAATTAATTTTCGTAGCAGGACACAACATTATTTTCGAAGGATTAAAGCTGTGTGACTCCGAAAGGTATAGGGAATAAATGTGAATATTTCCTGATTGAATTGATAGAATCATTTATAGGATAATGCACCAGCAATCTCTAATACACTAAAATTTCATCTCCTTTTTAAAATTCGTTATATTCAATTCAAATGATCTTTCCTTCCATTACAAAACAGTATTACGAATGGAGAAAAGAAATACTCAATCTATCCGAACAATGCATGCTATTAAGCGAAACTATTTCTAATACAACGCATGAAATAGAATCCTTAATGAAATCGAATTTTCCATCACTCCGACTTATTCTTGGGAAGAAAACAATCTTTGTCATATCTCCATCAAAATCCATGCACGATTGTTCACCATTCAGGATTCAACTTCGAGCTACGTTTAGGTTCACATTCTAACCCAAGACCATATCAAACTGGCCCACATATTTTTTTTTCTCCTTCGAGATACCAATATTGCCGTGTACGCCACGTCGTCATCCTTGCTCTACAATTCCATAGAATTCGCTTAGAATTGCGAAACATTCATTCTTTACATGTGTCATAGAATGCAGTGAACTTCTTCAATTGGATGCCAGCGAAAAATGAGAAATTGATTTCGTGCAGAGAATACGCGCTGGTATTTATATGGCTGGCTGTGTGTGTGGAAATGTCGATGTCACTCTGAAGGATATATCGAATTTTTTGACTCGGAAAAGTTTAAAAGGATAAACATGAATTATGGGCCGCGTAAAAGAAAAAAATTCTGTTCTACAACTGTTTCGGATTTCAATGCAGATTTTTCTTATGAGATACACAGGTGAAATACTGATTTCTTATGGAAGTTTCAAATTGACTACAATTTTATACAAGAACTTAAAATTAGAGATGGTATGTTATTTTATATACCTGCGATTTTTTCGATGCTCCATTAAAACAGCAATCGCATATAAGCTGCGGTTAGAAGAGCAGAGCAAATGCATATTTTATTTAGGGAACACGTGAGAGCACAGCGAACTTTTTGGCCTAATGTGCATTTATTGTCCCTTTGCCCTACCATAACTCGATAGCTTTGGCTAATCTAAGTATGTCTAAGGGAGCCATGTTGGCTAGTTCAGTTAAGGAAACCTTTTCCTAGGAGATTCAATTTTTTCCTTGCTACTGTCTCGCATGTCTGCTCTGTCGTTTTGGAGTCTGAGACAGAGGTGGCAGATGTCGGTTTCAGATAAACCCATATTTTTGACGTGGTGGTTTATTCCACTGTGCCCCGTCATTAGGCCGATTAGAGTACTAATATCACTCTTGTTGAATTTTAGAATATCTTCCATTTTGTTTTTTCGTGGTAGGATAAACTTCTTTGAGACTGATAAACCTGAAAGTCTATTCCAGTAGATTTTATGCTCTTGTTCAATACACTCTCTAAGTATAAGGTTGAAGTATCCTTTTGGTTTTCCACAGAATGGCTCTGGTCCAATAAAATTCGTTTCTGCACCATTTTTGCAAGGCGGTCTGCCTCTTCATTTCCCTCAATCCCCATATGTCCTGGGACCCACATTAATGTTACTTTGTTCCTTTTCCCAGTATGATTAGGTTTTGAAGGCAGTCCCAAACAAGCCTCGATCCGTGTTTGTTGAATGCTAGGGCTTTGAAAACTGCCTGACTATCCGATAAGATATCGATATTTTTATTGCGATGAGCTCTCCTAATATTCTCTTGGATACATAGCTCCATTGCAATAAGTTCGGCTTTGGTTAGGACCTATGACTCTGGCTCCAGTCCTCTCCGAGGTGCGCGAGCTATCTGTGTACCAGATAGTTGATACCTCTTCCATTTCAGGACGCATGGGTTGCCATTCCTTGCGTTCTCTGATTATTACTCTGAATGAGGTTCCAAAGTTGAATTTTGTCGGCATAGTGTCGGACAGTATTGAGGCTAGAACCTGAATTTCCGATTTTTTTTAAGATTTGGAGGTGTCCTCTAAGATCCCCCGACTTGTATTTTTTATCCCTCTATATGCGTAGCACCCCTTTGATAATCTCCTTCTTGATTTGGAGATATATCGAAGGATTGTTAAGGAATGTTTCCATTGCCGCAGTAGGGCAGGTTTTCATTGCACCTGTGATACGAAGACACGTTAGGCTTTGAATTTTTGTTGTTGTAGTATTTTGTTCCACCAGACTATTATGTGTGACTATTGGGAGGAAGATTGTTTTGTAGCACCAATAGATCATCTAGGGTTGCAATCTTCATCTTCTGTCAAATAAGCTTTTGCGGGCGTAAAACGCCTTTAATGCTTTGGCGTGAGTCCATTCTACATGTTTGTTCCAGTTGAGTTTGTTATCAAGTATCACACATAGATATTTGACCTCATCTGAAAAGGGTATTGACGTTCCATTTATAGAAGGAGGTGTTATGTAAATTTTCCTTCTATTCGTAAATGGTACTATCTTCGTTTTACTGGGTTCGATGTTCAAGTTCTTAGACTGACACTAGTTCATTATCCCTTCCAAGGCAGATTGTAACCTTTTCGACAAAATTACATCATATTTGCCTCTAAAGATAATAACAAGGTCTCTGACATATCCTATTACCTCGTAGTCTTGTTCTGTTAGGCGGTCTAGGAGCTCATCTACTACGATTGACCAAAGAAATGGAGATAGTACTTCTCCCTGGGAACAGCCCCTATAGGTCTGTGCAGTCGATGTGCTATCACCTAAATCCGTGGTTGTTAATCGGCTCCTTAGCATGGCCTGCATCCATTTTATCGTGGCCGATTTAAGTCGTTTTTTTCTAGCTGCTGCTATTATGGCGTAATGTGGAGTATTGTCTAAGGCTCGTTCAATATCTAGGAATGCGCAAAGGGCAATTTTTTTGTAGTCTTTCGCCTTTTCTATTTGTGTAACTAGACCGGCTTGCGAATCCAATCTATCACAGGGAAGTAAGTGCTGGCCCAGGAAGCTACGGTGATTCCAGTAACTGCTCTTGGAGCTTGGCAACTCCATGAACCCGAGCTGTTTGATCGGTGTCAAGTTACGTGTGAACGAAGACCGAAGTGAAGCTTGCTTCACGAAGGTCCTCACCAAGGACTTGAAACTTGGTACTACGGGAGGATGTATTGGCAACCCTGTACCAAGTTGTATCGATCATGTCTCAATGAGTAAATGAATAAATGAATGAACGAATATAAGATCCAAACATCAAGAAACCGCGGATAGTAGTAGCTGAATGAAGGAGGCGAAAAGCAGGTGTCCGGTATAGCCGGCATGGCCCAGCAAATAACGGAAGGATGCGAAAATTGAAGAAATAATGAAGAATGGGGTATGGGCAAACCAATACAGCCATGGATGAGGTCCCTTCGGGGTACACGTAGTGGCTGTGGTTCACCACCTATATCGCGGGTAGAGCATCTACTGTTTTGCTGTACTTGTACAGCATACAGGTCCTTGGAATGCCTTGGCAAACCTTGTGCTTGGCGTGGAGTTGCGTTTTCAACCGGATTCCATGATCCAAAGATTGGGAAAGGTTTTAGATAGGCCTTGCTCTTACCAGTGTGATTGCAGAACACACAGAGATGCATAGACTGGTATCATCTGCCGAGATACGTTGGTCAATGACTAGCGTTAAGCTTGGAGGATGCAGGCGTTAATGATTGTCGTTATAAACAATCCGTAACTGCTAAAGACAGCCGTGAGCTCGTGGCTTTCTGTCGGTACGTTCACGTTAAGCATTCAAGGTATGGTCCTATGTCTAACTAGACCGTGAAGGATTCTGTTGATTTACCTTTCTGGTAGGCATGTTGATTCTTATTAGGACATATATTGCTAGGTCCTGTTCTTATGTAAAGGTCCACTCATTTTTCTGTCATCTTGACGAAGAAGGAGGTGTGACTTATATGGCGATATGACTAAGTCTGATCAATTGGATGGTTACCTACCTTTGGTACAAAGACCAAACCTTGCTTTTCTCCAAATAATGGGGATATGTCCCTTTGTAAAACTTGATTAAAAGATCTTTATCATTGTTGGCATTATGATCTCTACCCCTTTCTGCAGTAAGGCAGGGAAGATTTTGTCTGCTGCGGCTGCTTTGTTGGGCTTAAAGGTGTTAATCGCCCATCGTATCCTTTCCGGAGAGAAGATTTTACCAGCAACACTATTGCTAAATAGAGTTTGACTATACATCCTTTCCTCTTCTTCCTAACCTTCATTATTGTTGCAGCCTGGGAAGTGTGTTGCTTATCGTTAAGGATCCATCAAAAAGTCCGATATCAGTCACGGTGTCTTTTGCTAACACCTTTTGGTGTCTCGAGACCGTTGGGAGATCATCTATCTCTTCACAAAATCTTCTCCATGACTCTCTTTTTGACTTCTTTAAAATTTACTGTATTCAGTAAGGGAGTTTTTGTATTCGTTCCAGATACCAAAGATTTTGCTCTGTTGAACAATTTTCTAGTTTCTTTGCGTACGTTGGTACGTTTTGGGTGTCTATACTGGCTTATGTATCTAAGTGAAGTCTTTTTCTCAAACCCACGAAAGCACACCTCATTGACCACTTCCTACGTCCCACCTAACTGATCAAATGGTAAAACCCATCGATCAGACTAAAGCTAAAAAAATCGCAGTCGCACTTCACCCAGTCCCAGCTCTAAGCTCACCGATCGCGCAACGAAAGAGCTTTCGTATGAACGTTGTTCGTATGGAAGCTCTTTCGTCGCTCGACTGCCGCTTTGGACATTTGATATTCTATTGTCTTTCTTTGTATCTGTTATATCGCTCGCGATCAGCGATATCTGCAAACTGTTTACTGTTCAGCTCAGTGATATCAAAAACTATCAATAATATAAGCTATCCCAAACCTATTTGATAGTCTTCGGTGATATCTGCATCATCTACACACTGCTCGTGCTACTATTGCTTTACACTGATGAAGTATAGTAATGAGAGAATGGATTATAGGTGACTGCGATTTGTTTAGCGATCGGTGAGGTGGAACGTGCGAAGTGGTCAATGAGGTGCGCTTTCGTGGGTAAGCAGCAATTTATTTGGTGAGCATTGTTCTGAGTTAGATCTTGTCGGGTGAGGTGGGACAAGTGAGTTGCAGATATTGCAAGTTCCGTCGATTTATATTGCAGTCCACCGTTTTGATAAGGGCTTTACGTTCTTCAGAGATGAAATTGCTCGTGTGAGTAATATCGTGTGAAAAAAGAAAACAATAGACCCTTTTGGTTCGGTTTTCTATGACTAGGTGTTTTTTTCATTTGATTTGAATAGATGCGATGCGATTGATATTTTTGCCATCCAACTCGATTGCGCTAGTAAAAGAAACCCTTTTCATTCCGAGGAAGAATGGGAAAAAAAGTTCATTATGCGCACTGTGCTGGTTGTATTGAGCATGAGATTGGGTCTGCCTGATTGGTAGATGCAGGATTTCGCAGAAAATTGCTGCTTTCTCTGTTTTTTTTTTGCATTTCTTTTGTTGAGTTGTTTTATTTTAACCAACATGTAAATAAATACTTTGAATTTTTCGGATTTGATTTCTTTTCAGTTTACTGTGCTCTTCCGTTTAATTCACAGCTATTAGAAGAGGTGCTCTTGTTCACAGATATTGAAAAAGAGCAATCGTAGTTAATCATTGCGATTCAGAAAGAGCAGATTTTTCCATCCCTGCTTAAATTATCTTATTCATCTACTTCTACAATGGCACTACAGCCCAAACCGGTCCTTGGCCTCCTGATCTTCAGGTTTCTTAACATTTTTTCATTCCTTATTGTGGAACGGTTGTTGGACTTTCGCACAACCCTCTGTCTATGAATTTTAATTTTCGTAGATTGGGGTGACCAAGGTATACCCAAGCGGTAGTGTGCCGGAATTATGCGTTGATCGGGAATTGAACTCACAATCCTTCACATTGCAGACCAACCGGAATTATGCGTTGATCGGGAATTGAACTCACAATCCTTCACATTGCAGACCAACAGAGAATATAATATTGATGTGCACCAGATATTTGTTGACTTCAAACAAGCATACGACAGTATCGACAGGCACCTACTTTATAAAATCATGTTAGAGTTTGGAGCCCCACCGAAACTGGTTCGGCTTACAAGAATGTCAATGACCAAGTCTTTGTCACGAGTTCGAGTAGGAAACAATCTGACTTCCAGTTTTATAACAGACAACAGCATTAAGCAAGGTGACGGCCTCGCACCAATGTTGTTCAATTGGACACTCGAATATGTTGTTCGGAAACTTCCGGTTGACACCAAGGGAACACTATGCTTCAAATCCATACAACTCGTAGCATATGCCGACGATATAGATATCCTTGGAAGATCTCTGGAGAGTGCTAAGGAGGTATTTGTAAACCTTGACTCGGTGGCAAGGGAAGTTGGGCTACGTATTAATGAAAAAAAAAAAAAAAATGATGACTCAAACTAGGAAAAAGACGCCAATCAGACAAAATATTACGGTAGGAGATTATAACCTAGAAAACGTAGACAATTTCATATACCTTGGGGCGAACTTATCGAAGGATGGAAGCGAACCCATCGAAATCAAAAGCAGGATAATGATGGAAAACAAGACTTATTATTCGGTACTTCCAATAATCAAAAACAAGAACATGCACAGGAAAATAAAACTTAAGCTATATACCTAAAACCATCATGAGACCTGTGCTATGCTATAGCAGCGAAACGTGGACTTTAACTCAGGCGTCCGAAAAACTACTTAACGCCTTTGAAAGAAAGGTCCTCAGAAGAATCATCGGATCTGTGAGGGAAGACTCAATCTGGAGAATACGATACAATAGAGAATTGTATGCCATCTTCCACAATCCAGAAATGTCAACCCCCTGAGTTCAATGTACCGGAAAATATGTCATATCCAATTCTTTTAAATAATTAATAGTGACTTTTGTATGGGAGGTGGTAGAAGCAGAGGAGGAAGGTTTGTAATGTTTGGATATGACACCTAATGTGGTATGCAAAGTAATTTGTGCTGAATTTTAGGTTTGTCGCTTTCATTATTTTCAATTGGACATAGTTTTCCTGAAATTGAGGCGTTTGTATGGGAGGTGGCAGAGGAAGTGGAGAGTTAAGATGATTTTGAAACTGCTTATCATCATCCTTATCACCACGCTTCGATTCAATTTCAAAGTCGATAGTTCTAATATATTCGAAGGAGAAATGCTTTTCTTGAATTTATAATACAGATATTTGAATGGGAGGGGGTAGAAGAAGTGAAGAGGAGCCGATAATTTTTTTTAACATTTATTGCAATTATTAAAAAACAAATTCTGGCAAAATTTTAAGTTTATACTTTTTCTTGTTTTAATGGAAATCGGTATAAAGCACTTAACAAAAATTATGCATTTGTATGGGAGGAGATCAAAACACATTTTTTTCTCGTTATTGATATTTCTATTTTTATACTTTGTGCAAAATATCAAGTTGATAGCTTTAACAGTTTCGAAGAAAAACAATTTAATTTAAATTTCAAAATTTCGTGAAATTTGTATGGGAGGGGGTAGAAGGAGTGAGGTGAAGTTGATAATTTTTTCAATTCTGATTGGAATTATAATAAAATTAATTCTGGCAAAAATTCGAGTAACGGGATCGGATCAATATTCAGTCATATTATTGGCATCTATATAATAATACTATAACCTAAATTTCTATTCGATACCTTAAATAATTTCAAAGAAAAATCAATTTCTGTAAATTTCTGAATTTCGTGAAATTTGTATGGGGGGGTAGAAGGAGTGGGAGGATGTGGCCCGTTCACGAACTTAAAGTTACTTTTTTGCTAAAAATGACACACAACAAATTTCAGCACGATAGCTTAAAGCGTTCGAGAGTTATGCTGTAGACAGACGGACAGACGGACAGACAGCAACTCGGAATCGAAGTTTTTGAGCGACAACAAATATTTCTGTACCCTTAGCGGTTCTGTGCGAGCATTATTTCGTAGCGTTACAAACGGTAAGGCAAACACAATATACTCTCAGATTTCATCTAGAGTATAAAAATGCACTGAAGACGTAGTCTGCATGTGGGGTAATGCAGCACAAGTTCTCTAGTCCTATGTTGCAAAGTTTCAGCTTTGGTATCTCGGGATCGGAGGATTAAGTAAGAGATGCTTGCATGCCATATTTTCGAAATATTAGGCAGGCAATGATCGCGATAATTAACTTTAAACTGGATTGATTGATGGCGTAGTTGTGTGTATCGTGACTAAGTAGCACTTCAAGAAATACCGCGAATTTTTGGGTTCTGAGATCTTCGTTTAATTGCTCCTATGGCTTGGTTTGAAGATATCGGCAATTGGAGATGATGGTTAGCTTGGTGAAAGATATGGTTAATTTGTTCAGAAAAGTTGCTAAACGGAACAAATGATATGGTATCCAACGTAGAAGTTATGACCTGTAGTTGTCATTGTATTTTGTATTTGGAGCTTCCTCTACCTTTCTGAAAACTTAGAAATTGTATTTGGAGCTTTCTCTACTTTTCTAAAAACCTAGAAATAATATTTTTAACTTTCACTACCTTTCTTAAAACCTAGAAATAGTAATTGGAATTTTCGTTACCTTTCTGAAAACCTAGAAATAGTATTTGGAGCTTTCGTTACCTTTCTGAAAACCTAGAAGTAGTATTTTTGGCTTTCGCTACCTTTCTGAAAACCTAGAAATAGTATTTTTAGCTTTTGCTACCTTTGTGAAAACCTAAAAATAGTATTTGGAATTTTCATTACCTTTCTGAAAGCCTAGAAATAGTGTGTTTAGCTTTCGCTACCTTACTAAAAACCTAGATATTGTATTTGGAACTTTTGCTACCTTTCTGAAAACCTACAATTTGTATTCGGAGATTTTTCGACTTTTCTGAAAACCAAGATATCTACCTTTTTGAAAACCTAGAAATTGTATTTGGTATATTTTGTACCTTTTTGAGAATCTATAAATTGTATTTCTGCCTTTCTGAAAACCTAGAAATCGTATTGCGACCTTTCTGAAAACCTAGAATTTGTATTCGGAGATTTTCCGACTTTCTGAAAACCAAGATATCTACCATTTTGAAAACCTAGAAATTGTATTTGGAACTTTTTGTACTTTTTTGAAAATCTATAAATTGTATTCCTGCCTTTCTGAAAACCTAGAAATCGTATTTCGACCTTTCTGAAAACCTAGAATTTGTATTCGGCGATTTTTCGACTTTCTGAAAACCAAGATATCTACCATTTTGAAAACCTAGAAATCGTATTTGGTACTTTTTGTACCTTTCTGAAAATCTATAAACTGTATTTCTACCCTCCTGAACACCTAGAAATCGTATTTCTACCTTTCTGAAAATCTAGAAATTTTTCGACCTCTATGAAAACCAAGATATTTACCTTTTTAAAAACCTAGAAATTGTATTTGGCACTTTCTACCTTTCTGAAAACCTGGAAATCGTATTTTTACCTTTATGAAAAACTAGAAATTGTATTTGGATCAGTTTTTACCTTTCTGAAAACCTAGGAATTATATTTGGAGCTTTCTCGATCTTTCTGAATACCTATAAATCGTATTTGGTACGTTTTTTACCTTTGAAAAAATCTAGAAATTGAATTTCTAGCTTTTTCTAGCTACTTACCGCTCCATATGATATGTACTAGATGGAGTTGCATCTGCCTCCTTTTCTATTGATTGCAGCGTCCCTTGAGGCTCAGTCCGATCACCTTTTTAGTTGTTATAAACGATCATCTGCTGTTTATTCTCAATTCTATCCCTAATTTTGCTGATGTCAGTACACTAGAAAACATCGTCTAGTTTGACTTTCAGTCGGATGCATGTCCGACTTCGGTGTTCTCACTCCGTAATGAGTCAAAAGATTTATGAAACTCTGACCTCAACCTAATCCTGGAATATGGCCGGAAAACAGCGTAGAATTTAATACCCCGAAAGGTCATTCCTGTCGTATATCTTTAAAATAAAATGTTCTGGCGTTGGTCGCTATAATGTTCTTCAGCGGTATGCAGATTCCACCTTCTGCAGAAGTTACATTACTTATCGTAAAACTTAACAATCGTCTTGGTTGGAGGCAGCATATCTATGAAGTCACTTTTGATGCCTCGAAACGCTTAGGTATTCTGCGGCAGTGTAAGAAATACCTTTCTGCGGCTGAACTCGCGACCACCAATAAGACATATATTCGGCAACGTCTTGAGTACGTCTCGCAATCCGACCAAGCGTTGCTCGATCGCATCCAGAAACATGCGTTCCGTCTAGTTGGAGATGAAACCGTATCGGCTTCTGTAACATCGCCGAAATGTCGGAGTACTCTGCATTTATTATAGATATTTCCATGGTAAAAGTAGTGAGATTCTGAAGAATATAATGCCCCCTCAATTACATGCCCCATGGAATACTCGCTAAGCTGCATATGCTCAAGAGTACACTGTTAAGCATCTGCAGTCAAATTTAGGCACCCCTTTAATCTTCGAATGTCAATGATATGGAATGCTTAATGCATTATCGGACTGTCTGTTTCCAAAGAAAAATTCAAAAAAATTTCCACCACTTTCCCATATTCACTTGTTTCCCACGTCGTTCTAACTGTGCATTACGCATTAAAGGTTTGTGAGGCTGAGTTCCGTAAATTGTTGTCTTGTACTGACCACACAAATACCCTAAGGATAGTCCGCCGAAATAGGTAAGAGAGCTGTCCGAGAGTTTTCCTGGATGGACCGCTCAATCATTCCAGAATCCAATCACATCCGTTTTCGAATGCCAAAAGTCGTTATTGCAGGATCCGTCCATATCTGAGGTACTGTACTCATTTCTCATAGCAGTTAGTGTTTTAACATAACAAGTGATAAGCCCATGATCCAGTAATAGTCCACTTTCCATTTTTAGCGCATGCAGAGCTGTCCGGGGAACTCGACTGCCTTATCGCACAGGATAATAATTGGCCATTAGTCGCCTTTTACGACAAACAGGCCATATTCAAATCCCATTTCTACAGAGATAAGAGAGCATGGTCCTTGGAAAATTACATGTTATGATAAAAGAACAAGTATAAGGTGCTTCTCGAAAAGCTGTAAAAATAATTTTTGAAACATTTTTCGTGAAACATGATACATTAAATTTCATTTTTTCTGTAAACAATTCTGAAAGTCAACCGAAACTTTTCAAAATTCCATTTGAAAAGTCTGAATCAATAAAATTCCATTTTTCAACATCAAATTAAAATTATAATTTACTTTATTGTTATTATAATAAAGTATTGTGATCGAAACAAGAAAAAAACATAACAGGGCTACGATTGTGCGTAAAGCGCAATCTTACGATACTCTAGATGAAATAGAATTTTTTGTGATCCCAAGAAATTTTGTATGGGGAGTGTTAGAAGGGGTGATAGCATTGAACTAATTTTTTCCCCATCATGCTAAAGTAGCTATAAAAATGTTTTATACAAAATGCTTACTCCAAAAATTGAATGGGGACTGAGAAAATTAATGTGTTAGATTTAGTGGAACTGTGCAGTTTGTATGGGAGGTGGTAGAATGAGTGGGTGGATTTTAGTGATTTTATCAGAAATAACTCAGAATATCATAAAATTGACATCTCTTAAATTTTAGAGGAGTAACATTCATACTTTTCAAGAAAATAGATTTTTTGGGAAGTTGTGAAACTGTTGTCATATTGTATGGGAGGGGGTAGAAGGGGTGAAGATAATCAAATATTTTTTTCTGATCTTAGTGATAATACTAATTAAGTATTTATTACAAAATATGAGCTCGATAAATATTATATGTTCTGAGAAAATTGTCTTAGAGCATTTCATGAAAAAGTGTAGTTTGTATGGGAGGGGGTGGAGGGAGAGGGAGGACGCAGATAATTTTTTCTACTGTAGATTTATATAATTATTAAAGTAATATATCCCAAAATTCAGACTAATAGCTTTTATACTTTTCGATTAAATCCATTTATTGTCAAATTGCGAAATTGGGTCATTTTGTATGGGAGGGGGTAGAAGGGGTGAAGCTAATCGTCTAATTTTTTTTGGTCTTACTGACAATTTTAAATAAATATATGGTGCAGAATTTCAGCCCGCTAAATTTTATGCACACTGAGTAAATTGGCTTATAGTAATTCATGATAAGTTCAGTTTGTATGGGAGGTGGTAGAAGGAGGGGGAGGACACGCATAATTTTTATACGGTAGATTGCTATTATCAGAAAAATAATATATTCCAAATTTCAAGCCAATAGCTTTTATACTTTTCGAGCAAATCCGTTAATTGTCCAATTGCGCAATTGTGTCATTTTGTATGGGAGGGGGTAGAAGGGGTGGAGCGATTTGGCCCGTTCACGAACTTGACCTTACTTTTTTGTCAAAAACTACGTATATAAAATTTGAACTTTCTAGCTCAACGCGTTCTCAAGCTAGAGAGCGAACAGACGGATGGACGGACGGACGGATGGACGGACGGACGGACGGACGGACGGACAGACGGACATCCGGTTTTGAGATTTTTGAGTGATTTTATGAACTTCTGTATCATTCATTTTTTTCTCCAAGCCTTATTTCTTGGCGTTACAAACCTTAGAGCAAACTTATAATACTCTCAGATTCCATCTAGAGTATAAAAAAAATTTGCTACCCTGAAATTGTTTTTTTCGCGTTTCATGACTGAATTAGCCTAAAAATGCAAAAAAAAAATCCGTCTGTCTGTATGCCGTCCGCCGTACGCCGACGTCTACGCTCAGCGCACATTAACTCCCAAACCCTTCAATATAGAAAGTTCATTTTTGGGGAGATTGTAGATAGTTGTGGATCTCAGGCGGATACCCATTTTAGGGGGTGTACGGGTTCAGGGGGAGGCGGGGGGAGCGCTTAAACCGAAAAATACGAATTCAAATATCTTAACCATGGTAACAGCTAGGAAGCTAAAACTCAACATACATATAGAGGGGCTTGTGGGACAACTTTTAAAAATAATTTAATTTTTTTATCCATTGGGGTGCGAAAAGGGGGGGCTAAGAACCAATTGTCGGCCGAATTTTTTTTTCAAATGATTATATCTTCGAAATTACTTATCGTAAAAAAAACATATTGAGAGACCGTCAAGGTGGCATATAGTTTCATCGGAACCAGCTCAGAAAGCGGCTAATTATTGTAAGGGGGATGGTCAGAGGGGGTGCAAAGAAAAACACTTAAAAATGAATATCTCAACTATCTCTTAAGCTATGTAATTCAAACTTGAAACGTATATTAAACTATACTAGGAAAATACAAAAAAAAACATAACAGGGCTACGATTGCGCGTAAAGCGCAATCTTACGATACTCTAGATGAAATAGAATTTTTTGTGATCCCAAGAAATTTCACATGGGGAGTGTTAGAAGGGATGATAGGATTGAACTAATTTGTTCTCCATCATACTAAAGTAGCTATAAAAATGTTTTATACGAAATGCTTACTCCAAAAAATGAATGGGAACTGAAAAAATTAGTGAGTTAGATTTAGTGAAAATGTGCAGTTTGTATGGGAGGTGGTAGAAAGAGTGGGGGGATCTTAATCGTTTTTTCAGAAATAACTAGGAATATTATAAAATTGACATCCCTGAAATTTCAGACTAGTGCCATTCATACTTTTCAAGAAAATCGATTTTTTGTGAAGTTGTGAAACTGTGTAATATCGTATGAGAGGGGGTAGAAGGGGTGAAGTTAATCAAATATTTTTTTCTGTTCTTAGTGATAATACTAATTTAGTATTTATTACAAAATATGAGCTCAATAAATGTTATATGTTCTGAGAAAATCGTCTTAAAGCATTTCATGAAAAAGTGTAGTTTGTATGGGAGGGGGTGGAAGGAGAGGAAGGACGCAAATAATTTTTCTACTGTAGATTAAAATCATTATGAAAGTAATATATCCCTAAACTCAGACTAATAGCTTTTGTACTTTTCGAGTAAATCCATTTAATGTCAAATCGCGACATTGCAAATCCGTTTATTGTCAAATTGTGCAATTGTGTCATTTTGTATGGGAGGGGGTAGAAGGGGTGGAGCGATTTAGCCCGTTCACGAACTTGACCTTACTTTTTTGTCAAAAACGACGAGTACGAAATTTGAACTATCTAGCTCAACGCGTTCTCAAGCTAGAGCGCGCACAGACGGACGGACGGACGGACGGACATCCGGTTTTGAGATTTTTGAGTGATAATATTAACTTCTGTATCATTCATTTTTTTCTCCGAGCCTTATTTCTTGGCGTTACAAACTTTAGAGCAAACTTATAATACTCTCAGATTTCATCTAGAGTATAAATATAACATGTTGAAATAATAATAGTGGGGGAAAATGGGGAGCATTTTAAAAATGACGCACTTTTCAAAATTACAAATCTTTATATCTTAAAAAAGAGTACAGATATCAAATCGAAAATTTGTCAGATTGTAGTATATAATAGTTAATTTTGGTAAAAATTTTAAGTTGGGTGGTGTAAGGGGAGGGAGGTGATAAGCAAAAATGTTGAAAATTTTGAGTGATTTTTTTAGGGCTCTGGTGAAAGATACAAAGTTTAAATTTTGCATATGGATACGTCTATTTGATGTACATAGAAAAATAATAATAACTTGATACATAATTGTTATAATTATTACTACTGCCCTGCCAAAGAACCCCCTTTCACTTAGTCTTCCCTAACCACTCTAACCAGTATATTGACTTTCCACGCATCTGCAACTTGTCCCAAGAATAATAAAGTTTCGCCCGACTTGTTGGCAGTTTATTTATTAAGAATAACATCTACTGATTCTGTACTCTCAAAGTTTTATCTTTTCGGTAATAGCAGTAAAGTTATACAGGATGTCATTAATTATCATCTAAAATAATAGCGTCAGGCGTATTCTTGTAGGTGGAAAGCTCTTATCTATATGAAGATGTAGATTTATCTCCATAAGACTGCCTAAATTTAGTTTTCATGTTATACAGGGAAATATTTTTTTTTTAATTAAGATCGCGTTACGACATTTTTAAGCAAATATTTAACACAATATCTCGTTCATTTCAAAAATAAAATGATTGAAATAAAAACTAACTGCACTCTGTAATGTCGACAATAATAAATAAAATGAAAACCGTAAGTCATTTCCTGCGGCTTATTTCGTATGAATGTCATGGCGCTCCTTTCAACAGAACACAATCACAAATTTTTGCCATCTGTTTCCGTAAAGTTAAACAATACCGCAAAGAAATTTTCCTTACCGAAATTATGAGGCTATCATCCACTTGAGAATCGCAATATTACAAAGTACCCAAGTATGTACATGCAAGGAGTATAGGCTTGAGGATAAAAACAGAAATGTCCTGTGTATTTTAAATACACATATTTACTTGGCTCCGAGAAAATATTCAAATTCCTTGCATGCCATATCTAACTAGAATCAAAAGATCTCTTCATAAAATATAACTTTACGGAAAATAAAAGGATTAGTCTCAGACACATTCATGTTTTTGTGTGGATGATGGTATAATGTCTAAAACTTTTTTGTCGTACAAAGTATAAATGTGGCTGGATAGGACCGAACGCATACTGTTTGAAATTTTCAAAATTATACCTCCATCGTAGTCTCCGGTGTATAATACATTCCTTCCTTGGCACCAGAACACACATTATATCTACATGTATTCACATCCACGAAAAGAAACTCAGGTTAGCATTTCAAGTTACATACGGGGATGCATGCCTCCACTCAACTCTTTCTACCTCTGAAAAAGCAGGAAGGTATAAATTGAAAAGTCTTCTTTCCCAGGATAAGGCAAGGGTAGCAGAGGTTTTTTTTAGAAGAATTTCTTATCAGAATCAAAAGGGTTTTCAGGATAATCACAATCTATGGTAGACCTGTCCTCTTATTTTGTGTTGTGTAGTATATGTGGCGAATCTACGATACATGAGATTCATAGCGAAGATATTGTATTGGGGAATCGAGGGAGTTTCTTGTCAATTGAGTGACAAATGCGATAGATCCTTAAACTGATAAGTTGTATTTTATCAAACCTGAGATGAATGTTAAATGTAATAAAAATCAGTGTAGAGAAAAGGATTTTTTTCGATTTAAAATTGATCGAAAGGTTTTTGGGAACCGTGGGAAAAGGAGATTGGGAGAAGTGTGTTGGTATGCATATAGTATAAAGTTTGTGAGCTCAAATCCCAATCGAAGTAAACTACCCATGGGTACTGGTCTTAATATACGATTGTAAATGATGATTTTGAAAAGGAAAAACCATTGTCTCTAGAACCAGAAAGTCAAAAAGCTTGCTGTTATTTTCGACAAATATCTATTCATATTTCTCGAATAATAGATATAATTTAATTAACTCTATTGAACATTAGCATGAAACCAATAACTTTTTTGTCTAAACTTGGCAAAAATAGATTTTTTCGAGAGGGAGAAATAATTCCTTTGAATCTGGAGTAGGTATACTCAAGCAAGTAGTGTGCTAGAATTATGCGCCGACCGGGATTTGAGCTCACGACCTTCGCATTACAAGACCAACACGCTACCTACTAGGCTACACCCTAGCTAAGAATCAGCAATCAGATATCCCAGAATATCAAGGGATTTGGCCAAGATTCATCATATGCGAAATAGGCCGAAATCAGCCAGTAGTTTTCCTCTCGTTTCGAGACTGGCTGCGATAATATCTTGGTTAGTGTGACGAGGGCGGAGAAATATGTTCAAAGTGCTTTTCGAAAGGATTCAAGACATAGACCCACCTTGATTTCATGCGTAGATGAGAGTATAGATAGGAGTCCGCAGATAAGGTTCCCAACAATCCAAGGTTCTTGGATCAAGACTATGTCTTTTCCTTGATAATTTAGCTGGAGAAGTAAGGTGGCTAACGCCAATTTCAAGTAGTGCAGATTTATCTGAAGAAACTTCAGTAATTACTACGTTCGCCAAAAGTTCGTCCTCGCTGAGCAAATGTGCACCAAGGTGCCCGTCCTCCATCTGTGAGCCTGCCGACTGTGAGTCGTCTTTGCTAATGCGAACAACTGAATCGGGTTCGGATGCAGAGTTTTCCCCCTTTATGTCAATTATGGGTACTGGAGAAACGGGATTCTGGGCTCTTTGCTCCACTTCCAACCCGTCTTTTTGTACACCTTCATTATGATGGCACCAACCCATATTTGATGAAGCCTCTGGTTTTTGCTAAGGGAGATAAAGACTATTTGTTGATCTACAGCGCATTTAGTATATCCATTAATATCCTGTCCGTAACAGTGCCTGCTTCACTCGGCTCCGAACTGATTGGTGACGAAACTATCACGTCTTCTATAGATTCTCTCGAGCATCGCAGAAACGTCGGAGTAGTCAGCATTTACTATCGCTACTTCCACGGTAAATGCAGTACGAAACGAAGTGCTCTCATTCTTCCACTGTATAATTTTCCCCGGAATACTCGCCAAGCTGAACGCACACACGAGTACACGGTCAAACCCTTGCTTTCTCGTACAGTGAAATATAGGCAGTCATTCATTTCCCGAACGTCAAGATTTTGGAACAATTTGCCAGCTAGTTTGTTTCCCAACAAGTACAACCTGCGGTGCTTCAAGAACAATGTCCAACGTCATTTTTGCCTCTCTCCACCTTAATACCTCCACTTCCTTTACCGACATAACTGTGCATTGCATTAAAGGGTGACCCCATAAGTTAGACTTGGTGCCGTAAAAAAAAATAAAAAAAAAGTGTTTGAAGACGGCTTGCTATCTCAGCCCTTCACACAGCCGCAAGTTACGTGCCTCGCGATTACCATTCCGTATAAGTCTGCGGACCTTTGATTGGCACACTGGATTAGTTTCATGATCGCCATTAAAAGGCAATCTTTCAGGACTAAAAGGACCTTGTCATACTCCTGGTAGTGGTATTGAGATCTCGTACGCTTTCCCGCAGAAACAGACAGAGAGTCGCAGATTCTCTCTGCTGGTTTTGAGATGTTCCGGGATATTCCCAAGGCGACTCAGATGCCGCTCCCTAAACAGCCATTTGTAGGGTGGAATCCCTCAATTCCTTCCTGATGTAACCACCGGAGATTTGAGTGGATCCCCTCCACAATTTTTACAGTGCACACAATTGGGTCCCTATTTGGTGTCTTTTGACTTCACCGGCTGTTTGCTATCTGCACTTGGGTTGGAGGAAACCGATTTTTGTGCCCTAAGCCACTAGATCCAGGGTTAGGAATCAAAAATCCATCTGCCAGTACGTTGGTAGCCGTGCGCTTCTTACTTGAACCAGGCTAGGTAGGGTTTGCAGTATACGTTTGGAGACCAAGTTTTCGTCTAACTTGGTTTCTCCAACTTCAGAGGAACTAGCTTGCTTCCAGTATTTTCAGAGAGCCGTGTTAACGGACATAATGATCCCTCGAGTAGCGGAAAAAGCAGTCAATTTGCATCAAGTGCTGTATGCAGCTAAGGCTAAATTATTCGGAGGGCGCCTGATAGTGACTGTGCTGTTTAACTGGGCCCTCAGCCCAGTCGATTTTAGGCGCAGTAACCTTAATCCAGCCTTGGGGAAATTGGTACAAGGAGAGGAATCGAGGGAGTGGATGGTGCGAGTTGATGACTGTCTTTTGGTATTAGGTCTGATCTGAAAAGTACACTTTGAGAGAGACATCACTTAGCACCTACATCATGGCAAGATAAATAGTCGCGCCGATATGAACTGGCTATGACTTAACGCCCGTAGATATTTTTCCGTGGGGTTAAAACTGAAATTGAAATACTTGTTTCTAGGAAATAACCTACCACACAAAGACAATCGGATTTCGTTCTATGTTTTTTTTTACGCTTTAACCTGAATTTGAAATTCTCTTCCCTTCAGTTACAAGGGCGGTGGTAAAAGGTACTAATGGATTGCTGAGCGAAAATTCTGCACTTAAGGCCACTTCTTCTTCACTTAATTGTAAGCATCAAGTATCTTTACTCACTCCCGCTGACCTGCAGACCTTCAAGATGAAGATCTACTCTAGCAGAATGGTTTTTTAAAAGCTTCTTATAAATAATTTCTTCTCTGTTTTCTCCAGTTAACTTCATCTCTGCTACTGCTAAGGACAAAAAAAGAAAAAGAAAAAGCCACCCTAAGATGATGTGATTAAGTTCTGGTTCGTATCTTGAAAACAAATTTTTTTTTGTTACACCATCTTCGTACATAAAAGTTTTGCAATTATCCAACGGGTCCTCTGTACTGTGTGGTAATACTGGCACTGGCAAAATGGCTTTTAAATGTTTTTCAGATCGTCTATCCGTGACCTTGCAGTATTGTTCGTTTCGGGGGATTATTTCCTGTATACTGTAGAGGGTTGGTTGCTCATAAAATTTCATTATACAGCATCTACGTTTCGGCTATCTCACCTCAACGAATTTTACGACCAATGGGAATTTTTATTATCCAAATTTCTTTTCTCTTTTTTTCCTGGGGTAAGTAAATTTACATAATACCTGGTCAAATAGAAGAGATACCCGAAATGTCTAGGAAGCCGTAATTAGGAAAGTCATTCGACATGAAGTAAGTTAATTGAAATGTTTTCAGAGGAAAGAAAAAATCGAATGAAAGAAAACGAAACGGACGAAAATGTGAAGAAGAATTGGTGATTCATTGCTTCTTCTTGAATTGTTCTTAAGTGAAAATTAGTCCTTTGTTGAATGTTAACAAGTTTACAGAATGTTTATAGGAAAATCCGATAGAAATCATTAGATACTATCTATAAGTTTCCTCAACCACCCTAAAAACTGTATCGAAAGAGGATTAATTGATTTGTTAGCAACTTAGATTAATGCTATAATTAATCCTTTGGGTAGATGTTTCAATTTTGAATATTCGAGAGAAGAGAGTTCAATATATACATTAATCTTACCAAATAAAGGAAAAGTGAGTACCAAATTTTATGCCCTAGGCATATTGCCTACCGCATTTAACCTTTTGAAGTTTGAAAGCTTTAGGGCTCTTTTGGTTGTATCTTTTTTAGTTAGTTAGGTATCTAATTCACGTGGATTGGCAATTAATTCAAGTCGAGAAGATACGACCTTTTCGTTAAGGTTAAGATAATAGCTAAATTGGTTTCCTTCTGGCATAGTTCTTGGTGGATGGTTTTTTTGGATAAGGTTTTAGGCAGTCGTGATGTTTTCCGATGTTTGTGAGATTCCTTTTTTATTCATCCAATCATTTCCCTACAATATCACGATTCTATAAACTTACCATTATTAGAATTTGCCTTAATTACAATTTGTAAACCAAATCTTGGATAGAATATTTATGAATTTTTAATTTTCTGCCTTTAAAAAAATATAAAAAATGAAATACCTAGAAATTAACAAACGTCGAGCATAAACTAACACGGTCCTAAGATCGGTTTGAAAAGAACGAGGGAAGAAGTCATCCTGAAATAAGTAACACCAGTGTGGGTTGGGCAACCTATCAAGCTCGTCCTCAGGTGGTGGATGGGGGACGCCGCGGTGTGTCGCAAAACCGTCGTCCGCGGTTAGCATAGCAATAGTAAGGAAGTAAGTTGTCCTTTCCTCAACGTGCTCATCGAAGACACGTCGGCAACCGCCTCGTTTTTAGCCTAATTAATGAACATGTTGAGGTGAAAATAGCTGCATGCGTTTTTGCTGTAAAATCCATGCCACGAACCAGCCCAAAAAACTATAAGATGGGATCCCCCCGTATTTCCCTTCAGTCACCGGCAAAGAGGGTGCTAAAATCACAGGGTCCGAATGCGGTTCGGGAGCTACTAGAACGGTGCGACCAGGTTCTAGTAGTGCTGCGCAACTGGCAAACATCCAGCATACTGAGCCTTCCATGTCCGAGATTTTTGATCTTGCTTTAGGTTTAATTTTAGGTTGTAGGAGGGGGGTTTCGTTGAACCACAATGCACTGCGGACATCTAGTTGGGTCTATTGTACTCCGCCTGTTATTATGATATGGATGTCACTCCTCTTCTTCTAGCCACTTGGTTCGATTTGCGAACCGTAGCAGGTTCGAATGTTTGACGCCTTTGAGATCGTCTAGTTCTAATAAGAATCTAGAGACGACTGTTGGGGATTTGCGGACAGTTGGTATAAATGTTGATCATGCTTCGACGTCGACAATATCCTGCACACTTATTTCGGCTGCCCTTGGTACTCAATCAAATCAAATTCCTGTTAAGACTCCCTATAGGGGCATAGGACAGAAACAACTCTCTTCCACAAGGCGCGATCCTGAGCATCGGCTTTAAGCTGTTGCCAGGACTTGTTTATAGTGCTCCATTTTACGGTCGATCACTGATTGGCGATGCAAGGACCGAGTAACACCGACTCTTCCCCCGTCATTCAATGTTCGAACTTTCCAGAAGCCAATCATAGTCCGTTTTCGAATGCCAAAAGTCGTTACCGTAGAATCAGTCCGTATCCTAGGCGCTGTATCCGTTTCTCGTATCATTTAGGTCTTAAGATCACGGGTGATAAGCCCATGATCCAGTGAGTGTCCATTTGCCATTTTTAGGGCAAGCAGGACTGGCTGTGGGTGAATTCTACAGCCCCCATCCCACAAGGGGATAGTTAGCTCAGGTCCGTGGAGTCGCTAGTCTCCAAAGATAGTTGCAGGAATTGGTAAAACCTCATCCTACAACTACCCCCTTGCGGGCTATTGGCCTTGGTACTGAGACTATCTTAACCCCTCAAGTTGGTATTAGCAATCGTGTCCGTCGCCGAGCAAGATCAACCTAAAAGGAAAAGCTGCCAAAGCAAGGTTTGATGATTTGGCTAAAGTCGCCGCAGTTCTGAGTCGTCTGCCCTCTGGGACGATTTACGAGCTGCAGAAGTTTCATGCCCAGCCAGCTTGCTGACGAAAGTAGTCAGAATGTAGGCAAAACATCAGTATCCTAGCCACTTCTATGATTACTATGATTACTAAAGCTAGCACATTCGAAGCGAATGTGATGAGGATAGTAAAGCATCCTACGAAGAGTTTTTACACGCCCTGACCAGTCCGCTGTAGCATTAAACTTTGATACAGATAGCGCTGTCATTCCGAAACATTCGGCAGCGAAAAGGAGGAACATGTTTATAAGGGCAGCCCTACGGAGTAAGATTCATAGCCTGACTATGAGCCCCTAATCAGCTGCTACTCCCAGTTTGCAACTGTCTGTGGAAAATGTTGATGAGGCTCAAACAATTTTATCTCCGCTTGCTTCGGTACGATCGGTTCGTGGCACCACCTCTGGCAACGCAAAAGAACTCTCATTGTACGCGTGCACAGTCGCCGGTAATAAGCTTGAACCAATGAAGCACAGAAACACAAGGGCATCCGATCGGATGATAGTAAGTGTGCCGATAACTACAGCAAAAAAAAAAGCCGAGATCGGCTACCTATAGCGACGTCGCTAGGAGTACCCTCTAGGCAGTAATCATTAATACCAACGACTTGCTGAGTATCAGAATAAATTCGGTGAGGCCGCAGGTCTACTCTTCATTGAGGAACATTCTGGGGGAGCATCTCTTAGGTAATTCACCAGCTGAACCAAGCATTTTGAAGTGCGAATTCGTGCCAGATTATCTTCGGATAACTTGTGCTGACCAAAACACTCTGGACTTCCTTCAGGCAGCGGTTCCCAAGATGAACGAGCTCTTGATCAACATCAAGCTATAGGTATTGGAAGGTGCTGAGGCTCCTAGACTGAGGAAAGTGTCTGTGTCCCTGGTATCATTGAAGACTCTGGACTCTTATTGCAGGATAAAACATCTTTTCGCGGTATGAAAGCTTTCCAGAGAGGACAAAAAGACAAGGACCAACTTCTTGTTCTCGGAATTGATCAAAGTTCCATGGAAAGGTTATCTGTAGCGAAAGGTTTCGCGGATTGTGGACTCAACAAGGTCCACTTCCAACTTTAGAAACCAAATGCGGCCAACCTCAGAAGCCGGCAAATCCAGAGTGGTTCAAGCCAATCTACAACATCACTTTTAAGAGGAAATTCGGATATTGCACTTGTCCAGGAACAGTGGTTGAGTGGCTCTAACCACATTATAGGTTGATGCAACAAAACTTTTACAGTCCTTCATGGTCTTAAAACAAGTTAGTTACGGACATGTGTCGTTGCAAAAAAAGCATTAAAACTGACATTAATTCCACATCTAAGCAATCCAGACCAAACAACGACGCTCTGGGAGAGGTCATTTGACGAAACATTGAAACTTATTAAGCTAGTTTCATTATACCAGCCATAAAAAGCAAGAGAAGTTCTGACGACTGAACTGTGCCAGCTTGTCCAGTCCAACACAGGGGACTAAGAAAGGATTGGGTTAAGTGTCAGTAGCTTATAAAGCATAAACTACCGGCAATAGTTCCTCATCCAATGAAAACATCCCTAGATAGAAGAGTTGGTGTGCTAACAAATATACTAGCAAACGCATATAAGAGTCCCTGTCCTCAGAAGTCCGCCAAAGATATGAAGAACACTGTCTGGTGGAATAACGATCTTGATATTCCGAAAAAACGAGCAAGGAAATTTTTATCAAAGCTAATTTCAGCAAACGTGATACAGACTGGGACAAATATCAAGCAGCACATTCACTGTAAAACAGCTAAGAGCCATCAAACAAAATTCATGGAAGAGATTCTGTGAAGAAATCAATAACGTCAACGATAAAGATAAAGAGAAGACTTAAACATGCCTAAATTACTGGAGAAAGGCGATGGTTCATGGACCGCTAGAACCCAGCAGCGTGTCACTTGAACTTTTGATACAAAAGCATTTCTGCGGATGCTTTGAGCCCTTGCCACAGAGTTCATGTGTCGATCGTATTGTAGCTAACTCCAAATTTGTAGATACAGTCGTGACGCCAGAAAACATAGAAATTGCGTTCAGTTTTTTAAACCGTACAAGTCACCAGAACTGAACGAATTCTATCCCGCAACGATCCAGAATACGGATGAAACAATGATTCAGTACCTGGTTGACATATAGTAAGCCTGCATCAATCTTTGCCACATATCGAAGCTATGGCACGAGCTTAAGGTGGTTTTCATACCTAAACCAGGTAGAGCCTCCCATAACATCCCGAAGGCTGTTCGACGCATAAGCCTAACTTCGTTCCTTTTTGAAGGCCTGGAAAAACTGGTGGACAGCCACCTACGTGCAAACCTCTCGGTTAGGTGCTCCTAATAACACACTTATCTGAAAGGTAGGTCCACTAATATCGCATTGTATGTGACGATAGCCGCCGTATAGAAAGCTTTCCATCATCAAGAGGTTTCACTCGGTGCCTTTCTAGACGTTGAAGGCGTTTTTACCCACGTCAACATTGATGCCATACTTGAGGCCTTGCGCAGCCATAGTGTGGAGCCTCTCCTGACTACATTGAGAGCTAAGCTTCTTAGCGACAAATCGTAGCACAGATGGATAAAGAGACAAGAAAAGGCTCTGTCTACAAAGGAACAGCATAGGACGGCATAATATCTCTCTTGTGGGTTCTCACAGTGAATAAACCCTTTTCTAATTTAAATCGGAACGGCTACCCTACAATAGCATATGGCTGATGATCTTGTCATCATGCTAAGTGGTAAGTTTGAACAAGTTCTAGAGTACCTTATGCAACTCTATATTCTTTACAGAACTAGACGACCTCAGGAGCATCAATTATTCGAGCCTACTTCGGTTCGTAAATCGAACCAAGTGGCTAGCGCAGGAGGAGTAAAAACCATCTTATAATGAATAGGGGGAGTATATTGGGCCCAACTATATGGCCCCAGTGCATTGTGGTTCAACGAATCTATCAGCAGGGTGGTACCTAAACCTAGAGCGTTCAATAACATAGTTTTAGAATTCCTACTTCCTCAATGCAAAGTTTTTAAATTTTGCGAATTTGCATCGAATTGATTTTTCCATTTACGAATTCGGAGTCTTAGTCCAAGAATGAACTGGATCTCATTCACAAGATCAATGATAGGGTACATTCTCTTCATTCTACCACCAAATAAAATCATCTGCAAAACTTAATCCACAATAATTTAAAACCTTATTAATTTTCTTCTTTTCCTTGGGTCTACAATTCAATAACATGTCTCGTTGATTAGTTCCACACATCTTTAGTTAATTAAACCTCAAAATTTGTTCAAGATATTATACGGGAAACCTTCTGTGTTTGAATAACTCTTTCCATTGAATATGAAATTCATTCGTGTTATTCAATGTCCTTAAAGCGTAGATTGCGTCTAAAAGTGCTTGAAGTAGATTTCAAAAAAGAGAAGGTACGACGAGAGTAGTTTCTTGCAACATTGAGGAAATTTTTGCTTCAATATAAGAAATTTAATCAGATGTGCTCCATAAGCTAAAAGTAATTTATTTTGAAGTTTGTTTTATAGGGTTTCATATGATGGAGTTTTCTAATATAGTTCGTGTTAGCAGCTAAGAAGTGTTATACAAGAGCCACAAATCATTGAAAACTGTTGTAAAGTTGAGTTGTTTTCGTACATGCTGAAGATGGTTGGTGTGAAATAAATGAATGAAAAGTTTTCAATGATTAAAATTGAAATAATAATTTCGGCTATGAGAGCAAAAGTTGCCTAACCAACTAGCATTCCTGCAGAGGTTAGGGCACTGCTGCTCTCATAGCTTCAATTGTACTATTTTGCTGCTACATTTGTGAATACGAATCTAATTCTCAATCTCGTTTAAGTTAACAAACTTCAAAGTAAATCGAGAATTCAATTTTTTTAATAAAACAAAAATTTAGATATTTTTTGCTTATTGTGACAGACAGAAACACATCGAGAAATAATATCGATTCGCTTGAAATTAATTCCGATATCAAAAACCAAATTGTTTCCCATTCTTTGCAACTTACTGGAAAACAATTCGTGAGGTGTGTTGATGAGAATACAATTCAACATCAAAGACTCACAGAATAAAATTCCTTGAGGCCCTAAAACTTTCAACCATAATTGCAATCAACTCAAATCTATAAGCCGTGAAATTCGAGAAAATTTGGAGAATTATTAGCCCCTTAGGCTTCGATTCTTAATCGAAAAATTAATGAAAATTTTCTCCAAAAAACTTCTCTCTCAAACAGTGGTTCCAACTTTCCGGTGAATACTAATTAATTGCAAACCAACCATAATTTTGTGTTGGTATATAATAAAAAAAAAAAACGGCGCTGGTGTAAATTGGATTTAAAAAAATTAAAAATTAGCACAGGTAATTTTCATAGAAAACATGGCGTCTAACTTTTATTCTAATGCCATTTCGGAGAAAATTTTCGTTAATTACTTTGACTTCAAGAAAAGTTGTATGGGGTTGTGGGTTGAAGATGGTGACGGTGGCCGATTCTGCAGGAGATAAATTTTCCTCGAAAATGGACAAAAAGTAAAAAGCGAGAAAAATCAAATTAGCACACTTCGAATAGGAAAGTTTTCTGCCCCTACTGCGCCTTCCGTTTCGTATATGATAAAAGGTTTTTTTGCGTCTGGAAAGTGTATAGGTAGGTGGTAATGAATTTGAGGATTTTCTCGAATTAGAGTGAGAGATAACAAGGATAATTCTGTTCCGGGCGAGGATTTGTACATTTTTTTTTCAATTTTTTTCTACAGGTAGGTTAATTCAATTCAGGAATTTCTTTCTGTAGATTTGCCCGTAAATTTATGGAAATCTTTTAATTTTCTGTCGATTTATGTAAATTTTATTGAATTCAAAGGTTTTCTTTTAATGTATATAAAATTCGACTTTTTCAATCAAATACAGGAGGTTAACTGCATCCAAGTTTCTTCTTTTCTAAAAATTGTTACTAACTAAGAACTGCAGTTACTAAAAACTTGAATGCTGTAGTTAAAGAACTCTAAACAGAATAAAGATCGAATAAAAAGAACTGAAAAGTAGGATCCAGTGCCTCAATCAAATTACAAGAAATTCAAAAAATAATAATTGAACAATCCTTAAAAAAAACCATCGGCTATAAAGCATTCTTCCCAGCGTTTAAAGATATCGACAGAATTTCGGGAGGAAAGCGTTAGAAATTTAATATCGTAAATGATAATAATATACATGAAGCCACAAGCCACCGTTTGTGCCAATATTGACAAAAATCTAATCGCAACTGGCATTTTTTCGCGATTTGCTTGGTTGAGGAAATTATCGAAAACTACAACGAAAGCGATCCTTCAGTCCCAATGGAATTCCCAATTACGTTTTCGTCTCGCTTGCGAGTAGTCTGACTATTGTCTTCAATAATTGCTTGAGCAGCGGATATACTTTCCTAGTAAGTGGAAAGGAGCGCAATTGGTTTCTATTTCCAAGAACGAGGCGTCGACTAAGTCAAATATGAGACCTAACTCGATACTAACCAAAATTGGAAAGGTTTTCGAAGCCCTCTCATCTGAGCCCATTTCGGATTTTTAAATTTCATTCGCTCAAAAAGGCACTTTAATTCTCCCAGAATAAAATCATCAACAATTTCTGCAATAAGAATTGTACTGTTGCTTGCTCTTTAGATCTGCAAAAAGTATTTGATTTCGTACGGCATCGAGGATTGATGTAAAACCTACTATTGGTTTTCCGAGTCCATTCATTAGGATTGTTGCAAGCTTTCTGGCAAGCAGGATGGTCTTCTTCTTCTTCTACAATGGCGCTACAGCCCAAATCGGCCCTTGGCCTCCTGACCTTCAGGTTCCTTAACATTTTTTCATTATTAACTGTGGAAGGGATGTTAGACCTTCGCACAACCCTCTATCTACGAATTTTTCATTTTTGTAGATTAAGGTGACTAAGGTATACCCAAGCAGGCAGTGTGCTGGAATTAAGCGTCGACCGGGATTTGAGCTCACGACCTTCGCATTATAGACCAACACGCTACCCGCTAGGCTACACACTAGCAGGAAGGTCTACATTGAGATTAATCAGAAGAAATTTCGATTTATTTCGGCAAGGGTTGGAGTAGCTCTAGTATCAACCCTTCCAATTCCTGTTAAAACCCCCTATACAGGACAGAAACAACTCTCTTACACAAGGCGCAATCCTGAGCATCGATCCTTAGCTGTTGCCAGGACTTGCTTATTCCTCGGGCCTCCTGCTCAACTGCTTGCGCTCATGTGCTACATGGCCTACCAACTCAATTTCTTCCTTCAGGATTATAATCCAGAGCCTGTTTGGTGATGTTTTGCTCTAGTTTCCTCAAAGTGTGACTGATTTACTGCCAATCCCGCCTTCATCTCAATTCCTATTTTACTCTGTCTAGTTGTCCTGCAAAGTTCATCGTTGGAGATCACTTCTGGCCAGGGAGATCTCTCTTAACTTTCAGAAAGGGGAAAGGAAACCGAAGGCCTGACGAGCTTTATTTAGACGAGCCTTAATATCCTTTTCGGTTCCGCCATCCATGCTGACAATGCTTCCGAGATAACAAAAATCTTGCACTTCTTCCACATCTTGTTCATTAAGAACGATCGGTATGCTTGCGTTCGAACCCATGTGCATGTACTTGGTTTTACGCACATCTATTTTCGGTCTCGCCTCTTAACATTTAGAATGCAACGAGCGAACGTTCAACTCTAAGTTCGAACGGTTATGTACAAGCAAACACACGTCATCAGCATAACCAAGGTGACTTAAGATGTTAAATAGTCTCCATTGAAGAACTTTACCTTCCCCACCTTCCAGTGTAGCTTTCAAGATGTCATTTATTACCACCAGATACAGGGCTGGTGGTATAATGCAGCCTTGTCTGACACCCGTTCGCACTAGAAAGCTCACGGACGGATCTACTCTATATAAGACTCGACACCTTGTATCTTCGTAGGATTCTTTTTTCTGCTTTACATAAGCAGTACAAAGATTCATGCCACTACATATGTACCAATTTGCCTACCAGGCGGAAAAATCAACGGAAATCACAACTTTTCAGCTTGTAAGTTATACCAAAAAGTCAATCTTGATGAAAAAAAGGCGCTATGATCCTTTCTAGACATTGCGAGCTCACTTGGTGGCACGCCGAACGAGTGCGTAAGCAATGTCATTGTCTTAAAAGGAACAGATAAAACTTTAGTTAGTTATTGGTTGTTGGGAGGTTCCTTGACATTTTTCATTATTTATTGTGGAAGGGTTGTTAGACCTTCATACAACCCTCCATCTACGAATTTTTCATTTTCGTAGTTTGAGGTGACTAAGGTATACCCAAGCAGGCAGTGTGTCGCAATTATGCGCGGTCCGGGATTTAAACTCACGACATTCGCATTGTAGACCAACACGCTACCCACTAGGCTACACCCTAGCTTTGAAGAATTTTTCCGATTATTGAAATCTTGCTGGGATGTAGAATCCGTAATAGAAAATCTTTTGCCGGTAAGTTACTGGCAAGTCGGGTGAATATATGTGTGGGTTAGACTACGCCACTGCATTTTATATATGAAACTCTAAAGCTGAATTTCTAACTCTTGATTTAAAGTATGCATTTTGATTTAAAATATAACTGAATCGCATCTCTATAAGACTTTCTTCTATTTTCAAAGCTAGGGTGTAGCCAAGTGGGTAGTGTGTTCGTCTACAATGCGAAGGTCGTGAGTTCAAATCCCGGTAGACGCATATTTTTAGCACACTACTTATGAGGGTATGTCTTCTTGACCATCTCAATCAAATTCCTGTTAAGACTCCCTATAGGGGCATAGGACAGGAACAACTCTCTTCCACAAGGAACGACCCTGAGCATCGGCCTTAAGCTGTTGCCAGGACTTGTTTATTTTTCTGGCCTCTTGCTCAACTGCTCGCTTCCATGTGTTACATGATCGATCAACCTGACGTCTTCCTTGATGATCATAATCCAGAGTCTGTTTGCCGATGTTTCGCTGTTCGCTCTGGTTTCCTCAAAGTATGGCCGATCCATTGCCACTTCCGCATTTGAATCTCAACACCTATTTTAGTCTGGCCAGTTGAATTCTAAAGTTCGTCGTTAGAAATCACTTCTGGCCAGAATATTCCTAAACTGCGTCGAAGGCATTAGTTCATGAAAGTCTGTAGCTTCTTGGTAAGTCACTTTCCACGTAGTAAAACCTTATAACAACATGGATTTGACGCATGCGACAAAAACTCACAACTTCGTGCGAAGGGAGATCTCTATTAACCTCCAGAAAGGAGAAGGGATATCGAAGGCCTGACGAGCTTTATTTAGACAAGCCTGAATATCCTTTTCGGCTCCGCCGTCCATGCTGACAATGGTTCCGAGATAACAAAAATCTTGCACCTCTTCAACATCTTTTCCGTTCCAATCGGTGTACTTGCGTTCGGACCCATGTGCATGTACTTGGTTTTACGCACATTTATTCTGAGTCCCGCCTCTTTGCATTCAGAATGCAAAGAGCGAACATTTGACTCTAAGTCCGAACGGTTATGTGCAAGCAAACACACGTCATCAGCATAACCAAGGTGACCTTCCAGTGCAGCTTTCAAGATGTCATTTATTACCACCAGAAACAGGGCTGGTGATAATATGCAGCCTTGTCTGACACCCGGTCGCGCAGGGAAGCTCTCGGACAGTTTTCCTCTATGCAAGACGCGACACCTTACATTTTCGTAGGATTCGTTAGTTATAGCTATAACCTTATCTGAGGAGCTTAGGCGATATGCGAAAAAAACCTGCAGGCGAAAACAAAGTAAGTACAATATTGACGAGCTACATAAAATGGACGACGATATGAGACAAAATAAAACGTGGGATGCATAGGCCATAGAAAAAGACTTAAAAAAAGAATATAAACCAAAAACCAATCTCTGCAAAGACGCAGAGGCAACATTATCAGCGACACACAAGAAATCACAAGGAGATGGGCTTCCTACTTTGAATATCTTCTCAATCCCACCCCATTAGCATCTGTCACAGACAAAATTTCAATTAATGCCTCAACTGACGAAGAAGAAACATCATTGATACCACCCACGTTTGCTGAAATCAAAGCAGCCCTGTGTGACCAAAAACGAAATAGAGCGCCGGGAATTGACGAAATATCTGTGGAATTTCTGAAAAATGGTGGAAACTGTGTCGCTGAAATACTGAAATGATATGCAGAATTTGGACAGAGGAAATCATATCCGACGACTGGCGAAAAAGCATTATATGTCCAATTTACAAGAAAGTAGACAAACTCTGCTGTGAGAATTACAGAGGTATATCATTGTTGTGTACGTCCTATAAAATACTGACAAAAATAATTGAACGTCGTATTAAGCCCTATACTAATGAAATAATTGGCGAATACCAAGGTGGATTCAGAACCGGATGATCTACAACAGACCAGATATTCTCGGTGAAACAGGTGCTAGAAAAATGCTGGAAGTATAACACAGACGTGCACCTAATCTTCGTAGATTTTAAACAAGCATACACAACATCACTAATCATATTGAGAATTACCTTAACCACGATTTTCGATACTGCAGTGATTAGACATATACCACGCCAATTGCCACAATTCCGAAGATCGCCCTTCTTCAGAATTTTCATAATGTTGCCTTCCTTCCATTCAGCCGGATATCTTCCTTCATTCCACACCTCAGTAAAAAGTGGCAGGAGTATATACATGTTATTTCCATGTCCTCTTTGAGGAGGTCGGTTGGTAGTCCGTCTATACCTAGGATTTCCGTGATTGACCGAATGGCGGAAACTATCTCTTCCTTATCTGGGGAATCGTCCCTAATAGAGGATTGTTGCGGTTGGATGTTTGGAAGTTGTTATGTTTCTGGAATATCTTCCTCTGACAAGATGTTTAAAATAGCAGAGAAGTATTCCTTCCATCGCCGCAACTGGTGTTCCCTCATATTAAGGAGAGTTCCGTTGACAACTCTCACCAGGTGGTTGGCGGTGAAATTCCTGTTTGTCAACTGTTTCATGATTTTAAATAGTGAACCCATTTCCCCAAGGTAAGTCGCAGATTCTGCCGTGTTGGCCAGATTTTCAATGGCCTTTCTCTTGTCGCGTCTAACAGCCTTTCTAAGCTGTGTATGAGAGATAATTGCAAATTTGGTTTTTCTTTCGATCGCTAGCCTTGTCCCATGTTCTTTGCGACATTCGACTCACCATTTTGCACATATCCCACAGATTCTTCAGCACTAGTTAGAAACGTGTTTGTGGTTGCCTTCCAATTGGCGTCCAGTGTGCGTATTTCATATTCGCCCAATGTGGATGACTTTTCGCGTAGAATGGTGATGTACTCGCGTTTTTTTATCGGGATCTCTAAGTTTATCCACATTAAGCTTGCGCGTCATTTGAAGAATTTGTGGTCGTCGGATAGCTGCTGTGCACAATCTCAAGATGGCTCAGCTCCACGTTTTGCTCGCACATCGAGGAAACATCATCGATATCGGCGACTTATAGCCAAATGGTTATTCCGGTTCTGATTAACACCATCAGGGGAAACCCAAAATGTTTTATGATGACTCTTGTGTGGAAAAGGGTCCCTCCGATGATCATTTGCCGAGTACTACAAAACTCCACAAATAATTTGCTGTTTTCGAGTCTCTTAATTCAAGATCGAGACGTGTCGACCCAAGGGTCACCATGCCCCCAATGACGTGTTCTAGTCCAGTGTTGTCAGATCCAACCTTGGCGTTCATATCGCCTGAGATGATAATAACATCACCTCTTCGAACACGATCAAAGGTGGCACTCAGTTGGCTATAAGTCCTCTTTGTCACCAGGTGGTGCGGAGCACTTTAGAATTGTGACGTTTCTGATACTGGTCCTGAGCGTTACGACGATAATCCTATCCGAGATTGGTTCCACCTAGCTGATGAGACTTTTTCTCGCTCTCGGTGTAAAGACGAATACCACGCCATTTTTGGCTTCACTCTCAGTGCCAACGTACAGAATGGTGTTTCCACTAGGGGTTTGTTTTTCTCCTGATCCTGTCCACCTGACCTCGCTCAAGCCCAAGATTTGCATGTTATAGTGCTCCATTTCACGGTCGATCTCTGATTGGCGCTGCGAGGACCGAGTGACCCCTGCCCTTTCCCCGTCATTCAATGTTCAAACATTCCAGAAGCCAATCATAGTCCGTTTTCGAATGCCAAAAGTCGTTACCGTAGAACCAGTCCGTATTCGAGGCGCTGTATCCGTTTTTCGTATCAGTTAGGATTTAAGATCAAGGGTGATAAGCCCATGATCCAATGAGTGTCCATTTGCCATTTTTAGGGCAAGCAGTGAACTCTACTGCCGCCATCCCTCAGGGGAACTATCTAAATTAGCGTCAATCAAAATTCTTAGATAGGGAGTTGTGCAAATGGCTAACAACACTTTCACAACAATAAATAAAATGTTAAGGAATCTGAAGGTCAAAGCCCGATTTGAGCTATAATGCCATTGAAGAAGAAGAAAAACGTTTTCGAACTAGCGAGAGTTAGAGAGAATAGTTTCAACCAAGATATCGAGCCGCCAGCAAAGGTTCTAACTTACATTAAGAAGAATTGCTGAGCAAATCAAGAATTTCAGTCACCAGTTAATAAGAAATCAACTTACTTACCAGCAAAGACCAACAAGGATTCAATCATATATAGTAAGTAAGAAGAGAACAAATGAGTGCCCAGAAAGATCCAAGAAAGCAATCCCCAAGAATATTTTCTCGATTGGAAGACAAAATATATAAATAAACGGCCCTTATAGATAAAGGCGTTTCATCTTTAATATTCCCTCCTGAAGAATAAACGAAACATTTTATTTTCTAGTTCGGATTTCGTCATCAACCAATCCATTTCAAATGTCATGGTTTGAACAATATCTAGTTACATTCAATCTTGGACTATGCTCTCATCGAAAAGCTTCAATATTTATCATAAATATCAGATTTCTTGTTAATGTCGATATCTAACAGTATATCACAAGAATCGCTTGTTTTTCAGGTCAATTCACCAACAAGCATTTGTCGCATCGAATTTCCTTGCTCTTTCTATATTATGGAAAAAATCCATAAATATGGAAAATGTTTCCCTTCCTTCGATGCTGAGGAGGAGTAAGCAAGGGACCAAGGCAAAATGACTGAATCATCTATCAAATTACCAAAACTGCTACTAAAAGTCCTGTAAGTCCGAAAACAAAAAAAAAACTGTCCCTTATTTGGCGGAACTTTCAATTTGTGCAGACTCCCAATCACAATCCGGATTATAACTTTGTGTTAACTTTGAAAATTGTTTCGGTAAATGTCCTTCTTTCCGAAAAAGGATTTAATCTTTTTGTTTAACTCTCCCACCCGAAGATAATGATAAGTACTAGAAAAGACCCCTATCCTTTAGTGTTAACTGCCTCTACATCATATTACGATTGCCTTCTTGTACTTTTACCCTTTTCTTGATATTTCCTTTTTTTTCAAGGATCTGAGGAATACTCTGTGGTCGTTGGTTTTTCTTTTTTTTTACTTTTATTTTTTGGTATCTACGAAAGAGTTTTCTTGTCACTTTTCTTGTTGTCTAAATTGGACGGTTGAAATGGACAGGATTTCTAAAAAGTAGAGAAATTCTGTGTCTATTCCAGATAAGGATGATCGGGAGTGCGGGAAAAAAGAAAAGAGAAAAATAAGACATCAGGATGTTGCTGATGTAAAGAAAACGAGAAAGATGAAAAGGAGAGAAAAAAAACCAGCAATGTAGACGAAATTATTTTAATGTCTGCGGAAAACTCCTTTGGATTATTGCCAGTGGGATAAACCGATATGAAGTGCCATCATCTTGAAATGCTAAAACTATTTCTGGCTACCATTTAACTTTAATGGTATTATACATCTCGAACATACTACAGATAAAAGTTGAGTGCTGTGTAGGCACTAAAGCTTGGTATTATATAGTTTTTCTGTAATTGAAAATTTCGAATTAGTTTGATGTGGGCTTAGTATCTTTGGAAATCATCAAAGAAAATGGATGATTTCTTGTTAACTACAGAAAGCTTCACCGAATGGAAGTACAGATTGTTTCTGGATATAGCCATGGGCTTAATGCAACTGTATTGAGTTTTGGTTCTTTACCCAGCGATAGCGTGTATTTTTATAACACTTTCTATTAAAGCACATTCCAGAACTATTTAAAATCACAATTCCCTTTATTGTCATAAGATGCATCAGACAGCTAATTGGATCTTTGCCAATATTTATTGCGAAATAGACACGCGGATCTAATAAATTCCAAAACAATTTGACAAATTTCACAAAACACTCATTCCGACATCATAAAATACATAGTCTTACTCAAAACATTAATGATAGTAATAAATTCTCTTTCACTCTTCGCCACACCATAACTTGCAGTATACTAAGACTCAAATAGCAACAACAACAAAAAAAGATGCTCACCTACGTCCTGTATTATAGCCAGCTCCTAACAATAGAGAACATTAGAACGAGTCTAGAGGTTAGCCGAAGGTACGTAACATAACTAAGTATCTAATAAATCCTGTGGCATTCTTAATTGCTCTACCACTTCATATATTTATTTCCTCTACACGTAATGCATAATACACGCTTCGCGTTACCTACGCCAGTAATATCCTTTGAGTCGTTTGCTTATTAGTTCGTTATGAGAGTACAAATCAGGAGCAGTTTTATAGCATATATCGCAGTACCTCTGTTGAGCTCCTAGATACTGAAAAATCTGCTACGTTCGTATACTAATCCGGATAAATTGTTAAGTATGTGGCTTCTATGGAAACGAAAAAAGGAAACATTATTTAATTACACTGCGTTATTAATCAAGATAGACTTTTTAAAAATGATGCTTCAAGGCTTCTTGCTTTGCATAAATTCTTAGGACAGAAGTGCGCCCTTAAAAATATATTCCAGAGGATTAAGGTATTTCGTTTGAATTAAGAAAAGTTGAAATTATTTAAATTTAGATGGTTACGGCAATGGGAGTGTTAGTTCCGTGTGTAGCCATAGGTTGCATGGGATAAGTAAAGTGTAGGTGATTTTTTTTCGGATCTAGGTTGTTTCTATTTTAGATAAAGGGTTGAATTTTTTTCATCGTGCACATGTTACGTGGATTTTATTTTTCAGTGTTATATAATTTTCAGGGTCGTGTTATGAGGAACGGCGAAGGGGATGACCGCCCCGAGCGCAGTCTTGAGAGGGGCGCTAAATTGCAAAGTGAAACTCTTGCGTATTTTAATGAAAATACAGGAACGCAAAAGTTCCTGATAATGTCATAACAAAGAAAAGATCGTTACACAAATTAAGATACTATATTATGATCAGAGCAAACCTGTAGCACTAGCGTAGTGCAATAGAATAAGAGAATGCCTATGTACTTCACATTAAACAAAATATCGCTATAGCTATACGCCACATGATCACATATATGGCACAGGAGAAGATCAAAGCCTTATTGCAATTCTTCTAGTTTCTACCTCGCTTTCGGTGAAATTTGCTTACAGCAAATTGCAATCTACCCAAACACAACTAGGGTGTAGCCTAGTGGATAGCATGTTCATCTACATTGCTTGGGTATACCTTGGCGACCTCAATATACGAAAAATTAAAAATTCGTAGATAGAGTGTTGTGCGAAGGTCCACAATAATTAATGAAAAATATTAAGAAACCTACAAATCAGGATGCCAAGGTCCAATTTGGACTGTAGTGCCATTGTAGAAACACAACTAATCAATCTGACACTATTACGCATGGATATAATTAAAAAAAAATCCGTCTGTCTGTAGGCCGTCCGCCGTACGTGTACGCTCAATCAAACCTATCAAATTCCTGTTAAGACCCCCTATAGGGGCATAGGACAGAAACAACTCTCTTCCACAAGGCGCGATCCTGAGCATCGGCTTTAAGCTGTTGCCAGGACTTGTTTATTCCTCTGGCCTCCTGCTCAACTGCTCGCTTCCATGTGTTACATGGTCGACCAACCCGACGTCTTCCTTGAGGGTTATAATCCAGAGCCTGTTTTGCGATGTTTTGCTCTGGTTTCCTCAAAGTATGACCGATCCACTGCCACTTTCGCCGTTGAATCTCAATACCTATTTTAGTCTGGCGAGTTGTACTCCAAAGTTCGTCGTTGGAGATCACTTCTGGCCAGAATATTCCTAAAATGCGTCGGAGGCATTGGTTTACGAAAGTCTGTAGTTTCTTGGTAAGTCGAACGGTCACTTTCCACGTAGTACAACCATATAACAACACGGATTTGACGCATGTGTCAAAAACTCGCAGCTTCGTGCGAAGGGAGATCTCTCTTAACCTCCAGAAAGGGGAAAGGATACCGAAAGCCTGACGAGCTTTATTTAGCCGAGCCTCAACATCCTTTTCGGCTCCGCCGTCCATGCTGACAATGCTTCCGAGATAGCAAAAATCTTGCACCTCTTCTACATCCTGTCCATTAAGAACAATCGGTGTGCTTGCGTTCGAACCCATGTGCATGTACTTGGTTTTACGCACATTTATTTTCAGTCCCGCCTCTTTGCATTTAGAATGCAACGAGCGAACATTTGACTCTAAGTCCGAACGGGTATGTGCAAGCAAACACACGTCATCAGCATAATCAAGGTGACTTAAGATGTTAAATAGTCTCCATTGAAGACCTTTACCTTCCCCACCTTCCAGTGCAGCTTTCAAGATGTCATTTATTACCACCAGAAACAGGGCTGGTGATAATATGCAGCCTTGTCTGACACCCGTTCGCACAGGAAAGCTCTCGGACAGCTCTCCTCTATGCAAGACGCGACACCTTGCATCTTCGTAGGATTCTTTAATCATAGCTATGACCTTATTTGGAATACCTCTCCTACGCAAAGCATTCCATATGTAATCTCGCTTAACGCTGTCGAAAGCCTTCTCGAAGTCCACAAACATGAGATGTAGTGGCGAACCCATTTCGGCTGACTGCTCTAATATTATCCGTAGGGTATTTGTGTGGTCGGTACAAGACGACCCTTTACGGAATCCAGCCTGATAAACTTCGAGAGTGCTCTCGACGACATCACTAATCCTATTGAGAATTACCTTAGCCATAATTTTTGATACGGCAGTAAGTAGACATATACCACGCCAATTGCCACAATCCCGGAGGTCGCCCTTCTTCGGAATTTTCACAATGACGCCCTCCTTCCATTCAGTCGGATATCTTCCATCATTCCACACCTTAGTGAAGAGTGGGAGGAGTATATCGGCTGTTATTTCCGGGTCCGCTTTGAGGAGTTCGGTTGGTAGTCCGTCTATACCTGGAGCTTTCCTTCCCGCCATTGACCGAATGGCGGAAACTATCTCTTCCTTATCTGGGGGATCGTCCCTAATAGAGGATTGTTGCGGTTGGATGTTTGGAAGTTGTTCTGTTTCCGGAATATCTTCATCTGACAAGATGTTTAAAATATCAGAGAAGTATTCCTTCCATCGTCGCAACTGGTGTTCACTCATATTAAGGAGAGTTCCGTTGACATCTCTCACCAGGTGGTTGGCGGTGAAATTCCTGTTCGTCAACTGTTTCATGATTTTAAATAGTGAACCCATATCCCCAAGGTAAGCCGCAGATTCTGCCTTGTTTGCCAGATCTTCAATGGCCTTTCTCTTGTCGCGTCTAACAGCCTTTTTAAGCTGTATATGAGCATCGCGGTAGTTCTGCCTCAAGTCGGGCGTTCGTTGGTTGACATCGGGTTGAGAGATGATTGCCAATTTGGCTTTTTTTCCGATTGTCAACCTTGTCCCATGTGTCTTGCGACATCCAGGGTTTCTCACCGCTTTGCGCATATCCCACAGATTCTTCAGCACTAGTTAGAAAAGTGTTTCTGGTTGCCTCCCAATTGGCGTCTAGTGTGCGCATTTCATGTTCACCCAATGTGGATGACTTTTCGCGTAGAATGGTGGTGTATTCGAGTTTTTTGTTGGGATCTCTGAGTTTATCCACATTAAGCTTGCGCTTCATTTGAAGAATTTGTGGTCGTCGGATAGCTGCTGTACACAATCTCAAGCAGGCAACCATCAAGTGGTGATCGCTCCCCACGTCAGCTCCACGTTTCGCTCGCACATCGAGGAGACATCTTCTCCATCGGCGACTTATAGCCAAATGGTCGATCTGGTTCTGAGTAACACCATCAGGGGAAACCCAAGATGTTTTATGATGACTCTTGTGTGGAAAAAGGGTCCCTCCGATGACCATTTGCCGAGTACTACAGAACTCCACAAATAATTCGCCGTTTTCGGGTCTCTTAATCCAAGGTCGTGAAGGGTCGACCCAAGGGTCACCATGCCTCCCCATGACGTGTTCTAGTCCAGTGTTGTCTGATCCAACCTGGGCGTTCATATCTCCCGAGATGATAATAATATCACCTCTTGGAACACGTTCGAAGGTGGCACTCAGTTGACTATAAAACTCCTCTTTGTCACCAGATGTTGCGGTATTAGTTGGTGCGTAGCACTGCAGAATTGTGACGTTTCTGACACTGGTCCCGAGTCTGACGACGATAATCCTATCCGAGATTGGTTCCCAGCTAATGAGACTGTTTCTCGCTCTCGGCGTAAGGACGAACGCCACGCCATTTCTGGCTTCACTTTCAGAGCCAATGTACAGAATAGTGTTTCCACTAGGGGTTCGTTCTTCTCCTGATCCTGTCCACCTGACCTCGCTCAAGCCCAAGATTTGGATGTTATAGTGCTCCATTTCACGGTCGATCACTGATTGGCGGTGCAAGGACCGAGTAACCCCAGCTCTTCCCCCGTCATTCAATGTTCGAACGTTCCAGAAGCCAATCATAGTCCGTTTTCGAATGCCAAAAGTCGTTACCGTAGAATCAGTCCGTATCCGAGGCGATGTATCCGTTTCTCGTATCATTTAGGTCTTAAGATCACGGGTGATAAGCCCATGATCCAGTGAGTGTCCATTTGCCATTTTTAGGGCAAGCAGGACTGGCTGTGTGTGAATTCTACAGCCCCCATCCCAGAGGGGGATAGTTAGCTCAGGTCCGTGGAGTCGCTAACTCCAAAGATAGTTGCAGGAATTGGTAAAACCTCATACTACAACTACCCCCTTGCGGGTACGTGTACGCTCAGCGCACATTAACCCTTCAGAATAGAAAGTTCATTTTTGGGTGGATTGTAGATGGTTGCGCATCTCAGTTAGACACACATCTTGTAGGGTGTAAGCATTTAGGGGGAGGCGAGGGATCTCTATAGCCTAGTGGGCAGCGTGTTGGTCTACAATGCGAAGGTCGTGAGTTCAAATCCCGGTCGATGCATAATTCCAGCACACTGTCTGTTTGGGTATACCTTGGTCATCTGAATCTACGGAAACGAAAAATTCGTCGATAGAGGGTTGTGCGAAGGTCTAACAACCCTTCCACAATAAAAAATGAAAAAAAATGTCAAGGAGCCTGAAGGTCAGGAGACCAAGTCGCGATTTGGGATGTAGCGCCATTGTAGAATAGAATAGAATTGGAGGGAGCTCGAAAACCAAAAATTAAGATTTCGAATATCTCAACCATGGTTCTAGCTAGGAAGCTGAAAATCAAAATATATATAGAGGGGATTGTGGGACAAACTTTAAGAATAATTTAATTTTTTATCCATTGGTGTCCGAAAATAGGGGGGCAAAAAACTAATTATCGGCCGAATTTTTTTTAAATGATTTTATTTTCGAAATTGCAACATGTGCAATACAGATCCACCAAAATCAGCTTTAGGGAGGCTAATTATTGTAAGGTCAGAGGGGTGCAAAGAAAAACACTTCAAAATGAATATCAAGGCTATCTCTACAGCTATGTAATTGAATCATACATTAAGGCAAAAAAGTTCCAGGAATTTGTAAATAAAACGCAAAAAGTCGCACTGAGTCAAATCTGGTGAATACAGTGGTTGAATGATGGAATTTGTTGCTTTTTTAGCTTCAAATTCGGTCACAATTGAGGCTCTATTTGATGGCGCATTATCATTGTGGAGAATCCATGCATTTTCATTCCACAATTTCGGCTATTTTTTAAGGACTTGCTTACGCAAACGCTTCAATATGAAAGAAAAGATTTCCGAATTTTACACTGTTACGCTTTATTATTCGTGACGTTTCGGTCTCTGCTGAGATCTTTATTAAACTGATCGACAATTACAGAAGACTATTATTTTATGCAGAATGGAGTTAATTGCATGTGTCAAGGATAATTTAAGGTTAAATTAGTTAATTAAGGCTATTTAATTAGTATCAGTTAGTTAAATTAGTTAAGGATCTCTGGGTATGGATTTTGGTCTTACTAAATTTTAAAGCAGGCAGCCAAACTGCTGAGAACTTGTATCCGGTATCTCGGTTGAAGTTCTGTAGATGTTTAGAAATTTCAATGGCTTCTCGTACTATTCATTGATAATATTGATTTGTCCTGGTCAGAATTTGCACATTGTCGAAATCGATTGTGTGATCCTCTGTCGATGCATGTTCCGCGATCGCTGATGACTGTATTTGGTTTTTCCGTGTGCGTCGTTGGTCATTATTTGGACTGAGCGTCTCGTTCCTCCTATGTACTCTTCATCGTATGAGCCGCAAGGTACTTGGTACACTCCTTCAGTCTCTAATGGTTTTTTGTCCTTCTGATTTCCTAAAATTCCTCGAATAGTAGTCGGGGTAGAGAATGTTGGATTTTTGAAGGATTTTCCCTATCTTATTCGTCGTTACCTGGATGTAAGGTAGTCTTGCCCATTGTTTGTCTGTATTTTCTTCTTCAGTGTCTTCATATTCTTTTATCCTTGGATGCTTCGGATTCTACGCCTTTTTTATGTCGCTCGCTTTATATCCATTTGCTGTGAATGTCCGACTCAACTTTTCCTTTCATTTATCATTCCTTTCTTCGAGTACATGCAAGAATGGCAGTTTCCCGTTGTTCTATATTTTTATCTTCTTCAATCGCGCTACAGCCCAAATTGGGCTTGGCCTCCTGATCTTCAGGCTCCTTAACATTTTCCGTTATTTATCGTGGAAGAGTTGTTAGCTTTTCGCACAACCCTCTATCTACGAATTTTTAATTTTCGTAGATTGATGTGACCGCGGTATATTCAAGCAGGTAGTGTGCTGGAATTATGCGTCGACCGGGATTTGAACTCACGACCTTCGCATTATAAACCAAACACGCTACCCACTAGGCTACACCCTAGCTTTCTGTTTTTATGGTGAACTTAATTTTCTCTTGGTGTGAGTTTAAGTGTGCTAAACATTTGTCGAACTCTTCTTTGCCATGTTGTCAAATGGTGAAGGTATCATTCACATACCCAGTGCCTTCTTTTCGAATTTCTCCATGAAAATTTCCGCTAACACAGGTGCAATTGGAGATCCTATTGCCGCTCCTTTCATTTGCTTTTAGATTTTCCCTAGAGCTAAGAAGAAAGTATTATTTAAACAAAATTCTATTAGGTTATACCTATTGTCCGGAATGAGTTTCCTGCTAATATTTAAGGTATCCTTAATCGGGATCTTGGTGAGCAGTGATTCCATGTCTAGGCTGACTCAAATATCCGTTAGTTCCAAGTTTATTTTCAATATGGTTCAATAGTAGTCCTTGTTGACCGTCTGTCCCTCCGAAACGAATTCATGATGGATTAAACCTCGAATATTAAAAAAAAAACAACAATGAGCATCGTCCTGGTTTTTCAGCGGCTTTGGCGTGTTTTTTTTTTGGTTTTGGCTCATTTTTTTCCTCGACTCCGATGATTGTCGACTGGTTTGCATATCAAACTCATAGACCTATGTCTCATCACCAGTTATAATACGCTCCATGAATGTGGGATCAGAATTCGCACCATCAAGTATGTCAAAAGTGACCTGTTCACGGTACCTTTTTTTAAAAAAATTCAGCTTTATTAGAAAAGTCGAACAACGTCGCGTTGCTCTTTTGTACTGAATCACAGCTCCGGTGAGGGGAAAGGATATTGGTTTTTGGGAATTAGGGGGATAGAGACGGAAGTGGCTATGAATATTTCTTTTGAACTGGTGAATGTAATAGTCATGCGGGAATACTGAGATGAGCAGCGAGTTCCTTATTTGAACAGTCCGGTTTAAAAACGAATCAGGAAATTTGACAGTGCGACCGAAGATAGGGTTGAGAGAATACTTATGAGCGCGTGGAGCAGCTTGAGTATTATGGGGTGAAGGCATACGGGTAAAAGACTTTTCGACGATTTCGTCCCAACAATCTCTATTGTAGTAGCGATACAAAATAATAATAAATTAATTAAAAAATTAATAATAATTCGTCTATACTCGAGTGAATCGAGCGCTGAAGTGACGTCAGGATATCCTATAATTTTAATGGTCCGAGACTGGATATTATCCAGATATTCGAGAGAAGTTTTCGCAGCTCCCGCCCATAGGTGGGAATTAATTTCAAGACGTGGTCTAATATAGGCCTTATAACTTGTCAGCAACCCAGAAGCGGTGAAGTAGTTTTTACAACGTTTTAGTTAACCCAGTCATTTAGATACTTCCTTCGTGATGTTAAATATATGATCGTTTCAAGATATGTTATCTGTGATTTGGATACCTAACATCTTAACAGTTGAAGAGTTGGTTAATGGCTGTCCTCCGAAGGTGATTGGATCCAGGTTAGAGTCACGTTTGAGGGACACAAGACAGCTCTGGGCTTTCGAAGCATTAAATTCGACTTGATTCTTATTGCCCCCAACTAAGAATTTTATAGAGATTCAGATGAAACAAATAAATAAGTTAAAGTAAAATAAAAATACATTGTTTTATTATGAAAACGAGAGCTTTTAACAACATAACAAGTGGCGACGAGGAAAAAGGCAACAAGTAACGCTACAAGTAGTACTTAAATTACTAGTGTTTTTTGGGTTAGTTTCTGCCGCAATGTCGACACACGAGAATAATGCAGCAGCTACAGGTAACATTTTTAACTCATTGCTGCAGACGTTATTCGCAATTGAAAATTTCTATGCAACGAAAATGCAGTGGTTACGCTGGCTGACACGATTAGAAAGTGCTTATACGGTGTTCGCAATACCGGAAAATTTACACGTGCATTATTTATTGCATTTTATGGGAGCTGACACATACAATCTGCTGTGTGACAGATTAGCTCCGCAAACCCCAATTGCAAAGTCATATGTAGAAATATCCGAACATATGTCTTCCTATTATAATCTGGCCTCATTGGAGATTGCCGAAAATGTTGGATTTCACCAAAGGAAGCAAGGCGAAGATGAAAGTACAAAAGAATACCTGTCATCTTTACAAAAACTAGCTATAAATTGAAATTTTGGTGATTACCAGCAAAAGGCATTGAGAAATCAATTCGTTTTCGGTCTAAGGAGTGAACGAATTCAAAGCCGATTGCTGGAAATCAAAGATCTATCGCTCGAGCGTGCGATTGAATTGGCTTCAAGTTTGGAGCTGTCCGCCAGGAATACATAAGAAGGCCATACATAAGAAACCAGAGAGTATTAACTTAATTCGGCAAAAAGGAAAAAAAAATTACACCACACGCAGCGGGACAACATAATACGAATAATAAAGAACCTAATAAAAATATAGTGTTACCAGTGTTATGATGGTGTACTTGCAGTAGAAGACACTGGAAATGAGTAGCTAACGCGTTTGTTACACAGTTTTGCGGATGTCTTCGAGAAAAAAATAGGTAAAATTACAGATACTCAAGCTCGCCTCACGATCAAATCAAATGCTCAGTCCAGACCTGTGCCGTTTGCTATTCGCCCGATAGTCGAGGCAGAATTAGATAAATTGGTTGCGCAGGATATTTTAGAAAAGGTCGATAACAGCAAATGGGCAATATCCATAGTACCAGTAAAAAAGTTAAAGGGAAGTCGCATTTTCGGAGATTACAAGGTGTCTTTAAATCTAAATTTAATCGTAGACGATCATCCATTGCCAACAATTGATGAGCTTTTTGCAAATATGGCTGGGGGAGACGGATTATCAAAGATAGACTAAAGTCAAGCGTCTCTTCAATTAGAGGTAAGATCGGAAGATAAAGTTTACCTGATTCTAAATAAACATAAGGGATTATATCGTCCAAATCGTCTTATGTTTGGAATAGCGGCTGCACCTGCTAACTCCGCCATAGACGGTCCCAAGCCCGATTTGAGAAAGGGGGAGGGAACATGGAGTTAACCTGAATGGCCAGTAACACCAGTGCGTCTCAGGAAGTAGGCAAAAAGTATGACATAGTTGGACTCGCAGCATAGCTGTGAGAACTCCAGCATGTCATATTTAGCTCAAAACTCCCACCCTTTTTCTACTAGGGTGTAATAAACAAGTAGGACCGGTCCTCCAGGTCGGGGGTTGGGCGAGGCGCCGACAACGCATCACCGGAAAAAGAATACTGTCCAGAAACCTGAAGAACAGCCTCGGAAAGGATGGCAACGACCCCGCAAACGAAAAATGGACTACTCTATTGGATTTTGGAATGTTCGATCCTTATTTAGGACAGGAGCTCTGAAAGAGTTTGTCGAACACAACATTAACATAACTGCCATCCAAGAAACGAAATGGTTCGGTAGCGAAATCACGGACATGAGATCACACACAATCTATCCAAGTGGAAAATTGTCGGGAAGCAGAGAGTTTGGAGTCGCTTTTGTCGTTGACAAAAAATTTAAACAGCAGATCACGAGCTTCAGACCAGTAAGTGAAAGATTGTGTGCAATCCGAATAAAGACTAAATTTTTCAACACTTGGTTGATCAACGTTCACGCACCAACTGAAGACAAGGACGATATAACTAAAGGCGAATTTTATGCCACCCTAGAGACAACCTATGATTCACTGCCCTCGAATGACCTAAAAATTGTCTAAGGGGATTTTAATCCAAAAGTCGGAAAGGAGGAGGCTCATAGAGGAACAACAGGAGGGCACAGTCTCCATGACATAACCAACGACAATGGCCAACGTCTTATTGATTTCGCAAGCAGCAAAAATATCATAGTAAGCTCCAAATAGACCACGTTCTAATTGAGAAAAGGGCTGCTTCCAGCATACTTGATGTACGAACTCTCCGCGGTGCGAATTGTGACTCTGATCACTATCTAGTCAGAGTTAAGTATCGATGCAGAATAGCTTGTCGTGGATATTCGAAAACGAGTAGAGCTCGCAAATTCAATGTCGACAAGCTTAACGATGAAACGGTGGCGCAGGCTTACATGTTAGCATGTAATAAACACCTGACACCAATATATGAAAATATCCAAAATATGCCAGTGGAGAATGCGTGGATAAAAATACGAGACGGCATCAAATCCTCCGCAGAAAAGGTAATAGGATATCAAGCACGGCGAAAAAATAATGATTGGTTCGACCAAGAATGTGGCGACGCAATAGATAGAAAGAACGAGGCTTACAAAATTTTTACTGAACGACCAACACGAGCCAAAAAAGAAAGATATGACGAGCTAAGGCGATATGCGAAAAAGACCAAAGAAAGAACAAAGAAAGTACCATAATGACAAAATACAAAAAATGGACGACGATATGAGAAAAACTAAAACACGGGACGCATACGCAATAGTAAAAGATCTAAAAAAGGGATATAAGCCAAAAACCAGTCTCTGCAAGGACGCAGAAGGCAACATCATCAGCGACACACAAAAAATCAAAAGGACATGGGCTTCCTACTTTGAACATCTTTCGAACCCCACCCCATTGAAACAGGTGCTTGAAAAATGCTGGGAATATAACACAGACGTGCACCAAATCTTCGTAGATTTTAAACAAGCATAAGACAGTATCGACAGGAGCGTACTATATCAAATCATGCTTGATTTTGGAATTCCCCCAAAACTAGTCCGACTAACAAGACTCACAATGACGAACACTGAATCCCAAGTGAGAATACAAACCGATTTCACAACCAGCTTTCGAACGGGATGTGGTTTAAAGCAGGGAGATGGTCTAGCGCCTATGCTTTTCAACTTGGCACTAGAGTATGTCGTCCGAAAAAATCCCAGTTGACACCAACGGGACACTACTATTCAAGTCCACCCAACTAGTAGCATACGCTGACGACATTAACATTCTAGCAAGATCCTTCCCTAGTGCTAAAAAGGTATTCGTCAATCCTGACTCCGCCGCAAAAGAAGTCGGGTTGCGCATTAATGAAAGCAAAACAAAAGTAATGACGCAAACAAGAAGGAGAACGCCAATCAGACAAAACATAACAATTGCGGAATATAATTTGGAGAGTGTGGACAACTTCATATATCTTGGGGCTAATCTAGCAAAGGACGGTAATGAAACAGACGAAATCAAACGACGGATAATACTTGCAAATAAGACGTATTATTCGGTACTTCCAATAATGAAATCCAAGAATGTGCACAGGAACAATAAGCTGCGGATTTATAAACTATTATACGACCTGTGCTCTGTTATGGCAGCGAGACGTGGACATTAACGCGGACTTCCGAAAAAGCAGTTAATGCATTCGAAAGAAATGTCCTCCGAAGAATTTTGAGACCTGTGAAGGAAGGAACGGAATGGCGAATAAGATACAACCATGAGTTGTATCAACTCTACGACGAGCCAGAAGTTTCAACATTCATCAAGCTACGTAAACTGCAGTGGGCTGGCCATGTTGAGCGATTGGAAGACAGAAGAATCCCCAAACGTGCTCTAAAGGCAAAACGAATGGTAACCGGCCAGTAGGCAAACCACGCAAGCGATGGGAAGACTCGGTTGATGAAGACAACAAATCCGTTTTAAAAATTAGCAACTGGAGGACGCGGTCCTTGGATCGAGACGATTGGAGGCGACTTCAAGAGGGCAGGGCCCGATGTGGGCTGTCGCGCCATTGATGAAGGGCTGCACCTACTATTTGGCAGATGGAGATAGAACGTATATTGCAGGACATTCCAGGTGCTACAGTTTTTCTTGATGATAACAAAATTACTGCCCCCAATAATGCCACCCATTTTAAAAGACTAGAACAAGTATTGCTGCGTTTGCGTCAATATAATTTAAAGGTTAATAGACAAAAATGTGAGTTTTTCGTAGATCGAATCGATTATTGTGGCTACGTAATAGACAAATAAGGTATTCACAAACAAACGGAAAAAGTTGAGTGCTTACTTAATAAGAAGGGACCTCAAAACAAAACTGAACTGAAATCTTTTTTAGTTTAGTTAACTATTATGGAAGATTTTTCAGAAACTTAAGCACTTTAATTTACTCTCTGAGTCGATTGCTGCGTGATGATGTCAAGTGGTTTTAAAGTAATGATTGTGACAAAGCTTTTTAAAAATTAAAAACTCTATGGCGGATGAAAATTTTCTCGTGCATTTTCATCCTAAATTGCCCTTAATTTTAGCGACGGATGCTTCTCCATATGGTGTCGGGGCCGTATTATCGCATAAATTACCAGATCGCACGGAAAAACTCTTCGCTTCCCAAACACTAACCGGAACACAGCAGCGCTACGCGCAGATCGTCAAGGAGGCATATGCTATAATCTTTGGAGTTAAAAAATTTTTCCAATGTTTATACGGAAAAATTATTTACGGATCATAAGCCACTGGTGCAAATATTCTCACCAAAAAAAGGACTCTCAGTACTCAGTGCTATTAGAATGCAACACTATGTTGTTTTCTTGCAAGGCTTCAATTTTGATATTATGTACAAAAATACCCAATGTCATGGTAATAATATCTCGTTTCCCGAACTCCAATGAACTGATTGGGGAGGAAAAAGCCGTGCTTGTTGAGATATCTTTACTAGAAACTTTACCAATAGATCGAATACTATCGCTACAGAAACAAGAAAAGAAGACACGTTGAAACCATTATTAACTTCGTTGAAAACGGGAGATCCATTACACGCTTATGATAAGTTCGGTGTCGACCAGGAAGAATTCTCATTAATTCGAGGATTCATTTTAAGAGGATCTAGGGTACTGATACCCAGATCACTCCGTTCCAACATTTTACAAGAGTTGCATTATGCACACTTTGGGATCGTAAGAATGAAGGCATTAGCTAGAAGCTTTTGCTGGTGGCCTTCAATAAACTCAGATATAGAAGAACTGGCTCAAAACTGCTTAGACTGGTAACGAGTAAAAGCTGACCCTGCTAAAGCTCCAGTGCATTCGTGGGAATACCCCAGTAAACCATTTGAGAGGGTACACGTAGATTTTATGGGACCTTTCCAGGGAGTATATTTTTTTTATTTTGGTAGAGGCTACTTTATTTTAAAAGATATAACTAGGAAACAACTATTGATATCTGTAGATCAGTTTTTGCCAAATTTGGACTACCGGTTACATTAGTAAGTGACAACGGGACACAGTTTACGTCACAGAAATTTAAAACGATTTGAAAAGTAAACACAAACTATCAGCACCTTATCATCCTGCCACAAACGAACAGGCAGAGCGATACGATAAACAGCTTTGCGAGCACTTAATTGCACGAAACCCGATTTACAAACGGAACTATGGCAGCTCCTTATGCGGTATAGGCGATTGCCACATTGAATAACGAATCAGTCTCTGTTTTAACATAACCATTAAATCGAGAATTTCCCGTACAAGGCTAGATTTGATGATTCCGATAGAACCAAAAAAGCCAAGATCCGATGAACCACAAACATATATTCGCGAATTTGAAGTAAATGATCGTGTTGCTGTTAGAGACTATAAAAAGGGGAAAAAATGGAGATTTGGAAGAATAAAAGAGCGATTAGGGAGATCCATTATATAATAACTTTGGATGACGGTCGATTTTGGAAATACCATTTAAATCAAATAAAGGGAGTGGGCGCAAATATTGAAACTTTAGTGGAAGATCGCAGATTTATTGAAAAGTATTGCGAAACGTTTAAGGACGGAAACGTAGAAACATCTAACATACTTCCGGATGTTCAAGATAGTGATTCAAATGATTATTCCTTCAACCATTAATATGAAAGAAACAAGTAACCAAATAGAAGAGCCTTCACATAAAGTAGAAGTACGTAGATCTAAAAGAACTATGATATCGCCAATCAGATTAACCTATAAAAAAAATAATTGTATTACTTAAAGCTTAAACATTCCGAATGAATAATTTTTTTAACATCACCATAAAAAATGTTATTAAGTGAAATATTCCTAACTTGTATTTTAAAGCCCAATCATATGATACTCTAGATGAGATGGAAATGACTTTAATATACCGGAAAATATGTCATCTCAAATTCTTTCGAATAGTGCATAGCGACTTTTGCATGGGAGGTGGTAGAAGTAGAGGGGGAGGTTTGTATTTTTCGTATATGACACCGAACATGGCATACAAAATGTTTTTTGCTGAGTTTAAAGTTTTTAGTTTTCATTATTTTTAAAGAAATTGGTTACAGTTTTCCTGAAATTTGGGGCATTTGCATGGGAGGTGGCAGAGAAAGTGGAGCGTTTAAGATGATTTTGAAACTGCTTATCATCCATATCACCATACTTTGATTCAATTTCAAAGTCGATAGCTCTCATATACTTGAAGGAGAAATGCTTTTCTTGAATTTATAATACAGATATTTGTATGGCAGGTGGTAGAAGGAGTGAAGTGGAGCTGATAATTGTTTCTAACACTTATTTCAATTATTAAGAAAGAAATTCTGGCAAAATTTGAAGTTTGTGCCTTTTCTAGTTTGAATGGAAATCGATAAAATTCGTTAAACAAAAATTATACATTTGTATTGGAGGGGGTAGAAGGAGTGTTTTCGCATTATTAATATTTCTATTTGTATACTTTGTACAAAATATCAAGTTGATAGCTTTAACAGTTTCGAAGAAAAAGAATTTAATTTAAATTTCAAAATTTCGCGAAATTTTTATGGTAGCGGGTAGAAGGAGTGATGTGAAGTTGATAATTATTTTTAAAATAAATTGCAATTATAGTAGAATTAATTCTGATAAAATTTCGCTTTTTCAGCTTTACTAGTTTCAATGAAAATCGAAAATATGGATTTTTCAAAATTTTCCATTTGTATGGGAGGGGGTAGAAGGAGTGAAGGGATCGGGTGAATATTGCGTGATATTAATGACATCTATATCATAATACTATGACCTAAATTTCAAGTCGATAGCTTAAATAGTTTCAAAGAAAAATCAATTTCTTAATATTTCGAAATTTCATGAAATTTGTATGGGAGGGGGTAGAAGGAGTATGTAGCCCACGAACTTAAAGTAACTTTTTTGCAAAAAATGATACAAAAATTTTTAGCACTATAGCTCAAAGCTTCCGAGACTTATGCTGTAGACAGACGCACAGACGGACAGATAGACGGACGGACAGACGGACAGACAGACAGACGGACAGACGGTCACTCGGAATCGAGGCTTTTGAGCGACAACAAATATTTCTGTACCCTTGGCGGTTCTGTGCGAGCGTTATTTCTTAGCGTTACAAACGGTAAGGCAAACACAACATACTCGCAGGTTTCCTCTAGAGTATAAACATAACAGAATTATGATTGGGCGTAAGCCTCAATCATATGATACTCTAGATGAAATACTTACTTATCTTTTGTTTGGGAGGTGGTAAGAGTAGAGGGGGAGGTTTGTAATTTTTGTATGTAACACTAAACGTTGTATAAAAAACATAAAAGAATTATGATTGGGCGTAAAGCCCAATCATATGATTGATAGATGAAATGAGAAAGAGTTCAATGTACCGAAAAATATGTCACCTCCAATTCTTTTAAATAATTAATAGTGACTTTTGTATGGGAGGTGGAAGAAGGAGAGGAGGAAGGTTTGTAATTTTTGGATATGACACCTTATGTGATATGTAAAATATTTCGTGCTGAATTTAAGGTTTGTAGCTTTCATTATTTTCAATTGGACATAGTTTTCCTGAAATTGAGGCCTTTGTATGGGAGGTGGCATAGGAAGTGGAGCGTTTAAGATGGTTTTGAAACTGCTTATCATTATCCTTATCACCACGCTTTGATTCAATTTCAAATTCGATCGTTCTAATATATTCGAAGGAGAAATGCTTTTCTTGAATTTATAATACAGATATTTATATGGGAGGGGGTAGAAGGAGTGAAGAGGAGCTGATAATTTTTTTAGCAGTTATTGCAATTATCAAAAAAACAAATTCTGACAAAATTTTAAATTTATACTTTTTCTAGTTTTAATGGAAATCGATATAATGTACTTAACAAAAATTATACATTTGTATGGGAGGGGGTAGAAGGAGTGTACGGATCAAAACAAATTTTTTCGCATAATTAATATTTCTATTTGTACTTTTACAAAATATCAAGTTGATACCTTTAACAATTTCGAAGAAAAATAATTTAATTTAAATTTCAAAATTTCGTGAAATTTGTATTGGAGGGGGTAGAAGGAGTGACGGGATCAGATCAATATTCATTCTTTTAATGACGTCTATATCATAATACTTTGGCCTAAATTTCAAATCGATAGCTTAAATAGTTTGAAAGAAAAATCAATTTCTGAAAATTTCGGAATTTCGTGAAATTTGTATGGGAGGGGGTAGAAGGAGTGGGGGGATGTGGCCCGTTCAGAAACTTGAAGTTACTTTTTTGCTAAAAATGACACACAACAAATTTCAGCACGATAGCTCAAAGCGATCGAGAGTTATGCTGTAGACAGACAGACAGACGGACAGACAGCAACTCGGAATCGAAGTTTTTGAGCGACAACAAATATTTCTGTACCCTTAGCGGCCCTGTGTGAGCATTATTTCGTAGCGTTACAAATGGTAAGGCAAACGCAATGTACTCTCAGATTTCATATAGAGTATAAACATATTTCACGCTGAATTTAAAGTTTCTTGCTTTCATAATTTTCGAGAAAATTGAACAATTTTTGTCTGAGCTTATGACATTTGTATGGGTGGCAGAGGAAGTGGGAGATTTTGGGTGATTTTAAATCTGCTTATCAACATCCTAATCACATTGCTTTGTTATAATTTTAAAGTCGATTGTTCGAAGGATAAAAACTTTTCTAGAACTTCCAATACAAAAATTTGTATGGGAGGTGGTAGAAGGAGTGAGGTGAAGACGATATTTGTTTTAGCATTTATTACAAATATTAAGGGCAAAATTTCAAGTTTCTACTTCTTCTAGTTTCTATGAAAATCGGTTAAATGCATTTACCAAAATTCTGCATTTGTATGGGAGGGGGTAAAAGGAATATCCGAATCAAAATGAAATTTTTTGAAATCAATCATATTTACAATAGTATACTTTTCTCAAATTTTAAAGTTGATAGCTTTGGCGGTTTTGGAGAAAAATAATTTAATTGAAATTCCGAAATTTCGTAAAATTTGTATGGGAGTAGAAGGAGTGTGGTAAAGTTGATAGTTGTTCCAAAATTAGTTGCAATTATAGTAAAATAATTATGACAAAAATTGGTTCATTTAACTTTGCTAGTTGCAATGCAAACCGAATAAATGCATTTTTGAAAATTGTGCATTTGTATGGGAGGTGGTAGAAGGAGTAAAGAGATCGGAACAATATTTCTTGAGGTTGATATATGATATTTATATCATTATACTATGACCTATTTTTCAAGTCAATAGCTGAAATGGTTTCGGAGAAAAATAAATTTCCTTAAACTTCGAAATTTCATGAAATTTTTTATGGGAGGGTGAAGAAGAAGAGGGGGATGTGGCCCGTTGACGAACTTAAAGTTACGTTTTTGCAAAAAATTACACACAACAAATTTCAGCACGATAGCTCAAAGCGTTCGAGAGTTATGTTGTAGACAGACGGACAGACAGCAACTCGGTATCGAGATTTTTGAGAGACAACAAATATTTCTGTGCACTTGGCGGCTCTGTGCGAGCAATATTTCTTAGCGTTACAAAAGGTAAGGCAAACAGAATATATTCTCAGATTTCATCTAGAGTATAAATACATTGTTTTATTACGAATTCGAGAACTTTTAACAACACAACAGCTCGTTAGGTCTTTTCTATTCTTTTCCCTTTCTGGAGGCTGAGAGAGATCTCTCTTCGCACGAAGCTGCGAGTATTTGATGCATGCGTCAAATCCGTGTTGTTATATGCTTGTACTACGTGGAAAATAACCGTTCGACTTACCAAGAAACTACAGACTTTTGTGAACCAATGCCACCGTCGCATTTTAGTAATATTCTGGCCAGAAGTGATCTTCTGACGACAAACTGGCCAGACTAAAATAGGCATTGAGATTCAAGGACGAAAGTGGCAGTGGATCGGTCATACATTCAAGAAACGAGTGCGAAACATCGCCAAACAGGCTCTGGATTATAATCCTCAAGGAAGACTTCGAGTTGGTCGACCATGTAACACATGGAAGCGAGCAGTTGAGCAGGAGGCCAGAGGAATAAACAAGTCCTGGCAACAGCTTAAGGCCGATGTTCAGGATCGCTCCTTGTGGAAGAGAGCAGTTTCTGTTGTATGGGGTGAATTTGATTGATTGATTGATTGACTCACCAAAAACTTAGTAAATAATGTCTTCGAATTTCTTCTTCTTCTTCATTAATGGCATCTTAGCTCAAATCGGGCCTTGGATTCCTGACCTTCAGGTTTCTTAATTTTTTCATTACTTATTTTAAAAGAGTTGTTAGCCCTTCGTACAACCTTCTAGCCACGAATTTTATTCACAAATATGCAGTGTGCTGGAATTATACTTCGGAATTAAAGAACCAATGCGGAGACCAAACTACTGAAGAAAAATTCACAAAGCTTCAAAAATTATTTCATAAAAACTTATTTTAGGCGCAGAAAAACTACTTTTCCTTACTGTGCGAAGTAGAGGCTACTTCGAAAGGATGATATCTATTGAAAATTTTCTAAAACCAAAAGGCAACAAATTAGCGAAAACCATTTTTTTAAAATGTTATTAAATTCGTCAAAACAGCTTAATGCACATGACCTTCCCCTACTAGTGAAATAAGAAAAAAATATAATATTTGGACATAATAGTAGCGGGCAGAAATGGGGAATATTTTAAAAATGGTCCAATTTCAAACCATTATATCTCAAAATGGAAATTATGAGATGATCTATAATTTTGATAATGCATAAAATTGTCGGTACTCTCTCCTATGTCATCGTCAAGTTAAACTCATCGATGTTTTCCATAAGAAAGTTGCCCTCAAGTGATATTGTAATCATTAAAATTCCTATTGGACAGTTCAAATTGAGTTTGTATACGTCTCTCGACACATGATTACTAACTTAATTCTTATCTTTATTGATTTTGTTTCAATACATCTATCTAAGATATCTTTAAGGAATTTCAGTCTGCAATCCCATTAGTTCTTGAATTTTTTTCATCTAAATTTTGACGATTTCACGAAAATTGAAAAAAACTCAAGTTCGTAAATGTTTTGTGGTTATATTTTACGAAGAAATAATTAAAATCTTTTTTTTAACAACGAATTTTTTTTATCTATCACATCCCAATTAAAAATTTAACGACTCTAGGGATACTAATTAAAAGGGACAATATGTAAAAGAACAAAAAAAAAAAATTTTTATTCTACAGATGGTCGATAGCTTTTAAGATGCTAAGCTTAAAAAACAGGATGAATAGAATTTAATTTGATTTCTAGGGGTGATTTGAAAAGGCTTCATTGTTTTGGCGTATTGTAATGAAGCAGTTTTTATTCATGTGCAGGGAAAAAATGTTAGAAAGAAAAGAATGGACGTTAAGTACGAAGCACAGTGTGGGATAAGAAAAATTGTGTTTGAATAAATTATAAAGTAAAAGTTTTTGAACAAAAAAGCGGCGTTATTTTCTTTTTTAAATATATTAGCTCAAATTTATTAATGAGAAAAGAAATTATTCAGGATGTTTTCCTATTGCCTGAAATTTTTTTTTTTAAATATTTGAACTGCGCTTCTTCACTTTTAAATAATTAATTACAACCTTTGAAAATTTACATTGTACTTTATAATTTTAATAATAACGTATTGTGATCGACTTGGTAAAAAAAAATTTGCTGCTCTGAAATTTTTTTTTGTTTCTTCATGGCTAAAATTGCCTAAGAATGCTAGAAAAAAAAATTCGTCTGCCTGTACGCCGTACGCTCAACGCATATTAAATCTCAAACCCTTCAAGATAGACAGTTCATTTTTCGGTGGATTGTAGATGGGTGCGGATCTCAACTATGGTTCTAGCTAGGAAGCTGAAAATCAATATATATGTAGAGGGGTTTGTGGGACAAACTCTAAAAATATTAAGAGTAAAAATAAGTCTCAGATGAAAAACGTGCGAAAATGTCAAGTTTTGTGCCGAATAAGCGTAATTTGGGAAGGGGCGGGGAAGCGGCTAAAACCAAATTTTTGGCAATTTTACTTTATTATTTTAATAATAAAGCATTGAACTAATTTTGCCCCATCATGCTAAAGTAGCTATAAAAATGTTTTGTACAAAATGGTTACTCCAAAAATTGAATGGGAACTGAAAAAAATAGTGAGTTAGATTTAGTGAAAATGTGCAGTTTGTATGGGAGGTGGTAGAAAGAGTGGGGTGATCAGAGTGATTTTTTTCAGAAATAACTAGGAATATTGTAAAATTGACATCCCTGAAATTTCAGACTAGTGCCATTTATACTTTTCAAGAAAAACGATTTTTTGCGAAGTTGTGAAACTGTGTCATATTGTATGGGAGGGGGTAGAAGCAGTGAAGCTAATCAAATATTTTTTTCTGATGTTAGTGCTAATACTAATTAAGTATTTATTACAAAATATGAGCTAAATAAATGTTATATGTTCTGAGAAAATCGTCTTAGAGCATTTCATGAAAAAGTGTAGTTTGTATGGGAGGGGGTGGAAGGAGAGGGAGGAAGCAAATAATTTTTCTAGTGTAGATTAAAATTACTATGAAAGTAACATATCCGAAAATTTAGACTAATAGCTTTCATACTTTTCGAGTAAATCCGTTTATTGTCAAATTACGAAATTGTGTCATTTTGTATGGGAGGGGGTAGAAGGGGTGAAGCTAATAGTCTAAATTTTTTTGGGCTTACTAACAATTTCAAATAAATATTTGGTGCACAATTTCAGCTCTCTAAATTGTATACGCAATGAGTAAATTGGCTTAGAGTAATTCATGACAAGTACAGTTTGTATGGGAGGTGGTAGAAGGAGGGGGAGGATACGCATAATTTTTGTACGGTAGATTGATATTATCATAAAAGTAACATATTCCAAATTTCAGGCCAATAGCTTTTATACTTTTCGTGCAAATCCGTTTATTGTCAAATTGCGAAATTGTGTCATTTTGTATGGGAGGGGGTAGAAGGGGTGGAGCGATTTGGCCCGTTCACGAACTTGACCTTACTTTTTTGTCAAAAACGACGTGTACAAAATTTGAATTATGTAGCTCAACGCGTTCTCAAGCTAGAGCGCGCACAGACGGACGGACGGACGGACGGACATCCGGTTTTGAGATTTTTGAGTGATAATATTAAATTCTGTATCATTCATTTTTTTCTCCGAGCCTTATTTCTTGGCGTTACAAACTTTAGAGCAAACTTATAATACTCTCAGATTTCATCTAGAGTATAAAAATCCGTCCCGCCGTACGCCGTACACCGTACATATGGACTCGTACCTCCAAGACCGTTAAAGGTAGAATGTTGATTTTTGGGTGGGTTATTAACTTGGTAAGTGAGCTCCATTATCCAAATTTTGGGGAGTGTGGGGTGGAAGGGGGAGGCGGGGGATGGAAAAAGTCGAAATATACACTTGCTAATATCTTCACCACGAATGCAGATAAAAAGATGAAAATCAGCACACGTATAGAAAAAGCTGTGGGACATATTCCAAAAATAATTTAATTTTTTTATCCATTGGCGTCCGTAAAGGGGGGGCTAAAAACAAATTGTCGGCCGAATCTTTTTTTGAAATGGTTATATCTTCGAAACTACTTACCATAAAAAATTCATATTTTGGGACAATTAAGATGGCGTATAGATCCACCAGAATCAGCTTAGAAATAGGCTTATTATTGTAAGGGGAAGGGTCGGGGGGGGGGGGGGGGGGTGCAAGGAAAAACACTTCAGAATTAATATCTCAACTATCTCTTAAGCTATGTAATTGAAATTTAAAACATATACTAAACTATACTAGCGAAATAAAAAAAAAATATAAAATTTGGTCATAATAGTAGTGGGGTGAAATGGGGAGCATTTCAAAAATAGTGCACTTTTCAAAATTAGAAATCATTATATCTCAAAATTGACTACAGGTATCGAATTGAAAATTCGTCAGATTATAGAACTACATGATTTATAATTTTTATAAAAATTTTAAGTTAGGGGGTGTAAAGGGAGGGAGGTGGTAAGCAAAAATGTCGAAAATTTTGAGTGAATTTTTTAGGACTCTGCTCAAAGATAGAAACTTTAAATCTTGCATGTGAATACATATATTTTATATACATAGAAAAAAAATAATAATTTGATCCACAATTGTTATGAACCGACCACCCCGGTCTAACGGGCACAAGCTGTTTCATGTGCAACGAAAAAAACACGAAAACTGAAAATTTTTGGATGTAATTTTAGGGTAGAAACTTGAAAACTTGGGAAATACATTTAAAAAACATAACAGGGCTACGATTGCGCGTAAAGCGCAATCTTACGATACTCTAGATGAAATAGAATTTTTTGTGATCCCAAGAAATTTCGCATGGGAAGTATTAGAAGGGATGACAGCATTGAACTAATTTTTCCCCATCATGCTAAAGTAGCTATAAAAATGTTTTGTACAAAATGCTTACTCCAAAAATTGAATGGGAACTGAAAAAATTAGTGAGTTAGATTTAGTGAAAATGTGCAGTTTGTATGGGAGGTGGTAGAAAGAGTGGGGCGATTAGAGTGATTTTTTTCAGAAATAACTAGGAATATTGTAAAATTGACATCCCTGAAATTTCAGACTAGTGCCATTTATACTTTTCAAGAAAATCGATTTTTTGTGAAGTTGTGAAACTGTGTCATATTGTATGGGAGGGGGTAGAAGCAGTGAAGCTAATCAAATATTTTTTTCTGATCTTAGTGCTAATACTAATTAAGTATTTATTACAAAATATGAGCTCAATAAATGTTATATGTTTTGAGAAAATCGTCTTAGAGCATTTCACGAAAAAGTGTAGTTTGTATGGGAGGGGGTGGAAGGAGAGAGAGGAAGCAAATAATTTTTCTACTGTAGATTAAAATTACTATGAAAATAACATATCCGAAAATTCAGACTAATAGCTTTTATACTTTTCGAGTAAATCCGTTTATTGTCAAATTACGAAATTGTGTCATTTTGTATGGGAGGGGGTAGAAGGGGTGAAGCTAATAGTCTAAATTTTTTTGGGCTTACTAAAAATTTTAAATAAATATTTGGTGCACAATTTCAGCTCTCTAAATTGTATACGCAGTGAGTAAATAGGCTTAGAGTAATTCATGACAAGTACAGTTTGTATGGGAGGTGGTAGAAGGAGGGGGAGGATACGCATAATTTTCGTACGGTAGATTGATATTATCATAAAAGTAACATATTCCAAATTTCAGGCCAATAGCTTTTATACTTTTCGTGCAAATCCGTTTATTGTCAAATTGCGCAATTGTGTCATTTTGTATGGGAGGGGGTAGAAGGGGTGGAGCGATTTGGCCCGTTCACGAACTTGACCTTACTTTTTTTTCAAAAACGACGTGTACAAAATTTGAACTATCTAGCTCAACGCGTTCTCAAGCTAGAGCGCGCACAGACGGACGGACGGACGGACGGACGGACGGACGGACGGACGGACGGACGGACGGACGGACGGACATCCGGTTTTGAGATTTTTGAGTGATAATATTAATTTCTGTATTCATCATTTTTTTCTCCGAGCCTTATTTCTTGGCGTTACAAACTTTAGAGCAAACTTATAATACTCTCAGATTTCATCTAGAGTATAAAAATCCCTAAAAGTATAAAATATTAACTGGTCGAATACCTTCAAAACTTCTACCCCCTCCCATACAAAATTATTTTTTCGACCATTTTTAAGAAATTAATTATCACCTAACTATTAAAAGCTATCCATTTGAAATTTTGCATAAGAACTTATAAAAATATTTGCAAAGAAATTATTTTAAAAGTTTTAAAATCACACTTGCCCTTCTACCCCCTCCCATACAAAAGTATGATTTCGACCAATTTCATTAAATCAACTAATAACCAACAAATTAAAAGCTACGAACTTGAAATTTTGTACGAGCAGCTTACAAGAGAAAGGAAATAAAATTGCGTCACAAATTTTGCAATTCCCTTACCTCTTCTACCCCCTCCCGTACAAAATTATTTTTTCGAGCATTTCTAAGAAATCAGTTATCAGCTAACTCTTAAAAGCTATCCATTTCAAATTTTGCCTAAAAACTTATAAAAATAATTGAAATGAAATTCTTTTAAAAGTTTTGAAATCGCGCTTGCCCTTCTACCCCCTCCCATACAAAAGTATCATTTCTACCTATTTCATTGAATCAACTAATAACCATCAAATTCAAAGCTACGAACTTGAAATTTTGTACAAGCACACTACAAGAGAAAGGGAATAAAATTGCGTCACAAATTTTATGATTCCCCTACCTCCTCTACTCCTTCCCATACAAATGTTTGGTTTCGTGAATGTAAAATGCACCGAATCCTATGAAAATTCTATGCAACTTCGTCTATGAAACACATTCTATACAGAGGATATTGGACGCGATTCAAGCAATTAATTAAAAAGCTATTAACATCCACCCACCCTTACCCCTCCTCCTCCCCTCATAAAAACCCAAACTTGCAGAAATGAATGAAATATTGTTAAATTGACAACAGCCCTGCCCAAGAACTCCCTTTCACTTAGCCTTCCCTAACCACTCTAACCTGCATATTGACTTTCCACACATCCGCAACTTGTCCCAAGAATAATAAAGTTTCGCCCGACTTGTTGGCAGTTTATTTTTGAAATGGTTATATCTTTAAAATTCCTTGCCAGAAATAAATCATATTCTGGGACCATTAAGTTAGCATACAGGTCCATCAGAATCAGCTTAGAAAGACGCTAATTATTGTAAGGAGCAGGGTCAGGGAGTTCAGGGGGTTGCAAAGAAAAACACTTAAAACTTAATATCTCGACTATCTGTTAACCTTTGTAATTGAAACTTAGAGTATGTATTAAGATATACCACGAAATACGAGGAAAATATAACATTTGAACATAACATTAGTGGCGAAAAATGGGGAGCATTGCAAAAATGGTGCACTTTTTAAAATTTCAAACCGGTATATCTCGAAACTGAGTACAGATATCAAACTGAAATTTTGTCAGACTGAGCTGTGGAATGAAAGAAGATATTCTACTGAATGGAAAGAGAGCGCCATTGTGAAGATTGCAAAGAAGAGTGACCTTAGGGATTGTAATAATTGGCGTGGTATATGTTTACTTACTGTTGTGTCGAAATTTTGCTATGATTGTTTCTCACTAGGACTAGTTATGTTGTACAGAGCACTCTCGAAATTTATCAGACTGGATTTCGTAAAGGATTATCTTGTACAGACTATAAAATTATTATTTTATTTAGGGGAACACTTGAAAGCACCGCGACTTTTTTGGTCTATTGTGCGTTTATTGCCCCTTTTCCCTATCATACTCGATAGTCTCGGCTAATCTAAGTATATTTAAGAGAGACATGTTGGCTAGTTCATTAGTAGTAAGCAAACCTTTTCCTAGAAGATTGAATCTTTTCCTTGCTACTGTCTTACAGTGGCATAGGATATGCTCTGCCGTTTCTGAGTCTTTGAGACAAAAGCGGCAGATGTTGCTTTCAGCGAGACCCATATCTTTGAAGTGGTGGCTTACTCCAATATGCCCCGTGAATAGGTAGGTAGGATAAATTTCTTTGAGATTGATAAGCCTGAAAGTCTATTCCAGTTGATTCTATGCTCTTGTTCAAACCACTCTCTAAGAATAGGGTTGAAGTGTCCTTTTTAAAATTTGTTTCTGCGCCATTTTTTGCGAGGCTGTCTGCCTCTTCATCAATCCCCGTTTGTCCTGGGAACCACAAAGTAACATTGTTCCTTTTTCCGAGGGTGATTAAGTTTTGAAGGCAGTCGCAAGCTATCCTCGATCCTTGTTAATTAGATGGTAGAGCTTTGAGAACCACCTGACTATCTGATAGGATATAAATAGATTTGTTGTGATGAGCTGTCTCAATATTCTCGTGGATACATAGCTCCATTACAATAAACGCGGTTTGGAAGATTGTGGCTTCCTTACTAAGAGGTTTTGAAGCTGAGAAGTTAGGACCTATGACTCCGGCTCCAGTTTCCTGAGAAGTGCGCGAGCCATCTGTGTACCAAATGGTTGACCCCTCTTCCATTTCAGGTAGCTTTTTTTTTGTTTTTACGGAATGACCTGTGTTATAGGCAATTTCGGCCTTTATGTGCAATGAACAAACACAGTCATGGAGGGAAGGAATGGGATTAGGAAGGTAGGGGAAGAGGAGTGAGAACGACCGTAACGAGGAGAAGCTGATATACATTTTTCAGTTGTACTGGCTACTACTGACAAATATTTGCAGATGTTATGGGGGACTGAATGATAGAAAGCGAACAGAATCCATCTACTGAGTATCTAGGCCTTATTGAAGTGGAATTGTTTCACTTTTACACCGTTTGCCCATTTTATTTCGAATAATTTTTCAGTAGACAGTAGCAACTGAAAAATTCGTGCTTAAAAAAATCCCGTTTGAAGTGGGAATCGAATTCACGACCTATTGACTGAAAAGCAATCACACTGCCCACTACGCCACGGAAGCCTTGGATTGCGATTTCTTGCGTTCTCTGATTATTACTTTGAATGGGGTTTTAAAGTTGAATTCTGTCGGCATAGTGTCTGACAGTGTTGAGGTTAGAACCTCAATTCTCGGATTTTTTAAAATTTGGAGGTGACCACTAAAATCCCCCGATTTGTCATTGTTATCCCTTTGTATGCGTTACACCCTTTTAATTGCCTCCTTTTTATTTATGCTTCGAAGGGATGTTTATGAATATTTCCATTGCCGCAGTAGTGCAGGTTTTCATTGCATATAAGCTGTGCTTTTTGTTGTATCATTTAAGTCAATCAGACTGTTGATCCGTAGGTGATAATTGGGAGGATGACTGTTCTGTAGCACTAGTAGATCATCTTGTGCTGCAATCCTCATCTTCTGCCAATCAGGCTTTTGCAGGCCCAAAATACCTTTAATGCTTTGGCATTAGTCCATTCTACATGTTTGTTCCAGTTGATTTTGTTATCAAGTATCACACCTAAATATTTGACCTCATCTGAAAAGGGTATTGACGTTCCATTTGTAGAAGGGGGTGTTATGCAAATGGTCCTTTTATTTGTTCTCAGACTGACACCAGTTCATTTTCACTTCCAAGGCAGACAAAGTTACATTATATTAGCCTCTAATGATAATAACATGGTCATCATCATATCCTCGTAGCCTTGTTCTGTTAGACGGTCTAGGAGCTCATCCACTACGATTGACCAAAGAAGTGGAGATATTACTTCTCCCTGTGAACAGCCTCCATAGGTCTGTGCAGTAATGTGCTATCACCTAGATCCGCGGTTGTCAATCGGCTCCTTATGGCATGTATCCATTTTATCGTGGCCGATTCAAGTCCTTTTTTCCTAGCTGCCGCTTTTATGGCGTCATATGGAGTATTGTCCAAAGCTCCTTCAATATCTAGGAATGCGCAAAGGGGAATTTCTTTGTAGTCTTTTGCCTTTTCTATTTGTCTAACTAGACCTTATTGGGGCAAACAGAAAGTTTGAAGAGTGCGAGCTGGATGTATCGGTAAACGACAAGTTCGGCCCAAGACTGGCTTTGCAAAACGATAATGCGCACATTACGACGGAATAGTTAATGATCATTTAAAAGGACAGCGCACACCAGAAGAATTAAAAAGGGGGTATCCAAAGTAAGTCGTCCACCAAAGGAAAGTACGGATGCGGTGTCGAATATTGTATTTAACGGCAAGAAGTCAGTCATCCTGAGGCTACTGGAGGTCGAAAGATTGTACGTTAAATAGTACTCGTACAGGATGAAGCTTCAGGATGAAATGCCACATTGCTACAGGTGTCTGAGCTTCGATCATATGGCAGGAAATTGTAAAGCAAAGGCAATGGTCTGCCACAGGTGTTCCTGATCGGAGCACGGAGTGACAAACTGCCCAAACGAGGAGCACTGCCGGAACTGCGAGGTCAGGAGGATTCCTGCGGACCACGGCCTCCTCTCCCCATCCTGCCCGGTCTACGCAATCACAGTGGCTAGGGTGAGGGCTAGTCATTAACTCTTGCAATGGCTCTCAAGTTTGCACAAATGAACAGCAAAAGTTCGTATGTTGTGATGTGTGAGGTGGGAGTATAATTGAGGTAGGGTGGTTTTGCTTTCGCCCTTCTGCAGGACCCGTATGCGCCACATAGGCGCGTTTTGGGATTGCCTGCTGCCATGAATATGTTCTTCTCGGGAGGGGGAAGGGGGCTGCCGTGGTGGTTTGCGATCACAGTATTGAATGCGTCACACTTGAACAGAGTGATTGGGGAGTTTGTGTTCGTGTTACCGGGCCTTTCGGTCCTGTTCACCTGTCGAGTGTGTACTGTACTTGGGAGGGAGCTCGGTCCGTACCTGGCATACATGGACACAGTGGTCCAACAGGTACGTGGCACGCCTGCCATCTTTGAGATGACGCCAATGCCCTCTTCCCAAAGTGGTTCAGTAAGATTGCTGACGGAACGTCAAGCCATCGTGGACTGCGTCGTCGAGAGGATCTTTTCGATTGGGTACTGGCGAATGATATATATATCATGAACGAGCCGAGTGAGCCGTACTCATTTGACGAGCCAAGAGGAGTGAGCGACATTGACGTGTCTTTGGCCAATCGTGCAGCAATGGTCTTTGAGTCACGGTGGAGCATCAGTGCGGAATGGGGGACTAGCCTAGTGGTCGTCGATCTTTCTTATGACTCGGCTGTGTGTGAGGGCGATCCCCCACGTGAAATCGCGTGGCGTACCAAGGGGTGTTGTTGGGAGGCCCATGGTGAACGCCTGAGGTCTGAGGCGGATGGGATGCCTTTAAGCGATTTCGCGCTGCTCTACTTGGATAGTCAGATCTCAATTATCGTAAATTGGGTGGTACGTGTTAATGATGGCATGGTTCGAAGAATCTGCAGGAAAATCCGGTGGAATGCAGAATTGGAGGATGAGCGAGCCCGAGTTCGGTCCCTGAGGAAAAAATTCCAAAGAGCCCGTTCGAGGGGCCAATCTAATGTTCCCCAGCTTAAACTTGAATACCAGCGAGGCATGTACGAGTACCGTGTGTTGATTACGTCATCCGAGTAGGACGATTGGAAACGCTTTGTCCGTGCGAACTCTCGTGATCCCTGGGGTCAGGTCTTTAAGATTTGCAGGGAAAGCGATCCGAGAGTGAGATGTGTGGTATTAATGTTGGAGGCAACATTATGTCAACATGGAATGAGTGTGTAAAAGCATTATTGGATGAATTCTTTCCGGGCCCTGAGCCGAGAGAACTACCTCATAATCGGGCAATAGTAAAGGAAGAAATCCCCGAACTTGAACCCGAGGAGATTGATGTCAGTTTCAGTAGGGTCAGATCCGGGAAGGCGCCTGGGGTTGACGGAATGACAGGCGAGATATGTAAAATACTGGCGTGCCATTCCCGAGTATGTAATTTGCGTTTTCAATCGATGCTTTAGAGATTGTGTTTTTCCTGCAGGTTGGAAGATCGCACGTACGGTCGTCCTCCTAAAATCTCCAGATAAAATTAGAAGTAATCTCCAGTCTTACAGAGGCATATCTCTTCTCCCAGGCCTTGGCAAGGTCTTGGAGAGGATTATGGTTTGTAGACAGAAGGAGAAAACTAACCATTTGGCATTTGAATGGCAGTTCGGCTTTCGTGCCGGGAAAAGTACGGACGATGCGTGGATGCACGTAAAAGACTGCATTACTCGGAGTGCTAGCAAGTACGTCCTTGGAATCTTTGTAAGTTTCAAGGGCGCATTTGACTATTTAAGTTGGGATATTGTGATTGACAAGCTACGATCCTATGGCTGTCGGGAATTAGCCCTGTGGAAGAGCTATTTTTCGGACAGATCAGCATATGTTAGGAGCTAGGGTATAGCCAAGTAGGTAGTGTGCTGGTCTTGTAATACAAAGGTCGTTAGTTAAAATCCCGGTCGGCGCAATATATAATCCCGGCACATTGCCTGCTTGGATATACCTTGGTCACCTCAATCTAAGAAAATGAAAAAGTTCGTAGAATGATAATTGTGGAAGGGTTGTTAGCCCTTCGCACAACCCTTCCACAATTAAAAACAAAAAAAAAGTGAAGGAACCTGAATATCAGGAGGCCAAGGTCCGATTTGGGATGTAGCGCCATTGTAGAAGTAGAAGAAGCATATGTTAGGGGTTTCCGCGACACTATGGAAGATTGGAGAGCGTGGCTGTCCACAAGGCTCCATCAGTGGTCCATACATTTGGAGCTCGCAGTTCGCGGATTCATGGAAGTTCGTGGCATATGCTGACGATCTGTTAATACTGGTGGAGGGAAACTCTAGACTTGAGCTCAAGCGTAAAGGTGAGGCTTTAATGGCAGCCGTTCGGGAATGGGGAATGAGGGTGTGCGTGGCAATATCGACGGAAAAGACGGTGACTATGATGCTGAAGGGCACATTTTCGCAATCACGTCATCCATCGGTGAAGCTTGAGGGAAGAGGGCTCCAGGTACGCGACGGGAGTCAAATACCTGGGCATTAAGATTTCTGAGCGCTTGGGGCTTAAGCCTCTCTTGCCAGAGCTTATAAAGGTGTCTCCTCACTAGTGTCAACCAGATCCTCAGGGTGTTGCGTTGTGAGTGGGGTCTCTCCAGGCAATCTATTCGTACCATATACGATGGTTTAACGTATGGATCGGCGATATGGTGCGGAACATTGGCGACTAGTGAAGGCATTAACTCAATTAAGTCGTGCCAAAGAGTAGTCTTGAGTGCGTGTTTACCTGTATGCCGCACGGTTTCCACCGTGGCCATGGGTGTTGTGCCATTGGACTTGGAGGTGATGCGTCGTGCTATCACCTACAAGATCTGGAAGGGACTTCCATTGCTCTTGGCTTTGACTTTTGTCTGAGTCTGGGCTATGTCTTGGCGGGCCATGGCAGTCTGTGAATGTCTTCACAGGGAGGGCAAGTCCAAGACGAGACGATGCGAGTGTGGTGCGCTGGTGGAAAGCTGGCTGCATATTTTGGCCGAATGTCCAAGATATGCAAACCTAAGACAGGTGCAAGCTAAGGGAGTGGTAGTTGATGGGGGCTGGAAGTAGGAAGGTGCCTCGCCAGCAGGGAAAGTTTTGAATGCCTCCGCGTCTTTGTACGCGAGGTATTCAAAAGAAGAAGGGCGGAAGCAGGCCATGGAGGGGCTTAACTGTGTATCTAAATAATGTTTTGTGCCGTTTTGTCCGTCCCCTATATGTTACATGTTTTTCTTACACGCAAGGAAGGAATAACTTCGGTTATCAAATACAAGGTGAACGACGAAGGTCAATTCCGGAGTTACCATTTGGGAAGCACGGTCCCCACGAACCTGAGGAGTGCGATCAGTCACGAGTGGCAAGAAACTCAACTGGAGTAACCTGTTGAGTAACCTGAAGCCCCACCAGAGGTTTTCTGGTACCACGGTAGTCGGGGACCCCATGGAAGGTTACTTCCATCCCCGGCTCCGTTTGACGAAACACGTGGTGGCTGTGGTAGCCCATATCGCGGGCAGAGTTCCTCGGAGCTCGACGTAGAGTTGCATTTTCCAACCTGGTGCCATGACCAACAGACTGGCAGAGGTTTAGATAGGTCTCACATCTAGCAGTATGAGTACCAAACTTGCATTTGGTATAAACTACTACCTTCGGGGGCGTTAATGATTGTCGTCACAAAAACAATCCGTGTTGCTAAAGACAAGCGTTAACTTGCGGCTTAACGTTGGGCTGTACACATAAAGCGATCAAGATATGGTTATGTCTAAATAGACCGTTGTTCCTGTACACTTTCCTGAATTTCATTATTGGAAGTACCGAATAGTTCGTCTTATTAGCAAGTATTATCTGTCGTTTGATTTCATCTGTTTCATTAACGTCCTTTGCTAGATTAGCTCCAAGGTATATGAAGTTGTCCACACTCTTCACATTGTATTCTGCAATTGTTATGTTTTGTCTGATAGGCGTTCTCCTTCTTGTTTGCATCATTACATTTGTTTTGTTGTCGTTAATGCGCAACCCGACTTCTTTTGCGGCGGAGTTAAGAATGACAAATACCTCCTTAGCACTAGGGAAGGATCTTGCTAGGCTGTTAATGTCGTCAGCGTATGCTACTAGTTGGGTGGACTTGAATAGTAGTGTCCCGTTGGTATCGACTGGGATTTTTTGGACGACATACTCTAGTGCTAAGTTGAAAAGCTAGGGTATAGCCTAGTGGGTAGTGTGTTGGTCTTGTAATGCGAAGGTCGTGAGTTCAAATCCCGGTCGACGCAATATATTTATAATTCCAGCACATTGTCTGCTTGGATATACCTTGGTCCCCTCAATCTACGAAAATGAAAAATTCGTAGAAAGAGGGTTGTGCGAAGGACTAACAACCCTTCCACAATAAGTAAAGAAAAATGTTAAGGAACCTGAATATCAGGAGGCCAAGGTCCGATTTGGGTTGTAGCGCTATTGTAGAAGAAATAGAAGTAGAAGTTGAAAAGCATAGGGATAGACCATCTCCCTGCTTTAAACCACTTTCCGTTCGAAAGCTGGTTGTGGAATCGGTTTGTATTGTCACTTGGGATTCAGTGTTTGTCATTGTGAGTCTTGTTATTTGTTGCCTTTATAGACTATACAAATACCTTACGGATAATATTGGAGCAATCCGCCGAAATGGGTCTGCCAGTGCATCTCATGTTTGTGGACTTTGAGAAGACTTTCAACAGCATCAAGTGAGATACATATAAAATGCTTTGCTAAGGAGAGGTATTCAAGATAAGATCATAGCTGTGATTGAAGAATCCTACGAAGATGCAACGTGTCGTGCCTTATATAGAGTAGAGCTGTCCGAGAACTTTTCTGTGCGAAGGGTATGAGATGAGGCTGCATATTATCACCCGCCCTGTTTCTGGTGATAATAAATAATGACAATGAACGCTATTTTGGAAGGTGTAGAAGATAAAGGTCTTCAATCGGGAATAATTAACATCTTAGGTCACCGTGATTATGCGACGACGTGTGTTTGCTTGCACATAACCGCTCAGACTTAGAGTTTGCATTCTAAATGCAAAGGAGCCGGACTAAAAACAAATGTGGGTAAAACAAGTACATGCACATGGGTTCGAACACAAGCACACCGAATATTCTAGGCGGACAAGATGTGGAAGAGGTGCAAGGTTTTTGTTCAAAACGGAAGTGGTAGTGGATCTGTCGCTTTTTAAGGAAATTGGGGCGAAACATCGCCAAACAAACTCTGGATTATGATCCTCACGGAAGACGTCGGATCAGTCCACCGTGTAGTACATGGAAGTGAGCAGTTGAGCAGGAGGCAGGAGGAGAAAGCCCTGACAATTTAAGGCCGATGTTCAACACCACGCCTTGTGGAAGAGTACTGTTTCTGTCATATGCTCCTGTAGTTGGTTTTAACAGGAATATTGATACAATTTATAATCCACCTAAAAATATTTTTCTTATCTGTAAGGGTTCCGAAGATATTAGTCGTTGAAAGAAGTTCAAGCGTGCAAATGAATGAATTTTTTAGGCTAATTAGGCCATGAGATGCGAAAAAACCAAGTAACAGGTTAGCAATCTTTTTCTCTGTGTTGATCACAATTTTTTATTTAAAGTAAAATGCGCCCATCTGGAAATGCGCTTTGTGGCTGACGATGATGGATCCAAAATCAATATCCACAAGCAACTACTTCAGAATTTTCATTTTCTGTTTTTTCCGATTTAACTGTGTATTGTATTAACCTCAAGTCGAAATTTAAATAAATACAGTTTTCTTGGACCCACCTAAACTTTATCCTTAGTTTCAAATCAAATCCTGTGTCCCTCTTCTTTGATATACTAGAACCAGTATCCCCCTCTTCGAACTCTCGTATGAAAAATGTTAAGGTCTGCATGGATTCCATCCCAAGGGATCGAAAGTTTTGGGTTGGTTTCTATAACCTCCATAGATAAATCCACAAGAATTTCCGGTCGACTATCGATTGAACTGTGCCAATCGCATACACGAAAGATAATGGATATGAAAGCTTTCCCGTAAACACAAAAAAGATAAATTTCAAGACAAAAATCGAATCACGTGACGGACACAATTGAGTTACTTATTTCATATCCTTAATTGATAAATTTCATCTTCTAAATTTTTTTTTGATCTGAAACTCAAGGGAATAAATTATGAAAAGAAATAAAAATAAACATCATTCATTTAAAACAAAACGAAAATTCAATTATAGGCATTTTCCACTTTGATCCTGTTCATTTCAAAAAACAATTATACTCGAACATTAACATATTTCTAGAGGTAAAGTCATAAATTTTTTATCATCACTTTTATAGTCGGCATCGTTCTCGAATTAAATTGCATGTCTTGGTGTCTTGTGAATAGCGAAATTTCCTGGCGGAGTTTTTTTTCGATGTCCTCAGAGAACGAAAGAAAGAAAAAGTGGAGTGGAAAATTGAAGAATGGTTTTGTTGAAAGGTGGTAATTAAATCTGTATGTTTCTTGAAATAAGACGAATGAGATTAATAACAGTCCTTGAAGGTGTTTCCTTATTTTTTATGGGAATGAATTTAATGATTTTAGTTAATTAATTTTTTTTTTTTTGCGGCTCCAGTTGGAGTTGAGATTTGTTATTTAAGGTTTTAAGCAAAACTGGAAGCTTCTAGCAAAAATTGTTTGAGTTGGTTAAGGGCTCAGTATCACATTTTTCAAAGAGTCAATTAAATTATCAAATTGCTTTGTTAAATTTTCTGTAATACGCCAGCCATCCCCATGCTCACAACCGATTTTGAATTTTGCGAGAAAAGATGTCTGGGGTTCTTTCAATGCTCCTCAAATAGTCGTATCTGAAAATATTAACTTTTTTTTTCAGCAACAGCTTTATCTTAATTATTTCCATTAAACGCCCAAACGTGAGTTTATAGCCGAATGAATTATGAATTAAGTAACTAACGTAGAATCGGATGTTGTCTAGGGCCGAATTTCATTGGAAATTAATGAAACAGCGAAATTTCACTGAAATAAATAAAAACCGCAAAATCTTACATAAAAATCTCTTTAATTTTATTCCTTAACTTTGTTAATATTTTAATTTTATTTCATTTTTTTTTTGTTCTTGTGATGTGTTTAAGTCCAAAACATTTATACAATGTGCAGATGGGCTTATGTTCTTTTTTTCCATTTTTATTTTATCACAATTATCACAACAGCAATGTCTTAATTTAATTAATATATTTTTTTTTTCAATTTTAATTAATTTTAAATGTTTACCCCCTTTGTTTTTTAAATATTGTTGTTTGTATAAGAAAAATTGAATTTGATTACCTTTGTGTTGAATTAATGTTTTCCATGTTTTTTTGTTATTACGCATTTTTTTATTTTGTTTGTTTTTATAAATCGATTTTAGTTTGATTTTTTGCTATAACAGCCTGAACCGATGGTCATGACGACATATACGTACACTGTGACTTTTTAATTGGTTCGGTTATTTCAACAGGTGGTATTGCAGCACGTTTCCAATAGTCGCGAACATTTTCCACGGATTTCAAAACCCGAAGGAAATTCTTGCCAGCCAACATTCCGATATCGTCCTCGCTCCAGTTAGCATCTTCGAGAAGGGTTGCGAAAAGGTTCGGATATTTTGAGACGTCTTCGAGACCAATAGGTGGCGATTCCATGCCATCGTATCGCGCTCCAATACCGATGTGTTGTATCCCGGCAATGGAACGTATGTATTTGATGTGAGCAATAACGTGATGGATCGTTGATGTTTCCTCGCAGGAAATATGCTGTGAATCGAAACCAATCATAATTAGACCGCCATTATCGGCTACAGCTCGCAGGATATCATCGGGCACGTTGCGTGATGAATTGCAGATGCTTCGCGCCACTGAATTGGAGAAAATCACCGGAGCCCGGGTCACTTCAAGGACATCGCGGGCTGTAGTATCGGATGAATGCGAGAGGTCAATCATCATGCCGAGACGATTCATTTCCTTAATGACCGCCTTTCCGAATGCACTTAGACCTTTTTCCATTGACATAGAACTGGATCCGGCCCACGATGTATCGCATTGATTCGCCAGGGTTAAGTAGCGAGCACCGAGCGAATGCATCGATCGTAAAACGCCCAATGACGAGCCCAATGCATGACCACCTTCGATTCCTATCAAGGAGGCCAGTCGACCCTTATGATGGGCCGTCAGGATTTCCTGTGATGAGGTAACCAGCGACAATTCCTTGGGATGGAGTTCAGCAAAACGATGAATGATATCGATTTGTTCCAATGCCAATTGGACCGCATCCAAGCCTTGTGCCTCACACGGTACGTATGCTGACCTGAAAATGAAAAAGTTAAATTGTTTGTAAGAAGTGCATTGTTGTGGCGATGAAGGCTGTGGAATGGTTCGAAGCTAAAGGAAAGCTATAAAGTTGGCAATAAAATTGAAGCGGATGAGTGGCAAAAAGATTGCGAATTTATTTGGAGTGGGTGGTAGAGAGAACTTTGAAAAGATTTTAGGGTTTTGAAAATCTTAATGGTTTTTTACTTTTACCGGAAACTTAAATAACTGGCGCCTTTTGCTGGTTTCCTGGCAACTTATGACTGGCGTCCTTTACCGAAACTGTTTTATCGGCGCTTCCTGCACATGTTTTCACTTTCTAGCAAGAGGAGATCACATTTGATCCCTTATTGTAGTTTGTTTAAACCATTTGGCGGTATGGTCTAAGTGTGTAGATTAAAGTGAACATTTGTCACTTAATTTGAGAACGAAATTAGCTTGCTCTTTTAATTTCGTGAAACCAAATTTGTTCATTACTACATTGCAAGAGATATGGTTGATCTAAATCTGTACCACATTGCTATATAACACCCGTCTAATAAAGTTGTAGATTAAGTTAAGCAAAATTTCGTCCATTTAAATGTTGAATCTGTTGCCATATCATTATTCCCCGAAAGGTCATATCATCATTGGGGATTTCCATCTTTCATGTGCATTTCAAGTCACACCACTACGGAAACATTTACACAAGAGTTAGATTCTGTAATTATAAATTCAAACAGGAGTACATATCGTAATTGAGGTACTTGAATCATATCAACCTTTTCACCGTGGAATTATTAAACGAGCAATCTCTTTGACACCATCGTACTTTTCCTTGGATGTAATTAGCAATTACACGGGTCGTTTAGCATTTGAACTTCCATTACACTCAAGTGACTTAAGTTAAAGACCCGCAAATCAGAGACCCGTGCTTAATCTTCGAATATTACCATATATAATCAAGAGTCCTTATAGACATACATAGATAGATAGTGTAACCTAGGTATTTGGCACAGACGGCGAACAAGAAATATGGCGAAAATCAAACAAAGAGTTCCAGGAAAATAATATCATCAAAATAGTGAAACACAGTAATGTTATGGTATGGGGCTGCATAGCGGCATCACCCGTGGAAAATCTCCACTTCATTGATGAGAAGATGGATAAACACTTAAACATCAACATCTGAAAGGAAAATTTGGCACCTAGTGTTGAAAAGTTGGGGTCGCATGGAAAACTATTTTTATTCCAACAAGATAACGACCCGAAACACTCATCGTTTCTTGTGCAGGAATAGCTAATCTAACATTGCAAGCAATTGAAAACATCCCCACAGTCGCCAGATATGAATACGAAAGAACATATTTGGCACTTACTGTGGAAAAAAGTTCGGAGTCTTCAAATAACTTCAAAAAATTCACTTAAGGATGCCATACGCACAGAATGGGCAAATATAGCTCCAGAGGAGACAGCCAACTTAGTTCAAAATAGGAGATCTAACCAAATATTAGAAGTGCAAAAATTGGACCTATATTCAAATTTTTCATATATGTGCCTAAACTGTTTTTACTTATAAATTATGTCTTTTTCTATTTATTTTAACATTACACCTACAAACTTCTAAAAAGAAAGGACAGTACAATTCATTTTTAATTAGTAATAATCAAAAAATTTACTCTAACAACAGCAAAGCCGAACTTTTGGCTGATAAATTTCTTCTTGCACACGAACTTTCAATAAATATCAAATCTAATATTGAAACACTTGTCGAAAATGCTGTTCTTGAATTTTCGAAAGAAAAATTCAATTTATCAGCCCATCACCTTTGCAGTCCTAAAGAGTTTAGAGCAATTATTAAGAGAACATCAAATAGCAAATGCTCGGGCTTAGGCAATATACCCAATGTGCTTATCAAAAATTTCCCCAAAAAATCTATCGTTTACCTGAATTCAATTTATAGTTGCTTGCTCCTAGGCTACTTTCCTCACAAATGGAAATAAGCAACAGTTATTGCCTTACCAAAGCCAGGAAAAAATCCTAGTGATCCATGCAACTACCGGCCAATAAATTTACTTTCAAATATGGGAAAATTATTTGAGAAAATAGTCCTCCATCGTATCTAAGTATTTACTGACGATAATTCTGTTCTCCCTAACTTCCAGTTTGGCTTCAGAAAAAAACACTCTCCGATCAATCAGTTGGTCAGAGTAACCAATGACATCAAAAAGAGCTTTCTCAACAAGGAATCGGTAGGAATGGTAGTTCTTGACGTTGAAAAGGCATTTGATTCGGTATGGCATAAGGGACTAATATCCAAACTTATTGAATTCAAGTGCCCAACTTACCTCACTAAACTAATTGAATCATTTTTATCCGATAGATCATTCCAAGTCAAAGTCCAATCAACACTCTCTTCTAAGCGCTTTATCCCGGCTGGAGCTCCTCAGGGATCCGGTCTCAGCCCGACTCTCTACAATATCTACACTTCTGACCTGCCTCAAATACCTCAATGCAAAATTGCTTCCTTTGCTGATGACATTGCTGCTTATATTAGCTCCACTGACCCTTCTGTTGTAACTAATAACATTGAGTTACAACTTGAGAAATTTCATCAATATTTTACAGACTGGAAGATTAAATTAAATGCCTCTAAAACAAAATTAATTTTTTTCACAAAGCGAAGAGCCAAGAAATACCTTCCAAATTCATCCCTAAATATTGTAGGAGAAGTAGTCAATTGGTCTAGTGAAATTAAATATTTAGAAATTCACTTAGATAAAAAGTTAACCTTCCATCACCATATATAACAGGCCACATCTAAAACACTGAAAAGCATCAGAATCTTATACCCCCTCATCAATAGGAAATCATTACTCTCCACTGATAATAAGTTGCTCATGTACAAAACGGTAATGCAACCATATTTCTTTACGGAGTATCTACCTGGCAAACTTGTGCCCAAACACACAAAAAACCCTCCAAATTATCCAGAGCAATTGTCTAAGAATAATTTTGGATAAGCCGTGACATCATTCATCAAGCTAGGGTATAGCCTAGTGAGTAGTGTGTTGGTCTTGTTATGCGAAGGTCGTGAGCTCAAATCTTGGTCGACGCAATATATAATTCCAGCACATTGTCTGCTTGGATATACCTTGGTCACCTCAATCTACGAAAATGAAAAATTCGTAGAAAGGGGGCTTTGCGAAGAGCTAACAACCCTTCCACAATCAGTAATGAAAAATGTTAAGGAACCTGAATGTCAGAAGGCCAAGGTCCGATTTGCGCTGTAGCGCCATTGTAGTAGTAGTAGTGGCATTATTATACTAAACTACTGCATGAAGAGGCCAGAATCCATCTAGTAGTTGACATCATAACAAAATTAAACAATAATTTTATAAATAATTATCAAAACTCCGTGAGCCCTTTGATTCTCTCTTCGATTCTATTCTAGTTAATTGCTAGTTTTACTTAGTTTTTAAGTTAGTTAAGGTAGTTGATAAGGTAGTTCGTAAGCTAAACGCAAGAAAGTTTTTTTTTATTCCATTTTCCTTCATACTTTATATTATAATTGAATTATGCTTATTATTTGCTTCATGCTTCTCACATTAACACGTGCTGTATAGATTTAAGTCTCATCACCGAAATGTTATCACTAGCTTAAGCTTTATATTTGTAATACTATGGATTATTAAACTATTCTGTTCTATTCTATTCACCTACAATAAAAATGAAATTAAAATATCTTTTGCTTAAATCTATACATATATTATTTGTTTATAAATGGCTATAAATAAGTTTTTTTCCTTTATTTTAGAAATAACTTAGCAGAAATACACGTTTTTAAAAATTTTCTCTGTCAGTCTTTCCGGTTTTCACGCAAAAACGGCTAAACCGATTGTAATGAAACATTCACATGTCCACCGATATGTAATCTGCTTGTGGTCTTATTTCAATACCCCCACGCCTTCTATCCCGTCCCATACAAAATGACTCATTTTCAAAAAGATATAATAATCAAATTTTCTTCAAAACCATTGGAGCAAATCATTTGAAATTTAGAACATACTATTTTTATCAGAAATGTGATCTATGGTATACAAATTATATGAATCTTCCTACTCCTTCCACCACCTCCCATACAAACTGCACTTTTTCATGAAATGATAGTTACCAATTTTCTCAGTACGTGTAACTTTCATTGAGCTTAAATGTTGTACTTTATCCTTAATTTGCATTATTATTAATATCGGGAAAAAAATTGACCAAGTAGAACTGTAGTGACCCTACAATATTAATAATATACGAATAATAATTATTATTATGAATTGAAATAAGAACGTATTTTGGTTTCGACCTGCATATTTAATTTTCAATCCGCACTGTATAATATATCAAAATTCCAGGTATATAATATTTTTTACTCAATATAATTATAATATTTTGATTTTGTAAGTAGGCTATAAAAACAGATAAAAAACATAATAGATTCATTCGAGAACGTTTTGATCAGATAAAAGCGCTGTGTTTTATGTCCGAAAATAATAATTAAATAAAAAGCAATAATAATTAAATAATAATTAAATAAAAGGCAATTTATAAATAACGATTAGAGTTTTTGTAAAGATTACTAACTCTAACATTGGTGACCCCGAAGAATTTAACGTTGCAATGCAGGAGTGCAGCAGTCAATCGTCTCAAGAAAAATTTTTTTCTCAAGAGAAAAAGTGCCGTTCTTGTGAATTCGGCATACTGAATCGGCGAAACGCAGCGACCAGCGGCAGCATCCAAGCGTAAATTTACAGCATACATTTGTGCAAACGCAAGAGTACCGAACAACGGAAGAAAAAAAAAAAAAAAAGAAGAAACATCCAAGGCAGCAACAAAAAAAACTTAGGAAATATTATAAACATCAATTATAATTTTTCATATCAAAATTATTATATAATTTTCATGTAAGTACCTAAAATTTTGGTATAACAATATATTTTATCAATCAGTGTGTATCGAAAAAAAAAAAAAATATTTTATCAGTCAGTCAAAAAGATTAATTCATATTATTCGGATATATGTACCTATATAAAAAAGTAAAAACTAAAAGGGATGAACGGTTTCTTTTTGTAATAGTGATTGATTGTTAAAGGCAACTAATATTTCATTTGTGTGTGTGTGTGTGTTTTTTTTTTTTTATATAACGAGTTTTGTGTTAATATTAATAATTTTCTTATATACGACGAGTTTTCTGTTTGTCGGTAATTTTCCTTTTCGGATTTTTGATTTTTCCTTTCTCCCACTCTTAATTTCACATCATGGGAATCGAAGACGAAGAGATAAATCAGCCGAATGTTAAAGACATAAGGCAATCATCAAACGAGAATTCACTGAACCCACATTGCAGCAATGCGTATGGGAATGAATTAAGCCCTATGCACGTGCGCTTACCCACTTTCTGGCCTAATAGCCTTATAACATGGTTCATTCAAGTTGAATCACAGTTTGCAATAAGCAGAATAACTAGCGATGCTTCTAAATACAACTACGTTGTGGCAGCCTTACCACACGACGTTGCGGAATCGCTTACTGACATTCTTGAGAATCCGCCAAAGGATAATACGTATCCATATTTAAAAAAAGCAATCATAGATCGCCACTCACTCAGCATTGAGTCAAGAATTAAAAAATTAATTTCAGTGGAAGAAATGGGTGATAAAAAACCATCTGAATTCTACCGCACAATGAAACTATTGGCAGGAAATTCAGGAACAGTTGGGGAAGAGTTAGTGAAAAAACTTTGGGTAGCGAGATTACCCAACTTAATCAATATAGCGCTGATCCCCCAAATGAGCAACGATATGCGGTGTATTCTCGATACAGCTGACAAAATTTGGGAGGCAATGAAAAATAATGATAATGTTGTATCAGCTATTAACATTCGCCCAGAAAAACACTTTAATGACTCCAATTCTGAAAAAATTGAATTGGAGCGAGAAATTCAAGAGTTGAAACAATTAATAACGAATAAATGTAACCTTAGAACTTCAAGGTCGCCCACAAGAGGTAGAAATTCAACTGGTTCGTCTAACAATAGATCCAGGTCAAGGGGAAACAAATACAATCCAAATGGATCTCTTTGTTGGTACCATTTCAAATATGGAAGTGATGCCAAAAAATGTATAACGCCATGCACATTTAAAAATTCTACCCCATCAACATCCGTTTCAACAAACTAAATAATCCCACTATTCAAGCGGCTGATAGTGGGGTGTTATTAAAAAGTCGCCGCCTATTCGTCAAAGACAAAAATAGTAATTTAAATTTCCTGATTGACACAGGTGCCGATCGTTCTGTAGTTCCACGTAAATTTTGCGCAAATACTACAAGCAATAACTCTGAGTTGTGCCTGTTCGCCGGAACAACCATAAATACATTCGGAACTCGACTGATGCAAGTAGATTTAGGTCTTAGACGAACATTCTTACACGTTTTTATCATAGCCAAAGTAAACCAACCCATTATAGGCGCGGATTTCTTGGAAAAATTCGCATTAAACGTTGATCTTAAAGGCAAACGATTGATAGATAGTAAAACGACTTTGCACATAAGCGCGAAGTCTTCTAATAAAAATACCCCAACTCCAACAAACTACTCAATAGACAATCCATTCGGTGAATTACTTCGCAAATATCCTTCGTTAACCGCATCTCCGGATTTTACGCTATCGACAAAACATAGCGTAGTACATCATATATTAACAGAAGGCCATTTACCATACTCCAAACCTCGTCGACTTGAGCCAGCAAAATACAAAGCCGCCAAGTTGGAATTTCAGCATATGGCGAACATGGGAATTTGCAGACCATCCTTTTCCCCAGTATCTTCACCGCTGCATTTGGTAGCCAAAAGAGGTAGTGACGAGTTACGACCATGCGGTGATTACCGTAGACTAAATGCCGTCACAATACCTGATCGTTACCCAATACCTCATATACAAGATTTTACCATGAGGCTTGCAGGATGTTCTATTTTCTCTAAAATAGATTTATTTAGGGCATATCACCAAATTCCAGTTGCGGTAGAGGACATTCATAAAACCGCAATCACGACTCCTTTTGGTTTATATGAGTTTCCAAGAATGAGTTTCGGATTACGTAACGCCGGCCAGACTTTCCAGCGTTTTATGAATGAAGTCGTGCTAGGACTCGATTTCGTTTTCGTCTACATTGACGATATATTGATAGCTAGTAAAGATATCACTGAGCACAAAAATCATTTAAAACTCTTTTTTGAAAGGTTATCAAAATACGGTTTAACAATAAAACCAAATAAATGTATTTTTGGTGCGCCAACACTTGATTTTCTTAGCCACACTATTTCCAAAGATGGAATCACTCCATCAGCGGACAGAGCTAAAGTCATACAAGACTACCCGTCACCTAAATCCATCAAACAAACACAAAAATTCATTGGAATGGTTAATTATTACCATCGTTTTGTTCCACACTTGGCCGAATTTCTTGCACCAATATATTCGCACATCACTACATTGCAAAGCCAAATCAAATCAAAAGTAAAACCAACATTTTCCTGGCCTGATGAATGCGAGACATCTTTTCAAAAAATTAAAGACGCGATGTGCAAAGCCGTTTTACTCGTTCACCCTGTCGAGGGCGCGGAGATTAGCATAACGACAGATGCCTCTAACCACGCTGTCGGAGCTGTACTACAGCAGTATCACAACAAAAAATGTCAGCCTTTAGCATTTTTCTCTCGGAAATTTTCATCAGCAGAAAAGAATTATTCCACGTTTGACCGTGAGCTCCTAGCTATATTTCTAGCCATAAAACATTTCAAATACTTTGTAGAAGGAAGGTCATTCGTCATTTACTCAGATCATAAGCCATTGGTATATGCTATCAAATCAAAAAATGATAGAAGTCCTAGACAGACACGTCATCTGGAATATATTGCACAATTTACAACGGATATCCGCCATGTTAAAGGAAAGGACAATATCGTAGCCGATTGCCTTTCGAGAATAGGTACGGATATTTCTTCGATAAATATTCATTTGGATCACGCCACTTTCGTCAAGCACCAATCATCTGACACCGATTTGCAGAGATTGCTTAATGATCCGAAACGGCAAGATTCTCAAGTAAAAATGGAACAAGTTCCTACTCCACTATCCGACGACAAGCTCTGGTGCGAAACGAGTACCGGAAAGCCTCGACCATTTGTTCCGCAGGCACTTAGACAACATGTTTTTCATAAGCTTCATTCTCTGTCACACCCAGGCATAAAAGCCACAAGAAAGCTAATCTCAGCTCGATATTTTTGGACGAATATGTCAAAAGACATTAAAGCGTGGACTCAATCATGCATCCCATGCCAAAAAAGTAAAGTTAATAGACACACAAAGTCAACACCCGGGAGATTTGAAACACCCGCTGGTAGATTTGACCACATCCATATGGATCTAGTTGGTCCACTTCCCACATCGGATGGAAACTCCTACATCTTAACAATTATCGATCGTTTCACCCGTTGGCCCGAAGCAATCCCTATACCAAACATGTCAGCCGAAACCGTCGCGAAAACTTTCGTAACGCATTACATTTCACGGTTCGGTGTTCCTTTAACACTTACAACCGACCAAGGTTCGCAATTCGAATCAAAACTATTCCGCGAGTTATCAAACTTAATTGGCACTAACAAACTAAGAACCACCGCTTACCACCCACAGTCTAATGGGATGGTAGAACGTCTGCATAGACAAATCAAGGCATCACTCATGGCAAGGTGTAACACCATGCACTGGAGCAACGAGCTACCAATGGTGATGCTTGGTTTAAGAGTAGCCGTCAAAGAGGACCTAAAATGCTCCCCATCCGAAATGGTTTATGGGCAAGCTCTTAGAATCCCTGGCGAATTTTTCGAAAATTCCAATTCATTGAACTTAACAGAAAACTTTATAGAAAGGTTACGTAGTAATATGAGAGATATTAAAGCAACAGAACCACGTTCTTGCGGCAACTCCAGAGACTTTATACCGAAGTCACTGGACACTTGCACCCATGCATTCGTTAGAGTTGACAAAGTCAAGCCACCCTTGAATCCACCCTATGAAGGACCTTTTCCGATAATCAGAAGATTCCGAAAACATTTTGTAATAAATATCAACGGTCGTAATAAATCCATTTCGATCGACCGATTGAAACCGACATTTGGAATAGCCACAACAAATATCCTTAAGGAAAACAAGCACAAACACGAAGGAAATAAAAAAGTAAAATTCGCTAGTCAACTCGTCAATACGCGGTATATAGAATAAACTTCATTTTTGTTTTTATTATTAACAATTAACTTTATTAGCTATATTTTAATTTTAAAAAAATATTTTAATGCTAATAGTTTGACAATTTAATAACCGTTTCACTAGAAAGGGGGTACTGTAGTGACCCTACAATATTAATAATATACGAATAATAATTATTATTATGAATTGAAATAAGAACGTATTTTGGTTTCGACCTGCATATTTAATTTTCAATCCGCACTGTATAATATATCAAAATTCCAGGTATATAATATTTTTTACTCAATATAATTATAATATTTTGATTTTGTAAGTAGGCTATAAAAACAGATAAAAAACATAATAGATTCATTCGAGAACGTTTTGATCAGATAAAAGCGCTGTGTTTTATGTCCGAAAATAATAATTAAATAAAAAGCAATAATAATTAAATAATAATTAAATAAAAGGCAATTTATAAATAACGATTAGAGTTTTTGTAAAGATTACTAACTCTAACAGCTTCACTCCTTCTACCCCTCCCATATAATATGACACAATTCCACGACTTTACAAAAATTAGATTTTCTTGAAAAGCGTGTATGATGCAGATCTGAAATATATCAATTGCATAATGATTATAGTTGTTTCTCAAAAATTCACTTAAAACCACCTACTCCTTTCACCACGTCCTATACAAACTGTACTTTTTCATGAAATGCTATACACCAATTTTCTCAGTACGTGTAACTTTCATCGAGCTTAAATATTGTACTTAATCCTTAATTTGCATTATTATTAATATCGAGAAAAAATTAACCGATTAGCTTTACTCCTTCTACCCCCTCCCATACAATGTGACACAATTCCACGACTTTACTTAAGTTCGATTTTCTTGAAAACTGTAAATGTTACTGATCTGAAATTTAAAATATGTCGATTGCAAATTAATTATAGTTGCTTCTCAAAAATTCACGTAAGACCCCCCAATCCTTCAACCACCTCCCATAGAAACTGCACTTTTTCATGAAATATTCTAAACTAATTCTCTCAGTACATATAATTTTCATCGAGCTCAAATTTCGTACTCTATCCTACATTAATATCGTTATTAATATCGGGAGAAAATTAACCGAGTAGCTATACTCCTTCTATCCCCTCCCATACAATGTCACACAATTCCACGACCTTACAAAAATTCGATTTTCTTGAAAATCGTGAATGATGCAGATCTAAAATTTAAAATATATCAATTGCATTATGATTATAGTTGTTTCCCAAAAATTCACTTAAAACCCCCTACTCCTTCCACCATCTCCCAAACAAACTGCACTTTTTCATGAAATATTCTAAACTAATTTTCCCAATACATATAACTTTCATCGAGCTAAAATTTTGTACTCAATCCTAATTCTACCCCCTCCCATATAAAGTGACACAATTCCAAGACTTTACAAAAATTCGATTTCTTTGAAAAGCGTGAATGATACAGACCTGAAATTTATATATCAATTTTTTTTTTTTTTTTTTTTTTTTTTTTTCATTTTCGTTTACATTGATTTTTACATTTTACATAATTTTGCATTACTCCCCCTTAGGGTTAGACCTTGCGATAGGGGTGAGGTTAATACCTATCTAAAAAGTTTTATTACTACTTTAAATATTTAAATTTGTGCTGCATACCTTTATTATTCTTAAAAAGAAACTACATACGAATTGTGTAGTTTCTTTTTAACCATACATAGAATTACATTCCACGTCTCCCTTTATAGTACAGATCTTTGATTTTTGTTTTGAACTGATTAAGGTTATTGCTATTCCGCACTATAATCGGTAATTTATTGTATAAAATTATATCTGTGTAAGAGTAGTGATTCAATCCAAGATTAGTTCTTCGTGACGGAACAATTAAACCAGATTGTGTACCACTACGGGTTAAATTATTATTAATTAACAATTGTCCACTAGAACATTCTTTGAATATTTGAATACTTGAAATAATTTTAAAAATTTATTCAATACTTAAAACATCCATAAGATCAAATAGAGCTAAACTAGAGAATTTTCGCGGCTTTTTATACTCTAGATGAAATCTGAGAGTATTATAAGTTTGCTCTAAGGTTTGTAACGCCAAGAAATAAGGCTCGGAGAAAAAAATGAATGATACAGAAGTTAATGTTATCACTCAAAAATCTCAAAACCGGATGTCCGTCTGTCCGTCTGTTCGCTCTCTAGCTTGAGAACGCGTTGAGCTAGATTGTTCAAATTTTCTACACATCGTTTTTCACAAAAAAGTAAGGTCAAGTTCGTGAACGGGCCAAATCACTCCACCCCTTCTACCCCCTCCCATACAAAATGACACAATTGCGCGATTTGACAATAAACGGATTTGCTCGAAAATTATATAAGCTATTGGCCTGAAATTTGGAATATATTATTTTTGTGATAATATCAATTTTTCCTATAAAAATTATGCGTGTCCTCCCCCTCCTTCTACCACCTCCCATACAAACTGTACTTGTCATCAATTATTCTAATCCAATTTATTCAGTGCGTATAAAATTTAGCTGGCTGAAATTGTGCACAAAATATTTATTTAAAATTGTTAATAAGTCCAAACAAATTTAGACGATTACCTTCACTCCTTCTACCCCCTCTCATAAATTGATCAAATATGACGCCTAAGTATTTAGTATGATATACTCTCGTTAATAAGGGACATCCACAGTCCGTGGAACACGAGTTTGAATGTATTTTTAAATTTAAGTTTTCAGGAGTTCCACGGGTGTTATACGAGAATGCAATATAATTGGATTTATTTATATTGATGAATAAAGAATTAAAGTCTAGCCATTCTTTGATTACGAGAAGGCTATAGTTGGCTTTAGCAGTAACTCCTTCCCAGCTTGAACTTTCTATAAATAAAACTGTATCGTCTGCAAACGATATTAATTGTCCTTTTATTTGAAGATTATATAAATCATTCACGTAAAGTGGAAACAATATGGGACCTAAGACCGTTCCTTGTGGTAACTATCACCTCCCATACAAATTGCACAATTTCATTAAATTCAATGCACTAAGTTTCTCAGTACCTACTCAATTTTTGAAGCTTAAATTTGGTAAAAGACATTTTTATAGCTACTGTAGCATGATGTGAAACAAATTAGTTCAATGCAGCCAGTTTTCATACAAAATTTCATAATATCACAAAAATGTCGATTTCATCTATAGTATGTATCGTATGATTGGGCTCTACGCACAATCGTAGTCCTGTTACGTTTTCAAACTTAATGTTATTTTATTTGGGCTTTTTTTAGTTAACACAAGCTATAATTATTCACATGTCCTTAATGCTCTTCAATACGTATATGATCTCAAATCACGGGATTGATTTGATCACGAGCCTCTCCCATTCAAATGCGAGTATCATGGTATCATTCTTAATAATTTCTGGTCCTGATTCCATCAGAATACAAAACATTGTGTTCAAAAAGCCATTAAAGTTAGCAGATTATATATCCCACATAATGTATTACTAACTACACTCTCAAAAATTGTTTATTATTGCGATTTTTATGCGGACGAATTCGCAGGCGTGTGCTAGTATTTAACAAAATGTTCCTTATCAAAAATGGTATTCTAATTATTCTTGTAAGTTAAGTAGGAAAAATGTTATTAACAGGTAAGCTTTAAGAATAGCGCTGTTCCTAAACTTTTTTGATTCACTGTATATTGAAGCCACAGCCATAACATTAACATCGAGAGGTCATATCGCCATTGTGAGATTTCATCTCACATGTGCATTTCAAATCACTGCACGTGGCACATATTTACGCAAAATGCGGATTCACTCACTGTAGTGTTCAAACAGCCTTTCATATCGTTATTGTGGCACATGAAGCATAACAGCCTTTCCGCCATTGAATTATTAAATGAGCAAACTCTTTGATACAATCGTTCTTTTCTTTGCAGCGATTAACAAACGGCTCAAATTACACGTGCCGTTTAGCATCTGAACTTCCATTAAACTCAAGTATTTCAAGTACGTAGGCATCAAACAATGTTATGATACATTCTCGTGGTTTCCACATATTCCCGGGTGCCCTTTTGATGGCATCCTTTTGTGGGTACCTTTTTCAAACTCGCTTTAAGGAGTCACTCTTTAATCAGACGTTGATCTTTGAAAACTTTTCGGTTGGGGTCATGGAGAGGCCAAACCGGACCTTCGAATCAGTGGTATGGTGCACATGTAAAAACTCTTTTTCAGTAAAATATTTCGCAATTTACTAGAGAAGAAAGAAAATTTCGAGCTTGTTTCAATTATTTTATGTTTCAGGACTATAAATTTAAACCCGCCGTTTCCCAAAAGATGGCGCTGGGAGTAAACGTCATATGGTAAACTTAGGCATCTGTCAAGAACTTCTCATTATTAGATTTGTGAAGCTTTGTCGGCGTCATATATGTACTATTTTGTAAGAGAATATGCCAACTAAGCGTCATTTGCGGAAAGTTTTGCTTTTTGACTTCAATTCAAAAAAAATCTGGAGCTGAGGTGTGTCGAATGATTGTTGAAACTTACGGCAAGGATGCTATTAGTGAAAGAACATATCGCGAATGGTTTCAACGCTATAAAATGGGTGATTTCGACGTGGAAGACAAGGAGCGTCCCGGAGCGGTTAAAAAGTTTGAAGACGTAGAATTGGAGGCAATAAAACATGCAGATTCATTGGGCGTGATTCAGCAAGTCATTTTTTATCGTTTGAAAGCTTGGGAATGATGCAAAAGCGAGAAAATTGGGTGCCATGTGAGTTCAAGCCAAGGAACGTCTAACGACGTTTTTCACATGCGAAGAGCTGCTCCAAAGGCAAAAAAGGAAGCAGGATTGGTTCTCCAAGTCGGAGATTAGGCGAGGCGCCGACAACGCATCTCCAAAAAAAAACACTGAAACTGAACTGAAACTCTCTTATAACCCCATCTTTCAGATACCGTATACCGACTTCACTGTGCATCTAATGCATTCAAAGGTGACCCCCTAAGTAATGTTCGGTGCTATAAAAAAAAGGATCAACATAATCCTGAAATAAATGAAACTTAAACACAAAAAAAAGAAAACATTCTTACCAAATTTGTGCTCCAACAAGTCCTTGCTTCAGTCTCGGGATATCAGTCTGAGACCAAACTGGTCGATGCCAAATGGTCTTCTGTTCCAGTTCCTGACTCAAATCGAGCAACTCTAGGCTATTATGGGCATATTTCCGTATATTCCATGCAAGATTATTGTGACCATCGATCAGCGGAATCTCCTTCAGGACCTTACGTACAATTTTCAGTCGTTGATCGTGCGAATTTCTACTCGGCGTTAGTAAAATAAATTGATAAACCATAACCGATGCTATAGCAAGTAATAGTAATGTTGAAATTATTGTTAAACTAAAAATGCAGTATTTTCGTTTTGACGGTCGCGGTGAAATTTGTTTTTTCGATTTTTGTATACTTGAAGCATCCGCAGATTCGGAATTTGCGATCGAATCTTGGCGCGTTATTGACCGACGGATATTTGAGTGTTCTGTGACGTCAGGAAGGCCACCGAAACCGGTTGTCTGAAAGAATAAAAATAAAATATGGTGAGTTTGAGTTCATTTCAAAATTCTTATAGTTTATTCAAAGAATGGAGTTGAAAGTGTGTTATTTTGGTCATGAAAACTTTTCCTCTATCGCTCTTAGTATTCGAGATAAACAAACTTTGCAATTTTTGGGTTATGATGTAGTAAGCGCTAAAATTTTGGTGCATGGAAAATATTATAACAAATTATAGAAATTATAGAAAAAAATCATTTATGATTTTAAGAAAACACTGTAGTGAGATGTACTCAAAACAAATTTCACTGTTTGACTGGTTCTCTAATTGACTCCCTTTAATCCGTCAATCAAATTCAAATCGAATTCCTTTTAAGACCCCCTATAGGGGCACAGTATCTTGAGCATCGGCCTTAAGCTATTGCCAGGACTTGTTAATCCTCTGGCCTTCTGCTCAACTGCTCGCTTCCATGTGCTACATGGACGACCAACCCGATGTTCTCATTGAGGATTATAAACCAGAGCCTGCTTGGTGATGTTCCGCTCTGGCTTCCTCAAAGTGTGATCCATCTGCTGCCACTTCCGCTTTTGAATCTCAGTACCTATTTCAGTCTGTCCAGTTGTACAACAAAGATCGTCGTTGGAGATCACCACGGATTTGACGCATGCGTCAAAAACTCGCAGCTTCGTGTGAAATTTTCTTTTAATCTCCAGAAAGGGGAAAGGATTCCGAAGCTCTGACGAGCTTTATTTAGACGAGCCTCAATATCCTTTTCCATGCTGACAATGCTTCCGAGATAAAAAAAAATTCTGTACCTCTTCCAAATCTTGTCCGCTAAGAACAATCGATGTGCTTGTGTTCAAACCTATGTGCATATACTTGGTCTTACGCACATTTATTTTCAGTCCCGCCTCTTTGCATTTAGAATGCAACGAGCGAAGATTATGTGCGAGCAAACACACGTCATCAGCCTAATCAAGGTGATTTAAGATGTTAAATAGTCTCCATTAAGGACCCACCTTCCAGTGTAGCTTTCAAGATGTCATTTATTACCACCAAAAACAGGGCTGGTGACAAAATGCAGCCTTGTCTGACACTCATTCGCACAGGAAAGCTCTCAGATAGCTCTCCTCTATGTAAGACGCGACACCATGCATCTTCGTAGAATTCTTTAATCATAGCTATGACCTTATCTGGGATACCTCTCCTACGCAAAGCATTCCATATGTAATCTTGTTTAACGTTGTCGAAAGTTTTCTCAAAGTCCATAAACATGAGATGTAGAGGCGAACCCATTTTGGCTGACTGCTCCAATATTATCCGTAGGATATTTGCGTGGTCGGCACAAGACGACCTTTTACCGACTCCAGCCTGATAAACTTCGATAGTGCTCTCCACGACATCACTAATTCTATTGAGAATTACCTTAGCCATGATTTTCAAAACAGCAGTAAGTAGACATATACACCGCCAATTGCCATAATCACGAAGGTTGCCTTTGTTCGAAATTTTTAAAATGACGCCCTCCTTCCATTCAGTCGGATTTTTTCATTCATTCGACATCTCAGTAAAGAGTGGAAGGATTAAATCGGCTGTTATTTCTGGGTCCGCTTTAAAGAGTTTGGTTGGTAGTCCATCTATACCTGTGGCTTCCTTCCTGCCATTGACCGAATGGCGGAAACTATCTCTTTCTTATCTGGGGGATCGTCCCTAATAGAGGATTGTTGCGGTTGGATGTTTGGTACTTGTTCTGTTTCTGGAATATCTTTCTCTGACAAGATGTTTAAAATTTCAGAGGTTCCTTCCATCGCCGAAACTGGTGTTCACTCAAATTAAGGAGAGACATCTCTCACCAGCTAGTTGGTGGCGAAACTCCTGTTCGTCAACTGTTTCATGATCTTAAATAGCGAACCGATATCCCCAAGAAAAGTCACAGATTCTGCCTTTTGGCCAGATCTTCAATGACCTTTCTCTTGTCGCGTCTAACAGCCTTTTTTACCTACATATGAGCATCGCGGTAGTTCCGTCTCAATTCGGGTGTTCGTTGGTTGACACTGAGTTGAGAGATGATTACCAATTTGGCCTTTTTCCGATCGCCAACCTTGTTTCATGTCTTGCGACATCCAGGGTTTCTCACCGCTTTGTACATATCCCACAGATTTTTCAGTACTAGAAACGTGTTTCTGATTGCGTCGCAATTGGCGTCCAGTGTGCGCATTTCATATTCACCCAATGTGGATTACTTTTGGCGTAAAATGGTGGTGTACTCGTGCTTTTTGTTGGGGTCTCTAAGTCCATCCACGCTTCATTTGAAGAATTTGCTGTGCACAATCTCAAGCAAGCAACCATCAAGTGGTGATCGCTCCCCACGTCAGCTTCACGTTTCACTCACACATCGAGGAGACATCTTTTCCATCGGCGACTTATAGCCAAATGATCGATCTGGTTCTGAGTAACACCATCAGGGGAAACCCAAGATGTTTTATGATGACTCTTGTGTGGAAAAAGGGTCCCTCCGATGACCATTTGCCAAGTGCTACAAAACTCCACAAATAATTCGCCGTTTTCGGCTCTCCTAATCCAAGGTCGTGACGTGTCTACCCAAGGGTCACCACGCTTCTCCATGACGTGTTTTAGTTCAGTGTTGACAGAGCCAACCTGGGCGTTCATATCTCCTGAGATGATAATAATATCTCCTCTTGGAACACGATCGAAGGTGGCACTCAGTTGGCTATAAAACTCCTCTTTGTCACCTGGTGTTGCGGTATTAGTTGGTGCATAATACTGTGGAATTGTCACGTTTTTGGCACTGGTCCTGAGCCTGACGACGATAATCCTATCCGATATTGGTTCCCAGCTGATAATACTGTTTCTCGCTCTCGGTGTAAGGACGACCGCCACGCCATTTTTGTCTTCACTCTCCGTACCAACGTACAGAATAATGTTTCCGCTAGGGGTTCGTTCTTCTCCTGATCCTGTCCACCTGACTTCGCTCAAGCCCAAAATTTGAATGTTATTGTGCTCCATTTCACGGTCGATCACTAACTGGCGGTGCAAGGACCGATTGACCCCAGCTCTTCCTCCGACATTCAATGTTGGAACGTTCCAGAAGCCAATCATAGTCCATTTTCGAATGCCAAAATTCGTTACCATAGAATTCGTTCGTATCCGATGCGCTATATTCGTTTCTCGTATCAGTTATAATACATCATCATATATTATCCAGTTAGGGTCCATTTTCCATTTTATGGGCAAGCAGGACTGGCTGTTGGTGAATTCTACTGCCCCCATCCCACAGGGGATGGTTAGCTCCAGTCCTTGGTGTCGTTATTCTCCAAAGATAGTTATAAGAATTGGTTAAACCTCATCCTACAACTACCCCCCTGTTCGTAGATTTATACCAGTTGTAAAGTAGAGTGTCAGCCAAATACAAGTATCCTACTGCAACAGACGTATAGTTTGTTATTACAACAACAACGAACGTAACAGGTACCTTAAGCTGACGACTTTTCTTTTTATTCTACAATGACAGTACAACCCAAATAAGATCATGGTCTTCTGACCTTCAGGTTCCTTAATTTCTGTTTTTCATTACTTATTGTGGAAGGGTTGTTAACCCTTCGCTTAATCCTCTATCTTCCAGTGTGTCACTTTTGTTATTGAGGTGCCCAAGCAGGGAATTATGCGTCGATCGGGATTTGAACTCACGACCTTCACAATATAGACCAACACGCTTCTCACTAGGCTACACCCTTGCTGACCACCTTTCTACGAATACCTCTTTTATTGGCGCTTTTTTAGCGGCACATTTTCATTTATTGATTTATGATTTAAATCGATCGAGTCATCCATTTATATTTTTTGAGAAAGATAATGTGAAAATGGAAAAATTTTTTGATAAATAGGTCCTAGATTGCGAGTACTAATGGCAAGACTACATCAATTCTTGAAGCATTACGCCCTCCTTTTTAGGTCGTTTGTATTTAAACAAAGTGGATAAAATGCTTAAGTCATTTTCAACGCTTTAGAAAGCATTTTTATTTTTAAATTAAATCCTTAAAGCATCTACGTGGATTCCTTTCTTGTCATTCATACATTACGTACCATCAAAGGAGGGCTGCAATCATTTTTCGCTTTGTTGTTCATCTGCTTGAGTCAATTTTGATTTTTCATGTCATTGTCCCCTTCCCCGTCCTTACTCCCTGAATGTGTATAAGGTACGTGTATATGATATGCAGATGGGCCAAGGACTCCTTCGCTTTTCCAATTTGCTTAGAGAAAAGCCGAGATCCTTTTTTCTTCTTTCTTTCGTGTTGAATTGCCACTCGAAAGGATACGTTGCCGTATAGTGTAGTGTTTTGTCATATAGGGACACGGACGAACTCATTTACAGAGACATTTAGGACAATTTTATAGGTCGACGACTTTGGCTTTGTAGAATCGAGGTAGTATCCATATAAAGCTGACACACACACAATGTATGGTGGAGTCTAAAAAGATCGAGGACGTGAATGGTACAATGTGTTTATATGGTGACAACAGAAAAAAAAAATCAAATAGCCCGCTTTTTTTCTGGTTCATCTTGGTCTTGTTCTATGAGCTCGTTTGCCAATCTGAAATCCTCTTATCCTATCTGGACCATCATCTACTTCCTTATTCAGGCCGGGGATCATTAAATATTCACAACATCTGGTCTTAGAGAGAGAGAGAGAGAAATAAGAAGGATATTGAGAGCATCAGAAGCAAGTTCTTTGAGAAACCGTGTGGAGAGTCTTGATAGCTAAGAAAACCCACTAGCCCTACCGCGATTTCATTGCGAATCGTTACAAAGTGGGGTTTTCTTTTCGAATGGGTATTTGGGGTGGCAAAATTACCTTAACATAATAGCTGGGATTTTTCGTCTGGCTCTGTCCTTCGCAAAAGACAAAAAATAAAAAAGAAAATAGCTATTAAAGTTTAACACATCGAGCGTGTGATACTTACGGCAAATATCCTGTTGCACTTAAGACGGTTTGAATTTCACGAGAAAATTGGATTCAACCCAAAAAAATAAAATTGTGTTGATAATGTCTTAAATTTTGTTGACCGTAAAATTCTACGGTCTATGAGGTTCATGTTCATGTTTCGTGTTTAGTTATGCGAAAAATAGGTTGGATGTGAAGCATTCAGCTCTATGTGGAGAATAAGAAAGGTGCACTTAATATCTGGTATACTTTCATGTATGGTTGTTAATAAAAATTTAAGAGATTCTAAACGATTTGGCAGTGCCATTTTCTTCAATTTGGCTTGCTTCGTTGAAAGCGTCTTGGCTTAGCGGAATATAATCGCAACTTGTGGAGTTAAATGATTGTCTGTGTCGATACACGATAACTTTTTTAATTTTGATTTATTTCAAGATTTTTTTTGTAATAATAAAGGGTGGGTAATCTTGTAGTTTCTTTTTAAAACATAGGTTATTTTGACACTAACAGCTTATCCTGCTCGAAATATTGTCAGAAAGTTAGTATCATACTTCCGACGAACAAAATGAATCGGTTTCCGCTTGATCCACTTTGGAAAATATTGAAAGTGAGTGGTAAAAAAAATTTTTTTCTGATGAGGCGCATTTCCATCTTGGTGGCTATGTAAGCAAGCGAAACTGCCACATCTGGAGCTTGGAAAATCCACATATGATCGTAGTAAGGCCAACGCATCCTCAGGGAGTAATATTTTGGTACGAATTGAAGAGAGGTGGCATCATCAGCCCGATTTTTTTTGAAAATTCTGCTGGAAATGCCGTTCCGGTTCAACGGAGAGCACTAAAGAGGTATATAGCCGACTTTTTTTGTCCAGAAATGAGGATATCGACTTGAACAACTTTGGTTTGGCGAGATGGTACGTCTCGCCAAACCAAAGTTAGCCCATCTAGCAATTAATCTTTTGCATGCCAAGTTTGGTAATCGGGTATTCAGCCGTCTTGGTGATGCCCATTGGCCAGATCGGACGCCGTTGGACTTCATTTTGTGAAGTGCCGTGAAAGTTAGTTGATGTTATCGGGACTATCCACGATTCAGGACATTATGTTGAATATTGACCGAACCATTCGTCACATAGATACTGAAGTCATCAATAACGTCTTGGAAAATTGGACTGACAGTATGAGCTACTGTAAAGCCAGACGAGGCGGTCACATGGATGAAGTCGTGTTCCATAAGTAATGGGAATATTTGTTCTCTTCAATAGCAAAATTTTATTGTATTTTTAATACTTAATACTTACTTATGAGCAAATCGATATAAGTTTGTTGATGAAGGAACTATTCGCAGGAAATATTGGAAAAACAGTATAAACGTTGTGTTAATTTATTTATTTATTTAACATAATAACTTCTGAAAAAAAGCCATAACCTCTTCAATTATACAAAAGCAGAAAATGGAGAACAGTGAAGAATTCAAACTTTAAAGATCTTGTTCTAGTCACTTGGTTCGATGTGCGACCCGTAGCAGGCTCAACTGTTTGACGCCTCTGAGGTCGTCTAGTTCTGAGAAGAATCTGGTTCAAAGGAGACAACTGTTGGAGATTTGCGGACAAGTAAAAGAAAAGAAGTAGCTAAGAATCCAGATTGAAGTTGATCCTGGTTCCTCTGCATTCATAGCATCGGAGAGTGATAGTAGATATCGAGTGAAGCTCGAGGCGGATAGAAGATATGTGAATTCCTGGTTGAGACTCTTCCTGGTGCAAAATTCATGTCGATACAGAGGTAGGTATTGAGCAAGTAGAGTTTGAAGAGGAAGCAAGAATCGAAGGTCCGTCGTAGATGCAAATGGTGAAGTTGAAGTGCATCAAGTCTGCTATTGTAGTTGAAATAAGTTTAGGGAAGAGGGTGGTTTCGTAGAACCACAATGCACTCAGGCCACTAGGGCCCATTGTACTTCACCTATTGATTATGTGATGGATGTCAGTCCTCATGTTCTAGCCACTTGGTTCGATTTGCGACCCATAGCAGTCTCGAATGTTTGACGCCTCTGAGGTCGTCTAGTTCTAAGAAGAATCTAGAGCCTAAAAAAAAGGAGATGACTGTTGGAGATTTACGGACAATGACAAAGATAATGTTCGATACATTCTTCGTCATCGTCGCGACTTCTGCAAAGGTTATCCCTCGCGACCCGCATCTTAAATGCATGCAGCTCTAGCAAGCAATGACCTATGGTCAGGCCAATAATACTTCGAACCCTGTTGCGACCACGTTGTAACAGCTGGGCTGTAATATTTCATTCGATTCTTCCCAAAAGGATTTGGTCGTTCTGCAGCAGTCCAGTTGCCGCCACCCCGCCAAGAAAAAGTCCAAAATAGTTTCTATGAATCTAGTCTTAAGCACTGTTGGTGCTACATTGACTGACTTCCTAGTGGAGTTAATTTTTCCAGATCCGTGTCGCGTAAGTATTTCTGTTGCTTCGCTTCCTAACAGGTCGCTATGATCCGGCATCTAAATTAAAAATATTTCAGTTATAGCCACTAGACGAGTCAAATTGTGTCTACAAATGGACACTAGTTGGGAAGTGGTTCTATAGGAAGTACGGCCCTGCTATCCGAGGAAATGTAACAATTTCCGAGACTGTTCTGCATATCTAAAATAATTTTTGTGTACCCGTTAATGGCACATACTTTCGCATTGAGCTGAGTCGCGTGTTCTGGAAGATGAAACGAAGTGTGGATATCGAGGTCGTGGCAATAAATCCTTGTACCTGTCCCCTGGTTGGGTTTAGATCTGTCTGTATAGAGATGAGTACAGTTACAGGTACTGAGTAAAATGTTTCTTTTTTTCCCTTAATTTATCAAAGCCTGTAGATCATGTTATCTGAAAAACACCACATAAATGTTATATGGTGACTCTAATTATAAGACTGCTGCTATAAATTTATAAGACGATTGTATTTGAAAATGTGAGAGGAAAAGCCTGCTCTCTTGATCTGCAGCATCGGATGAAATTAACAAAATATTTTATAGCGATAATATCTTGTGTTGTTATGAAAGTTAAAAGTTTATTATTAAACTTAAAGAGCAAGATATAACAATAAATACTAATGTATAGATGTCTCTGAAAAGTGTTGCCAGTACATTGTTTTCAAGTCTCCATTTCTTTGAAGACGTCGCAAGTCAATTCTCTAACTTTCTTGAATCAGTTTTAAGAAACCAGGCTGAAAACTGTGCTTTATCTGCCAAATGGCCTTCGCCAATTGGAAATACGGACCACTTCTTGATTCGTACACAATTTCCAGTTGCAGTACTAAACCTGCTGCCAACCAAGGCACCCTGAACAATTGTTTGGAGCTTTAAAAAAACTAATGGGGGGCGCTAAACGATTTCTTCAGTTTGACTGGAAATTGTGTTTCAATTCCAAAGACTGCGTTGAAGACTGCAGACTTGTCGCCGAGACTCATCTAAAGGGTATGAAGCTCTACATATCCCTCAAGCCGTAAGAGAGTAAGGCCGTTGAAGGACTCTTGGTTGAACAAAGAATGTTTCGATGGCATACAGGTGAAAAAACAAGCTTTTCAAACTTTCACAGTCAACCAAACTTCTACTAACAGAAAGCATTTCAATGCGTCAAGAAATTCTTACAAATTCATATTAAAGTGTGTTAAATTAGAGCATCACCAAAATCATTGGTGTAAGAGCGTTTATTGTCTGAAATGCTCGAGATCTTACTTTTGATTTGAACTCACGACCTGCGCATTGTAGACTAACACGCTACTCACTAGGCTACACCCTAGCTTACTGGTCATTCGTCAAATCGGTCAGCAGTAATTTTAGTTTTTCTTCAACAGTTCCACTAATTGATGATCTATAAATAAAGCTAATTCATTGCCCGCGAGTTTCGCGGGAAGCTTGATACTATATACCACCTTCTGGCCAGTCTTCACACTACTCCATATCCAACTTGTTTTTCACTGTTCCCATTACACTTTCGTTTACGCCTTATATTCAGTGATTTGAAAAAGTTACAAATCCACAAGTCTGCTGGTCCTGATGGTATTCCTCCAATTATCCTCAAGCAATTTTCTTCCTCTCTGGCCAAACCTTTTCGCAATCGTTTCCATCTATCTTACTCTCCTGGGTGCTTTCCACGAATGTGAAAAGTGGCGAACGTTCAGCCAAATCCACAAGAAAGGAAGTAAAGCGAATTCCACTAACTACCGCCTGCTAGCCAACACTTCAGTGCTTTCGAAAACAATGGGAAGATCTGTCAATTGTAAAATTGTCTAATATTTAGAGGACAATCTCCTCATCGACGATGGCAAAAAATGAGAAGGTCTATGGGATAACTCTTTGTCTTCCTGACGTGAACGTTGGAACCACTGTATACATAATTATGATGACGGTCAAATCTTTGCACTAGACATCACGAAGGCTTTTGACAGAGTTTGGAGTGATTCTCTTTCTGTGTGTACTATACAAATTGTATTAGATGGCGTTTCATCAGCATTAAACTCAACTCCATTTTTCTTGCCCCATTCGAGGATTTAGTTGTGGTCAGAGTTTAATGTAAAAATTAACTCATTATGACAAGAGGATAATGCCTCCGCAGAGAAGTCAAATTGGAGATGTTTTCCCTCTTAGAGTAAAATTAGCATATTTGGGCTCTTCTCACGTTGCTCGATCGTGGTCCAGATTGCAGATGAAACCGTCGCGACTTCTATGGTCTCCCTCAAGCTCCGCAGAATCCTAAAAGTACTTAGCATTTATTATCGCTACATCCACGGTAAGTGCAGTAAAGAACGAACTAATTACTCCACTTTTCCACCATCATATTTGTCAAGCTGAACGCACACATTAATATACTATCAAACCTTCTTCCTTCTGTACAGTGAGATATAGGCAACCTTTCATTTCTCGACCTACAGAACTGTGGAACGCGTTACCAGTTGAGTATTGCCCGCAAAGCTTCAAGAGTAACGTCCATCGACACTTGTGTCTATCCCGACCCAAACTTCTTACACTAGTCCCTTTTTCGACTCAACTGTGGATTGCATTAAAGGGTAACCCCCTAAATTGATCTCGGCGATCTAAAAAAAGGCTACGTGAAATTAATAATTTGAATATTATTAGATTAGTTTGTTTTGCCATGACCCAAATTAAAGATATACATGTTCAGTTCAAATTTTTAAGGATAAAGGATAAAGGATTTTCATCCTGAAGATGTTTTTTGTTCATTATTTAAAATACAGAACTTATAATTATCATTTTTTATTACTTCTAAAATATGAGTTATAAAAAGATGCGAATGAAATATGCGGGATTCAAACCGATAACTTAAACATTGACCAACAGAACTATTCGTATTGGAAAAGCAATAATGGGGCTCGGATTAAACAACAAAGCACATTCTGAATAAACTTAATATTAGAACTAAAAAGCACTTCTGCTAGTGGGAGGGAGCGCTACCTAACATTAAAACTGAAAGCAATTATGCTACCAAACTCCTCGTAAACTTCAATAATCTTTTCCAATCATAAGCCATAAAGTCCTTCGAAGCATACAACTTTACTAACTCCCATTGTTTCTCTCACTACCAAGAAAAAAATCGACTTAAATTTTCTGATCAAAAAACTTATAAGTCTCAATTCGACTTTATTGCCTGCCATTTAAGCTTTACATAGCTACATAGCAGGATGCAATATTTCCTTGAAAGAAGAAGAAGAAAGCCCCATGCTAAAAGTTTCGAAAAAGACTTCAATGTCAAGATGAAAACTTTTTTTCGCCCGTGGCTCAAAAGAGAACGGAAAAAGAAGGCGGAAAGATTTCCGTTCGACCTTACTTATAAGAAAAGTCTTCCTTTCTTCAGAAGCTCGAAGCAGAAATTTATATTCCAACTTAGATGATATTAGCATAATTTTTCGTTAACTAATTTGTTTGTTCTTAAATTCGAAAGATATCTAAACGTTCTCGTCTTGTTGGCAATTGTCTTAGTACTCGTAAATACCATTATTGCTTCAGATAATTTAACTACAGAGAGGTAATGCATAGTTTATAGTTAGTAAGCTTAAGCTTTTCTATTTGCCTTACTCTGTCTTCCAGACAGAAGTAAAAAAATCGGTTCCTTCTTGATTTGCGTTGCATTTCAGGAGACCTTTTTATTCTATCTCTCTCTCACTCTATGTCTGGAAACCAGAAGCTGGGACCTTTAATGATGAAGTCTTATAACTTTCTTGGTAGTATGCTTCTGTGGACTTTCGTTCCTTTTGATTGCTATTTCAAGAAAATGATTTTTTTTATATCCTTAGCATAAATGCTCTAATATAAAGGTGATCACTGTTCGTATAAGTCTTTAAAAGGACGATGAGATTATTCAATTATATTTGCGTTAAAGTAGAAGGTATTTCAAGATAGAGTTAAAGCTTCATCTTGGAAAAGTAATTGACAGCAAGGATTAAAGTGAAAGAGGAGAACAAATTAGAAGAAACATAAAGCCGTATCCTGTTGGTAAAGTACTACATATAATGACTATGAAAAAAGGAACTTTTTCTTTCCAAAGGGAATCGTTAAGAACAAAGTAATTTGTGAAAGGCGGAACTGAGCAGCTTGAATGGAATTATGCATGCTCGTAAATCTTAGTTACTTTTGAAGTGTTTAAGCATAAGCTTATGGCAATTACAAAAAAACTCAAGGCTTTCAAAAAAATTTGTTAAATAACTCGAGTATTCTCAAGTAAAATGAAAAAAAAGGAATAGTAGCAAGACGTGTTAGCTCTGTTATTATTTTATGTATTCCTTAAACGACTCAAAACATTTTTAGATTAGATAAAAACGATTAAATCTTATTAAAGTGTAACTGTTTATTCGACTGGCCTCCTGCTCAACTGCTCGCTTCCAACCCGATGCCTTTCTTGGGAATTATAATTTAGAGTTTGTGTTTGGAGATGTTTCACTTTAGTTTCAAAGTGTGACCGATTCACTCCCACTTCCGCCTTTAAATCCCAATTCCTCTCCTAATCTGTAATATTACACTCCAAAAGTTGTCGTTGCAGTCGTCTGGCCAGAGTTTCTTTAAATTACTTCGGAGATATTGATTTCCCAAAGTTTACAGTTTGTTGGTAGCTTCTCGTTTACCTTTCGTATTTTTTTTTTCAATGGCACAATAACCCAAATCGGGCTTCGCCTCCTGATCTTCAGGTTTCTGAGCATTCTATTTTGCTACGGTGCAGGGGTTGTTAGCCCTTTGTACAACCCTCTATTTAAGAAATTTCGTTTTTCGCAGATTGAGGTAGCCAAGATACACCCATGCAAACAGTTTGCTGGAATTATACGTCGACCGGTATTTGAACTCACGACCTTCGCATAGTAGACCAATAATGCTTCAACTCAAAATTCTTCGTATGATGTTATGAAACGGGACTAAACTGTAACTTTTCTGAGAGTGAACTCATGACTGACTTCCAAGTCTTTCGTAAAGATCGAAATGTTTCCGATCTGAGATTAAAAGGTCGTGGTGTATTATTAGCAGTCCGAAGCTGCATTAATTGTGTAGTTGTTCCTCTACCGAACCATCATTCCTTGGAGATCTTGTGTATTAAACTCTCTGACGATGATTCTACTCTCTTAGTGTTTGATGCTTCGTCCTTCCTTGAAAGTTTTTTCGTTGATAGTATATTTGCACTTGGTCCCCAGCAACTTATTATATACATATTGGAGATCCCTTGAAGTTTAGGAAATTTATTAATTGTAATCGTAAATCTGATAGTTATCCATGGCAACAGTAGTAATGATCAATTCACTCTTTGTATTTTTTTTCTTGGAAAATTCTTCAGTGCATCTTTTACTAGTAGTAACCTTATCCCTGACATTTCGTACTTTGATGACTTTAGAGATACTGCTTCAACAACTTTGTCTAGTGTACCGGTTTCAGCAGTATCGGTATAGGGCAGGTGAGTAATGGGATTACAAGGAAGGTTTTGAAGGAAAGAGTTTAAACTGTCTATGAATGTTAACCTTAAAACACTGAATGTTATAAATTAATAATAATATGTGGGTGGTCCTGAATTCCACAGTCTTGATGTTCGGGGATGAAGGACTGACCATTCTCCATTGTACGCGACGATAAAGGCTTAACAGGAGGAGGGATAAGGTTGGACAGTTCTTTGCTGCATTTACCGTGGAAATATCGATAATAAACGCTGAGTACCGCGAGGTTTCTATAATGTTCGAGGTAATTTATTGAAGCTGTTATAGTCTCATCTCCAACTAGACGAAACGCATGCTTTTGGATTCGATCGAGTACCGCAAGTTGTGTTTTGGGTGGTCCAGCCCATATGTGTGAGTCGTACTCGAGGCGGAGACGAGTGTAGGCCTTGCAGATATTAGCGAGATCGTAATGCGTAAAATACTTTTTACATTTTCAAAGAACACAAAGGCGTTTGTAGGCATCAAGTGGAATATCAAAAATATGTTGGCTCCAAATGAGATGATTGTTAAGTTTTATGCCAAGTAATGTAAATTTTTCTGAAGAGTGTAATTGTACCTTACCGCAGGTTATATTCGACGAACTCACCGGAACATTCTTTTTATGGCATAGATGATATGCCTGAGTTTTTGAGGCATTGAACTCTACTCTATTTTTCAATACAGGTAGACAAGTTAAGTCTATTTTACAAAAATATAATTAAAAACACAATCTTAATACTAAATTTATGAAAAAAAGTTTTAACCATTACTTACACACAAATATAAACTAGTAAAATCAAAATAAAAAAAAAAATACTGCATTAAAACTAAGACCTAAATATCATCTCCCAAATAATATCTTAAATTTAGTCATTATATTATCTTTGTAGATACTTATCTTACAGAACTACTAAAGCAGTCTGAATGCAAATTGAAATTGTTTATGGCGCAAGCAATAGGATCATTCATCAAGAAGTCGGTAGGATGAGTTTCACTTTCCAAGATCCTGTTGTCTCGAAGATTAAATGTACAACAAATATAAAGTGGGAAAGGAGCACGCTCGAAATCATGATAGACTTAATGAAATCGAAAGCAAGAGTAGCAGAAGCAAACTCTCTTCTTCTCTCGAGAGTGGTCATATTGGGCAGAAGTAGTCGACATTTGTAAGAAGGCAAACGGTAGCTACTAAACTGAAGACATCGTAAAGCAAACAGTAGAAATTGAACTTGTACGAGTCGATTTGAGTAGAAGGTGGCCAAGCAACACATGCATATTCGAGCAGAGACAACAACAGCGCACAGAAAAGAATCTTACACAGGTGTGGGTCATTAAATTCCATTCCATTCTCCTCTTTATGAAACCTAGCATAGCCATACCACTGTTTGAAATTTTATCTATATGGGATTTAAAAGACAATTTAGCGTCAAATATTACTCCAAGATCTTTGATTTGAGAGACATGTTTTATCTTTTCATTGCTAATATTATAGACAAAATGAAAAGTGCCAAATTTTTTTCTAGAAAAGGTTATTACTGCACATTTATTAACATTCAATTGCATAGCGTTATTCAAACACCATTCTGATAAAATATCAATATTACTTTGCAATATGATGCAATCCCAATTTGATTCGATGGTTCTGAAGATTTTTAAGTCATCAGTATAAAAGGATAAGTTGCAATAATAAATATAATAAAATAATAAATAGAAGGGGCCCAAATATGCTACCTTGGGGAACGCCAGAGGAGACTGTAGTCATTTTGGATAGATGCGATAAAAATCTAACTTTTTGTGTACGATCCGCCAAGTAAGACTTCAATCACTTCAAGAAAATACCGCTAATTCCATAACGCTCTAACTTGAATAGAAACAGATCGTGGTCGACTACATCAAAGGCGCTAGAAAAATCTGTATACACAGAATCTACCTGTTTACTTTTACCAATTTTTTGTCTAATGAATGTAAAATATTCCAAAAGATTGGAAACAGTTGACTTACTCTTTAGGAAGCCATGTTGGCAAGGATGAATAAAAGGACTTACGGTTTCTATTAGTACTCCCACAACAAGTTTTTCGAAAATCTTGCTAGTAGATGATAAAATGTTTATTCCTCTGTAATTACGAATATCAGATCTATCTCCAGACTTATACCATTGACACATAGCGCAGCCGAATTATAATTAAGGCCTAAATTATCATTAAACGGCTGTGTGTCATACGCCAATTTGGCTAAATTACCAAAATAGTGATCATTTATCGGCTAAATCATCTCATCATGCTCTCAGCTAAATCATCTCATTTAGCTAACTCCTCTCATTTTTCTCATAATTTAGGCTATAACGATGAAAAATGTAGTACTAGAGTTGGAGCTTTCATAAAAGCTTCGTCGTGCAAGAGAGAAGAAAAGTCATTTTCTGACAGCTCTGAATTATACAAAATCTTGGAATCGTGATTTAAACGTCTAGCCAGGAAAAATGACTCGCAAACGATTCTAAAACAGGACAAAGGATCGTTTTTCTTCTTTTGTCGCCTTTCTTGCAAAAAATTGGCTATGCAATTAAATTTTTTAAAATTATGACAGATGAGTGAGTGGCTCTTCTTAATTAGCAAAGTGCTGTGTGTCACCAATCTACTAACGATGAAGACGAGCTAAATTACGAATTAGCCAAATTATAATTAGGACCGCTATGTGTCAATGGTATTAAACATAAGAGGGCAACAATTGCGCGTAAAGCGCAATCTTACGATACTCTAGATGAAATAGAATTTTTTGTTATCCTAAGAAATTTTGTATGGGGAGCGTTAGAACGATTGTTAGTACGAACACTCCGCGGTGCGAATTGTGACTCTGATCACTATCTATTCAGAGCTAAGTATCGATGCCGAATAGTTTGTTGTGGATATTCGAAAGCGAGCAGGGCTCGCAAATTCAATGTCGACAAGCTTAAAGACGAAACGGTGGCGGAGGCTTACATGTTAGCATGAAATAAATACCTGACACCAATATATGAAAGTATCCTCAATATGCCAGTGGAGAATGTGTGGATGAAAATACGAGACGAGATCAAATCCTCCGCAGAAGAGGTGTTAGGATATCAAGTACGGCGAAAAAAATAATGACTGGTTCGACCAAGAATGCCGCGATACAATAGACAGAAAGAACGAGGCTTACACAATTTTTACTGAACGACCAACACGAGCCAAAAAAAAAAAAGATATGACGAGCTTAGGCGATATGCGAAAAAGACCTGCAGGCGAAAACAAAGGAAGTACTATAATGACAAAATACAAAAAATGGACGATGATATGAGACAAAATAAAACGCGGGACGCATACGCAATAGTAAAAGAACTAAAAAAATGATATAAGCCAAAAACCAGTCTCTGCAAAGACGCAGAGGGCAACATTATCAGCGACGCACAAGAAATCAAAAGGAGATGGGCTTCCTACTTTGAACATCTTCTCAATCCCACCCCATTAGCATCTATCACGACAGACAACATTTCAATTGATGCCTAAACTGATGAAGAAGAACCATCATCAACACCACCCACGCTTGCTGAAATCAAAGCAGCCCTATGTGACCAAAAACGAAACAAAGCGCCGGGAATTGACGAAATACTAGTTGAACTTCTGAAAAACGGTGGAAACTGTGTCGCTGAAATACTGCACAACATGATATGCAAAATTTGGACAGAGGAAATCACACCCGACGACTGGCGAAAAAGCATTATACATATGTCCAATTTACAAGAAAGGAGATAAACTCTGCTGTGGGAACTACAGAGGTATATAATTGTTGTGTACATCCTATAAAATACTGACAAAAATAATTGAACGTCGTCTTAAGCCCTATACTAATCAAATATTTGGCGAATACCAAGGCTATACTGAATACTGTACCAAATCATACTTGACTTTGGAATTCCCCCAAAACTAGTCCGACTAACAAGACTCACAATGACGAACACTGAATCCCAAGTGAGAATGCAAACCGATTACACAACCAGCTTGCGAACGGAATGTGGTTTAAAGCAGGGAGATGGTATAGCCCCTATGTTTTTCAACTTGGCACTAGAGTATGTTGTCCGACAGTCGACACCAACGGGAGACTACTATTCAAGTCCACCCAACTAGTAACATACGCTGACGATATTAATATCCTAGCAAGATCCTTCCCTAGTACTAAGGAGGTATTTGTCAATCTTGAATCCGCCGCAAAAGAAGTCGGGTTGCGCATTAATGAAAGCAAAACAAAATTAATGACGCAAACAAGAAGGAGAACGCCAATCAGCAAAACATAACAATTGCGGAATATAATTTGGAGAGTGTAGACAACTTCATATATCTTGTGGCTAATCTAGCAAAGGACGGTAATGAAACAGACAAAATCAAACGACGGATAATACAAATAAGAGGGTAGAAGCAGTGAAGCTAATCGATTATTTTTTTCTGATCTGAGTGATAATACTTATTACGTATTTATTACAAAATGTGAGCTCGATAATTGTTATACGTTCTCAGAAAATCATCTTAGAGTATTTCATGAAAAAGTGTAGTTTGTATGGGAGGGGTGAAAAGAGAGGGAGGACGCAAATAATATTTTTACTGTATATTGAAATCATTATTTCTATATATTATTTTATTTATTATTATTATATATTACTTTTTGAGTAAATCCATTTATTGTTGAATTGCGAAATTGTGTCATTTTGCATGGGATGGGGTAGAAGGGGTGAAGCTAATCGTCTAATTTTTTTGGCCTTACTAACAATTTTAAATAAATATTTAGTGCGCGATTTCAGACTGTTAAATTTTATACGCACTGAGTAAATTGGCTTAGAGTAATTCATGACAAGTACAGTTTGTGTGGGAGGTGGTAGAAGGAGGGGGAGGACACGCATAATTTTTATACGGTAGATTGATATATCATTAAAGTAACATTTTCCAAATTTCAGGCCAATAGCTTTTATACTGTTCGAGCAAATCCGTTTATTGTCAAATTGCGCAATTGTGTCATTTTGTATGGGAGGGGGTAAAAAACTACGTCAAAAACGACATGTACGAAATTTGAGTTTTCTAGCTCCACGCGTTCTCAAGGTAGAGAGCGAACGGACGGACGGACGGGCATTCGGTTTTGAGATTTTTGAGTGATAATATTAACTTCTGTATCAATTATTTTTTTCTCCGAGCCTTATTTCTTAGCGGTACAAACTTTAGAGCAAACTTATAATACTCTCAGATTTCATCTAGAGTATAAAAATAGGTGTTATATGCGCCAATTTAAAACATACAGGAAAAGTGGATTGCTGAAGCGGCGCATTAAACAAAGGAAGCAATAATCGAGGTAAAGTAGAGGCGGTTTTATTCAGGGAAATTGGGGGAATGAGATCAAGTCCAGCACTTTTATGAATATTTATATCAAGCAGTGCAAAAGTTATTTGGTCAATAGTCAGGATCACGTTAGTTGATTTTGGATCCTGAAAAGGTATATGGGAAACTTACCAGGATCAAATTTGAAAGGCTTGGCAAATTTGGAATCAAAGTAGTTAGCGAAAAAGTTTGCAATTTCTTCAGAATCAGAAGATGAGCGATCACCAAATTTCATAGAAGCCGGATAGCCACATGCACCGCGTTTGTCATTAATGTGCTGCCGAAACATTTTAGGGCGGTCAATCACGCTGTTTACTATTTGAAGGTTATGGAGTTTTATGGCTTCCTTTTCACTAATATCAAATTGTTCGCGCAGATGCAGAAATGCGGTATGATCCTCGACTGATTTAGACCATTTCTTGTAAGATTTGTTACGTTTGTTACGTAATATTCTAAGGCTTTTATCCATATGCGGGGGACGAGACAACTTCGTACTAATATGCTTAGGGGTGTGCTTACATATGATAACTATTAAAGAGGCAACAAGATTTTCAGCACTTTCATTCACACCAACACTATTGTTGACTGAAGATTTTAAATTAAAAATTTCAAGATTTATCATTTCATAGCCTGCGTTGGTAAAATCATAGGCTATGATCTTGTTAGAGTCACTACGAAAATCATGTATAGAAGAGAAATAATTTAGGCATAGCGTATTGTAGAAAACACTAGTATTTTTAGTCAAAGTAGAGGTTGCTTCTTTTAATGAACAATTTGAAGTAACACTGGTGAAAGCAAGATGCAAAGCATTTTCATATTTATTAGTTTTATCACATACTAGCGATCGCCTCTGACTTTGTCCGCGTATGAATCGCAAAATAAGCAATTTTTGAGAATGTAGTTAGTAATACATTATCCGGAATATATAAACTGATTAGTTTAATGGCCCTTTGAAGACAATGGTTTCTATTTTGTTGTAATCTATAAATAAAATCTATAAATTATTAAGAATGAAACCACGATACTCGCATTTGTATGGGACAGACTCGTGATCAAATCAACCCCGTGATCTAAGACCATATTCGTATTGAAGAGCACTAAGGAATAGTTATAGCTTGTGTTAATAAAAAAAAAATCCCAAATAAAATAACATTAAGCCTAAAACCATAACAGTACTACGACTCTGCGTAAAGCCCAATCATACGATACTACAGATGAAATTTTCCTGATGTTAAAAATTTTGTATGGTGATTGGTAGAAGGGGTGATAGTACTGAACTAATTTGTTTCACATTATGCTAGAGTAGCTATAAAAATATTTTGTACCAAATTTAAGCTTCAAAAATTGAATAGGTTCTGAGAAACTTAGTGCATTGGATTTAGTGAAATTGTGCAATTTGTATGGGAGGTGGTAGAAGGAGGGGTGTGTTTTTGGTGATTTTTCGAGAAACAAAACTGAAACATTTTAAATTTTAGTTCAGTAACGTTCACACTTTTCAGGAAAATAGAATTTTTGCAAAGTTGTGAAATTGTGTGACTTTGTGTAGGAGGGGTAACAGGAGTGAAGCTAATCGGTTAATTTTTCCCGATATTAATGATAATGCTAATTAAGAATTCTATACAAAATTTTAGCTTGATTAAAGCTATACGTATTGAGAAAATTGGCTTAGAGTATTTCATGAAAAAGTGCAGTTTGTATGGGAGTTGGTGGAAGGAGTGAGGGGTTTTTAGTGATTTTTCAAAAAACAACTATAATCATTATGCAATTGATATATTTTGAATTTTAGATCTGTGACTTTTACACTTTACAGGAAAATCGAATTTTTGTAAAGTCGTGGAATCGAGTCACATTGTACGGGAGGGGGTAGAAATAGTGAAGATAATCGGTTAGTTTTTCTTGATATTAATAATAATGCTAATTAAGGACTTGATACAAAATTTTAGCTCGATGGAACTTATACATACTGAGAAAATTGGAGTATAGTATTTAATGAAAAAGTGTAGTTTGTATGGGAGGTGTGCGAAGGAGTGAGGGAATTTAACTAATTTGTATACTTAAACATAACAGGGCTACGATTGCGCGTAAAGCGCAATCTTACGATACTCTAGATGAAATACATAGAATTTTTGTGATCCCTAGAAATTTTGTATGGGGAGTGTTAGAAAGAATTATAGCATTGAACTAATTTTTCCCCATCATGCTAAAGTAGCTATAAAAATGTTTTATACAAAATGCTTACTAAAAAAATTGAAAGGGAACTGAGAAAATTAGTGAGTTAGATTTAATGAAAATTTACAGCTTGTATGGGAGGTGGTAGAAACAGTGGGGGGATTTTAGTAATTTTTTCAGACATAATTAGCAATATTACAAAATTGACATCCCTTAAATTTCAGACTAGTGCGATTCATACTTTTCAAGAAAATCGATTTTTTGTGAAGTTGTAAGACTGTGTCATATTGTATGGGAGGGGGTAAAAGCAGTGAAGGTAATCAAATAGTTTTTTCTGATCTTAGAGATAATACTAATTAGGTATTCATTATAAAATATGAGCTTGATAAATGTTATATGTTCTGAGAAAATCGGCTTAGAGCATTTCATGAAAAAGTGTATTTTGTATGGGAGGGGGTGGAAGGAGAGGGAGGAGGCAAATAATTTTTCTACCGTAGATTGAAATCATTATGAATGTAATATATCCCAAAATTCAGACTAATACCTTTTATACTTTTTGAGTAAATCCATTTATTGTCAATTTGCGAAAATGTGTCATTTTGTATGGGAGGGGGTAGAAGGGGTGAAGCTAATCGTCTAATTTTTTTTGACCTTACTAACAATTTTAAATAAATATTTGGTGCACAATTTGAGCTCGCTAAATTTTATACGCACTGAGTAAATTGGCTTAGAGTAATTTATGACAAGTTCAGTTTGTATGAGAGGTGGTAGAAGGAGGGGGAGGACACACGTAATTTTTTTACTGTAGATTGATATTATCATAGAAATAATATATTCTAAATTTCAGGCCAATAGCTTTTATACTTTTCGAGCAAATCCGTTTATTGTGAAATTGCGCAATTGTGACATTTTGTATGGGAGGGGGTAGAAGGGGTGGAGCGATTTGGCCCGTTCACGAACTTGACCTTACTTTTTTGTTAAAAACGACGTGTACAAAATTTGAACTTTCTAGCTCAACGCGTTCTCAAGTTAGAGAGGACACGGACGGACGGACGGACGGACGGACGGACGGACAGACGGACATCCGGTTTTGAGATTTTTGAGTGATTATATGAACTTCTGTATCATTCATTTTTTTCTCCGAGCCTTATTTCTTGGCGTTACAAACTTTGTGGCAAACTTATAATACTCTCAGATTTCATCTAGAGTATAAAAACTGTATTTGTAATAAAAACATAACAGAATTATGATTGGGCTTAAAGCCCAATCATATGATACTCTAGATGAGATGGAAATGACTTTAATATACCGGAAAATATGTCATCTCAAATTCTTTCGAATAGTAAATTGTGACTTTTGTATGGGAGGTGGTAAAAGCAGAGGGGGAGGTTTGTATTTTCCATATATGACACTGAACATGGCATGCAAATTGGTTTTTGCTGAATTTAAAGTTTTTAGTTTTCATTATTTTTAATGAAATTGGTCATAGCTTTCCTGAAATTGGGGCATTTGTATGGGAGGTGGCAGAGGAAGGGGAGCTTTTAAGATGATTTTGAAACTGCTTATCATCATCCTTATGCTTTGATTCAATTTCAAAGTCGATAGCTCTCATATACTTGAAGGAGAAATGCTTTTCTTGAATTTATAATACAGATATTTGTATGGGAGGGGGAAGAAGGAGTGAAGAGGGGCTGATATTTTTTCTAGAACTTATTTAAATTATTAAGAAACAAATTCTGGCAAAATTTGAAGTTTATGCTTTTTCAAGTTTGAACGGAAATCGATAAAATGCATTTAACAAAATTTATACATTTGTATGGGAGGGGGTAGAAGGAGTGTACGGATCAAAACAATTTTTTTTGGGATTACTAATATTTCTATTTGTATACTTTATGCAAAATATCAAGTTGATACCTTTAACAGTTTCGAAGAAAATAATTTAATTTAAATTTCAAAATTTCGTGAAATTTGTATGGGAGGGGGTAGAAGGAGTAAGGTGAAGTTGATAATTATTTTTAAAATAAATTGCTATTATAGTACAATTAATTCTGACAAAATTTCGTCTTTTCAGCTTTACTAGTTTTAATGAAAATCGAAAATATGTATTTTTCAAAATTGTCCATTTGTATGGGAGGGGGTAGAAGGAGTAAGGGGATCGGGTCAATATTCCGTGGTATTAATGACATCTATATCGTAATACTTTGACCTAAATTTCAAGTCTATAGCTTAAATAGTTTCAAAGAAAAATCTATTTCTTAATATTTCGAAATTTCATGAAATTTGTATGGGAGGGGGTAGAAGGAGTGGGGGGATGTAGCCCATTCACGAACTTAAAGTTACTTTTTTGCTAAAAATTACACACAAAAATTTTTAGCACCATAGCTCAAAGCTTTCGAGAGTTATGCTGTAGACAGACGCACAGACGGACAGACGGACAGACGGACAGACGGACAGACGGACAGACGGACAGACGGACAGACGGACAGACAGACAGACGGACAGACGGACAGACAGACAGACGGACAGACGGACAGACGGACAGACGGTCACTCGGAATCGAGATTTTTGAGCGACAACAAATATTTCTGTACCCTTGGCGGCTCTGTGCGAGCGTTATTTCTTAGCGTTACAAACGGTAAGGCAAACACAATATACTCTCAGATTTCATCTAGAGTATAAATATTATACTTTAAATTTCAAACTGATAGCTCTTATAGTTTCCAAGAAAACTTGATTATTACATATTATTAAAAATGAGTTACTTTGTATGGGAGGGGGTAGAAGGCGTGAGGGGAGGGAAATAAAACCAAAATCAGATTACATCTCGGAGCATACCCAATAAACTGTGGAAGTTTCATTACATTCGGTTCAGCCGGTTTTGCGTGAAAGTCGGACAGACAGACGGACAGACAGAGAAGAATTTTAAAAACGTGAGTTTCTGCTTAGTTATTACTAAAATAAAGCAAAAAAGTAACTTATAGCCATTTCTAAACAAATAACAGACAGACACTACAATTATATTTATATGTATAGATTTGGAACATACCAAGTGAGTGAATTTCAGATAAAAATAAAATTTGAAGCTCATTTATGTTAAGTGGGTCAAATACGGAATTGAAAATCTCACATTTAATACCACTGAGATTTACGTCACCATACAACAAGAACTCATTACCTGGAAGGATAAATGAATGAATCAGTGTGATGGGTTATGCAAGATCGGCATACTACTGCTCAGTAGAATCAGGTGGAATGTAGAAACAGACTATTACCAGATTTCTATCCACCATTTGGATTCTGCATGCGCAAATCTCAAAAAACGCTTTAATGGGCAACTACAGCTAGGGGGTAGCTAGAGAGTCTATTGCTTACAGAAATGAAGACACCACCTCCTCGCTGATCAGTCAAGTGCGTCAGTTTAAATTTATCTTTTCGAAAAACAGACCATCCAAAAGGTATGATTTCCTCATCTAAATGTGATTCTAGGAGTCAAGTTTCTGTAATCATTAAAATATTATAAGGATAGTTAGCCAAATCATTAGGAAATTGAGGCAGAGACCCTCTCATCCCTGACATATTGTGGAAATATGCCCCTTTCCAGGATTAAGTTGAGGTCTGAGTTCAATCAATCGTACAATTCGATACGTTTAGAATTCACCGAAGCTAGATGATCTTCAGGAATGGAGTTGAATTGAAAGGTGTTATCCGGGGTATGTCAGCTATGAATTGGATTGAGTGCTGTTAACAGAAGGTGATGAATGAATATTAAAATGAGAGTGGGGATAGGACAGTGCTTTCAGATACGACGGAATCGATCTGTAATGGTTGGAATGGTACACCATCCATTACTATTCGTATCGATCGTTCAAAAAGTAAACTCCCAATCCATTGAATAAAGGTAGTGTTACACCAATGGCTATGAGTTTTACTAGTAGACCTTTGTGTCAAAGACCTTTGCAATATCAAGAGCCAGTACTTGACCTTCAACGTATTTGTGAATGCTCGAGTTCCAATGTTCAGTCAGATAGACTAGGATCGTGGATCGCCTAGAACGAAACCCTTATTGGCGATCATGGACAAGATGGTTACTTTCAAGATAATCTGATGGAGTTTGCAAATAAATCCATTTTGGCTATTGAGGAGAGTAAGCAAGTGCATTGTATATATACTGATTTTAGTAAGGCTTTTGACTAATTACCACACTCCATTATATTGTTGAAATTCGATTTGTTACATTTTCCTACATAGTTGATCAATTGAATTAAGTCATATCGACTTAATAGAACTTATCAAGTTTTTTTTGGGGTTTTACTTCAAAGCCATTTACTGCATATTCTGCTGTTCCTCAAGGAAGTCATCTGGGACCACTTCTGTTTATCCTAGCCATTAATAATGTTGCCTCTATTTTCAAATATTCGGAAGAATTCATTTTTGCTGATGACATTAAAATTTAGGTCTTTTAATTTCAACTCCGACAGTTTTCTTAAGGAGGATTTGATTAATTTTAGTAACTGCTAATAATAATGATATTCGACTGAATTTGGATAAATGTCATGTATTGTCATGTACTAGGAAAGTTTCTCCATTTTTTTTTATTTTTTTAATTTACAGTCCTAATGACTGTATTTTGGATCAAGTCAGTTCTGTTATTGACCTTGATGTTACATTAGACCATAAAATTGATTTTGGTTTGTATATAAATAAGATCGTGCAGAAGGGTAAAACTATGTTGGGATTTACTACACTCTTATCCAAGGAATTTAACAGTTCGCTTGTTAGAATAAGTCTCTATAACACTTTTGTTAGGTCCCACCTTGAATACAGTTCTTAAATTTGGTCTACTTATTATGATGAGCATATTGACAGAATTTAATCGATTCAACGTAAATTCGTAAGAAGACCATTAAATCACCTTAATTGGAACGATAGAGCTCATCTTACTCTTTATACTGATCGACTTCAGCTATTAAATATGTCATCGCTATCGAAACGACGTGAAGTAGCTGATGTAGTTTTTATTCGTAACCTTCTTACATGGTTAGTTGATTTCTTCACCCTTTTGGGTTTGATGCGGTTTGATGTTGGTCAATTTTTACCGAGGCATCCTAGATTCCTTCGGATTGGTTTTCATTGGAGAAACTATGGTATGAATGAGCCGATTTCACATCACGTGAGGGAAGTTAATAAGAATGCAGATGTATTCAACTTCTCAATTGATAAGTAATGTTTAACACGTAGACTTAACACTAGTTATACTCTAGATGAAATCTGAGAGTATATTGTGTTTGCCTTACCGTTTGTAACACTAACAAATAATGCTCGCACAGAGTCGCCAAGGGTACAGAAATGTTTCAATCAATCAAATTCCTGTTAAGACCCCCTATAGGGGCATAGAACAGAAACAACTCTCTTCCACAAGGCACAGGTTTCTGTCTGATTGTACAGAAATGTTTGTTGTCACTCAAAAACTTCTATTTCGAGTGACCGTCTCTTCGTATGTCTGTCTGTCTACAACATAACTCTCGAACGCTTTGAGCTATCGTGTTCAAATTTGTTGTGTGTAATTTTTTGGGAAAAAACTGACTTTAAGTTTGTGCACAGGCTACATGCCCCCACTCCTCCAGATTAAGGATTTGATCCACGTAGTAGAAATAGTAGGAAATCCTAAAGTTTGTGAATCAGTATGTTAAGATCAATTTCATCAAATACACAGTTGAATTTTGGAAGCGGATGAAAGCAGTCGTGGTTTTAGTGAGCTCTCGATCTCGTTTGTGTTTTTTGTAAAAAGTGGAAAAAAAAAAGAATAAAAAAAAAAAAGAATAAAAAAAAAAATAAAAAAAAAAAAAAAAAATTTAATAATAATAATCCGCAAGTGTAGCTGTAAATTTATCAGTTAGGCCAATTTACGACTAGCGGTACCGTTAGGTCCACACTTGCGCCCAATTTGTCCGGTGTGTAATATTTACTATATAATATAGTGTACAAAACGTGACTGTGAATTATAAGCTAGTTAAAAAATTGTGTTGCACGCAACTTTTGTTTTATAATATAGTGAACACAACTTGGCTGTGAATTATTAGCCAATTGAAAAATTTGTTACTATAAACTTACATATTTTAAATTAATAACTTCATATCGGTCTCATCTGACGCAGGACTCCGAAAGGTCGACTTGGTCCTCCGCCAGCGCGGTGCCGATTTTGTTTTGTTGTGTTCTGATTTATTTATTTATTTTGTGCAATTTATTACTTTTATTCTACAATGATCTGTGGAAAATGTTCTCTTCCCCTGGATAGGGAAATGAACAAACATAACTCTGGCAAGATCATTGAATGTGATGGAATATGTGGACGTTCCTTTCATCTTTTATGTACGGACTCTGCCTCGACTTTCCAATCCGCATCCGGCTTTACATGTGTTGATTGCAGTAATATTAAACCGTGTCACGTGCTTAAGCTTCTTCACGTCATCACTACACGACTAGATTCAATGAGCACAGCTCTTGTATCGTTGAACAATGATTCCACGTTCTTGACTAATAAAGTCAGTGGAATCAGTGATACGTTAACCGTTCTGAATAACTGCTTTGACGACATCCGTGAGCATGGTACTCAAATTGATAAGGTTGAGTCTTGTTGCTCTCTCATGCAACATGACGTTTCGAAAATGTCAAGAAAAGTTTCAAACTCGGATAGCAAATTGACATCCTTATCCAATAACATTACGGATCTATGCTCTAGCTTCACTGAGTGCAGTGAGATTGGACCTATTTTAGGCAACGTGCAAACATTACACAAATTAGATCTGCTAACTGATAGCGTGAAACTACTATCATCTAATTTAAAAATTCCTAAAGAGCATGTGCCAGTTGCTAAATCCAACATAGACTGTCAAACCGATCCGATAACCTCATCCTGCTCTATTGGCTGCCAGACTGATTCCAACGCGTTGCTTCTGCCACTTTCTGGTGCATACATTTCACAGCCGCAAGCAGTAGACAGGAAACGCAGAAAGAGCATGAAAACAAGTAAGCACACTCGACGGAAGGCTGCTAAGTCTCCTAAAGACGTTCACTCACGGTCGAATCTACATGTTGTTGACAACGGTACTTTCTCATCATGTGTTATGTCGAACCAAGAAAATGTTCCTGAGTCTGATATTGTGCCACAACGTAGAGCTACTGCGGTTGATTACGACAACAACCAAATGGATATTATGCCTGATGCTTCGATTACATCAAAAGACTTCCGCTGTACTTTACGAGCCGCTGTGCAGCCAAAATTACTTTTTATATCGCGCTTAGCATCTGACACCACGGAGAAGGAAATTGCTGACAACGTCCTCGGTATTTTACGCTGCGCAAATGTTAACATATCACCGGACTTAGTATCCTGCAGAAAGATTACTCCTATATCCCGCGATGTTGGTGCGAGAGTTTCTTCTTTCAAGGTTGTTCTGCCGGATGCTTGTTTTGCGCATGTTGTGTCATCGAAACTATGGCCGAAATCTGCTATCGTCCGTGGATTTCTGCCCCGAAATCGTCTTTCGCGCTTACCATCTCAACATCCATCGTCAAAAAACGGGCAAGCTCTCTCTCGATATCTTACAGCAACGTAAGCGGGATGCGTACGAAGACTCAGGATCTATATCTCGCCGCTGCTGTTTGTACCTTTGACATAGTGTGCATTTGCGAGACATGGTTGTCCTGTCAGTTCAAAGATTCGGAACTTTTCGATTCCGACTTTGAAGTTTTTCGTCGTGACCGCCACCCCAACTTACTTGATCCACCGGTTGGGGGTGGAGTTCTCTGCGCTGTTCGTCACCGGTTTGCTTCTACGATAGTCGATGTTCCAGGAACCGAGAATATTGAGTTCGTGTGTGTAGCTGTAACACTCGGAAACCGCAAGCTGTACATCGTGACTGTATACATCAGATCGCCTTCACCTTCTTCAGTTTACGATGCGGTTTATAATGCGTTTGAAACCTTGCTTGGCCTTATGAATCCATCAGACGATATTTTAATTCTGGGCGACTTTAATTTACCACAAATACAGTGGCTACGCTCTGATGATAATGAGGTTTGTATGTCGCCTTCGTATTCCTCCTGTGCCCGACATGAAATACAATTTGTGGACAACATGCTTGCTACGGGACTTTTCCAAGTGTGTCCAATTTCGAACGATCATGGAAGATTTTTGGATCTGATTTTCTCATCTGATGCCAGCGTTACGACGATTGATAGATGTCACAGTCCTTTGCTGCCTGACTTGCCAATTCATCCTGCGCTTCACGCAACATTCAACTCTCAGACAGAGTTTACGAACTCGAAATCTATTGTTAGTAATTATTTTAATTTCGCCAAAGCTGATTTTGAAACTTTAAATCTTGACATATCCAATTGCGATTGGTCGTCTGTATTGAATGAATCTGATGTTGACAAAGCCACTTCTAATTTTTACACGATCTTAAATGGCTGCTTTCTGCGTTGTGTTCCTGTAGTTTGTTCGAAACCTACCAGGAGGCTTCCCTGGTTTGACGATGATTTAATTAATTTGAAAAATCGAAAAACGAAAGCTTGGAAAACTTACTCGCTCTCAAGGAGTGAGACGGACTACATAATTTACATAAATTTATGTAATTGTTTTATAAGTCAGTCTCGAGCTGCATATAACCAATACCTTTTTACTGTTAAAAACTCTTTTAAAGATAAACCGAAACAATTCTGGAATTTTGTCAACTCTAAGAAAAACTCTGATGGTTATCCTTCCAGTATGGTTTTTAATGATGTAGTCAGTGCTGATCCTACTACAATTAGCAACTTATTTTCCAACCATTTCCGGACCGCCTTCAATTGCAGTACGCCGCTAACATCCGTTGGCAACTTTCAATATATGTCACAGTTTCCTTCTTCGTCCTTGGTTCCTAAAGATCTTTTCATTGACGACTCCACTATTTTGAAATACATTGATAAACTTGCTTCTAATTTCTCTAGTGGACCAGATGGTGTTCCCTCTTCTGTGATTAAAAAGTGTAGTTTATCCCTTTTACCTATCCTTGGGTATCTTTTTAATTCATCACTTCGTAGTGGAGTTTTTCCTATGTCATGGAAATACTCAACTATAATGCCCTTGCTTAAGTCTGGTAAAAGAGACAATGTAAGTAATTATAGGCCTATAGCGAATCTTCCATGTATTGCTAAGCTATTTGAATCTATTGTGTGTGATGTAATGTATTTCCATTCCAAGTCGATTATTGGATCATTCCAGCATGGCTTTGTCAAGGGCAGATCCACTGTAACTAATCTTATGGAATTTTCGAACTTCTGTCTTTCTGCTATCGAAAACGGGAAGCAGGTCGATTGTATATACACCGACTTTAGTAAGGCCTTTGACAAAATTGACCATAATATTCTTGTGCATAAGCTCGGCCTGCTTGGTTTTCCTGATATTTTCGTCCTTTGGATAAAGTCGTATCTTAGTGATCGCATTCAGAAAGTACACTTTCGTGGAGCCTTATCTTCTGAAATATTTAATACTTCAGGCGTTCCCCAAGGTAGCCATCTAGGACCACTTCTATTCCTTCTCTTTATTAATGACGTGAGTTCGTTTATCTCTAACTCGAACATTCTTCTCTATGCCGATGATGCGAAAATCTTTAAGATTGTCTCCAGCAGCAATGATTGTCTATTATTGCAAAGTGACATCTCGCGTTTTCATGACTGGTGCTTACTTAACAATTTACATCTCAACATTAATAAGTGCACTGCTGTTTCGTATTCTAAGAAGAGAATATCAATGAATTTTGACTATGTTGTAGATGGATGCTTTTTACTTCGTTCTGACAAAGTACGTGATTTGGGCGTACTATTCAACTGTAATTTTACCTTTGATGATCACGTGAATCACATTGCTGGTAAAGCGAACGCTATCCTTGGTTTTGTTAGGAGACAATCGAAAGAATTTAATGATTTCTTTACAACGAAAATGTTGTATTGTGCATTCGTCCGATCTATCCTAGAATATGCTAGTCCTATCTGGTCACCATTTTATTCCGTTCATATAGATAGGATCGAAGCAGTTCAGCGTCGGTTCTTAAGGTTTGTCCTTCAGAGCCTTCCCTGGTCCGATCCACTTAGGTTACCGCCATATATTGATCGTTTAAATCTGCTGTCTATGGATTCCCTTGAGAAAAGACGGATACATGGCAGAGTTGTTTTTGGTTTTAAAGTAATTTCAGGTATAATTGACTCTGACAAATTGCTGTCTATGATTAAATTCAACGTTCCATGTCGTCCTTTGCGAAATTATGAGCTTTGCAGAATTCCGCTGCATCGCACTAACTACGGGTTTTATGAACCAGTTTCATTCATGTTAAGAGATTTCAATATCTTCTTCTCGCAATTGGATTTTCACATGAGTGTCCCACAAGTAAAAAGGCAGCTTTCTTGAGGTTAATAATCTTTGATTTTGTAAAAAGTTTAAATTTTCATGTACTTAATTCTGTTTTATTATTGTTTTATTATTTTTATTCTTTTTTTTATTGTTTTCAACTGTGGATAAATGTAGTAGTCAACTTTTTTTGATGAAATAAATAATTATTATTATTATTATTATTATTATTAAAATCTGTGTATATACAGTCAACTTGTTTGCCTGCTTTAATCGCTGAAATCGCGAAATTTGAAATTTCCAGCAGGTTTGTGGATCTACCTTTGGTGAGCCCGTGTTGGGTTGGCTAATTATTGATTTGCAATAAAAGTACACTACGTCACAGAGAATTGCCTCGAATAGTTTTGGAACACTAGGCAGCTTAGCTATAGATCGGTAATTACATACGTCTTTCCTTCTGCCTTTTTTGAACACGGGAGTTATTGTCGAGTTTTTCCACAAACTTGGAAAAACCCCACAACGGAGACATGCATTAAATAAGGAGCTCAGTGGATATAAAAGAGCAAAGAAGCACCTTTTAGGCATAACACACGGTATACCATCTGGGCGGCTATTAAGACTCTCAGCGATGTTCGTGATGAACTTGGATATAGTGAACGAAGAGGGAAATTTTGTCAAGTAATGAAAACTCCTAAAATTAATATCACAGTCTGGGGCATCAAATGCAGCACGAAAATGATCTTCAAAAAAGTTTCTAATTATTTTTCTGTTTGCCGTTTAGAATTGACGAAATTCCAGAACTGCTTAGGTTTTCATTTAATTGTCTTTTTCATATCAATCAGATAAAATTTAAAGGCAGATTTTGACTTGGTAAGAAATAAATCGCGTAACTCAGTGTAGCGTTTCTAGTCATCATCCCTTGAAAGACAGTACCTCTTCCATTGTAAATCTTTTTTTATGAACCATCACTCGTAACTGGCAAGCATCGAGTGAAACAACCAAAGAGAATATTGTAAAAATTATTAACAGCAGTTTCAATGTCTGTTGACCAAAATCCCTGCCTGAATTATGGGACGCATCTTCGTTCGGATTTTGTATGGAAAGGAGCCGAAATTCAAGCAGCGTTTGTTATTCTCTACTGAATTATGGGCACCGAGTATTTCAGATCCGATTTTGTATGGGAAAGCCAGGCAATGTTTCTTGCGACATGCAAGGCAGAGTTTAATGAATGAGTTTACAGGCTCAAATGAGCTTCTCGTAATAAACATAGCAATGCAATCTACGTAATAAATGTATCTGTTTTAAATTTTTAAATAGTACAGTCAAAAAAATACCATTATATTTGATTAATTGATTTAAAAAAAAAATTTATATTATACAACGTCATATCCATGTTAAGTACTTCCGCGCAGCGGAGGTCATCTTTTTGTTTTTTTATCTGTTTCTATTCTTGACTATGATGACAGCACAGTACGTACAGTATACAATTGTGATCCCTAAGTTCAGTTTAGTGACTTGAAAAAAATCATAAATAACTCAGTTTGAAATTATTTTTCATCATATAATATATAACCAATTCGTTTAATTAATTTATTTCTATAATTTAAGATTAAAGGCACTAATCACCATTAAAACAAAAGTCAACTACCACAAAATTAAAAAAAAAAAGAATTTTAAATGCAAACGGCTTATCATTATTTAAAATTATTGATTTTTTTATTGTCTTTTATTTTACAATACTTCCATTCCAATTTTATTGTTAGCATATACGAGTGGGTAGACTGCAATTTTATGGAGCTGGTATGAAATTTAATTATAATACTGTTGTTACGAAATTACTACATCAAATGCACAGAAATGTTCTATAAATAATGCGGAGTGTATTGCATTAAATCGATTAATATTTTATTGATAAAATGGGCAAATTTTAAATTAAAAACTGGTACTGGCTGTTATTGCTGTAATATTAATTAATATTTGATTCAATAAATAAAGAGTTGGTCGGTTATTTACACCAAACGCAGTAGTGAAGTGGTTCGAGATGTTAAGGGTTATAGAATAGTTTTTTTGGTTTTCTCATTTTTCAAAAGCAATGCAACTATTAAAGAATTTTTTTTTTAATTCAATTAAGAATACGAAAATTTGTGGATTTTTAGTGAAGCATTCGCACAAAGTTATCCCGTCGACACACGACGCTAGTTAAAATACTTTAACTCTCGATTCGATGTTAGTAATTTCACTATCCTATACATAATTCAGCCTACTTTTATCGAAATTTTAAAATGTTTTGACTCGCATCATGTGTCTAGGGCATAAGTGTTATTGAAGAGTTTTCGAGAAAAATGGAAACAATTGGCTTGTTTTCCAATTTCAGTACATTTCCCGATATTTGCATTATGAAAACTTTACATAATAATGTTATTATTGGGCGTAAGGCCCACTCATATGATACTGTAAACGAAATGGGAAAGAGTTTAATGTATCGGCAAATATGTCATCTCAAATTATTTAGTATTTTTCTCAATTTTACAGTCGATAGCTTTCATTTATTTCTTTTTTTCTATTAAGGAACCTTGTATGGGAGGGGGTAGAAGGAGTGAAGTGATGTTGATATTGTTTTAGCATTTATTGCAATTATCAAAAGATTAATTCTGGTGAAAATTAAACTTTCTACTTTTGCTAGTCTTCATGGAATTCGACATTTAGCAAAATTGTGCATTTGCATGGCAGGGGGTAGACGGAGTGAGTTTAAGTTCAATAAAGGAGTTATTGAACATTACCAATGTTTTGAGCTAACCGCCTTCAAAGTTTTTTGAAAATCACTTTTACAGTGTATTAGTGATCCGAATCAAACTTTATATATATTTGTTTCTCGGCACTAGATTGCTCTGATTGTTCGTTGAAAACGTAGTTTATCAGATCATAGTTTCAACTGATTAAAAAAGTTAAAATTCAAAAAAATTTCGAATAACTCCTTTATCCACTTGATCCATCAATTGCTAAATGACTAATTCAGGAAAATTTTCAAGTGGCTACCTTTTCAAGTTTCAAAGAAAATCGATATAATCCATTTACCATAAGTGAGCATTTGTATGGGAGATAGTAGGAGAGGAGTATTCGGATCAAAACAAATTTTTTCGACGTTATTGATATTTGCATTATTACACTTTCCTCAAAATTTTAATTTGAAATGATACTTTCGAAGAAAAATTCTTTTATTGAAATTTTGAAATTTCGTGCAAGGTGTGGACTAAAGTTAATGATTTTGGCAGAATTTATTGCAATTGCTAAAAGAAAAATTCAGTTAGAATTTCTAGTTTTTATCTTTATTAGTTTTAATGAAAATCGATAAAATACATTTTTAGAAATTATGCAGAAGCAATTGAGATAGTAGAAGGAATGATCGGAACATTATTTTTTGGGGAGGACAGGGAAGGAGGGTAAAATTAAACAAGTTATTATTTTTCTCCCTTTGGCTATTTATCACATCTCTTGCCAAATTTATTAATTCCGTCCAAAAAAATGTTTTTCCAAAGCCTTCAAAATAGGTTGAAATTGCCGATTTCACCTCTTCGTTGTTGGTAAATTTTCTTCCCCGAGGTTCTATCTTCAGTTTTGGGAACAAATAGTAATCGGAACGGGCCAGATCTGGACTTAAAACGGGGCGGTTCAATATTCCAAAGCCGCATTTCTGTAGGGCTGGCATTTCAACGTGACTCTTGTGAATAGGTGCTTTCTTCTTCTTTTTTCTTTAGTGAAATATCATTGATAGTATGTTATTATACAATGGCCAAATTTTCGAACTGATAGCTTGGAAAATTTCGGAAAAAATCTGTTTTTTGAAAATTGGTAATTTTGCGAAATAATAATAATAAAGGAGGGGTTGGATGATTTAAAGTTTCTTTTTTGTTGGAAATGACCCAGAATAAGTTTTGGCGCTATGGCTCAAAGCGTTCCAGATTTATGTAGTAAGGAGATAGTAACTCGCAATCGAGGTTTTTGAGCGACAACAAATATTTATGTACTTTTAGCGACTCTGTGCTAGTATTATTTTATTAAAATAACACTGTAGCACATTTAAGTATTAATATTAGTGATTGGATTTAGTGGCTATATGGGTTAGTAAGAACATCGTGCTACTAAATCAATTTTGATAAAAATAAAGTGTCTGAGTTTTGGAAGCGAACACCTCAAATATGTGACGTAAAAATTGACAATATTGTTACATATCAGTTCTTGTCGTTCACCACATCTTTTCATCTTCCACTATTCACAACAGCAACAATTCTCATCAGACACACACGAAGAATGCACGCTGGCATGCAACCGTACAGGCTCTGATTCTTGAACATTGGATTAATCGTTCAGTGCTAGACGCTGTGAAATATTCCATAATAACCATCTTATTCATGATCGCCAATACACGTTCCGTTCTGGGCGATCCCCAGCAGATCTCGTAGTCTATCTAACTAAATGTTGGAACTCGTGCATTCACAAATGCGATGAAGCTCAAGTACTGGCTCTTGATATTGCAAAGGCGTTTGACAGAGTTTGGCACAAGGATCTATTAGTAAAACTCATAGCTATAGGTGTCAACACTACACTTATCAAATGAATTGAGAGTTTCCTTTTTGAACGATCGATATGAGTCGTAATGGTCGATGTATCATCCCAACAATTTCAGATCGATTCCGGTGTACCTCAAGGCTCGGTCCTATCCCCAAACATTTTTAATCTTCATTAATGAGAATACTTACTCGAATTCATAGCTTTGCTAATGAAAGTACCCTGGATAACACCTTTCAACTCGAACCTGTTAATGAAGAAAATCGTACTTCAGTGAGTTCTAAACGTATCGAAATGTATGATTCATTGACCTCGGATCTCAACTTAATCCTGGAATGTAGTAGGAAAAATATAGTGGAGTTCAATACCTCGAAAACTCAGACCTACCATCTATCCAATAAAATTGATGTTCTGGCAAGTTCCTTGAATATAACTTTCGGTAATGTATTATTACACTCCTCAGAAGAATTTACATTACTCGTCATAAACACAATCATTTTAACTGAAGCCAACATATTTTTGATATTGCACTTGATACCTCCAAACGCCTTGAAGTTCTTCGAAGATGTAAAAAGAATTTTACGCCTTACGATCTAGCTAATATCTACAAGACCTACATCCCCGTCTCGAGTACAACTCACATATATGAACTTACATGTATGAGCAAAACGCAACTTGCGGCACTTAATCCAATCCAAAATCATGCGTTTCGTCTAGTTCGACATGAGACTAGAACAGCTTCCTCGAACATCACAGGAACGTCGCTGTACTCAGAGCTTACTATCGATATTTCCACAGCAAATGCAGCGAAACAGTTCAACCTTATCCCTCCTCTTTTCAACTATCCCAGGAATACTTGGCAAGCCGCATGCACCCATTAGTTCACTGTTAAACCTTTATTGTCGCGTAGAGTAAAGAACAGTCAGTCAACAGGCCCAAAATGGAAACATAAACTCTTCGACAAGGACACGTTCGAAGAAATGATGAACACTGACGTCACAAATCGAAGCGAAACAGCAAAGATCCTTGCGGAACAACTCACTTACACTATCATCACAGCGTGCGATGCAGAGATGCCCAGAAGAACAATTAGTGGAAGAGGTGCACCATGCTACTAGTGGAACGAGGAAATAAAAACACTCAGAGCAAAGTTTTTACAAGCCCGACGCAGAGTCCAACGATCAAGGGGAAGAATAGATTTTCAGGACCGATTAAACACTTTCAAAGTGGCAAGACGAGATCTAAACAAGGCGATAAAACAGAGCATAGCAATTTGTTTCAAAAATCTCTGTAAAGAAGCGGATATAAGTCCCTGGGGTATAGCATATAGGATGGTGACGACAAAGCTGAAGGGTCATAGGTCCCCACAAATAACTTGTCCGATAATGCTTAGATCAATAGTAGAGCACCTGTTCCCCTAAAGGCCATCTACTATGTGTAGCATACCCAGAAGGATCAGCATAGAGTCTATCCCTGCAATTACGTCGGCGGAACTATTTGAACCATGCGGAAGGATGCAAAACAACAAGGCACCTGGACCCGATGGCATCCCAAATATGGCAATAAAAGTTGCTATTCAAAAGAGGCCCGACATCGTTATAGCAACTATGCAAAAGTGTTTCGAGGAAGGAGTCTTTTCTGAGCCATGGAAGCTCCAACATTTGGTACGTCTACCAAAAGGAAACAAGCCTCCTTGAGAACCATCGTCATATCGCCCAATATGTTTACTTGAACCGTTGGGAAAGATCCTTCACCGAATTATTAACAACAGACTGCTCGTACTAGCAGAGGAAAAAGGAGCACTCTCAGACCACCAGTTCGGATTTAGGAAATCGCGTTCAACTGTTGACGCCATAAAAGTGGTAGTCGATAATGCAGCGAAGGCGATACAAGGAGAAAGATGGCGATGGGGGGCAAAGAAAAAAAAAAAATATTGTGCAGTAGTGACACTGGACATTAAAAATGCCTTTAACTCGGCAGATTGGACACTCATAAACAGATCGTTAGCCAGGATGGATACACACTACATGTTGAAAATAATTGCAAATTACTTCACCAACAGGAAGTTGAGGCACCAAACTGATGAGGGATTAAGGTACTACAACATAACCGCAGGAGTGCCAAAAGGATCTGTACTAGGCCCTCTCCTGTGGAATATTATGTACGACGGAGTTCTTTGACTATCGTTGCCACAAGGAGTAAAATTAATCGGGTTCGCTGACGACATCGCTGTTGTTACCGTGGCTAAGCACATCCACGAAATAGAGTCAGCAACAAATGCAGCCGTATCACAAAGTAGAGATTGGCTAGAGTCTGCTGGCTTAGAATTAGCTGATCACAAAACGGAGGCCGAAAGAAAATTGAATATGTGAACATTCAGGTCAGCAGTCAAATCATCAGATCCAAGGAGGCAATTAAATATCTAGGAGTTATGCTTGATAACAGATTAAAATTTAAAGTTCACAAGGACTTCGCGAGCAAAAAGGTGTCACAAATGCAGGCAGCTCTTTCCCGAATACTGCCAATCATCGGTGGACCAGGATATGCCAGAAGGATACTACTTTCGAGAGTAGTCAGCTCGGTTCTACTATATGCTGCTCCGGTTTGAGCGGCGGCGCTAGCGACAAAGGAAAGAAGGAAAAAGATGTCATCAACATATAAGCTCTGTGCGATAAGAGCAATCCGCGGTTTCCGAACAATATCGGACAAAGCAGCCTGTGTCATAGCCGGAATGATTCCCATTGACATTCTCGCGAATGAGATGCTAAGGATCTACGAAAGAAGATCCTCGATCCAAAACAAGGCAGCTGTTGCCAGGAAAATCAAAGAAGAGGAAAACGCAACATCAATAGCTATGTGGTAAGCCAGGTGGGACAACGCTACAAAAGGCAGATGGACCTATAAGCTAATCCCCGAAATTGAGGTCTGGGCAAAGCGGGTGTATGAGGACTGCAACTATCACATCACTCAGTTCCTATCAGGTCACGGTGGCTACCACAAATACCTACATAGGTTCGGACACGATAATTTGCCTCTTTATCCAAATTGCCCAGATCAAGAAGAAGACACAGAGCACGCGGTTTTCAACTGCAGTCACTTCGGAGAATGGAGAAATAATATTCCGAGTCCACCATTCATCATTGACTATATGATGGAATCAGAGGAAAACTGGATAGAAATTTGCACACTCGTAGCGAATGTGCAAAAGGATCTTCGGAGAATCGAGAGAGAAAGGAGAGCAGAAGCAATTTATGGAGCACAGCATAAAATGAAGTAATACCTAACGGCAGTCCCGCGGGGAGAGTGGTTGAAGTCTGTG